>JAWNNR010000482.1:0-1390288 GCA_035044725.1 Scaptomyza caliginosa
AGCGATTTTTCATAACATTCACGATAGTCCTTAAATATTCAGTATGGCTATATTGAATATTTAACGATTCATATCGTTCAAGACACCATTGTTGCCAAACTATATACAAATAACGTTGCTGATTTATCCACTGTAAGTATAAGTATAACTGAAAGCAGCAATTAACATCGAATTCAACTGCATTCAGTCGAATTCCAAACAATTGGCACATGGAAATTTTTCGAATTATTATTTCAAATATAATGAGGCACTTTGCACACACAAACACCCCGGTATCGATCAAAACGAAAGCACAAAACAAAAACCCAAAAGATGCAAAACAATTCTTCTTGAGCTTTATTTAGTTGGCATGATTTTAGTTTCAATCAAACGATCAACTAGCGACAAAATTATTAAACTTGTTTTTTAAAAAGTAGATAAACATTTTCGTTTTTATTTGTATTTGTGTAAAAGTTTGCTTGCAAAAAAAAAACATAAAACGTATAGGGTAACCACTAGTCAAACATGCTCGACCATTTCTTTTCATTTCTGTTTCAACTCTTTAACACTAACACTAATCTATACAAATAACCACAACTTTGCCCCCCCCACCAACAGGCAACAAGTTGTACAAAACCTAATCGTTAGTCTATCTATTTGTACTATACATATATATATGGATGTTTCTATTTCTTCTGAATAACTACCATAGCATTGTATCAAGTGTAGCGCACACGGAACTTATTGAATTGCCATTGAACCTTTTGATTATTCCATTCTATTCACACAGAAATCGTGTATTGATTTTACAATCGGCGCCCGACCACTCGAACGTTATATGCCCAAAAATCGTAACACTTTCAAGTACAAAGTGTGGCGCATTGTTGTCTCGACACCATTCGAATACTTTATAATGATGCTGATTGTGTTCAATACGCTGCTCTTAATGATGAAGGTAAGTTTGCTGTTTCCCTTACCCAAAACTGGTTTATTTTTTATCATTTTTTGGGGTTGCCTACTACGAGTGAAACGATAGTTTTGATTTCTCCATACATACATACATACATACAGTTTTCAATTATTTGATTTTTCTTTTAACTAATCACTTTTGAAGTGCAGTGTATTCAACTGTTTTCTTGTAAGAAACTTTCCTTTTGGCTTATACACTTATTCAAATGAATGTTCTAAATTTTGATTTCCAATCGCAATTAAATCTATATTGATATATAAATGTACAAAATCAATGTTGTCTATTGTATTGTATAAGCCATTAAATACTTAAGTTTACCCTCACTCTCTGTCTTTAACTGGCATGTAATTGATTTTATGTTTTGTCTTTTGATTTTTAACTTCATTCAAACAAATATTCACTTCAATCACATTAAAACCACATATGTATATATACGTATAACGAATCCTCAATGTGGCATGATTGATTTTGGGTTTTCAACATTTGATTAACATTAACACAACTGTTTTTTTGTTGCTTTGGGGTTTAATGAGAGAACTAAACTAATTGTAAACAAACATCTTAACAGTATCATAATCAAAGTGAGATGTATGAAAAGTCACTCAAATATATCAACATGGGATTCACAGGCATGTTCAGTGTTGAAACAGTGCTCAAGATAATTGGATTCGGTGTCAAGGTAAGTTTCACATTGTACAAACCAAATGTACCGTTACGCTAACTCTAACTCTAACTCTAACTGTAACTGTAACTGTACCAGCTAGCTCAAGCTAATGTACAATCTCTATGAATCTATGAATATATATATATTATTTTGTGGGCTTTTTCGCTTAAGTGTTTGCTGAAATTTACAATGTCACATCTCTATATAAACTGTATAAATTGTTTGTCTATAGTGTCTGAGTCAACGAATAACCAGCCAAAAGGTAAGCATATTAAACATACATTAACCACTCTTATACGAACTCTTATACTTAACTGCATGTGTTTCATTGTTTCTCGTATACTGCCAATTGTAAGCCATGTAAGCTATTCATGTAACTAAAAACGCTTAATTTACATTTTTAAAATTCAAATCTTTGATATGCGCTCCAACTGCATGACAGATTCCAAAAAGATTCTTTATTTATGCACATTATGCCACAATGGAATGTGTTAAATCTTTGTTTAATTGGTTTTATTTGTTTATTTCTGGAATTGAATTTATATCATGCATAGCAGATATAGCAAATATGTATTTCCAAGGTTGGGCTTACATTATTCAGTTCTAGAACACTGATACGTTGTGCCTTTAAACGTTGGTATTCGAAATTAAATGTCATGAATCATTATTCAACAAATTAAAGCCCTCGTTCGATCCCAAATGTCTTTGTGTTCTCATTTTGTAGTTTCATGATGCACCGCCCACCCACAGCGATATATTGAGCTACATGAACCTGGTGTTCACCTTGTTCTTCTTAATGGAGACAATACTTAAAGTAATTGCATTCGGATGTACGGTAGGTACAGCAGCATTCAATGGGTCGTCCTCAAAAAAGACCGAACAAAATAAAAGTCATCTAGATACATATTAGAATGTAACATTGTAAATTTCAGCGTTTTAGAAAGTTTTTTTTTTCTTATTAGCTGTGCGTGTTTGTGTGGGAAATGTGGATGTGTGAATTTATTAACATGTTTACGTTTATCTTATAGAACTTTTTCAAGGATCCGTGGAACATATTCGATTTGATAACGGTGTTGGGCAGCATTGTGGATGCCCTCTGGATGGAATTCGGGGTAATTATCTGTTGCTTGCCTGCCTTTACTCTCAAAACTCAGAGCATACATATTATTATTGTTGTGTTCGATTTATGTAGGCCGTTATGCAAGACAAACAAACTAAAACTATAAACTATATTTATATAATTATATATATATAAACGTTATCAACAAAAGACAAAAGAAAACAAAACGAGAAACACAAAAAAAAGAAGGAAAATATAAAGAAAAACAACAGCAACAACAAGTATCTAGTATGTTTTCTGTTTTGTTTTGCCAAGATACTACTCTCTACTCTCTCTACTCTCTCTATCTCTATCTCTCTCGTACCCGTACAATATTAAGCAACACACTATTCATGTTAAATACGAATCACAGATATATGCAGACATATACATAGACACGTACACATATGTATATTTACATACACACACGTACATAGCTGTGTATTAATATTAAAGCAGTATGTGGTTTATGGTTAGTGGATCTACAGAATTCAGGGTTATTTGTACGGATTGCCAAAGCAAAACTAGGGCTTATGACTTATAATAATCTTGATCTAAACCAGGTTTTAACTGACTTATTTTTATATACTTTAACCCCATTACAAACTCTGTGGGGGATTAGCATAACGGAAAGTTTTTTTTCAAACAAACGTACAAACTGAAAAAGCTTAGGGGTTTTTTTCCTAAGGGTTTCTGAGTGTTTGGTTTTTTTTTTAAGGTACAATATGACACTTATTTTTATTATATATACTATACTATATACTATACTACACAAAATGTTTATCTTTTCAATTATTACAATTCTTTTTGCACACGATTTTACACACACACACAACAAACACAAACAAAAAGAAAGAAAGAAAGAAAAAAATCATAAAGAAGAAACAAATTTCTTTTTTAAAAAAGTCTCACAAAATACAGAAATTAATAATCATATTTCTTTTTGATTTCCTTTTTCATATTTATTTGTGTACGAAAACGAATACCAAATACGAAATGTGGTCTCAAAAATTGGGAAAAACCAATCCGAAACAAACCAAAAATATATATATATATATAAACGATGAATGCAAAAAAAAATAAAACTACTTATAATAAATATAATCAAATCAAATAAAACACTCTCACGCAATCCAAACATTATTCACACACCCCTCACAAAATGTTATTGTTAATGTATAAACTATG
Source organism: Scaptomyza caliginosa (assembly GCA_035044725.1). Taxonomy (NCBI): domain Eukaryota; kingdom Metazoa; phylum Arthropoda; class Insecta; order Diptera; family Drosophilidae; genus Scaptomyza; species Scaptomyza caliginosa. The sequence goes on from JAWNNR010000482.1 coordinate 3,901, forward strand.
TACAACACATTCAAATCCTTACATACGTGTATATGTATTGATGTAAATGCATATACGCGTCAACATACATATTCGAACCAATGACTCCAATATTCTCCCAAAAAAAACAACAAATTGGCCAACGGGAAAATTAAACATCACTGCCCAACACTCTCCAACACGAAATCAATAATTATGATCAACATAAACAATATCAAACAAAAAAAAAATAAATAAAATCCAACACTTACACATGTTCTATGTAATTACAACAACAACAAAAAAAACCAACACCAACTAAATGCAATGAATATGCAATCAACTCGTTCATCACCAATCACAACTTGTATTCAATAATAAAAAATCACCGAATTAAATTCAATCAATTCCAAATGAAACAAAAAAAAAAAAAAACCAAACCCAAAAAAAAAAAATATATATATAAAAATAACAATGAATCAAACGAATCAACAAATTCAATTGTATTACCAAACATGTTGTCATTCAACAAATATGCATGTGTATGTGCTTCAATTGTACGTATGTATGTATGTATGTATGTACATATTGCAACACATACATATGCATGCATATATATATCTCTCTCATCTACAACATCGACATGTACAACAAATTTTCAACACCAACAGCACGATGTAAGTACGAAACACAATCTACACAGAATTGCATTTATCAAAAATACAAAAAAAAAAAAATTACAAAAAAATATAAAAAAAAGAAAAAAAAGAAATTTTCTATGTGTAAAAAAATCAATGATTATAGATTTCGCTTTTAATGCTAACCACCTTTCCACCTAATTAATATGCTTAATTAACACATTTTACTTAATTTTGTTACAAAAACAAATGCCCTGTAACTAAACCTTATTTAATATTGCTTAACTTTGTCTGTTTTCAGACTGCTTTAAGTCTTTCTGCCATTTAATTGAATGCTTTCTTTGTCAAGTAGCTTAACGTTTCTATCACATATATTGTAAGTTGGGTACAGGGTATCTGCTTGTCGGCTACTCTCTCGACTTGAGCACCATTCTTTTGTTCACACACACACACACACACACACACACCCACCCCACACACATTTGTATTGAAAGTTGCATCATTTTCGACGTTTTGTTTTGTATGCCTAGCAGAAAGAGCATATTTTGATTTCCATACGGAATGCTCGCTCGCCAATGCGCCACGAAGGACCAATATCAATACATATATAGTTTTTATTAAGTAGCTTCTCTGTCTTCTTGCTTTGTACAACCAATGATAATGTCATGTATGTAGCTCTATATATGTATTTGCGTTTTCGGCCTTGTCGAATGCATTATTGGTCTTTCGTGCGCCTCTTAACTTGCTTTTAAACGTATATGTTAGTTTCATACTTCTTTTTTTCAATACTCTCTTGCATAGCACACGACATTGCGGTTGTAACTACTTCTCTTGTAACCAGTTGCTCCTCCAAGTCTCTGTAGTCCACTTTGTTGGTAGTAGAATTGTACGGCGGCTGCCTTGATGGTTTCTCCATTTTGCAAGACATTTTATTCCTTTCTCATTCGTCGGAAAATGATTGAAGCCGATGTGAAACAGTTTGCATAAGCAACAACACAGCGTATACTTAATATTGCCTAGCAGAGAATGTTTTATGCAACTGTTCTCATGTTTGGCGCTCAATTGTTCTTAACATATATATGCGCATGGCTTTGATTTTGATTGATCTCTAAACTTGTTAAAACGAAAAGAAAACACGTTTTGTACTTGATTAAGTAGCAGCAACATGCATTAATTGATAATGTTTTCAATGAGCAAACAAAACTATTTCTCTGCACAAACGAAAGTTTTTTGTTTGTCTGTTTGTTTGTTTTTCTTTTTTCCATTCCTATTTTGTTTGTGTATAAATGAAACTTTATAGCTGAACAGCGGTAAATGTAAGTAATGCATTGTAGCAACAACAAAATGAAAGTTCATTGATAAGAAAGGAATTTCCATAAAGCACCCAACTATTCGTACTTAAATCTCTAACTCTTGCGCATGATTTTTCAGCGTACGATTTGTGTATGGGATTTGTGAAAAGGATTCTCGATTGTAGTTTTTATTCACCCGCTCTCAGATCTTCTCTTTTTAATATTCAAACTGAATTAGTTATATAGCTCTCTTTGTCTCTCTCTCCCTCTCTCTATCTGTCTAGACTCTCAACTCTTTGATTGGTTGCTTTAATTTGAAAATTGCTTGTATAAAACGCCCTCTATTGTTTAATGCTATCGATTCCCTGTTCATAGTTGTAGTTAAGAAGCTGCATGTTGCGATTAACCATGAAAGTTGGTACACTAATGTACCAAGGTACAATTTGGTACACTGTAAAGCTGTACGCTGTACCATAACTGCTTTGTTTTGTGTGATGTTCTGGCCAGGTATGTAAGCAGAATCCAATCTCAGTGATTCATTATCAAAGTGTCAGCAACTAAGTACTAACAAATGTACATTTGTATATATATATAATATAATGTACAAATGATTGAATTTTGTTGTGTACCAACAATCATCATCAGCATATTCATACAACTATTATGTAGTAATCATGCATTTTCATAACGTATTTTAGCCAGGCTAGATTTGTGATATTGATTAAGCAAGTTTTAGCTTAAAACTTTGGTTTTTTTTTCTGTACTGTTTCTCTTTTGTGTGGCTTTAGATACCAAACTCCAGGCTTTTTAGTGCAATCGAATTGCAGCGTTATTTTTAAATGTTTTTAAACACTTGATACAAAACATACATACCCGATTAAAAACACTTGATTCGTCTCTAAACTAATTTGAAATGATTTCTCTTTGAATTCAAAGAAGAAAATCAATTATTACTACTAATTTTTAACTCTACTTTATTTGTTTCTTTGTTTTTTCTGGAAAAAAAATATAAATATATGATATACGAAATCGAAAAACTTGAACGCCGCCAACGTCGTAATCAAACCGCAATTCGTTGACACCAAAAAAAAAAAAAAAATACTAAAAAAAAATAAACCGATACGTTAAATAAATACTTAATTCAAATAAACATGCAATATAAACTATTAAAAATAACTACAAAATAAATTTTGTACATAAAACTGAACTGAAATGCAAAAAAAAAAAACAAATCACAAACATTTCATTGTCGTTGAAAAACTTTTGAATTCATCTCTCCTTGGCTGCTGTCTAATGTCGAAATTCGAACTGAATGCAACTGAAACCTGAACTGCTGCTGTTCGATATGCAATGAAATCAACCGATTCGTGGCAACAAATTCGCTGATAATGCGCTCTATGAGCAATGTCTACCTTACAAACAAACATTTCAAACAAAAACAAAAACCAAAAATAAATAATCAATACGAATCCAAAATATTTCTGGTTTCTGATTATCCCAAACAGGATGTAAGTAAACAAACTAAAACCAATTACTTTACCACAACAACTAAAACAATAACAAACAACAAAAAAAAAACCAAAAAATAATTCTATTTATTAGCATTTTAGCTAAACGTACTACTAATTACTACTACAACTATTATATATCCTATTCTGTATTCACATCTCGCATTGATGATGTTTTTCTTCCGTAGTATATACTTCAATTGCCTTGATTTTTCAGAGATGCATATATGTATACTATATACGTATATGTATTTAGCTGCTCATTAATAACTTTTTCTAGACAAACACCATATAAAAAATTAATAATAATAATAAACAAAGAACTGCATTAACATCATTTTGTTGTTTGTGTTTTTGTTTTTGTTTTTGTTTTTCTCTCAAATAATTATACGTAGTGCTGTTTTTAACCCGTTCCTCCCATTGCCACGTTGATATGGATTTGGCTGATGGTTAGTTTCGTCTCTGTACATAAACAATCTCTCTCTCTCTCTCTCTCGCTCTCGCTCTCGCTCTCTCTCTGTATTGTAACTGCTTAAGTGTATGTATGTATGTATGTATCATAACATAACATTACATCATGCTAGTGAAGTAACCCATTTACTACTACCCCCCAATCTACCCCCTCCACTCTACTAGGCATACCAAAATGGTAAATCCAATCAGCGAGTTTCTTGCATATGGCTCTATCCAACTGTAACTGCAAACTGACATTTGGTATCTTAACTACTAATTTCTAGCACTACCCTTAGCTGCTTCGCAATAAAAAAAAAACATAATTAAACAAATCAAAACAAAACAAAAAACAAACATAGCAACAGTGCATAGTTGTAATCTAATACCACCTACTACTACTACTACTACTACTACTAATTTATATGTAAATATACATGTGTACAATATTTATCAGCGATAATTGTAATAATTTTTTTTTTGTGTTCGAACATATACCACATATATACTATGTATAATTTAATCTAATTTAATAATGATAATCACGTAGAGGCCACGTCGAGGCGGTATGCGTCTCCAAGTCAGTGGATTTGCCCATGTATGTGTATCACAGTCACGTTCACGTTTACGTTCACTGTGACTGTGACTGTGACTGTGATTCGTACATGCGTACATATGTGCATCATATAAACTAAATCTATCCAGCTGATGAGTAAAATATTTTGGTCAAAGTTCTTGAAACGGTTACGAACTCGAAACGGTTAAACGTAACCGCAATGCGTACTTATACTTATACTTATACCAACTTATCTATCTTTATTTTTAACGACTGCTATACATAACCACACACACACACACGACATACTTGATGTATGTACAATGTACAAACAACAACAGCTAGGGAAATGTACATACAGACAAATGCATACTTGTTATTGTTTTTTTTTTACGTTTCGTTTTTTTATTTTATGTATATTGTACTTATATGGTAACCATTATGCTTTCATTATGATTACGATTGCGCAACAATATATAACATTTAACAATAAACAAACTCACTCAGATAGTTTAGTTACAGTACAACAAAATTAACCTAAAATTGTTGTTTAGATTTTTTTTCCAACTACTTTTAACGAACCCAAGGCCCAAATACTTGACACACTTTTTTCTAAAAACTGTTTTGTAATTAGTATCAGCATTTGAGAATAAAATACCAAAAAAAAAATACTTAATACAAATACAAATGCACATGTTACGCTGTATTGGTGTGGTAGTCAACACACACACACTCACACAGACACCGATATACACACTCACACAAACGCATTCTTTATCTAAAAATCTAAAACTAGTTTTTGATTCAAATTCAACATTAAGAATTTATGTATATTGCATTTGTTGTACACATCAATTGTTTATTTTTTATTTTTGTTTAGCATTTTGTGAAAAAAATATACCAAAAACAAAAAAAAAACCTTTATAATATATCATGTTTCATCTCTTTATACATATTTCTGAGTTAATACTATGCAAAATTTGACTGTAATTATTTTGTATATCTTATAATCTACTTATATATTTATATATAGAGCAGAACAAATTTGATAAACTTTAACAAAATTGATCATTACTAATCATAATCAAACTACAACCAACTAACTAAATACCAATATGTATATGTATGTACTTTTATTATGTACCTACTAGTACTACTTACTTACCTAATACAGCTGCTACTACTACTTATACAACTACTTATACTGCTGCACTACTAAACTACTACTACTACTACTACTACTAATACTATGCCACTACTCTAACTGCTAACTACTACTACTACTACTACTAAGTACTAACGAACTTTAATAGAAAATTCCAAAAAAAAACCAAAAATAACATCAATTTTTGAGTAAATCTGAATTGGTCTGTAAGAAAACGCAGGACAACAACACTCTAATACAAATCTCCTTATTTTTTTTCTGTTTCTCTCTCTCTCTCTCTCCTCTCTCTCTCTTTTTCTCTCTCTCTGGTTTTTTTTTCCAACCCATCCTTTGACCAATAATATTTTACAGTCGAACTCAATCAACGTCGGCTTCCTGCGTTTGTTTCGTGCGGCGCGTCTCATAAAATTACTCCGCCAAGGATATACAATACGCATTCTCCTATGGACATTTGTACAATCATTTAAAGCACTTCCATATGTCTGTTTGCTTATTGCAATGCTATTTTTTATATACGCCATTATTGGCATGCAGGTAAGTTTCCGTTTCCGCTCAATAGCCCCAAAAAAAAACCCATTGAGTGTCTCAAGTGATACCTGAATGTTGGATACACACACACAAAGTACTAAAAATATAGCAGGGAATATACAACTTGGGCTTAAACAAAACAATATACAAACGTATCAGCAGCTAAAACAAGTTCTAATGGGATAGCGTAGTTGAATTATTCATAATAAATCTTAGAATAGTATCAATAGAGACTTGCATCTAGTGCAATAGAACACAATACGCACACTAGGTCGTATACTTAACAGTTAGCCTAACACGTGAAAATAGGTAAAGGGAACCTCTTTAATATGTTCATATATGTATGTTTGTACTTAGCCCTGCATCATAGCATACATTTGTTGTTTGTTTTTTTCTTTTTCTTTGTTCTTTGTCTCAGCGTCTTAGCGTTACGTTATGTAACAACAACAATAACAACACAACTATCAGAGAAATTCGCCTTTACAGAGTTTTTTTTCTGTTCTTTGATTTATTTATATTTTTTTTTTTTGAAAAATGTACAGCTTAACATTTAGCTTTTAAGTGTATATGTGTGTGTGTGTGTGTGTTCGTGTGTGTTCATTAAGATGTACATTTTTCATTTCGATTATAACAACAACAAAAAACAAAAGAACAACTCCCAAAAAGAAAAGTGAAAGGATAATGGAAAAGTGACAGGTCATAATTGCATTTCGGACAATAATCGTAGAGAAAAATCGAACATTAGATATGAATTGTGTCGTCTAATAACCAACATCAATATTATACAATGTCTTACACAAACAAAACAAAAACCAAAAAAAAAAATGAAAAACAAATTAAAGGTTTTTGGCAACATTAAATATGATCCGGATACGCAACTGAATCGTCACAATAACTTTCAATCGTTCTCTGGAGGAATCATGCTGCTCTTTCGGTAAACGAAATCTCAAGCTACTTAGTGTATCTTTGGTGGCACACAACAGACATGCTTACATAATACCATAATACCTATACCATATTCATGCTAGAGCAACATTAACTAGTTATTCGTATATGCCGACATTTTGTGTATCCCTACACGAGATGAGATTTGTTAATCGACGTGCAGGGATACCAAGCATAAGTCACAAATGGCACAAATAGTACTATAGATCTATGTAAATCGAATGTTGTTTGTGACTTGCAATAGTTTTCAAAGCATTTATTAGTTATACACACAATATATGTACATATATATATAGTGTATATCCTAGTTTCATAGCATAAATTGTGTTAATCGTGTTTTGAATCGTTGCGTTTTATTGTATAGTTCTTCAATTCAAAGTTCAAATTTAATGTAGAAATTTAATTGCAATCGCCAGCTCTCGACAAAAACAAAAGCAAGAAGCAGTTAAAGATCTTGTATGCATTCTTCCATTACTTACCAGTAGATTAACTACTTACATAGAATGTGTAAAAGTTCTAGTTACGAATTATAACTGTAAAAAAACGTTACTGTACATGTTGCTTAGTGTTGCAAAGTGTTTTTTTTTTTCAGCATACAAATGTAATATACACATTTATAAAATAAACAGTTGCAGCAGTTCGATTTGCGTCCCTTATAGTTTAAACAATTATATATGCATTGAAATTAAAACCAAAAGTCGGCTTTCACACACACACTTACACACACTATGTATGTATTTTGTTAGTGTTGCGTTAGCGTTCAGCTTTAAATATATATACTACTATGTACCTAAACCTTAACTAAATCCTCTTATATATATTGTCCATTAATATATAAACCTATAGTCCAAATGCATTTAGCAGCGAGCGAAAGTCTGGCACTTTCATTGTATTATCCCGCCCCAATTATTGCCTTATACTTTTATGTTTCTATATCATTTATATATAAACCCTGCAGGTACTTACATACATACATATAAACATGTGTACTCCAATCAGATACTAATACTAATACTAAAACTACTTACTAGACATTGCTAAATAATTAAATACTTATTGCGAATTTGTATTATTTCGTATGCATCATTATTAAGGTACTTAGTGCAGTTGCTTATATCATGTAGTTTCTTCTAACTAACTATCATAGAGTAACAGTAAACGTATATGCCAAAAAACACAATGAGTGGGGAGTGTTATCAGGTCAGGTTTTATATATATATTATTGGGGTGACATCGAATGTGTTTTGTGTTCAACAACTTCAACTTAAGGTTGCTGTGTATGAGAAAAATAAATATATATAAACATTATATAACATATTATTTAACGATATTTGAACCGTGCTTAGGTATTCGGAAATATCAAACTAGGTACTGTGGAAAATTCCATAACTAGACACAACAACTTCCAGTCATTTATACAAGGCGTCATGTTGCTTTTCAGGTATGTAAAGTTATTCTCTCTAACTCTCTCTTTTAGCATACTTTGCGATTAATCGCCTAGAGTTATATGAATACCAAATCGTTTGTTAAGAAAAGTTTTTTGCGATTGTCAATACTTAAGATATTTAATAGATATATACCAATACTTAGACTATAGACAACAACCATATGCATTGTCATATGGTCATATACATCTAACTACCTACATACTATATATCAAGCTATCTTAGCGTTAACATATTTATAAACTTACTTATAGATACTAATAGATTTCTGTTCTCGTACTACACGAGTCTTACTCTAGCTTAACAAATATTCCAAAAAAAAAACCATCATACTAGTATTTTATTGACCAAAAAACATAAAATAACAATGGGAAAAGTGAGATAAGCTTAGATTTAGTAGCAGTAATACATTAGGTAAGTCTTTTAATATCTATAGTCTAGTTTCCTAGTCAAGACTTAGGTTAGGCATTCGGTTCGGTTCGATTGTGATTCAGTCAGTTTTCAATACAAGAAGCGATGCTCAAAAGTAAACATCAACAACAACAACAGCAACAAATCAAACAAGGTCATTCAACTCTTATTGTTTCATTCACAATCCAACCTGCAATGCAGTACACTCAACCCAGTGTGTGTGTGTGCCATGTAGAGCAAAAATAATAATGCACATTGTATGTATTTCGAGCTTCTTTTCTTATATTTTGTAAACGTATTTAGTGTATATCAAGGGCATTTCGATAAGTGGGATAGATTAATTAATCTTTCTGTTTTGCTGTAGCTGTTGTTAAATGCCCTTTCCATATAACCATAGATATGCTATATGATTGGTGTTAAGTTGTTTGAGTTTAAATCCAAATACTACAATGCCATCTGTAGGTTAAAACTTATTCAATTGGCAGCTACTTTCTTTTTGACTAGGGTGTATCACTAGAAACGACAAAAAGATGCCTTTAAATTTGCTCATTATCACATTTAAATACATCTAGTTAATAGCTCAAGATGTTTGTAGTTTATTGCTAGAGTTATTTGAGTTTTGTTCAAAGATATATGTGTGTGTGAGCACCGCCATTACATACATACATATATACCTATATACATAAAAATATATACCAAAGTTTGCACTTTTGTTGTTGCCATTGTCGTTGAAGTTGAAGTTGATGTTTTGAGCCAAGTTGGTTTTTAATTAGAGTTCCTTTTGTTGATTTTGATTGTGCAATTATTCTCACTTTTGTGCTCTATATACATGGTAGATGTATGATCAGATGCAATTTATATACATATATATATGCAATAAGTTGACAATATCTAAATGGTATATACACTCATCAATAGATAGATGCGTATGTATAATATACATATATATATTTACTTAAATTTTTGTTGCCTTCTGGTTGCACAAACCCAGAATATTTCCTAGGGCTTGAGCATTCGTTATTGTTAAATATCTTCCCTATCCCAACCCCTCCTTTAGTTATAAGTCTATATAGTCGATAGTGTTGCTATTATTTTGAGAGTTAAGTATATTCCCATATCAATTAAGCTAAACATTTGGTATTTTATTTATTAAGTGTATATACAGTTCTCCCGTCAGACACGTTCTTGTATGTTATAGCCAATTGAAAATACACATCCCAAGTCTATTTAAGTGCTACAAGTATGATTTGCATTATGACGAGAGCATCTGATGGATATCGCCAAAGAAACTATTAGATGCTTTAAAACTAGTGTTATTTTCAATACTCTATGACCAAAAAACCAAGCCAAAGGCTGCTTGTTTCTTGGTTACAGGGTATGAGTAAGTCGATACAATTTGACTAGAGTATTTCACAAATGTTATTCATGTGTGTGTAGTACATGTATATATAATAAGTATGTTTAATAAGTATATTTACTTGAACCGATTTGCCTATCAGCATAATACATACATTTCATACATACTTAGTTATTTATCGATTTATCCATGTTCAAATAGTTCAATATATTTATAGTTCATAAGTTAAACAGCATTTAGTATGTAGAACGTAATTGTTTAAGTTCGTTAAGACATTTGGTCATACTGAGTATGTTTATTAATTGATTTGTATTCCCTTGGTGCTGTTATCGTTATCGTGATCGGTATCGGTATCGGTTTCGTTAACTTCACCTGCTGCTGACAACCGAACCGTAGATGTGCAACGGGCGAGGCGTGGCCCAACATTATGCTGGCCTGCTTGAAGGGCAAGGCCTGCGACGATGATGCCGAGAAGGGTGCCGGGGAGTACTGTGGTTCGACGTTGGCATACGCCTATTTCGTATCGTTTATATTCTTTTGTTCGTTTCTCATGTTGAATCTGTTCGTGGCCGTCATCATGGATAATTTTGATTATCTAACGAGGGACTCCAGTATATTGGGTGCTCATCACTTAGACGAATTTGTCCGCATATGGGCGGAATATGATCCAAATGCGACGTAATTATCAGTTTAATATTTCTATATATTTATATATATATATTAATTTTTATAAAATTCTAAACGATTCCACATGTGTTAAGTTCTCCAAATTTTATACTAAACACTTACTTATATGCTTTATTATTTAATTTGTTATTAACACATACGGGCCATACTCAACTCTCACAGAGAGTTGTATGCTAACAATATTAAATGATTATTATTTGATCGTATTTGTTTCATATCACACTCCAATCAAGCTCAAACAAACTTCAAACAATGCTCTTTGCACGCCTCACTTTCAAATGTCTTATACTCTCACTCTTATACAATGCCAACGGCTTCTAGCTGCGTTCTTTCTGCAAGGGTTTCGCAGGCAACCAAGCAATACTCAAATGTTACTTCACAAACTGTTACTTCCAACACTTTTGATTTCGTCCTGTGTGTTTTGTTTTTGTGAATATAACACAACTTTTTGTTCTATGATAAAGAGCTAACAATTTGCTGTTTGTCTAAGAGAAACAAGTCTTGAAGTGGCTTGAATCTTGTGATTAGTGTATTTTGTATTGCACTTGTCGCGCCATTGAAAACTGATATCTTTGAATTCTATTTATGATTCCCGTTTTGAATTGATAATGTTTAGTGGTAGAATACATTATACCGAAATGTATGATATGCTGAAAAACATGGATCCACCTTTGGGTTTTGGCAACAAGTGTCCCAATCGGCTTGCCTACAAGAAACTGATACGCATGAATATGCCATTGGATGATGAATTAAGAGTTCAATTTACCACAACGTTGTTCGCTTTGATTCGCGAGAATTTGAGCATTAAAATGCGAGCGCGTAAGTTGATATTTACTTGTATATGTGTCTTATACACATTGTTTGTTTTGCTGTTTTGATGTAGCTGAGGAAATGGATCAGGCGGATATGGAACTCAGGGAAACAATCACAAACATATGGCCATTGCAGGCGAAGAAAATGTTAAACCTATTGGTTCCACCCATTGATCAGCTAAACAAAGGAAAACTATCAGTTGGTAAAATCTATGCTGGATTCCTTATATTGGAATCCTGGCGAAATACGCGATTCGGCCAGATAGATTCAGGCATGCCGGTAAGTTTGCACCTATCTCAACCTAACCATAAATATATTTCAAGAAATTTATATATATAAACCAAACAGATCGAGCCAATTTAGTTGAATTTTTATTGTGAAGCAGAAATGTTTCAAGCGTTAACAAGATTCAAAATGTGTCTAGGGCTAAATTAAGTCAGTTTATGCCAGAAAGTAAGATTTAGGTATTTATTTTGTTGAATTCGTTTGTTTTAATGCTGTTTTCTGTTTGATTTTTTTTTTATTATATCTGTCACTCTTACACCAATAATACTTAGGTGTGCCCACTTATATTGAAGACACTGTCCTGTCTCTATTACTTTATATATCGTACAAATGATCAAAAACAAACAAGCAGATGTACACACAGCTGTATATACAAATATAGATTTTCCAACAAGTTTTTTTCTCTTCTTTTCTGAAAAAAATACTTTAGGCGAAGTACAAAGATATTGAAAAATCTATAATATAATACGAAAACACTTTGGCATGTATTGAATCTCCTTACGTTAACAAGATTTGAATACTAAAGGGCAAAGTATAAAAATAATAGCATACTTATTAGGGCAAAAGTAAAAATTCTCATCGTTTTGAAGATTCAATCCAAAATGCTTTTAATATTAACAAAAAAATCCATGCTATGGCAACACACAATAAAGCACACATTAATTAAGCATATTAACTAATTCAAATATGTGAGTAATAAATATTATGATTTCTCTTCTCATATGTTTGACAATGAACTCTCGAAAAATAACAAAAAAAAAAAAAAACCACAAAATAAACCGAACTAAACCAATAACTAAATGTACCACAACAATCAAAAAAAAACAATATGATAATTTTTATTAACTAATAAAAATGCAGAATTGGAAGGAGGTATATAATAAATTTATATGCAACCTCACACTTAACACACTTTTGTATATATGTTGGTCACATATAAAAAAAATATTATTAATACTATATACAAATATATGTGAAACAAATACATTGCATACTCTTTACACATTTAACGTTAACTTATACGTAAAATCTTTACAAAGTACAAAAAAAAAACTTTTTCCATCAAATTCCCATATGAGAATAAATAAGGTAGACTGCACATTAAAAGTCTGATGACAAGAAATTTTGTTGATGGAAAAGGTTGTGTACTTTCCTTTTATATATGTATATTTGGAGTTTTTCCCAAGTGATGCACTCAAGCTGCATATCCATAAAGGCAGAACAATTAGGCAAAAAGAATATCAAAAATTTGGTGCATTCTTCGGAAACAACAATACCCATAATTTGCTAACAATTATTTAATGAAATGAGTTGAATACAACCAGTAGACAAGTATGATAACAATAATATTGGTAGAGTTAACAAGTTGATATATAATTATATTATATAATTGTCGAGTTTGTGATTGTACTCGTATGTTTGATTTGATTTTCCTTACTTTTTAGGTACAAGTAGCTCTAATTTCTAAGTCTTTATTCATAGACACACCAACATTCTCATACTCAATAACACACAAAGTTTCAGACCTGATCGGGGTCGAGATGTACGCTCAAGATCACATAATCATATTGATTCACATACTCATTATTTAAATAACTAATTCGCTTAGACTTATGAAAAAAAAACACACACAAAAAAAAAATCAAAAGTAATTAAATGACATTGTTTTATATATTCTTGTTAATGCACAAACAAACAAACAATCAATCAAACAAACAAACGATATGATACGATACGATACGATATGATAAAATTAACACTGACAAACTGTTGCATTTGAATTGAAATTGTCGTACAATACATGTAATTGGATATTTGTGGCAATGATAGCGGAAGAAACCCGAAGATGATGATGATCGTAAATATAGCCCAACGGCCGTCGAGGAGCCGGTATATAAACTATTTACAAATATATATTTCGCTTGACTTTACTTTGCCTTTTTGATAAGCTCTCCTCTTTCACGTGTTTGCCATTAAACAATTTCTGCAAGTATCTACCAATAACGGCTAGAAGGCATGTGTATTATACATACTCGCATAGGAACGTGCATACATACTACAAAAACTACTTATACCATATAATAGGCAACAATAACAATACCAAACTTTAGTCTAATAACACGCCAACTTTTCTCTCTCTACTCTTAGACACCCAACAAAATAGAGTACAACACACACAAACACACACACACAACTGCAATGCTATGCTATGGTTATGTTTATTGCTTCTCACGACCACACACTCAATATATAATCTCCTAACACCAAAGAGCTGCTCTAGAGCTTCTAGTTAACGTCAAACCTGCCACGAAACTATATAAAAAACCTTCTTCAGTGACAATTCTCACGACAATACTTTTTTGTAATGATTCGGCCATATTGTGTATAATCTAAATTCGAATATATACATATTCAGTTTCCATATCAATCATGGTTAGGTACAATCATAATAGAGGAAATTTTTATTTAATATTTTTCGTTATTCGTTTTGTTTTGTAACATTGCTAATTTTGATTGTCAGCCTTTATTAATGTCGCACATTTGATTCAAGTTTCAAATCGATTATATTGCACTTGTTACACTTTGTTCGCATAGAGAGAAGCATTGTAATGCATTATATCTTTAATATAAACATAGATAAGTTAAATCACTAAGGTCATATTGCATATTGAATGATAATACACTCTATATATATATATATGTAGTGTGATTTAATTAGTGATTGAACAGAATAAACAGTTTTATGCCCAATATACATATATATTTATCAGTAAAAAGAGTAAACAAAAAGAAAAGAAATTATCTGAATCGAAAAGAGTGAATAAAATCAACGAAACCGAAAATGAATTAGTACAAACAGTTGACAAATGTCCTATATTTAACATTTTTTTTTTTTATTTATTATACAAAGTTGTGCTGTGTTCAGTTTTCTAACGTAACCATTCTAAAAAACGATGCTAGGCATGCTTAACCGATTGTATTATAAGTCATGAGTCATGGGTACAAGTGAAAATCTAAAACTAAATACACAAAACTAAACTAAATCAAGAACGTTGGCATGCAAAAAAAACTAAAACAAAAATCAAATTAATATTAAAACCATAAGCTGAACGTGTCTTGATGATGCAACCTAAACTTAGAACGTTTTTTTGTAATCTTCTTTTGTGCTATATACACCATTTTCATCTAGATACACACACCACCTTGCTAAGAACTAATAGTCAAGAAATGAACAAATTATTTAAGAATGAAAAAAAAAAAAAAACAGTTTCTCTTCTATTCACATGTTGCGTCCACCCTCTTTTTTTTCTTCTACAAATTGGCACACATAATTCTTATGATAACATATATACAAAATATTATATATATATATATGAGATACTTCTTTAGATTTTCTTCAAAAAAAAAAAAAAAAAAAAAACCTAGTGAGTTGTAAAAATGTTTGCGCATGTTTTGACCATATATATATATTATCAATTGAAATCAAAAAAAAAACTCTTTTTCTAGCAATTCTTACACACATGCGAAAGCATTAAAACTACATCAATTTTACACATTAACAGACACATTTATAAATTGAACATAGAGCTTTTAGCATCTCTAAATGGTATACAACCTGCTAATTACAACTGCCACATAGTATATATACATACGTATTTAATGAAATCAGCAGATAAACGCTATTTGCCCTTACTTTATTCTAATATATGATATACATATATGCCATATACTACCATACAAATATGTAAACATATATATATCTAGTCTATATACAACCAAATATATATATAAAAACAAAAAACAATTTTTGTTATATTAATTTTTGGTTTTTTCTACCTACTTATTACATTTTCAATTATTCTATAATAATTCTTACATTCCATTTTAAACGCTTTAACACAATCAAACAAAAATCCAAAAAAAAAAAAAAAAAAAAATCAAATACAAAAAATATATATATAAAAATATATACAATCCTAATGCGTTGCAATGTAAACATAACTCTCAATACTCACCACTCACCACCCACCAATGTCTACAATAACAACAACAATTGCAATCGCAACAACGTTCGAACAACAACAACCAACAACCAACAACAACAACAACCAACCAACCAACAACAACTAAAAACCAAATCGATTTGCATACTTTAATCACATACAACTGCAACCAACTGCAAAAAAAAAAAAAAACTAAATATAAAACACAAATAAATATATGATAAATGATTGAAATATGAATCCCAAATGGCATCGGCAATTCAAAACCCACTGCAAAATAAAAACTCGAAACGAAACGAAACCGAAACCGAAACAATAGAAACAATCATTCTTTAATTGCCTGCTCGATATGGCCGCCCTTGACAAAGGAGGATCGCGACAGGGCTCCATTAGTTTCGAGCCGAATGGGGAAGGAGCTGCCAACTCACAGACACATTTGTTAGCCAGCACTCATCACGCTAACGGTGATGTCGAACACAACAGTTTGGCAACACTAGCACGACGGAGTACGATCCGAAAGCGATCTGTTAGGTAATTTACAAAACTTCACTTTTACCTTGTTACTTGTAAAGTGCAAAGTATTGCCAACGTCATCATCACAATCAATCAATCAATCAGTCAATCATTTCTCATCATATTCACGAATCATCATTAAGCCAACACGAATACAAGTGAATTGCACATTATGATTAAAGAAGAATGCGATTTTCACATCGTTTCCAATCGATGTTTCGTATGCAGTTTCGTTCTACATACAAGATTTTCCCAATCTTATGTCAAAAGGAAATACTAACTCATATAAATGCTCATCACATAATCCATACACATCTTATTATACTAACATACATTTTTAAACTTACATCACTGTGATGTATGTTTGCGTCTCTTTCGCTCACTCTCTTCAAGGCCTCAACGATTTATCGATATTCATTTGCTTTGGTTTTTTGTTATCATTTGTCAAATCACAATCAACAAAACAACCACAAACACTAAAAAATCACAAACAATTTCGTGCTTTGTACATTTACATAAGTAAATTGTGTTTTTTTTCTTCTAATTTTTAAATAATTTCAGAAACAAAAAGGTGAATAAGTTTGATAAACTCCAAGCGGTAAACGAATACAGAAATTATCGAAAATTTACTAAAACAAGAATAACTACTATGAATAATAATCATAATCATATGATAATAATAATAATAATAATAATAATTGTGTATTATATGAATATGTGTGAATACTTTTTGTGTCCATAATCCGTTTCCGATATAAATGTTGTTCACAAAAAAAAAAAAAACAAAAAAATACCAATTACTTAAGTCGAAAGTAAAACTACACTATAGTATATTTAATACTTACCTTTTGAATATATGTATGTATAAAAAAAACGCTCGCTCCGCTACATGTACATACCATATGATGTACGTATGTATGTAACCAAAGACTAGATAACAAATATGTACGTATGTAAGTATCCATATCCATATGTATTTAAATACTGCTTGAAGCATTAGCATACAAATGTTATGCATACTTAAACATACGTACATACGTAGATATGGTATGTAGATGTAAATGTTGCATAGCCATTTATTAAGAAAGTTTAGCAAAAGCAAATCTTCGCTTAGTACTCGTACTCGTACTCAATGTTGTAATTTGATCGTTGATCGTATATACATTTATATATGTAATTATATACATAAGTACTTAAATGTACGTAGGCGTTCCTTGGTTCCTTCGTTCCTACGGCAAGTTCTCATGTTGCAAGTTGTTAACAGGGTCTCTCGCATTGCGTCAAGCCATGTTTAAGCCAAATAAAATTTGAAATATATATGTTCAATAAACCAATGCAATATATGCGAACTCTGATTACAGCTACAACGAACAATAAGCTATATAAAACAAACTATATTAACATAATACGTAAACAATTTCGCAATCTCTCAGTGTATCTTACACCGATTAGTTTAAAGCACAGCTATCCGTTGAAGCTAACATAGTGGTATATACAAAAACATACATATATATATAAATAGTCATGTGCGTAGGAAATTTAATTAATTCACAGTTAACGTTAACCTTTTTGTGTCTCAATTGTACAATTATAACATTACAAAACACACCATAGACCAGAAATAATAGTCAATACAAATTTTCTTAAACTTCTTTCTATACGTACTTTTTGATGACAACAGGAACCAATTAACATATGTACACAACACTCCAACTATCCTACTTAACTTCAAACTTTGGTGGTTCCCCCTTGTCAACTTTCTCTCTGTCTGTCTCTCTTTCTGGCTCTCTCTGAGCGTTTTGTCCGTCAGTGGCATTAAAATCAACCAACTTCATACAAAACAAATCGAAAAAAAAACCATTTAATTTCTATTATGTAGCTATAATATTTTTACAATGGCTGTATGTGTATGTGGTTAGAGATATATATATATATATATACTTGGGTTGTAAACAATTTGTGGTAAGTAAATCGGGCACATTCCCCTGATCATGGACATAACAACAATGTCACTCAGCTGCACTACCACAATCCACCAACCACCTAACAACAACCAACTCCAACCATGAACCTGCAATCAGATATTCAAAAGACAACCACTTTTCTCTGTATATACTAACACACACACACACACGCGAACGCATAAACCCACACACCCAAACTGTAGAATGCATGCACATTGATGTACTATATACATATACATGTGTACAAAGTATTTCGTAGTTATTATTAAAATACCAAGATGTACATCTTTTTGCATATGCCTAGTATTTATTCAATTTTGGGAACTTTGCCTGCTGCTTTTGCACTACCACTAAAATAGTTAGTAAAAAAAAAACAAACACACTTTAGCTAACATTTAATAAAGTAACTTACGTATGTAGTTAGCTGTAATGTATGTGTATCATTAGCAAAAGTTAGTTATAACATTGACAGTTTTTTTTTGTTGTCTGTTTTTGGTTTGGTATGTTTCAACTTATGTTTGTACTTTGTTTATTTGTTTGACAATATGTCACTTGGTTTAACATAAATATAGGACAATATTTAACTACAACTTATGTGTAGATAAATCTGGGTAATATATATAATTGGCCTAACAATAAACCCAAAAAAAAAATACCAAAAAAAAATTAGATCAAGAAACAAATTAGAAAAAAACAATCCCAATGAGATAGATAACAACAACAAAAAAATTACGAATATATATATATATATTTAAATTACTTTAAAATGTTCAAGTATATATACATATATGTATAATCCTAAGTAGTGTATGGAATTGTTTAAATGTTACACGCCCTATAAACTAGGTTATCCTTGCATTTGAGAACCTTTCGATACTTCAACCTAGTGCAATTACAAACCGCATTTGGATATGTATTTTGTTGCAGTGAAGTAATAATTGTTTTTAATTTATATAAATCTATATATATACATACATATACCCTATATAACTACGCAAAAAAAGTATATATATATATTCATATATGTATTTCTTTTGACGTTTTACTTAATAATATTTATATATATTATATATGTATATGTACGTATAACACCCGATAACTTCAATACGAAGTTTCGGAAATATTTGTAGCTTTTATTGTACACCAATTAATATAAATCAATTATCAATAACAATTATTGAATGAATTCATTTGAAATCGGTCAGCTTGCAAAGTTCAAAACAAACAGAAAAACAAAAAGATAATACAATTTATCAATTAAACACACACACACAGTCACACACAGAGACACACACATAAGGCTGATTTCAAATGGTATCATTCAAAAATTAGCGTTACGAAAAACTAAAATACAATTTGTTCGAATTTATTGATTAGATGCTGGAACTGCAGGATGCGTCGAGGCATCCATCACAGGAGTCGCTGACTGGAGCCGATGCTGGCCATTTACATCCTGGACATTCGTATATGAATGGCCATCGGCATTCGCCTAGTTTGAGGTTAGTATAAAATCCATTCGCCCTAACCTCACTTATCCGACAATACCTGTTTATCTGTTTCACAGACACAACGGCTCTCCATTGGCCAGATCGCCAAGTCCTAGACGGCGCGGCCATCAATACATACATCATGATATCGGATTCTCCGATACCGTATCTAATGTTGTAGAGATGGTCAAGGAGACTCGCCATCCTAGGCATGGCAACAGTCATCCACGGTATCCAAGAGGTATTTAACCATAGTTATAACTTTAATTGTTCGATCGATCAACACTTATTAAACATAATGTATGTACTATAATGTATGTATTTAATGCACCTATGATTATAATATTCTTCGTGTGCCGATCGCTTGTATCCAAACAATGTATTGTACTTTTACTTTGAAGCGTTTCCAACGAACACACACACACACACACACAAACAAACACACATGTATCCTTGAAACCTGTGACAGAAACATGTTTGTCTACAATTCCAGCCGAAATTCTCAATATTTTTCAAATACATTTAATATACGTGTATATTAGTTTGATTTACTTTTGCTCTCTACTTCAATCAATATGTTTGACAATGGAATTGTAATAATAATGAAATATCCTTGCTACTTCATCATATATTGTAAATTATAACAGTTATCCGTTCAAACGTTCAAACGCGAATCTTATATATAAAGTGCATACATTTGAATTCGGTACTTATCGAAGTTTTATCTTATATATATATATATATATATATATATATATATATATATACTATTTGGTAGTATCCTAGTCATATACATATACATATATGATTCTATATATGTCTACAGTTTAAATAGCCTTACAAAAATTTCTTACGTCTTCTGTTACCTTATCCTTTCCCTCTGTTTTTTCTGCTCTTTTCTCTTTTTCTTAATTTATATATATATATTCGTATATAAGTTGTATATTTTTGTAAGTGTAACGATTACATATATATATATATATTTTTATTTCCGTTTCGGTTGTTGGAATTTTGGTTAATGCTAAGCTCTACAAATATATCAAATATCGATCTAACTACTACTACTACTACATAACTATGAAAATGACAATTATTGCAATTGTAATACGATTTTTTCCAATACGTAAACTGTTGTGCCCCGACATCCTTAATTATTGTCGTTTTTCTTTATTATTGTTGTTACATGTACAATATAGGTTCATGGTCAGCATCGACAAGTCCGGCCCGTTCGCCCTCGCCTTCTCGTTATGGTGGTCATTTATCTCGCAGTAAACGCACTCAACTGCCTTATCCCACATATGGGACAACAAGTTTATGTCAAAGATCACGATCGCCGAGTCCCGCTCGACTTCAGGAGATGCGTGAACGAGACAGACTTGGTTATGGGATTGATATGGGTACATCTTTAGCACATGTTATCTAAAGCTGACAACAACAACCACAACAAAAATACTAACTAAAAAAAAAAATACTATAAAAAAAAACCAAAACACTTTAAATCAAAAACATGTTTTCTACTATATATGCTAGTACTTTCTTCTACACAAAAAAAAAAAAAAAAAATTTCTTCAAACATTTCTACTTATACAAAACATCATTCAAGATATCAATCAATCAACTTAAATCAAATCAGACATGCTTACTCGTACATAGCTGCTTAAATGCTTAACATGTACATGTATTGTCATGCCATGAGACTTTCGTTCGTTCGTTCGTTCCATTATTAAGCTTTCAAATAATAATCAACAAAAACACACAAAAAACTTAGTTTTCTAATATACTACTACTACTACTACTACTACTTGCTACATACTACTTAATTACACAGCTCAACTAAGTTTTGTTAGCGTTTTCACATATATATTGAACAATACTTATGTATGTAATGTATGTATGTATGTATGTACTTGTACTCGTACTCAATATAACTCGTATTAGCGTTCAGCGTTCATATATATCTCATATCTCTAGTGCCCATACACTCTTACTATACTTACTTACTTACATATGCATACTATGTACAAACATTCATCATTCAAACTATTCAAAAACTCATAAAAAATATAAAAAAAAAAACCACACGGACAAATTTGCCAAGAATAAAAAGGTTCACTTAACGATTGTACATTCACAACTTGAGAGATTATCAAATCATTAATACTAACTAGTTAATACCCAAAACAAAATTCAACAACAACAAAAAAGAAAAATTTTGGGGCTTTTGTTAGGCAACAAATGCTGACTGCAAGGACATTTCTAGTTCTAGAAATCGGGACAATCTCATTAAACCTTTTCTCTCTTTTCAAATCATACTCTGCCCAATTTCACTGACCAAGAATCTATGTGCTTCACTTTTCTAATCGCCAAAACACCCTTCAATTTGAATATTTGATATACTCTACATTATCCAAAACAACAGGTCACACTCTCTCTCTCTCTCTCTCTCTCTCTGTCTCTCTCTCTGTCTTTTTCTAATTGTCATTGCACTCATTTCGAGTGAAGAATATCATTTGAATAGAATATACTTGGGTGGTATATTGATGTAAACATTCATTCGTTCGTTCATTCAGATTGCAGTTGTGGGTGTACCATAACCAAAAAAAAAAAAAAAAAGTTGTAATATCGTATATCTTTCGTATTTTGCACTGTTACGTTTATCCTAGTTTCATTCTTTCTGTCTCTATGCCATTTCGAAATACTCTACTCTACCACTCGTACTCTTATACTCTTATACTTATACTGTATTTATAGTTCACAGTCATGCATGTTGGCACGTTTAGTTACCGATCATCCTTCGACATCATCTAACAAAAAAACTGTGCAAAAATACCATGAACATTCCATAGCATATTTAATGTTCATCTATGTTGCACATGGTGTCTGTGTATGCGAATGTTCAGCTTTAAAGGTATCAATGTAGAATTCCATCATTATGTACACATAAATCCATCATGCTTGCTTTTAAACTTGAACATTCACATACACAACGATATTTCTGCATTCTATGTATGGTTTCTATTGATATACTACGTGAATCTTTGTAATTGTTTCGAAACTCTCATCAGCCTAACCATATTGTACAACTAACTTTTTTTTGTTTGTGTCCAATACTCGTACAACAGGTGGCACGCATGTGCAGCATAGCTACCCAACGCTGGCATCTCGCCGTGCTGGCATTGGACGACGCCTACCACCGACTCCAAGCAAACCGTCGACACTGCAGCTCAAGCCAACCAATATCAATTTTCCCAAGCTGAATGCAAGTCCTACACATGTACGTCTAAAGAAAGAAACTAACCCAAGTCTAAGGACTTTTTTTTTGGTTGAAAGTGAGTACTTAGTAGAGATTTTGTTTTTTTGCAGATGCACCACTCAACACCCCACAGTGTTCACTCACTGCCACATCACCGCGACCTGTTGCGGGATCCAAGAGATGTGTATTATAGTAGCAGAGAACGGGAGCGGGATCGTGAGCGATTCAGAGATCGAGATCGATTGCACGAGTACGACCTGCGCTATGAGTACAGGGATCGAGAGCGTGAGTTGTACGAACGTGAACGCGATCGGGAGCGTGAGGTGGAAAGAGAAAGGTATGTGTTCATTGTATAACCATTTGAGTTTTTTTTTCCCTAATGTATTTGTATTTGACAGACTGGAATATATAGCACCGTTGTCATTTGAACAAGCGTTGGCTATGGGCCGAACGGGTCGCGTACTGCCATCTCCCGTTCTTAACGGTTTTAAGCCAAAGAGCGGACTTAATGCCCGACATTCCGATTCAGATGAGGAGGATTGGTGCTAGCAAAGGCTTTGATTGCGATCGCGTAATCGAATGGAACAGATCTGGGTATAGCATCCGGCCAATTGGTCGTTATCAGCACCAAACTTAGATCACAATTTTGATACGATACGAAACCAAAGAATTCGATATAGAACCAAAAATCCAACAATACCATCAACAGCAACAGCAACAGAAACCGAAACCGACAGATCACACGCATATGCCGCCATATTAGACCCAAATCGACAACCGCAACCGCAATCGCAACAACAATTCTTAGCACGACAACCAGTTAGTACTGGATACGAGGAATACGAGTACGAGTATGACTATGGTCACGAGTATTCACATAGCGCAGCTTCACCGTTGACAATACCAGCAATACCAATGGCACTATCATTACCCACAACAAGAGCAACATCGCCCCTATCGGATATAGTAATAGACAACAGAAGAAGAGCAACAGCAACAGCAACAGCAGCAGCAGCAGCAAGAGCAACTCCAATCTCACCAGTAAATCAAGCAATACCAATACAAATCGATATACCAATTAGAACAACATCCGTAGATATACCAAAGGTTTATTCGGATAACGATATCATATATAATACAGCCCATGCAAACGCCATACAAACAACATATGGCGATTATATACACAGTGCGCATCGTTATCGCGAACCTAGCCACAATCAGGATCACAGGAATATAGCACCAGATGCAGCAGAAGACCATCAGCAGCAGCTGTATTCGTATCACACACTTTAAAAGCAAAAGCTGATATGTAAAAACAAAAGCCGAAGAGAAATACAAACAAACAAGCATTACTTTCAATGTAGAGTTAAAGGAGTGTGGAACTCAATGTCATAATGATGTGGAACGTATAACGCCTAAAATATGAATATTTGGAACATTTGTAGACATACAATAGCTTTTAAGTAGCTAGTTGTATCTATATGTATATGTATAGGTACACGCATACATCCATAAGCTAATTAGTACATATTATATATATATATATATATATATATACATAACTCGATGAATCTGTAATCCATTTGCAAGCGTTTTTGTCTTGTTTATATATACATTAGTATATACATATACATATATATATATATATATATATTTAAAGTTAATAACTCAATTATGTACATTTAAATGCATAACTATATTTATTATTATCATTATTATTATTATTATTATGATTATACGATTGTGTATATTATCAAATATTATTGTAGATATTGAATTTTTGTATGTTATGTATTTATCTTCGACTAACGATTTAACTAGCAAAACCGAAACCAAACGAAAAGAGAGAACGCATTTCGTATCAAACCGCTCCCGAACCGCTTCTTCTTTCTCTGTCTTTCTCTCTCTCTCTCTCTCTAACTAAAATTCTGTTATGAATGCGTAGTGTATTGTGTGTAAATATGAGTGTATGTGTGTGTGTTTTTTCTTTTTTTCTCTTTCGCTCTCTCTCTCTCTCTCTCTCGCCCCTTGTTGCCTCCCGCTAAGTGTTACTCCACATGGGAGAGATTCGCATGAACGCCATCAACATCAATTTATGTGATCTCAGCGGTCTTATTCCCACTTCAACAGCCAACAATCCAATCAAGTTGGCTTCGATTGGGTTATAGCCTCCCAACTTCTAGGCTTAGCTTCTCCCCCCCTCTCGTTCTCACAATCAGCTTAGATTCAATTCCATGTGCATATATACGTATAAGTGTTTTTCAATGGATCTTATTATTATCGTTGCGTTTCAATCACTCTCATATAACTGTACACATATATGTATGTATATTCGTAGCCTATAGCTATATATATATGTATATGTATGAATGTATATGTTCTGTTGCCTTACAATATAAACACTCATATGAAACATAGGTGTGAGTGTGTGTAGTATCATCTGTTCAATACTTGTAGATTATTTAGTGAATATATAATATCTTATGATTGATATTGCACCATATTGCCAACACATGGTCTTATACATACTTATGTACATATATATACACACACACACACACATGTATATAGTAGACAATAGTATGCATGCATATATATCTATATATATATATATATATATGTATATGGAGATCCTTATGTAGATAAATTTTTAAGTCAGTCTTAAAATAGATTTTTTCCTAAGGCAAACCAATAGTAACTAGCTAATTATTGACTAAGCTTGGAACATTAACTTTAACATTACCACTTACATAGCTTACATATATATATGATAAATCTAGGAAAAATAACACACACATACACACATACACACACACACACACTAGTGAACATTCTAGATCAAAACCAGTTTAGATAGTTAAATCTGTGAATCAATTTTTAGATGTTTCGAATGATTGGGATGTTATTGAAGAGCGCACAAATATTGAAATTTAAACAAAAAAATAAAACAAATATATAGAGAAAAATCCATAATTTAAGTAAAATTCTTAATGAAAACCGCTGAGCAGCAATGCGAATTTTTACGCAATATTTTACGCAAATCTTAGGCGTACGAAAATCAAACACCAACCAATCTAAGGACTCACTTTATGTAGTATGTACATATGTGTGTATGTACTATGTAGGTTAGCTTAATACCACAACTATGTACTACCACAACTAAAACTAATATTTATACGCAATAATCAAATAGTTGCATCAATCACGCATACATCCTAACCACTAATGCATGCAAACAACTTAAATACCACATATACATGCATACATACATGCATACATACATGTGTATATACATACATAACGACGCACACACATATACAGATGCAACAACTACAGATATACATACATTTAATGTCAAAATCCATAGCTAAGTGATTCCATCTAAATAATAAACAACGTCAAACTTAATCGGCAATTTAACATAGTTAGCATACTTACATACATGTATGTATGTATGTACATTTTATATGAACAATTCCTACTTACAACAAACTTTAGCCGAAACAACCGCCTTATACTACGAAAGTTCATCATTCCGTTTTTTGCTCAATTGTTTAGCCAATTTTTTTTTCCATTTTTTGTCTTATACATACTTTATATGTAAGATACTGCAACGTGTACTATGTATATATGCATGTATGTATGTATGTGTTGTATGTATGTACATTCCGTTAGTTAATAATTATAAACAAAAACAAAAAAAAAACTACCGAGTTCACAGTTCGCTCGCTAACGGCTTCAAAATACAAATAATAACATTAGCCCAATTAAAAACAATCTGCGTTTAAATGCAGTTCACCAAAAATGCCAAAAAAAAAAAAAAATAACAAGAAAAGAAAAAAACATAAAAAATAACAAAAATGATTAAGATCAACCTATTTAGTACAAAATTAATAACTAAATGAATTGTAAAAAAAAA
The DNA here is from genome assembly GCA_035044725.1 of Scaptomyza caliginosa. Taxonomy (NCBI): domain Eukaryota; kingdom Metazoa; phylum Arthropoda; class Insecta; order Diptera; family Drosophilidae; genus Scaptomyza; species Scaptomyza caliginosa. The sequence continues at coordinate 31,079 of JAWNNR010000482.1, forward strand.
AAACCAAAAAGAAACAAAAACTAAACAATGAAATTTGATATTATTTTATTATGTCCTTAGACTACGTACATACACATAAAATGTATTCTAAGTAAGTTGACTATTGGCCTAGTTCTAAAGAACTTATTTTTTTTTATTATTACTATTATTATTATGATTATGATTATTATTGTTAGTTATTATAGCTCATAGCCGCTTACTTGCCAGCCGTGAACTCTATATATATATATATATATATGATAGACGCCAATTGTGGGGATCAAGTTTGACATCAATTAGGCGACAATATCTCATGAGTGAATTGGGTGCTTTCCAAAACCAGATCTCAATACCAACCAACCAACCAAACAAACAACCAACCAACTAACCAACTAGCTAACTAACTAATCCCATTCAATTCATTTTGTCCAGCATATGCACAGACTTACTAGTATTTGCCATTTGACATTTGTAACTATTGTAAGTGTTACAGTCTCGAGTTCGGTTTGTTCTTCCATAGCTCTCACATTTTGTACATAGTATATAAAGGAAAAAAAAAAGGAAAAACTAAAGATAAACAAATGTTTCGTAACGATAGCTAATCAATCCAATTCGTATGCACTGTACAATATAGCGAATTTTGCAAATTAATTTCATGCCAACCACAGCTGGAATGCGAAGGGTTATTAAATACAGATATATATACCATATAGTCAAGGGAATTTCACATATGACGATATGACACGGAAACTGTTTGATTTTTCTTATTGTATTATAATGACATTCCCGTACATCTGACTTGTTTTTACTTAGTCTCTGGTTTGAAAGTCACATGAGAAATCAAATTCGAAATCTAAATAGCTCTTAAACTTTTCTACAACCGATGTAAGACCTAATTCCGTGAAAAACAAACCAAAAACATAGTTTAAATAGATACATTTAAATGGAAAAGGCAAAACAAAAAATTAATTATAGCAACGTATACATATATACATGTTTATGCATGTATATGCGTATATTTATATATATATATATATACATATATATATATAGTATATAAATAAATATCTTAACTGAATACACTAAGTAATGATGCAGTTTAATTATTAAATATTACATTAAGAAACGCTAGAGATAATGATAACTGAAGTAAATTTAATAACTAATACATAATTATAAAAACAAAAAAAAAACAAAAACAGAAAAATGACTTGTAATTTATATACAAGATATACACAAACAAACATATAATAACATAAATACCTGCCTTCAACAAATTTGTTAATAAAACCTATTAATACTTTCTTATTTTACACAAAGTAAAGGAATTACATAATAATAAAAAAAAAAATGAATAAAGAAAAAAAATACAAAACAAATGCCAGAAAATTACAAACTTAAAAATATGTCAATGTCTTTTATTTGGTTATCAAATACTCGAACCATTAAGCTGCTGACATGATGTGCTAAGGTTTGTACATTGGCTAAGTTCACCACAAATTAATTGTGGCATACTTTTATGGGCAAATATTTATTTTTCATTCTATTAAAATATACATAAGCAGAATCAAATGAACTGTACTCAAGGATTGGACTTTTTATCTCGAAATTTTAATAGTTAAAGACGGCTACGGCTTGTGTTTGAATATAAAACTTGATTTAAAGATATATTCTATACAACTATCTAGCCACATGAGGCTTAAAACACTTGACAGTATTCAAGAGCTCCTGCAAATTAATGATTACTTGACTATTAAGTACAAAAAAACATGTCCTTAACACAACAGCTGTTGGAGCTGTAACAATTCACACAAATATATCGACACATCGTTATGTAAATGACGCAAGAATCAACAATCAGCTGGCTAACGGACATGCGCAGTACGGAGTGTAAATGTATTGATTTTATGTACACACGCACACACACACACACACTCACTTGTATTTCTATGTGCATATTAGAGAAATTGTAAGTGGCAGTCAATAGACGCCTCAAATTGTAATTGTGAGATACATGGTGGATAAGTATAAATATCTCTGTTTGTTTGCAAATAAACAGCATCAATATCAATTAAATGGACGAAGTGATTAGCTAGCACTCGAAGTCAGCAGCAGTGTCCATTTCTAAAGACATTGACCATGTCCGAAATAGACGTGAATCGTATATGTACACATATACATATATCGACGTAATAGAAAAGACTGAAAGTAGTATTGGCTGGAAGCCTAAAAGCGCTTGTTGTAACTTGGACAAACGAGGCGTAGAGTACATCAATTAGTCTCAACATGGAGATACCCATTTCCAATATACTGTTGCTTTGTCTAATATTCCTGCTTATTGGCGGGGTAATTATGATATTGCTGCAGTATTTGCTCTTTGTGAAATTCTCAAATCTGCCTGGCGAGAGTGACGAACAGAAACAGATGAACGCGAAATACACTTTACCTCTGGTAAGCTCTTTTTCTTTTATCATTTTAACAAGCATTTCGTTACTAAAATTCGTATCTCATTGAAGAACATTAAACAAACGGCCCGCAATCTGAAAACAACACAAAGCGATGGCAGCAACTATGAGATGCATCAGAACAATGTTCAGGGTTCATCGACGTTGGTCGCATTGAATTTTGTTATGCAGTTTCTCTTCCATGAGTTTAAGAACTCGAATCGTGTGCGCAAATGGTTCTATCGCAAGCTTTCCATTGAGCTGGATGAACTGATTACAAAGACAACAACGGGCAAACTTTTGGACAAGCTAACGGTGCATTCAACAATCTCAAGCCTATGACTCAAGCAGCTAATGTTAGTTTATCCCTTTTTCCCCCTTTAGATACGTGAACTTGAGCTGGGCGATCAATTTCCCGACATTCGTTCGCTTTCGGTTCACAATGTGCAGCTGGATGATGCCGAGCAGCGTATTGAGAATCTGGATCTATTACTGGACATTAACTATGTGGGCAATTTCTCGACATCAATTGATGCAGACATGGTGCTGGGCAAGAAGGGTTCCATCATGTTAAAAGTCACACAATTATCGGGCATGGCACGCCTGCAGTTCACACGCAAGCCATACACCCACTGGTCACTTAGCTTCCTGGGCGATCCGGAACTCAACTTGGTCATTGAGTCCAAATACCAGGGCCGTCAAATGCAGTCAAACATTACGAACTTAATATCCAATCAAATTCGCAAGGCCGTGCGTCGCAAGCATACGCTGCCCAACTACAAGTTACGCTACAAACCGTTCTTCCACTGGGCAACCGACGACGAACCCAACGAATGTGACATTCAGCCCAATGGGGCATTGACTGTGCGTGTCGCCGAGCTCTCCCGTTTGATGGCCTTCCCCGGAACGAGTGGTGTTTACTGCACCATAACGCTGGCGCCTGTGCCTTTTATAGAGGCCAATCAGAAGGATAATCGTCATGTGCTGATCTCATTGGATGTCATCATACACAAGGCGAAGAATCAACAGATTGGCATTGTCTTCAAGCAGAGCAGCAGCCAGGTGGTCAAAATCGAGTCGGTGCTGCCCAACACGCCGGCCTGCAAGTCCAATCTAATGGCCGGCGATACGCTGGTCGCCATCGAGGGCAAACCGGTAACGACTATCCAACAGATTGCCAAGGTTGTTAAGAATCTGCAGTCGACCGTGTGTACACTGCGCATTGAGCGCATTATTCCTGGCATCATACGCAACGATGCCATACTGGAGGATCTGGAGAAATATGATGATCTCTGCGATATACCCGCTGCGCCCAGAACCGAAACCGATGACACCGATATGATGTTGATGAACAAGCATTTAGTTGTTAAGCCCTCGTACAGTCGCAATTCCAATGAGCCTAGCCTAGTCAGCAGTACTCCAACCAACTCGCCCAAGAAGGCAAATATTATTGCCAAGGCCATCAAGAAGACAATGAGCCGTGAAAGTGGCGATAATCAGAAGGACAAGGATAGGGATAAGGACAGGGAGAAGGAAAAAACCAAACTGGATGATACACCATCCAAAGTGAACAGTTCAAATACTGACGTTGATGGCGAGAAGCCATTGGATGAAGTCAACTATTTCTATCAGCATTCGACCATCGATTGCTCCTTTAGCCCACTGATTCACATGGATGATCTATCCAGTTTTCAACTGGATGCGAACAGTCGTTATCTGAATGTATGCGTATTTGGCAAATGCTCCGGAGAGAGCATATTGCTTGGCTACTATAACCTTCAAATCAGTCAGATATTGGTCGAGTGCAGCGAGACGAGCCTAAGCCAATGCCTACGACAAATAGTCCTAAATCCGGCCACCCTGTTGCCAGTGTAAGTATATCTAAGGTATTTCCAATCGGTTTCTTTAAATTTGTTACATTTGGCTTGGTAGAAAATCACATCCGTTGTCCAATCAGTCTGGCTTTAATCCTAATCAATGTTTTGGTGATATCCTGTTTGGATTCTCCTGGAATGGCAATCCGAATGCAACTGCAAGAGACAGCACAGCTAGAGGTTCAACCAAATCCCAGTCTCCAGCCAGAAGCCAATCGGTTGCGTCAACCGATAGGTTGCCAGAGGACTATAGCACCGAGACAATGTCTATGAAATCCTCAAGCACTTCGGGTGATAGTTTAGTGACGAGTGTGACATCGAAGCCCCATAACTTTATACGCACCCATTTCCATCGGGCCACACAATGTGATTTTTGTGGCAAGAAGATCTGGCTAAAGGATGCCATGCAGTGCAAGGAGTGCACAATGTGTTGCCACAAAAAGTGCATTGCCAAGTGTCAGAATGCCACGGTATGTGGTCCCGTCGATTGCTATGGATCAATGCAAGCGCCAAGCATTAACACCAACACCAACACTAATACCACCACTATTAATAACACAACACTCTTGGCTGCTCAGCCAGCAATGCTTGTCAATAGACCAGAGTTTACAATCACCCAGGCGGAGTATGTCGATTTAATGGAGCTCAAGACATCCAATTTGCTGGGTGGCGAGGAATACAACGCTGAGATACAGCATGGAAATCTTGATGTGCACAGATCAAGTCTGACGGGCATGCTGGCACAGGGCATTAAGCGACAAGCCAGCAATCTGGATATACCTGGCATTGTGTCTTCACTTTCCGGCAACAGTCCACAGCTGAACTCAAAGAGTCTACCACCAAGTCCACAGCACACGCCATCCCGGTAAGTTTAGATTCTTGGATTGAATTGCAAACATCAATGCTAATGTTTATGTATAATGCAGAACGTCCATCTCGGAGGAAGCATGTAAGCAACCACATTCCCAAACAAATCCCTTTGAACGGGTCACACAGCATTTAGAGGCTCTGCCTTTGGAGTGTACAGCATTAAATTTTGAGCAGGTTCTTCTGATCACCGAGCCAATCGTTAGTCATACCCGCAACGACGACCTAATGAGCCTGGCCAAGACGTACAGCAAGCAACTCTATGCCGATATTCCACCCAACGAGCGTGTGACCAGAATCAATGAACTGGTTTGTCATCCAGCCTTTGAAACCATTCGATTTTTCCAACTGATTCTTTTGCGTTCACAGCTTACCAAACTGAAGGTCGCCTTAGATGCCGAAACCGAGGGATATACAATGCTTAACTATACGGAAAAGGCAACAACACATCGGCTGGAATCGGAGTCGCCGTGGAAATCGATGGTCAGCACGGAGAACAAGTCCGAGGAACGGGTTCAGGCTCTAAGCATTATTATGCTCTATCTGTGCACGGGACTCCAGCATGCACAGGGTAGTCTTCTGCAATAGGAAAAGGGAGAAAGAAAGAAAGCGAGAGAGAGCGAGACAGAAAGATAGAATGAGGCAAAATATGAGTGTATTAAAGTACTATGAATGAATATACATATACTATGTAGCTAAATATTCGACTGTAAATGTGTTAGTGACCTATTATGAGCATTTTTTATTATTAGTTATTCAACACTACAAAAATATTGTGTTATGGCATTAGTTTATTATTCAGCCATTTGTTCCGATAACATACAAAAACAAACAAAGAAGAAGATAAAACAAAACATATATTTACATATTTTACATGTGTTAAAAGCAAAAACTTGTCAAATTACAACAATTTCTATACATACTTATATAAATATATATATACTATACTAAACTATATTATACTATGCTATACTTATACGTATGTATAAGATATCATTGAAATATGCATACATATTCATTTTAGACTCTGTTTAATTAAATAGTTTACTAAGAAACCAAACAAATTTTATGCAAACAAATAAAAATTCAATTACATACATTTAACTGCACATAGAAATTTGTGTTTGTTAAATTATTGACTGTTGCGTGAATTTCAATTTATGTGTTTATAATACCATCTCTTTCTCACCCCTATCTACAAGCTTAGAGTTAACGGAAATTCACCACAGCTGAATTTCACCATGCGAGGTAATGCATAAGCCTGGATTGATTAGTTTGTAAGCAATTGCATTCGAGTGTCGAAGCTCTTCGCCAAAAAGCAAAAACAAAATATAACACGCAAACATTTTGGCCAAAACGCAAAAGCTTTCTTTTTATTGCTTGTACTTGTTTTTGTTTTTGTTTTTCAATAATTTGTTCACTCAAAAACGCAAAAGATAAACGTATATTTGTGTGCTGGTATATGTAGGTGATGTACACAAACATACATAAATATCACTCAATGATATATATATACATATCCATATTGCGACGTATGGCAAGTGTGCGGAAAATGTTTACAATAGTTCCGGTATCTGAACATCGCAATTTATCAGATGCGTAAAAGTTTTACATCTATTATATGTCCATGCATGCACACATACATATATATATATATAAATACTTTACATATAAAGATATATATATACATATATATTTTAATTATATTTTGAGCGTATACGCAACAAATTCTCAATGAAAGATTTGCGCTCTCTCTCGCTCTCGCTCTTGATGTGTTGAACTTTTACACTTTTCCGTTGCCAGAATCGAACAGACCAAGAGAAATACTGTTTATAACTGAGGCTATTGCTCTTACGATGACAAGACGATTTTGTAGAATGCAATTGTACCCTAACAGCCAAAAAGTCCCAATCTTGTGCAATTATCTTTGTCGTTAGGGAATTTTAAGAAAATTCTTACGAAACTGTTTAGATATGGTATCGGTGTTGAGATGTGCTCTGAAAGTTTCCGGACTTTTTCAAGCGAGTATTGTAGGAAAAGTGAACAATATAATATTTTTCATTGATATAATCTGCGAATCGTTAAGGTGAAACATATAACTATTGTTTTATTTTGTCTTAGATAAAAACATAATTTATGATCTTTGCTAGTATTTAAGTAAACATATTTATTATATCTACAAATCGTTTGTAAGTATATAAATATATATAAAAAGAGTATTAAATATATTTGTTGACGGGAGTATAGACAATTTGTGGCTTATTATTTGTTGATGTTGTTGTTGTTTTTCTTTGCCATTTTACTTTTCATTTGTTTTGTTATGCGCAGTTTTTCTTTCTTCTTCCGTGCTATAAAAACCGAAAGTAAAAAGCATTTTCAATATTTCAATGCGCAAGAGAGTCACGTTCAGTTGGTTATTGAAAAGTTCGCGTTATTATATTATTTTAACCAAATAATTTTCAACGCATATTACAAAATAACAGAAAGAAGCAATTACACAAAAAGTGATTAAAAATATTATTTACATTTGTTTTTTTTCTACGTGAAGTTTAAGTGAAGTATTTAAGCAATTATTTTGCGGTGGCAACAGTCAACCAAACAAAGAGGAAATACCGCGATTAAGCCAAGAAAAAAAAACAAAATGCGTCCGTTTGGCAACGATATCACAAATATAGCCAATAACACCGGATCAGGCGGAGGCGGAGGCAGCGGATCCGGCGGCAATGGCGATGATCGTTCCAATAACAATGACAACAACAATCAAAACAACAGAAACAATTCCGAATCCGATAACTCCGGCAGTGATGTTAGCCCGGACACAGAAACAGATGAACGCATACCGCCACACATAGCCAGAATTGGGGGCATTGTCACATTCCCGCCACAAGCCGGACGTGGAGTTATACGTGTGGTGCAACGTTGCGAGGATGCCAAGGAGAATCACAAGCTAGGTAATCGACATTTTGATCTTGACTGATAGAGTTCATAGATGGATTATGCACTGCAGCACTTCTGACACATTCGTTGTTTGTTGCTCTTGTAAAAATGATTTGCCATAACAGAACAGAAATTGGCTAACAGCCAATTTCAGTTATTGCGCACTGAGTTTGAATGTATGTATGTATATATATATTGATGTTTTGTTTATAATATAAACTTTACTTTGGCAACGCAACAAATTAAGTTGCTTTGTTATCAAACAACAACGTTTGATAAAGCAAATCGATTTTGGTACAAAGCATGTACCAAAACAATTAATCGTGTACCCAAATTGGTACACTCAAAACTGAAGTAGCATTTGGCGGGTGAAGACCAAGAAAATTGTATTGCTTCAGTGATAATTGCCATTAAATATATGTATATGTATAAGTATACATTGATAATGCGTATTAACAAGCCACAAAACATATGAATATATAGTAATGAGTAATGCTTCGTGTGTATTCGATCAAGTGCGTTCTCATTTTTGTTCTAGTATTTGCGTATTACGGAGATTCACACTGACTGCAGCACTTCCGACTTGTGAGAACGAGACAAAACAAAAATTTCCATTGAAATGTAAAACAAATTATAGAAACAACTGACAATGTTGCATGACTTGTTCTACACACACACATACGTACGTACGTATGTATGAAATGTTTTTATGATCAAAGAGATCGTATAAGAGGTAGAAGGAGTGTGTGTGTGTGTGTGTGAGAGACTTCTACCAGCTGATTCTGTTGTGTGTGCACGCGCGCTCTCTCTCTCTCTGTCTGTCTGTATTGTTCTCTTAGGCTGTTGTGTATATGTACATTTAGTTACGTTGCTGTTGGTAGTGCGTTAGGTTCTGATTCTTGTGTATCGGATACCAAGCGGCATGCTGTTCGCATAGTTTATTTAGTACACACAACATATAGAAGAAAAAAAATGGCACATCTGGTGGTCAAAGTGATTGAACGTTGCGAATATGCAACCGAAAATGCTCATTTAGGTAGGAAACCTTTCATGCATACTTTGTATATATTTTTATACACTTTTGTGTGTGTGTGTGTGTGTGTGTGTGTGTGTTCCACCTACTGCAAACATTTTGCCTAGCAGCTATAAATAACTTAAGGCCAGTTTGATAATGATAAGAATAGATGTTGATGGCTCCATTTGTTTCTTTGCAGATCTATCAAAATGTGAGCTCATGCAAATACCAGATGCAGTTTATCATCTGATGCGAAACACAGAGCTACAGACATGCAACTTAAGCGGCAATGTCTTAAAGAAAGTCACACCAAAGTTTGCGCTTAAGTTTAGCCTAATCACAGGTAACAGATAACCATGGCAAATACTTTTAACAAACCTTTTAATTGTATCGTTTTCGTCTTTTGCTTTCAGATCTCAATCTCTCATATAATCAATTAACAAAACTGCCAGACGAATTTGCCAATCTAAGCGCCCTAACCAATTTAAATATATCACACAATTCATTCATTGTACTACCTCAAGTTGTCTTTAAGCTACAGAAGCTAGCAAGTTTGGATGCTCAACACAATGCCATTTTGGGTGAGTCGAAGTCTAGTCGCATTAATTCCTTTGAATCGATTACTTACTCTACACTCATATCATTTCACAGAGATTGACACTGATGAAGCAATTAGCAGCGATTGTCTGACCGTTGTCGATCTGCGTAATAATCCTTTGAATCGTCTTTGTCGTCGCAAGCTGAAGGATTTCAAAACGACTTTTCGCCTAGAGATATCCAATGATGTTGAGGAAGATTGGTAGAGCTGCTAGCACCTAGCACCTACATATGTACTATATACATATCGATATACATATATAAGGCCAATCGTTATCTCTGAAAGCATATTGCTGCATTCTGGCAATATATTGTTTTTTTTTTTTAATATTATTTAATGAAACCATGTGAGCCTCGATACAACAATTGAGTAATGAATAGTTTTTAATACTTATTCGTTTGAGTTCTAAGTCGAAAGGCTATGGCAAATACAAATTTCTAGTGTACCAAAGCTAATGTTAATGGAAAACAAAAATGAAATCAAGAGCAAAACGAATATACATACACTAAGCGAATAATTGTGTACTTAATTATTTTCCTCAAAAAGCCTTTGAGAGTATCAAAAAGAAAAATGACAAATTTTCAAATGTCAGAACCGTAGAGAAGTGTCAAGCAAATGTTGTTGTAATGATGTCATTGAAAACACATTTTAGTCATCACATTTTTAGCAAGAATCAAGAATATCTTGTCACAGATCTATGCGTCAATATCAGCTTGAAGTTGGGCGCATTGCCTGCGTTTCAATGCGAAACAGATCTTAACACTGCACAGTGGTTCGAGTTGTGGGTACCTTTCGTTAAATATCCTGCAAAGTTTATAATAAGTTAGATTTAGGGATAACTGAACTATTATTATGCTCCTAAGTGAAACGAGTAAAACTAAAACGAACAGAAAAGTATATTGAAATATTTTTTCATATAATTTAAATGGAAGTGCAACCACTGTGCTTGTCGCTCATTTCACTTCACTCTCTTGAGGGTCCCACTCACTCGCTTAGACCACAAACAGCAACAACAACAAAACAGCAAAGCCAGCGAACTGAGCATGAGCCAAAGTTAAAGCCAGAGAGAAAGAGACAAAACCAGAGCCAGAGCCAACGCAATTAAAACGAACGCAACAGGTTTGGCAACATGCCGAGAGATTTTCGTTGAGATACCAAATCCCATGTTAAGTTACTGTATATTTGTATGTGTGTGTGTGTGTGTGTACGAGTACTAGTTCGGTTGGAGAGCACTCGACGCGTCTAGTTTGATCATGGGCAATGGAATGGATGGGAAGGGGTAGGTAGAGCGGGGGGGAAGGAGAAGGGACGTAGGTCAGCTTTGTCTGGCTAAAATAAATTCGTTGCGCACCGCTGATTGAGAGGTAGTCGAAGCAAAAGGGGTGGACAAATGGAAATTGGGAGCTGTATGAGCTGTATGAGCTGCACTGGTGAACAGGTCTCAAATCGCGTCAGTGAGCAGAGAGACTGAGAGACTGAGAGACAGAGCGACTGAGAAGCAAACACAAACACACACAGATGGAGTACAGAGCCAAAGTGGGAGCGGAAGTGGCTGACGCTGTGGAGCAGCGCCAAAAGCAACAACAATCAACAACAACAACAAAGCAAAACTTGCTAGAGTCGCTGGCACTGTCAAATGGCAAACGGTCGACAACAGTCGCAAGCAGGTAATCCACTAGAGCGCGTTTCGGGTACGGATGAAATAAAGTTTCGAAAACGATTTGGCCAAGAATCGACTTAACAACAACAAATGCAAAACGAATAAAACGAACGCAAAAAAATAAATATATATATATAAATTCGTTAAAACAATAGAAACATTAAGCCAATTCCCGCGAGATACCGTTGCAAAACTCGGTTGTTAACGGCTTGTACATGTATTTGTGAAATACATAAAGAAATTTAACATAAAAAAAAGTGAGCTATTTTTTTCTAAGTTACGAAACAATATATGTATATATATTAACACACTTATGGCTTACTTATATAAATAAATATGCCATATAATTAATTATTATTATATTTTGTTAGTTATGTTCACACGATTGCATGCAACGGGGCTTTTAGCCTCGTTTTACGAAATTTTTGTTTTGTGTTATTTATTTTTTTTTTTCTTTTTGTTTGTTTCTGTGCACATATATTATTTAAGTGTGTGTCCTATTAGATACATTTAATGGTTAACTAATCGTTATACCAGTGCCTTGCTGTGTGTCATAAGATATTCGTGAATTGAGACGTGGCGAGACTATAGAGGATTTACTAACAATACTCACTCAAACGATTCCATTTGCATATCTAACAGATACGCCCATTGAATACCTATATGGATAGATCAGAGAGAGCACACACCTCATATGCAACAAATGACTAAGAATTTGTTCGCATCTGCTGTACATACTAAATAGATTTACAGTCCCATCCTCTTTGGCCTCACTTCTACTTACATGCTCCCAATAAGTTAATTGCATCTGCAGGCACTTCTTAACTGCTTACCTTCATCTTAATACCTTTGCACACATACATAGATACAAGTACATGCATTCCAAGTACCCTTTTTCGAGTCTGTACACTCTCCTCTCTGGGATTTACTTTCTATATGTTACTGATGCGAAGGTATATCGATATACCAGATGTACTTTTTTGAATGAATCTAAAATGATCTTGGAAAGATCAAGCTTTGAAACTTTTTGCTTGTTATCGATAACATTTATTATATAGTATATGTAGAGAGTTTTCGAAAATTTGTTGTAGAGTGGTTCTGTCCATGGTGTAACGAGCTTTACGAGTCTTAAGCACTTAAAGCCTTAAAGATCATTAATTCATATACCGTTTCTTGTCGAATATGTTCCCTTTTTCTCTCTTCCATGCATATCCACTTGTGTATATTGGCAATAGGGTATGAGTCAGGCATTGCGAATATGTATGTGGTTCTACCGGCTACTTACACCGGATTAAGCAGAAGCAAAAACCAGTGTAGAAACAAAATTCTAATGGCAACACATACACACACACACACACACACACACATACATAAGCATGGACAAGATGAAATTGTACATGCGTGGGCAACACACGCTTGAAATATTGCCAATATAATCGCTGACCAAGAAGCTGACGCTGGAGAGCTTAAGTTTTAAGCCAAAGTACTGGCAACGCCTCTTGTTCTAACTCTGGCAAGGCAGGCCCAAAGGGATGCTGAATTCGATATATGTATGTATGTGTATGTGTGTATAAAACATACATACAAGTATGTACTTGATGCTATCATACTTATACAGACAGCGGCTTTTCGTCAAGTTGGCAAAGGCAAAGGCAAAGCCTAAGGCAAAAGCAAAAGCAAAGTCACGTAATCATTAAAGCCAGTGTACCACAGAGAGCTAAGTCGAGCCAAGGCAAAAGCTGAGCTTATACATAGGGACAAACAGACAGAGAGAGACAGAGAGAGAGCGAGAGCGTGTGGAGTGGTGTGTAGAGAAGAGAGAAGACAAAATACCAGTTTTGCTCGAAATCGCCGTCATCTGGGCTTATTGTTGCGCCAACACTTCCAGACATTGACTACGTATGTGTGTATGTGTGTATGTATGTATGTGCGAGTACCATTACCTCAATGTGCAGGTATGCATACAGACAACTGCGTACATACATACTGAACATACTGAAAAGCATACAAACATACACCAAATATATGTACTTACTTACTTAGAAGCTATGAATGTGCATTCATGTTGAGCTTAAGTGTTGGGTTCATCTGGGATTACAAGCTCTGATTTTAAACGCATTTAGTTTTAGAGCTCTGTAATTATTTGGATGATTTGTATCTTTTTTACTGTTTTGCCCTCCTTGACTCATCGTTTTCGAAGTAATCGAATCGGAATTAGAGATTCAATTAACTTGTAGAAAGCTTTAAGATTCGTAGAATCATAGAAAAGGTATTTTTTTCATTTGGTATCTGATCATTTGTTAATTATTTCTGAATCATTTCTGAAAACCTTGTGCGACCAATTAAAAGCTGTCTTTACTCGCAATTCCCTTTATTTGTCCTTTTTTCGTTGAGGAATTTGTCGAGTTAACAACTTCAGTTGAAGTCATACTCTACCAGCATTTGCTGTCTGTGTGTGTGTGTTTGGGTGTGTGTGTGTGTGTGGGGGGACTGAGACAAACAAAAAAAACTTGTTTGGACAACAAATGCGCAAATCATGTAGAATTTAAGCCACAAAGCAAGCAGAAAAACCAAACCAAGTTTGCCTCTACAAAAAAAACACGAACGAACGAAAAAAAAAGATTTTTTGCTTGACTTTGTTTTTCTCGCATTGCTGCAGCTGCTGCTGTTGGGTTGGTTGACTGCTCAAGGCGACTTGTCTGAGACAAATATGGCGAAACTGTCGTAGGTGTTGTTTTATTTGTCTTTTTCATGGATATATGGCTTACAAAGAGTATATCATTCACATCGATGCATACATAGAGTACATACTTATGCCAACCATATTGATCTGATGGTCTCTTGTCTGTCTGTTTCTTTGACAAAAGAGCAGAAACAGCAAAAAAAGCAAAAACCTGGCCTTATGCAATACAGCCAAAGATAGTTCGTTACAAGCTACCAAGTTAGTACAAAGTGATTGCATTAAATTCACTTATCCCATATATAGTAAACAATAACAAACTGGTCGCATTGCATATTTTGCCATGAAATTCATTTTCAACACACACTTTCTTTTCTTTTCTTGTGTTCGTTAAAGCTTTGGACGAATTGTAAATTAATTTAATACAACATTCTGACCATACCTAGAAACCCTTTTTTTTATTGCTGCATTTCTAGTTTAATCTCCATTTGTATCTGTAACCATTTGATAGAAACTGAATAAAGCCTTTTTTTTTATTATTCTTTTCAAAGAGTTGGCAAAGAAACGAAGCCGATGAGAAATCTTCTGTTGTTCTTTCTATTCTTTCAACTGTGGAACGAAGAGAGAGAAAGAAAAGAAAATAATTTGTATAACCTTTTTTTTTTTTGCCTATTTTGCTGGCTGATTTGTGTGTACGCCAAGTATTTGGGCCAAAGATCGTTGACAGAGGGTCAACTAGCGAAAAGTAACGGTATCCATATCCGCAATTGAAATTCCATGGGCGTGTCCTAACTTGACTACACTCAAACCAGATCCATATCCATATTCATCCATTCAACGGCCCAGCGGCCATGGGCAATTTGGCCTGTAGGTAGCTAGCCTTAATAGTTCTAACAACAACAGCAACAGCAACAACAACAACAACAGCCACAAAAATGTAGCCCCAATTTGGCAACTTGACGTTAGAGATTGCAGTCGTTAAGTTTGTTGTTGTTGTTGTTGCTGTTCAAATGCAGCTGCAAAATATCCAAAGAAACGAAGCAAAGATAACAGAGTTAGTATCTGTGTGTGTAAGTGCAGCTGCAGCTGCAAACCTCCATCAAGTTGCCCCAAACTGCGTCACGATATTGCAGCTTGTACTAACTGGGGGCCGCCGTAAGTACAAAAGATACTTTGGTTATATGGCCAGATCTATGTGGGCATTGTTTGGTTTTTGTTGCCTTTTCAGTTTGTTGTTGCTTGTTGTACAATGCGCTAATTTCAGGCTTGCCTGGTATCTTTGCAGCGGTTTTTATTTCTCCACAGATAACTTTGAGCACACAATGAAGTCAGACCCATGGCCACAATTGTGGGCCAGCAGAAGTTGGCGTTGCATGCTTAACGCCTGCCTGCCACTGCTGCTGTTGCTGCTTGTGTGCAGCGGGCAGGCGGTGGCCCAATCCAATTATGTGCAGCATGGCGATAGTGGCAACTATTCAACAAACGGACTGCCCGAGGAGGCGACTCTCGATGGCAAAGTAAGTAGCGCAGATTCCTAACAAACACACTAAAACCGAAACGGATTCAAAGCTTATATAAGCATGCATCTACTTGCAATCGAAAGCAATTCATATTGAGACAATAGAGAAACAGGGCAACAAACTATAACGAACTTATTACGAACATTGCTCGAAAAGTTGAGTTCAGTTTTTTCGTTGTGTTATTATCGAGGACAAACTCAAAGCCAGTGTCAACGGAAGCTACCAAAAACCATATGATGCGACGAACCCACACTAGTAGCTTACATAATATGCTAATCCATACTCGGAATGTTGATGTATCGCATACAATGTATATGTGTGGTTTCGGGTTATTAGTTGATCTTGGTGTTTTTTTGCCGCTCATTGCAAGCTTCCCACGCGCACTTAATTGAAATGCCAGATGAATATTGTTGTCGTATTTCTTTGTTGCCATTGCAGGTTACCAAACTGGACGACATCAGCCCGCTGATCTTTTTGAATCGCACCAAAGCTGCGCTCAACTGCGCCGCAGGCTCAATGCAAGTACGTGTTTTTGTGTCTGCAACTAACTAACTAAGACAGTTACTAATGTACTTTGTATTGCACACAGGTTGATCTCAAATTCAATGAACCATTCCATGGCATCATTCAAGCCGACTACGATCGCAGCAGCGCCTGTCGCGTTAGTGGCAAAGGTGCACTTAGCTATCGCCTGGAGCTACCGCTCAAAGGTTGTGGCACAATACAGGTAAGCGTGTCATGGCAGTTCGTGTTATGTAATATATAAATATGTTAACCTTTTGCAGAATCCGACACGCGTTTTTACCAACAACATCATTGTGCGGTTCCATGCCAATTTGGAGATGGATGGCGATGAGATCATCACTATTGTTTGCCGGTACCCGCCACCGGTACCATCACTGCCGCCAGCACTGCCAGCACCCATGTAAGTACAGTAGAGCTTGCCTTTTGCAAAACTTCAATTAGTGAGAGTCTTGAAAAAGGAACTACCGGATTACTAGTATAGCCATTGACATTGTGTATATGCTCTTGCAGATTGAATCCTATTGCAACTGGCGCTGTACTTCAGCCACCACTGAAGGGTATACAGATCCTGATGATCATCTGTGCAATAATGTTCCTTACCCTGTTGCTGTTGGGCTTGGCCGTTTCCTACTATTGCCTGCGCAGCCGACCCATTCCCGTGGTACGCCGTCTGCCCATGAGCATGGGCAGCGGTTCCGAGATCACCAAGTTGAGCGGCAGCAGTGCTGGTAACATAAGTGCCTTTGAGGGTGTCAAAATACCTCGTGCCCATGCCGCACTACAGGCCGTCTATAGTTCGTCGGGTAGCGAGGGTGCGTTGATACCATCGGACTATCCAAGTGAATCGCATTCGGAGATCGAGGAGATTGACACACGTTCACTGCCATTCAGTTCGGCTGGTAGCTTTGAGAATCGCGCCTTTGTGCAGGAGACGTCCAGCATCTACAGTGATCACTATGCACCCGCACAGGAGATACCCGTGGCAAATGCCATGATGACAACCGTTATGCGTCATCATACGCCCATACAGGAGGCTGTTGCCGGTTCGCCCAAGTTCGATGTACAGGTGCGTGTTAAGAAGTCACCACCACCGATTCCATCACCCGTCACCTCGGATACAGAGAGTGTGGCCACCCTGCGGACAGATCGTAATAATCTCTCGACCATCATGGAGGCGTACGAGGATCGGGAGAGTGTGATGACAATGGACTCGCTGCCGCCGCAGGTGGAGACAATGCAATCACAGTTTACATATGTGCCCGAGCTGCATCCGGCACCACAGATGCCACAGCAGACACAACCGTTGCCCCTGGTCGCCGAGCCCAAGTTCTCAGTATACACTCGCACACATCACGAGGTCGTGGATGGTCGTCCGGAGACATGGTCAGACTACACCGATGGACCGGCTCACAGCGAGATAACCGATCTATCTTCTGAGGTATCCGATCGCGTGGTGCATGATACCAGTCGTGCCGTTGACACAATGCACTACTACGAAGATGAATATGTGCCGGTAGAGCAGGTTGTACACCAGCCGCCACCACAACCGCTGCCAGTCACATCGCACATGGTGGACGATATCTATTTGCGCACCGTGACAGAGAAGAAGACCATCGAGGACATTGAGAGCCACAAGCGACGCGTTACGGAATACAAGAGCAAGGCAAAGGCACCACTGCCACCACCACCACCGCCAATAGTTGAACCCAAGTTCGATGTGAAGGTGCGCAAGTATCCAAGCGAACGTGAGCAACAGCAATGGGAGAACTTCTCTGATATCTCCAGTGCCTCCGGTCTAACTCTGACACCCAAAATGGAGCGCAGCGAGTTGAGCTTGGCACCACCCGCTGAGCCACCAGCACAGATACACGACAACAAACTGAAATTGACCAGTCCCGAATTGGTGGGCAACATGAAACCGATTGAGGTACCACCGCAGGACAAGGATGTGCCCAATTGGGATGTACTCATACGCATTCTCGAGGAACCGGAGATGTCCGAAATTGGTGACGATGTCAGTTCGGTGCACAACAATATCAGCTACGATGACAGGGCCAAATGGAAGGAAATCATTACCACACAATCATCCCTACGTACCATGTTGACAGAGGCGGTAGTTCGCGAGGACTTCGAACGCATTCGCCAAGATACGCGTTATGAACGCATGTTTGAGCCACAAACCTGGGATGTCATCATACGCATCCTGGCACCGCCCAACGATGATGACGACGACACAGATGTAGAAATGCGTATGCCCAAGCGTGGCAAGAAGTCCGCTCCACAGCCATGGGATACACGCTCCCGACGCAGCTCCCTGCCCACATTGTACGAATACGATAGCGATGGTGGCTCCAGTGTGCGTACCATTCGCAACGATCCAACACTGCCCTTGCATGTGGGAGGTCCTGGTGGTGTCGGTGCCGTACCGGGTGCCTTCAATTTGCAGCGATCACGTCGCAGCTCGCGTACATCCTACCAAACGGATCACAACGACTTCCGTTCGATGTCCGAGGTGACGGTTGACTTTGGCCGACCACAGCCGGATCATATGGATAATGTGAGCGATGCCAGCTCGTATTATCGCATGCAGTACTACGATGATGAGGATAGACGCTCGTTCCATCGCTCCATTAGCCATCCATCGTTGGCCCGTTCGGCCAGTGAGTTTACCGAGCATTGGACAGCACCCGACGATGTGGAGATCTCCTCGCCAGAGGGCACACCCCGGGCACACAGGGCACGTCATCAGGTAAAAAACTGAACTGATCGCTTTTAATTGTTGTAGTAACTTAACGAATTGAACCCGTTACAGCCGCCGGCTCAGTTAGCTGTTTTGGCGCCGGGTGAGGAACGTATTGTGGCACAGACACAAAGTGAATACGTGGAGACGCACAGAAGCATCTACCAGTCGGGTGGTAAACAGGCGCCACCACCACCACCGCGCAAGTGGTAGGGCGTACTTTCCGTAGTCTTCCTTATATAACGAGTCAACAACATTTTTTTTTTTTCTTAACTTCAAATATTCGACTAAAAACAACACAAGCAAGCGCTCAAAGGCGTTTCGGGGAATGGTTATCAAGTAGTTAGTTTCGATATAGCATAATATACACACAAACAATATTGCTTTGACACACATCGCTCGATCTTGGCGGTACTTTCATTAACTGATTTAACCAAACGTCCCTACACTTCTGTAGCTATCTTCTATGAACTTTCGTTGAATCAGCTAATGAAATGCCCCATTTATATATATACATATAATACTATACTATACTAACAAAAGTGCCAATTACAATTGCCTGACAAAATGTTCACACAGATAGTTAGCAAGAATTAACAAAATAAAACAAAAACTCAAAATGCAAATGCTTATTTGGAGAATTGGCATTCAATAATGAAACAGACAATTGTTAAGTCCTTCTACTTTCCAATACACTGAAACATGTATGTAAAGTCAACTTAAAAACAAAAAATACTTAAACTTAGTGCATTTAATATGTATGTTCTGCATTAGACATTATGCTGCCTTTTTGTCCATAAATATTATAAATAATACGATTTTGATTGATTTCCCTTTGAAATGAAATCAATACTTAGAAGAGCTCCCTTGTTCATTATACAAATTCCTAACTGCCAATCAAGTAGTTGTGAAAGAATCACAGGTTTTTCAAGTATTACTAGATAGTATCTAGAAACACTATATACATAATTGGGTGAAGGTATTTTCCATACTTAGAACAGTGTATTCAAAATTGTTTGAACATATATATATACAACAGAATCGATATGGCTTCCAATATTTCCAGCTTTTGGGTTTCACAAAAAATGATAGAAATTATTATTATTATTATTTTTTTTTTTATTAAATATACATTGAAAAGTCATTTACAGCTTTTCCTTGAATAAATAATAAACTAATCCGTCCAAGCTTAAAGCATACTTAATAATATAATTTACATAAATAACATTAACAAATAAACTAGCTTCCTTTGGATTACCGAAGATCAAATACCCTTACAAATAATGTTAAACGAATCTTTTCTGCAAATATAATTAATTCGAAATAGATAAGAAATATTTTGAGTTTAAATACGTAAGGGTATTTGAGTACACAGAAAAAATGTAATTTTTAAGTATTAAGTGCATTACCATAGTATAATGAATGAATCATTATCTATTAAAAAAATAATAAAAAAAATTCTACTTTATCAATAAATAAATATATAACTATTACTAGATTACTATTTATCCTAACTGAAATGCCTGTAATCAAAATACCACAATAAAAAAAATATAGAAAAACAAAATAAATAAATAAATCTACTAACAAAATGTCTTTTGCTTTTCATTATAAAAAACATGCAAACAAAATAAAAGCTTAGAAAATATTAAGAGCTAGTTACTCTACCAGCTGCTCTGCAATGCGGTTTGAGTCTTAGCTAAGTGCGAGGCCAATACTGTTCGGCAGATGGCGCTACAGAGACCGTTTGCGTTATCACAATAGCAGTGGCTGAGCAGCGCTTTCTATTGTGCATAGTTTGTACTATTCCAAAATGATAGCTACAATAGAGGGCGATCTGCAAGGTTTGACAAACTGATAATGAAAAAGGGATGAACAAATTTAGAGGATCTCTTAAAAGTGGATTTCTCTTGCACACACAAATGTACGCGTCACAAATAAAGAGAAAACGATTGTCTCTCTTGTGAGGGAAATTTCATTACATCGAAAAGTGAACTTGGATGTAAGAACTTCGTATTTAAATCAAGCTTTAAGCGGCTAACTTAGATGCCTTAGCCTTATTTTAAGGTAGGGAACCTTCAATTCACTTACACTGTCGGCAATAACTCTGGCGATAAGTACTTTACTTATCCTCACTTATGTCTGGTATGGATTTATCTGTTATCTGGCATGGTGTGGGAAAATATATACATATATATGTATTTAATATGCTCTGCTTGACCTTCAATATCACACAGGAAGCGATATGCCTCTTTATTTTTTGCAACATGAATACATATCGTTTGGGAACTTATTAGTCCAATGTTGAATGTTATTATTATTTTAGTTTAGCCCGATAAGCGGCAAGTTTCCCACAGTAAAGCGTGCGGCTATGCATGTGCGTGTGTGTGTGTGTGTGTGTGTGTGAATACAAATAACCCAACCAGAAGCTAAACTATATGCGATAAACCTTTGTGCGGTTGCCTATAACTCTAAATATATTTATATATAAATATTTCTTAATGCATCTCTGAATAAATACGTGTAACTGTGTGTGTGTGTGTGTGTGTGTGCGATATGAGCAAGTGTACCTTTGAGTCAACGGCAAAGCTTAAGCAAGTGCGGGTACTCTGCAAGCGGGCCTCTGTACAAGGTATTTGTGTGCATGAAGGAATGATTTGCAATTAGTGCAATATGTGAATTACATATGAAAGTGCTGGTATTTAAATCATAATTATAATTATCATACTAGGAATTCTTTAATCTTACACTTTGCCATGCACAAGCTATTAGTTATAGACATTAATAACAAAATACACACATATGTGTATGTGAATAAACAATTAAAGACCGCAGTGCGACCGCAAGCAAATCGGTTTTTATCACAAAAAACAAAAAGTTTTTATCACAACACTTGGCACTTTTAAATTAAACATAAATATAAGCGTTTGACAATTGTGTCAAACACACACACACACACACACACACTCAGAGAAAAGTATGTTAAAGGGTTTGTTTGTTTAGTATAAAATAACACAGCAAATGACAACTGATAGAAATATGAGTGTTTAAAGAGAACGCCTTAGCTGTGCTGTAGAAGAAGAGCGCGTCTAAAGAGCAACTTTTGCGACTATTGGCCGCATTGAGCAGTAACAGGCACAGGCTCCACCCAATGGCAGTTGGCTGTGAGCTCCCGCAGAGCAGAACAAGAGCAACAAGCAAAAGTGTAACTCAACCACCATGACCTACAATGAACACGGACGCAAAGACACACACAGCTGTAGGCTGGCGCTGGCCAATCAGCGTGCGTCTGAGACATAACGGTATGCGCACAATGCATAAGCGCACCACAGCCGATTGGTTAGCGACGACGCCGACGCAGAGCTAAGCTCAGTCAGCAGCAGCAGCAGCAGCCGTAGCAGCAGCCGCAGCAGCAGTGAACGTAACGTAAGAGAGTGTAAGCGTTAGTTCAGCTGTGCTAAGGGCAATTGCTGAATACCAAATGCAAACAGAGAGAGAGAGAGAGAGAGAGAGAGAGAGAGAGCGCCGGCAAAGAGAGACAGAACGTTGCCAGCTTATCACAGCAGCAGCAGCAGTAGCAGTAGCAGAGCAGTCGTTGTCGATAGTGATGACGATGACGATGACTGAATTTTGAGCTCGGCTCGGCTGGCGGCTGTTTTATGGGTTAAGTCGCCGCTGGTGGCCAAGTTAGGTGTCAGTAACAATTTAGTTCGACACGCGGACGCACCTGTTTTTTTTTTTACATATTTTGTTTGTTGGCAAATAATAATAATAATAATAAGAATACACAGCAAAAAGAAAAATCCCCTTCAAATGCACATTGCTACTCTCGTTATTGCTGTTGTGTATATATATATGTGTGTGTGTGTGTTTTTGTGCGAGTGTAATAAATATTTAAATAATTATTGTTAATTATAATATTGCAATGCATTTGCCTAAGCCAAGTTGGGTAATATTACAAAAACAACCGCAAGAAATAATAAACAAAGCGCGCCGAAAAACAAAATGAAATGACAAATTAATTTCGAAAACGAAATCAAAACAAAACTTTTACACTTTGCTTCTTCTATTTAACCGGTGTACAATATATATATATATATGTATGCCGTATTGTTGTTGTTTTGTCTTTCTGCGAAAGCATTTAACGCATGAAACGTTGCCAAAATAATAATCAAGCAACAAATTAATGCATTTCGAATTTGTTTTGAAAAAGTTATCCAGTTGTTGTTGTTGTTGTGGCTGACTCAAAGAAGCGCCAAACTGAAGAATTGATTCACAGCTGATTTACAATAAAGATACAACACCAATAACAGCAACAGCGACAGCAGCAACAACAAGAAGTGTTAATTTGTGACTAATTTTGATTCATCGACGCAAAGATAAACAAAAGAAGCAACAGCAACTGTTGCAGTTGCCGTTGCAGCGCCTAAAACTAGGCAAGAATTCGTAATAACACATTTCTCTTGGCATCTTAGGAACCACTTTGGTGGTTGCGTGTGTGCGTGTAAAAAAGTAGAAGAAAAACAAAAACTAATTGCTGCCACTGATAAGAGTGATAAACTAATAGAATACTTGTCAAAGGCAACCCGCACGAAATAGCAAAAAAAGAAACAAAATCACAACGTCAAATTGGCGCCGAATGCATTTGCAATTGAACAGTGAAACGGCGGCAACAGCAGCAGCAGCAGCAGCAGCAACAGCAGCGACAGCAACAGCAACAGCAACAGCAGCAACATCAATACTGAATAACAATAACAATATTTTGTTATATACGGGCTCGACGGCAACAACAGAACGGAGACGAGGAGCCGTTCAAGCCGTGGCACCCGTCAGCAGCAACGCCGGCAATCGCAGCATGGTCACATCTTCGGCATCGCCAACGGGTACGGGCTGGTCGGCGCCGGGCGATTATAAGAGCGCCAGTACAGCGGTTGCAGCAGCCGCCGTCGCAGCCGCTGCGGTTATGTGCGAGGTGTTGCCATCGAGTAGCGCCAGTGTTGGCAGCAGTTCGCCAACAGGTGGCGCCAGCAATGGCACTGCTAACAGTGCACACAGTGGCAGTGGCCAAAAGAACAATAACAACAACAGCAGCAGCAACAGCAATAACAATAATAACAATGCCGTGCATCAGGATCTATTATGGATGGAACGTTTGGTATTAGAGAGACAACAGGAGTATCCAGGAGAATTGGGTAAGTTTTGGCATTGAGTTGACGGCTCTTTGTTAAAGGAATAAGTCAATTGCTGTCTCCTTGGTAGTGGTTTACTTGCTTCAAATGAAACTAAGCCTACTCTAAAACGAAATATACTTCATTTCAAACCTCGTTTCTTAAACTTTTTTATTTGTTTTGACTTAGTATTAAGTCAAATATTTAGCCCAACTTGTCTTAGATCATGAACTTTTGAGCCAATCTATTCAATTTATGCTCAATAAGGACTTACCTTTGACAAACCCAATTTAAAAAAAGCAAAGATTTCTCAACACAACTGTATTTAATTTTTTTTTTTCATTACAAAGTAGCTGAGAATTGTATAAATCAGTGTTTGAAGCGCGTGTCAATTAACCAGGACACAGGGACACATCAAGCAGCAGCACTTTTGAGGCTTTAACTGGTTGCCAATGCTGTCATTCGATAATGCTGTCAATATACATAAATTCGATATCAACGGTTATTGATATTAACGCACGAGTCTCTTCTTCGTTTTTTTCTCTTGTGTTTTTTACATTCTCCTTTCAAGCTGCATCTCCTTTTGCGTCTTTGAGTTGATTCTGTTGGTTCGGCTTGTGGAGAACTTTCAATTGAAATCCATATGCCTTACTTAACATATCAATGACCCATTGAAGCTGGCCAACAAATTCTCAGCTTGTTTCAACGAACCTTTTTTTTTGGAATTTTTAATGAATGAACAGGATTTGACTTTATCACAACCATTTCATTCAGTTTCTTGGCTATTCGCTTGATAAGTTTGAATCCTTATTTAAAGCAGTTAAAGAAGCTCTTTAATACATCGCATAAACCCAATTAGTTTATCAGCTCTTTTGTTATACTCGCTGAAAACTGTCAAACGTCAGCTGTTGACTGAATCTGACCTTTAATCAGAGCATAATGTTGCAGCTACCTTTACCTTAATTAATTATGAAACTTCTATTTTTTTTGTATGCCATATGATTGATGATTTTGTTTGCATTTTGCCGCCATCTAGCTATCAATTATTCACCATAATTTTGCACAATTATTAATTAATGTCATATAGTACTAATAGAATTTAATATGCATTTTATTTTACAGTGCGTACCAGCAATCCATACTTTCTCTGCTCCGCCCTGCCCACCCACTGGCGTTCAAACAAAACGCTGCCGCTGGCCTTCAAGGTCGTCGCCCTGGCGGACGTCGGCGATGGCACCTATGTGACCATCCGGGCGGGCAACGATGAGAACTGTTGCGCCGAGCTCCGCAACTATACCGCCCAAATGAAGAACGGTGTGGCCAAGTTCAATGATTTGCGTTTCGTTGGACGCAGCGGTCGAGGTGAGTGCATTTGAATGGAATCTATTTGTAGGTTTCTTGCTTGGCATAAAAATCGATAATAATCGATATGTTACAGAAGAAATATTAGGTTTACTCTAGGAATGCTTTCTTACTCCTTTAAGTATACAAAACTACAGTCGTCGAAGCATTGAAACCTGCATAGCAAATAAACCGATAATAATCGATATGTTACTGAAGAAATATTAGTTATACTCTAGGAATGCTTTTACGTAAGCGCTTAGCTCGCTGTTTTTTAACTCCTTTAAGTATACAAAACTACAGTCATATGAGGATAGAAACCGTCTTACAAAGCAATCGATAATAATCGATATGCTACGTTAGCAATTCTAGGTATATCGCAGAGGAAGTAAATATGAAAGCACTAAGAGCGGATATTCCTAACATCTTTTACTATTCTGAACTTCAGTCATATAAGAATAGAAAACTGCTTAGCCAACAATCGATAATTATCGATATGCTACGCAAAAAACCTTTTACAAAAGCGCTTCACTGCCTTCACTTTAGAGACGTACAGTTGGTTCTGGATGCTGGTATTCAGAATAAGAAAACCATACCTGAAGTCATGACAAGCAATTGGTTAATCAGCAATAATGCCCCATTTGATTAGTACAGGGTATATTATACAAAATACGTTTTATGCAATTTGGCAAATCGTCTCCCACAAGTCTCTCACACTTGCCACTTGCCGAGCGGAAGCTATTGCCGAGCGGAAGCGCATTGATTGAGTGACGTTGACTTTTTTGTTGGCCAAAAATATCATCAATGTCCATTCACACACACAAACACACACACTCACATACACGTACTCAGCTAACACGCATCAACAGGATCAAAGTCGCAACAGAGTCCGTCATATTAGTTGAACTGCTGCTGCTGCTGCAGTTAGCCGCCGCTGCTGTTGGGCCCAGAGGCTAACATGCAACGCATGCAACAAGAACCAGAACCAGAACAAGAACGGGAAGAAGAACAAGAACAATGTAACCCCGAAAGTCGAAGCTCACTTGCGGCTCAGTCTGTTGCACATTGATCGAAACATAAGTATTGAAAGAAATGGCAGCAAATATTCTTAAGCCTGGCTTTGCCACTTTTTGGTTTGTGCCGTCACGCAAGGCTTATGCCACACAGCCAAATGCGGCATAATCGATTTGAACCTGAACCCACCATTAATATTGGGATATGCGCATACCCCCTGCTCATATACATATACATATATATATTGCATAGAATTTGCAGCAGAAGCAGCAGCAGCAGCAGCAGTTGGCTAATTAGCTGCAACTGTTGCCTGCCTTGCCCTGCCGTTCGAGCCGTGTGGCATGCCTCTGCAAATTGGCGGCTCGTGCCGCAAAAGGCCAGCAAATAATTACTGACTCTGCTCCAGCAACAGCCAACAACAACAGCCAACAACAACAACAATCGACCAGGCATGCAAATAACAAGCTAATGATGTAAGAATATAAGCGCTGACCAAATTGTCAACGACAGCAGCAGTGTTGTACATTTAATAGCCCCTTTACACACCCACACCCACTCGCCTGCCACCCCTCTATCGACCCACCAGACACTTCAGTCCAATGTAAATTGCAAGCCGGGACATCATGCGGCGTTTTCTGATTAAATGACAAAGCTCATTTCGACCAGCAAAACAAAATATTATTAAATATGTATGTTTGGACATATTTTTTTGATTTAATCCTGGGCGTTGTTGGGCGCACTGTGCCTGGCAATGTCACGCGTTATTTAAACCATATTCAAGAGAGAGAGAGAGAGAGAACGAGAGAGCGGGAGTTCATTTAGATGCATATCTGGCCGCCTATCAGCTGGCTTTCCATCTAAAGCGCTACTTTAATCATATCAAAGGACTTGACTTTTAATGTCAACACAGCCAAAAGGATTAAATGCAAACTCCTCCACTCCATCTCTGCTTTAAACAAAGGACAAATGAATGACACGCGCCAAAACAATCTATAAGTCGTCATAAGTTTTTGCCCTCAACATTGCCTAAATGTTATTAACAATGGAATGTCGCTTTCAAACAAGGGTTGTGCAAAAGAGTTTGATGCTTTAGGTTTGGTTTGCCGTGACTTAGTGGTTTTGTTCCTGGTTGTTGTTCCTTCTAACGCTTTTATTGCAAATGAAGTAAACACAACTCGAAGTCTATTACTTATCGCATTTGGTCTGATTAGTCTGAACAACAGAATTGTTTCTTCAACTATGAAGCCTTTGCGAGTAATAGGAAAAACTTATTAAAAAAACTCAGTAAAAAATATTCATACTTTTCAGCAAACAACGATTATTCAAAAAAAGATTGCCAAAATGTATTCGCTTAGTTGGCAGGACAACAGTCAACAGCCTCATTCGATGCCACGCCCTGTCTCAAGTCGTTTGTAAATCGATCATTGTCTACGAGTCGTCAATTACATCGATTACGAGTCCGATTACAACTCCGATTACGAATGCGATTACCAGTGTTAGGAGGCGGAGTCAAAGTCAAAGAGATCGCGTTGCGTTATTTGAGTGGTTCATTGTTTGAATGAATGCGGTTGAAGAGTTGATGACTAATTTAGATTGCATGTTGTTGTTGTTGTTCTTGTTGTTGTTGTTGTTGTTGTGGAATTGAAACCGGGACTCATTATTATTACAACTATTACAAAAACAACAACAACAACTACTGCTATTATTATTATTACTTAGTGCTCGTAAGTGGTACAATATTTCAATCATTACAACAAAAGGCAATAGCGTATTCTTCAACTTGTTATATATATATATAAAGTTGCTCTAGTTTCCCCCTTCAGCCGTACGTAACCCTTTTTGGCCCTGCTGTTAAGCTGTTCGCAGGTACCCAAACAATACGATGGCCTCCATTGAATAATGACTGCCCCAAAATGTCTAGGAGTTTAGTTGTTTCTTGTGTCTTGACTCGAAAGAGTTATTTTGTGCCTGATCTTGGGTTAGTTGTGTAGCACTTTTGATTAATTTGCCTGCTCATTTCGATAGATTTGACTTTCAAACGCAAGCTTAACTCAATGTAATGAAGACATTTCAAAGTTTCATAAACTCTCTCTATATATATGTATAGTCCAACGACCACGTAGCACGCCAATATATCTAAATGATGTGTGCCCGGGTGATGAGGAGTAGGAGTAAAGTTGGAATTGTAATAGAGAACAAAACGCTTTCTAACTGATGAGCACAATTAAAAGATTGTCAGGTTAATGAACTGTTACAGATTTTGAAACAATCATTAACGCTCTATTGTTCGCTCTCTTTCTAGTATTGAACTAATAATATATCCTACAAGTAGCAAATCTCTTAATAATATCGGTTCGAATGGCTGCAACTGAGGTTTTTGCGGTTTTTGCATTCGCTTCTGCACCTGACTTTCTTTCGCATTTGAACTTGTTTTTTTTTTTGGGGTTTTTTGGTTTTTGGCCATGGCTAAAACATATGAGTAACAATTCTTTCTGTCTGTGTGCCTAACCAAATGTCAAACGCATTTAATTAGCAATATTATTGTGGCAGACAGTAAAGGAGTGAAAGAGAGAGGGAGAGAGAGAGACACAGCTTCCTCATGCCATGCGATAATCGATTTACGTTTGTGGCTTTTTTTTTTGCCAAATCGATAAACGTTTTAAGGGCCAGGCTAACTAACTAACTAACCAAACCATAACCATAAACTGTGTAAACATGGTCAAGCCCATTCGAATAGGACATTGTTGCCCAGTTTCAGTTTCAGACAGGTTTCGTATGCGTTTACTTAATTTTATGACTGCATTTTTAGCTGCTGCTCTTAACACTTAGAGGCAACGCGTTCAACGGAAGGATCAACAAAATTTATGCCACAAGCTCAAATAATCAACTGTGCCACACAACATGTGAAAAACAGCGCTAAGTTTAGCGAAACGCAAAATGCTCTATAAAAATTGAATTACAAACACGTTAAGTTAGCTTAAGGAAGCGCTGTAGGAAAGGGCAAAAGAGTTGTATATTGATTCGGTAGCCAATTTGTTGTCGCATAAATCAAGAAAACACACATTAAATACGCTTTCTTTTCAAACGTTTTCGCTTGCAGGGAAAAGCTTTACGCTAACCATAACCGTTGCAACAAGCCCACCACAGGTTGCCACCTATGCCAAAGCCATCAAAGTGACCGTCGATGGGCCCAGAGAGCCGCGCTCCAAGACAAGTAAGTACAAATAACAACAACAACAACAACTGCGAGGTGTTTTTAAAGAAATGTAAAATGTTTGTTTGTTGCCACACCCGCTGTGTTAAAGGTTGCGCCATGTGGCAATGATACGATGATACTTAGGCCGCATTAAACAAGTGTCTAATTAATGTTAAAAGAGCTAAGCCGTTTTGGCCAATTGCACACACAATGGTAATCATTCATAATCCCCTTGACGGACGTTCTTTCAAAATATTTTACCTTCGATTGACTTGAAAATTGCTACAGAAAAAACAGATCGTGTGACAGACAGCGGCCATTTTGTTATCGATCAGGAGCGAGAGCGAGAGAGAGAGACCCTTTTAAGGAAAGGTGTTTGAAAAGTGCAGCCGGTTTGCCGTAGGGACAAACAGACAGACGCATCTACTCAATGCAACATTCAACTCAACTCAACTCAACTCAACTGAACTGCATTGCTTCCTACGGTTTCTGAAAAATTTGCGGTTTTCAAAGAAAACCTTTTTTTTTCTTTTTTTTCTTAATATTATTATTTATTTTGCAAAGGCGGCAACGTTGTCGTATTGAGTGTTTTTTTTTTTTTAGTTTGTGTAATGCATATGAATTAATTTTTTTTGCGTTTTTTTAATATGCATTTTTATGTCTTCACTGCAAAATAAAACTTAATCTACATACGCGTATATGTATTAGTACATGCTTGAGTTTACCTTGAGTGTTTAATACAGATAATGATGATAACGATGATGATCAACAGCAAAGAGTAGCGATTGAACAGACTTTAAGGTGGTAGGATTATAGGTTAAAGGATTGTAATTTGAGAAAAAAAACTAGGAAAGAGGAAACAGAACAACTTTCTTGCAATCCTCTAGATCTTTGGCATAGGATAAGTTTACAGATAGACAGATAAACTTAGGTTCAAGCTAATATCAACTCGACTATTGAATCTTATCAAACCTTTATACACTTTAAAGACTCAAATTTGATCATATTTGTCAAGATTTGAATGCAACTAATTGACTTATGTGATGTTTAAATGTTTTTTATCCATAGGCCCACCTGGCGGACCACAATATCGAGCACTGGGTCTGGGGCAACGGCCATTCATTGATGGCTTCCCAAAGACATTTCACGAACTGGAGAATCTGCGTCGGTCGGCAAAGGTTGCGGCTGCAACAACGGCAGCGGCCGCTGCTGCGGTATCGGTTGCAACGTCGGCCAATACTCTAACCACAAATGCTAGTGTTGCCCAGCAGTTGAGCAGCAATTACTCATCCTCGAATAGTACAATAAATTCGGATTGCCAGGGCTACAAGCCCAATGCGCCACAAATTCAAGGTAAGAACAAGGCATCCTTCTATTCTTGACCCAAAACAGATAAAAGAACAGTTGCATTCCCCTCCCCTCTCCCCTCTCCGCCCTACCAAAAGCAAAGGTCAATTGACTACAGTAAAGAAAAAGAGCTAATGAACATTGAGTTCTGTGTATATCTCAATTTATTTTTAGTATTTATTACGTATATCTTTTAACATTATGACGCTAATTTATTTATTTTCCTTAACGTTGCTTAAAAATAGTTCAGCGCCGTTGTTGTTAGCCGTTTTGCTGTCAGCGTTTCTTTTTCTTAATTTGATTATTGCACGCGTCTTCAATTAATCAGGCAGTCAATATGAGACTCTCTTTCAACTTTTGCTTGAATATTGTTAACTTGTTTCTTATCAAAAAGGAAAATGATTTACAATAAGCTGAACCCTAATGCTTTCTAGACTTTAGAATATAGTTCATAGTTTTAACCTAAACTCGGTGAAAATTCAAACTGTTAAGCGGCCCAAGTTCAAGCTGAAGCTGAAGCTAAAGCAGAAGCGGTATCACTGGTTATTGCATATATATATATTGGTTATATTGCGAATGGGACTGACTCACACCGAGAGCTGTTGTTGCTGTGAGTCAGCAGCGGGTTTGTTGTTTGTTCAGTATTGAAACTAGACGAAAGTGTTCAGATATACCGCTAAGCTAATACGAGCTAAGCTTGTGCCTTATGCTAATTAATTGATGAATCTTTTGCATTTATTTAAACAGAGGCTTAAACAGAGGCTCATCAAAGCTGCCCAAATACAAAGTATAAATTATATATAATATATGTTGTGTATGAAAAGAATGACACATCGTGCGTGTGTGTGTGTGTGTGTGTGTCGATTAAAAGGCGTTTGGCAGTGCATTTGTTTATTCGTTATGTTTGATTTCTTTAACCGGAAATGCCTCAAGCGTAGACGCAAAATATTTTTTTTTGGCAACTTTTCGATATACTTACACCAATACATATATGTATATATGTTTCTTTGTTGCTGTATCTGCTGCTGCTGTTTAAAAGCCAGGCCATATATATTTAAATGTGGCGCTTAACTTGTTAATTTACACAAGCAGCAACAACAACAACAACTGAATAAACAACCTTGCAAAAAAGAAAAGGAAAAAAATTTTGTAGCGCTTTTTTCAGCGGAAATCATTGGGAAATTCCAAGAAGCCCAAGCTATAACAAACGTCATTTGGTACAATTGAAAACTAGCGAAAGTGCTTTTCAGGTTTATTTTTTTTATTAATAGAAGGAATTTTATTGCAGTTAAAGGTTATTGGTAATAAATTGTTTTAATTACTGTCAAAAGAGCATTAGGTGAGAAAGTTTTTAACCATTCAGAGTGGGTTCAAGCCGAGTACCATAAATGTGCGTAATTGTTTCGAGAAACAGCAGCAAACAGCGAGTTGAGGAACTAATGATGCTTGAGATTATAAGATATATTTATAAGAGATTTCTCAGAGGTACAGACGCTTTAGGGAAATAAGTTTGTTGTTATAGGAACAAACTTTTTGGTTCAAAACGAAATACTTTCAGACATCTAGTTATACTCTATATCCATATGGTTTCAACATGTTTGATTGTAAACCTTATAAAAGTGGGTTGAAAGATTCGATATAACCCTTTGATCTGGCTTCTTTAGCACTATTCATTCATATTCCATTGGCTTTCCTTTGGTTGATGATCAATTTGATAAAATTCCCTGATAAACTTTTATACAAGCGATGCAAAATGAATTCGCTTAAGCAAAAAATTCTACTAAAAAGTTGATTGCTCTAAATTAGTAATGCCATTATGCACGTTAGTGTGTGTGCTGGTGTGTGTGTGTGTGTGTGTTGTGTTTGTGGCAACATTTGGCATGTTTGGTGTTGCGTTCGTGTTTGGCA
Source organism: Scaptomyza caliginosa (assembly GCA_035044725.1). Lineage (NCBI taxonomy): Eukaryota > Metazoa > Arthropoda > Insecta > Diptera > Drosophilidae > Scaptomyza > Scaptomyza caliginosa. Next base: position 63,892 of record JAWNNR010000482.1, read on the forward strand.
ACACATTGCATTCATTTAATTTTTGTGCTCTTTATTTTTTTTTTTTTTTGGTTTCTTTGATGTAATAAGAACGCGCGTGCAATATGTAGATCCACACCTGTTGGGTTTGTAGGTTGGCTAAGCAGGAGGGGGGGGAACAAAAGGGGGGGCATGGTGGGGCGTAGTAGTAGCACTTTTGTCAAGCTTTTTACGCAGTCTGTGTGCAGCAGCAGCAGCAGCAGCAGCAGCAACGAGAAAAAAAAAGCCACAAATCAATCTCAATGCGGTTGCGCAGCTGTTGCTATGTTGCTGCCACGTTGTTGCCTGCCGCGGCAATACAAAAATGCAAGCTGCAAGATGCATCCAAAAATATGCGAGCATGTGTGTTGGGTAACTGTTATGGCAGCAAAAAAAAAATACAACAACAACAGCAACAACAATGTCAACCAACGCACATTGAAATGAAATCTTTTTGGCCCATAAAACGCCAACTGTGGCCAAGTTGGTATCGCCACCAAAAGCCCGAAACCCCAAACTCAAACGCAAACGCAAAACCCAAACCAAAAACCGCAAACTCACTTCCGTTTCGTGCCGTTTGCTGTTGCTATTTTCCTTTTTTTTTTTGTTATTCTTCTCATACAGCGTCCGCCATTTTGCAAGCACAAAAAGCCAAAGCCAAAGCCAAAAAAAAAAGAAGCAAAGCAAAGAAAACATTTGAGCCAAAGGCAGTGGTACTTTAATTAGCATTACTTAGCTTGCAACGGAACGGTATACTTGCAACACCAGTCCTTAATGAGTGCCCCAAGATGGCGACAACGACAACAACAACAACGCTGTGAGAACCGGCCATGTGGTATGAGGCACATTGGGAATGGGGTCGCTTTTGGTCTTTGGGCGGTTGAGGCGGCAACTTGTGCCCAATGCCCAATGCCCTGATGACGTCGATTATTGGCCAGCTGTGGTTTCTCTCTGTGTGTGTGTGTGTGTATGTGTGTGTGTGTGTGTAACTTGCTTGTTTTCGATTAGTTTAGACGCGCAAAGTGGCTCTGCTTCTTGTTCAACATCTTCCTTACAGTTGATTGCGCACGTCAAGCGGATATGGGATATGGCCAGCAGAAAATCGAAGATATCCGGCCAATGTTTTGTCTTTATCCCCCTCTCTCTTTCTCTCTCTCTCTGTCTTTCTGTGTAAAAGATATGCAATTACCATGCAAGACTTCCGCCAAAAAGTTGAGCTTCATCGAATGCATTAAAGATGCCAATTGAAAATATATATACAAAAATTTGCAATGACTAATAAATTCAATTTTCAAAACGACAATCTGCTCAATGTGAAATATTTTAAACGCCAAACATTAGTTATGCAAAACTAGCAGAGAATTGTGCATATTGCGTATACGCAACATGACCATTATGGTCAAGCAATTATAGTCAATGTGAGTGACATTAATGAGAGACTTGTTACATGTTACATACATATATATATATATATATATATATATATATTAAGAGAAACAAGCATAAAGCAGACACTGTCTCAACTTACCCTACCAAAAGGTATTAGCTTGGCAAATAACTTCACGTGCCGGGCCAAGAGCAGACCCTGACCACTCCAAACCAGAGAGAGAGGGGGAGAAAGAGAAGTGGCCATTATACGCCCCGTTTGCTTTTCATCCTGGCGGTTTCGCTTCATTGCATCCTCGCTTAGTTTTGCGGTAGTTTGCTGCGTTTTCTGATTACTACTCGGCTGGGTTTCAGCTTTTTGCTTTAGCTATTGCTGTTGCTGTTGCTGTTGGTTCGTTTGTTGGTTCGTTTGCTGCTTTCTTGCATTGCAATTTGCGCCTTAATTGAAACATTAAAATGTGATAAGTGCTGGGTGAAAATTTGTATGCCTTGTATGCAATTTTATTCTTTTTAAACCTCCCCCCTTCCCCCCCTTAACCCTCATCCCTAACCTCAGCGCTTCGTCTGTAGCCCCTTTCATTAAGCGGTTGAGTAAGGCCCAAACGCAACTAACTTAAATGGTTTAAACAGAGTTGAGAAAACGCATTAAGTTGATTTAAACTAGTTTGCGTCTCTTAAATTATGTGATAATTTCTTCTTTGGGTGGTATTTTTCAAGTGATTATGATCAGGATTATGATTAACAATCGAGTGAGTAACGAACTGATTTCTGTAGAAAGTAAACCCTTACATTAAGGTCATTAACAAATATTTCTCATCCGATTCAGTCCAAAACTGTTGTCGACTCGTCGCTTTGCTTGAACGAGTGCATGTAACGAGTAGTTTCAACGAGTAAAATAAACCTTATTCGTGCTAAGTCTTCCTTTTTATGTTTTGCAATAGAAAATATAGCTTTAAACTAGCTATGCTTGAATAAGAGTATATATCAAAAGTAACGAGTAGTTTTAACGAGTAAAATAAAGTAAACTCGAGCTGGCTAGGTCTCCCCTTTAATGCTTTGTAACAGAAAAGACAGCTTCAAATTAGCTATGCTTGAATAAGAGTATATACCAAAAGTAACGAGTAGTTTCAACGAGTAAAATAAAGCAAACTTGTGCTGAATAAGGATCCACTTCATGCTTTGTAACAGAAAAGATAGCTTCAGACTAGCTATGCTTAAACAAGTGTATATAGCAAAAGTAACGAGTAGTTTCAACGAGTAAAATAAAGCAAACTCGAGCTAAATAAGGTCCCAGTTGCCACTAAGTTAAAGAAAGATAACGATAAGGTCGCTTACAGCGAGTAAAGTTGATTTCAATCCATCAACAAGCTTAGAAAGCAAATAAGTTCTTTAGTTAAAACTCGTTGGTTGAGTAGAAAAGGTAACGGAATCCACTTAGAACTAGTTAAAGTGCTTTCTTTTCTGGCAGTGTTTTAATGAAAAGTATATTAGCTTGTATTGTCGTTTTACCCGACGTCACGTGGACTTTTCGCTTGTAATAAATTTGATTAATTAAACAGCATTTTTGGCGCTGTTCACTTCATTGGAGCTCCTTGACTGTTCCAGCCAGCTGCTGCTGGCTTACATAATTAGTCAAAATATGTGCGCGACATAATGTCAAACATTGATGATAAGTAAACGATAGAGAGGATGCTTGGCTAAGGGCTAAGGTATGGAGAGACATCCCGTTGTTGCCCGGCGGCACATGCCTTGGAATTTTCTTTTGCTTTTGCTTTAGCCAATTTGTTAACCCCTTTGAGCGTGGAATGTTGAGTTAATGGCTGGGGTTGAAGTTCAGGGTTCAGGAGTTTTGGGCTGCACATACGTGAATCTCTAGCATATATGAAATTATTTTTCAATTATCCATTCCGGCCACGCCCACATTGTTGGCGTTGTCGTTTGTGTTTGTGACAAGTGAATGGAAAAGGTTTTTAATTGACTTTTTCTACATACACATTTGTTGTTTGCCATTGCAGAAACGGATCTGATAGGCGCCGCCGAATGGACAGGATCTGCCAGTTCTGGTGCTTATCCAGTGGGCGTTGGCGTCGGCGTCGGCGTCGGCGTTGGTGTACCTTATCATCATGCACACCACAGTCACAGCCATTCGCATTCGCATTCGCATACGCATTCGCATACGCATGGGCATCATCATCATGCGCATCACTTGCAACATCAGGTTGCATTGCCACCGCCACCGCCACCGCCAGCCGCTGCGCCCGTTCCTGTCGCTGGCAATGCGGCAACGGCAATGAATCATTATGGCAGCGCCATGGGTGGCTACGATACAACCACCTTGGATGCGGGCAATTATCATTTGTCCAGTGTGCTGCCCGAGATGCATGGCTTCTCAGCGGATCCGTATCAGACAGCGGGCAGCTATGGCGGCAGCGGCTCCAAATCCGAACTGGAAACGCTAAATGCCAGCTATGGCGCACCACCGCCACCGCCACCACCGACGGCATACAACAATGCGGCGGCCGCCTGGTCCAATGGCTACAATAACTATCAGTATGGCAGCTGTTCGGCCACGGCTGCCCAATACGGCGGCGCCGCTGGACATGCTGGTGCAGTGGGTCCGCCACCGCCGCCGCCGCCCGTCGTTCTCTATCCCCAGCTGTATTCGACGGTCAATCAGAACCAAATCCATTTGCATTTGCACAGCAGCGAGAAGCTGGAACAGTACCTGGCCACCGATCAGCAGTTGACCATCAGTTCGCTGGCCAGCAATCGTTCCAGCATTGAGATTGGCCTGGGTGCTGGTGCCGGCGGTTTGCCGCTGGGTCAGGATCAGCAGCAGGAGCAACAGCAGGCGGCCGTTGCCATTGCCGAACAGGCTGCCGAAGGTACTGGCCATAACTATCACTTGCATCATCATCATCATCACCAGCAGCAGCAACATCAACAGCAGCAGCAGCAACATCATCATGAGGCACAGCAGCAACAGCAGCAGCAGCAGCAACATCAGAGTGATGTTAGCAGTGAGGCAGCCAGGGAGGAGGATGTGGGTGATATGACGCAGGTGTGGCGACCCTATTGACCCCATGATCCGTACAAGCAACAGACGCCTTTCTGCACATAGAACTGATAACGAGAAAGCCAACAAAAAAGTTAAAGAAATATCAATTTTTTTTTTCTAATATATATATAAATATTTTTTTTTTAATCATAACATATTTAAGCCTGTAAGGAAATGAACTGTAAATATTCTATATATATATTTGAACAATTTGGCACATTAATCGCATATCTTATAGCTATGGTAAAGTGAATGTTTAACTAGCTTTAAGCCGTAACTAAAGTATAAATCTAATTCTCATACTAAATATATTAAAACACACACACATTTTTTTTTTGAATCTTAACACTTAAGTCTAGAGTTTAGTAAGCATCAAATACATACATATATATATATATATATAACTATAATGATATGTGTATCGCGATTTTTGTTATTTTTGTTTGAATCCGAAGATCAAAAGCGTTATGAAAAGAAAGAAGAGAAAAGCAAAGAAAAACATAGAAAAAAAACAAAGAATGAAGACTATTTAATAAAGTTATCGTATTTATTTAAAAAAAAAAAAAACAAACTGCCTTTTTTTGTATTATGCAAACCATTTTTTTTTTAACCACAGACAAAAAAAAAAGAAGAGGGAAAAAAAAGAACAGATAAATAAATAAAAATGGTGGCCAAATGCAACAATAACAAGAGTTAATTATGCGCATATATGAAAACAAATTAACAGCAACAACAATTGCGCAAAATCATGCATTTTGAATGAAGCCTTAAAAGTGAGTATAATTTAATTATGATGCGAGGCATTGCCAACAACAATGGAAAGAAACCGCACGAAGCACAAAGAGCAAGAAGAAGCAGGCGAGAAAGAAGAAGAAGCATCTACAATTGAATATCTCACTTGCTTGCCTAGTTAGATTTGGGTCTTCCATCTCTGGATAGTTTCTCCACGATCTCTCACTCTCTCTCTGTTTCTCTCTCTCTCTCCCGCTTGGATCGTGCAAAAGTTTTTGGTTTTGCGGTTTATGTTTCTCTTCTTCTTCTTTTTTTTGTTTTTTTATTTTTGCCATGGCATAAATAAATTGAACACCCCGGTCGCGGTTTACAACATCCGAAAACTACTGCAACAACACCTATCTTAGCCATTTCCCTCTTTCCCTCTTTCTCTCCACTTCTCTTCTCCTCTCATTTCTCGCTCTTTCTCTAGTGTTTTGTGCGGCATGCAACTAGCTACAAAATCCAAGCTGCATTCAATTGTTAAATTGCAAAACTATGCAAAAGGTTCCCTCACCTCCAGCCTCCTTCCTCCTCCTCTTCCTCCTCTTTTCTCTCTTTCGCCTCCTTTGCCACCCTACCTGCAAGTATCGAATTGAGAAACTCTGGTAACTCTAGACAGTGCGAGAAGCCAAATCTAGTCAGTCTTGCTGCCAGGCAGCTGCCAGCTATAGCCACAGTCTTACTTGCCTAACACGCACACGATCAAACCAACATTTGAGCATATTCTTTTCCTACTTAAAACATTTCTTCGTTGAAGCTTAAGTTAAGTTAACTTCAAGTGTTTGGGTTCGTTTTAGTGCAGTTTCACTGTACACTTAGGTAAGCCGAGCGTTAAAGACGCCGACGACAGTCGACGACAATTGACGACGATCGGTGATCCATAATCGAAGCATGCGCCCCCAAAACGCGGCGACAAAAGCTGAAACAACAACATGCCCCATGTGGCAGCTTCTAGTATCAGTGTGTGTGTGTGTGTTTGGTTCATCTTTCTTGGGATATTATTTATTGCAGAACGTGTACCGTAACTCATCTGGGCTGATCTTCATTTCCATGGCTCACATCTATGTACGAAGCTTGCGGTGGCAACAACAACAACAACACTAACAACAACAACAACATAGAACTTTGTCAGCAGTTTATGTTGAACGACTTGAATTACCAATTGGCACAAAGTCAATGCGAAGTAGGTTCCACTAACAGCCAACACTAGGCTATTGTTATATACATATATATATGTAGCCAAGCTGAGCTAATTAACTCTATACCTTAGTCACTTAATCAGTCAGTCAGTTAGTCAGTTGCTTGTGCGGTCCCGTTGCCCAGCTACCGTATTGTATAAGTGTATGTGTGTGTTTGTGTGTTTCCTCCATCTGGGTGGTCCTGTCACCATATTGAACACAAATCGCAACTAGATATCTATCCTATCCATAAGGTAAAGCAGCAAAGAAAAACCAACTGCAGTAGGCCTACTTTCGTTGTTGTTGTTGTTGTTGTTGCAACAAGCTATAAGATACAAACTGATTTTGTAGCTAATAACTATTCCTGTTTCCTAAGCTTTTTACTTAAAGCTTAAAGCTTGGCATATGAAAGAAAACTATGTTTAAGCAGTTGGAAAACATTTAAATTAAACATTAATGGTTGAATATTTGTTAACAATAAAGTTGCTGAAAGGATTTTAAAAGCTTTTTCCAGTTAAAGTTAAAGCTGCCTTATACATAAAGTACAGAAAGCAAAAGCAATACAACAACAAATATAATCAGAAACAAGAAACAAGTGCGCCATCTCGCTCTGTTACAACTGTATGTGTGTGTGTGTGCGTGTGTGTTGAGTGAAACTGGAACTGGAACTGGACGCTGTATATGTATTATTGTGCGTACTTTTGTGCGCGCATTTAACAAAATAAACCTAAAAGCCAAAATAAATTGCGGCTGGCTGGGCTAAGTGACTGGCTGGCTGCCAACACACGAAAAAACAACAAGCTAAACAAACAAACAAGCTCCACCCACAAGGCTCTCTGTGTGTGTGTGTGTGTGTGTGTGTGTGTGTGTGTGTGTGTGAGCAACAACAAGAAATAACATTCAACGAAGGCAGCGACGCAACGTTGCCACCCACCAAAGAGAAGTAAGTAAGCTTGAGCTGAATATAAGAGAGAGAGAGAGAGAGAGAGCGCTTAAGCTGAGTTTAAGCAAGTTTAAGAGAGACGATGATATAATAAATATCTTATCAGGCCAAGTCAAATAAATGAACGTTTTGTTTTGCTATAATCCAAGCAGTCGTTATAAAGTTCAAGGGTTAACGCAGTGCTCTTTTAATTAATAAAAAAAATTTCCCCAAAAACATGTAGATATACTTTAAGTAGTTTAATCGTTGCACTGCTTAACTCCAAGAAGAACATAAAAAAAAATTCCCGTTCTGTGCCCAGAACGTTTAACTTATTACATGTAAAATAATGTATTTTTAGAAGTGTTTATTAGTTAACCCTTAAGTGTGTGCTCGTGGGGGCATATCCCAAGCAATAGAATACAAACACACACAGCTAATATTTATTATTGAACACATTGCGAAAGCAAACAGAATTTCCCAAATTTTATAAAAGACTTTGCCGCTGATCGACAGCAACAACAACAAAATAGTTACTCTCTCTCTGTCTCTCTCTCTTGAAAGCGGGCTTATTCAGCAGTTTTGCGCTCTCTCTTGCAGCAGCAGTTAGCTCGAAACGTTTCGTGATTCATTCGTGGATCGTTGGTTTTTTGTATATAGTTTTTGTTTTTTCGGCCAGTTAGTTGAGCCACAATCGTGGCCCTGGCTGAACATAGCGGGAGGCTCGCTAAATCTTTGCAAATAGCTTGGCTGATAAGCTGTTGTATGAGTTGTATATACTATATGAATACTATTAATAAAAAAAACATGCATTCAGATGCTGGAAACTTTTGCCATGCGGGTTTCTCACGCAACCCATTTGAAACAGTTCAACGCTTATCACACAGCTGACGTAGTCGAGCAAGTAGCATGATCAAGACAACGTTTCAGCAGACGCACAAGCGTTAACGCTGCGTATGAGTAATATCAAATGAACACTGACTAATCGAACTTTAAAAAAGAAAAAAAAAATTAGTCAGTTTGCGTATCGAAAGCACACTTATTTAACCAGCATCAAATCGTTTCTCTTTATTTTTTTTTTTTGCTTTTTTGTATTTGACTTTGTGCCGCCTCTCAATTTGGCTGTCAATGGTGGCAAAATGTTTGTTGCACGCACATGCAACGAAAGTAGAGGAAACATTTGATGATTTGGCCACTGACAAATCACCGCAGGATTTAAGCTAAGGCTAGCTAAAGCCAAACACACCTGGTCCACGACTTTGCATCACTTTCGATACGATTTTGTATGTTAATTTTTGTGTTATAGCCCAATTTGCAGTGCTCACAAAAAATAAAACAACAAAAAAAGTGCCAAACGAGTAAATACATTAAATTAGCTATCAACCAAATACAATCAGGTGGCCAATGCTAGAGTGTGGGGAGGGAGTTGGGACTAGGGGAAAGGGGAATAGGCGTGTCAGGACGCGGCTAATGTGTTGGCATGTGTCAGACACGCATCAAACGCAGACAGCAGGCGGCAACAAAAAAACCATCAAAAGCCCAAGAGAGAGAGAGAGACGGGGAGGGTGGGGGGAAATGATTCTATACGGCCTGGCGTGTGCCAACTAATAGAGTTCAAGCGGAAATAATGCGAGCATAACACAAATTGATCACAATATTTATTAACATAAACAAGAAGAAAAAAAAACCCCAATATTGAATCATGAACTGTATATTTTAATACCAATATGTTATAAGACAATTTTATTGATACCCTAAACTATAATTAAGCTTAACTTTAATTTTCTAACTACATCAAGCTAATCGCTAGTGAGGTAGGCAAATAAATATATACTACATCCCACTGTACCAAATAGCTATGAACATAACTGTAACTGGCCGAAGGCTTCGTTAAGTGCATAGAAGTAGTTCGCAGAACAAGAGCGAAACTGATCGAAGCGTCAGTCTTGGTGTGACAGTGAACACGAACGTTGGAGGGGGAGAAGACGCGTTGATATTCTTTCTACTTTCTAGTCAAACTGATGCAAATTGTTGGTTTTTGGCTGGTTAGCTTGAAGGTCATGGCTGGCAAACATTTGGGGTGAAAGTGCAGTTGCTGCAACGCTATCCGCAGACTGCAGCATTGTTGGCTTTGTGGCATGTTGTGTGCGTGTGTGTGTGTGTGTGTTTAACCTGTGTTAGTCGTCGCTTGATTAGCGGTTGCAGTTTATTGCCTCTGTGAAAAAGGTCGTCGCGTTGAGTGATTAGTTGACAATGTAAATTTGTCCTTTTAACGCTTGTTGTTGCATGCTGCATGCTGCATGCTGTTGCTGCCACATCATTACAGCTATTTTATTAGCCTTTTGATTATTTTGGCACCAGTCGCTGTTGTTGGTGGCGCCACCGCATGCTCTAATGTTGTTGTTGTTTGTTGCTAACCGCTTATTAAACAAATACTTTATACATAAATAAAGAGAAATTGCATCAAAATACTTCCTCAATGGCAACGATAATGGAAATTGTATACCTGTAGCCATCGAGTTTGAGATCTGTTGCACGTTTTTCATGGACATGGGGCAAAACCCATCGATAAAACCTTAAGCAAAAGCATACATTTATGGATTTGTCACAATAAAATAAACACAACGTACGCTTTAAAATCATGACAACGAAGCGTTGATGCTCTTTTGTCAACTATTGATTACTTTTTTATCTTTAACTGAGGAAATAAGTGAGGAAAAGTAATGAACTATACCAGTAAATCTAGCTGCTTTAGTAAGTTAACATACCCACACATACACTAAGCTATGACAACAATAGAGACACTACTTTAGTGGACAGTTGGATGCAATGAATCATCAACAACCATATCAACGTCAGTAACAAATGACGATGATGCCAATTTCGACGTAATCGCGCGTAATAAGAGATCTCTATCGCGCTCTCTTTCACCCTCGCTCTCGCTCTCTTGCTTGAACGTGCGTATGTTCTTGTTGTTTTTGTTATAGAGAGTCACGCTGCCAACAGGCACGTAAACCAAACCAAATAGCCGCCCTGCTGAACCTGAACTCGTTGCCCATTTAGTATGCATAAAGCGGCAATAGGGCGATCGGCTGGGAACTCCAACAAAAACAAAAAAAAACAGCAACAAAAAAGTTTAATGCCTCGCTGTTAACATTGTTGCTGCTCTTGGCGGAAATTGAAGCCGCAGACAACGATGCAACATGCAACAATTAACGCAGGATATTTAGTGCAACCACAAGTTTGAACCCACGCACATTTTTTAACTGCTTTCAAAAGCCAAAAATATCGAAATAGTTAGATGTATTTCATTAAAAAACAGCTTTAAGCGAAAACCGGTTCGAAGTTCGCCCTGTGACCAGTTGTATTATGAATGGGGGGGTTTTTTTCCATAACAGTTTACACAACGTTTAAGCCAACCCCCGCAAGCCAGCGCACCTTGGCCTAAACACTATCAATGTAATCAATGTCAAAATTCGAATTTTTATGGCTTAAGCTTTCCATAGTCAAGCTATTGATTTTGATGCCCTTAGGAAGTTGGATAGAAGGAAAGGTTATTTCGACAAGAGGAAACCTCATCAAATTGATGAACCAAGTATAAAGCAAGTACTCGGTATCTTCTAGTCGTTCACTTTCAATTCGAACGTCGTTACTTGCAGTATTTGACACTTGAAACGTTGTTAGAAGCGTGCGAATTCTTCGAACTGACAGTTGGCACCCAAAGTATTCAAACGAGAACATCCGAGTACCCCGAGCGAGTGGATGGCGGGGAGAGGGTGGGGTGGATTTGAAAAAGTGCGTCCATTCCTTAGACACTACGGGCACATGAGCTGAGGCATTTTTCAAAAATTGAAATGCATGTTGAGAAGAAAACCGCAAGGTTCTTAACTACCTCTATTTATTGGCGTACATAATATATGCGTTTTGTAGTTACCCTAAAGTTACCCCCCCCCCCCGCCCCCCTTACCCCTTCTCTTGGACCAAGGATGCATACGATGCAAATGCAACGCAACCGGATGTGTTCACTGCTCCCCATCATCATCGTCGTCATCATCGTCATCGTCATCGTCGTCATCGTTGGCAGACTAACCCAAAAGCAGACTCATGCGAGAAACCTACAATTTGATTATCGCAATGAGAATTGCTACACTTGGGGGCACTGCACAAGCACTGGCCATAAGGGCTTATATATGTATATATACATGTGTGCGAGGCACCCTTACCTCTGGGGACAACCAAATGCTGTACATGAAAGAAATCGTTAGAGTCGAGAGGACAAAAGTCTCACTGTGTACTGGCTCTAGCTCTGTGGATTAGGAAAATGGACTACGCTCAAAATACACTGAGCGAACATTCGAGTACAATGCAGAAGGACAACTTCAAGTATTATAGCTCTGTTGCTCGGTCAGTGTAGTCTTTTTTGGCCTGTTGGGGGCTGGCCAACTGCAAATTAACCGGCCGCCACAGAAACCCCATTGCTCTCTCTCTCTCTCTATCCGAAGCTACTGAAACCCCACGGAACGCGTTGCATTTGTCAACATGTGTAGCTGTCTGTTTTAATGGTCAATTTCTCACTCTAAATGGCTTGATGCAACGTCGACCTCAAGGCCTTCCTCCTTGCTTGCTCTCTAACGGTAACAGGCCTTCATCCGAGCACCCTGGTGCCAACTTGTGGGTACTTAAGCTAAAGCATCTAGCTTGTCCATAACTAGCGTATAGTGTATAAGCTAGTCGTTGCTTGAACCCTTTTTCTTGTCCTTATTTTTCAGGTTTTTTTTTGTTCTTTGTTCCTGTAACGTTTAGCATACGGTTGGCAAGAAAATGCAAGAGAACGTAACGCATTTTGCGGCCAATGCCTCCGACTGTGTGTCACTTGCTCCAGCCACGTCTCAGTCTCTAGCTTAGTATCTGGTTGCGACAAGAAGGTCGTAGAGAGGGAGAGAGCGAGTCATGTCCGGATTGTAGTGCGTGTGCTTCTAACGAGAAAGTCGGCAACGGTTTATGGTTAGTAACATTTGGTGACTTTTGGGCCGGAAGTAGGACGTAAAACTGGTTGGCAGGCACTGTAGACAATGCCCGATTGTAAACGAGAAGCTTCTTCTTCTACTTCTAATGGCAGCAAATCATTTACAGATGTCGCAACATTTTGCATAAAAATTGTCACAGACACCGCTGTGCACGGAGAGAGAGAGAGCGTCAGAGTTGGATAAGCATTGACCCTCTGGTTAGCTACCCTAACCATAATGGCGGCGACTTAAACGCCTCTTACAGCCAGGAAATGCATTTTCATTTAGCAGCGGAAGTAACTGCAAATTAGCTTTTAGTTTTTGCCCGCTTCAGCTCCTAACCGATGGCTAACTGCATTTGCACCTACTAACTAACTCCCTTTGCTACCCAAACCCAACCCTATTCAACCCTATCCAACCCTTTTCTAACCCACTGCATTTGGTTCAATTTACGCATTTCGATCATACGAGACATGGTTCTGACTCCGCAACCTGTTGCCAAAAAGAGCAGCACAAACACCTCAAAACATCAATTAGAGATTAGATATTGGCCGGGGACCAGTTTTTATTGGTATTACGCACGGGAAATATGCGTCTGTTGCGTGTGCGAAAATTTGTTTTTAATCCAATTATCGTCAACTTTGCAACTTAGTTGCAATCAAGCCAAATCTTAAACTCGAAATGCGGGCAAACTCATACTTACCAAGCAATCTCCATCGCTTTCAATCGGTATTGCAAATTGAAATGCAATTTTTAATCAAATTCCCTCACTTTATCCGGCGGTTCATTGAACCTAATCGATGTTGTTTGGGAATCAAATGTGTTTCACTATAGACTTAATAATGCCAAAGAGTTGAGCCTTATCAGGATTAAACAAATATGGCAATGTTTGTGTTAAGTTTTTTTCCTAACAGAAATTCAACGAAACTTGACGAAAAACCTATAGTTCTATCTTATAAAGTGTTCCAGGGAGCATTAAAAAGAAAAGCCTATTCATAACCTTTATGCAATTATTGCAAGTTCAATGTGCCTGTTACAGGTCACAGCGAGACTCAAACCCTCGAAAACGGTTGCAAGCACAATGCGGTGAATAATTATGAATTAAAATTAAATCAACTTTTAGCTACCTTGTGTGTTTCTAATGCGGTTGTTGCGTTCCTGTTGATTGGTCATTTCGTATCGTCTCATTCTTATCATTACACACTCTACATTGACACCCACACCGCAAGGCGGGCGTGTTCATCTGCATGCAACCGCTAAATTAATGCTAGGAGGCATGGAACATCAAGTGCTGCCCGCTGTGTTTGTCTGGCATCACAGTGGAGACGATTTACAAATGGCCATAACAAGTAAATATGTCAAGTGCAGGTGACCCGAAAATCAACAACAACAACAACAACGGCAACAAAAGGCAACTAAAAAATAAAACTCAACGCAGAGTTGTTCGTTGATTTGAACTCGGTGAACGACTCAAAGTTACTCTGCTCACATTTTAGTTCCATTTAAAGAACTAGTTCGCTTAGTTCTTTTAGATTCAAAGATCGTTTAGTTTCTGTTCATTTAGTTGGGTAGTTCATTGAATCTGTTCAGTAAGTTCTTTTAAGGATCATTCTTACGAACTTATTGAACTATTAATATAGAGACACCCAATGCCGTTAGAATAAGTAACCAGTAAGTCAACAAACCCGCTTTAAACAGGCCTAGGGTATTAAAAAAAATGTGTTAAATAAACTACTACAAAAAAAAGGCTGTAAAAAGGGCTACAAAAGCGGCAGCGGCAGCAGCAACAGACATCAACCGAATGTAGACGGACATTGGTTGCTGTTGGGTGGCAGCAAGTTGATAAAGCTTGCACCACCCCTACATAACCCACCGTTCAACAAAAAAGCCGTTCGTCCTTTTGGTGCATGTGTTTCCGGTTGCACTCAGTGGCAAACGGTTGCCAGTGTAAATTGGTCAACTAAATTATGCAGCATCAGTTGCACCAGTAGTCAAGCTGTCAGTTTTTGCCTTCACTGCCGCCCTTGCTCCCCACCACTCCTACTACTTACCGTTTCAGCCTACTTCGCCACCCCTGGATCAGGGCAGTGTTTTCAGCAACAGTAAAAATGCAACAGCTGAGTGCAAATTGCATTCTATAAAATTTTAAAGTATTGCAACTTTTTTGCTTGTTGCATTTATTTTTAAACTAAGCAAGCTTTAATTTGATTTGTGTTTGTTCGATTTCGTTGCGCTTAAACATTTGATTCGATTTGATTGTGAAGATTAATCCAAATAGTAGCTTATTATAATCAATTCTTTGGGTTTTCAATACGCTTTTTTAAATAAACTTTTTACTACCGAACTCTTGTTAAATATTTCAAGAAAATCATTTCAAACTGTAACTGTTAATGGAAATACAGTTGTTCTGATTCGTGTGTGGGTGGGTTAAAAAGTGGTTGTCTTTTCGTTAGCGGCCAGAAACATATGTTCGTGGTCTTTATTTGGTGGTCAGGTTGTCGTTGTGTGTGTGTGTGTGTGTGTATGGCCTTTTGCAACAAAACCGCTGGCTGTTTGTCACTTGTAACCGCGACGGTCATTTCCGGTTCTATGGTCGCCATTTTATCTGTCAGGTTACACACACACACACACACACGCGGACACACAATTGTAAAATCTCTGTCAATTGATAGGCAATGATGATGATGATGATGATGATGTGGACGTTGATCATTATCATTGTTGCATGATTCTGCTGTCTGTTGGGCAGTGGCCACAATTTAGCGCGCAGCGACTACCGAAAAGTTCATTGCAGATTGCCTCCGCCGTCTGATGAATGCACAAATAATGGGCCGGGGCATAATGCAAAAAGGAAATAAATTATTCTGCTATGCATTGCTGGAGCAGGTCAGGTCTGCCCAACTATATACTTGTTGGTTTGTTTGTATCGGCTTGAGCTCGAGAGTGGCAGCAATAGCAGCAGCAGCAGCAGCAAGCACCTTGCCACTGTGCAACAGACAGTCAGACAGAAGCAAGCAGCGTAATAACAACAATCAGCAGCAGTTTTGATTTCCCCTTTATCTCTTACGCTCTCTCTCCCTCTCTCTCTCTCTCTTTCTCTCTCTGTTCCACTGCTGCTGTTGTACGATCAACTTGAATAATCATCATAATGTTTACAGCAGCTAACAAGTTTCGAAATCATATCATTATTATTATTTGCTTTGACTTGCAAATAATTTTAAAGGAAACAATCATTAGCAAATACTTTTACATTAATCTTTTCTTTCTACATTTTAAAGTAAAAACATTTTTTGTATTTTATTTTCTAATTTTATCAAGTATTTTATACAAAAAACAGTTGAATTTGTCCAAAGTTTGGCATTAAGTTTTTAAAGAATTTCTATTAGAATATTTAAAATAACTTTAAGCTTGCTGGAATGTTTAGTAAAGAGGCTTGAATATTTCATACTTTAAATACATTTTTAGGATTAATAAATAGTTCTTAAATCAATTTAGCTTTATATCTGGCACAAATTATGTTTAAAACTGACTAAACAAAAAGTATAGAAAATTCCAAAAGAAACTCCATAAAAATTTGATTTAAAGACTTTAAGCATTTATGTTTCAAGCTCAAATATATGCTTTAAAGGTAAACAGAATGTTTGTACCCACAAAGACCTCAATATACTATCATAACAATGCGATTTATTTGTTTGTTGTGCAGTGTTATTGCTTGAATGATCATTGTAAAGTTGTTGCCTGTTTGGCAGAGCTAATTTTGTTTGATTTTGTTTCTGATCGAATTAGGGTAAAATTGAGCGTTCGACTATAGTTTAGGAGCCAAAGGGGTCGCCCCAGTCGCGACCGGGCCAACCGAGAAGGTAAAGAAGCTGGCCCCGCCGACGTTTTTGGGCCGAGAACGTGTGCTGATTGTCAAAGTCGAAGTTCAGTTTCAGTTTTGTTGTTCGCAGGCCGCGTGCGCGGCATTAAGAGGCGTACAATATCTTCATGATTTGCATGGGCTTTCAAACTTGCTGGCTTTGAGTCTCATCAACATCATTGTTGTTGCTGTTGTTGTTGGTGGTGGTGGTGGTGCCGCCAACGCTGCAGCGCCTGGCTGGTATGGCGCATAATTGGCCAAGTTATTTTTGCCGCTTTCTTGCCTGCCTCCTTTGCCAAATTGATTTTGCTTCGTGCCTCATCAGCAGCGACAATTGCTCTGGCCCTTTTTGCCAAGCTCATCATCTTGATCATATTGTTGTTGCTCACGTACTTGTTTGCCCGTTCTTTTTTTTTTCTTTGCTGCTGCTGTTGCTGCCACTGTAGCTGCTGCAGTTGCAGCTACTGATGTTTTTTGCGGTTTCACACTTTGGTTAAGGTTCCATGCCCTTCGCACTCAGGTGGCTTTTGTGGCGGTCAGCCAAATGAATGGGTCAAGCCAACCAACCAGTCAAAGCGCCTGTTCAATAGGTTTAACAACAGCTAATATATGAGGTATGTTTTAATTTTATTGATTTGCAACACACAAGAGAAACTTAAAATACTAAATATTTCAAAAGACAAATGAAAAAAAAAAACGTTGCATTTAGCTATTATAAATGGATAGCTCACTCGAGCTCTATCCGCTTACTAGACCATCTATTTGGGTCATCTACTTAATATACTTGTCCATGAACTTTTTGTGGAAATCCGAGCGCAGTGCGTCGTTGACAAAGTGAGTCTTCTTCTCTGGCGCAGAGCGTGCGCAGTTTTTGAACACAACATCGTCATCCCAGCGACGTTTGATTTTCAAATCGCCGCCAAGACCGGAGGCACGGCCAGCAGCTGAGGCTGCTGTGCCTGGTTCATAGTTAATCAGCGGATTGCCGGACAGAATGTTCTCCATGCGTATGCGTTCGTCTTCCTGCTTCTTTTCGGCCTCACGACGTGCCGTCTCCTGCATGCGTTCCTGTTTGATCTTCTGCAATTCGGCCAGCAGGGCGGCATCATCATCCTCCGAATCACTGCCCGAGTCAGAGCTATCATTGTCCAGTGGCTCATCTGCATCTAAATTGGCAGCAGCCTGTTGTTGCTGTTGCAGCAATAGTTGCTGCTGTGACATACTCTCGAACTTGGCGCGCTTGTTGCTGCTGCTGGCACTGCTGTTAGCCTCAATTGCCTTGCGCACAATCGAAGGCAACGCTTTGCCAGAGCCAGCGCCAGAGCGTACATCACGTTCGCGTTCCTCCAGTTCCTTGCGGAAGTCACGATTGCGGATCTCATCGCTGGTTCCTTGGCCAGTTTCCCTAGACAACAAAAAATAAAAAACACAAGTTTATGAAATTGCATACAAAACGTTTGTGTATATGTATTTACATACCTGTATTTTAGTTTTGTGTGTCCGGGCAGATCGCGACTTGAGTATTGTTTGCTAAGTGCGCTCAAGTCTTTTTCGCCACGGCCGGAGCCACCGCGCGCTGGATCAAATGTTGGGCGCGCTGCTGTTGTCATTTTATGATTATATTTGTATTTACGGTACTTTAATTAGGTAAACGTTTTAATATAACAAATTTTATAGCTTGTTTTCGCTGCGCATCAGCTGCTTGTACGCTTTTCAGGTATGTGTTTCGATAAACTCAAACAGTTCCTAAAAACTTGTTTGATTTTATCGATAACAACTAACACATGGCTGCTCTTCAACTGGTGCTGGCGTTGCCAGATCTCAGTTTTTTCATACCACGCGAACTTAGGTTTAAATAAACAAGAATACAAACAAAATAATATGCCGCTGGAGCCACAGCGCTACAAATATTACCAATCGCAGCTAAGCGAACTGCTGCACAGCACTATCACACACATTCGCAACTACAATGCCGTATTGAGCAGCCAGGCACCACAGTTGATCGCGCGGGCGAACCGCCTTTGGGAGCTGAGCCAACGGCAACGCTTGGTCGTGGGGTAAAGCAAAAAGCAAAACAGAATTGCAATAAGAATACCTGCTTTAATTGTTTTTATTAACTGACACAGCGTGAACGAGGCTGCTGCAGCTAAACTGCTCGTATCTTGCCATGCAGCGCATCAGTTTATTCACCAATTTATGTTAGTAAACGCTACCCATGTACCCTCCAAAAAGAAATAGCCTTAAACAATCTCGTTGTGTATTATTTTTTTGCAGCAATCGACAAGATAAACAACTGGCTGATATTGCCGAAAAGGTGGCAGAATTCGAGCAAGAGACCAATGCTCTGATTGACGAACTGGGCGAGGTGCCAAAGTCACAGCTTAATCCATTAAACGACTGGTGCGCCTGGCTAGCCCGTGCACTAAACGTGCTGCAGACCCAAGCCAAGTATTTGGAGCTGCATTCGCGTTCGATGCTGCCCCAACTGATGCAGGCGTCCACAGTGCAACAGTTCACCGAGGATCTGAAGTTGCCGGCGCACTACGAGGCTAGCTTTCGCATGGGATTGGCAACGGCCGAGCGAAGACCGGAGCTGCTGCCATTGGCAATGGCAACATGATAAACCAAATAGGCATATTTAACAAATATACGTATACAATAAACTGAATCAATTTAAGTGTAATTAACTCAAGTTTAGTTGTGATTTACATTGCTCCGTATCTTTCTTGTTTCGCACCGATTTGCACAAATATTACACAAAACAAAAACAAAAAAAATAGTACACACAACCTTGGATGTTGTTTTTTTTTAAGCACTGCTTGAAATTTATTCAAAACATTTCAATTTGGTGTTGTGTAATTCGGTCTGCATATTGTTTATATTGTTGTCCAGATTCCTCACCGCCTCTTCTTGTAGAAAGCTTGCCAAATTTGCAAAACAACATCTGAAAGGGTAAACGTTGGTATTTAAGAATAATTTAATTTGGCTTAGTCTCATCATTGAATTACTTACATTTTAAACAAATCCCAAGCGACTGAAACACTCTTAGCGTAGTCTTCTGGCTTCACGTTCGGATTCGAGCAGTGTCAGAATGTCACCCTCGCGGACGGGTCCCTTCACGTTGCGGATGATTTGACGGTTCTGCTCTCCAAGGAACTCCACTTTGACCTGTGTACACTGGCCCTGGGAGCCGGTGCGGCCGAGAACTTTCATCACGCGAGCCCAAACAACTGGTTTATCCATGTTTTTTCTGTAGTTTTAGTGAGTTTTCACTTAGAGAATTCACGTGCGAGTTGCGCTTCAATTGACAGACGCAAGCAAAAAGGAAGTTGGCCGCTTGTTGTTTCAGCGACGTGACGATGGTTGCGCTAACGCAGTGTTACTTTGACAAATAGTGCTGTATAAAGCCATTAGAATGGTGTCAAATTAATTGTGTTTTTAGTTATTTTGAGTTCACGTCTTATTAAAACTTAATATAAATATTCAAACAAATTTAAGATGTTTATTTTTTTACACCTTACTGGTTAATTTAAGGAAAAAGTATTCAATTGTATATTTGACAGCTGCATTTTTCTAACAACACTGTTAAGCAGAAAAGTATTGCCAGTCTGGTATAAATATATATAATTGGTGGTCTAATTAGAAAGTCGTCTTTTCTTATTTTAGTATATTTTTTTAAGAAAATTCAAGTTTCATTCAACAGAATTAAATGAGGTACTTGTAAGCCGTCGGAAAGCATATTTAACGGCATTCTACAGCGACACTTGGCAACTCTAAGCTGTCAATTGACGCGGCACCACGTATACATTTGACAAGTGAAAGTCGGGTGGATTCGTGCGCTACTTCGGCTGCACGCATTGTTGCTATCTACCACTCTGTTAGTTTCGCTCGTACGCGTCGGTCGCTCAAAGCGGTGTATTTTCGTTTCTGTCTTTCAGTTTTCCGCACATTCGAAAAACCAACTCATCAGTGAAACAATATTCAATTACATCCCACAAACATGAAGAACCTGACGTTCTTGCTGCTGCTGGTGTTGCCAGCCATTATTTGCACCTTCTCCGCACGTAAGTATATATCTAAAATCAGTTGTCGGTGTTCATATTGCTGCTGTTGTTGTTGTGGCGGCTACGTGGCAGTTGACGTGTTAAGCGTTTAAAAAGTGCACTAATGTAATAGCCTCGAAATAAAAGGTCAAATCTTTGTCAAACTAGCACTTTCTACTATTTCTATCACAAGAAATATGATTTAAGAAAGTGTTGCGTTGGCAAATGGGCGCTAATATACATTTCCATATCCCCATCTCCCTCTAACACACACACACTTATTCATTTGTGTTTGCAGCAAACAAATTTGGTGCATATGCCGCTGATGCTGCTGAAGATGATCTCGTTGATATGGATAGCGAAGAGGGCGCTGTAACTGGCGAAGATGTTGAACCCGATGAGGATACGGACAGTGGCAGCAGCAGCAGCTCCCCGCATGCCGACACCTATTTACTGTTCACAAAACCATTGCATACGGCTGGCCAGCAATTGGATTTGCCCGGTGGCAAACCCGTCGAGTTCCTAATCGGTTTCACCAACAAGGGTCAAGAGGAGTTTGTTATTGAAACAGTGGAGGCATCGTTCCGCTATCCCATGGACTTTAACTACTTCATTCAGAACTTCTCGGCGGTGGCATACAATCGTGAAGTGAAGCCTGGCTTTGAATCGACCGTCTCCTACACCTTCCTGCCATCCGATCAGTTTGCTGGTCGTCCATTTGGCTTGAACATTGCGCTGGCGTATCGTGATGCCAATGGCATTCAGTACAGCGAGGCTGTCTTCAATGAGACGGTGCTCATCTCCGAAGTTGATGAGGGTCTGGATGGTGAAACCTTCTTCCTGTATGTGCTGCTTGCTGGCATCGTTGTCCTTCTACTGGTCATTGGCCAGCAGTATCTGCTGGGCAGCTCGGGCAAGCGCAAGCGTGCCGCTGCCAAGAAGGTCATCGAGACTGGCACCGCCAACGATAGCAACATTGATTACGACTGGGTGCCCCAGGAAACATTGCGTGCTCTGCGTAAGTTAACTATTTTTTTTGTCACTTAATGCTCCCAAAGACTGTGTAAGATGCTAATTGTACATTTGTTTCTTGGAACACTTGCAGAGAAATCGCCACCAAAATCGAAAACACCCAAAACATCACCGAAACCAGGCAAACAGGCCAGCCCCAAGGCAAGCCAACAGCAAAGCCCCAAACAGCGCAAAGTCAAGCGCTCCGCGGGCGATGATTAAAGACTGCAACATGATTTTCAACAACTCACACACGCAAATCAATCAATACACCCATTTAAGAGCATCCATCGTGCGAGTCGCAGTCGTAATACTATAAATAATTAATGATACGTGTTTATTTTTTTTATTATTTTTTTTTTAATTTGACAATATATAGAGATTGTTAGAGTTTAACATACAAAAATTATGATGGGCAGCTGTGGGCCGGGCTGTTCTTGTATTTTTAGAAGAGAAGAATAGAAAAACTTATAAAAAACAAAACAAAAAGCCTACTTAAAAAAAAAAACTTGTTAGCTAAATTGTTTAATTTCGTTTCAACTGCCACAGCACATTTTGTACACACACTTAATTATATATCTCTATATATGTATACTTCCCAATTGATCAGAAAACGAGCCCATTTTCAAGCCGCACCGCAATATAATTGTCTTCGTTTGTTGAAGAAACCTGGATGCGAGCATTAAATGTTGAATGAAGAAACCTTCCAATTGTACGATAAATGAAATAAGCATTATGATTTTTTTCACTTGCTGTTTAAGAAACAAAAGTTGTAACTTTCTTTATACAAACACACACACACACACACACACATGTATCTTTAGCTAGACACATTACAAACTTGGAGAAAGGGAGAACAACGAGAACCGTATCGAGTTCATTAAGAGGACATTTTCTCAGAAGAAAATCATATATAATAAATAAAAAGAATTATGTGAGAAGTAAACAATACATCTACTGTGTTTTTATTTAATAGTTTAGAAAAAGAGATGAAAGATAATATTGAGTTTTTTTAAATTCAGGGACAATGCCTAATCTTTGTTGATGATAAGATAGCTTAAAAATATCTTTCATTATGTATTGAATTATTTCTCTACGTTTTTGAAAAAAGATCTTGTTCAATATGGTTATAGTTTTCATTGATAAAAAACATATTTTGTATGAATCAAAAGATTTCAGTTTTGTTTGTTTAAATGGATAATAGTGGCAACGCCTCTGTAAAGTAGCCAGACTGTTCTATATTAAGCGGTAAATTTAAATATATAGTAGTTCTTTATCCTGCTTAAATCGAAGCTAAAAATAATATATTGCAAACGAACTTTCAATGAATTAAATTAATATCTACTCTTTTGTTACTTCCCCAGTCAACGGCGCCAGCTGCTCTTGTCCTTGCCCTTGCGGTCACGTTTCAATAATCCGCATGACCCACATACATTTTCAAGGCGCCAGCAGTGCCACCTTCGTTAAATATTTAATGCGCGCAGCTGGCTGTTGGCTTTTTTTGTCGTTGGGTTGAAAATAGCTTTACTGACACACACAACGATAGGAATGCAATAATAAGTAATTCGAAAAACCCGCGCATATATATTCTAGTAATTATGATTGAGGTGCTTGTTAAGAGTAAAGTTGAATGAACTACTACCTAAACAATACCGTATAAAAATATGCTTTCACATTTGCTCATTCTACAAATGGAAACATGAAGTAATTTAATTAATAGGCAACTTGAAAATGATGATCAGATATTCAAATTAGTTGTGTGTTCGTTAAGCGTGGAGTAGTTTCGTTTGGTGTGGAGCCAGCAATCTATTTATTTACATGTGCATGTATGTATATGTGTACTATCGTCATCTTATCAAGTACTTGGTCTTTTCTCGATACCAGCGCAACACGAAAATACTCGATACCTTTCGATAGTAAAAACGAATTTCGAACGATTGACGATGACGAACGCTGAATGAGCAATATATAAACAAATTAAATACATTATTAACGAATTAAAGTGCTTGTGGTGCAACCTGTGCGTACGTGTGCGTGCGTGCATTCATATCCATTGCATTTAATCCACCTGGCACTGACAGTCGCGGCGTCGCCCTCCCCTTAACTGCAGTTGTCGTCGGTGGAGGCCATCAGACACCTTTTTTTGTTTCGAGGCGTGTGGAAAGATGACCGCCTCGGACAAGTATACGTATCAGCGAACAGTGCTTTGCTTGGCCCGCGTACTAGCTGGCATACAGCCCACGCCATGGGAGAAGGTGGGTGCTGTTAAAGGACTAGTGTTGGGCAGCGATGGGTGTGATGTGTGTTATGATTGCCTGCTACTATTGTTGTTGTTGTACGCGAGGGGCGCTGTGCGGGTGGTCTAAGCTTTGACCGCAGAATTGGAAATCGAATTTTTGCGCAACTAACGTTGACCTTGAAACGCAACAGACATGCGTGTAGTGCAAAACGGGGGCGTAAGCGGTTGTAAGCCTATGACGTTATTGTTGTTGTTATTTTTCTTCTTCTTGTTGTTGTTGGTTTGCTGACCTTTGATATCTATCGCACAGGTGCAGACACTATTCCGCTACTGTCCACAAGAGAATGCATCGGGCGTCTTTTGTTTGGACTCTCGAGCCCAGGATGCGGTCATTGCATTGGGCATATACTTTCTGGAAGGTGGCTGCCAACACGAAACACAAATCGTGCCCTATCTACTCCGACTGGCCAAAAGTTTGCCCAAGGCCAGAATACACGATGAGCGCAGCAGTAAAGTTGAGCGTTAGTATATAATTACAACAATATGCGTTAGCAATTCCCATTAAAATTCATACGAATTTTATATATACACAGGTGTTCGCATACCCGCTGCAGAGAAATTCAGTTTCTGTTTGAACACATTGCTGTCGGACATTGCGGCGAAATGTCCCGAATCGCGCGAGGAGATCATACTCAATCAGGTGGAGACGCTGGGCACGTTGGCGAACATTGTGAAGCCCGGCAAGGATAGCAATTCGACGCCATCGCCCATGGTGTTGTGCAATGCGACGGTGCCATTGCTATTCGGTTTGGCCAGATCAATGGGCCGCTATGCCAGCAATGATCCGCCCCTGCTGTGCCGCATCTTTCCACCTGAACAATTGCATATACAGCGTGCGAGTGCTAGTGCTGGTGCGAGTGTTAGCAGCAATGGCAATTGCAACAATAGCTCGTTTAGCAGCAGTGAACGCTTGGCAACCACACAATTTCGTCCAATCATACCACGTTCCATGTCCGGCAGCCTGGCCAACAATAATCATCATGCGAATGTGGAGGATCATCATCATCGCATGCGTCCGCTGGGCTGTGGCAGGCAGCGTCCATCGTTGCACACATACTTCTCGGTGCCGTACGATCCGCGCACACATTTCTTTACGCGCTACGGCTCCAGTTTCAATCAGTTTCCGCATATGCGCGTCAATCTGTGCGAATCGCCCAGCAAGAATGGTCCAAAGCCGCTGTATCGTGTTCCACCGTTTCCCATTCAGCATTTGCAGACCATCTTTGCTGTGTCCAAGAAGCTGCTGACCAAGGATACGCTCGACTATCTGGACGAACTGGGCAGCGATATATTCTCGCTGCACCTGAACAATGGCAATTGCTACAAGAGTTTCTCCGAGATGCTCAATCTGGTGCTGGTCACATTGCTGCGCGAACTGTTGCAGCACCAGGTCGATCTGCCCACACCGTTCACCAAGGATGTGCAGGAGTTTGTCAAGCGTCTGTTCCTCAATGGCCAAACGGAGCTGCAGAACAAGCAGCAGGATCAGGAGCGTGAGCGACGCGAGGAAAATGGCATTGCTGTTGTTAACAAATACAAAATCAATGTTATGGCCAATGCTGCCTGTGTGGATCTATTGGTTTGGGCCATACGCGATGAGACGGGTAAGTTCTGTTCGTTCCCAAACTTTTGATTTAAATTTTGAACTAGTTTTGCGGTGAATTTCTATTGATACCTCGGCAGGTTGAATTAGTTCTTTTAAAGAACTGAAAAGAACCACTTAAAACACACAAAGAACCAATACAAATGTATGATTCATTCGCATTAGTTCATTTGAACTTGTTTTAAAACCTATTTATTGTTAGGTTATCTTTATCTTTA
Organism: Scaptomyza caliginosa; assembly: GCA_035044725.1. NCBI lineage: Eukaryota > Metazoa > Arthropoda > Insecta > Diptera > Drosophilidae > Scaptomyza > Scaptomyza caliginosa. Next base: position 89,246 of record JAWNNR010000482.1, read on the forward strand.
TTTTTATGGATTATTGCAAACATTTTCTTGAAACAAAAACAATTTGACCTTCAACTTATCTTAGTATGAATTTATCTAGTTTAGTATATTATTAGCCGAGGATAGCTTTTAGTACATATATATTTGATTTCCTTATTTTTGTCTTTGATATTCTTATTTTTTATTTTTGTTCACTTAAAAAAAAAACAAAAAAAAAAAAAACCTTTTTACAGTTGATGTCGACTATAACGTGCCATCATTGCAAAATGGTTTGCATTTTTTATTGAAAAAAGGTCAAGAGCAGTGTCCCCCTTTATTTTTTTCCCCCCCTCCGACCCTACATGTTCTTATTTTGTTGATATCCAATTGAAGTAACTCAAAATCTTGTTTAATATACGTTTCTTTCAACATTTGCATGCGGCTCCAAAAAAAAAATTGTTAAGATTGTTTTTGTTTTTGTTTAACTGTACCTTTTTTAAATGTTCCAACACGAATGCATGTTGCTAATCATTCGCTTTAATCGTATCCACAGAGGCAGATAAGCTATGCGGACGCCTGTCACAGAAGCTGAACCTGATGCTTAGCCACAAGATTGTGATGGATCATATGCCGTTGCTGATGGTGTGCTTGGAGGGTTTGGGCAAGCTGGCGCAAAAGTTTCCGAATATTGCGGGCACATCGATATCGTATTTGCGTGATTTTCTAGTCGATCCCAGTCCCATTCTGGGCAAGCTGCACACGTATGCCATGCAAACGCTGGCACTGCAAAAGAAGGAAAAGGAGCTGACGCCATTCAAGATTGTTGTGCAGCATTCGGATTCGCGTTCCGTTGTCGACATCTTTGGCGATAATCAAAAGCAGCCGGGCACGGGACGCAGTGGTCATGCGGCCTTTGAGGCATTACGCGATGCAGCCATTGAGAATCTATCGATTGCTCTGCGTGCGGCCCATACACTGGATCAGTTTTGTGTGCCCGCCCTGGTTGCGAATGTATCCAATCGTTTGTTCACGGCCGAGAAGCATGAAAGGTAAGTGCTTAAAGTTCGATTCCCCAAAGTTCAACTAATCTCAAGTCTTTGCTTTTCACACAGTGAATCGACGCTAGTCAGTTTGAACATCATTGTCATGTTGGGTCATGTGGCTGTCGCCTTGAAGGACACCTCGAAGACGACACAGAACATCTTGCAGTTCTTCATACAGCGCTTCTGCAAGGTGCCGTCGGAGCAGAACGCCTTGATTGTCGATCAACTTGGCTGCATGATCATCTCACAGTGTGAGACGCACATCTTTGATGAGATCATGAAGATGTTCTCGCGTGTCACCGTGCAATCAGCCTCGCTGGCATATACCTCAGATCCGGAGCATCGCAAGCAATTCCATCATGTCTCCGATGCTGTTGTCAATGCTCTGGGCAACATTGCGGCCAACATACAAGGCGATGCCGAGATGCTTGAGCTGCTGGGCAAACTGCTCGAATTGTTTGTGCAAATCGGCCTGGATGGCGAGCGTTCGTACGACAATACGCCGGGTGCCCAGAAGGCCAGTTCGCGTGCAGGTAATCTGGGCATGCTTATACCAGTGATTGCCGTGCTCATGCGCCGTTTGCCACCCATCAAGAATCCTAGGCAGCGTTTGCACAAACTCTTCAAGGACTTCTGGGCCTACTGTGTGGTCATGGGCTTCACAAATGCACGTCTCTGGCCAGCCGATTGGTATCAGGGTGTGCAGCAAATAGCTGCCAAATCCCCACTGCTCATCTCGCAGACGGCACACAAATCGGATATGCGGGAGCTCAACTATACGCTGGCCATCAAGAGTGATTCGGTGAATGAGTTGCGCAGTCAGATTCTGGTGTTGCTGGAGCATTCCTCGGACAATGTTGTCGGTTGCATCAATAAGCTAAGCTTTGCCCAGTGCACCTATCTGCTAAGCGTTTATTGGCTTGAGATGTTGCGCGTGGAGAATGCGGATGAGCCCAGTTTGGAGCCCATCATGAGCTATCTATGCGATACGGCGCTGCAAAAGGATAAAACCAATATTTGGCAATGCGTTAAATGGTAAGTTTTTTTTATTATATTTCTTATACGAAAGTCTCTCTAATTCGTTCGGTTCCTTACGCAGCGTTGCCGATCAGGTCTTTGAGAAGTTTCGCAATGTTCTCTATGCCCACGATGAGATACGCGAGAAGGTGCTGGAATCGCAGGCAACTCTGCTTTTGGTCTACTTCAATCACATTCACAAACAAATACAGCTGGTGGCCGATCAATATTTGTCCCAGCTGGTCGATCGCTTTCCGCACTTGCTATGGAATCGTCGTGTGCTCTGGTGCATGCTGGACATACTCCAGCTGTTGGCCTACTCGCTATCGCTTGATCCCAACGAGGAGACGCCCATATTGCGTGTCGTCTCTACGCCGTATACGTTGCAGCTAATGGACTCGTTGCCGGCACGTGAGCTGCGCTTGAAGGATTTCGCTGATCGCTGCCAGGGCATTGTGAATGAGGCCATGAAATGGGCACCACGCTCCACCCGTTCCCATCTGCAGGAGTATCCCAATCAGATACCCACACCAGTCTTGGCCCATCACAGCGGCCTGGCTCTGGCCTTTGATTCCGTTGTGAATAGCAGCACACTGCATCCGGGCAATACACTGAGCACGCTGAGCAAGCGTCCCAGTTGCGTCAACTCGGATACGCCGCGCTTTGTGTCCGTGCTCTGTTTGCGCAGCAAATATGCGGGCGAGATCAGCGGCTTGCTGTCCGTGCTGAGTGAACAGGATAAGATGGGTCTGGCGGATCGGCTGGTCAATGATGTGTGGGGCGCCTGTGCGGAGAAGAGCGATGCAAGGCATCGTGGCGCCCTCTGGCGTGCCACTGCCTACCTCATCATATGTGCCGAAGTGGACAGAAAACTGCTGCATGCCGTGGCCAGTTCGCAATTGGAACTGTTCACAGAGTCTGCCATGGAGACGGCTGTCGAGTGCTGGCAATGGGTATTGACGGCACGTCAGGACCTCGAGCTGTGCTTCATCCAGGAGATGGTGAGCGCTTGGCAGACAACCTACGAGAAGCGCATGGGTCTCTTTGCCTGGGAGTCGGAAATAACACATCCGCTGGCCGCCTACGAAGGCTGCAAGCTGGTGAGCAAACCCATACTGATAGCACCACATTTGATATGGCTGCAGTTGCTCTCGGAAATGGTGGACACGGCCAAGTACTGCAATCGCGATAAGGTGGAAATGTTTTGCCTGCTGCTGCATCGCTGCCTGCCCATCCTCAAGAACAGTCGCCAGAATCGTCAGGTGGCCACCGTTGGCTGTCGCTTCAAGCTGCTGCAGTGTGGCCTCTTCTTGCTGCAGGGCAATACGATACCCAAATCGCTGGCGAGGAACATATTGCGTGAGCGCATCTATTCGAATGCCTTGGATTACTTTTGTGGTCCGCCCACCTGTCCCAATCAGAGTCGCGAACAGCTGCTGGAGGATATCATGATCTTGCTCAAGTTCTGGCAAACGATGCGCAGCGAAAAGAAACATTTGGTTACCTCCGAAGTGGGTGACTATGACATAACCAGCGCCTCGGTTAGCTCCACCCAAATGTTGGCTGTACGCAATAATCCCGAGACGGCTTCCCTGATCAGCGGCGGTGCTGACTATGCCCGTTCCATGAGCGCCACGGGCAATGCCAGCGGCTGGTACAATACCATACCGCATTCCACTTCGACATTGTCGAAGCGTTCGTATCGCTCGAAGCGTTTGCAGTACCAGAAGGACTCGTACGATAAGGATTATATGAAGAAGCGTAATCTTATACTGGAACTGCTGGCCGTCGAGCTGGAATTCCTCATCACCTGGTACAATCCCAACAGTCTGCCCGATCTGATAGTGCCAGGTATGCTTTGTTTATTGCATATTCAATTCCTTATCATTCATTGTCTTTGTCTTTGTTGCTTGCAGGCGAGGAGCAAATCACCGAGTGGCGTAATCGTCCGTATAAGCCAAATGTGTGGCGAGATTATGCCCGCTTGGCCTGGTGCTATAATCCGGCGCTGGCTGTCTTCCTGCCGCAGCGCATCAAGAATGCGGAGACCATTGATGAGGAGGTGTCACGGCTGGTGTGCTCCGATCCCATAGCCGTCTGTCACATACCCGAGGCACTCAAGTACTTGTGCACCACCAAGAACCTGCTGCAGGAGAGTCCCGATCTCGTCTACATACTGTCCTGGTCGCCGGTAACGCCCATACAGGCGCTGTCCTACTTCTCGCGGCAATATCCATCGCATCCGCTTACAGCACAGTATGCCGTGAAGACGCTTAGCTCGTATCCGGCGGAATCGGTGCTGCCGTATATACCACAATTGGTGCAGGCTTTGCGTCACGATACCATGGGCTATGTGGTGGAGTTCATTAAGAACATATCGAAGCGTTCGCAGATAGTGGCACATCAGCTTATTTGGAATATGCAAACGAATATGTACATGGATGAGGATCAACTGCATCGTGATCCCTATCTGTATGAGGCATTGGATTTGCTAACACAGAACATCATTGCCTCGTTCTCGGGCGCCGCAAAACGTTTCTATGAGCGTGAATTTGATTTCTTTGGCAAGATCACAGCCGTTTCCGGTGAGATACGATCCTATCCCAAGGGTATTGAGCGTAAGAATGCCTGCCTGGCGGCACTGAGTCGCATTAAGGTGCAATCCGGCTGCTATTTACCCTCCAATCCGGAGGCCATGGTCCTGGACATTGAGTATAGCAGTGGTACGCCCATGCAGAGTGCTGCCAAAGCGCCGTATTTGGCACGTTTCCGTGTCTATCGCTGTGGCATTACGGAGCTCGAGACGCGAGCCATGGAAGTATCCAATAATCCGGTAATGCCAGCTCTCTCTCTCTCTCTCTCTTTCTTTCTCGCTCGCACTTCTGCCTGTTAACTAACGCTATCTCTTTCTAATGTGCGGCTTGTATAGAACTCCCAGGAGGATGCCCATATGACGCTGGGCGTTGAATCATGGCAAGCGGCCATATTCAAGGTGGGCGACGATGTGCGTCAGGATATGCTCGCCCTACAGGTGATCACCATATTCAAGAATATCTTCCAACAAGTTGGCCTCGATCTGTTTCTCTTTCCCTATCGCGTTGTTGCCACAGCACCCGGTGTAAGTGAATCCCGCTCTAAGCTTAAACATTTTTGAATTAATCACAATTTTTGGCCAATTTGTTAGTGCGGCGTCATTGAGTGTGTGCCCAATGCCAAGTCACGCGATCAGCTGGGCAGGCAAACAGATTCCGGCCTATCCGAGTACTTCCTGCATCAGTATGGCGATGAGAGCTCCAAGGAATTTCAGGCGGCACGGGCCAATTTTGTTAAATCAATGGCCGCCTATTCACTTATTGGCTATCTGTTGCAAATCAAGGATCGTCACAATGGCAACATTATGATCGATAAGGATGGTCACATCATACACATTGGTAAAGTCTTTAATATCCTAACTATAGCAACAATTTCAAGTGCTTACCCTCTTTCGTTAGATTTTGGCTTCATGTTCGAATCATCGCCGGGTGGCAACATTGGCTTCGAACCGGATATGAAGCTAACCGACGAGATGGTCATGATAATGGGCGGCAAAATGGAAGCGCCCACCTTTAAATGGTTCAGTGAGCTATGTGTTCAGGCATTCCTTGCGGTGCGACCGTATCAGGATGCCATTGTGTCGTTGGTATCCTTGATGTTGGACACCGGTTTGCCCTGTTTCCGTGGCCAAACGATTAATCTGCTCAAGCAGCGTTTTGTGGCCACCAAGAATAACAAGGAGGCAGCTGCTCATATGTTGGCCGTTATACGTAATTCGTATCAGAATTTCCGCACGCGTACCTACGACATGATCCAGTACTATCAGAACCAGATACCCTACTAAATTGGCTCTCTTCGCTCTTTGGAAGGGTTTGTTTGAAGGTGTGTTTTTTTTTTTTTTTGGGAGTAGGTGTTACTGGTTTTGGTATACATTGTTAGCCAAATGCTGTATTATTTATTATGCCTAATACTTATTTTTATCTGTGTGTGTTTTTCCATTTCTATTCGTTATGTTTTGTTTTGTCTATTTAATGGATATATTGTAGCTATTAAATTTTTCGAAGATTTTACGATCAATACTAAATCAATTATAGGGCAATATGTTGTACAATGTATTTGTTACCTACATATATACGTATACAACCAATACATGTTTACTTACATATATAAAAAAAAACAAGCAAACATACTAAACACCAATAATTAATTAACTAACTGACTTCGTTTCGCAAGTCGACCAAAATTAAATTCCATATATATAAAGAAAAAAAAAAGCAAAAATAAAAAAAAATACTTATTATCATTATTTATCTACTTGTAATCATAGCCACTTTGTATTTGTATATTATCATTTTCTTGTTTCGGACAAACCAATGTTGAAAAATATATATATATACATGTTAAAATGCAAATTGTTTCATTCAAATTAAACTGAAATAAATTGAAACGGATTCGACTGTTATGGCACACAAGACTTGCAGTGTTGCCTAACAGAACGACTCCACACTTAGCAGAAGTGTTATCGATTTCTGTTAACGTTGGGCATGCTACGCGTGCAGTGTTGCAAAGCGTTTGGCTCGAATCGAATGTAGAAGAAGAAGAAGCAGAGACGGGACTGACTGTGAAAAGAATAGCAGCAAAGAAGCTAAAAGTACGCCTACAATATCGAATAACTATCGGGCAATGTTCTTTACATTATCATTCGTTTGCTTTGGCACTTCATTCGTCGCTTAGTTGCCTCTCATACACGAACGAACGTGAACGTGGAACGCGCGGCGCAAATTATTTTTCGTTTAGTGAAAGTGTAAGTAGTGTCGCCTCGCTGTGGTTGTTGTTGTTGTTGCACCAATAGCAGTAGCAGTAGCGACAACGTTTTGTGCACAATACACACGGCCGCCATATTAAAATGGGCAAAAAAAAAGGTAGTCGATACGAAAATCGCATACGCATAATACACAATACTTTCTGATTCCTGTCCGACAGTGCCAAATGTTGTACAACATACAACATACAACACGAAACTATCAAGCAAGCGAGCAACCAACGTGTGTGTGAGAACAGCGAAAGTAATTAGAACGAAAACGAAGCAAACGCAAATGAAATATACGAAAAATGAAGCAAAACCAAATAGCAATAGCAGCGAGAAGTGTTGCGCGTGAAGAAGCAGCAGCGCATAGGTAGAGCGAATAAAAAAAAAAGAATTGGAAACTCAAACGAGAAGTACCATCGATTAAAAATTTAAAAAAAAATAAAAAACAAAAACTGCATGAGCAAAAAGAAAAACGAATTAATTCTGTGTTAAAAGTGCTTAAATCTTGTACAACATTTCTGTCGTACAAACAGCGATTCTTTTTTTTTCCAACAATGACAACGAATAAAAAGTATATACGGAAGCAAGGTGTATAGCGAAAGACGAAACGAAACGAAAAAAAGGCAACGGCAGCGGGTCGCGCTCTCTGTGCATGTGTGAGTGTGTGTGTGTATACGTATGTGTGTGTCGCTTCGTGCATTTGTGTGCGTGTGCGTGAGGCGGCGGCGGCGACAGCAGTAGCTAAAAGAAAGCAGTGAAGAAATATATATGTGAAAAAGAAAAGAAAGAAATGATAGCAGCGCAAAAAAAAAAAACCAATGTACATACGTAGATGTATATACTTATGCATACACACATATGTATGTACATTCTACACAAAATGAAAAGCAATTCTAGCAAACGAATCTTTTTTTTCTCTTTTATTTTTTTGTGGTCAGTGAGCAGCAAGCTGAGTTAAAACATTCAAATTAGTACACACACACATATATACATACATACATACACAAGCAGAGAGACCCACAAGCGCGCACAACACACATACATATGTACATTTCTGCTAATGCAAAAGAAGAAATTGCGTTACACAAGCGCCCCTTTTACCGCTTTGCCGCCTCAGCAGCACAATTTGGCTGTGTATGTGAGAACAAGTGCCTTAATCAGCGTGCCCCCGTGTTTGTGTGTGTGCGAGAGTGAATGACTGCGAGAGAGTGAACGTGTGCGTTCGTTCAGTTGTATGCGTTTGTGCTATTTAATAAAACTATATATTTATTATTAGTTATACATATGTATATATTTTAGCTTCATTTTTTTTCTATCTTTTTTTTCGTTTTGTTTTGTGAGTGCCCTTAGAACTGCATAGAGGCACATATTGTGTTTGTTAATTGAATTATGACATTCAAAATCATTGATTATGCGTTGGCGCGCCACTCTGGTTTCGAGTCCATTAATATACATACATAGATTCATACATATAACTGTGTGATGCACAGTGGTGCCAGATCAATGACAATTGGCAAGTGTTGCTGTTGTGACTATGAAATAAACGTTTTTTTGCTTCGTTGTGTGTGTGTTGAAATTATAAAAAAAAAAAATGCATTCAACGTTTGACTCATCATCAATGCGAGCATTGTCTCAAGGTTACTCAGGGCAGCATTTTCATTCTGATGCACACTCACACACACACACACACTGTGCAAGAATTCTGCGCACACGCCTGGTTAACGGCTGTTTGACAGAGCAACCAACCAACCAACCGACCGACCGGTCAAAGGAATTTCAATTAAATAAAACGAAAATTTGTGCAAATTTGTCGCTGTCGCGCTGTCATCGTTTGCAAAGTGCAGTCAGCGACATGCAAAAGCGTCACACACACGCACACATGTATAAGACAAAGTGAGGGAGAGACTAGGAGCGAAAGAGAGAGAGAGAGAGAGCTTCCAATAGAACTTAGTTAGCCAACCAAAAGCACTTATCGCGGCATGCATTTTCTGATTAAATTCTATAATTCGCTTTTGCCCAGGAACCATAATCGAATAAGGAATTTCTTTTAGCCGTCGCATATACATATATATTTTATTATACAAGGTGGCTTAATAGTTGTTGTTGTTGTGGATGACACAGGCTCAAATCCTTTGTTTAGCATTACAGAACCGACCAGTGTGCGTAAGCTAAGTTGGTTTGTGGTTTTAATTAGAAATTGTTGTAAATTACACACATACAACAAACGGCTGCACGTGCATGAGCTGGCTGGCTGAATGGTTGGCTGGGCATAGGCGAAGGGAAAGCAATAGAAAGAAAGCATGTGGCGCCTTTGCTGCTGCTGCTTGGCAACGGCGTCTCTTGAAACAATTTGCAAGCTTCCTTTTTAGCTACAGCTGTTTCCATGCACGTTCGCTTCTCGTGCTTGCCAGCGACACAGTGTACGAAAGAGAGAGCGAGAAGCAGAGAGAGAGCAAGTGTGTGTGTTGGTGTACGCCTGCGTTGTCCTTCGCCTGCGCGTGACATTCCGATACTTATTTCATTGTGCTACAACACACATTTGCACACGCCGCAAACCGTTTTTCTTTTATATGTTTTTTTTTGTTGTTGTTTTTTTTTATCGATTATTCAACCAGAGAGGAGCCGCACAGCGCGATTTCGACTCGTGCTGATTCCTCTGCTCATCGTTGTTGTTAGTGTTAGAGAAGGTGGCTTTGGAGAGAGTGTGGGGAGCGGGGGGAACCTTATGGTATTTGTTTGCTGTTGCACAGTTTCCTTGCAAATCGATTGGGTCGTGTCAGTGTTGTAAAGCAGCACTAGTTGCGCCCATTGCAGCACTGACAAACCGGCCCACCCAACACCAAACTCCATTAACAGCAGCTAGAAGCAGCAGCAGCAGTAGCAGCTAAAGCCGAATGTTAAAATTGTGAGCGTTTTTAGTCAACGCTGACGCCGCCTTGACGCTGGCGTCCTGTGCACCGCGTGCTCTTCGTATTTAAAACGTTTATCGCACGTCCAAAGGCGAAAGCCTCGCAAGTTTTTTTCGTTGAACTTTATTTTACATCTAGCTCTTAAAAATCAATGTGAGAATTTGTGCTTGTGATATTTTTTTTTTTTTTTGGTTTTTTAGTCAGCTTTGAGTTGGGATTGCTTACATAATTGCTGTGCATTTCGTGGGTGTGATTATATCTGTGTGTGTGTGTGTGTGTGCAGAACAGCTGTTTGGCTAACTTTCCACTGCAAGTGTAGAAAATTGTTATTTTCAAAAAGTTCACACAGTTAATTCGAGTATTTTTGTTTTACTTTTTGCTATGTTAAAAGTGTTTTTTTTTTTTTTTTGTATATGAAACAAAGAAAGTTGTCTCGTGTTTTGTTGTTTTCAGTGCATTGTGTGTGTGTGTAAGCAAACGCAAGAAAACAGTTAGATTTGCAAGGAGAGCGAGAGAGAGAGAGAGAGCTGTAGATCAACTCAAATTCGCTCTCTCAGTGATCAGCTGTTGTTGCCAACATAAAAGGCATTCAAAAACTAAGTCGCCATTCATTTGAAATGTTCGTTTGCTACCTGCCCCCGATTTCTTGCTTATCAATAAGTATTTCACTTGATATCTGCTGATAGAAGTCACATTTAAATATATAAAACTTCGTCACACGCCTTTCTTAGGGGGCAGCGATAAGATTATGCTATCCATTAACTAACTTAGTTGTTCATTGTTATTATACATATATGTGTACATAGCGAAATACGCATATTAAAGAACAATGTTCTTTTGGCAAGTGCAAAGGATCTCTACTCTTTGTATATATTGTTTTTGTAGCACGCTTCTCGGCGCTGCAAGATTATTTGCCAGGAATGTCCAAATGGATAAAACGTTTTTGTATATTTTATTTGTCATTTATTTTCTTACGTTTCGCGCGTGTGCCAATAAATAAAGCGACTAAAAATACATAGAACGTGCATAGAAGAGGCGTGGGAGCAAAGAAGACGAAGATGACCAATATTAATAACAGCAACAACAACAAATTGAAAATATGAGAGGCGTTACCAGCTCACCTACAGTTAGCCGCTCTCCAAATACAAACACACACACACACACGACAGCGAGAGCGCTTGCTAATTGATAGGCAGAAGAGAGGGAGGGGAATGTAATGGGGTTAACCGTAGTTTGTTTGTTTGTTTCTCCTTTTTTTTTTTGTTTTTGCTGCGTTTCCAATTCAATTAAGCAATCCAAAACTGCCAATTTTCAATGACTATCACAGAAATTGTTCTTTTTTTCCCCCTCTCTCTCTCTCTCTCTCTCTCTCTTTCTTTCTTTGTATCTATCTGTTTCGTTTGCTTTCGATACTGCCAAAATGTTTGCCATGTCGTTTTTAACCTTGATGGATTTGCTGCTTGTGTTCGCAGTGACGACACAGCAGAACACAAGCAAGCAAGAGCGAAAGAGACAGAGAGTGTGAGTGTTAGATTTGCTTAGTTTTGCTTGCTTTTGCTAGCAAACATATTCATTGGCAAATGTCATAGCATACATTTTGGCAGTGTTGTTGTGTGAACCCTTGCTTACCACCAACACCACCACCACCCCCACCCTACGCCCCCTGGCCACCATTTGTATTATTTTGTGTGTTTCTAAGCTGTGTGAGTCGCCTTGGTTGCGCATTGATTCTATTTTGGCGTCAGTGTTGCCAGGCTGTTGAAAATCGATCTAATAATCGATAAACGTATATGCATCTAGGCAATAAAATCGCTACACAAATTTGATGTGGTAGCATTTCCAAATCCTGTTTAAAATGAGCTCATATCGTCCCATGTCTTTGCTGTTGACATACCAATACAAACACACACACACACACACGCACATAGAAGCGTTACGGTATTTGCTTTTGTCTCTTGTGGGTCAAACGGCTACCGCATTGGCGTCGACGTCGACGCTGGCGTCGTTTCTCTTGCTGCGAGCATCGTCATCATTCTTTGTTGCTGACAGTTTGCTTTGAAGAAACCCGCCTTACCCCCTTCCCCCCACCATATTTGAGTAAATTCGATATACCATTATAACCCACTCCGCCAACCAATTTGCTTGTTTGTTTTATGTACTTTTGATCATATATATATTTTTTTCTTGTTGGTGTGTGAGTGAGGCGACTTGCATGGCTGCTAGTCATAAATTCTTCTTCTTTTCTTTTGGGAAGGGGGAGCGGGGTGGTGCTGCCTTCCCTTCGCTTGCACTGACAGCTTTATTGCTGCTCTAGTTAATATAAAATGGTGTCATTGCCAGGCAAGCTTTTGCTTTTTCTTTCCTACTCGGTGTCTACCTGTCTCGCTTGCATTTAATGCAGTTTTTCGGTACTCAATTGCTCAATATTCAAGTGAAATCTCTCAATTAGACAAGGGAAGTGCTTGTCAAAATGATAAATATATATATATATATATATGTTTATTTCTGTATGGGACATGCACAGGCGCAGGATATAATGCCGTCGACAATGTTGGTCCAGTAAAACGGGGTCAAATGGGATGGCCACGCCCCTAAATTGGTCAGACCACAAGCTGCATGTAAACTGACCTAAGTTCAAGCCGCCTCTCTCTCTCTCCCCTCCCCACCTTTCTTTGTCTAGCTTTGACCCTACTGTGAGTAATTGCTTGCAATTTATTTTCGTGACAGCCAACAGCAGCAATAATAACAATAACAGAAACAACAACAACAACTGCCATTCACTCTCTTTTATTTATTTACTCGTTTGATATGTTGCGCCCTCTTTGGCTCATTTTATTTTTTATTCTTTCTTTGGCATTGCAGTAAAGTTGAAGCGTTGCCAATCGAAAAATGAATGAAGCAACAGCAACAACAAGAGATGCGGTCTAACTGCAGTTCTCGCTTTGTCTGTATGTATGTATGTGTGCTTGTATAAATTGTTGTGCAATTAAGCAAAAGAATACAAAAACAAAATGCATTCGCCACAACAATAATAAACAACGTGCGACGCGTGGCATTGAAATATATACGTACATATGTAGAAAGTAGAAGACTTTGAAGGAACACAACACAAGCGTCGCTCCAAAAGCGTGTGAATGTGAATACGCATACATACGTACATACTTGTGAATGAGTAAGAGCGTAACAAAAGCAACAACAATTGAGTGCAACTTTACCGTAACAGCTATGGTAACGGCTTACAACAGACACCATGAAAGCGAGAGAGAGAGAGAGAGAGAGAGCGAATAAATAGTGCCGCGCGGAAGCTGTAAATGCAAAAACAACACGTGACGTTTTGTTTCTTTTCTGTTTTTTTGTTGTTGTTTAGATGCACAATTTGTGTACGTGTATTTGTGTATGTGTATTTCTATTCTAATGAAATTAAACTTCAACCATAATTTTTTTTCATTCTATCCAATTGCTTGCAGCCGTTTAACATTTACAATTTGATCAGAAAATTGACGAGTGTTGTGTCTCTGTGTGTGTTACCAACAAACAACAACCAACAAAAGCAAACAACAATAACAATAAACAAAAACAAGTGCGTTTGCGTGTGTATGTGTGTGTGTGTGTGTCAATGCCGACTATTTGGCCACAACACATTACAATTACAGTTAATCAGGAAGCAGCACTGAACAACAAAGAACTTATCACACAACAATCAAACACCAATCCAAACAAATCATCATCATAAGAAGAAGAAGAAGAATAATAACAATAACAAACAAGGAGACAGCAGCATAAACGACACCACAGAGCGCGTGTGTGTGTGTGTGTTTGTTGTATTATTACCTTCGATTATTTTTTTTTTGTTTGGTTGCTTCTCATACAAAAATAATTGTGCGACACGCGCCTGCATCACTCAACTGCCGTGTTCTCGTCCTCTGTGTGGGGACGAAAGACACCAACTCAACAAGCTAAATTAAAAAAAAAAAGAGAGAGAGAAGTGAGGGGATAGAGGAACGAAAACGAAAGAAAAAAAAGTACAACAGCCAAAGGAGAAGAGTAATAGCGACGGCAATAAACCAATAACTAAAACTATCAAACTGAGAGAGGGACAAGACAGTGGGAGTGAGTGAGAGCGAGAGAGGGTGAAGCAGCAGCAGCAGCAGCAGCAGCATCAACGTCACCATGAGTGGTCGTCCAAGAACTTCCTCCTTCGCCGAGGGCAACAAACAGTCACCGAGTCTGGTGTTGGGCGGCGTCAAAACTTGCAGTAAGTAGGACTTAACTATTACTATACTTGCTAAATCAAAATTTCCCCTAAAAAGGATCATTTGCCATTTCCCCAAGAAAATTCCCATATTCACAGTTACTTATTGCTCAGTGAAATTTCCGTAGTCAGAGAGAGCGAGAGCGAGCGTTCAAACTACAGCTTAGTAGATCACTATCGGCAGCAGCCCTTTGCACTTGGTATTTGTCTTGCCTGGTTATCAGTTGTCAGCGCAAAACTTGCAATAACAGCTGATTGGCACTTAATTGGTTGCACCTTAAACAGCGAGAGCAAGAACAACCTGCTAAAAAAAAAACTAAAAACATAACCCCATATATATATATAATTTTTTCTGTATGCCGCAAATTTCCCCTTCATAGAACAATTACTATTGCGTGCTTAATATTTGCGCTTTATGATCATTGAGCGCGTTTACAGTTAGACGGAAATTATTAGAGCTTTTAGAGAATATAGAGACGTAGGGAGGAGGCGAGGTCGACATTTTATGAGAGAATCACGCGCTGATCCAATATTTGTTGTCGTTGTTGTTGTTGCTGTTAACTTTATGATGTTGCATTTCTCTTACACACATACACACACAAACAGCACGTACAGTATTTATACCCAGAATTGCACTCGAAAGTTTGTAGTTTGGGTTGATAATAAGTCACAAAGTTCTAATCTTGCCTATCAATATTTTCCAATGAAAACACACAAATAAACACACACACACACAACAACCCTCGAATCGAAGCTATTTCACATCAAACAGTATTTGTTGTAAATGGGCAAATTATCAGCTTCTGCTACGGTCTGTAATTGCCTCATTGTCGACGTCATCGTCAACGCCGATTGACGCCGTTGACTAAGCAAGCCTTCGTTCATCCTTCTCTGGATTTAGTTCGCCACCCCCCACCACCTCTTCCCACATACGAGTGCTTCACCAGCAGCTGTCTGAATATTCATTTCTGCAGCGCCAGCGAGTTTAATCGATTTCACACTCACACATACATACACACAAACCCAACACTTACTCACCACAGCCGCTGCTGCTTCTCACTCTCACTATCCTCTCTCTTTTTTTTTTTTTTGGTTGGTTCTCGGGTTCTCCCAATTGCAAAATTCGCTTTGCGTGTGGCACAGTGGTGCAATGCAGTAGCCGCGCCGGTCACGTAAGCGTATGCGACCCCACTGTACACACAATGGTGATGGCGCGCAGTGACTGGGACGTCGAGTGCCGCTGTTTTGTCTGTTGCTCACCAAATTCTATGTATATTACCAACACTGGCACACTCACACATATGCGTCGATAGGTATGAAGTTCGCTCGAATGAAGCCGTCTCTGCTGCTGCTGCTGCCGACACCGCATGGCGAGTGTGACGTGCATGCCAGCACAGCGAATTCGCATACAAACGAGAGTTTCACCTCACACGACCTTCCGCCTCGAATTGTGCTCTCTTTTTGTCTGTAGCCAGCTGGCCGCCCGTTGGTCGGTCGCTGTAGTGTGTGTGTATGTGTTATTGCTCTCACAGAGCGATGTGTCGAAATTGTTGGTTTTCAATTTCGCCGCATGATTTCGCCGCCAACAATGCTGCATACAGTTGTGTGCGGATGAGTTGAATTCTCGCTGCTCGCAGCCCCGTAGCTTGAATTGTGTTTTTCGCTCTGGCTTTTTTAGTAGCACTAAATTCGTCGAAGTAACGCTGAGAATATACGCAGGAACGCGCGCGCGTTCCAACTTCACTTTACTTTATTCATTGTTGCCCGCTATTGTTGCTTGATATTGTTTTAAAATACAGTTTGTTATTTTTTTCTTGTGCATTTTGTCTGTGCGTTGTTGTGTGTTAAACAATGTGAAGAAAAATTGTATTTGAAAAGCGCAGTCAAATACGTGAAATGTGCCAGCATCTAGCAATTGCTGCAATCTTTTTCACACTTTCAATTCGCATTCTATTACGGCACAATATATGACGCGAAGTGTTTAGCTGCTTGAACTCCTCTTTTTCACCCCGCAAACACCCCTTGTGCTGCTTGTTTGTACATATGTGTGTGTGTGATTACAGTGCGCTGGCGATAAACTTTATGTTGGCAGCACTTCAAAAGTTGCTGCCGGCCACCGCTGCCGCCCTCCTGCAAAGAAAGTTCTTAAGCTGCTAATGGAAAGCACCTAAACAAGCAACAACAACAACAACATTTGCAGCACTCGAGTAAGAAGGTCAACAACAACGACAACGTTCGCTTCTCTCTGCCGCTTAACGCTCACAGCAGCACGCTCGCTTCGCTGCGTCGCTGTCTCTCTCGCTCTCTCTGACTAACTCTCTGTAGCATTACCAAAGCAAAAGAAAAAAAACAACAAATAAAAAGCGCAGCGCTGGCGGCATTGCACAGCGTTTTTCTCTTCTTTCGCTTCTACTGTTGGCTGCTGAAGGTGACGAGCATGTTGATTAATCGCGGCTCACTTCTTGAAGGTAAAAAAAGTGCATTAAATTAATAATAATATTGTACATATCATTTCATTTTCATTGTTCTTGATACAAACGCACATGCAGCAGTGGCGCTGAGAGAGAGTTTTATCAATTTTACCTGTTGAAATTGACATTGGCAATGCTCTTTCTCTCTCTCTCTCTCTCTCTCTCTCGCTCTCTCTCTCTCTCTCTCTCTCTCTCTGGTGTAATTTTGTTAACCTGTCGCAGTCGTTTGGAGATCGCCTGTAACACAGAGAGAGAGAGAGAGGGTACTAAAACTAAATTCAATTTATACTTATTATCAATATGGAATGTGCATATTTACGTGTCTGTGTGTGTGTGAGCAGTTGAGCGTTGTAATTCAATTTACACACAATAGATGACGCTCATCATGGGTGAAAAACAAACAGGAGGTGTCAAAGAACAGGGTGCACATGGTAAAAGTTGCAGTAATTACAACCTTTCGTTTACTTTCCAATAAGCTCTCAAGTGTGAACATAGTATGTGTGTGTGTGTGTGTGTGTGTCTTGCACCTATGCATGCAATTGACAAGTGATTGTTGGCTCTCCTACACTTTTCGGCCACAGTGAAAGGAAGAAAGAGAAAGAATGCCCATATGGTTTAGCTGACGTTCTCTTTAATTTGAAAGAGAGAAAGAGAGAGCGACGATCGCTATCGTTTTATTCGGTTGATCGGGCGTCGCTGCTAGCGTCAGCGTCAGCGTACTTTTGGCGTAAACAAGATAATGACCCACATAGACAGACAGACGGGAGAGACAAAGAAAAGAGAAACAGACAGAGGGCGGGGGCGCATACTAAGCGTTCACGCAAGCGGCACAATGCAATGCAAGAAAGCTGTTAGTAATTTGATACCCTGTTTCATTTTATGACAGACTCGAGTACAGAGTATTCTGCAGTCGGCACTTTTTTGTATAGTTGTGCACTCTTAAATAAATATTTAATTTCAATTTATTAAAACAACAACAACAACAAAAAAATGCGTTCGTCTCTGCTCCAATTGTGATTTTTTTCACTGCTGCTGTTTAAATTGGCCGCTAGCCAAATTCATGCCCTCAATAATGAGTGCTGTTGTTGTAAGCAAATTTATGAAAATATTGCACCAAAAGTATCAAATCAAATGTGAATATATCTTCTCTATATTCGAAATACTTTTATATAAAATGCGCAGCGCCATTTATTTTGTGGCCATCAACCTCATCTCTGCATTCCTATAAAACAATATAATACAAATAAATACAATTTTTAAGATGCAAGCAACAGAAATTGTTATTCAAGGCACTTGAAACTTTTCTAGCATTAAATCAAGTTACTTTTAATTGATTTTGCTAAAGATTTAGCTTGACTGAAAGATACTCTGTTCTTTTGTCATCAAGTCTTACCAAAATAGCTTAAAATAACTTAAAGTCTGCTCAGTTTACCCGAATTTTGAGTATAAAATGCAGCTCTAACAAGCACTTAGCTTATCGAACAAAAAAAAAGCTAAATTGACAGCACTATTTTGCATTGACACACATACACATATATACAGATAGCAATAAACTTTTTATTACACCAATTTTTGTTAGCATGAAACCAACAACAACAACGTTTTGCTCAAACATGTGTGCAATATAAAGTTATGCATATTGCACCGTTATGTGTATGTATGTATTTAGATATGTACATATATATTGCATCTATGATATTGGCTTTTAGCTGTTAATTCAGCAAATTAAAGAAAAATCAAAATTTCTATTTTATTTAGCTGGCAAAAAGTTGTCAAAACTCAAAAAAAAAAACATATATATATTATCAAAATTCCAACGAAACAATTTCGGAACTCTTTGTTTCGTTCCAAGTGTTAACAGCAATGTATTTTGATGAACAATCCCCAAAAGCGGCCAAAACGGGCAACGCCGCAAACACAGCCAGTGCCAATAAGCATGTGAAAATGAAAGAGAATATCGTTGCGCCTGCGCCCGCAACTGCCGCAAAGGCGGCAAGAACCCCATCGGCCATATCCAGCCGTCAAGAGCCGAAAAAGTATGAGCATTTTGTTAAGGCATCGCCTGGTTAGTTTAGTTTGCTTTTACCACCCCAATAATATTGACTTGACTAATACCAATTATTTTTTCTATTCTCTTTTCTCATTTCAGGTAAGTTGACAAGCAATTAATTACCTTAATCAATAGATTATTAAGTGCAGTGTGCGGTAAGCGAGCAAAACTTTTGTAAATGCAATTGCACAAATATATATAATTTTTGGTGTCACATACTTTTAGGCGCCGAATTAAAAGAATTCTGCCATTATCATTCACCACGCACATAAATCCTTGTCATTAAATCATTCACCACAAGTCGAAGCAACAAACGCTGGACTTACTCTCTCCCTCTCTCTTTCTCTTTTTCTCAACATGTTATTTAATTGTTACTACATACATGCGTATGTATGTAAAGAGCTACGCAACGTCGACGTCGACGCGACATCTAATCGAAGTGTAATACGAGTAACCGCAATTCAAACGTACCCCCCTGTTTCCTCCCCCTCCTAAAACCATAACTCTAACAAGAATTGAGTTAAGCACTCTCGCTCACTCTCCGCCTGACGCGCGCTCTTGCTCTCTTTTTGCTGGCACGCGCTCTCTCGCTCCCTCGCTCTTTCTTTTGCGCACGTTGTCTCTCTTTTGGATTGCGCACGCTATGCGTTCTGTGTGTGTGGATCAACTTGCGGTTCTTCGCAACGTTCAATGCTCCAGGGCGAAACAGCAACAACAACACACACACACATACGCTGGCATCGCGCTGCCGACGTCGCCGTCGCTGTTTGCTGCGTCGTTTTTGCCGCCGCCGCCTGAGCTCCAAGTATCAAAGTTTTAGTTTACTCGCGTTGAATCTACCGAACAGGCGTATACGTATTTTTCGTCTCGTCTCTGTCTGTCTTTTGTCGTTCGTCGTTTCTTCGTTTGTTCGTCTTCGTCTTTGCGCATTTCGCTTAGTTACGTGCCGCCGCCCCCCTTCTTTAAACACCCCTCTCGCCTATGCGTGGGGCCCCTAGCAAAGCGCGCAAATCGTAAAAATACACATACATACACATATATGTGTCTACATATATTGTATAAATATATACTATATACAAAGAGCAAACGAAACACAGTGAGAAAAAAAAGAAAAAGAAATAATTATACCTAAAGTGAAACAGAAACGTTTCTGTTTTATATTTATTTTTAAATTTTTTTCCTACGAATTTTCTACGCGTTTATAATTATAAAAGCGACAAAACCGCATAAACAATTGAATTAATTTGGAGTATTTTTTTACTGTGGTAATAATTGGTTAATTATTTAA
Organism: Scaptomyza caliginosa; assembly: GCA_035044725.1. NCBI lineage: Eukaryota > Metazoa > Arthropoda > Insecta > Diptera > Drosophilidae > Scaptomyza > Scaptomyza caliginosa. Next base: position 109,077 of record JAWNNR010000482.1, read on the forward strand.
TAATAGTGCAGTGTAAAAGAGTTTCAAACATAATCAAATTTGATTTTATCGCCGTTGTCGCTGCTGCTATAAATAATAGAAATGAAATGTTTATATTTGTATTTTGTTTAAAGCATTTTTGCGCTTTCTGTTTTTTGCCAATTTCTAAACGTTTTTTTGTTTTTTGCATATCTTTTTTTTTTAAAGCTGAACGCAACGAAAGTTCTAGAAAGCTTCACTTTGGGAGTGTGGCAAAAAAAAAAAAACCGATATTCAGTCAATGAAGCCAGCCACAACAACAACAACAAATTGCGCTGCCAATGGCGCCACTTGCTCCCCTTGCCCTCTGCCTTGTTGTGCCTTTTTTTCTTCGTTTTGAAACAAAATTCATCAATGGAAAAGTTTGCAATGTCTTGCATCTCGCTCGCACGCCACGCAACAAGTGAGCAGCGAAGACAAAAAAAAAAACTAAAACACCAAACGTCTCTCTGTTTTCGCCGTCTTTTTCGTTGTTGCCATCAAGCAGCAGCGGCGTCTGCAGCAGCAGCATCAGCGTCGGCAGCGAAGCGCGTCTTCAAACCAGTTTCATTTCACATTGCTGCTGTTGTTGTTGTTGTTGCTGTTATACTTGTACTTGTAATTGTTGCTGTTGCTGTTACTGCGCCTGTGCGCGCTAATTGGGTGGCTTGAGCTGAGCTGAGCTGAGCCATCGTTTCAATTGTCCAAGTCTCGCTCTCGCTCTCTCTTGAACGATCACTTTAAGCTTAGGCAAACTAAAAAAAACTAAGTTCTTTTTTCGTCTTCTTGCTCTGCTAGACGCGCTTTCGTTGATGCCGGTTGGCTTGGGTAAGGTCGGAAGGGGGGAGGCAGCGCAGCAGCAAGTACGTGCATGCAATTTCTTATTGGCGACAATGTTGAAATATACACGCACACACACAAACAAACATACACATATACCGACAAGCGCATGCCTTGGGCCAAAAGTGAATTATTCATGTTGTTGCTGCTGCTGCTGGTGCCGTCGTCGTCGTCGTCGTCGCGTTGCCTGCCAGTGGAAAATTCCCAAAAAAAATTCACACGAACTGGGAGAGGGAGCCTTTCCCCCGCCCTTCATCCTTGCCATTGCCGCTCTCTTCGTTGGCTCTTTTTCTTCTTCGACAAGTCAGTCCACGTTATTGGTTGTTGCTTTTGCTTTAGTTTTTTTGTATTATTTACTTTTTTAATATAAAAATAGCTCAGACGATGAAATGTTTGCACACAACCACAGCAGCTACAAAAACAACAACAACAACACCGACTGTTGCTTATGTCTTGATTTTGTTTATGGCAGTTGGCATTTTTCTTTTTCTGTTTTTGTTACTTAATGTGTTTCTAATACACGAACACAATTTGCATTACGTTTGATATGACGCGCGCTCTCTTTCTCTCTCTTGTAATCGTCCGTTTCTTTGAATTACGGTGCTTGCACTCCATTCTTATGCTAGCGCTCTCTGAGAGCACACACATACATACACACACCCACGCAATATATGTGTCAATGGTTCAAGGCAGCAACAACAGCAGCACGCAGTCTCGCCGCTGCGATCGGCAAGGAACTAAAAAAAAAAAGCTTACCCAAAATGAGGTTTCGTTTTTTGCTTTGTAAAGCTTTTCAGCTGCGCACGCTCTATGTGGGACTCCTCTCTCCTTGTGGGCGGCAAAAGTGCACACACATTCTCTCTCTCTCTCACTCCCACGATTGCAATAGGCGTGCATTGTGCATTTGGCAGTGCTGACACTTTGGCCATTAAAAAGCTAGTGTGCTCGCACGCCGGCTTCTGAATACGTTTAACGTACCCAAATATATATGTATTTATTCATTAATTTTGCTGCTGTTGTTTTTTGTTGTTTCTGGCATAATGACGCTAATGATGACGCCCAAAAGCGAACGGATTTTAAGTTGCTGCGATTTCTCACGCCCATTTTTGGAGCTGCGCACTTTGTCCAGAAACCAGAAATGTTCGCATGCGAAAAACATAAAAAGCAAAAAAAAAGGTCTTAATACGGCAATAACAAGTGTAATACCGACAAATGACAGCAACAACAACAACAACACATGTTTCGCATTGACGTCGTTGGCAAAATGGCAACGGGAATTTGTCTTTTTAACGACATTTTCCGGCGTACAGATGTCTTCTTCTTCCTTTTTTTCTCGCCTTTGTCTCTTCGCTTTCCTTGCATTGTGTTTGGGTTAAGACAATAAACCAAAAAAAAAAAAAGCACAAAGAAATGCCAATAAACGGGTTAAAGCCCACCAACCCACCCACACAGAGTGAACGAGCACGCGCTGTTCCATTCCCATGCGTACCTTTATAACAAATCCATTGCATTCTTTATTGGTAATACTTGTTTTTTGTTATTTTTATGTTTCAATATGGAATATCTAATTGGCAACCGAAACAAGTTACAAATGGAATTTTGTATTTGTTATGGATTGATTGCATTTAACTGGTTTATAAATACTATAGTTGGAGGCATAAACAACAACAACTGTGTCATGTTATAGTGTTCCATTCCGCTGCTGCTTGTTGTATTTGATTGAATTAATTAGCAGCTTGGGTGAAAATAATTAACAAGCTAAACGTCAAATGGAAATGTCATCCATTGTGACACTGTGGGTGGATTTAGAACGTAATTGAAAGTGCTGTTGAACTTTTTGTTTCTTTATAAATAATTTCAAGCAATCGCGAATGTAATCCGTAATTATTGGTTCACTAAACTGTGTTTATTTGAACTTTGTTTTGTGAAGGTTAGAATATAACTCGATTGCATGGTGGTCTTTCAATTTAGCTTTGGCTTTGGCTTTAACCTTTTGTTTGCGGTTCTTTTGTTATTGCTTGGTTGTGGTTTGGTTTGTGGTTCCTTAAGGCCAAAACACACACACACACACACACACACTCGAGTGAAACCCCAATCCAACCCAATCGCGCCACCCCATTCCAAGGCCGATTATTTAGAAAGTAACTAGTTAATGTACGAGTTTTTTTTTTGTTTTAGTGTTTTGCTTTTGATTGATTTGTAAGCCACAACACAAAACGAAACACTTCTTTCAAAAAACACTTTAAGTGCACCTGTCCCAGCTAAAAGTTACAGGTTAATGGCTTTCTGCATAAAAAAACAATTGTGCCACAAACCACTTTTGGCCTTGGTTTTACTCTTTCTTGGCTAAATCAATAAATTCATTCGAAAAACGAAAAAAGATAAGAAAAAAAGCTAACAAATATTGAGGTTAAAAATAGTCTTTAATAACATCTTCAATTATCGCCTGTCTAATCTATTTTTATGCTGCATTTTAATTATCATATAAAACGAGATGGAAGTAGGTCTTTTATTTATTTATTGAATAATCTCATTTGTCACATGATTTCTTTTCGCTATATGTACGTGGAAGAAAAAGAAACTTTCCAGTCTGCTGCACACAAAGAGATCAATGGGAATTGGAACGAAACGAAACGAAATGCGCCATGTGCAAATATTTATACATACTTTGCGGTCTTTTCTTATTCTCAAAAAAAAAACGGCTAAAAAATTATGGCAATTAGCGTTTACCAGCTAGCCAAATGAAATTAGCACATCTCTAATGCTTTACCCTCCCCTCTCTCCCGCTCCACCTGTCCTTGCTGCTACTTTACCGTTTGAGGTGCAAACGAAATTAGCACGTCTCACGAACGAACGAAAGAGCGGGAGAGAGAAAGGGAGAGGGAGAGCGAAGCACAAGGAAATGAAACGACAAATTAGCATAATAATTGAATGCAAACATGCAACAATTGGAATTGAAACACTTATACACTAACCAGCAAAAAGTTGATTGAACTTGCGACATTGGTTGTTTTTTTTATGTCTATAGGAATGATTGATTAACTCGATTCGTTACTTTGTTACTTTGTTACTTTGTTGTTTTGTTTATTTTTTTTTAAAGATATATATTTTTTTTATTAACGCTTACAAAACGAACTTTGTTCGTACTAGTTAAATGCAGTTTTTAAACAAATATATATTTAATAATCAAATGTAAATCAAGTCCTCGTCTCAGCCATCATTTGCATTGACAATTAGCACGGCTCTCATTTTTAGCCGTAACTTTTCAAATGTCACGTGCCGTTAACCAAAACCTTATCTTGTTTGTCTAAGCCATTTTCTCCATAAAGAACTTTAGTAGTTAACTCTATGCAATTCACAATATACTTTATATTGTGACCTCTAAACACATGAAACAAACGCAAATCAAATTTTTGCCTTATTTTGTTGTAGTTAAAACGTCGTCATAAAGTTTTCTTATCACAACAGCATTGCAAGCTGAACTTGCTCTCTCTCTCTCTCTCTCTTCGCCCACTCTTTGTCGCACAGGCATTGCTGATGCGTGTATTGACCTTTGAAACTAGAGCGCGTCTTTTTTTTTCCTAAAAACTTTCAAAGAAACTTTAACTTTAATTTCAAACGTTTTGCCGGCTGACGCAAAACCCAACACGCATTGCGTCATGTGTGCTTGTGTGTGGAACAGAGAGGGAGTGAGCACAACTTGCAGAGAGCATTGCTGAACAGTGACGAAGCACAAAAAGAGCGTGCGTTAGTATGTGTGTGTGTGTGTGAGAGCGTGCGGAGGAGTCTTGTGTTGCGGCGAATATCGGTACTTAGTGCTAGTTGCTTGTGTTCAAATACCCTAGAAGAAGAGGAGAAAGCGAAATAGAGCTATTTTAATAGTAAAATCAATTTCTAGGGTATAAACACGTCGACATACCAAAGTGATGTTCCTTTTTTTTTTGTATTTTCGTGTTTCTGTTTTTTTTTTCTTTTTTGGGGCGCGCTGCTGACGCTGATGACGCATGGCGCAGTCATTCATTGAACGCAACGCAGCGCAGCGCAAAGAGACGTAAGGTGGTTGGGAAGAGGGGTAAAGGTGCGGGGGGGATTGCGTGTCAGGGTAAGCCCCGCTAAACTATAAATAACAGCCAAATAAAAAAAAATTCTGTGTTAACCAAATGTAAAGAAATATGCGTAGTAGAAGGAAAAAAAAAAATCAATTTTTTTCTTGTTACTTAATTAAATTGTTTTTGTTGCGATCAACTCGTTAGTTCACTCTCTCGCTCTCTCTTATTCAATGTTCAAACTATTACAATTGGCTGATGCAATTAATAACTCAACTTGCGAGCGACGCAAATCCATCAAACATCAAAAGCTTTGGCTTTTTTTTTTGGGGCCACGGAAAAGGCCATCATAACATGCATAACAAACAATTCAATTTGTTATTATTGGTTTTTTTTTTTTTTTTGTTTTTGGAGATGAATCACAAAAATTTCGATATAATTTTTTTTCTTGGTATTTGTGGTCTTTTCTTCTTCTTATTATTAATAAGCCTGATGATTAAGGCAAAACCAAAGAAATCCCCAAAAATACACTGTAATTAATATTTGTTAATTAGGGTTTTACAGGGTACAAATTGTGAACCGAATGCGAATGCACTTGGAATGACAATTGTTGAAAAATTTGAACTAGTTTTTTTTTCGTTTTTTTTTTTATCTTTCAATTGAATGCTTATGCGAATGCTTTAGAGGGGGTTGGGGTTTTGGGGAGGGGGTTTTGATTGAGTAATGCCAGATAAGCGTTACGTTGCTTCAACCCCTCCCCCTTGCCCCTACCACAACGAATTATGTAAATCGATTGGTTTTTTTTTTAGTTTTCATTATAAAATGTTTACAGCTGTTTGTGTCACTTCAGTTGTTGTTGTTGTTGTTGTTACAAGAGACAGAGCCAAGAACAACAGGTGAGCTTTCTCTTTCTCTCTCTCTCTCTCTCTCTCTGTAGCTGTCTCGTTCTTGCATAAGAAATAGCTTTTTGGGTCAACCTGGGAGCATTGTGTTACATGAACAATATCACAGTTTGAACCAACTAACAGTAGCCTGAACCAAAAGCTTTAGAGCTTTAAAGCTCATTAGGATACTGGAGAGAATAGAGTATTTTAGAGTCCACATATTTCTGTACTTGGCTGGCACAATATAGATAAACAACAGCTGAAATGGTACTTGAAATGAAACTTTTTCCCCGAAACCGAACCGGGAACACCAGGAAAGTGCCTGATAAATAATTTTGGTAATAAACAGTGGCTAGAGCGGTTTGGTTATTATTTAACATATCGATTGATGTTGTTGTTGCTGTTGTTATTTGGTTGATTAATTCGACTATTTAGCATTTGTGGCTTAGATAAGATTGTGTGAATGGAATTAAATAGCAAACCATCAAATTGATTGAACATCAATGGAATCGAGCCGTTACTGATAATTGAAGAAAATCGTTGCAGTTTTAACTAAGTTTTCTTTTAAAACTTATTTGATTTGTTGGGAATTTCGTTAACAGCGTTGCCATTCATTTAATGCATTTTTGGCTGTTTCAATGCCAAAACGTTTCATTATTTGGTTTGCCAAAAACCGTGTTCTGTATGTTCCAATGCCAAAACGTTTCTAACTTTTGTATATTTTCAATATGTTTCAAATCCACTCTCAACAACTTTTACTGTATGTTTCAATGCCAAAACGTTCCATGCGCTGCCAATGTTAACTAAATGTTCCAATGCCAAAACGTTCCAAATGTTTCGCATTTTTCTGTTTCTTTTCCAGTTGTAAGTTTTCCATATCGCATTGTTATCAAATTGTGTTTAATAATGTAAAATACATAATTACCATTGTGCCTGTTGCAGACAAAGAAAGCATTTAGTTAGTATGTATTATGATTATTATTATTTTTTAGTATGTATAAATATTTATTTCCATTGCCTTTGTGTTCAACTAAAAATTATCGCATTTTAAATATGTCTGAGACGCAGTTTACTGATTCTTCAGTTGTTGTTTGTTTGTTTGTATTTCGTTCTTATTGCTATTTAGAACATGACAATGTTCCATAAGTACATACACATACGTACACACTTATTGATTGAGCAAATAATAAAAAAATTCAGTTGCGTTTATCGATTTTCAATTAAATTTGTAAACATATTACTTGGGCTATGCTGTGGCAACAATATTTTGACCATCACTGTAAGTCTTCTTCTTCATCTTCTTCTTGCGTTTTCACTTTTTGTCTTGCGACGTCAAACACGTCGTCAGAATGGCGCTAAGCACACACACACACAAACGTTGACGTTGACGTCGACAGCAACAGTGACAGTGACAGCGACAGCGACGCCAACGTCGTGTATATGCGTATGCATTGTTGTGGTTCGCATGGCTTTGCTTTACACTGCTCTGCTTTGCTTTGCTGTGTCCCATTATTGTCATCTCATTGTCTTTATCGATTTGCGGTTTTTCCACATATAGAACATGCACACACACACACACACATGCACTTTAATATATTCATATTTATATATGTATGGGTGGGCGTGTGTGCATGTCAGAGCTAACGGAACAAGTTGTACTGTGTGTGTGTGCTTGTGTTGTTTGATTATCTATCTAGTCAACTCTGCTTAACTCTGGTTAGCTCTGCCGTCGTCGTCTTGTTTTGCGGCGTTGTAAGCAATTACTTAACGCCAAAATCATCATCATTATGATTATCAAAGACGCATATTGTTGTTGTTGTTGCTTTTGTATTGCAGAGCTTAAGCAGCTTAACAGTTTACAGTTCGATTTCTCCATCTCCTTCCTGTGCTTGTGCTTTTGTGTAGTGTTTCTTATTGTGCTTTTTGTGTAGCTCAATTTGCCCCAAATAGAAAAGAAACCCAATTACATCAAAAAAAAAAGGACACAATTGTGATTTGCCTTTTACATTATACAATTTTTAAAGCTTTTGATAAGCATTGAATGAATAAATAAATATATTTATTTAACTGGAATTCAAGATACTTGATAGTTAAGTTTATATATAAATGCTCTTATCTGTTGAGGAAAACCTTGTTCCCATTGCAAATGCTTTAAACTAAATGATAGACGTTTATTTGTTTCAATGCATTCATATCAAAACTTTGAAATGTTAGAAATTTAAGAGATAATACGTTGAGAATATGCCTTGATAAAAACGATTTATCTATAGAAAGAACTTTAAATACTTATAAGAAGACAATAATCAATCCAGCCAAATGCATATTGGCAGCACTTGTTGTCTAGTGTCAAGTGCGATGGGCAGCACTGCAATAAAAAATTACACTGTGGCGCCATCTGTTGTTGTTGGGAAATAAAAGGAAGATATATAAGAAAGGAAAGTCAAAGATAAAATTGCAAGACAAAAGCCAGAAACACGAAATGGGGAGAAATAAAATTTATGTATGTTACTGTTTATTTGCATTTCATTTGTGTCTAACAAGAAAAAAAAAAGTAAGCGCTAGAGGGCGCCACAAGAGTTTCGTGAAGAGGTCCTACAAAGACACGAGTATTTGCCAAAGACTCGAAACACGAGAAAAAAAAAACAAAGGCTAAAAAAAATGTCCAAATGGGATTGTTAATGGTTTTTATGTTATCAGACTTATTTTTTTGCCATATCGCCTAATGACCGCAAACAAGAGCTTTGTCAATATTGTTGTTATATCAATAATTGCATATTGTATTTTTCTGTTGCGGGGGCGTTGGGCATTTAAAAGCAATTATACATATATTCAATAGAATCGATCAAAATAACCATTTCAATCTCAAACACACACACACACACAAACACACTCAAACGAATAGTTATAGATATGTACATAAGTGGAATCACCTGCTGTCCATCGTCCAGCTAATTGGACTTTCTAACCGGGAATTGTTGTCAATGGCGTTGTAATTAAGCGAACTAAACTGGTTATCATCGAGTCAAACAAAGCAAACTGCAATTAGTTAAAGATTGCGAGGAATCCGATAAAACCTCAAGCGATTTAACCTTTTTCTTTGTCATCTAGTGCGGTAGTTCCGCTCTTTCACCCTACTGGTTAATAAGTGTTTTTGGAGGCTTCTCTGTTACTTTTTGTGACAGTTTTTGATAGAATGCTAATTGAGAACCCTTAAACCTAGCTATTCCGAACCGGCTGGTACATCCCGGTAGTACCTTTTGATGGCAACCCTTGGCAGTACACACTCCTCGAAACATATACTACTAACTAGTGTATGGAAAAGCAGGTTCTTTAAGTAGCTTCTCAAATCATGGTATGTTGTTTTCATATATGAGAACCCTATGATTGTTATGGGGTTCCCGTAGAAAGATCCGATTGTTAGGTACATTCACCTTAATAGATTCCTACAGCAATCTTTTCAATAACTAAATATACTTTCAACCCTTTGGTAGGCTTCTATTTGCCAAGAGGTACCGGTACTTCCGTATTCAATAATCGCTTTTTAGTATAAAACTATCGTTATCGATTAGTATGCATCTATTGGTATGTAAAAGTGCCATTGAAATGTGCTTACCAACTTGTTTTGGGCCACGTCAGAGCTGGTGGTTAGTACTCTTTACCTGTATGTACTTAGTTAGGTAAAACCTCAAGTCTTTTGACTAATTGTAACATTTTTGTGTTTCTTAAGAATCGATATATGAACAACAACAACAACAAGAACAGTAGCTAAAACAACCCTTGACTGAATTTGATTTCTATTTATAAACACTTGACGCCAACCAAGCAGCAACAATGTTGTGTGTGTGTGTTTGTGTGTGTGTGTGTGTGTATTAGCATTTCGTGTTGGACACGTGGCCATATTTGCCCGTTTCAAATTATCGACATGCAAGTTCAAGTCCGGCAAACAGCGCAAGCAAAGAGTTTTAACCACAACAACAACAACAACAACAACTAAAGCCATGAACAATGGCGCTCAATACTCATTTACCATGTAAATTGAAGCAGCCTTTCTTCTTCTTCTTACTTGTAGTTCATTGCTTGTTACACAGGGTGGGTGGGGTAAGGGGTAAGTACACTAATAACAGGGTGTTTATGTGTGCTGTTGAACACAGGAATGGGTTAGCTAGTGGGAGTGGGAGTGGGACTGGGAGAAGAACTAACTGTAAATAGTTTTGTTCTCCCTCGCTCGCTCTGTCTCTCTCTTTTAATACAACGTTACAGTAGAAGTAGAACAAAATTGATTAAGTTCTTCACTTTAGCAATCGCGTAAAATAATCCATTTTGCGACCTATTTGAATTGGAATTCAAAACCATTTTCACATATGACTAGAATATACCTATGTATGTGTGTGTATAGTTTTATTATTGTTATTGTGTTATGGCTGAATATTACATTGTATGCGTTGTCATGTCTTGAATGTCAACCTGTTTCGTTTCATTTCACTTCGTTGCGTTGCGTTGCGTTTGGCCTAACGACAAATGGCACTCCTCTGAATAGAGCTAATGCGCCATTTACCCCCGCCCCCAAGCCTTTGTTGTTTTTTTTTGTTATCCTTAAACCACTTGTGTCCACTCCTCATTGTCCATTGTCAACAGTTAGTCCACAACAACAACAACAACAATAACAACAACAATAACAGCAAGCAGCGCACGCGCTCTTTTAAAATTCAATTTCAAAATTTTCCACTGTTTGCACACTTTTGCTATGAACGCAAGTTCTACTACCGTATGGCTAAACCGTTTGTTCTTCATCTTCTTCTTCTTGTGGTTGTTGTTGTTGTTGTTATATACATTTTGAATGAGTTTTAAAAGGCGCAACACCCTCACCTCAGCCTCTATCTAGTACGGTTCCGAGACTACTGTTTGATTTAACACCTTTAATGCAAGTGTAAATATAATCACAGCTGAAAGATGAAGAAACATTTTCGTTGTGTTTTTTTTTCTCATAGCTGGAGATTACCTCATGAGGTTTTCAGCTTGACGTGACGTGATAAGATAACACACAGTCGAAAAAAAGAGCGATTTTCCATTGCCGCCTGCTGCACTGCCGACGAAATGGAAGAAAAGACGGCAAACTTTGTCTCAATTCCGCATATTCCATCCGCGCAAATCGCACGCAGCAGCAACTTAATGACTTTCGCTTTTCGCTCTGTCTCCGTGTGTGTGTGTGTGTCAGTGAGCTTTTGTATTGCTGTTGTCGTCGTTGTCGTTGTTATTGCTCTCTTGTTCCAATTGCCAACCGTTGCGCGCCTGCGGTCGCCATCGTGTGCGTTTGATGTGCGTCAACGTTAACGTTAACGTTAGCGCCAACGTCAACGTCGCTGCTGATAATTTGGAAATTCAATTTCAGTTTCAGTTTCTGTCTCGAGTGTTTCAGTTTCAGTTTTAGTTCAATCGCGACCTCAACAGCGTTCGCACATTTTTCTGTGTGATATATACACAAATATTCACAATATTCTTAACATTTTGCAATAACAAAATAAATAAGACTAAACAAAGAAACGAACAAACACTATTTGGTTCTTCTTCAAGTGCGTCTAATTCTCTTTTATTTTTTGTTTTTATTTGCGCGGCGCAGTCGAAAAGCGAAAAATATATTTCATCTATTTCTGTTTCTCACACAAAAAATAGAAAAACACTTTTTTTGTGTGTGTTTTTTTTTTAATGTTCTTAAATGTATTTGTGTATTTGTTCGCATGTTGCTAAAAATAGCGAAAAAATTAAAATAAAATAAAAAGGGAAATGCAAAAACAAAAACAAGCAAGAAAGGAATTGTTTATACTTAAAGCAGCGACAAAAGCAGCAGTAAAAAAAAAATAAATATAAATATATTATATATATATATATAATTTGAAACAGGCAATGTGACTCTGAGGCAACAAAAGTTGTTAGTGACGAAGAAGAAGAAGAGGAAGAAGAAAAAAGTGCAAAACAAACAAAAAAGAACAAAAAATAATAAAAAAGTATATACTTTAAAACAAACCAAAAAACCAAAACAAAAACTTAAAGAAAAGAAAACAATAAATATAGATGGCAACAACAGCAGCAACAGCTAAAGTTGCAGCAGCAGCAACAGCAGCAAGCAACAACAACAACAACAACATCATTATTAGCGCACCAATTAAAATCCCATTGAGCGAACGGTTCTCAACACAAACATCAACGGGATCTGCGGACAGCGGCTGCATCGTGACAAGCGTCTCCCAACAACAATTGCCGCCAGTGCGCAGCAGCAGCGGCTCGCTCAGTCTGCACGGCCCGTTGCCCAAATGGCAGCGCAAACAGCAGCAGCGACAAAAACAACAACAACAGCTGCTGCTCAGTCAGGATAGCGGCATTGAGCAGCGCGGCGTTGTCGGCGAAGAGGGCGGCAATTGCAGTGGCAGCAGCGTCGGCGCTGGCGGCGGTCAATCGAACAGCAGCAGCGAATCGCTTGGCAGCAGCAGCGGCAATGAACAGGTGGTGCTGCCAGCTGGCTCTGCTGCTGTCTCTGCTGCTGCTACAGCTGCAAATAATGGTGAACGCACGCGTGCTGCTTCTGCGCTTGAATTGAGCAGCGTTGGCGTTGGCGTTGGCGCCAGCAGCGGCGTTGGCAGCATTAATGCTTTGCGTCGCATTAAATACAAGAGTACAAATAGTACGGGCACACAAGGCTTTGATGTTGAGGATCGCATCGATGAGGTTGATATTGATCAGGATGATGATGATGACGATGTTGATGATGATGATGAGCAGCAACGGCGGCAACTGGAGGAAGATGATGAAGATGATGGCGTTGCTGTTGATGTCGATGTCGATGTGGATGTCGATGAGGATGATACACAATCGGGCATTGTCATAAACATTGCCAGCCATGTGGATGAGGAGCAACAACGGCTGCTGGCCGCCCAAGCGGCCAAGATTAAGGCAGAGGAGGAGCTGCCATTGGAGCTGGCACCATTGACAGTGGCTGCGGCGGCAGCCAAGCGTCGTGATATACGCAATCTGGGCACAGATGGACGCATCTACTTTCCATTGCTAAAGATAAGCGAGGATCCGCATATCGATGCCAAGCTGATTAATCGCAAGGATGGACTGCAGGATACCATGTACTATCTGGACGAGTTTGGCAGCCCAAAGTTGCGGGAGAAGTTTGCCCGCAAGCAAAAGCAGCGTCTGGCCAAGCAGCAGAAGGCAATGCTTAAGCGGGAGCGGGAAGAGCAGCGCAAGAAGCGCAACACAACGGTGGCATCCAATTTGGCTGCCAGCGGTCTCGACGATGACACCAAAGAGCAACTAAACACAACAACAACAGCAACAACAAAAACTAGTAATAAAAACTGTGATAGAAATCGTTTAACGATTAACAAACAGATATCGGATCCCAATGATCATCATCAACAGCATGTTGCCGTCCTTGATGATGATGATGATGAAGATCTGGATGCAAGTGCGGTTAAGATGCGTGTACGCAGTCACAGTCATGATAATCATTATGATGGCAGTCGTAAGCCAAGTCGACATACTCATAGAACCGAGCCCGATGCTGGCTATGTTGGTGATCATGATCATGATCATGATCATGATGATGACGATGATGATGATGGCTATGTTGAGACGGGTGCGGAGGCAGTATCAGCGTTGCATAATCTTGAGAGTGTTAAGACTGCAAAATTGGCTAGAACACAATCCTGCGTTAGTTGGACCAAAGTGGTGCAAAAGTTTAAGCATATCTTAGGTAAATTTCTTCTCCCCTTTGCCCAGTTATCGATTTTTCTTATCGATATTGTATCTTACAAAGTTTTGCTACGCTTTACACTTGTTTATTTCTTGAAAATTTCTCGTATTTTTATAAACAATTTATGCTAATTCTTTTCTTTTCTTTGCTTTTTTCTCTTTCTAGGTAAGTCAAACTATTATTTAGAACTACATTAATCGATTGTTATCGATATCGGGTAAGCTGCACACACACAAAAAAAACCGAAACGCTTGGCATTGGAACAGTAAGTGATTTCCCGGATTCTTTCTCGCCCCTTCATGAAACCTTTAAACTAATAGTTATTCCTAGTGATAAATGATGGATGGAAAAGTTGAAACGGAAACAGATTCCAAACGTTCCGCTTGGTCGCAAAGTTTCTTTGTTTTATTCTTGTTGTTGGTTTTTTTGTTTGTTGTTGTTGTTGTTGTTCGTTACAAAACTGATAAGCGATAGCGCCTTAGCCAATGCCACGCCCCATTTCTCGAACAGGCCACAAACTGTTGCTATCGTTACGTTGTTGTTGTTGGGCCAACGGTTCGACTGACGGACTTGACGGATTGATAAGACACGACAACAACAACAACAACAACAACAGCAATAAAGTCGTTGATTTATTCACTTTTTTTCTTTCTTTCTATAAAGTCATCGTTTTAAACAAAAATTTCTACATTGTTCTGTTTCTCTGCTTGTTGTTGTTGTTGTTGTTTATTGTTGTTGTTTAACAATCTGTCATATAAAAAAGTACACAATAATAAAACTACAAAAGATAAAAAAAAGAATAATAATATTCTATACATATATATTGCATATAACGTGCCTGGAATCGTAATGGAATGCAATAATTTCAAGTAGAACGCAGATAAGAGAGAACATATTAAGACTGTTATAAACTGTTATACACAGGATATACTTAAGTGATTAAAAGCTTTGCTGTTTTATGGCATTCAAGAGAGATAAAGAGCGATAGAGAACGGAATGAAATGGAATTGAAAGACTATGTTATCGATATAAACTCAAAGAATTAATCGACTACTTAAATACGATTAAATAAGCATTCTTGAAAATCGTGTAAATGACTTGCAAAAGATTTCGATTAGAGATTAAGTGAATTTTATTTGAAAACATTTAGGGTTAGAGGGTTTAAAGCGTCTAGACACATCAGTTTCTATAGTATGTTGTTATTTTTGATTTAGAATAACGATAGTTGAACGATATATACTATATATATATGACATACCTGATTATATATATACACACATGTATTAATAAACTTGTTTGGCAACAGCTTTCAGTTCTTGTTGTTGTTGTTGTTGACTCTCTCACGCTGATTTTGAGTGATAAGAGGGAAAGAAAGAAGAAGAAAATGAGATGACACGAATGCTGCACGCATTTCAGGTTATCAGCTTTGTGTGTGTGTGAGTGTGTGTGTTTGAGCCAGGGCGTCGAAAGTCGTGAAAGATGTTGATTATAATTATGATTTTATTTGTTCACTCGAGCTTTTTTTTTTGTAGAACTGTTTTGCTCTGTGACAAGCAAGAAAAGAAGAAAAAAATTTCATTTCTTTTCGTTTCCATTTATTAGTATATATATATATATACTAACTTTGGAGGCGTGTCAGCTAATGCTTATTTCATTCCATTCAAATATTGTTTGTCAACTTGATTTTGTTTGACTATCGACTGATCGATAGAATGTGGATTGAGAGGAGGAAGTGAAGGGTAAATGTGGCCTAAACAAACCGAAACAAACACACACACACACACACACTGGCTAACAGCAATTAACCGAAATCTTTGCACTTTAGACAATCAATTGATTAGAAGCACAATTTTTTTTTGTTTTGGGTATTTTTCCCAAGATTAGGGTAAGAGATATCATCGAATTGTGATTAGTAACAAGTTAAGTTGGAAGTTTTTTGTCAATTCATTTGGTCACAAGAGATAAGAACAATAAATAATCAATTTGTTAGCTTTATTCAGCTTTATTCAGCTTTTCTTTAAAGTTTTGTGTTTTTTTGAGCTGTTTAAGCAGCTGTGCCACAAGTGGCAAGTATTCTCTGTCTCTTTCTCTGCTACTCGTTGTCTCTTTCTCTCGCTCTGCGCTTTTGCCTTTGTTTATGCAATCGTTCAACACTTGGCGAGCTTCTTTGGCGCTTAATTAATGCAGCGCACCTAAAAGTATGCAATGCGCAGCGAAAGAACAATTGGTGAAGAACTGGTGGGTGGTGGGTTTACCTTTTTTTCTTCTTCTTTCGCCGAGGGGGATGCCTGCCAAGTGCCTTTGGCTTTGTGGATTGCGGTCGCAGGCATCTCGTGATTTGACCGCATGCCGTCACTGCAACACACCCAGCAACCCCCCAACTTAACCTACACACCTACACACACACCAACACACTCAGCTGCCTTATCACAGTTGCCAAAAAGAAAAAAAAACGTTTCTTTTTTTAAACCACATTTAGCTGTCATTCAGCTGACAGCAAAGCAAAAAAAAATACAAAAAAATAAAATAAATAAGATGCAGCTTTCCCAAAAAGTGCTTCCCATCAGCAGGAACGTTGAGGAGAAGGGTTAGGAGGACTAGGAAGGAGAGATCCGTTTGCATAAGTGTCATATAGCGTTGCATAGGGTAAATAAAACAAAAATCAATTCCCATGCCATAAAACTGTCGCCAGCTTGTCGATAATTGTGCATTGCTCTCATATTCCCGAGAGTAGAAAGAGAGAGAGAGAGAGAGGGGTGGAGAGAGTGAGAAAGTTGATGCATTTTATATTGGTTAACTTGAAGCTCTTCTAAACAAGTATTGAAAAGAAATCAAATAAAGTGTCAATTGCCTTAAAGGAATGCTATTAAAAAACTACAATTACTTGAAGAAATTCCAATTATAAAGATTGTGTATCTCAGCTGTTTAAATATCTAAAACCAAAAATCATTTAAACTTTATTTCTACTTTTTTTTATTGAATCTTCAATTGAAATCGTTAAAAGTTTTGGGTTTCGGTTCTTGTTTCTTCCTCTCCCTCTCTCTCTCTCTCTCTCTCTCTTTTAGTTGTGCCACTTGCCACAAGACATGAAGTGGCAAGTTCATAGTTCTTTCACCTTTCCATCAAACCTCTCCTGCCATTCCTTCTATATACCGATTGCTTCTTGTCGCGCCACAAACAACAAAACAGAAACCCTCCGCACCCCTTCCCCCCCTTCCATTACATTCAACACCCACTGAGGCGAATTCTTTTGGTTTATTTTACAATGTTTACAGCTGAGAAAATGCTTGGAAAATTGAAAATTGATGTGCTCTAAATTTGAACATGTTGATAATTTGATTAATGTGGCACATTAAGCAAAAAAAAAATTAAATCAAATTCAAATCGAATGTATTTTAAAAAGCTTTGCGGTAACAACATTCATGGCGTTAATCAATTGAACATAGAACATACAAATCGAATTGCTTTAGTTTAATTTAGAGGCCCAAAACGTTTGTTGTTGCTGTTGTTGTTGTTGTACATGGCCAATGTCAAATTGAAAGAGTATTGCTTAGTCGGGTTTTGGGAATGTTTTCGTTTATTTGTTTTTAATTGATTCATTATAATGAAATAAATTGCATTTCATTTTTGGCTTCTTTCAACTGCGTATCCTTTTGATTCGCTCTCTCTCTCTTTCTCTTTCGCTCTTTCGCTCTCTCTGTCTCTTACTATTGCATTGAGCTGTCAGTGAAGGTGGCGCCGCTTTTTGTGGCAGGCCAAAGGGGCATTGGGTGGGGATCACATCTGTCGCATGCTTCGTTGCGCTTCGCTGCAGCTCTACGTTGTTTTTGCTTTTCTCTGTCCATCCCATCCATTGGTTTTTCACGGCATGCCCCCGAATCTTAATAGTGTCCAAATCTCTCTCTCTCTCTCTCTCTCTCTCTCTCTCTGTCTGTCTTATCGTCTTTTTGGCAATCTATCTGTATGCTTGCAATTTTCCTGCAATTAATTTTATGCACAACAACCCAAGAGCAAAAAAAAAAAAACTAGATAAAAAAAATATTTATTTATATATTATTTATGGGTTGAGAAACTAAAATAATTATGAAGAAAAAAATGCATTTTCATGAGCCTCAAGTATCGCAAGCCGGCAGAGATCAGTTGTGGATTGTGTGTGGATCGTGTGTTTCATTGGGCTCGGCTTGATCGTCGTTAACCTTCGTTCGGTTTACCGTTGGTTTTTTGTCATTCGTTGTCTTCTTCTAGTTAATGTCTCGTCGTGCACTCGTCGTTTTGTCATTTCTCGTCTCGTCTCGTCTCGTCTGTCGCTTCGTTGTCCTCGCCAAAGTTTGCCTCGAGCCAACAAGAAGGCAACGTTTTGGCCCAATTGTGCAACGGAAGTTCGAGCGTTCGCATCGCAGCTCTCGCTGATCGATATCTTATATATATATACATATATATCTAGTTAAAGTGCCAGCTATAGTATATAGCTATATAACGGAACAATACACGCTCTCAAATCGAACGCGCGAGAGCTCTAAATGAGATTAACAAAAAGATAAAACGCCGACACTTTTTTTTTTTTGTTTTTTGCTATTTGATTTGAATAGTGCTTTGCTCTGTTTTTTTTTTTTTCTTCTTTTTTCTTTGGTATTTATATATATATATATTTGTGTGCATTTCTATTTGAAGATCGATCCGTTTTTGCGATCGATTGATTGTCTCTGCGTTAAACGTCAAAGCGTACACATCATTAGCGACAAACAAATAACTTGGTCAAGTGGGCAGAAATAAAACACGCGCGCAGCATTCAAAAACAAAACCAACAAACACAACTAGGCCAAAGCGAGCCTGACCGAAAAAAAATCAAAGCAACAAGTGTGCGTGTGTGTGTGTGTGTGTGTGTTTTCGAGTGCCATCAAAGTTGTCCATCAAAGTGGATAAGACACAGGCGCCGAGTCGCCTCCGTAAGGTGGTGCGTGTGGTACGCCGCAAGAAGCGTACCATTAACGATGCCAGCGAATCGGATGGTGCTGCCAGTGAAACTGCTGGAACAACGGGCAGTGCTCCGCCGGCCATATCGACTAGTGCCGCTGATCTCCTCTTGAACAGCTCGTCGTCGTCGTCGTCACGTCATTATTATAATGCGCCGCTGGCCGAGATTGAGGCAGTGCGTGCGGCACATGAGGCCGCTGTGGCTGTGGCAGCTAGCACTAGTCGACCTTGGACACCGATGCCGCCACGTAAGCCTCAGGGCAAGATTAAGACTAAAATCAAAAGCAAGGTTAAGCGTCATTCGTTGCCCAATGTGCAAATTGGTGTTGCGGCTTCATCGACGACGGTTAACGTTGCATCCATGTCCAAGCTGGTGGTCAACAAGACAACAACAGCAACAGCAACAACAACAACAACAAAGAAGAAGACAACAAAGAAGAAGCATGATGATAACTCCAGTGATTCCGATAGCAGTCACTCATCGGCTTCAACGTCATCGGAAGCGGACAATGATGACGATGAGGAGGAGGAGGAGGATGATGACGAAGAGGAGGATGAGGAGGAGACACATGCTTCGAGTAGTTCGAGCAGTTCGAGCAGCAGCAGCAGCAGTAGCTCCACTTCAAGCAGCAGTTCGAGCACAGTGTCCTCGTCGGCTCAGCGCAAGAAAGGTCGTACGGCGAATGGAAAGAGCATCGTTTTGCCAACAACATCGATTGCGGGTCGTGGCATTGGTGCCGTTGGCAACTCCTCTGCTTCAGCCGCTTCGCTGTTGGCCGCATTGAAGAAACCCAAGTTGCAGACGCGCAGCTCGAGTTCAATCGGCAAACAGTATAAGGATCCAAGTACAGATGCTTAACTCTCTCTTTCTCCCTTTCTCTGTCTCTCTCTATTTTCTTTACCTGCTCTCCCTGTCTGTCCCTGGTAACGTTGACCTTTGGTTGAATGCCTCCACCTCAATCTTGCCCTCATCTCTTCGTCTTTGTCTCCGCCTCGTCTTGCTTCGCTTCGTACTTTTGCAGATGGGGCACAGCAGCTGCCGCCCGTCGAAAGTTGTACTAATGCCAAAATTAATTATAAATGAAATAAAATCAAATGCATATATACATTATATAGTATACACCATAAACACACACACTCACACAAAGAGCGATCACGTAAAACGTTTAGCAGCTGAAAGAGCACATTCCAAATACAAAATCAATCCGATCGATAAAATCACGAAGAGCAATTGATGAAGCTAAAGATTATGGTGGATGGGTTCACGAATTTTTCCTTTTGCAAGGGTCAAGGGATCCCTCTTTGTTTTTTTCCCTAGAAATCCTTTCCCTTTCCTCCTCTCGCTCTCGCTGTTTTCTTAAGCGCACTTGCTGAGCTTTCTCTCTCTCTTCTCTTTTCCTTTCACTCGCTTTTCTCTCTCTGTCGATGCGTTAGGCATGAAACAATTGATCGGAAAATTGAATGATTTGTGGCCCGAACATAGCGTCGCATTATCCATTCCAAAGGAAGTCGATAGGAGCAAGGAGAAACTCGAGGGTGCCTGGGAAACAATAGGTTTGTGCGTTACTCTGTTTCTCTGTTCCTGTTTTCGTGTTTTCGAGTGTTCTCGTGTGTGTGTGCAGCCAAAGGATATAACAATCTATAGTCTCTATATATATATATATATATACTAATCATTTGCTTTCTCCTTGTGCAGGTCGTGATGGTTCCAAAATTACAACAGTCGTTGCAACGCCTGGCCAGGGCACCGATCGGGTTCAAGAAGTTTCCTATACAGATACAAAAGTCATCGGCAATGGCAGCTTTGGTGTCGTCTTTCAGGCCAAACTCTGCGATACCGGCGAATTGGTTGCTATCAAAAAAGTTTTACAAGACAGACGATTTAAGGTTTGTGTGTTTTCTTTTCAACTTTTATTGCAAGGAAGAGTTCTAATTGTTTCTTTGTTACAGAATCGTGAATTGCAAATAATGCGCAGATTGGAGCATTGTAATATTGTAAAACTTTTATACTTTTTCTATTCGAGCGGTGAAAAGGTAAGAAACAAATGCCAAAAGCATATACCAAAAAAAAAAAAGTTATTAATATATATATAGAGTAATACGATCAGTGTTGAGGGTTCCCAAGCTAATTTGCGCTAGAGTTGCCACACACAGCAAAGCAATGCTAAAAATGCATTTTTGTTTGTACAATATTTTATTGAACTGAATCTTTCTTTCTTATTATATTACATATATGTACAATATGAACGATTAAAATGGCGATTTAATTAGTTGGCCGAGTTTCCCATCGATTTGGGCATTTTAGCCGCTGTGCTCAAGCCTCAGGTATCATGTAAAACAATTATCAAACCGAAAACCAAAAATCAAAAACCAAAAATCAAAGAACCATCATCTTAGGCAAGCCGAAGATTAACATACCCTTGCAGACAGAAGATTAATTTGTTTCTATATTATAAATTCGTCCTTGAAACCTTTCCCTCATTATCTTGGCTATATATATATTTCGATATATAGCTTGATTATCTGAATCATTTGAAATACTTTCCAACTCAATGCTCCATTGGCTTAATTATTAAAAAACAAAAAAAAAACCCTACTGCAAGGGTATATATTATAAGAAAAAGATGAAAAAAAGAAAAAAAACGAAAAGAGAGAAAAGTTACATGCTCGCTCTTTCTCTTTCTCTCTCTCTCTCTCTGTTCATATTCTCTCTCATGCGCTCGTTCTCTCATGCGTTTATCGCTCTCTCTTTTTCTTTCTCTCTCTCATTTTTTTATTTCGCCCTCTTTCTCTCTCTCTCTCTCTCTTTATCTTCCCATTCACAAAATTATATAAATATATATATCGTTCTCTCTCTCTTGTCTGCTCTCTCTCTTCTTTCTCTCCCACTCTCTTTATATATATACAAATATCTCTCTCTCCCACTCTCTCTCTCTCTCTCTGATTCCAAGTGAAACATGACATGAGATAAAGATACCAATCGAATAAAATAGAATAAATCTGCAAGAAGCAGCTGAGATAAACGCATGCTAGATGATTCTTCTGGAGAGAGATGCCTATGATGCATGCGCTCCTTGTTTGTTTGTTTGTTTGTTTGGTTTCTCGATATTTATTTTTCTTATCGTTCTTCTTGTGGCCCCTGCCCCGCCCAACGACCAGCACAACGACCTCTCCAAACCAAACCAAACCAAACCAAAACCAAAGCGAACCAAACCATTCATAGCCAACATTAAAAGACAGCTGCTACTTCCTACACCCCGCCCGCCCTCTTCAACCAGCTCGAAACCCCAGCCAAATCAAGCCAACAATCAGCATTATATCATCGGCTAGCTTTGCTAGACATCTTCTATATATATATATATATATGTATATTTCATTAGCAAAACATATACATATATATATAAACCAGAAACATATGTACATATATATATACAATCAGTATTTTTATCTCTTTCTCTCTCTCCATTTACATATATACATATATATATTTATATACAAATTTATTTATATATATATCTATATGTATCGCTGTATTACTGCTCCAATGCAAGTACATGCAATCGTAATCGTTATCGTTATCGTTATCGCCATCGTTGAACATTGAATGTTGAATCCTTGATAAACATGTCACATGTGTGTCTCTCTCTCTCGCTTGCTGAAAGTCAACAATATCCCGCATTGCAGTTTGGAGCTCGCCTGATCATTACAACAACAACAACAACCACTACTACAACAACAACAACAACAACTACTACTTCTAATCGACAACAACAAGAGCAAGAGCAAATTGCAAATGCAAATTATAACGAAAAAAAAACAAAAAAAAATCATTTTCAAATCCATTGAAATTAATATGAAACCTTTTCAATTGCAGCGTGATGAAGTATTTTTGAATTTAGTCCTCGAATATATACCAGAAACTGTATACAAAGTGGCACGTCAATATGCCAAAACTAAGCAAACGATACCAATCAACTTTATACGGGTAAGTTGGAATTTGTCTTCGCTTCTCTCTCGCTCGCTCTTTGTAATCCATAATCTACTTTCTACATTAGCTCTACATGTATCAATTGTTCAGAAGCTTGGCCTATATCCATTCGCTAGGCATTTGCCATCGTGATATCAAGCCGCAGAATTTGCTCCTTGACCCCGAAACGGCCGTACTCAAATTGTGTGACTTTGGTAGCGCCAAACAGCTGTTGCATGGCGAACCGAATGTTTCGTATATCTGCTCGCGTTATTATCGTGCACCCGAGCTAATATTCGGCGCCATTAACTATACAACTAAGATTGGTAAGTTAACTTATATATACATAATCTTGAAGTTGAACTAATCATCCTCTCTCTCTCTCTCTCTCTCTCTCTAGACGTATGGAGCGCCGGTTGTGTGCTGGCTGAATTGCTGCTGGGACAGCCGATATTCCCTGGTGATTCTGGTGTCGATCAGCTGGTGGAGGTTATCAAAGTTTTGGGCACACCGACAAGAGAACAAATACGCGAAATGAATCCAAACTATACGGAATTCAAATTTCCCCAAATTAAGAGTCATCCATGGCAAAAAGTAAGTGTCCCAGTGTTGGTTAACACTCTCATCATTTATATACCCCAATCACAATCAGTTTGCCACGATGTAAAAAGGATCGTTCCGAGTGCCGAGTGCTTTATTAATCCAACGAATGTTGCTTTCACTCATTCGACCTTCACTCTCTCTCTTGTCTCTCTCTCTCTCTCTCATTTGTGTATTTATTGAAGTGTACAACAATTCGTTGCAGTCACTACTCGAACGTACCCAATTTCCAAACGCCCTAAACCAGAAACAACAATTGAGAGTAAGCCGATGAAACCAAAAGAAAAAAAAACAAAAATCAGGCTCTTAATGCAATGGCTTCTTTTAATAGTTGATTATTTTTGTATTACTTTTGCTGTTTAAGTTTAAAAGCTTTCGCTTTGATTTGAATTTGTTGTTTTCCCTTTTTTCTTTTTTGTGTGTCCTTACAGTCCTTAAAGCCCCGCCTCTATGTCCCTATTTTAGACATTCAAGAGTCAAAGACTCTTTAGTTCCGTGTCTTGTAGATACAGTTTACAAAAGCTTTGAGGAGAGATACCTGTTAAATCATCTTCTCTCTGTCCATGCCACCAACGCCTTAGCCTCTGCCTCTGTCCAAGACCCTTTGTAATCGAATGAATAACTTTATTGATTTGCCAACTAATTTGTTTTGATATTGATAATAATTGAAACAGGTTTTCCGTATACGCACCCCGACAGAAGCTATCGCCTTGGTGTCGCTGCTGCTCGAGTATACGCCCAGCGCCCGCATAACACCGCTCAAGGCCTGTGCCCATCCGTTCTTTGATGAGCTGCGCATGGAGGGCAATCACACCTTGCCCAATGGACGCGAGATGCCGCCACTATTTAACTTTACAGAGCATGGTTAGTCTTTATGATTTATATATATATATCCATTATGTATATTAATATGTCTGTTTGTTGTTTTTGACAGAACTTTCGATCCAGCCTAGCTTAGTGCCACAGTTGTTGCCAAAGCATCTGCAGAATGCAGCCACTCGGGCTTCGGCCGGTGGCACAACAACTGCCACGGTTAGTGGCTCCACCAGCGTCTCCTCGACGGGCAGCGTTGCCTCGGCGGATGGTGCCGCTCAGTCACAGCAACAGGCGCCTGCAACAGCAACATCAACCGCCGCAGCAGCAGCAGCCACATCTGTTGGTGGCGCCACTGGCGCCGTTGGCAACAACAGCAACAATAGCAGCAACAACAGCGGCAATGCAACAGCCAACAATCCAAATGCCATTGCTGCAGCAACATCATCAACTTCAAATGTACAGCAGCAGCAGCAGCAGCAGCAGCAGCAAGCGGCTGTTGCAGCGTCAGCCGCAGGCAATGGCGGCAACGGCGGCGGCGGCGGTGGCAATGGCAACAATGGCGGCGGCAATGGCGGTGGCAACGGTGGCGTTGCAGCAGCTGCCAATGCAACTAGCAATGCTGGTGGCGCCAATATAACAGGTGAGTAAGCGTTCGACCAGTTCGCACGCCTCCTCGCAAGCATCTGCTCTGTCTCTGTCTCTCTCACTCTCACTCAATCACTCTGTATTACATTGTCATCATTTAATCACATATATATATATATATATATATGCCCCCTTAGTTGTTGTGCCCCATTTGACCCAGCGCAAGTTGCATGCCATGCCTTTGGGTTCGAGAACAAGATCAAGAAGAACTCAAGCCACTTATCGGGATAGTGAAAAGCAAAGCAAACCAAAACAATTTGTCACAATGCCTCGCAAACTTGCAAGAATAAGCTACTAACAAGCTCTCTATCTATCCATCTATCTATCTCTTTCTCCATATATATATATATCTAACTATCTTTATTGGCCAAACAAGCGAACAAACAGAAGCTAACTGAATTACATTTTGTATTAATTAACGCGCTTTGATTTCAAATAAAATTGCTTCCCTTCAAATGGCTCTAGAGTATTTATTGTGCTCTTGTGTTGGGTCGCATTGTTAGCATTAAATATTTACTTTAGCTTTCTTTCGATGATTTTGAATATCCTTGCTAAGGCTAAAGTTTTTCTTTCAACACATTAGCAACAAACTTGTTTATAGTGCTGCGAAATGAAACTAAGCTCTATCGATTATTATCGATATTATGTTTAATATCAAGCGTTTAGCTCTAGCACAACAATTTATCAATAAATTTTTGTAGTAATAATTGCTTAATTTTTACGCCAAAACAAACGATTTATTGTTCCTGTTTGGTTATCGATTTTAATCGATTGTCTCTGCAGGGTTATTCAATCATCGAAGAATTCTTCTTTGCTATACTTTTTTCATATTATTTTTCAATAATTGAGTGCATGAGATATTTATTTGAATAATTTTATTTTTATGCTACTTATGTATGTACATAGGATATTTATACTATCGACATATATATATATATCGATATGTTTGTATCGAAAGTTGTATCTTGTAGCCTTGAAGTTTTTACTTTATAGAGTTGCCAACATATGGCAAACTCTTATACATTCCTGGTGACTGCCCCTGTGCCTCTAAAACTGTTTAAATAAACACCACAAACACTCACACACACACACACACACAAGCCGCATATACCCTGTACTCTAGCTAACCAAAAGTTGTTTCGTTTCGTTGCCAACATTTGTAGCTTAAGTATATATATATTTTTATTTTGTATAATTTTAAATTTAATTTTCTTATCGTTTTATGCTTTTTTGTTTCTTTTCGTTTTATTTACAGATTCATAGGGGCAATAGTAACATACGCAAATATATCTATATATATATATATATATATATAGTTAATAATATATATATATGAACACACACACACATTAAAATACACACACACACACAAACAGCAACTGAGACGCGTAAACAATAAAAAGAAAAGAAAAAAATAAAACGGAAAATTTTTGCCACAGAAGTGCGAAGGAAAATCAAAAACAAACTGCAAAATTAATTATATAATTATACATAAATCCATACACAAAAACACACACACACACACATATATATATATATATATATAAATAAATATATACAAACACACACACACATACACACACATACACACAATATATATCTATTGTTAATTAATTATTTGAAACAGCAATTTGCAGAGTTACAAAACAAACAAAAAATATACAAAATACATATATTAAAGAATGAAAGAAAGAAATAAAAATAACAACAAATAGCAAATAATACATGTATATGTAAAACTCATGCATACACCCACACACACACACACACATACACACAGAAAAATGCAACTGCAAATTATCAACTAATAATATAAAAAGAGAAAGCAAAAAAAAAAAAAAAAAAAATGTAATGCAAAACAATTTTACATAGATAAAATTAATTTTAAACGTAAAGTTAAAGAACTAAAATAATAACTGTAATAGCAATATCATTGCTAATGCCAAGAGTACTGGCTTGTTTTTATCATTATTATTATTATTATTATTAAAATTATCTTTTTTTTTCTAAAATAAATAAAGCAAATATATCATTATAACAAAAACAAACAAACAGCTGGGGCAAAACTTAAAAAAATATATATATATAATGACAGCTTTTAAGCATTCAAGATTAAGCCTTGTGGATTTATCGCCCGATATATATATATATATATATATATATATACCGATCATTAAAGCCCATATTCACATTCATACATGCTGCAAAATTCAATAAAAAAAAATTATTCTTTATTTTCAAATTCAAATTTTTCCTTTTTTTTCTTAATACTTTTCGCTTTTATTTTTAGTATAACATTTTTTTCGCATTGCAAAATAAAATAATAATAATAATGATTTAATTTTACTTTTTATATTATTATTATTATTATTTTTATTTTATTTTTTTTGTTGATCCTTAATAATCAATAAGCAAAGAAAACAAAAACAAAAAACGGAAATCGGTAAAACGATAACGTGACAGCAATTTGATAAATAATTAACCTTAATAAATACATAATAATTGCATAATGTTTATATTATGTATGTTAATTTTACAATTAATATAACAACAACAACAACAACAGCAACACGCAAAATAATGTTATGCGTTATTTACATCTAAACCTAATTAATAATGATCTTTTTTTTTTGTAAAACGCATTATACTATATATAAATATATAAACAAAACAAAAACAAAAACATACATATTAAATAAATAAATTATTTTTATTAAATAATTATTATTATTTTGTAATAAATAAAAACAAAAGCAAAAGCAGTGTGCATTGAGTGAAAAAAATCGTATAAAAAAACAAAACAAAACAACTGAAAAACAACAAACAAAAAAAAAAATGCAAATTCACACATAAAAAGAAAAACTATTTAAAACAAATATATTCAATAATTAATTGTATGTATATTAAAATTAGTAAATTACTTAAAACATAATAATAATAATAAACAAATGCAAATTTATGAGAAAAAAAAAACAGCTACAAAAAAATACAAAATACACAAAACAAACAAAACATTAATAACAGATTTTTTGATGTAAAACACTTATTAACATTAACATTATTATAATTATTATTATTCATTTATATTGCTTGCAATAATATGCATAATAATATTGTTATGTATATTTCTGGATTATGAACATTAACAGTTAGCTGTTGTATGCCTTAGTATCCTACCTATAGATTTTCCATTGGCGCATCCTTGCTGGTTTAGTTGCAATATGTAGATAAAGGAAACAATAACATAACATACACAGATATACTCAGTCCTATGTTAATTAACAGACGCATAACATTTTGAGTACAGTGCAGCTGCAGCCGTAGCAGCAGCAGGCATAATAAAGGTAAACGCTAAGATCAGACTCAAGCTAATGGATGCCGATTATATCTATAATGTTTAGCGATAAACAGTTCAGTAGACAATTACTTAGAGCGATTTCTAATATATTATTATTATTATTTTTTTTTTTTGTGAGGATAAACATATTGCAAACTTAACTTAATTAACAAATCCAAATGCGTATAATGTAAAATAAAAACATAAAAAAGAAGCAAAACGTATACATATTTATTTAATTAGTTTATTATAAATGACTTTAAACTAAATACAAATAATATGCTAATTACAAACATATACACACAAAACACATACCGAGAAAATAAATCAAAAAAATAAAAATAAAAAAAAAAACAAACGTTTTTTTCCTAATAACAGCAACAACAACAACAAGATGCAGAACAAGAAGAAGCACTAGGCATAAATATATGCATAATAATATATATATATACAAACTATATATAAAAACTATTATATTTGTAATGCTAACAATAATTATAAAAATAATTATCTTGATATAATAAATAGAAAGAAGTTGTTGATACAGATAAATGATGAACATGGATGAACACACACACACACACACACCCAACACACATACACTGAGCAAAATTACAAAAATGCTAAAGAAGAAAATACAAAAAATATTAAGAATAAAAATTACAAAAAAAAAATAAAACGAAACAGAGAAGAAAAAAAAACATTTAAACGAATCTACATATTTTGCCTTATTTTATTAATACAATGTTTTTTTTTTGTGTTCTTGTTGTTGCTAGTGTGGGTGCACAGGGGAGGGGGGCCGACACGGCGTTTTATTCTATACTATTGGCAATGTTGTTGTATTTGTACTGTTATTGTATATGTGTGTGGAACGACCATGCCCAGTTTTTTTGCATGCTTGTCAACCATGTTGTGCTAGCCTCACTCTTTTTACTCTCTCTCTCTCTCGTTCTTTTTGTATCACTCCTTCACTATCTTAATCCATTCACACACACACACGCATACTTACATATGTTCAAAGTTTGTATTCTGCAAAAATTTTAACTGTTAACAGCAGCAGCAACAGCAGCAGCAAGAACAATACCAATGCTATTCCCTTTTATTTACATTTTTGCATACTAACCAAACGTTTACAGGCTCGCAGTCGAACAGCGCGTTGAACAGCGGCAGCGGCAGCGGCAATGGCGACGCTGAGGCCAGCGTTGCTGGTGACGATGCCGGCGGCAATAGCAATGGCAGCGCCAATGGCAGCGGCGGCAAAGGCAGCACCAGTGACGACAATGGCGCACCAGCAGAGGCCGAAACGGTGGCGGCAGCGTCAGCCAATGCATCGGGTTAGCAAGCATCGCTGGCGATTGCGACTGCGACAGCGGCGGCGGCGGCGACAGCGGCGTTGGCGCTCTGTTAATGTAAATGTTGTTTTTACAGCGTACTGTTATTAACATTTTTTTCGCTCGCCTCTCATACAAGCGGGGCTTAAGTAAATCTAACAGCATTCTATTTTGCAGCTTCACACATTCAGCTATGCTAAGACACAACAGCTGCCAGAGACTCAAAGATAAATACATTTGCCTGTACATAGGTATAGATGTACATGCTTATGTATTGAAATCACCTTTCTCTTTCCTCTCTCTCTCTCTCTGACGTAGTGTGTGTGTGAATAGCATGTCTGCGCGTATGTGTGAATGCTTAAAAATTGAACGCTTCGCAAATATTTAGCATAATATTTAACAAAACTAAAGAAAAGAAAACACAAAGCAAAACAAATGCCTAAATTATGCATTAATAATAAATACATATGTATTATTAAAAGCAAAAACAGAATCTATATAGTATATATACACAACAACAAAAACAACAAAAATACATAGACACGAAATAAAATGTTACAAAAATAAATAAAACAAGTTAAAATACTAAAAAAAAACAAACAATTTGCAATCGTAATAAATCAGACAAAAAAAAAAAAAAAAAAAAAATAAATAAACCAAGTGGAATCTTAGTGAAATAAATCAAAATTTTTTGTCCCATTTAAAGAAAAAAAAAAAATAAATACATATACAATATTTAAATATATAGAATAACGACAACAACAACACAAACAATACACACAAATATTGTTATATTGTTAATGTTGTTGTAGTTAAGAAGTAAAAAAAACAGAATCAAAGTAAAAACTTAAATCGTTTTGACAATGTAAGCAAAATGATAAAAGAAAAAAAACTAAATAAAAAACAAATTTGACGTGCTCATCATTCAAATTCCATACACAAAATAAAAAAAAAAATTAAAAATAAAAAAAATATATATATATATATAGAAATCGATCTCTATAACAAAATTCACGTCACAAAATTTGTAATTGTAAAACTATTTAGTAATTATATATTTTCCTGATCCCCAAACGCTCCCTTTTTCCCTCTCCCTCCCCCAACTCCTTAACCAAAAAACAGAGAGATCCTAGTAGCCCATAAGTCCTTATAACTAACTATTTAGTACCGTTCTTCAGTCCAAAGTTAGCATATTAATACGATTATATAATGAGAAGAAGAACAAAAAAAACATAATAGACAAAAAAGAAAATAACAAAACAAATATTACAAATGCATAACAAACGCTTTATTAAAACAAAAACTAAATAAATAAAATAATTAAAGAACAACAACAACAAAGAAATGAATCTCAAAATAAAAAAAATGATTATTATGCATTGATTGTAATATTAATCACAATGTTTAGCTGCAATTGACAAAAGAAAAAAAGAAGAAAAAAAGAAAAAAAAAAAATTAATTTTAAACAAATATATGTTTGTGAAATTCCAGATGGTAACTTTACGTTAAGGCCTTTGGGGCACCATCCATTTCATTCAACTAATTTGCCTGCCACAAGATCAAAGCAATTGCATCCAATTACAACATTAGCATGTAAAATCTCTGAGCCTGCCTAATATATGTACTAACTTTTAGTATGAGTACGAGTACGAACGATATATATTCAAAATTCCAGCAAGCTGTTCCTTTTCGCTTCCCTTTGACATTTCTTCTTTGTTTTAAGCCTTGGCATTTATGTTCTCAACTTTTTAATGCAAATCAAAAGCAAAATTATTCCCTTCTTCTTTATCGAGTATAGAATTATAGTTTTCAGCCTAACAAAATGAAAAATCAAAAACTAACAAAACCAATTTTAGTAAATAATGTATGAAAAAAAAACAAAACAAAAGAGAAATCAATAAAAATATATATATACAAAAAGAAAATAAAACAAACACAAAATACACTCACAAAAAAATGTAGAACTAAATATACACAAAAAAAAACACACAGTTTTATTTGTTATTATCATATAATTCAAAAGCTAAAAGAAACAATTAACAAAATCAAAAAAAAAGGGATTAATTCCCCCAACAACAACAACAACAACAGCAGCAGAAAACGGAGAAAATTTATAAATAAATGAACATTAAATAGAAAACATATAAAATATATATATATATACAAAACAACAAATTTCAGCGTTTCGCTTTAAATGAAAACACATAAAAACAAAAAACAACCAAAAACTAAAATGCAACAAGACAAACAAACAAACAACAACAACAACATGAGAAACACAAAAAGAACATTAATTAAAAAATAAAAAACAATAAAAATTACAAAACAAAAACACAATTCGTTTTATTTAAACCGTTTGGCCTTTATTGCCTTGCAAATAGAAAAGTATATCTTCATCTATGGCATCCAATATATAGTAATTGTCATCGTAATGTTCCATCTTCATTTTAAACAATTGGCAATAGAATTCACAAGTAACGGATACGATAAGCATTAGGTACAGGATCAAAAAGATTGCATACTTGATAGGAATCCCTGAAATGGAATTTGCTATTGTTCTCATCACATTTTGGATGCCAATAAGGAGCATCACAAACACAACATAGATGATAATGAAGATCCTGCGAGACAATCTCTTCAAGCGTCTCCAGCCTCGCCTCACTTTGCCAACACTCCAAATGATGCAATATACAATCGTATAGATACAGAGACTGACTAGTAAGGGTATTCCATCAAGCTTGATCCAGTTCCACAGCTCCTTTCCATTACTTTTCATCCAATTCATATTTGTAATTTACTACGAATCACTTTCCGAATAGAATTTATGTTTGCTTTGTGTGGCAAAGCCAACTGAGATCAGAGAAAAGTAAGTATCTAAAAGGTTCTCCCAACTTATTGTATTCAAGTTTTCGGTTTTCTAAGTTTGTTTACTTGTTTTAAATATAAGTATATATATATATATATATATATATATAACACATAATCCCATGCCTAGTTGTTGTTGCCTTTTTAAATCTTACGCCGCTTATGGCCAAGATCGGATGTTGCCTCTGTTGTTGCTGCCGCACCTGTTGTCCTGTGGCGTCGCCTGCCTGCCAACCTGCTGGCAATCACAGGTTTCAGAGCAGCCGAAACAGAGGTGGCAAGTGGCACAGTAGCTGGCATAGCTGCAGCAGGCATCGTTAGCAATAAAGTTGAAGTTGTTGCCGTTGCCTTGTTGCCACCCATTGGTGTCGCCTCATCGTAGCTGGATGGCAGCTGTGACAGCTCGGTCTTGATCTGAGCAGCCGGCGCAATCATGAGCAAATCATTGCCACGCTGCTGACCATCGCGTTCCAAGCGTTCGCATTTGATATGATGCAGTGCATCCGTCACATGGCCATTGGCCATGCGATTGTCATTGTTGTTCGGCTCATCCGCTGTGCCCGCTTGCCGTTCCAACTGCTGCCATTCCAGTATGCCAGTCAACAGCTTTATGTACTTGATGGCCGAGCGCAGAATCTCGTTCTTCGACAGCTTCTTGTCCGGCGGATGTGTGGGCACCAGCTTGCGCAGCTCCGCAAACGCTCCGGACACATTCTGTTGGCGCCAACGTTCGCGTGTATTGGTGAAAACCTTGCGTACTCCGCCCGTGCCGCTGCCACTGCCGCTGCCGCTGTTGCCACTCAGTGAGGCAGTGCAGCCTAGGCTGCCCAGGTTTGAGCTGTTGCCATTGCCCAACCCATTGCCATTGCTTGGCGGCCCCAGATGACCGTTGCTAAAGATATTGTGTCCACTGCCGCTGCGTGGTGAATTCGAAAGCGAACGATTTGCTAGGAGAAAGAAAATGAGGAAAATGATGGTGAAGTATTTTTTAAAGGTCTTGTAGGGTTACCAATACCAGTAGGTAGGTCTTAACTCTATACTATTTGCTCTAACCTATCCTTACCTTACCTCACCCTCACCTAAACCATATAGCTTTTAAACGGGGTAGCAAGGTTGCCAACAAGTTCGGCTGTTTTCTTCGAATTTTCTTGTAGATAGATTACTCTAATTAGGGTAAGTTAACTAAGGTTGCTTTCATATACCAATACCAGTGGGGAGGTTTTAACTCTATACTATCCGCTCTAACCTATCCTTACCTTACCTCACCTTTACCTAAACTATATAGCTTTTAAACAGGGTAGTAAGGTTGCCAACAAAGTTAGATTACTCTAACTAGGGTAAGTTAACTAAGGTTGCTTTCATATACCAATACCAGTGGGAAGGTCTTAACTCTATACTATCCGCTTTTACCTATCCTTACCTTACCTCACCTTTACCTAAACTATATAGCTTTTAAACAGGGTAGGAAGGTTGCCAACAAGATTAGATTACTCTAACTAGGGTAAGTTAACTAAGGTTTCTTTCATATCTAAGTGTTACCAGTTAAAGTGCTAACGAAAAGAAATCAGCAATAACTTAGTTGAAAGAGTTATAATCCAAAATTGTTGTTGTTTGAGCCCAATAAAAAGTAAGTACTTAGAAAGGATTAAGGAAAACTCTTTCATTCACTTGCCACAGCAACACCCAAAGAAAGAAGGGATACAGAAACTTGAATGCTTACCATCCGCCTGACTGCCATTGAGTACGATATAATCACGCAAATCCTCGTCATCCTCCTCCGTATCGTTGAGTGTTGAGAAATCGGATAGATCACCATCGCCATCCGAGAAGGACTCCGTCTTGGGTTGCACATATGGCGTTGCATGACGCAACAAGGCTGGCGGCTGTCGAGTTGCAACATTGCTGTTGCTGTTGCTATTACTGCCCTCCTCACGCCTGCTATGGCCATTGCCATTGCCATTGCCAGAGGATGAGGAGCTGGAGTGACTGGCTGTGCTGCGCTCATCCGCATTGTCTGCACCATTCGAGCTGCTTGGTAGCCAGGCCATTGCTTGTCACAAGACACGTCTATGCGCCACAAAGTACCACTACAAAATGATATCAATGCTTGCCACAGAGTCTCTGGTTCCACAAGCAAGCGAACCCAACAATAAAAACCACCCTGTAAACGCTTGGAGGCGGTGCTAGCGAGCAACCCCTAAAAAAGGCGCATGCAACTGGCCAACAGGCAGTGGATGTATAGTGTGTGTTCGAGTGTGTGTGTGTGTGTGTTGTTGTTAACCCAAACGCACATTGAATATGGGCCGTGGAGCTTGTGGTATGCCCAAAGAGCTGTCATCCTGCTTTGACTTTGACTTTGATTTGCCCGCCTTGTGCTTTCCGGACTCCTTTGAGGCCTTGCCAGGCACTTGTTTGGTCAATAGATGATGTCGCAAGTTCAGGGCCATCAGCGGCAAAGGAGTTCGGGGCGCAGCGGGTGTTGTCAGCATTAGCTGCATATCCGACGAGGGATTCATGAAGAACATTTTGTCACGACGCTCGTGTCCCTGAAAGTTCATGCGTGCATCCACATTGTACTTGCCATCGAAGACATCGTTCGGCTTGTACATGTATGTGGTGGGCGACATGCTGCCATCCAGATAGTCTACCTTTAGCTCAATGGGAAAATCAGTGCTGAGCACCTCGGTTATCTCGAAGGGTGAGGTATCGGCAACGTGCAGGCGCAGGGGCAGCCGGGGCGACATGCGAAATGTGACCCGCTTGACGTAGGCGCCCATGTCCACATTGTCCTGGGCCTTGATGTACACACGCCAGGTTGGCTCAAAGACAAATGGACGAAAGTCGTCGGCTTCCTCGGGCTTGCAGCCCAGTATTAGCTTCTTGCATATGATGAGGCCATCGCCAGAGGCGGCGCTCTCATCTCTCTCATCGCCCATGCCGTCCCGGTACGAGGGTGCCTGGTTCGAGATCTGGCGGTAGCTCACCCGCTGGCAGGCTGTTGTGGGATGCGAATATGGATGCGTACTATTCATTTTGTCCTTTTTGACCGTCTCTCTTCTAAGTTCTATCCCTCTCTCTCTCTCTCTCTCTCTCTCTCTCTCTCTGCGATTCGATTCGAGGTTTATCTTAAATTTGGTTTAATGTGTAATGATAATTAAGAATTTTGAAATCAACATTAACGTATGACTAAATATTTGAAATTTTCTTCTCTAGTTTACACCACTTGGTTAAGTCGAATACAAAGCCAACTGGGTTTACTTTAACTGGTATTAAAGTAAGATAAGAAGGAAAAAATCAAAATACTTTTCCAACTAGTAAAACACAACCTTAGATTATTTAAACCCACCTAAAGGAAAAGACAAAGAAAAAAAGGTTGATTTTATGTTTCCTTAAAGAAAAGAAAAAATAATTGCAAACTTGGCTAATTATAGATCTTATCGAAATGTTTTCGATACACTTAGTTCCAGGATTAAATCGCTAAAAAGTTTTTTTTCTCTCAGCTTGAAGCGTAGAAATTTCAACGCTTCGACCTTTTCCAATCGTTAAAGGCGATTTGCGTATACGCGAATATTTTCACGGCTAATCCCTTTTTTGCCCCCTTAACTCCATCCAATTGCTGTTCCCACACAGTAGGGAAAAGTAAGATAGAAAGAGAGAGAGAGAGAGAGAGAGGTATTGACGCAGTCGCACTTAGTGTACGGGGGCGGAGTCAGAAAGCAACCCTGTAAAACAACAGTTATCTCAGTTAAACAGAACTTTTGTAACAATGCGACAAGTTTCGCGTTCTCATTTCACATACGAAATTCAATTATAAATATCAATTTGAGATAAAATTCAAAGCTATTCGGTTGAAGGCATGACGTGAAGTCTCTTTAAATTCCAAATACTTCATCGCAATGAACAAAAGTTGTCGAATATTCAATCGGCTTGAAAGTTTGCGTATTCGCAATAAACTTTATATATGTACTTATATCGTGAATGGATTGGATTACATATAAAAAACCATCAACTGCAACATGAATCGTGCTGTACAAAGGTGAGACTGTGATAAAAATACGAAATAATTAAACAAAACTGTGATAAATGATGTGATACAATGGATATACGGAATACACCAATTCGAATAGAAATTTATAATATAATACTTAAGTATAGCAAAACAATTATATAATTAAGCTGTACGATTGCTACTAAAAAGCAATCTCAGTTGGCTCTGACAAACAACAGTCAGAA
The DNA here is from genome assembly GCA_035044725.1 of Scaptomyza caliginosa. Taxonomy (NCBI): domain Eukaryota; kingdom Metazoa; phylum Arthropoda; class Insecta; order Diptera; family Drosophilidae; genus Scaptomyza; species Scaptomyza caliginosa. The sequence goes on from JAWNNR010000482.1 coordinate 145,368, forward strand.
GACAAAAATTCACTTCGGAAAGGGATTCGTAGTAAATTACAAATATGAATTGGATGAAAAGTAATGGAAAGGAGCTGTGGAACTGGATCAAGCTTGATGGAATACCCTTACTAGTCAGTCTCTGTATCTATACGATTGTATATTTCATCATTTGGAGTGTTGGCAAAGTGAGGCGAGGCTGGAGACGCTTGAAGAGATTGTCTCGCAGGATCTTCATTATCATCTATGTTGTGTTTGTGATGCTCCTTATTGGCATCCAAAATGTGATGAGAACAATAGCAAATTCCATTTCAGGGATTCCTATCAAGTATGCAATCTTTTTGATCCTGTACCTAATGCTTATCGTATCCGTTACTTGTGAATTCTATTGCCAATTGTTTAAAATGAAGATGGAACATTACGATGACAATTACTATATATTGGATGCCATAGATGAAGATATACTTTTCTATTTGCAAGGCAATAAACTAAAAACGCTTGCCAATGACAATCGATGAATAAAGCTTTTTGATTCGATTGTTAGAGTTATGCGTATCACTTACCTTTAATTATTATAGAATATTCCGTACCAACAAGTGTTGAAAGCACCCTGTGGAAGAGATAATTGAATTTTGATTTCATACTCATTTCATATTCATGGGCATATACTTAAGTAGTATAAACAAACGACGTTCGCAATCAATTGCAAACTACTTCAAAACGGTCATCAGTTTGGGATAAGATCAGTCTTGGCCAAGTAGCTGGGCCCTGAGAACTTCTGTTTAATCCCGCTCACAGACGCCATGTCGCGTGCTGCAATAACAACAATAACAACCCTCAAATGGCATACGTTAAGCGGATTTGAGGCAATCAAATCAAAGTCGCAAAGAGCAAGGAGTCAACACTCAACAGCATCAAAAACAAATTAGCACCAGTTTGGTGGCTAATTTTGTTATCATTCCACTGCAGTTGCCTCAGTTGGTGGTGTTGCCGCATGTGGCACGTGTGTCTGCCAGCGATAAGAAGCCAAATTGAACAAACAGCAGCCACACGAGCACACGTGACCCAGCCAGACCATAAGCTCTAGCTCCATCCCAATCGGCAGCTGTGCTCACTGTTGTGGCATAAATCGATGATAGCCCTGGCACGCCCTCCATTAAAGCCACGCCCATTCATACGCACGCAAGTGAGTTTCACACCCACTTGACTGGTCTTAATAATTGTTAAATTAATTTCAATTATACTGCGCGGTTGGCCAAATCCGATTGGAATCCTGATATGAACACCATTGTGATGAAAAGGTTATGATTTGTGATTTGTAAAACTAATGGGAATTTTTATTACAACGTTATAAAATCAAATCCTTAGAAAACAATAAGTGAATACCACGCTATGATTTTTCAATCTTTTTTTTTTTTTTTTTGGTTATGTTTACATGGTACATAAATTCATTTGAAATGCATACCAACATACATTTAGTATGTGTATACGTGTATAAAGCAAAACTTGAAGAACACTCCGTCGCAAAAGAATGAATAGTCAAAGAAAAATGTCAGAAAAAGAAAAATGGCATTTTACAGTTAGGTCTCCAATGTTTCTTCAACCATCCACATGAATTTCACAATGTTTAGCAACAATGTTGTTTGCGCGCAGCCATATTGAAAATGTTATTGATTAACAGTGAGTTAACATTGCAATTATTTTGCCACGAGCCTGCTGTTATTTTAATCGATTTGGGCACTGGCAACAATATAGTTGTGTTGCAAATAAATATATTTTTATATTGCAACTGTATTTTTTTTTGCAAAATACAAAAATTGAATATTTGATACAAACTTAGGTTAAAAACCGTTGACATAGTCTTATAGCATTCAGTATTTGACACGGCTGGCATAACATGGCATCTTAACATAGCCATTTTGAGTAACAAATCGAAAAGTTGTAGTGAATATCGCTTGCTAGTCGCACAATTTTGTGTAAGTCGCAACAGAACGGACGTGTCGTGCATAAAATTTCAAGTTGGTGTACAAAATAGTTATATCTTGTTTTATAGCAGGTAAGTGTTTTGACCTATCCAACAATAGGGAACCAAGTTAGATAAATAATGTATTAAATTCCAAGACGCAGTGCGTGCTTGTCAGTTTTAATGTCGCAAAAATAAGAATACCAGCGTCAGTCGGTAACACGCACACACATGCAAGTATAAATGTTTTACATTCGATGTTTATATGAGTACGCATACATTAACCACGCGCAAAATTGCGAGGTGGCGCTGACAAATATTGTAAATGAGCAATCACTAGCAATTCACTAAATACCAACAGTTTGTCGCCAACTGTCTTAGGCTTAAAACTTCTATAAGCGTAGTTTGTCATACATTTGAATTCGCCGGCACCGGCACACACGCATACAAATTCGCAAACCCATACACGCACACACCGAAATGAAAAGTGCATAGCGAAATAAAGAATCAATTTCTGTGAGACTTTTATTGATATTGATTCTGAATTGGCAACTTATCTTAATTTTATATGTAATTGCATTTATATGTGTATGTGTGCAGTAACAGCTTTAGAATAATATTTAAATACACATGGATGTGTAGTTTTGCGCTTTGTATTTGAATCGGCTTTGCGTATGTGTATGCGTGTGTGTGTGTGTGTGTTTTTAAGCGAATAATCAAGCCAAACAAAAACAAACGATTCGCGACAAAGCACAAAGGCAGAATACGTTGTATGTCCGTATGTATGTTTTTTTTTTTTGTTTTGTTTATTTCTTGTGTAGAGTTTTGATAGTGCAAGCAAGGCTTGATGTCAGTTTTGCAAATTGTTCTGTTTAACTTTAAGGTAAAGAATCTCCGACTGACTCAATATTGAATGTAAAATTCTATTAAAACGTAAATATTTGCTGTGTCCGTACATTTATGCTTCCATTGAATCAAGGCAACGCCTTCGTCAAATTTACCGTTGCATTACGGTAAAGTTTCGTAGCTTATGACAAAACGGACGGCAAGCTTGACCTTGGTTGCACGAAACGATTCTTGTATACAGGAATGTGTATACACACTTGGGTTATGCATGTATTGGTGATCTCAAATGTGTAAAGCGACAGCTTTTCCGTTTCGTTTCTTTTTCTGTTTCTCTTTTCGATGCAACTTTTACTGTTGCGCTTTGAAGCATTGTTCTTGTAGTTTACAATGTGTGTAGACTTTTTATTCTACATGAGCTATAAACTGAACAAGTAAACGTTTGAGGCTTGACTGTGTTCGTGGAAAGGCGAAGAAAAAGTTTTCTAAGATTTTTAAAACGGTTTATCTAGAAAAAGGGCTTTACAAATCATCTTTTGTGGATGTGCAAAAATCAAATTACATTTTTTTTTATCTTAAAAGCATGTGCTAAATCCGCCATGTTGTTAAACGCCATATTTAATTTCTGGGTTTCTGTCGTAAAATAAAAAATATACAAGAAAACAAGACGAATAATAAAAGTCAAGTAACGAAATATACAGTAGATATAAAAAAAATTGCATATTTATGTTTGAAGATGTTCAACTAAATCAAAAAGCTGTTAAAAGAATAACTTTTTTTGTATAGGATTTTCTGTGATTTCTTGTTCAGTGTGCAACTAATTGTGGACTTTAAATTTGGCTTGACCCAAACTTAGTATAAAGTTTTTTGTTTCAACAGGATCAAGATGGATTCGACTAGACCCAGTCGTCAGCGATCTCGGTCGAATTACTTTGATTCAAGCTCGCCGAGCTCTTCTTCGCCATCATCTTGGACAGAATCAGCAATACAAGCTAATGGTAAGCTATTATTTTACGAAAAGTCTGCTTATACATTTGAATTTTTTTTTTTAACTTTTTGCTTATATAGGTGGCATGGCAAGCCCTACTCGCAAGCAGAAGAAGAAGAACCGTAAGAACAGGAAGAATCTTGACCATCATAAGGAGAATGCCGTACTTGGCTGGGGCAACACATTCCCAAATCTTGTGTCTTCGATCAGCATGGAGAGCATCTCTGATACAGATTTTGTAAGTTTAAGACAATACCAATAACAGGACATAATAATATGCATTATTGCTTCTGTCCTGTATACACTTGTACAATTATGTTTCTATATGTTTTAACAATCTTATCTATCGAATGTTTGTATGCATTTTAATGTGTATACGCAATATTTTATGGATGCAGCCACTACCCACTGACTTAAGGGCATTTTGTGCCAGTGGGCTGGGCATCTTTCCCAGAGAGGAAAAGGAGGAGCCGCAGCCATCAATACAGCAGCAGCAGCATCCGCCGTTGCCGCTGTCCTCATCACCGTCTTCAGATTCACGTCCCTCCTCACCAGTTTCTCAACTCAACTTAGACTTAGTGACAGCAACAACAACAACTACTCAACTTACTACAACAACAACAGCAACAACCACACCAACTACATCTAGTATCGCCACCAACACAAATCTGACTGCATCAAGTCCACAGTCTATGCAGACGCCAACCACAACAAAAACGACAACACCAACACCAACCAGCGTAGACAACACAACCAGTGATATTAGCAATACATCTGATACCAGCAGAATTGAAAACATTTCAACAACAGCTTCCCCTTGTTTACAACCATCGACAGACCATCAAAGATCCAAATCGGACACCGAACTAGAGACTGGTCTACAAAAGCAGGTGGAATTTTAGGCAAACAACTCAAATAGCTGGTGTTCAAATGACTAATCTATTTCTTTCCCTTCCTCCTAACATACTAATATAATTGCAGAGAAAGAAGCTTTTGAAGAAAAATAGCGCTAAATCTGATGAAACTTGTATGAACAAGCGGCTCAACAGTGGCCTTGTATCAGAATTTAACTCTTCGGACGATGAGCCAAAGACTCCGAAGCGTCCAAAGAAAACCGAGCTGGAATTGGATCCAAACTATTCGCAACAGGCTAAGAAGCCAATGCGCAAGCGCGCCAAATCGATGTATATACCTAATTCCGATCTTAAGGTTGATAGCGATATTGCTAAAAAGAAGCCAGCGCCAGCACGTCGTCGCTCTATTCATTCTAGACTGCTGCCGGAAGATCCAACAGATCCCTTTTATCGTTTGCCATTCGAATATGGCTGGAGGCGTGAGCTGGTGCAGCGTAGCATTGAGAATAATACGCGTCAGCGTATTGATGTCTTTTTTATCGCGCCATTTGGCAAAAAGCTGCGCACACGTGAAGAAATCAGTCAACTTCTTGTGCCTGGTCTGAACATTGAGAATTTTTGTTTCATAACCCAGTTGCAAGGCGTTGGGGAGCCTGAGGAAACATTCCGCCAAGCTATGACTGCTCCGGAACGTCGCAAATCGCAAGCCATCGCCAGGCAGTTGAAAGAGGATAAGAAGCACGAGCTGCAGCAACAGAAGTCTTCTGGTGGATTGAAGCAAAAGCCGCAGCAGCAGCAGCAGCCGCAGATCGTCAAACAAGAAGAGAAGCAATTAAAGCAGCAGCCGCAGGTTAAACCCGAAGAGAAGCAGCCAAAGCAGCAGCAGCCGCCAGCAAAGCATGCCAAACAGCAGTCGCAGAAGCAATCAAAGCCGCAACAGAATGCGAACAATAGCTTGGCCCAACAAGCTGCCACATCGATGCAGACTCCAGTTTCTGGTAAACGTGTGCCAAAACCTAAGGCTCCGAAGGGCGCTAGCCCACCGCCAGAGGGTTGGACCTCAACCATGGCGGTTAAGGGAAATTCTCGCTGTTTGGCTTTGACCAATGGTACTGGCGGTGGTGGTGCTGGCTCCAGCGGTGGCAACAGTGCTCGCAAACGGTGTGTAGAGAATCTAATTGAATTGTTGATGCCTTAGCTAACAAACTTATCTCTTTCACAGTAACAAGGAAGCTAATAAAGCTGTAAAGGTAGCACCTGAGACACCGACTGCTGTGCCATCAAAGTTGCCAGTGCAGCCGGAACCGGTCATTGTGCCACCAAAGTTGCCGGAGCCGGTCAACGTTTGTGTAAAATGTCATGAGCCAACCAATGATGTCAATAAACTTCTTGCCGTCAACGATTCTGGGGCCTATTACTGCCGTGTAAGTATACCAATTCTCTCTTTTTAATTATATAACGCTAATCCTTTGTGCTCTCGTCTGCTCCTCTCTGCCTGTCTAGCGCTGTCTGGGCAAGGCCATTGTCGACGATAATGCTTTCGGTGTGGGTCAAGGCATCATGATGCGCATTGCCCAAGAGCTCGAGCGTCCCGGAGCTTTGCCGCCAGCCAAACTGTTGCGCGACGATTCGCCTGCTCGTCCTGGCGGCGGCAAGATCACTCCCAAGATCATGGAGGTGGTCGTCTTGAACGGACGCAAGGCTGTAGTCATTGCTGACGCTCCGCAACTTATGCGTCAGTTGCAACTGTAAGTCCCAAACGACTGAATTGAACATTGACAATGCCATTCCATGCTAAGAAACGAATTAAAATAATTTCTTGTGATGCAACTTTTGTTGATAAACTGTCTATTATGAATTAAAATTGTTGTTACCATTTATTTGCAGTGTTGCAGATGATTCGAACATGGATACGTATTCAAAATTCTATTCGAAGCGCAACGCCACCGCAAAGGAAAAGCGTCAACCAGTTTCAGATTGCATATCTGCTGGCAGCATGGCCTGTCAAGTGATGACGGCCCTTATGAAGACACTTGATCTGCACGTAAGTAACAAATTTGCCTTAATTATTGCAGCCAATAATATAAGCATTATTGCCTTTTTTTTAGGAACGTGTACGCTTGTCAAATGTGTGCAAGACCTGGGCTATGATAGGCCGTGATCGCAGCGTGTGGCGCACAGTAAAGTTGCGCAATACTCACATCACCGACTGGTCTTTACTGCTGCGTGATATGGTGCGCAATTGCACCGATGAACTTGATATGATGGGCTTGATAATCGACGTTCCCCAGATGCTAATGGAAGGAGATTTGGCAGAACTAAAATCGTTGCACATTTTGCGCACAGATGCCAGCACATCGGAGTTTATTGAGGCAGTTATCAAGGGTATGCCACAGATGCGTGAACTGCGCGCAACATGCACCAGTACTGCTTTGAATCTGGCCAATGTTGAAAAGATGTTGGGGTTGCGTGTGCTGCGCATTCGCATGTTGGACACCAAGGCCAGCATTATTTCACTGCCATCGATGCAGAATCTGAATTGTTTGCGTGAACTGAGTTTGCGTGGCATTACTGACATGGATAAGCTGGACTTGTTGCAGCTTAAGGGCATACAACAGCTGGAGACGCTTGTGCTAGGCTCGTGCCGCGGCATGGATGTAGCACCATTTGGCGAAGAGGTACTGCCCACTTTGAAGCGTTTGCGCCAGCTGCGTCTGGAGAATCATCATAGCCATGGCACCTTTAACATCAATGAGATACTGGGCGGCATTGCCGCCGGTGGCAGTGTGCAGCGTCTTGAGCTCATCAATGTTAACATCGATGCTGACTTAAGCCGTCAGTTGTCCGAGTGTAAATCGTTGCAGGAGATGCTGCTCTTGCCAGATTTTCATAATAACTCGGCCTATGTGGTGCACTACATCATGCAGGCCATTGATGAGAATAGTGAACTGCTCAACGTTTTCTGTCTGGGCATAACCAATGAGCTTCTCAGTGTGACTCGCGCATTGGCCATGATCGGCGAGAAGGACATCATACCGGTGTGGCTGCCCATACCGGGCATTCCCGACAATGATAGTCTGAATGAGTCGGAGTGTGGCATTGGCTATTTGCCGCTCGATCGCCTTAAATCGATTTTACATCACATGATGCCACAGGCTTGGCTAACGGTTGCCAAGGTTTCTCAAGTCGAGACAATCAACATGAAATTCCCGCCATCTCCACGTGAGGACGTGGGCGACGGTTTTTCGCACATTTGAACTTTTTTCCACCTCTCGCTCATGTGTAGTTAACACATATTTATACATTCTGAGTATATATATATATATATTTAAATGGAATCTTATGTGTATAACAATATACGCTGTATGAATATTAATATATATACCAAATGTATAGATATAGAATTTAAGCGATACATTTTTATCCTCATCTGCCACCCAGTTGTTCTTTGAGAGAATACAGACTGAGTCTTAATTTCCCCCATCACAAGCTACACAATGCCTTGAAGCGAAGAGTATATTTTTTAAGTAACTATACAAACATGTATACTATATACCTGCATATTAAATATATATGTACAAACTTATGAATATCTTTATATTTATATTGTGCTCGTTGACAAAAGTATAAAAGCTTTTATTCCTTAGCTGAAAAAAAGAGGAGAAAAATTTTTAACGTTATAATTTCTTGGATGAATAAAAAATACATTTTCTTTTAAGTTATGTTTAAACATATAAATATATATGAACACAAAACTTTTATCTCAAGACTTTCAAGCAATGTACAAGTTTTGTAATATGCACAGTTAGTTAAAAATACACGAAAAACTTTATTTTATATTATCGAACGATGTCTTTGTACTGCGGGCGGGTTGGGGCCTTTTTCTTGAAAGTAGTTTAATTGCCTTTTAATGTTAACAACAGCAAACAAATCTACAGCTTGGAAAAGAGACGAACCAGTCTCTATAGCCTTAATACCTGAAAGGAAAATCCACCCTCAACTATAAAAGACAATTTCAGTTGTTGTTTTATGTAAAAATTTAAAATGTTTTATTTTATTATATAAATACATAGAAATATACATATAAATATTGCTTAATCTAATATACATGTTGTTCTTTTTTCTTTCTTTTATCTGAATTAGCGTTGTGTTTGTGGCAATGGTAAGAATATAATGTTTTGGGCGTTGTTTCAACGTCTTCTACATGAAATACATGAAAAACTTATATTTGTATTGTCAAAATGTTTGCTATTTGTGCGTTTGGATACATAAAAATGTAAATATGTGTATATGAAGGGTCTTGGTGTCCTGGCAAAGTGTTTGTTATATATAAATTTTACAAAAAATATATATATGTATGTATAAGTTGATATATAAAGATATCTTGTATATAAACGAGGCCATCAAATAGTCACGTACAAAATGTGTATATATACTGGCACTAAGGGATGGGCAGAACAACAGCACAGCTAATTGAGTTTACAAAAAGGTTTAATATGGCCCCTAAAATATTTAAATAGTACAGTAGTGTAGTAGTGAGTAATAGATGAATCAAACTACACAATGAACACGATTATTGCATTAAAAAAAAAAAAGGCTGTGCCTGCCTGTCCAACCCCTTTGGGCAATAGTAAATGTGTGTGCTTCTAACTACAAACTGGGTTTAATCTTTCATGATCATCATTGCTAGCCAAGTCGTGAGAATTAGTTAGTGTATATATTGCTTACTGTTGATATACACTATAAGTATGTAAATACTTTTTATATGCAAGTAAGTCATATTCATTTTTGTTCAAGAGTAAGCACATTGTGATGGTAGCAGAAAGTTATCATCTTAATTAAACCTACGACTTGCAGACACACACACATACACATACTCTTATTGAAACTTAACTTAGAATGATGGCCCAGATCAAGTGCACTTTGGACATGTACATTAACATAGACAACCTGAGGCTAAGGCCAAGGCTATGCGCGACTTAAAGCTATATTTAATCGTTGGCCTGTTTCGGGTGTTCAGTTGTATTCGGGCTTGGGAAAATAGTCGGGCACAAAGATGTGCACCAAGATGCCGGTGGTCATGAGCGCAAAATAGAAGATGACAGCGACCCACCAAAGTATGCGCTCCCAGCGGCGCACCTCCAGATTGCGCAGCACTCCAATGCCAACGAGCAGACCGGCCACAGCACCCGACAAGTGCGCCACATAGCCAATCTGATCGTGCTGATCGGTTAGATGGCGATACACGGAGGTGCCCAGATCCGTGAAGCAGAACACAAGGAAGGCAAGCAGCTGCACAATGGCATACTCCATTTCCGAATAGTTCTGTAAAATGAAACCAAATGAAAGTCGAACTTTAAAACCAGTGTGTTAAGGACTTACCATAATAATGGTGGCAATGTGTGCCGTGATCAGTGCATAGACACCGCCCGAGGCGCCAGCTAGAAAGATGCGTGGACTGGTTAGGGATGTGCCCATGGAACCAGCAAGCACGCCAGCCAAATAGACAAGCGCCACACGCCACCAATGATGCACCAATTCGAGCGCAATGCCCAGAAAGATTTGTATAATCAGATTCATCATCAGATGCATAATGCCCACATGGACAAACATATAGCTGACAAAGCGCCAGGACTCGTAACGCTTGTACGGATTGTATATGAAGAGTGTTGCCGCTGGTCCATTGGTGCTTTCGCCCAAACGCTGATTGTGATTCGGATCGTCTCTGCAAATAGTTAAAAAGTGAATTTGGATTTTTGTTGTGTGTGTTTGTTTTGTTTTTGCTTACTGAAAGTAGAGGACATCGACCAGAAACATAATGATCTCAATGATCGAGAAGATCACCATGGTCAGCGGTGGCGGGCAAATGGACATTTGCTTCTCATACGCACCATCCGGTTCGTCACCCTCGAGCGGCCTCGGCGGTGGCACCACATACCGGCAATAGCGTGCCAACAGATTGCGCACCATCAATTTGTGGTGCAACGACATGCTGTAGAACTCCTCAAAGTCCAGATGACCATTGTTGTCCGAATCGTTGCGTCGCAATATCTGCTCGGCTATATATGCGGGTATATCGCGACAATAGCCATCCGATATTAGGGCTTTAAGCTCTTGCGTATTAATCAGGCCATCCCTATCCGAGTCGTGCTGGTAAGTAAAAAGATGGAAATAACAATAAGTAATTATTTCTAAGCGTACATTAAACAATAAACTTAACTAAGTAAGCATTGTTTAGTTAACGCTCAGACACACAAATCACATTCATACAATCAGAACAAGGCCAAATTTAAGGGCTCAGAGTTTGTTGGCATTTCTGCTCTTTTGGCTGCATTCCTTGCCTGACGCTTGACCAACCAACCAACCAAACAACCAAACAACAACGAAGCTAACCAAAAGTAAATAATACCCGATTGCTTGACTAGAACCATGAATTTCCTGATCTGGATGTTGAGCCAAGAGCAGGATGTGTTTATGCTTCTGGATGAGTGCAAACGGTGCAATGACCTTTTGACCCAACCGCAGAAGTCCTCGGGCCTGGGCACTGTCATTGTAATATTGGGTTTATTTCTTGGCATTCGGATCGCACAGGGCGGCGGCATACAATGGTATTGGCGACAGCAGAAGCTGCAACAGCCGCAGGACATTTGGCAGGATGTAGTGCAGCCAAGCGAAGAGGAGGAAGCAGAGTGGCTGCAAATGCACAACAGTTTCTACTACGATGTGATCAATAATGATTGCAGCGAGGAGAATGATCGTTTCGAAGATGCTCTGGATACATAAGGCCCAATGAATCGGTAACCAAAACTATGAGAAGGAAACAAATTAGGAACAACATATTCTGATTGACCGACAAGAAAAGATAAAACGACAAAATTTTGAATAATAAAGCTGAACAAATACAATTGGCAAGTTTTTTTGTGTTTTTTCTTTTGATTAGTTGATTATTGCACAATTGTCAGCAAAACTTCAAATGTGGCCATAACAAGTCTTTTGGCCATATATGGTTAGAGTCAACTAATGACGAATTCTATTGCCAATCGAGGCTAAATCGAGGAATGCACACTTTTTCCAAATACGTATACCAAAACAGCTCCTTAACGAAAAAACTTGATATATGTTTTTATGTAAGATTACAAAAAAGGTTTCCCACATTGAGTTTGGTTTGACTTTAGACATTTGTTAAATAATATTGCCGATAAGATAAGCATGCAATATAAACTAGTAAATTGTGTGATAGCTAAAGAATCCCAAAATGTAATCATTTTGTTGTGGTTTTTGCTTAAGCTTTATGAATAGTAATTTGGTCTGCCAATATTGGGCATGTTTTACAGTTAGTTTGCTTATGTAACATAATCGTATTTGTAATTTGTAACAGCTTTGTAACAAACCATAAGGTTTCTAATTAAACAATATATCCAAGATTAGCACTTGTTTTTTTTAAATGCTATCAGGTTAAACGTTAACATTTAAAGCTTAACAGTTTGTTGGCTGCGAAGTTTGCATGAACTTAACGATCAAATTGAACGATCAACTGAACGAACCTTAGCCATTAATGAGTTTGTTCAGCAGAAATTGAACTAGTGAACTTGTAATTCTAGTGGCTGGAGTTAGTTAACTTATTCGCCGGGTTTTTGCCTATAATTTTGTATTATTGTTAGTATTCGTGTTTACTATATCAGAGTTTATTATAACAATATCACACAATTTAATTCGCATGTTGCTTGCTGTCTGGTTTAGAACTAGCACAACAATTCAATGAAAGTAATTGAATCAGTTTTCATAGTTAAATCAGCCGAAATGCATCTGTATGTATGTATGTATGTATATGCATACAGGTGTTTGTTGGCATTGCAGTCCTAATATGCAGAGAGAGATTTACACTAATAGAGAATTCTAGCATTGTAGTACAACATTTATTGTCACTTAGTGCTATAAGTGCTATTGATAACTGCTATAAGAGAGTCGGATTAGTGCTGGGAAGCGCAGTTTTTTATAATGCATACATACATATATCCATGACTAACTGTTAAACAGCATTTTTCTCACACACTTGTTTCGGTTGTTTGAAAACAAAGCAGAAACGATTCGCATTACTGATTAGAAATGAAGTGGACTTAGCGAAAGACAGAGAGAGTGAGATAAGTGGGTCGGGGTGGACAGTGTAAAAAGCAAACATTAGAAAGACTGAGTCAGACACACACACACACACACATACACAAATTGCAGTTAAAACAGCTGCACGCTTACACAAACACACATACACAGAAGCACAGAACGTATGTAAGCAAGCTATGTAAGTGCGTGTGTGTGTTTGTATATTTATCGGTAAGAGACCATGAAAAGTTTGGCGTTTAGGGGTTATGCAGTACTCGGTTGAGCGAGCCAAGCCAAACAGATAAGATTACACGGCATGGTATTATGATATTGAATGAATTCTCCAAAGAGAACTAAGGTGAAAGCTAGAATCGAGACGATGTTGATTCAAAACAAACTCTTATAAGAAGTAATCTATGCATGTATGTATGTATGTATGTACAAATGGGCCTATTCCAGTTATGCAGAATCAACAGAAGATGATTAAGAAGAAGAGAAAGAACAATGCTAAACAGGTTAAATCAAATGATGAAATTCAATTGTTGTATTGACTTCGTTGCCAAGGGCTAAAAGCAAGCGGCTAAAAGACGAGCCGGCAAGCCAAAGATAAAGAACAGTAAGCACAGAGAACGAGAGGGAGAGAGAGCGGGATGACGATAGAAAGCAAATAAATAGAAAGGAATGTTGTTTAATATAAAAAGAAAAAATAAACAAATTTGTTTAAAAGAAGGAGGAATAAGATTAAGTGAAGTAGGAGAGAAAGAGAGAGAGCAGCACTTGATAATTAGTGGGCAAACAATGCTAAATGCTCAATAATACAATGACAACAACAATTTCGTGCAAGTGACTAAGACACAAATCAACTGACTGACAGCCAAGAACAACAAGAACAACAACAACAACAACATCAAATAAAAAATGCCCATTTGTATGTATGTTTGTGTGTACACATAACCGGTTTGTGTTCTATACAATTTTCGTACGCGATAAGATTCTCTGTTGGTCTTTCCCCCTTCTTTTTTGGTCACTGCTGCAAAAAAAATAAAGACAAAAACAACAACAAACTGAGGAAGGCAAACATCAAAATGTTAACGGTGAAATATGCTTAAGTGTGAAATTGACAAATGCTTGTACATATTTACATGTACATGCCATAAGAGAGCAAGGGAGACAGTCAAACGATATGAGATATTTAAGATGATGTTATCAACATAAGCTTCAAACGCTGCTTCTTCTTGCCCCTTGTATTTTTCTTGCGAATTGCAATTTGCAACGGAACTCTGCAAATAGCGCGCAGCCGCAGCGTGTATAAAAATAGAGCGTGACAAGAAGCAATGTGTGGAAAGCATAAGGGTATGAGGTGAACGTACATATGTATGCCGATGATTCACAGCACGAGGGCAAGGGTGAAGGGCAAGCGGGCGGCATCTCAAACAAAACAAGGAAGTTCATTCATTCATGCACGCAATCTCATAGGGAGCGAGTAAGAGGGAGAGGGAGAGACACACGAATTCAGCGTTGTTTGGCTAACCTTGTCAAAGACTTCACGCATTTTTTGACGATCCTCTGGCTCTTGGAGCGCATTGACTTGATTCAACGGTATCTCCTCCATGTCAACAGTGTCCTGACGCAGTGTTGGCGGTCGCGCCTGACGCACCGGCGATCGACGCTCCAGCGGTATATTTGGATAAATGCCATTTTCAACGTCTCGCTGCTGCTGCTGGTGCAGCTGCTGAGCGGGCGTTTGGCTCTGTTGGCGTGACACTGACTTTGCTGGCATATTTCTCTTGTTCTTTTTTTTTGCTTTCTCAGTTGAACTGAGTGTTTTGTATTTGTGTGTGTTGTTGTTCTACTTGGTAACTCAATGTTAAGGACAACGCACTCAGTAATTATTTGTGCTTTGGCTCATGCTTGCGATAAGATTATGATTTGGCCATACACATTTGTATTTCTATTGCAATTGGAAACCACAACAAGCACAAACAAGAAAAAAAAAGAGTTGGAAAAAATAAACACAACACAACACAACAACGGTAGTTAACAGTGCCGCACTAGCCGGTCTGAACGCGTCCGCACAGTTTGCGTTTTCAAAATAGAATAGGAGAGAGAATAATGAAAGAGACGAAAGTAAATGAGAGAAGCGCTGGCTTATTTTGTGCAATTCTGGAGTATTTTTGCTTGCATTGTGCGGTATATATTTGCTATACGCTGGTCACACTGTCTATGCAATTTCGTGTCGCTCTGTTAAGTGAGGAGTAATTCTGTTAAGCAACATTGTTATTCAATGGTCTTAAACAGATCTGGCAGCGCTAAAGTTTTTAGATATTTAACTTGCAATCGAAAAAAAACGTTTCATTTTATTGTTTGTCGCATTTTATTTAGGTATTTCTCATATCGTACAATGCATGTCAAACCGTGCCTATTTTGTTTAGAGTTACTTTTCTTCGCTTGCATTTTTGCTGGCATTATTCGTTTAGCTAAGTTTTGTTTTATTTAATTTATTACACCACACATATACACATACAATATACTAAACTTGTAGTTTTATTAATTAATTTTTCATATTTATTTGATTTTTTTGTTGTTCTTGTTTGTTTTTAATACGTATAAATAAAAACTTAAACAAATTTACTGCACACACATTTTTATACCTTGTTGACTACTACAAAAAAAAAAATATTTTTAATATATATATTTTTTGTTTTTCTTTGTTTTGTTTTTAGTTGTATAGTTTTGTTTTTGTTTAAGAATCATTCAAGTTTTAAACATTGTGTAACATAGTTTGCAAAAATTTACTTGACGCCGTTTTCGAGCATTTACTTAATAAAATTGTTGCATTCTCAACAAATATCTATATATATATATATATTGTTTAATATATTTTCACTTAGGGTTTTGTTTTCTTTTATATTTGGGACATTTTTCGCGTCATTATCTAATCGCATTTAAATTGATTAATTACAACATTTATTTTTGTGGAAAAACAACTACTCGCTGTCTGGGTTTTTCTCTTTTGACTGTTTTTCATTCTACCTTCTTACTATCTCTCTTTTATTGTGTTCTTAAACTAATGCCTAGAAGTTTTTTTTTCAATAGGTTTTTGTTATTATTTTGTATATATTGTTTCTTTTTTTTCGGTATTCTGTATTATTTTTTGTTTTTTTACAGTGCTTGTTAAACTTTGCATGCTATTTCGTTTTACTTGTGTTTCGTTTTATTTCGCTTCGTATTCGCTTTCTATTTCTTACATCTTTGTTGTATTTGGCAATGACATTCTGCTTCTATTGTTGGTTTCTTTATTTGCATCTCTTCATAGTGTATAACGGTTTTAGGGTTTTTTTTTCGCTTCGCTTTGTAGCTTCTTGGTATTTATGTATTTAAAATTAATTGTTTTTACTGCGTATATATAGAGTTTTATTTATGTATGCATTGTAGTGTATATTTTGTTTTATTTATTTTATATATGTATAGTTTGTGTATATATTTATATAAAGTAAATAGATTACGTAATTGCAACATGCTCTTCTACCATTATCTGCTTCCCCCCCACTTCCTCGTTCTCTTTCTCATTCTGTGTTCTTCACCTGTCGCATGTTGCTTATGGACTCGACAACATTCGTTTAATATTCGCTTGTTTTTGCTTTGTCTTGCGGATTGTTTTTGTTCTGTTAACATATTGGTTTATTTCAATTAGCAGTTTGATCTCGAATTTGAATTCGAATTCGACTTCGAACTTGAATTTCGATTTTATAGTACTGATGACTGGCCACACTGTTTGGATTTGTGCCTGTGTTGTTGTTGGTTTCATTTTCTATTTTTTACAATTAAAGTGCAAAATAAAATGCTTAACATACAAAAAAAAAAATATTTCAGTTGTTAAATTGAATAACAATTTTTTTGTGAACGCACAAAACTAAACATAATAAAAATATGAGGAGAAAAAAAAATATTTTATAATAGAATGGAATGCTTGCAACAAACATCCAATATTCAACATACATACATACATCTTTAGTATAAATAATCCGAGTATATTGTTAACGATAAACGGTTAAGTACAAGTACAAATAAGTAGGTGAATAATAGGCCAAAAAAAATAAGTATACATATCGTATATATATGTACATATGTATAGTGTTAATGTTGATTGATGATTGTTGGGCAGCTGTTTGCTCCAGTTCCACATGGCTGAGAGTTGAAACGTAGTTGTTGTTGTTGTAGCTATTATTATTTACAAAAGTGGCTGGCATGCGGTACAGGGCCAGGGCCAGGGCCAGGGGCAGGGGCAGGAGCAGGGATAGGACAGCAGATGGATTTGTTGTCGATATGGACGTCACTATGACTCGTCACGATTGTTGTGCACCCATTGGGCTGGCACCCATTGCGGTTCACGTTCCAGCGAATTGATCTCGGCCAGCAGCTGATGATAGGCGCGTTCCGTATCATTGTTAATGATGATCATGTCAAACAGATGACCCCAACGCGCCTCCATGTCGCGTGCGGTTGCAATGATATCCTTAAGCTCCTCCTCCTGTGCGGCCCAAAAAAGCGTTAATTAAACAATTGACAAACGATAGGACATGAGTGTTTGTGATAACGCACCTTAAAGGGTTCGCCATTGCGCAGCTTTTTCTGCCGCAGCTTATCCAGGCTCGGTGGCGCCACCAGCACCACATACGGTTTGAGGTCAGAGGCACGCAACAGCTTCAAGCTCTGCGGATGCAAATTAAGCACACAAATCTTGCCGCTGGCAACGACTGTGCGTATGGCCTCCAGTGATGTGCCTGCAAAGCGTAATTACACAAACATTAATTTGTCTTTAGGTCATGTTTCTAGCTTATCGCTTGCTTACCGTAGTAGGCTTTCTCGTATTCGCCATGCTCGACAAAGCGACGCGCCAGTATATCCGCCTCGAATGCCTGTCGCGTTATGAAATGATAATCCACACCCGGTACTTCACCCTCGCGTCTTGCTCTCGAAGTGTCTGCAGGGTTGAAAGATTGAAAGAGAAGGGAAAAAGAAGTTTTTTATCTTTTCAACTTAACAAAATGCTTTCACACGCTACGCTAGCAGTTCTAATTAAGAGAGCGAGAGAGAGAGAGCAATTGTTATCGATATAAATCGATTGCTTTTACCCTTCTTTGCTGGCTTAAGCTTCTCCTCAAGCAAATAGAAAACTGCCAGCAAGAGAGCGAAAAGTCAGAAAGTCAGAAAGAGAGAAGTGAAGAGTAGAACATGGAAAGAACAAGGAACAATCAGTGTACTTACGTGGAACAGCCGCTGAGAAACGTTCCGAATCGGCCATTAGACGCTGTCGCAGCTCATGCCTGCCAATGTTGGGCGGTCCTATGAGCACAATGGGTCGCTTGTGTGTGGCACGGGGATAGTAGAGTGCCACCTCCTCATAGGTAAGTATCTCCTCGGGATCCGTTTCGTCCGGTGCGGTTGTGGCATACAAAGGATAACTGCAAAGCAAATGGCGAAAGGTAAGAATGAAGAAAGTGAGGTAGGGAGTAAGAGAGAGATAGGTGAACTTACCCTGCTTCTGAGCTGGCCTTCTTCTTCTTCTTGCGACCCTTGCGCGCACAGAGCAGCGTTGCACCCTTGCTAGCGGCACCCTCCTTGCCACGCGAACGAGCCAGACCCGCCTCCTCGGCAATGGCCAGCTTCATGGTTTCGCGCTGATGCTGAAACGACTGACTAGGAATGAGACCAGCCAAGGTTTGGTCCTCTTCGCCCTCGCGATACGCCTGCCACCAGTTGGGATCCTCACGCGAGATCACATGCAGTACATCGCCCTTCTGGAAACTAATGCCCAGCTCCCGGCACGGTATATACAGATCATCCTCCGGATCATAGTCGAAATGGGCACGGACATGCAGCACAGCCGTATCCCGATGCGCCATGCCACCGCCAACGCCAACCACATGATGCTGATGCATGCCCAGACCCAGACCCAGACCCACATTGCCAGCCATCATGGCAGCCGACTGCGAACTACCAGCGGGCACAATCAGAAACGTCAACGTACCCTGCATGGCACCCAGCAGGGCGCACACCTCGTTCACCGTCTTGCCACGCAGCTCCTGGCCATTCACCTCGAGAATCTCGTCGCCCTCGTGCAGCAAACCCGACTTCTCTGCCGCACCGCCACGCACAATGCGTCCAATGACAACCGCCTCACCCTCATTGCGTACGGTTGCACCCAGCGGTTCGGTTGACTTCTCAATCTGTATGATCCGTATGTTGTCGTTCTGATCGTTCAGGGTGCCAAAGCAACCGCTCATGCCAGGCGGAGATTCGCCGCGCACGGCCACAGCAACAGCTGCAACGGGCAGGGGCATGGCACCACGTTGTGCCACAGAGGGCACTGATGGCACCACCGGTGGCAGCACTGCCATACTTCGTCCACTCACCGCCGCCTTTGTTGCCGGCACTGGACTGCTATGTCCGCTTAGCGTTGTCGTCGTCGTCGTTGCCGCCATCGCCGTCGCCGTCGCCGTCGCCGCCGTCGTTCCCATGCCCATCATCAGGGGCGTTGGCGTCAGCGTTGGCGGCGTCAACGTTGGCGATGGCGATGCATCCGTATGATTGGCAATGCGATCGTGCGCCAGCAGCAGTCCTTCCATTTCGTGGCTGGTCAACAGATTGCCCAACTCGATGGCCGATGCCGAATTCGATTGGGTCAGCAACTCGACAATCTCCTTTTGCAGTCCCAAGGCGCTGACGTGCAGGGGTCCGGCAATGCGTGGACGACGTCGTTGCAATACGGCACTGCGTGTGGCAAGTATGTGTGCCACACTCGCTGTGGCCAGGACACTGTGCGCGGCAGAGACGCGACCCGCCAATTGGCTCATGCCGCTCTTGGCCAACTGACCCTGGAGTCGCGTTAAGGCCGCAATCAGCTCGCCATAGCCTAAAAAAACCGAAGGGTTTTTGGCTTGTAAGAATGGGGTTGGGAACTTGGTTAAGAGTTGATCTACGGCTCACCATCGATGTGTTCCTGCATCGGCTGCTGTACTTCCTCATCCGGCAAATATGCTTCATTCTCAACGCCAGCTGCTGCTGTTGCTGCGGCTGTTGGTTGCTGTTGTTGAGCCAGCTGTGAGGATTTGCTGGGCGTGGGCGTAACCGTGGCCGTATCCTGAAGCGCCTTAAGCTTGCGCGAACCACGCAAACTGTTACGCAGAAACTCATTCTGTTGGGCAATGCGTTCCTCCTCCTCGCGTCTACGACGCAGCTGCTCCTGCAAGTGTATCGAATAGATAAGATTATAGAACCGGAAACAATAGCAGTGGCTTCATTGGGGCGCATTTAATCCGCATTGGCCGCCTTTTGTGCTAATTCAATTAGCGGCTTTTGTGGCACCACAACTGCCGCAGCCCGATAAACAGTCCAAACAACAATCGCTAACGGACATGTGAAGAGGAAGCAGAAGCAGAAGCAGTGGAGGAGGCACAAAACAAGTGAAAATGCTACAAAATGCATAAGGCAGAGTGCCAGAGTGTGGCACCAATCGTAATATGCCTCATAATGATGTGCCTGCAACAACATCATTTCAATTGTATCCACAATTTGCAGAGCTGAAAACTGTTGCCGGCACACGGCACACGGCACACGGCACACGAGGCATGCAACAAATCCCTGAAGCAGGCCACATAACAACAATAAAACGAGACGAAAAACCGGAAAAACAACAACAACAACAACAAGCTGACGAGCTAATGAACGTGAAGCAGCTTTAGGCAGGGGGCTGAAGGGAGGGGAGGGGGGTTAGGTGGTTGCAACCTCTCAAGTGTCGGCCTTTTGTTTGGATTAGGTCAGTGGGTGGTTTGACAGCCGGCTGCACAGTGACTGCCAAACTGTAAAATGCATTCCAATTGCTAAACAAGAAAGTTCCCATATAGAAATGTTCAAGTCTGCCACACACACACACACACACACACACAAAATAGCAAGTGTTAAAGAGCAATAAAATTTACTTTCTTCTTTTTTTTTCTGTTGTTATTTTGTTGTTTTGGTTGTCGCTTGGTTAAATGCCCGTTAACCGTGGTTAAAAAGCACACACACAATAAATATGTACGTGTGTGTGTGTGTTAAAAGGCAAGCGCAACTTTTTGATTAAGATAATAAGAATAATTTCCAAGTTAGCCGCGTGTCAAAGTTGCGTTCCGCGCGCTATAAAAAAAAAAAACACTTCTTGACCAAGTTAACAAAAGCAGCTGGCTAACAAAAAAGAAGGGGGGCGGGAGGTTGGGGGTGCTGCAGACCTTGCTGCCTTGAAAGCAAGAAAGAAAGAAAGAAAAAACAACAAAAAACTTAATTGAATAACAACAGAAAGGCGCTGAAAAATGCCACAAAAAAAAAAGAAGAGAAAAAAAATGCGCTGAACTTGCATAATGCGATGCCAAAAACAAAATCAGCAAAAAAATATATATTTAAACAGACAGCAGGCAAAGACTAAAAGGAGGGGGAGGGAGTGGGCGGGTGGGCGAGGGGTCAGGGTTAAAGTTTGCGTTGCGATGTGAAGCAAATAAAACTTGAAAGACAACAAAAAAAAGCCTTGCGATTTGACATTGAAGCAGGCAACAGACTTGAGTGGCAGCAGATGGACAACGGCAACAGCAGCAACAACAACAGCAAAGTGGAAGTGAATCGAATGAAAAACAATAATATTTAATGCAGAACTCAAGCATACTTGTCGTATACTTGACGTACACAGCCAACTGCGTTTGCAAAAAC
This sequence comes from Scaptomyza caliginosa, assembly GCA_035044725.1. Classification (NCBI taxonomy): domain Eukaryota; kingdom Metazoa; phylum Arthropoda; class Insecta; order Diptera; family Drosophilidae; genus Scaptomyza; species Scaptomyza caliginosa. Next base: position 166,834 of record JAWNNR010000482.1, read on the forward strand.
ACCTTAAAAAAGCGATTTGAATAGCTTTCGCAACAGGCAGACAGAGGGAGAGGAAAGGGTGAGCTTCGATCGAAGCTAGCCCTTAGCCCCGAACTCCCCCTTGGCAAGCTCATAAAAACCCGATCGTAAAGTCAACTAAAAAGCCCACAAAAACCTTGCCAAGCCCATCAATCATCAAACGGGCAAAAGCAATTGTAAAGCAACAAATAAACGTTACTTGTCTTGTTCTTACTACACACACCAACACACACACACACACATATACGATGACATCATCATAGCTCGTTGAGTTTGAGGGGCATTGAATAAATATTGCAAAAGCGCGTAATAAAAAGTTAAAAGAAATAAAATAAAAAAAAAATGTTGGTTTTGCTTTATTTATTGCCAGAATATGACGTCTTTTTGTTGTTGTTGTTTAAAGAATTCGCTTTGCTATCGCTTTGCCGCTGCCGACGGCAGCCAGTTAGCCCAGTTTAGCTATTAACTGGTTGCCGTTAAAAGCAAACAGCAAACACACAAACTATGTAGATAAAGTCAGTTGACGATAGCCGCTGAAGGTTGCTGCCGCGCGAGAGACAGAGAGAGAGAGAGAGAGGGAAAGAGATAACGTGCCACACTTGCCTGTTGTTGCCGCAAACGTATCGAGGAGCGTTGTAGTGGCGTGCCACGACGCAAAGCAGACGAGGAGCTGCGTTGTGGCAATGTTGCACTTGCAACTGATCCTTGTTCGCTTGTTGCCGCTGCATTGCCATTCATATCACAAAATTTGCTGCTGTTGTTGTTGTTGTTGTTGTTGTTGGCACTGAGTTTATCATTTTCCTTTTCAAACAGCAATTGTTGTGTTTTATTGTTGTTGTTGTTCATAATAATTAAATTGTTATTGTCGCATAACACTTTAGTTGTTGTTGCTGTTGCTGTTGTTGTTGTTTCACTTGCTGTTGTTGTTGCTTCAGCAACATCATTCTCAAGTCTTAGTTGCAATGTCGATAAAACCATTTTATCAAAACTATTTTTGTTTTTTTGTTTTTCTCACTCTTGCTGTTGAACATTTTTGGTTTAAAATTGTTGCTGCTGTTGTCGATCGCATGGGCCACACCCAACGGCAACAGCAACAGCAACAGCAGCTATGCAAATATGGCCACGCCCACTTTAGCTTGCGCATAAATTTGAATATTATGTAGACAAATGCATTTGCTTAACTTTCGGTTGAAATGCAGCTTAATGCGCATTTAAATTCAACTTTTTAGGAAGGGCCAACAGCAACCAGCAACAGCAACAGCAGCAACAGCAACAGCAACTTCCTCCCCTTACCCCTAAGCCAACACAGGCCAGCAAAAACAAAAACAGAAAAAGGCGAAAGCTGTCAGCAATAATGGTAATGCTAAATATTGCTCCTGTGCCATGCTGTGGTCCAGTTCAAAACACGCACAACAGCAACAGCAGCAACAACAACCGGCAACAACAACAATTTTCTATAGACTTTCCATTGAGCTAGCGATGCGCAACGTTTATGCAATTTACAACAAGCTTTTATTTATTTATTTACATATTTTTGTATGTTTTAGTTTTCATTCAATTGATGAAGTTCCTGTTGTTGTTGTTGTTGTTGTCGCTGTTGTTGTTGTTGTGTTGGCCTTTTACGTGCGTCGCTTTGCAAATGAGTTGCTTTTGCTGCTACGGCTGCGACTGCATTTTTCGTTGACGTTAACAAAACAAAAAAACAAACCCAAAAAAACAAACCCGAAAAAAACCCAAAAAAAAAAAAACTGTTTTCTGTTTACTTTGATAATTATTTAAATATTTCTCTTTGTCTTTGTTTTTAAAAATTAAGTGTTGTGACTCAGCGCATGGCAATAGGCAGTAGGCCAATGCGACTAGTAGATACCCTGCAATACTTCAATGCTTCTCAAACTATTACAATGAAATACTTTTTGTTTGGAAGTCTTTTTTAGCCTGTTTTCGTTTCTAATTGCTTTCAAACTGTTGCTGTTGTACCGTTGAGGTGCTACCCAGTCCTCTTTCAACTGTTGTTAGTGCCAACTTTTGGCTAAAATGCATGTAGGCGTGGCATAACGACGCCCATTGCAAATAAATCCATAAGTGACAATTGTTGTTGTTGTTTTCGTACGCAAATGACTCTCAAACTGCAATTAGTTGCAACGATATCCTTGCAGCAACAAAAAGGGGCGTGGCACTTCGGCCCTTTGACAGGCAGTTAACATTTTGAATAAATCACAAACACAGAAACCAAAAAAAATTAATTTATTCTATGGCCATTTATTGTATGTCTGTGCATTCGATATATATATATATATATGAAGTTGTTGGTTGTAACACCCACACACACACGCACACACACGCACACACACGCACACACTCACGCACGTTAGCTCCGCAGAGCAGAAGCTAAAAGAAGCTAAAAAAAAAATGCGGCCGATCGCAGAACGCGTAGAAAAACAACTAAAAATGCCAACTGAAAAATCATAACAAATGAGCGATAAAGCGGCACACCGCACCTTACCTCCCACCCCTTTCTCACTACGCCTCACTCTCTCTCTCTCTCTCTCTCTCTCTCTCTCTTTTTCTCTTGGTGTGAGCCAAGCCAGCCCAGCACTCAGTTAACCCGTTCAAGTGCTCGGGCAAGCGAATGAGTAAAGTGTAAACTGAGCACAACTGTGTGTGTGTGTGCGAGTGTGTGTGTGTGTGTTTCGAGTGGGTTATGCGAGTCAGTGTGCGTGAGTGTGAGCCAAGTTAGCAGCTGTAGTTGCCGTTGTCGCAGTAGCAGCAGCAACAGCAGCAAAAAAACAACGAAAAAAACTCGCCAAGTCTAAAACAAAATACGATGACTTTAGCTACACACACACACACACACGCACACACACACACACACACACACACTTAAGTCGCTGTCATTGCGGCCAAAGCGTCTCATAAACAAATTAAAAGCAAATCCAACAACAGAAGCAAAAAAAAAATAAAACTTGTCAACAACAAAAGGCCAAAAGCAAAAAATGAGAATAAAAAAAAAAACGTTTTAACTAATTTGCGTACACTTGTGGTGGGCTTAAAGCAAATGCCGCAAAGCAGTAGCCAAAACAACAACAACAATATCAAGTGCCAATAAGTATGCGAATGTATAAATACCCTAACATAGACAAAAAAACACAAAAAAACCCAACAAAATGGAATAAAAAATTCAATTAAAACGTTTCAAACAATCGCAACGCGACTCAATGATACCCTGTACTTGAAGCCTAATGCAGTTTTAGTATTAAACGATTTAATTTTGTGTAGATAATTGAATGAGAAAATGGATTTATTGATTTCATGATACAATCTTAATAAGGTAAGCTTTTAACTTTCCCATTGGAGTCTTATCACATTTTTGCAAACCAAACGATAAGAGAGAGGTAGAGAGAGAGGGAGAGAGAGAGGGAGCTAAAGAGGTATTGATAAACGATTAAATTTTGTGATTTTGTGTAGATAATTGAATGAGAAAATAGATTTATTGATTTCATGATACAATTTTAATAAGGTAAGCTTTTAACTTTCCCATTGGAGTCTTATCACCTTTTTGCAAGCCAAACGATAAGAGAGAGGTAGAGAGAGAGGGAGAGAGAGGGGGAGCTAAAGAGGTATTGATAAGCATTTCCATTCCCAACTTTATAAAACCTTTTCAATAGCATTAAGTTCATTAATTGATTATTTAAAGCAAATATTATTATTTCGCTTGGCTTTCCTTCTCTCCCCCCTCTCCCTCTCTCTCTGCCTGTGCGTGTTTTATTTGTTTTTATTTAGCTTTCGCTTTGTTGTTATTCACTAACTTTACAATTTGGGCTGTTCGTTTCGCCTCAGTGACTCTACAACTGTTTGCGCTTAGGTTTTTGCGTTTAATTAATTATAAATTTTTTATTTTTACCGCACGTTTAATGTTGTTTGCTTCCATTTCCTCCCTCCACACACACACACACACACACACACACACACACACACACACACACACACACACACACACGCACAGTCGTTGCTGTCGCTGAAAAACTTTGCATAATTAATCACATACTGCATTTAACAATTTCCTCTGTTCACAAAGTAATGTCAATTTCCGCACATCGCCCCTTAACAACCCTTTTATCATAGACATTGGCCACGCGTTTTAAATACTTTTACCACCCCCACCCCCTCCCCCGCCCACTCTTTCCGTTTCCTGCATTTCCCATTGGAAAAGTAAAAACATTTAAAAAGTGCAGAACGCAAAACAACACGAAGGAAAAAGTTAAGTGGAGTTGAGTAAAATTTAGTTTGTTTCTCGTTTTCGTTTTGTTCTTGTTTAAATTTTGTTCTGCTTTAAATTTAGAATGTGCATTGTGATTTGCAGTTGGGAATGCACTGGCCAGCACACACACAAAAGAGAGAAACGAAAATGGCAGTAAAAGAAGAAGAAGAACAAGAACAACAACTGTAACTAAACTGCAGAACGACTGCTAACGTTCAGGCCGGAAGCGTTGCCATAGCCGCTGTCAATGGCATCGTCGTCCATTGTCGCATTGCAAACAGAAGTGCCATCAATGACAGGGGCGTAGGGCGGGGATTGCTCAAGGGGGGAGGAGGGTGGGTTGAATAAGCAAAAGGTCGATAGAGGGTAACACACACTCGCACACACACACACACACACACACACACATAACAATGTGTGCGGTCAGGTGAGTTTTGTGCGTTTGTGGTGAAGTGAGGCATGCGGCATGTGGCATGTGGCATGTGGCACTGCGGAACTGCTGCCTGCTGTGCATGTCAATGACGCCATGCACTCAACTCAACTGTGACGTGATATTCAATTTGTGAATTGCAGGTTAGATTTAAGTTCAACTCTATGCCACACACACACACACGCACACACACACACCACACACACACACGCACTCTCTTGTCGATTCTCAAGTTATATGGCGTAACAATCTGCAAAGTTCTTTGCGTTCTTTTGCTGTTTGTTTGTTTGTTTGCGACAGTTTGACAGTCACTTTAAAGATTTAATAGCCTAACAGCAGGCGCACCGTAAAAATGCCAACTGACCAAAACGGAAGTTATGTTGTTAACATTGCACTTACCTGATACTTTTTGATGCTATCCAACTGCTCCAATGTTGGCTCCACAACTTGAGCGATTTGTTGTTGTTGCTGTTGCTGTTGTTGTAGTTGCAACAGTTGTTGCTGTGGCAGTTGGCGTCGATCGGGCAATTGGGGCGCGGGGGCGCAGCTTATGAGACGGCCATCCTTCTCAATGCGTAAATGATCTCGCGGTGGAGGCAAAGGCTTTGAATTGCCATTCAGCTGTTGCAGCGGTTGGGGTGGAGGCGGAGAAAAGGGTAAAAGAAGAAGATTAGTTTAGTTTCAAGGTTTTCTGCTCGTGTGTGTGTTTGGGTGTGTGTGTGTGTGTGTGTTTGAGTTATGCACATATATAGTTGATGTTGTTGTTGTTGTTGTATGAATGTTGTTATTGCTGCTGTTAGTTTTGTTGTTGTTGCTGCTGCTGCTGTTGCTGTTGTGTGGTTGTTGTTGTTGTTGTTACATTAACCCTTTTGATTAATTTGCTTCTTTGCTTTGAAGAAAATTTATCGACAGCTTCGCTTTATACACACACATACATACTAATATATATACACACACTAATACACACAGATAGAAAATGAGAGAGGCAGAGAGGAAGAAGTAGAGAGCGTGGGCGTGGTTGTTGGCAGAGCTTAGGATTATGTTGGCTAACGAGGCCAGAAGAGTGCAAAAAAACGGCGGCAGACGAGGGAATTAGGCCAAACGTTGTGGCAACAACTTGGCCAAGTGGCCCATTGGGAGCCCAATGAGCTGAGGGTGGTTTAATAGTCTAACCCTCCCACCCCGCCAGGCCACAACCACGAAAGGAATCAAATCAAAAAGCCATAAAAAGAGACGAAGAAAGCGAAAGACAATGAATGGCGAGAGAAGAGAGGAGAAGGGGGAGGTGGAGGCAGGGGGCTCTCTATATATATATAATTAGCAACTGCAAACTGTTACGCCTACCTGCTTTCCCCTTCCCCCCTTCAGAAGCAAGAGGCAACAATGTGAAAGCCTAAAGTTAAACTTTAAGTTAAAGCATATGGAAATAATAATTAATGATTTAAAAAAAATGCATTGTTTGTTAGCGAATAGCTTTGAAATTGTTGTTCAAGTTTACTTTTGGCTTAAAATACGTTTTGCTGTGTGGAGTTTTTACAAAAGAGCTAAAAAACAATGGCTCTAAAACTGTAAGGCAAAAGCAATTTAATGAAGTTAAGGCCAACAGTTGCAGCTGCACTGCTTACAGTTTAACCAGCACAGACAGAGAGAGAGAGAAAGAGATTGCAATTAGATAAGAAAAATACATTTAAAAAAAAAATGTGGCTAAGGTCAAAGCAATTGTTGTTGTTGTTGTTGTTGTTGAAATGAAATGCAAATTGCAGCTGATTAATGGCAGCAAAGAGAGAGAGAGATGGGGGGGGGGGGGGGAAAGGTGTAGCATAAAGTGGCTAAACGAGTGTGCTGTGTGTGAGTAATGCCAGTTGCAAGTGGTTCGCGGTTGCATGTGGCATGTGGCATTTAGCATTTAGCTGCCCAGCTGAGGTTTGAGAACATTCAATTAGTTTTGCCTGCAACAATGCGGCGATTGATAAATTACGTGGTCAGAACTTAAACTAGGACAGAGAGAAAGAGCAGAGAGAGAGAGAGAGAGAGAGAGAGAGAGCAAGGTATAAGGATTCGCTTTGTTTTTGGTTTTTGGTATACCTCATCAGCAATGCGTTTGCCAGCATCGCCAGCAGCAGCAGCAACAGCAGCGACACCAGAAGAATTAATGGACGAGAGCGTTGTGTGTACTGTCGATGCATTCGAGGAGCTGGCATTGGAGAGCAGCGAGGAGCCGCGCGAGGAGAGATGCGCTGGCGGCGGATAACGTGGCGTTGTCTTGACCATCTCAACGAAACTATCGGGCACATCGACGGGCAGCTCGCGATGTTTGGCTGGCAGTATGGGTGGTGGGGTTAGCAAGTGATTGCTGCTGTTGCTGTTGCTGCTGCTGCTGCTGGGCTCATAGCCTGGCGGTGCTAGACTCAAGTCGTCTGGCAATGTGGAGCTGCTTGTGGCTGTTGTTGTTGTCGATGCGGCGCTAGCAATGTTGCTGCTAACGCTGCTGTTGCTGCTGCTGCAACCGCTGCTGTTGTTGTTGTTGGTGTTGCTGTTTGTAGCTGTAGCACTGCTAGTCGATTGCTGCTGCTGCTGCAAGTGACGATAGGCAATCGTTTCAAAGGATTCGAGCGCCTCTTTGCTCAACATATCGTCAAAAGTATTGGACGATGGCGAGCTGTCGCCCTTGCGATATAAACCATCAACAACACATAAAAGTTCATCAGCAATATTGTTGCTATTGTTGTTGTTGCTGCTGCTGCTGTGCATCTGTTGTGGCTGTGGTTGTTGCGGTGCTGCTGCTGTTGCTGCTGCTGCTAGTGACAACTGTTGCTGCTGTTGCTGTTCCGTTTGTAGATCGTTTTCATAGTTTTCGATTTGTTCCAATTTCAATTGTTGTTTTTGATTGTAAATATTTTGTGTGGCCACATCGAGTGCAATTGTTGTTGTTGTTGTTGTTGATGAGTGTTGTTGTTGTTGATGATGATGTTGTTGTTGTTGTTGTTGTTGTTCATGTTGATGTGAAGAATGATATGCAACAATTAACAATTTGTTAGCATGATCATTGTTAGTTATAATTGTGTTCTTGCTGGTGTTGTGTTTCTGGATGTGTGTGCGTGTGCGTGTGTGTGTGTGAAGCAATGTGTGATGGTGGTGGTGTTGGTGTTGGTGGTGCAGTGCAGTGCAATAAAGTGGTGAAAAGAAAATGTATTAAATGAGTGGTTGTTGTTGTTGTTGGTTGTTGTTGATAGCAAATCCATTGTTAGTTAACAAGCGTTTGTCTGAGTGTGTGTGTGTATAAGTGGGAGGGGGTTGGGGGTGGGGGGACAGGTGGTTGTTAGTTACTGTTACGCTTACCTGCGGTGGACGGGGTGGCGGATATCTGGGTGGCGTTTTGTTGCGTGCTATAAACGTATCGGGACAATCGACGGCCATCTCGCGATGTGGACCTAATATTGCCAATGATAAGCAGAGAGACAATTAGTAATTAATCATTAAGAATTAATTGCTGCTTACCGTTATCTTGATTAACCGACAGCATGGTCAGCATTTCCTGATCAATCTCCCTAATATCACTTGAGTGTGTGCGATAATGTTGCTGCTGTTGCTGTTGCTGCTGTTGCTGGTGTTGCTGCTGTTGGTGTTGCTGTTGCTGTTGCTGATGATGCAAATGATGATGCTGACCGCTTATATAATCATCCGGCAGACATGGCTTCAAATCATCGCCATCAATGACCACAATGCTAGAGCCGGAACGGCGACGTGGCCTAAAAGAAAAACAAAATAATAAAAGTGAAAAGTTTGTTAAGAAAAATTAAACCGGAAATTTGTTTTTCTTTGTTTGCTAATAAATAATTTAATAGTCAAGTTTTAAGCATTTAAAGATATTCATTGTAAAATAACTTGTTTTAACTTATATTTTCTCTCTTTGCGAATGTTCGCAATACTTTACAAGAATACTTTAATTAAATGCACACAAAGTTAACCACAATCAAAAAAAAAAACACTAAAAGGTTAAATTGTATTGTTGTTGTTGTTGTTGTTGTTGTTGTGGATACAGTTGCCAGTTGCGAGTGATACTTCAAAGGTGGAATAATCAAATAAATATATATTTTTTTTATTGTTTGGTTTCATTTTCACTGTTTTCAATTCAATTGTGTTGCAGCTTTTTTCTTCTTCTTCTTCTTCTTCTTTTTGCCCATTTTTTGTTGCGCTCAAAACAAAAACACTTTATTGAAATATTTTTATTTTATTTCTCTGTCAATTTGTGTGTTGTAAAACAATGAAAATAATCAATTGAATTTTTTTTTTTTTTTTTTTGGGGGGGGAATGCAATCAACTTTTGCTGTTTGCGTGAAATCAACTAAAACTTGTTGTTGTTGTGGCAGTGTATACCTTGCAACGTGCAACGTGCTTCTTTGCTTATTTCCTTGGGGGAAATAGCGGCGGCGGCGAAGAAGAAGAAGTAGAAGGCGTGAGAGCAAAAGATTTCTCAGTTCAAAGACGTCGATTTGTGCTGTCAGCTGCAAAGTTTGTTAGCCAAGAACCCACATGCTACCAATATATATATATTTCTATTTCTATTTTCAAAATGCTCTCGAATTCCCCAAAGTGTATCCTGTGAAGCGCACCAGCTCTCTCTACTATATATACATATATATATCCTTAAAACACTCGACTCGAAGCGACACAAACACACGAAGAAAGAGAGAGGCAGAGGGGGGGGGGAGGTAAACACTTAAAGCTGGTGTTGCAACGTCTTGTAGTCGATAGATTTCATTACATTTTCATGCCACATTGACAGTTGTTGCTTGCCAAATGGCACAACGGACCCAGCCCTGAACCAGCTCAGGTATATTTACAGTTTGAGCAGCACACACAAAAAGACACACACACTTTATCTATGTGTCTGTGCGTTGATTTGCCACACACACACACATACACACACACAAGTGTGTGGCGCCATTGATTGCGCTTCTTATTACAAAAGTTCTCAAGCGCACAGTGGTGCCAAAAGCTATTCTTTGACTCAAAAAAGAAGAAAGCTTGACCAAAGCATTTGTTTAAACGTTTCTCAAAATCCGTTTTTATTTTATTTTTAGCTTGTAATTACATGATTTGTTCCACTGTCCGTCTGTCTGTCTGTTTGTCTGTTTGTCACAGCGGTTTGTTAGCCACCAGTGTGGCAGGGCTTTTGACCAAACTTTGGCGTTGCATATACGCTTTGGGGCAATTTGTGCGACTTTTGGCTTAAAGGTTTAGTGCACAAGAATGGCTCGCTAATTGCGAGATTTCAACCAAGAGTCAAATGGGAACGGGCTGAGGGGAGCGGAGGGTGAGGAGCAATGCGTGTGGTTTGGTTTGGTCACGCCAAAAGCAATTTGATGTTGCACGCATATCAAAAGTGCTGTTGGCAGTTGGCAGCTGTGAAAGCTGCTGCTCGACAGCAACAAAAAAAAAAAGGGCAAAAAGTGGCAGCTGATTGAGTGACTGAGTGGGTGAGTGGGTGGGTCAATTGGGGGGGTTTGTTGCAAGTGCAACGCCTACACAAAAGACGCAAACCGAAACCATCCGAACCATCGCTGTCCGATGCACGTCATTCAACGTGACCAACCGCAGCGGTCGCTTTCGCTATTTGCTGTTATCCTTGTCAACGTTTAGACTTTATTATATCCAGCTTGAGCAGAAAGAGAAGAGAGAGAGCGAGAGCGAGAAAAAACCGACTTGTGGAGAAGCCAATGGCCAGGACAATTTAATTTGCGTAACAGCAATTGGTATACGAAAAGGGACAACGTTCAAGCACAAGGACATGCCACGAGGCATGCAACAAATGCGGCAAGAAGGCACGGGGGGAGGGGGGAGGGGCATGGTTATAAAATGAGAACAGCGTAAATGAGTCGAGCAGCTAGCAGAAAAGGCAAACTATAAACGAATTAAAATGCCTTTGGCGCTGACGTGGCACAGAAGAAAGCCTGAAAAAGGCAGGAGAATAGAGAAAGAGAAAGAGAAGAGAGAGAGAGAGAGAGAGAGAGAGAAACCGTGAGCGGCAAAGTGAGCAAAGCAAGCAAAAAAAAGGACTTGACAAGAAACAAAACAGAACCAGAAAAAACACAGCTGGCAAGGCTCAACTAACGGTGCTTGACCGCATTGCTAACCCAAAAAGAACAAGACAAAGACGAAGAAGAAGAAGAAGACATTTAGCATTCAGTTGATGATCTTATTCAGTTTAGTTAACCCCAAAAGAACATAAACAATAATTATTGTTAGAAACGCATAAACTAAAGAGAGAGACTGAGAAATGAGCAAAAATGCGTATGAAAATGATAAAGGCATAATGTGAAGCGGAAAGAAGAAGCAGCAGGCAGAAGGCAAAAGGCTGGATAAGGTATAAGTGGCAGGAAGCTTGTGGCTAAGAGCCCAAAATGTGGTCACAAGTGTACTTTTGAATGTGTGTGTGTGTGTGTGGGTGTGGGTGGGTGTGTGTGTGTGTGTGGGTGTGTGAATAATTGGTTTTGGTCAACTGTCAACTGCGGTTGTCCATATCATAAAGAGACCATATGAGCAGAGAGACCACACACACACAGACACACACACACGCACACCGACACACAAACAAATAGTGTGCTTGATGCATGACAGCAACATGCGACTTGCTAATTGTTGGCAGCATTCAACGTTCAGCCACGTTCTCAATGTGTGTGGCTGATAACCGACGAGCTGTGGGGAGGCGGGAGGCGGGGAGCTGGACACACCCACAGCACAATACGAATGGGTTTGATTGTAAGCAACTGCCTGTGTGTGTGTGTGTGTGTGTGTGTGTGTGTGTGTGTGTGTGTGTGTATATGATGATGATGCTTCATGCATGAAGGGCTTTTGTGAGCTGTTTAATCAACAGCATTGCACCTGTGACTGTGACGTGTGTGTGTGTGTGTGTGTGTGTGTGTGTGTGGCGGTGATTACTCATCCTGCAACAAGTGCCACACACACACACACAGAGAGAGAGAGAGAGAGAGAGAGAAGTGCAATCGCACGTGCAGCATGTGGCAAGCGTAACCGGAAGAGGCTTATTTGCGGACAGCGGAAGTCGTTCGCCGCCATTGTTAAGGGCCCAAAGCAATTGTTGCTACTGCTGCTCTTGCCGCAAAACTCTTCAATTCGAGTCTCGACTAGAGTCATTGGGTTAAGCAATTGGTTTGGGAGTAGAGACAGAAAGAGAGGGTGAAAAACCGCAGCAATATTTGCTGCACTCCTTTAAACCAAAGCTTGAGGCAAATGCACTGAGAAAAATAGCTTTACTTAAACTATCTGTTGCCACTTGGCCAGGTAAAACGAAAGAGAGGGGGGAAGAGAATGAGAGAAGCAGCTGGCTGATTGGTCTGAGGCACGGCCAGCTTCGTTTGTGGCATTGCCACAGGGGTGTGGCAAACTCTTTGCGGCCAAGACACCCACAACAATTTGAAGCTAAAGCAAGATGAATGCCAATGATTATGAATTGTGGCATCCGAGCCAGACAGAGTTAAGGTTGAGTGCGTTGCACCGGAACAAGCTCTCGGGGTTGCAACTTTAAAAGGCCACACACACACACACACACACACTCCTTGAGTACATTGATTACTACCTTGTAGCTGAATTCAATATTTGATATTTCTACTGAATACTGTTTAAAAAAAAATATATTTCATCTTAAATGTGAATTCGATTTATTGAAATTCCATTTAATTTGTTTTTTCCCCCTCCTTTTTCTTATTATTTTAATTAAATTCTTTTTGCTACAACTAAATTCCAAGAAAATGCAATTAAAAGTTGAGCAAAAAAAAAAGTTCATTCTTCGAGTAGTTCATTTAATCGTTCTTTGCCCTTGAACTTGTTTAAATGAAATGAACTAAAACTGGAACCACTTAACGTAATACGTTCAATTGAACTACAAGGCAACAGCTCTAGTTCCAATTATTATTCCTTTTGGTAAGCAAAGCCTTTTGCCTCACTCTCAAGGGTTTTAAGCTTAGCAAGGATTCCAATTAAAGTTCAATTCAATTGAATGGTCTTCAGCCATGCAGAATCTATTGGCTAGCCAATTGATATTGACACAGTTCAGCACCTTGAACCAATCCAACCAGCTCCATTCCCCTTTCGCTTGCTTAGTTAAAAATAAAATGATAAATTTTGATGGAAAATTAATTAAAAGCTAAACACACACACACACACACAAACACCCCCCGCTGGGGGTGGTGAGAGCCAAATTGAGTTGAGAGTTATCAAAGACCAAATTCTTCAAAGTGCATTCAACATTTTTGGGTAATTTTTCTTTTTGGCTTAACGGGTTTCTGGTTTCTCGCTCTTTTTGTTTTGTGGCTTTTCGTCTTGTCTGACTCACTCACTCACTGACTGTGTGTGTGTGTGTGTGTGTGTGTGTGGGCGTGGCTAAAAGATGGCTAAAGTCAAATGGCCCAAGCGTCCGCAGCGCAATTAAAGCAAAGTTCAAATTTATGCTCACGAATTGTAATTGAAATGCAGTTTAATTGATTGCCAATCCTTGTTCCCAGTAGGGCGTATTAGATATGTCTATTGCACCACCCCCTCCCCCCCGCCACAGGTAGGTTTCCGGCCATGCTAAGTGCAGGAATGGAACAGCCTTGAATCTCATATTCCGCTCAATTGAATGGCGCACAATTTGAACGCATGCGAATATTGGCCGCAATTAAAGTGGCTACATGGTTGGTAAGTATACACACACACACACCCAAACACACACACACACTAATTTGAGTTGTGAGAAAGTTATTTGTAGCAATCTGTGTTAACGAATCGTCACTTTTGTGCATCCTGTGCATGGTAAAAGGCACAAAAAGTAAGAAAAAAAACAAATAAACTTTCTTACTAATAACTTTAGATGCTTTTGTTTCTATTGATATGGTATTGAAATAGTTTTTCAAAGGTTTTTTGCAGTTAAAGGTCAAAGAAATTGTTAAAACTTTATAAAGATTTTATGACAAGTTTGTTTGAAACCTTTATCAAGAAACTAAACTAGTTAAATCTTGCATTAGTTCTGTATAAAATCATCTTTTTGTCAGGTAAAGTTGAAGAAAAAACTAAACAAATTTCAGGAAATTGAATCGTGTCTCTGGATTCTCTTCGTTTTTCTAGGTTTTGATTTTGGGAATATTTCAGGTAGTTTGTTGCAAGGGAAGAGATTGTGTTTGTGGCACGATTCAATTGCTTTGCTAGCTATTTCCACTTCCCCTCTCTCTCTCTCTTCCTTCTATTCTCGCTCTCTTCGCTTGTGTGTTTCGCTACGCGCCTTCGTCTGCAGTTTGAGAGGCACAACAGGGAAAGAGAGAGAGAGAGAGAAAAAAATATATGCTTGACCAGAATGCAATGCAATGGTTTGTGGAAGTGCCACTAACCTCCCCCCCCCCCTCTTCCTACTCTTCTTCTTCTTGTTATTCACAGTTAAAATGTGAGCAGATCTTTAAGCTGCATGCATTCATTGATTGGAATGTGATAATTGTGCATAATGTTAACATATTTATCAATGCAGCTTTTGTTGTTGTTACTATTGTTATTCCGTTTGTTGTTGTTGTTGTTGTTGCCTATGCTGCTATTTTGGTATGTACAATTGCACTTCACTTATGGCATAGACCACGAAATCTACTACGTAATGCCGCTTGCCGCTTGCCGCTTTGCCTGTTGTCATTGTGTCGTGTTTTGCATACACAATAATACCAAGTATCTATAAGATACAAAAACTTTTGTTGCTGTTGCTGTTGCTTTAAGTAGATTATGCACAGTGCTGAGAGGATAAACACTTGGCAATGCATTCGATTAGCTTGCAACAGACAACACTGAGAGAAAGAGAGACAGAGAGAGCAGTTTGATTCATTTAAAATTCTTTACTCACCATTGCTTTAGGATGCGCATTTTGCACTTTTATTTGTTTTTTTGTTGTTTCTTTTCGCTTTTGTGTGTTTTTTTGGCTTTTGTCTTCTTCTGATTGTTCTTATTTCTGTTTGTTTGTTTTTTTCATTTCATTTCAGCTATATTTTTTGTGCTCTGCTCACACACACACACACATACAAATAAAATAACACGTTAGCAAAAAAAAATAAAATCTGCGCATGCGCGCGATCTCAATTGTGGGTTAGAAAGGGTATGCAAAGAGGGGGGGGGGGGGGGGGGAAACAACAATAAAAATGTTGCTTGCAATAACGATTGCATTTATTGTATTGTTTTTGTTGCTGTTTATTGACGTTTATTAATTACGACAGCAACAACAACAACAACAACCAACTGTAAAAAGTTGCTTGAACAATTTCTCAGCACTTTCGAAAGAAATTTTCACTGTTATCGTTGCTTGCTTTTATGGCTGCGGCTGCTGCTGTTGTTGTTGTTGTTGCAGTAGCCGACGTTGACGCTGCATGTTGACCAGACATGCACACACGCACACACACACAGACGCATACATATGCGTTACATAGTTTTTGCCACTTTATTTTTGTTGTTGTTTTCGCTGTTCACTTGCACAAACAATTTCAATTTCAGGCACAACAATTTCGATCTGGCAACGCTGCAGTCCAGTGAATGCAACTAGTAATGGCAAATGCAAGTGGAAAGAGGAAGCAACAAAAAAAACATTACTGAAAGCTGAGAGCAGCCAGGTGAGAGCGAGAGCGTGAGAGCGTGTCAATAGAAGTATTTTGTTGTTGTTGTTGTGACTTTTTAAAGTTATTCTACATTTTTCAGTGCTTGCAGCGTGCAAACTAGTGTTGTTGTTGTTATTGTTGTTGCTAATCGATCAGCAGGTTAACGGCACTTAAATTGTTGTTGATTTTCTTGCAAAATAACAATTGCACACACAAAGAAACAAAAAAAAAAGAATGTACAAAGAAAACAGGCACAAATAATCACTGTTATTAAACGTTTGTCATTATTGCTTGATTTGCCGGTCTGCTTACAGTTACATTTGTTGCTGTTGTTGTTTGTTATTGTTTAGTTGCTGCTTTCAAACAGACGCGACGCGACGCAACGCAACGCGACAAACAATACGTTTTAGCTGTCTCTGCGCACAATGTTAGCCATAGACTGAATTAAAACTGAAAAACCTGCGAGCTGAGCGCCGACCAACATAAAATGGAAAAAAAAAACAACAACAACAACGACAACGCTGGCTCAAGCGCCGCCAGCAGCGATTGAGCGTCATAAGAGAGAGAGAGAGAGAGCTCACAAAAGAAGAGAGTGTGAGCGAGCAAATATTGTTGTTGCTGTTTCTGTTAGTTTCGTACCTGTCGGCAGCGCAGCGCAGCGCAAGTGCAGAGCACTCAAAACGAACAAGTTTTCTGTTTTCTTTTTGTGGTTCTTGTTGTTGTTGTTACAGTAAAGGATATACACATACGTACACACACACACACTCTTGCACACCTACATACACATAAGAGGCACACAAACAATGGGCTTGGCAAATTGCGCCTAGGCTATAGCTTCAAGAGTGCACAAACAGAAAAGCGCTTAAGCGCTGTGCACAGGAATAGGAATTCCAACAACAGCAATAACAAAAATGTACATATGTATGTATGTATGTATATACGAAGAAGAACAAGCACAGATGTGTACGAAGAAGAGGAAGAAAAAGAAGAAGAACAAGCAGAAACAGAACACCGCCGCCTCAGAGTTGCCCGTAAGGTAAAAAGCAATCGAGCGAGCAAGCGAACACGCTCTACAGTTGACGTTGACGTCGACGTTGGCAGCGGCAGCGGCAGCGATGGCAGGTACACATGCATGCATGTATGTTTGTACGTATGTATGTATGTATGTATGTACTTAAGCCTGTTGTTAATACCTTGCAGCATACAAAAGAACAAAAAGGTGTGTTTGTACCCTCGACTCAAATGTGTATGTGTGCGTGACTCAACAGTAAGCTATGTGTGTTGCGACTGCGGCCGTTGCCCAAAAGGAAACAACAACACAAACAACTGGGGCTGATTAGCGCGCTCGCGCAGCTCCAAAAAGGCAGCCTCATCGACGCAGCCTCAAAACCTCGAAAGCCAACGCAACAAAGATGCCCAAAAGAGATACGCACAAACACGCACACACATGAGGAAAAACGAACATACGTTTTTGTTGTTGCTGCAAAAGAGAGCGCTTGCGAGTGAGTGATTGAGTGAGCGTGAAGAGCGCGAGAGAGTAAGAGCGCCGCACGAACGGCTGGCACAGGTAAAAAAAATAATTAACGCATTGTGTGCGTGCGTGCGTGTGTGTGTGTGTGTGTGCTGCACAACTACTACTACTACTACTAAATGTCAGTGTTGCAGATCTGTGCACAGGCTCGATGGCATAATTAAGTGTTTATGTTCTGTCGTTAAAAACGTAGCATTTATGGATTTCTGCTACTATTGGCACAAAAATACTTTCTGTAGGCAGCAAGTAAAACGGAACAAGAGCAAATCTATGCTAAATACGAAATGGCAAAAACAAAAGCTAGCTGCAAAGCATCCTCAAAAGATATGATCAACAACAACAACAAAACACTTGAGGTATATTTCTATGTGTGTGTGTGTGTGTTAGTATCACGTATCCACTGCCTTTGCCCGTTTACATACATACAAACATTTTTAGCTTGTCTTGATTTTTTCATTTTTATTTCTGCTGCGGCCCAGTTGCGCCAAGAGTTATTATAACGGATTTATCTCAAGTTACAAAGTAGCAATGCACACACACACACACACATACATATAGAGCCATGCACTTGCAGTGCAGCTAAAAAAAAACAAATATAATTTTATTTTATTTAGTTTATTCTTATAAACTTTTTTTTGCCTTTGTTGTAGCTCTTCTTACTTGATTGCACTTTTTATTTTTAGTTTATACACACATACATACATATACATACATATGTGTACATATGTTTATTCTTTCACACACAACTTGAAAAAAGTTCAGGCACTGCAATTGCTCTTGCTCTTCCTCTTCTTCTCTCTTTGTTGCACTCTCTCTCAGCGCCTGCTGCGCTCTGTTTGCCTTTCAAATTTATGTTCTGCCTGCGTTCGTTTGCTTCTTCTCTCTCTTTCGCTCTCTTGCTCCGTCGCGACGTGGGCGTTTGTTGTTGTTTTCGTTTCTTTTTCTGTTTTGTTGTTGTTGTTGTTGTTGCTAGGCATCAGGAAAATTCGGCTTATAACGACAGGAAATTAATGTTTTAATTACAAGGCGCGTTCGTTCGTTCGTTTTGTTTTTTCTTTTTTTTGTAGCTGGCAACATTGAACGGATTAGATGCTCGGTGCCGGTAAAAACTCATAATTGATTTTCTCTGGCTCCATGGGAAAGTTTGCGTCACATTAACCAACAGCCAAATGGCCAACAGCAGCAACAACAACAACAACAGAAATGGTCCTACCTCAACGTTAGCCACAAAAATGCTGCGCCTGCGCGTGCCTCGCATTCCAAATACCAAACGGGCCGAGTTCGAGTTCGAGTCTGTCTGCCAGCTTGCCTGGCTTTTGGCTCTTGGCTTTTTTGGGTTTTGGGTCTGGACATGGTGCTGGCTGGTTGGTTGGTTGGCTGGTTGGTTGGCTACATGGCTGGCATGTCAAAGCTATGTGTGTATGTCGCCCCTTACGACCAGCCGCAGTTATGTCTGGCTATCCGCCCCTCTTCCTCCCTCCCTCTCTCTCTTTCTCTTTCGACTAGCACAAGACATGCGAAAAATTCCAAATTACAGTTGAGCAGGCACAGCTTAATTTTAGCTCTTTTTTTCTGGTACAAAACATTTTGTGTTGATTGCAAGATTATTTACCATAAAGCAAGTAGAAATCTTTGCTAATAGAGTCGAATTAATTGGTTAAACTGAAGGTTTTCTTTATATGTGTAAACTGTTCCCATTGAACTTAGCCTTTGTTAGACTTAAAGACTAAAAGCTTGCGCAAAACCCATTTAAGAAATCGACAGTAAATTTTCTTTGCAGCTACTAAAAGTATTGAAATTAACTGAATAAGTTAAGACGCTTAAGGCCAAAATGTAAACAAAAAAAAAAAACGAACTAATGCGAATAAACAAAAGAAATCGAGTGCTTTTGTTATTGCATATGTTTATTAAATGCTCAACGACAAGAAACTTATCCTATTCCTTTTGTTGTCTAACTAATTGCCTTGCCCCGCCTCTAACTGCCACGCCTTGGTTTGACAAACGTGCGTAGACAATAGACAAAGAAACCCAAGCACAAACCCAAACCCAAAAACCAATTCCGAAAAAAAAACCCAACCCAAAAGACAAATGTCATCGGATGTCAATGGCAAAGCCGAGCTGGGCCAAGTTAGGCCAAAGCCGACGAGCCGACGAGTCTGGGTTTTGTGCCCATCACAGTTAGACAATTTTGCAGCCTGTCGTCAAGTGCAACAACAACAACAACAACAACGACAGTGGCAGTGGTTTTTATCTCACTCAAAAGATATTCAAATCAATTTGAAGCCAAGCAACAAGTACAAAACATAGCAAAATTAAGATATCGCTAAAGGATTAAGAAGAGTTCAATGGTTATACTAGCGGTGTTGGTTTAGTTAAGCTGGCCTTAAGCGCTTACAGTTAAAGTAAAGTTGCCCAACAGCAACAACAACAACAACTTAAACGGCAAATAAGCAAATATGTCTGGGAAATGATGCAGCTGCTGTTGCTTTTCTTTCTGTATAGCCAGAGCCCAAGTACTTGTACTCAAACCAAAAAGAACATTTTAAGTTAAGAGAAAGGGCAAACAAAAAAACTTCTTAAACTTGAATTGAACACTTAACGATATGCAATAAATACTTAATGCAAGTGTCTTTCATGTGAAACAAACGATTCTGTTCAATATTTAATTCAGTGTTCAGCGAAAGCGTTAAACAAAAAAGTTTCTCAAGCAACAAGTGAACAAACAGAAAGTAAAGTGAAAAATCGATTTAATATGTATAAATGTGTATGTGCAGCTGTGCAGGGTGTGGAAAATAACTCGTTAATTAATAATGAGTGTAAAATGAGAGTGTGGCACAGTGGCACGGTGGCAAGGTGGCAAGCTGAAGCTTTAGTTGTCGATGATGGTGGGATTGGTAGTTAAATCGCAACAGAGCCAAAAGGCGCTGGACAAGGACAAAGCAGACACCTGCACAAGAGACAGAGGGAGAGCGAGAGAGAGAGAGAGAGAGAGTATAGAAAAATGTGTGTAAAATATATGTATTTGCGTTAGAGCAAAGATAAAACGCGAATGCAGAATGAGCAGAATGAGGACGAGGACAAAGCAGCCAGCTGGAAAAACCCAGCGAGCCAACCAAGTAAATAAATAAGCAGTCATAAAAACAAGCCATAACAGCAGCGAGCAAGAGAAACAGTGAGAGAGAGAGTGAGAAAGAGAGAGAAAGCATTGAGACATGTGCTATTCTGGGGTAATTCCATGGCGTAAATGATGCCCATTCAGTGATTTGGAGGACGAGGACAACGAATCTGAATGGGAATGTGGCATGTGGAATGCACAAGGTTTCAGTTACAGTTTCAGTGTGAAACGGTAATAAATGCTGGCCAAAAGACAGAAAGAAACAAGTAAAAACAAAGGTTCGCGAGTCACTGTTGAATATTCTAATACGTGCGCCTGCTGCATAGGCAACACTTTTTTGTAAAACGAAATATTCTTAGCTTGGACACAGTGACTGCACAACTGTGGCGTTATTAACGAGCTAAAAACTTACCTTGGATCTTGTCGCAGCGATTGATCGCCCAATAAAAGTTCAGTTCTTCCTTTTGATATGCTACTTGTGGGACTATTTGGCTGTTGCTGCTGCTGCTGCTGCTGTTGCTGTTGCTGCTGTAATAGTTGCTGCTGTTGCAGCTCAAAGACAGCGGCACCGCTGAGCAACTGTTGCTGTGTGGTTATGTTGCTGCTGCCGGTGGCAGCTATTGCTGATGCTGCTGCTGTTGTATTGTATGGTGAAAGGCCAAGGCCGTCGCTGGACTGATGCACGATGACGTCATCGTTAAGCGTAGTTAGTAACTGCGAATGGCAATGGAAGAAAGATCGTTTAAAAGATGGCAAATTATTGTTGGCTGTTGAGAAATACACAAAAAAAAAAAATAAGATAATCAAACAAAGAAGCGGCAGAAAAGTTGACAAAACTCAGGCAACGAAAGGAGGCAACAAACGGGTTAAGAATCTCACCTCTCGTCTCGGTGGATACAAATTATTCGATATTAGTAGATCACAATTTTTGTTGATAGCGGACGTTCCAATGTTGCTAATGTTGCTTGATGTGATGCAATTATTGCTATTATTGTTGTTGCTTAAAATTAAATGTTGCTGCTGCAAGACGTTGCTGCTGCCGCTGTTGTTGCAGCAGCCGCTGCTGCTGTTATTGTTGTTAATGGCTATGCTGCTGTTGCTGCCACCACTATGCAGCTGCAGTTCGGCAAATGCCTGCTGCAGCTGGCCACTCGATATGGCCGTTGAGTATTCGGTTTTGGGCGTTGTCGTTCCATGTACCTGGGCTCCACTGTGGCCGGTGCGTTGCGGCAATGCAATATCGGCTGCTGTCACAATGCTCGTCTTGCCAATTGCTGCTGCCAGCGGCGATGTTGATGTTTGTGCATCAACAAAATGTGCACCGGCAGCAGCAGCAACATCACCCGCAGCAGCAGCAGCAGTTATATCGCTGCAGCCCAGCAACGTTTTGTTGTTGCTAGTTGTTGTTGCTGTTGCCGTTGCTGTTGTGTGCAATTGTCGCTGCTGATGTATTGCCGCTGTTGTTGCCAGTGTCGCGGCTGCAGCGGGCAATGTTGTTGTTGCTGGCAGCGTTGTTGTCGGCAACTGTGCCTGCTTATTGTTGTAGCTTATGTACGTTATGCCACAATAGTTGGCCCCATCCACATCATCATCATCATCATCCATATCATCATCGTCGACCTCCTCGGCCAAATGTTGCAGACTGCTCGCCAGCAATGATTTCGCCTGCAATGGCTTGCCAGCAGCAGCGGCCGCTGCCAATTGCTGTTGCAACTGCTGCAACTGTTGCTGCTGTGCATGGCTCGTCTGATAGATGTGGCCGGTGGCGCTGCTCGTCTTGTTGCTGCCGCTGCAATGGTTGCTCCCTGCTGCTGGCTGCTTAAGTGCTGCTGCTGCTGCTGCTGCCGTTGCGCCAACAATTGCCGCCGTTGCCGTTGAGCTACAGTGTGGACGTTCGCCCGTTGCCGTCGCTGTGGCCGCTGCTGCTGCTGCTGCCGTCGCTGCCGCAACAGCAGCACTCACCAAGGCAGCCGATGGTGCTGCTGCTGGCGTTGACATTGTTGTTGTTGCCGTTGTTGGCGCCAGCGATGGCGCGCTTATTGGCCCGCCAGCTGTTGCTGTTGTCATTGTGGCGCTGCTGCAGGTGATTTGATTGCTGCTAAATGACGTCACATAGATTGGCGTCGATTCATTGAGAAAACTCAAATCCTGTTTCTGGCTGCTGCTGTTGCTTGTTCCGCTTTTCGATTGCTGCAGCTGCATGTTGCATGCGTTTTCAAAAGAGAGAGAGAGAGAGAGCGAGAGAGGTGGAACGTAAGGTAGACAGAGAGAGAGAAAGAGATAAAGGGGGAGAGGGAAAAGAAGAAAGTATTTGATAATATTTCATTAACTATCGATTGTATTCAATCCAAGTATTATGATAATAATCGATTGCTAACACACATTATCGATAAGTTTTAACTACAAAAAATAACGGTAAGCACAAGGAAAAAAGCTTAATTCTTTAACTTTAAAGTTTGAGCTCAAAAAATTCTGCGCAAAATAACAAAAAGATATTTTTTTATCTCTTGCTTTTGCGCTTTCAATAAACAATGCAGGACACAAAAAAACAACAAAAAACGAGAAAGGAGAAATAAAGAAGAAGAAGAAAAAACTCCAATGTTGATGCCTTTGTTCGTGCTTATATGCAAATCAATCAAAATTCATTTAAATAAAGCCCCAGCCAAAATTAATCCAGACACAAAGATGCCTGGGCCCGAAGGCTTTGTGACGCCTCCTAATGAAATATGCATTATTGAAAATAAATACGGTATACAGTAAACACTGGCGTTAAAGGCAAGCGGACAAAATAAATGCTGAAACGATAAAGAACTTTGTACTTTATAGCTAGTGTTCACTGTATACAGTGTGTAGACAATGCGTGGGAGTCGCTTGACTTGTCGTCTCGAAATTCTACACGAAAAACGACCGCACCCTATCAATGACTGTCAAACTGTAATTGTATAGTGACAAATTCTCAACGCATCCATTGATGACAATTGTGATATGCAAATGTGTGAGTGTGTTTATAACGAAATCAAATGTATATACCAGACACAATAGATACACACACACACACATAGTGACCAACACACAGACAATAGAGTATATTGACCTGGTTGCGTTAACAAAATGCTTAACGCTTCGTGAACATTCCCACTTGTGTGTTCAATTGCTGCGACTCTCAAACCAATCCATTCATACGACAACAGCCTCAAGCCCCAAACCCCAAACCCCAAAACCCGAACCCGAACCCGTAACCGAACCCCCAGCTTATGACGTTGCCACAGATTCATCGAAAGCAATCCTCTCGGTTCACATTTTCCTTTACTTACTCTACACCCCTGACTCTCTCTCTCTCTCGCTCTATGTCTCTTTACCTACTCTGCTCACGTCTATAGTCGTTGTCATCAACGTAGAACATTTCATTCATTCAGTTTTCGATACCCATTGAAAAGTTGTGCAACAAGCAAGGGAGTATTGAGGGGAAAGTCTTTAAAAGCTAAGAGATCTTTCAATGGCCTATCGATACATGAAGAGTATCAATACATATCGTTGATATGTACGCTGAAGCCTAAGGGATATGTGCCAGTCGATCAATTGCTAGGCAATGTTATAGTATATTTTTTGCTCGTGCACATTTTATCGGATTATTGACAGTCAAGACGAGTGAGTCAGTCGTTGGCTCCCGTGTGTGTTAGTGCGTGTGGCAAGTCTCTGTGTGTGTGTGTGTGTGTGGCAAAGTGGCAGCCGACCAGGACTATTTTTGGTTTGCTTCTAGCATTGCACTTAAACACTTATCGCACTTATAATCATTGGTATTTTGGGGGAAGTGGAGGCGTTTGGCGGTATTCTTTTTAGCAGCAATAACCGATTGACCAGATAACATTTTTTGGTCAAGACTTAGCCGTTGTAATTTGACAGGATACTTATGGCTAGATAGGAGATAAAAACCCTCAACTGGTTGCATTTGATTGATTGATAGTTGGCTAACGAATATGCGTTTGCTTCTATGATTTATTATTGAAATCGATTATGGCCTCCATTTACGCATTTTTTCGATTATTCATATCGATATGTTAAATGACCTAACAGTTGCTTAACTGAACTTAACTGAAATACTTTTCTACTAAGTTTCTAAAGTCGACTTATTGATAATTCTCTCTATATGCAAAATATGCCTTCTATCGATAAGTTATCGATTGTTTGTTTGCACTAGACAAACAAGAATTTTTGCACTTTTCACTTTCTGACAATTTTCGTTGTTGTTCTTAAGCTTTGTGTTTGCTTTTTATCTCGTTGTTTGCTGTCAATTCTGCTTTTCTCTTTCGGTTTCTCTCCTTCATTCTGTATGTTTTGCATCTGTTTTTTTTTGCTTGCTTTCTGTGACTTTTGCATTTGGCTTTTTATTTCAATATTATCCAACTGCAACTTGCAAATGGTTCGTTTTACGGTGTGTTTTTTGTGGAATTTTCAATTAAATTTACGACGTTTTTTTCCACATTTTTACATGTATTTTTGGAGTATCCACTCTACATTATATGGCATTAATATTAACAACTAGTATTTGTTTATGCATTTGTAGCAGCATATTTACTCGCTGGAAACAAATTTCATTTGAAACTTTTTTTGGTTTTGTCTGCTTACTGTTTGAATAAATGTTTTCTTTGACCATAACAAAAAAAAATAAAGAAGAGTTGGGTAAAACAAATATTGATATAACATGTTGTTTATTTAACAGATCGTTTGTCCTAAAGGCTGTGCACAAATATATATATTATTACAAATACAATATACAAATATTAATGAAAACTTCAGTTTGGTTTACTTCTGGCCAATTAAACTATGAAATAAAGGAAAACTAGCCGAAAACCCGCTAAAAATAGCTAACAAAATAAGAAGGAAAAAAAGAATTCAACGTTTATTGGATTTCTATGATATTTTCGAAATGCTAGCGATATTTTGCTTCAGCTTGATTTCAATGCCATTAAAACGGTTTACATTTTTATTGTTTTTTCGTACGTTTTGGCTGAGAACTTACCTTTCGGGACAGCTGTGTTATATCCACGGGCGTAACGCGATTGAGGGCCGCCAATCGTTGTAGACGCTCCCTAGCGTGCTCCTCGACGGCAATGACAAACGCGTCCTGCACCGAGTTGCCAATATCCCAAGCTATAAAAAGAGACACAAACAGAGAGAGAGAGAGAGAGAGTGAGTAAATGTGAAATGATTTATGGGAGATGCTGTCGCTGTCAGACAACCAATGCCAAGCGCTGGCAACCACAAGAGCATTCTTTACGCGAGCTTAATAGATAGTATGCATGACTAGCAGATACCCTGTTTATTTTACTTTAAACAATCAAAAAACAGAGAGGAAAAGATTTTCTATCAGCCTACAAAACTATCGAAAGTCTCGCTTAGTTCAACTGCAACCAAACAAAGCAAAGGCAAAAGTGAATATGCCCACTTTAAAGCTCTATATGCTTAGTATGTACAGGGTATTTTAGGAGGTCAACAACACACATGGGCCAATATGTGTGATAAAAAACAAAAATTCGTGTATATACATACAATTAAATTTTATATCCTTGCGCGTACTTTATGTGCATTTAAAAGATGCATAAATATTTATAGGTAGAAAGAAACAGAAGCTTCAAAATTGAAACTATCGACAGGGGAAGATTGTGAAATTCACTTGAACACACTTGTGCACAAACGAAATGAGATTACATAAATCTCTGTACTTGTCATCGACTAGTTAAGTATTAATTACACATGAGGGAGCGAGAGAGAGCGAGAGAGAGAGAAACATATTCATTAATATGGAATTTCCGTTTGACATTCAAACAATAAGTAATCTGGAACAAAACAATTGGCTATGGCTAGAAGCTTAATATGCTTTTGTGTCCACAACGGCCAGCTGGACAGATTATTCATACTGCATGCCCCGGGAGAATGCAACAAAAAGAAGAAGAAGCAGCAGAAGGGGCGTACAATGCACATGGAACAGCAGAGATAAAGATGTTGGATAACCATTTGCTTGGCTTGCTGCAGCTGATTGAGTGCAAATGGATATGGATAGTCAAATTGTGGGCGTTGGCCAAAATATTTCCGCTTTAAGGAAATATTATTGACATAATTTGCATACAGAAAATGTATGTAAATTTTGATTTAATCGATTGGAAAAAGTCGAATATCATTACAAACGGTTTGTTTGAGTATATAAATTAACTTATAAGTGATTTTAACCTGATTTCAGAACATTTTCTGTGCTTTAAGATGAATAAGCGAGTTCAACAAAGTTTAGCTTAATTCAATATGGATTTAACTTAAAGTTTAAACCTCTTACTTAGACTACTTCTTCATTTAATATTTGCTTGAATTTATTAAAGTTAAAAGCTTTTTTCTTAATTTCAGTTGATTTTTACTTATTTCAAGATGCATTTCTCTCAAACAAAAGATTTTTCTTTGTTTCAGTTGGGTTTTAGTGAGTTTACTCTTAGTCAAAAACTGTTTGAGTTAAGTTAAACTGTATTTAAGCAGAAATATCTCTGCCTTAAGCTAATTTTATCTTAATGCAAGCTCGTTTTCTATGATACCCAGGAGTAGAATTTTACTTATGCTTCGACCCTGTTCATAGTTGTGCGCTTTTCTTCGAATTTTCCATCCACCGTTAACATTTAATTAGTTACGTTTACTCAAAACGAAATCAACTAAGTCAAAGCAGAAGTATTTAAGTCAAAGCAGTGTGGAAAGTAGTTGTTAGTTAGAAAAGACGTCTTCTTGCTTAGATGGCTGTTAAATTTTAATTGCTTGGTTACCAGAAAGAATATCGAGTGCGTGGGGTGAAAAAGCAAGGGGGCGGGGCGGGGGGGAGTTGAGAGTAGGGCAATAAGCTAAATAAAGTTGATGATGATTTAGGAATGCATTCATTTCAGTTCGTCTAGAGGATAGATAGAGAGACAAAAAGCAATGTGGCATTGACTTGGTCTTTAGTATAAACTGTCTGTCCCCATGTATTTGCTGCTGTCTTCTTAAACTTCTACTTCACTTTGTTCGTCTTCTTTTTTTTTTAACGAGCGCTAGCTGAAAATGTCGAAGGAATTGTCAACTACTATCATGGAAATGTGTGTTCGCTTGCTGCCTGTCAACGGCGACATCTTTTTGCCAGACCTCGACCCATTTTCATTTAACTTTTTGAATACCCTGTGTGCCCATTAAATACCCAAAGAAGTATACGCGGCTAAAAGACTCAACCGAGAGAGAGAGAGAGAGAGAGAGAGAGAGAGAGAGCAGTTAGAAAGGGGTATCTTAAAGGCCAAGCAGGGGCATTGCTGTACATAGCCACTTGGGCTTGTTAGTTTTTTGGGGCTGTTGATTAAGCCCAAAGAGAGACTGAGCGAGGGCGAGAGAGAGCGAGAGCGTGAGAGAGAAGTTAAGCCTAAGTCGCGCCCCAAAAAACTGGGCCGCCATCTGATGGCAGCCCTTTTGGTATCGACCCACTCGCTCTGCTGTTGCAAATCCAATTAGGCGCCATTCGCGTTTGTCAGCTTCGTCGTCACATGTCGTTGAACCTTCATATCCAAGCAACGTACCAGCTGACTTTTAATCTCATTTGTTTCTCTATGTGTGTGTGTGTTGGTGTGTGTGTGTGTGTGTGTGTGAGGCACACCTACATATGACGCGCCTTGACAGTCGCGAACGCATTTCAGCTCAGATGCACTTAAAGAAAAACTATGCAAAATTTCCTATTGAAATCCTTTCCTTTACAGGTAAAAGGAATTTTTATTCCAAAAGCTTTAAGCGAACTCCAATTGAATCGCTTTTTAGTCTAGATATGTCGCAAACTCATTAGTCAATTAGTTGTTAGTGCAAAGTGCAAGTTGTCAATTCGCTCAGTGACAACTGTTAATTGTGTATCTGTCCTGTGTCGCAGTAACCAACCCAACCTAACCCAACCCAACCCACCGCATCGCTCCTGTCCTCTCCTGTCATTGTGTTACAGTCCTGACTGTATTCAACGCTGTCCATTGTGTCCATTCGGTGCTATATTATTAACCTTAATTAGCATTTAATGGCGCTGGAGGGGCCAATGTACAGATGGATAGATGGATGGATGGATGGATGGATGGATTCCTGTATTCGCTTTGAGTTATGTACACAACATAAATTGAAGAACCAATCATCATCATCATCATAATCGTTATTATTATTGACATTATCATCAATTTCAACTTCAATATGCATGGAACGATAGTTTTTCTTCTTCTTTTTCTTTCACTCTTTACCACAGAGAAGGAGAGAGAAAGGGAAAGAGAGAGAGAGAAGAAGACCTGCCACTTGCCACTGGAACATCAAAAGCGGTTGGGCCCGAAGCTGAAATTGAAGCATTGACTGAGACAGCGTTTTAATTGCCGCAACGAATCGATAAACAATAGACCAAAGTGCTCCCTCTCTCTCTCCCCCTCTCTCTCTCTCTCTTTAATTGCAAAGGCAACGTGTAAAAGTGTGCCTCTAACGACAACAACAACAACAAAGGGGCACATTGCTAACTAGTTTAATAAGCGGCAAAGGCCAAAATTAATTGCCTTTACCAACACGTAAATAAAGTGATACGCATATGCGTTTTACAACACTTGAACTAACTGTTCTTAGGTTTAATTTTCAATGGCTTACGCGTCGCATGCGTAATATTTAGTTGATATATAAACCAAATCAAATTGTAAGTTTACCTAAGGCATTTTACAACACTTATTTGTTTGATTTAATCCCATGTAAATGCCATTCAGATTTATTCCCAACTAACCCAACTAGAAGACGAAAAAAAAACCTTTACAATAAACTCAACTTTGACACAAATCAAAGTGATTAAGTTTATTTTGTCTTTTGGCTTCGGTCTCTTTGATTTTAACGTATCAAAAACAAGTTTTTGTTCGAGTGCAAACACATTTCATTCATTCATCAACAACGTATAGATTGCCGGCCCATGCTGCAAATGCCAAAGTTTTGCATTGAAATTCTTTGATGGTTGCCAAAGTGAATACACGAATGTGTTTTTTGCTTTGGAATAACATTTTCCATCTTGTTGATTCTGTTTTTACTGCTTGTGGTCAGCCCTTTAAGCCACAAAAAACAGAACTTTAAAACAATTTGCTTTGATAAAGGTGTTGAGTCAATGGGTTTTAAAAAACAAACAAAAGCTAATTTTTGGATTATTTACTTTTATTTGAGTTTGTTTTGATGTTTGATTATGACCTTAATCGGTTTTGGCTTCGTTTGTCATTTGCAATTAATATTCAAATTGTAATTAAATAATGTTCTGCTGAACTATTCATTATAAATGAATATTTGCCTTGTGGCAATGCCTTTTGACCCGGCGGCGGGGCACACGCGTCGCATACGTGATATCTGAGCTATTACACTCTCGTCTCTCTCTCTCTCTCTTTTTGCTCACTTTCAGCCAATAATTGGCCATTAAATAATTATAACATCATCATAATGCATGCGAATATTATTAAAACAAACAATACACATTTCCACAATTTTCTAATTTCTTTTTTTTTCGTTTTAATCCATTTGTCTTTATCTATTTTACGTGTCAAATTAAGCATTACGTTTGCGCCATTGTTCTTGATTTCCCATTATTATAAATATGCATTCTTTATAGCTTGATTTGGGGGCGTTTTATTTTTTTTTTTGATATTGCGCTAAGCTCTTCTCATGTTATTAACATGTTTGTTAACAGCACTTAGGCATAACAGCGTTATGTTAATAACATTAAAATCTCTACCTAACAGCTGTTGATCATTTATTGTTCTGGCTCTCTTGAGATTTCGGCTTAACGAAAAAAAACAAAAAAATAAATACAAAACACCTGCACCTAACAAAATGAACAACAAAAAGGCATTTATATAATAACGTTTGTGTATTATTATTATTATTATTTCTATTTTAACATTCCATTCTCAGTCGCTGTTTTGTTCTTGCTGTTGTTGTTGCTGTTTGTTAGCCATTTTTCAGCATCGCTTTTGTTGCTGTTTTGTGAAACTCGTTTGTTGGCTGCACAAGATTTCGGTTTTTATACACGCTTATACATATAACTTGGCTTTCTTCTTCTTCTTACTCCGCTTGCTTTGTCTTCTTTTTCTTTCTCTCTCTGTGTGTGTGTTGTTCTTCTTCTTTATTTGTATCTATGTAGCATGTGCGCGCGGGTTATGTAACCGCAAAATGATGTATCACATTTCCGAGGCTAGCTGGTGTGTGACTGGGACTGGGACTGAAGCTGGAGCTGGGAAGGGATTGGCCCTGCTCATGACCATCGCATTGTATACATATATATATATTTGGTATTTTTCTTTTTTTTCGCAGCCAAAACCAAAGAAACTTTATATGTATTGCGGCATTGTTTTTGTTTTTTTTTCTTGTTCAAGCTTAGAAGCTGTTCTCTCAATGCATATACATATACATATGTGTATATATATGTATGTATATCGATTGTATAATAGTTATGTAAACATTTAATTAGCATATGTACAATATGTGCCATACATATTGATGGTTTGTGCAGTTTTTGTTTTTTTTCTCTCCGCTAAAATGGAAAGTAAAACATGCAAATTTTAGTTATGCGTTGACTTTCGTTTGACATAAGAAAGTCACAAAATGTGTGTGTGTGTGCGAGGTGTGTGTGTGTGTGTGTGTGCTTTTCGTTTAATGTCTCACGTAATCCACATTTAATGCTCGTGTGTTTTGAGCTTTTTTAATACACTTACAAAAGGTTAATTGAATCGATTGCCAAAAAAGAAGAAGAAGAAGGAAATACACAATCGATTTCGATAGCTAAAGCGATTAATAGTAAAACAACGATTTACAAGGAGCACCTTTAAAGCTTATTAACTCCAACAAAAAGTAAGCAAATATCAGAAACAATCGATTAATCGTTGATTGAAGCCAACAAAAACGATTTAAATCGATTGTTACACTTTCGACAGCATAAATTCGATATGTTTGTGTGTAAATTAAATGAAAAAACCAAATAATTGTCGGAAAGTGTATTAAATTTGTCGCTGATATCTTGAACTGCTTTGTGTTTTATTATCGTTTTAATTTTTGCTTGGTTTCTGTGACAGATTTATTTGTTTTGTGCTGTGTGCGCATAGATAACGGTTAAGTAAACATATAAATCCCATTCCCCTCGCCCCTTCCCTCGCCCATTCTCTTGTTGTTTATCTCCGCTAATCATTTAGTGTACGATTTAAGTCATATTATACTCAGATAGTCAGGCACATATCAAGTGGGTTAAGACAGAACTTGTATGTTGTATAATCGATAAAGATCAATTTGTATCGTTTATGAACAGAATTTTAAGAGAACTACATGATAATTGCCTTGTTTTGATGACCTGCCTATCGATAACATTGGAAGTTTCTCTATTAAACTGCTACTGTTAAGATAACAGCATTCTGTTAAAACTTAACATTCTGTTAGTATACCTCTTCGTTTTGTATAACAAGCATATTATGACTTAAAATGTGTGCACTTTAAAGTAATTTCTTTTAAATTGAATTGCATTTTTGTGTGTGTGAGAGTGGCGCCCCCTAGCTGCAAGCAGTTGCGTTCTATTTGTTCGTTCAACTTGACTAATTGGCAAAACCTATGAAATAAAAAACCCTTCCACCAAGCCAAGCACACACACACGCACACACGCACACACACACACACTTAAAGTCATATACTCTTTATGCATATATAAAATGTGTGTCAAACTGATTTGATTTGATTTGATTGTCCAAACTCGCTGCCAACTCTTATGTGCATACACACATACGTGTGTGTGTGTGAATGTGTGTTTGCACATACATAAATATTACTCATACGCCCAGTTAAAGTGCAGTGTAAAGCGTTGAGAGCTGTTATCAGTCGCCGCTTATCGGACAGAAGGCAGGCAGCCAAAGTAAACAAGAAGTTTGTTTTTTTCTTCTTATTCTTTCTTTGGCATTGTAGCCTTTGGCGCTGCTCTGATAAACAGGTGAAAAGGTAGGGAGAGGGGGATACCAAAGGAGGGGAGGGGGGAAGGGACTGGCTGCTATGTCAACTGCTGATTGCTGCTGATGGACGGTTTGACGCAGTTTAAAAAAGAAAATGTTTTCTATATATAATAAAAGTGGCGAGTTGGTGAGGGGGTGGGGTAAGGGAGAGGGGAGGGGGGGGGAGGGGTTTTGCATGTGTTTACCTTTTAAGCAATTGCAACTTTAAATTGAATTCATTTTGAGCTGACGATGACGAAGACCCTGATGTTCTTGTTCTTGTTTTTATTGTTGTTTGGTATTTTTTACAGTTAACATTTTGTGTTTTTACACGCTCTTCTTCTTCCCCTTCTTCTTCTTCTTCTTGTTGCTGTTGCTGTTATTGCAGTTGGCTCAGGTGTGCATTGTCTCACGTTTGTTTATTTATTTACTCGCTTGATTGCCTCACACACACACACACACACACACACACACACACACACACACACACACACACACAGAAAAATGCTTCTTTTCTTGCTGTCAAATTCTTTGCGACTGCAAGAGTCGCCATCTATCGTCTATCATTGGCAATTTCAATCGCTTGCAATCTTCTTTTTCACACTTTCAGTTTCTAGTGTTCTTTGGAACGAACTGAATGTTTCAAATGAACTGAACTCAATAACTAAACAGAATTCATGTTCATTTGAATAACTAGTTCGATTCAATTGAATCACTTTCGAACGCTCTTTTTTTGCCTGTAATTGTTTTTTCATATCACTTTTATTCTCGGTTTCGGTTTCTTTTGGGCTTTTCCCTCTCCCTCCCTCTCTCTTTCTCTTTCTTTTTCTTTTTCTCAGTAAGTAAGCAAAGATAAGGCTCAAGTCCTGTTTTCGTTTTAAGTTGTTGCAACAACAAAAGAACAATAATTGTATATATAAAAGGTAAAACTAAATAATATTGGCATGAAATAAAGTCGACAACAAAAGACAAAAGAATGGGAAATGAAATAAGCTTTAAGGTTTGCTTTAAATGAAAGCTTTGAAGCTTTAAGAACGCAACAAAATGATCGACAGCATTGTTGTGAAAAAGGAATATTGCAAATAATTCTGGCAAAAATATGATTGACACGAAAATCGAATACGAAAAACGAAAAACGAGAATGAAACTCATGTCGAGAGCAATATTAAATGAGAATGTTGATGATGATAACGATGCTCGACATCAATTGCCACACACACACACATGGATACACTTGCAACATTAGTTGCACAGCTGCTTATCAGCTGTGCCACACAACAGAAAGAGTGAAAGAGAGAGAGAATAGAACATATGGACAGCCGGAAAGCAGGAAGGAAGAAGGCAAGGCTTGGGTCAAGCTTTTGGTTCTTACTAACACCCCTTCCCCCCTCTCCCTACACCCTCTCTACACTCATATGTGCAGCATGCAATTCCATGGCCAACTAACTAAAAAATATATATATATGTATATAGATAGATAAAGACTTTGGGTCGCTTTTGAGGCAATGACTTTTACACATCGCAGCACATGGCTGCCCAACCACACACCTCTCTATCCCCCCCCCCTCCCCCTTGCCACCACTAAGCGCTCAATTGTATCCACCATAATCATCATCATCATCATCGTTGTTGAGCGTAAGGCAACTCTCACAGAATTGACTCTCGGGGCAGCTAAGCGAGCAGAGCGACGCCGAAGAAAAACTTGCCATACCGGATTTCAAGCTATGCCCCAAGCTAAGCACCACTAGCAGCTACCCCTGCCCCCCTAACCCCGTTCCCGCCTCTCTCAAAACTCAAACACCTGGACCATGGACCATGGGCAATAGACAAGCTCTCTCTCTAGCGCTCTCTGTCTCTGTCGCACTCTTCTTGGGTGCTCTCTATTGATTTCGTTTTATACAAGAACAAAACAAAATTCATGGCTTTGGAATTCTAACGTTTGTCTCTTTTCACAGTGTGTGTGTGTGTGTGTGTGTTAGCAAACAAGTCAAGTTATAGGTAACTTCTTTGCTTTGTTGCTTTTTTTTGGGGGATACTTCAAGATGAAAACTAGAAATTCTTTAAGTTGTTTTGACCCAAAAAAAAAACAACAACGGAGAAAGAACGCCCAATGTCAATTGGGAAGGAAGCGAGAGAGAGAGAGAGAGAGAGAGCGCTTAATATTGGGCAAACAAATAAACAAAGAGTTTCAACATGAAGAAGTTAAAAAGGCAGAGAGAATAAGAGTTATATTTTAAGTCAAGATAGACTCGAAAATAAAGTAAGCCACAAAATATACAAAAACTCAAGCTACAGTTTGAGCTGCGCTTTGAGAGTAAATCTTATTTATTGACCAAGACTAATGCTAAGAAAAACGATAGTGAAAATATAATAGATTAGCTTGATTAACAAATCAGCTTAATTATACACAATTAATTATGATTAGAAAGTCGATTAAGTTAGGTGCAACAAACTAAGTCGTTTTGTTGTTAAGTTTATGGCCAAAATAGTTGAAGGAAATATCAAAAAACAAAAAAAAGAAAAGGAGAGATGGAAGAAAGAGAGAGAGAGCGAAGGCTTTGTCATGTTTACTTCAAAATGTCATAAAAAGCAGAATGCATTGACTTAGCTTAGCGCTGAGCAGTTAATTGAATTCCTAAAAATACCCGCCCTCTATCGGCAAATGCGACAAGTGCAAAGGAGAGGGAGAGAGAAAGAGTAAGCTGTTGTTGTTGTTGTTGTTATCGCTTTACGTAAAGTAATAACTAGCATATTTAGTTTGAATGAAATTGGAAACTAAAATAAGCTAATGAATGGGAAATGGCAGAAATTAGATAATGCAATTACAGTTTATGCTGCTTTGAATGGTTTCCAGCTAAGCAAACAAATGTAAAAAGGAAAATTGTATGGAATTTTATCATTTAATTTCATTTTGCAAGTTTATGAAAAACAAACAAAACAGCTGTGCCAAATGTTTACGCATAAGTTTAGCTAGAAAACAGCAATAACAACAACAAACGAATAAAGAAAACGCCCCTAAAACTGACAAATGCAATTGTTCTTAAACTGTGTTTTTTTTGGGAACAGCAACAAAAAACTCGTTTTGTTTTCAGGTTAGTTTTTGGAGTTTGCCGTTATCCAAAAACACACGCACAGTTTTGGAGGCACTGCACACTACTTGAAATTTAAGCGACTTTTCTTGCACTTAGGTTTGTGCAAAAATCATATATTTTTGGCAAAAACCTTTCCATTTGGTTAACTCTCTTTGGCAGCAGCTTCAGCGCCCACTGTAAACTTCCCACTTTCCACACACACACACACACACACACACACACACACACTGCCCACTCCAATGCCATTCCAGTTACACATTTTTTTTTGTTTTGCAATCGTTTTTGTTTTTGTGCCATTTTCTAGCATGTGAAATGTGAATGGCAACGCGATCAGTACACTAAGCAGAGGTGTCAAAACAACAAGAATTTTATTGCCTCTCTCTCTCTCTCGCTCTTTTGTTCGGAGCAGAGAGAGAGCGAGTATCGTTGAGAGAGCCAAGCTTTGGTTAGTTTTGGCAGCTTTGTTAGTTAGTTTTGCTTCCGCTGGCTTTTTTGTTTTACATTATTTTTTTTCTTTCGTTTTGTATTGCATTCCAATAATGCTCCGCAATACGTTTGCGTGTATGTGTAAAGCAGGTATTATCCGGCTTTGCCCGTGTTGTATTACTAAATGTAGGGTATACAAATGCACAGCTGTGCAATGACTAAAGTCTGAATCAACACGCAAAACTCAAATGGAAAAATGTCAACATTGCCGGTAAAACAAAAAAAAAGCCCAAAAAAAAAAACAGCAAAATGAAATAATAATAAAACATAATAAAGCAAGAAAATGTAAATGTTTTTTTTTTATTGCTTACTGTTCCACAAATGTAACTCAGCGCTGATGCTTGTATATTGCATAAATGTTGCCCTTCGCCCCACAAAACAAAAACAAACACAACAGAAAATAATAATAACAAAAAAACAGTTAAAGCACAACGCCGACGTCGCCGTCTCTGCCGCTGTCGCTGTCACTGCTGATTCATGGCTCATGCATACAAAGCTCAGCTGGCAGCTGTGACTGGCAGGCAGGCAGACATAGACGAAAAAACTTAGGCATTATCCGTGGGAGGGAAAGTTTGACAAGCATTGCAAAACACTTACTTTAGATGCGTTGTTATTGTTGCTGCTATCAAACTGGCTACACCAAAAACAATATTTAACACTGAATATACACTAAACACACACAGCGAACGGTAAAAAACCAAAAAAAAAAAACGGCACGTTATGGCAATGAAACTGATGCTGATGCTGGCGCAGTCGCTAACGCAGTCGCTGACGCAGTCGCAGAGACGCAGTTGCTCTAAAACGCCAACGCGTGCGCGCGCGCTCGTACAATATGAGAAGACGTGGCAAAAGGGGTAGACGTTGCGGTAGCCGGCACGACAAACACGAAACACGAAACACAAAAAACCGAAAACCCGAATGCAACGTTAACGCTACGACAAACGGCGACAGTTGCCGCACAACTGATGTGATTAGTTGCTAAAGCTACCGCAGCTAGGCCCCAAAACTGACAGCAACTGGTGAGAGCGAGAGCGAGAGAGCGTGTCAGAGTTGACCACAAAAGCTGCGCGCAATGCTCAAAACAGCGCAACTAACGACAAAAAGAGCGAACAGTTGGAAAGTCACTGCAGCTGTTATTTTAGCTAAATGTTAACAGTTGCTTGAAATGAATTGAATGTTGAATGCGACTTTTTAGATACCACTTAACTTACCCAATCGAGAATCATTCTTTTTGCGTACACGCAAACAAATTGTGCAGGATTTAATGCACTGTAAATAAAGAAATTATATTAATATTATGGTAATATATTTTGTTTTATAGTCAACTTACATCGTGTATGTGCCGTATGGCTTCGCCTCGCGATATATTGTCCAAACTGAGGCCATTGACCTCGAGTATCTCATCGCCCACTTCCAGATTATCGCGATCGGACGGTGAGCCGTATAATTTAATTTTACCCTCAGCATTCTCAACAAGTATGATAACATATCCAGATAGTTCCACAACCTGTTGCTGTCACAAAAGAGAAACGGCACATAAGTACAGTAGTCACTCGTTACAGCTACTAGACTACCGAAAGCTTCTAAACGTAAGTTTTCATCAGTTTCTGTAACGATTTTTGGCTCATCAATGAAAAGAAAATTGTTTTTCCCCAGAAATTTTCAATGTGCTCAGGTTTTCAATGTTTCAGCCTCATAAAGCCATTTGCATAAATGCTACAAAATGTTTAATGTTCAATGTGTGAGGGGGGTAAGTAGGTAAGGAGGGGTAGTAGGCGGTCAGATTGGGTGAAAGGCTGTCCAAAAACCAAATTAATTATACACAAATGTGAGCAACTTTGGCCAAGTAACTGCCACTTCCTAACCTACCAACCCCCCAACCTACCACCACCCCCCTCCTAAGCTTAACAGCAGGCAACACAATTTTCTGCCTCCTGTTGCCTAGTTGTGTGTGCGTGTGTGTGGGAATTTCAAGCCCATTATAGCTTCGGCTGGCTCGTTATGTTAATTACAACAAATTATGCTTGTGTGGCAAATGCGTGCGACTAAATTCAACCTTGCCACACACACACCCCCCCCCCTTCCCCTTTCCGCCCAACACCCCTCCGCCCATATGTTATGGAACAGGATATGGTTAATAGCAAAGTCTGAAGCCTGTTTAGGCTGTTCAGTTGTTGGCCAAATATGATAACGTTAACGAGCCTTTTGGCTCTTTCGTTTGAGATTAAAGTCATTTTTAGCTTGTTTAAAGCCAAGAAACGCGCAACTTAAGTTAATCGAATGGCGAAAGGTCAACGGGGGGGCGGGGATTGGCGATTGGGCGTGGCAAGAGTGCAATTGTTGCAAGGTTGGGCACGTGCCACAGAACATGAAATGCGACAGCAAACAATTTGCCGCAGCCAACAACAACAACAACAACAAACAAAACCCAAAAGCTCAACTCGAGTCGCGTCGAGTCGAGTTGGCCAACAGCCAAATGGAAATGGCCAGAAAGGAACAATGCCACAAACAAACAAATGGCGCTAAAGGTGCAACAACAACAACAACAATGATGACAACTTGACATTTGATAGGCGTCTCGCAATAGCTGCTGCCCCCTTGCCTCCTGCCCCCTTGCCAGTGTCACAGCTGCTTAATGTGATTAGAGAAGGACGCAAAAAAAACTCAGCAACAAATGTTGGCCAATTGATGCTAGCCAGGGGTTGCGGTTGGGGGGGAGGGGTTGTAAAAGCCTTTCCGTTAACATTAACTTTAACATAACAGAGTTACGAGAGCTTCTTAGCGCTGTTATGTTAATAACATGCAAGACTCTACATAACAGCCTATGATCATTTATGTTACTAACAGATTCTATTTAACAGTGGAAGTCTTTAAGGTTTTCAACGTTGAATAAACTTATTTACCAGAGCTTTGGCAAAACAAAACCAGCAGCGACATAATTATTGGCGTTTCAGCGCCGGATGTGGGCACTCAGCACCCACCCACGCACACACACACACACTCAAGCGTACTCTTGGGGTGTGTGAAGGACAAGCGGCGACATGGACTCAAAATTGGAGCAACCTTAGTCGCAGTCGCAATCGCAATCGCAGTCACATTCACAGTCGTTTTACTACCCCTGCACCATTGCCACCCAAACCCCCCCCCCTCCCCCTGCCATTCCCCCCTTTGTCGCACTTGAATGAAAAATGACAGCAATTACGCTTAAATTATGCGTTTGTTTTCATATGAGCGTCCTTGTCAGTCTGTTTTTTTCTTTTTCTCCCTCTCTGCTTCTTTTTTTTTGTTTGTGTTTAACTTTTGCTGTTGTTGCTGTTGTACTACTTGAAGCTCATTTCACACATTGACACATAGACAGAGAGACATTGAGGCACTTGCACACACACACATAGACAGTTAGATAAATGTACACACACACACACACACGCAGAGAGACATTTGTCAAGCTAAAAGCTTTATAAAATGCTTTCTAACCTCAAAAATTAATGGCAATGCTCCTGAGACTGGTCAAATGGCAAAGCGTTGAAAAAACAAACGTACAAAATTAAACTTTCTTTATTATGTATATATTTATTATAAAGATTATTTTATTCACTTCCCAAACAGCGAACAAACAGCCTTGAACAGGTAAACAAAAACCGCGTTTGCTATATATATAGAAACGATTATAAATGTGACAGTAACAAACAAAAAAAATGGTGTGCTTAAAAAAGGGGGCGCCCTAAAAAGTATGCTACACTTTGGTGACATGCGAAGCGAGACAGCGAAATTTCTTGCCTTGACTTTTGCTGCTAATCAGACAACCAAAAACAAAAACACAAACAACAACAACACTTGACTTGTCATATTTGACACACACATATGTATGTATGTAGATGAATAAATGACGTTAAAGTCTACAGTGAAACGTGGATCAGCATTTTCAAATGCATTCAATTCATTACTCTACACCAAAGCCAGCAGCCACAGCGGCTAATCAGACAAAAGTCTGGGCAAAAACAAAAAGAGAGAGCGACGGGAGAGCGAGCGATTTAAAACGCTAAGCCGGCTGGCAAGCTGACTGCTTTGTAGACTTGCAGTGTAGACTTTTTGAAACAACAGAAAAGAAAAAAACTCTGCCAAAATCATGCTGCAAAAATTTGTGAATGTTGTGTGCAGAACCGTTAGGCCAGCTGGCACTTGGCAAAGCTTTGTTGAAAGTCGACTTTCAATGTTCGCTCAGCTTCAATTGAGTCAGTCAGTCGTATGCAATGTGTACTATAACTTTTATTCACTGTTTGCCCTCCCCGCCTGCCTGTCCTCTTGCCTGCCATGACACATGCGCATTGTGCGAGTATGCGAGACACACACACACAGACAGAGGCATTGGCAGACGCACATGTGCGGCGCTGCCAACGTCGACGTCATCAACGCTGTCGTCGCGACGCGTCGTCATGCGGCTGAATTTTGTGAATTAAAAGCACGCACACAGTCACACACACGCGCACTCACACACACACACAGTATACATATGTACATACATACATGCATATCACACTGACTTAATAAAGCAAATGTTCCGTTACTTGCCAGCTTCTTTTTTCTTCCTCTGCTTGTGTTTTTGCTGTTGCTGTTGTTGCTTTTCGCCGCGTGCTATAAACTATAGCAACACAAGCAAGAAGAAGCAACAACAACAAAAACAACAACAACAACAGCGACAGGGAAAAAAACTTTTCGTATTTCATGGCAATAGTTGCAAACTTTGGACAACTTATCGTGCGTAGAGGTGGATAGAAATGGAGGGGTTGGGGGGGTTTTACGGGTGGGTGATAGCTCGAATGTTTGTTATTGGTTATTGAGGTTATGGCCTGTGTAGCGGTAGGTGCAAGCGGTTTCTATAGAAGGCGCCTCAAGCAAGAATTTACGCAAAAAAGAAACGAAAAAAAAACTGTCTGCTTTAAGATATGTAACTTTTTATCAATGAACATACACACATAAAGAGATATCATGTTAACGTTGCGTTACATAGCTGCATAGCTCTAAAAGTAAAACGCATTGTCAGGCTCTATGGCTGCGATTGAGAAGCAACAATAAAAATGGCAAACGCTGCGGAATGCAATCTGCATTTAAGTAGCAAACAATAACAACTAAAAGCGCATTTGCATACGACAGAGGCAACAACAACAACAGCAACAACAACAAGAAGAAGAAACAACCGTTTACAGTACAGTTATAAGCTGTGCTAGCTATTTCCCTCTCGCTCATGCTTACGCTCTGTTGCTGCTGCAGCTGTCAAGTGATGAAATACAAAAAATGTATTTTCTTCTTCTTTTGCTTTTGTTTTTGCATAAGCAGTCGCTTAAGTGTGTGTGTGTGTGTGTGTGTGTTGTTGATGCTGATGATGACACTATGTAATGACAAACGGAGATTTTGACTGGCTTTTTATGACTTATTCACACGCACACACACATGCACACGCACACACACAGCGAAAGCGAGCGTCAACTCGACTTCAAACGGTGACGTGCAAGGCCAAAAACAGCAGCAGCTGCCAAGCAACGCTTTTTCACACACTCTCTCTCTCTCCCTCTCTCTGTCGCTTAACCAAAAATCTGCCTGCCCAGCACTTGGCACAATGCCCTTCAAGAATATTTGCCAGCGGTGTGAGAGGAAGAGCGACAAAGAGAGGGGTATAAAAGATCTGCCTCTCACACTCTGTCATACGCTCTTCACGCACCAGGCAGCTGACTGTGTGGGCGTTGTTGTTGTTCCTG
This sequence comes from Scaptomyza caliginosa, assembly GCA_035044725.1. Classification (NCBI taxonomy): domain Eukaryota; kingdom Metazoa; phylum Arthropoda; class Insecta; order Diptera; family Drosophilidae; genus Scaptomyza; species Scaptomyza caliginosa. Next base: position 208,141 of record JAWNNR010000482.1, read on the forward strand.
TTGTTGTTGTGAACAGCTAAAAGGAAACAGCTGTGTGGGTGCGCCTTTGTAAATATGTGTGTACGCGTGTGCGTGTGGATGCCTTTGTCTGTCTGTCTATGTCTATGTGTGTGTGTGTGTGTGTGTGTTAAGTGTATGTCTTCGCAAAAACGGCAATGTTTAATTAAAAGCGATAGCAACAAAACGCAACGCGTGAAACTCATCGCTGGCAAATGCAAATGGATGAAAATGGCAAAAAGCGAATACACAATATAAGGATGCCCAAAAAAAAAAAAAAACACCCAACCCCCCTCTGCCGCCAACAACAGCCACTGCTTGCCAAATGGAATGCATTGAAGGAGGCGCCGTGACCAGAGAAGGGTCAAACAAGGCGCTTGTCTTTCCATTTAGAGTTTCACAAGAAAACGACAACAACAACAGCAAGACGAAGAAGAACAAAGAAGACAACTTAAATCAATATGCCGCACGTTCATAAAACGAAATTTCGCCCAGTGTGCTGCAAATTGCAGTTGCAAAATTATTGTGGGCATAATAACCGCAGGCCCGCAGGGGGGGGGGGGTAATAGGGATGGGAAGAACAAGGGGGAGCGGGAGGGGGAGGCCATGAGAATAACAAAATTTTGCAATTAGTAAAGCGCAGAAATGCATATAAATACAGTGGTGTCCGTAAAAAGTGTACAGCTATAATATCGCCTGAAGAAGAAGAACAAGCAAAAGGGGTAAGAGAAGTATCATGAATGAGAATTGCGAAAGATTTTTTCTTTTTTTTTATGTTTTCCAACACTTTTTTTTTCCCATGTTTAGGCACTAAAACATGTATTTTAGCAATACAGCAAGAACAATTTGCTATAATCAAACAAGACTGTAGCACTTACACACACACACACACACACACACACACACACACAATTATTTGATGTGATTGCGGTTGGCAGCTTCGTGTTCTTTGTCTATGATAATGTTTAATATTAAATGCGGCATATATAAATACAACAAAAACAACAACGTGTCGCTGTGTGTGTGTGTTGTGTGTTTAGGGATGTATTTGTATATGTGTGACACGAGCAATTCATAATAAATTTAAATAACCTGCAGGCATTTATGAATAAATAGTTTCATTGTAAATTCAAATAATAATAATCATGGAACATGTGCTATTAACTGATAGCCAAACACACACACACACACACACACGCATTCATGTTTTTAATTCAGAAATAAATATTTGTGGCAAACGTTTAATTGAATGAAAAGTTCAATATGCTTGGCCAACCACAGTGACAATTTTATATTTTAGATAATTACTATTAACCATAATCGACAAAGTACACATTATGTGTGTTTACTGTAATCAAGCTGCTTCCAGCCTGTTTGTCCAAACTTGTTATTGCAACAGGCACAAACAATTGGTTTTAGTTGAAATTGTTTGATTAATACACTTGTCAAGCAGAATAACTGTATGTTTAGTGTTGTGAAACGTGTCAAATAGCTAAACTAAAAGTGTCTTTGAACCAAATGTTGAACATAATTAGGTTTTAAAGTAAAATGCAACATTTCAATTAAAAGTTTCTCTGAAATATGCAGAGATAAACAGAGTATTTGTACTTTTAGTGTTGAGAAACGTGTCAAATAGCTAAACTAAAAGTGTCTTTGAACCAAATGTTGAACATAATTAGGTTTTAGAGTAAAATGAAACATTTCAATTAAAAGTTTCTCTGAAATGTGCACATTTAAACAGAGTAATTGTACTTTTAGTGTTGTGAAACGTGTATAAGAAGCTCTTCAACCCAAATTGCTTAATGTTTCCAATTCTTATCGGGTTGTTCTAGGAATCGTGACAGTCACATACACTTTTCTCCGCATTTTATCTCAAAAACCTCGATTTAACCACATTAACTGTGTGTTCAGTGTTGAAAAACGTAGCTAAAAGCTATGTTTAAACCGTCTTTTATTGAAAAGTTTCTGTAGCCTTTAAAAAAAAAATAAACTCAGCAAAGATAACTTTAATAAATCCTTGTACCAGATATCAACTCAACACTATATGCTCTAAGGTTATACATAAAAGTGTATCTACCATATATATATATATATATATATATATATATATATATGTACATTGGGAAGGCATTCAATCAAAGGAATTTTCGTTGAAGTGAAATATGTTCTTACTCCTGCCGTTTGTGGCTTGTGGTCGTCAACAGATATATTTGGCTAATTAGATACACATATGTGTGTGCGTGTGTGTGTGTGGTTGTGTGTGTGTGTGTGGTGGCAAGTTTATGGATTGGCTGTATATTTGGGTAAACGATATGGGAGTCGAGAGTACTTTTCAAGACCAAGAAAGGAGCTTTTCCCTTTTTTTACTCCCCTTTTTTTTGGGGGGGGAGGCGAAGAGAGAACGGTTGCCAAGGTTTGCATAATTGAGAGGCATACACACACACACACATGTGGAGACACTTGAAAGGGATGCGGCACACACACACACACACACACACACACACACACATACGCAAGCATACGGCCCAGGGCACTTAGAGCCCAGCAGCAACGAAAATAAAATAAATATAAATAAAGGAAAGCAAAAGCAAATCTCGCCGCTTGCCTCATTCTCCTTGGGGGTAGCTTCATTGTATACATGTGTGTTGGATTTGGAATCCACACACAGACTCGCACACACACACACATGGGAAGCGCCATTGTTGCCGCTTTGGCTGCCAAATGGGCGCACATAATGAGACGCCCAGTTGTTGGTTGCCATCATAAAATAAAAATTTCAGCTCTTCGTTTTGCTCTTTGCTTTGGACCCATTGTCATAATGTGTCCGGCTTTATCTATCATCGTCTCTTGCAACAGTTCATCAATTTGGCAATCTATCAATTCGCTGCACTACAATTGTATCTGAATGTAGATGATTTAAGTTGACAAGAAAAGTTTTCATCTTACTTTTCATTCTGCTCTAAGCAATTACAAACGATTTATGTTTTTTTGGCGTACTTTCCAACACTCTTACCTTGCCCTGCGACGAGGATATGGTTGAGGCCGACGGTGTGCCCGAAGATTGTGCGCTTAGCGTTGATCGGCTGCTGTTCGCTTGCATTGCGGCGCCACCGCGACTGTTGCACGGCAATCAATTAAGTATTAAATGTTCCATTTTGTAAACAATCCTTTTATATATCTATATATATGTATATGGTATAAATTGTATCCTAAAGTAGCGTTTTCCTTGGCTGAGCGGCAGAGCTGAAAGTGAAAGGGAAGAATGAAAAACATTTAACTTCATTTAAGGGCAATATTAATATATCAAGCTGTGATTTATGAGAAACAAGAATGTCTTCATTTAACTCAAACTATATTAAACTAGTTGTCGAGCACATAATTTCATTTGATAACTTGAAACCCCATCAGCATTTCTCCCTCGTCTTCTTTGGCACATAATAAAAAGTGAGCAAAAATTTTCTTTCTTTTTTTTCGTTTCATTTTGTTTTTGCCATTCACTGCTTTGTTTTCTCGGAAATGCTTTTGAACTCGAGCTGCGTATTAATTCCAGTGAATAACGTTGATCTAAAAATAGAATTCAATGAAAGCGAAACGAAACGAAAAAACAAAAAACTTTCGTTTCAGTTTGCGAAATTCTACGAAATTTGGAGAAGCACAAATTGCACAAAGTAATAAAAAAGTTAGTAAAAGCCATTTATTGCATTTTCCAACATTATCAATACTTATCGATAACAGCAAATGTACTGCTGTCGTCGCATCGAATCATGTCTAATCCTGTCGCAACTGCTCAATACAAGTGTGACCCATAATTGTCTCGATTGTCTAGCGTTTCGCTTGTCCGCACTTTAAGTGGCCCTCAGCCTGCAGGGGCCACTTGCCACATGGCTGGAGATGTGCAACACGGCGTCACTGCAGCTGAAATCCAACACACACACACACACACACACACACACACACAGACAGAAGAAGACCCAAAAAAGGGCCAGAAACTGGGCAGAAAATTCAAAAAAACGCCAAAGAAGAAGCAGCAAAAAAAAAAGAAAGAAAGAAAAAAAGTGTCTGCTACTGCGCAGCAATTGAGGCGCAAGCAAGTTGGCTCTCAACAAAGGACAATGCCTAATGGCCACAAATAGGGCTAGGTCAAAACTGGCAGTTGTAGCGCTGCCAAACAAGGACATGTCAGCTAACACACACACACAGTGTGTAAATCGAAGCAGAAGGAGCTTTAGATTGATTGTGGGTTACGCCGACCAGAGAAGCAATAAAACGAGCTCTATATAACATCAATCGGTGTTGTAACCTAGGCGGTAAATGCAAAAATAATTGTTGTTTGTTAACCGGTTCGGGTCATGGTTCGAGCCAGTGTTGTACACTGTTTGTTGTGGTTTTGTGTTTTTTTTTTTGTATTTCCATTAAAATGCAATTAAAAGTCTTGTTTGTAAAATGATAAACGGTTTAAGCCAGTGTTGAACAATTAAATGTGGTTTGTAGCAAGCACTTATGTTTAATCAACTTAAATGGTTTTCTTCATAAAAATGCAATTAAAAGTGTTGTTTGTCAACTGTTTCGGGTAAATGCTACAAGCCAGTGTTGAACAATTAAATGTGATTTGTGTTTTTTTTTTTTGTATCAAAATGCAATTATAATTATTGTTTGTTAACTTCTTCAGCTAATGGTTTAATCAAGTAATTTTACGTGTTTCGTAGCAAAAATCAACTATAATTCTTCAAAATGAGCTAAAATGCTTTGATTTTTATAAGCTTGACGTTAATTATCCTCTGCTTCTATACAATATTGTTGGCAAAACTAATAATTTATTCAGAATTCTATCAAAAGTTTACTTTGTAATTCGATGCCACACAATGCAACGTTTAACTAAACCTAGTTCAAACCATAGTTCAATTGAAACTTAATATGTTTCTGGGAAAAAGTCAATATTCTCCGTACCAGTTGCAAGCAAACGCGAAAGTGTTAAAAGCGGTGAGAAAATACAAATTTCCGTAACAATACAGCAAGGACCTTGCCATCGCCAACGCCAACGCCAACACCAACGCCATTCACTGGAAAAGACAACAAACGAAGGCAAAATGCAACTATTCACAGTGTGCAGAAACGCACCGAAAAAAACAAAAAAAAAAAAAAACAGTACGCACAAAAGGATGAAAGCCACGCTTTAAAACTCGTTTTACCCACGCTTAATACAAACAAAACTCGTTAAAAATTGCTTTCTCTTGTTTAAGGTCTTTTAACTATTTTGCTATACATAGCTATACTTTAGCAACAATGCGTTAGGAGCAAAGAAAAGAAAAGAAAAAACACCATTTGTTAAGTGTTGCCCTGTAACGGTAAAGTAAAAGTTTTTAGTGGATGAGTTAGCATCAAGTTTAACGCATACTTTTTTGGGTTTTCTCAATGCCTTTTAGCCCCTCAACAGCACACACACACACAAACACACACAAGCAGAACCAAATAGTCACAGCAGCGGCAGCGGCAGCAGCAGCAGCAGCATCCACGGCAGCAGCAGCAGCAGCGACAGTTTTATGCCAAGGGCAGCGGACAGCTAAAGCACGTTTTGCGGCGCAGACATAACCTCAACTTCTTGCGCGCTGCTTACCACGCTGCCAACGTCGACGTCAACGTCAACGTCAACGCACCGCTGCTGTTAAGGCAGCCATTTTAAAGGCCAGGCAGCAGCTTTGAAACGAAATTTATGTGCACTCACACATATAAATAAGTATATATCTATCTATGTATGTATATGGACCAATGCTGTTTTCCAAAAAAACAAAAAAAAAACTTTAATACGATCGCTTTTTGCTATATTTCTTATAAACTAATCATTAACAAAAAGTTACGTTACATTTTTCTTTGGCGAAGTACCGTTGTTCTGCTCTGCTCTCAGTTTGTTTTTGTATTTTAGAATTGTTACGTTACGTTGTGCGTTTTGTGCGTTTCGTTTTGGTGTTTGTCTTCTTTGTCTTCATCATCTTTGTTATCATCATCATCATCTTCATCTTCGTCTTAGTCGTCGTCGTTATTATCTTTTACTTTGACTTAGTCTAAGGAGGCTGTTTAGAGCCTTAAGCGCTATTCGTATTCTCTTTAAGAGTTGTGCGTTTGATTTATTTTTTTTCTGTTTTTTTTTGGTTTTTTTTTTGTTATTTGCGGCGATTTTTGAGCATATTTTTAGCTTAACATTTTCATAGGCATTTGGCTTTTGTTTGGCATACGAGGATTAAGGAGAGTACCATGAACCATGAACGGCAAAGAAAAAAGAAGTGTAATACACTCTCGCCTACACGTATACGCATACCCACACACACACGCATACACACGTGGACACACACGGACACAAACACGCGCACGCAGCGAGAAAACAAAAAAAAAAGAACTTGAGTGACTGCGACGGCGACGGCGGCTGCGACGGCAGCGCGTTTAACACACCAAAAAAAAATAAAAAAAATAGTATTCAAGCAATATCGTTGGAAATATTATTTGAACTCCTTGCGATTGCCCTGGCAGCATCAAAGCGAACATAAAACGGGCGCAACCAAATATTTATAAAGCGTTTGTCCATTTAGAGTTTCAAAAAAAAAATAAAAAATATATATTCTTTTAAAAAAAAAAAATATGGACAATTATTTAAATGGCTGTGTGCCAGCTAAGACAAGAAGTTGCCGTTTCCGTTGCTATTTGAGTGATTCTGTTTTGGGGATTTCTTGCCGTGCAATTTTTGTGCTGCGCACGCCCGCTATTAACCGCCGTCCGTGGCCGTAAACTATGCTACAATTTATGTTGAAATCTTGCGCGTAACTGAACTGAGCGTTGCGAAAATATATAATATTTTGTGTGTTGCGAGAACAGCAGCCGTTGCGCCGTTGGCCTGTGCATTGGCACTGGCTCCGTTTCTGTTTATGGTTTGCTGCTTTCTGTTTTTTGTTTCTGCTAACGGAGCTGCCAGTGCGGCGACAGAGGTAGCAGTAGCAGCAGCAGCGGCAACGGCAGCGGCAGCATCGGCAGCCTAGGATGCTAATGCTAATGCTGGACCAGCCGAAGCAGTGGCAAGTCTACAACAACGACGCTTCGTTGAGAGAGCGAGAGACAACACAATACGGTAATCGAGTGAAATATGTGAGAGCTAGAGAGAGTGAGAGAGAGCGAACGCGCGTGCGGTGTTAACGGATACACAACACATTCGTACAACGGCTGTTCGACTCCATCTGACCGAATGGTGTTGCGGCTGCTCGTATTTTTGCTATGCAATTATTTTGAAATACAATTCGCATTTGCCGCATTTTCAATGAACGCCCCAACGTTCGGAAAATAGTCCTTTACAGTGCTGTTGCCGGATACCCATAATGCTAAGCGTTGCCAGACTAGGTGATAGAATATATGCGAAAATAACAGCTGTTATTTTTAAATTCAATGTAAAGCATAAGAGTTTTGATCTTAAAAAAAGAATATGTACTACGATCTTGTTTTAATTTTATAAACTTAAAACAAAATTGTATTAGGTTAGTTAGTGAACAGAAGCTTTATTGACTTTATTATTGCTATTCAATTTATTCATCTAATTTTTGACTATAAAATCTTAATCGTTCTACGATTTAACGGTGACTCTGTTTTAACATAATCCCCGTTAACAGTGCACGCAACGTGGAGCCAGTTAACGCGAAAATGAGCCAACCAAACTGTTAAATACATAACATTTTCAGTATTTTTTCAGTATTTAACACACTTGACGTCGTCGACTGGCCATGGTTTTTGTCAGTCGTGTGTCGGCCGTCTATCGCCCGTCGATATATTTCTATCTGCAAGTTTTTCTCAACATAAGTTTATTTTTTATGTTTTCGAAACATATACGAAACCCGTAATCAATACATTGCTAGCGCCCGAAGCTAAGCAATCGAAATTGAATAACCAAACAAAACTTGATGAAGAAAACAATCAACTGGAGCAACAACAGCAGCAGCAGCAAAGAACAGACATAAAGAGACTCTCCATACACTCACGCACACAAACGAAGAGAAACGCAAAAAAAAAAAGGAAAACGAAAACGAAAACAACAAGAAAACACGAAATAGATTTCAAAGAAATGCGTACAGAGCTAATGCGAAGTTGTAAAAACAATTTACAGTCATTACAGAGCTGATTTCAGCTCACAGGAACAACAAGCTGCGCCATTGCCTTGTCGTTTTTGTTATTTTTTTGTTTTAAGTTTATATATTTTTTGGTTCAGTAGTGCACTGTGTGTGTGTGTGTGTGTGTGTGTGTGAGTGTTGTCTCTGATTGTTTTCTATTGTGTGTGCATTTGCTTGAGAAGAGGGCGGGTGGGACTGGAGTGCAACTAGCAGCAGCAGCAACTAAAGGAGTGAAATCTTTACGATATACGAAACTCGGGTAAGTGATAGATAGGAGGGGGGGAAGAAAAAACGCGCGCTCTAGAGGGTGTGGTGGTGGTTTCTTAAGGGTTTGTGGGGTTGGCTTTGGTTTTTCCATGTTATTGTTATGATTATTTGTGATTTTCTTAATTTTCTTTTTGTTGTTTTTGCAGTTAAATAGGCACAGCGTCGATGTTTAAGCTTTTGATGCTGGCCGAGATTTGGCGTCGACACAACGTTTAGCAGCATTAAACAACGGAGGCGGAGGATTTGCAACAACACCACTGGCCATGCTCCCAATTAGCGAGGAGCAGCACGTTGATAACACCAACAGCAGCAGCAGCGGCAGCAACCAAAATGCACAGCAGCAGCAACAGCAACAAAATGAACGCAATGCCACAGCAGATGCAGAGGCAACCAATGGTGGTGGACTGGCTGATGAGGATGCCACACTGGCAGCCGATGCTAGTTTATGGACAGCACTGTATGATTATGATGCACAGGGCGAGGATGAGCTGACGCTGCGACGTGGCCAAATCGTTGTTGTTCTATCCACAGACAGTGAAGTCTCTGGCGATGTGGGCTGGTGGACGGGCAAAATCGGTGATAAGGTAATAAAGCTCAATAAACACACTCTCTTACTCTAAACTGTATTCACAAATGTTGAACTATTGACAGGTTGGTGTGTTTCCACGCAACTTTGTCACAGCGGATCCGCTGGAGCTGCCGCATGAGATTGACTATTCAGAATTGGATATTAAGGAGGTGATCGGTTCGGGCGGCTTCTGTAAGGTGCATCGCGGCTATTACGATAACGAGGAGGTTGCCATCAAGATTGCCCATCAAACGGGCGACGATGACATGCAGCGAATGCGTGACAATGTGCTGCAAGAGGCCAAACTCTTTTGGCCACTAAAGCATCGAAATGTGGCCGCCTTGCGTGGCGTTTGTCTAAAAACCAAACTGTGTCTGGTCATGGAATATGCACGTGGTGGCAGCCTAAATCGCATTCTAGCTGGCAAAATACCGCCCGATGTGCTCGTCGATTGGGCCATACAAATTGCTCGCGGCATGAACTATTTGCACAGCGAGGCGCCCATGTCAATAATACATCGTGACCTCAAGTCATCCAATGTGCTCATCTATGAGGCCATCGAGGGTAGCCAGCTGCATAATAAAACGCTCAAAATCACTGACTTTGGTCTCGCACGTGAAATGTACACAACGCAATGTATGAGCGCTGCCGGCACCTATGCCTGGATGCCGCCCGAGGTCATCAGTCGCAGCATGTACTCCAAGTAAGTTAAAGCAAAGTACGAGTAAATTATGTTACTTATATATACAACATCTTTGACAGATCTTCGGATGTTTGGAGCTATGGTGTGCTGCTCTGGGAACTAATCACCGGTGAGACGCCGTACAAAGGCTTTGATCCGCTGTCCGTTGCTTATGGCGTTGCTGTCAATACGCTTACGTTGCCAATACCAAAAACATGCCCCGAAACATGGGGCGCCCTCATGAAGAGTAAGTTTTAACTGCTGCTAAACAGTTTCTGATATTCACACTGATCTCTCGCTCTGTTCTTGTAGGCTGTTGGGAAAGTGATCCGCATTTAAGGCCAGACTTTAAGAAGATTATTGAACAGCTGGAGAGTAGTGCTTGTTCGAAATTTATGCTTACGCCGCAGGAATCCTTTCATCATTTGCAGGAATTGTGGAAGAAAGAGATTGCCGAGGTGCTGCACGATTTGCGCGAAAAAGAAAAGGTATTTCATTAACAATCCCAAAACAAAAAAGAAAAGAAAACCCAAACAGAAGTCAACAACACTTTCGTCTCTGTGTCTTCAAATCCCTTATTTTATATATCTATCTCTGTTGTCATTTGAACCAAACAACAATTGTCTAATCTCATTTGATTTATTCAATTTGTTTTTTTAATTTATTTCTATTGAAAATTTCCCGTCAAATATTTCTTATACAACTCCATGTTAAGCGTTTCCAAACCATCGAAGAGGTAAGCGCGCCATAAACCCAATATGGTCAAAACTAAACATTTTGCTGTTGCTGCTGTTGCTGTTGCTCGACTTTCTGTTATTGTTTTTGGTCATTGCTATTGGTTTCGAGTTTCGAGTTTTGTGTTTGAGTTTGAGTTTCTGTTCAAAAGCCTTTTTCCCACAACCAGCAACAACAAACACCCAACCCTCACTACTCTCTACACTCTTTGTCTGTTAGAGCAAGCATAGTTGCATGAATGATTTCCCCCCTTGCACTGTTCGGAACCCTTTATATCAGTTAGCCGCTCTCAATCCCTTTCGCCCAAAACAGGAATTGCGCAACAAGGAGGAGCAACTGGTGCGCATGCAAAAGAAACAGCTGGAGAAGGCAAACAAATTGCATGAACTTGAGGTGCAGTTGCGGCAACGTGAAATGAACATTATCGGACGCGAGCTAATGATGCAGCCAGTTCCGGTGCCAGTGCCCGTGCCGGTGCCATCAAAGCGCAAGCCCAAAAAGAGCAAAAAGGTACAATCAAACTTGAATTAATATCAATTTACATTTAATTGATTGGTTTTCGATTGGTTTTTAGCAAAAAACGCTGCAGATATCACTGCCAACCGAGTTTCGTCACACAATCACGGCTGTTTGCGACAAAGTGGAGCCACCCGGTTCACCCTCACTCTCCCGGCTGCGTATTGTGACACGTGAGTAATGCCGTTCTTCAATGTATAATTGTATATTAGAACAAACAAACTATATTCCACAAAGTTTTTGTGTGACTTGTTCAAGTTCAAGAAACTTACACCATTCCGCATTAGGGTGGATCCGCATAAAAGTGTTGCAAGCACTAGGAAATAGATTCAAATTACCCAAGTCTCCATTGAACCAAAAGCTATTACTAATTGAATGTTGAAAGCCCAAAAACACAACGACTGCAAAACTGTAAATGCAACAAAGTGATATCAAAACTTTAAGTGTTTGTGTTAAATGATAAATAATATTGTATCTCTTTTGAATTGGTAATGCATTTGAATTAGAACTTCTAGTTATTCGAATTATCATTATTTATTTAATTAACTTTTGTTTTCTCTTTGTTTCTTTTTGTTTTTTTTCTTTTTGCTGCTCTGCTTTTACTTTGTATCTCTTTTACGTTTCTTTGGTTTCCATATGCCAAATATACACAAATATGTCTTCGGTTCGGCCGGATCTGTTTGGGGCGGGCGGGTTCAACTTCAACAAACAAACAAACGAACAGTCACCGATGGCCACAAAAACAAGACGTGGGGACCATCAACGATGCATCAGCGGGAGCGTTCACTTTTGCCGGTCGAACTGGATGGCGTTGGGCCCACCGAATGGCCACACACACAGAGCTCCACGCACTCGTCGTTCAGCAAGAGTGCACCGAATCTGGACAAGAAACAGCTGGCGGCGGCGGCGGCAGCAGCAACAATTGCTTTAGCTGCTGGTGGAGCGGCGGCTGCGGCAACACTAACAACAGTTGTAGCTGCAGCGGGAGCAACAACAAAATCTACACAGCTCTTGGGCAGCTGCAATGTGGGCAGCATTGCCACGCCCACAACGCCAATGTATTTAGGCGGAGGAGTAGGAGTGGGAGTAGGAGGAGGCGGCAACGTCGGCGGCGGCGGTAGTGCGTTGGGTGCTGGTGTGGCCACAGGTATGCCTTATTTAATACTGCATACCAACAACCACAACAACAACAACAACAACAACAATGCCAGCAACAACAACAATCACATTCATAACAACAACAACAATAATAATAATAATAATAATAATATTAGCAATAGCAATCATAAAACTAACATCATCTCATCGCCACGACTGAACGGCGGCAATCACAACAACAACAGCAACAGCAACACTCACAGTTATCGCAGCACTTATGGCCGCGCCCGCAGCCAGGATAATGGCCTAGATCAACCGTACAATGTGCTGCATCTGCCACTGGACGATAGCTCCGAAACGGATACGTTAACACCAACAACCGGCTGCTTTCATTTCCTCAAGTCAAGCAATTCATCATCGGTGGCAGGAACTGCTGCTGCTGCTGCTGCTGCTGCGGGTCGCTATGGCGGCAGCCTGGGCAATAGTCCAGCCGTTGGACGCAAGAAACTCTCGCTGGACAGCCAGTACGTGGAGCCAAAGACGCCAACCATGGCCTTAGTCTCACCAACAACAACAACAGCAGCAACAACATTGCTTATGTCCTCGGATCTGCCAATGGAGCGAAGCGATAATAATACATATGATCGTGCCTTCTATCGTGATGTGGCCAAGAAAATGTTGGCCAGCAGTGAGCGTGTTAATTCCAAATCCAGTGGCGATCTCACCATGTACAATTCGGCAACACGTCTAACGGAATACAATCACGAGATGGGTCTTGAGGGTCGCTTTCAGCGTAATGCATCCGGTTCGCAATTTCCACGACATTGTTTCTTCAGACAGAAGCCGAATAGTGCTGAACAGGAACAGGATGATGACGATGAGGAGGATGACGACAATGATATGGACCACGATAGCGATGAAGAGTTGGCGATTGTGCCAACAAACGATGCCGATGGCATTGAACAGCAGCGTGCCGCACGTCTCAATTGTTCCACGTCACGCAAAAGTTCGGTTACCTTTCAAATGAACTCACCCACAGCAGCAACAGCTGATGTGCCCTTGAATCCGCGTCAGGTTTCCATTGCCTCGATTAGTTTTGGCACCAATTACAGTTCCAGCGATGACAATGATAACGCTGAGGAGGCGGATGACTGGCATGGTAGCGATAATGATAATAACGATAATATCGATAATATACATGAGAACTGCATATTGCATACGCGTCGTATGCTTGATGTGCAACCGCATCCGGATGTCATCAAGATGAACAAGGATCTGCAGGCCAAAGAGCAGCGACAGCACTCAAAGCATACCAAAAAAAAGAAACCCCTAAGCTACATTATTAAATCCAAATCGGTGGAGGCACCACCCGAGCCACAACAACAACAACAGCAGCAACACAACAGCAACAACACTCTTCAGGTGGCACAAAGTTTCGCTCGTTAATGAATCTATTTACACGCGGCTCGAAAAAGAAATATACTAAACTATCGGATGCCCAACAACAAATGGCAAATGCTGAATTCGGTGCCATTGATCCATATGAAACGGAAATTGCCCTGCTGCCGCTGCATTTGCGCATGCCACACGAAACGGTTGCAACGGCAGCCGGTGTGGAGCGTCAATCAAAGCGCAAATGGAAGAAGCCACAAACGCAATCCTGTGAGCAATTGGAGCGTGTTTGAAACCAAGGTGCCAAACATCTAACCATGTGTGTGTGTGTCGCGCGCGTGTGTGTGTGGCAACTAATTGTTGTGCTGGTTGTTGTGATTTTCGTCGTGCATTCATCCCATCTATCTACTCGCATCTGCATCTGCGTCAATGCATTAATCAATCCAAAAGAACATCTCACTAAAATGCTATATATATATGTATATATATATATATAGATAACATGTATTCATTGTTTTATATTAAAACCATAGACTAAGTCACAACACACACACACACACACGTACAGACAACACACACACGCACACACATATATATATATATATATAGATAGAGATCCTACCAAACAACTTGCATACATATAGTATATATACACAGAGCAAAAAAGGAAGCAAGCAGGAACACAAACAAACACACAGTATTGCCTGTGTGTGGAGCAATGAAAAGCTCTACAATGTATTTGCTAGCGTAGCGTGTGAAAAGCACAAAAAGCTTGCTCCTGTCCATGTAAAAGCTCATACTAAATGAAGCTGAGAAAGTGCTAAGCGCTTGAAACATAAACGAACTGTGCAATGGAGAATGAAAATTGAATTGATAATTGACCAATGTGATGTGAAGAGGAATATATATATAGATATATATATTTGAAAGCTTTACCTCAGGTACCGTAGCCGAAAATAGCATTAAAATGCAAAGTGCAAATGATTTTTCTCTCTGTGTAAAGGACGACGAACAGTGAAAAGGTTCGCTGCAATACAATTATTTCTTTTTTTTTTGTTTTAATAAATTCTCTACCTAACTATACATATATTTATATACATACATACACATTTACGAGAGAGTAAAAAGTGCATCTTAGTTGAGCTTAGCTTTAGTCATATGGCATTTTTTTAAACTATTATTATTATTATTATTATATATTTTATATTTACATTTTGAGCTGATTTCAAGAAGTTTCTTTGCCTATTTGCTACAAATGATTTTCAAACTAGTTAAGTAACAAAATTTAATTCTTGTTTACTTTTATTTGCACAGTTTTATTTACATTGGCTTTTAATTTATTTTCTAGTATATTTTTTTTTTGATTTTTGTAACATGAAAAGAAAAAACACATCAAAAAAAAAACTGTGATTAAAAATGAGAAAGAAAAAAATAAATAATAGAAAATCTTATGTATTATTGTATGCAAGTTTATAAATGTAGTTTTGAGTTTGGTCTAAATACCCTGTAACCATAAACAAAGCGAGCATATGCAGTTGATTTTCACTTTTCCGTTTGTCTGTTTTTTTTTGCCTAACTTTCGAATGAAAATCTCAAAACAATTTTATTTACATCTATTCAGGGAAACTGTTTGTTTTTGATTTTATTTTTGTTATGGCTACAGGGTATTCCGCTAGTCGAGCAACTTTGGCTAGAGCATTTCTTAATTGTTTTACATTCATTTTTTTTTTAGTTTAGTTTGTTTAGTTTCTTTATTACAAAAAAAAAAACACAAGCAAACAAATTATTTACAAAATAAAGAAAGAGTACAACAAAAGCAACAACAACAACAACAAACAACAATACACACAACAAACCGATACCGAAACCGACAATAAAACAACTAAAAAAAATATTTGATTATTTTTTTTTTTGGCCATAAGTGGCAACCCTACATAATTTGAAACCCTTAAACGCGGTGTTGGTGGATCTTTTGCCTGCGGTACTACCTCCCTCCCCGCCTCCCCCCACCCAGTTACCATCCACCCGAACCCACTTTGCTGTGTCTTAGCCAAACGTTCGTTGCATTTCTCTTAACCTGTTTTGTGTCAACCGTCAACACGCTTGCCAACTGGAACACCAACCGATTCGAACAGGCTATCAAGGCAACAAGGACAGCAAGGAGGACTGGCGACCAGGACCAAGCAACATGCCCATCATGTCCCCATCACCATATCTACTCAGCCGCTTCACCAGCAATGTACCACTGCCCACCCTGTATGCCGGCGATGCGGCCCGCAAGCCGAAGCTCTCCGTGATCGAGTTGCTGCTGTACAATATGGCCTCGCTGCTGGCTGGCGTCGCTGCTGGCTATGATGTGCGCATGTCGAATGTATCGGCAGTGCATCCAACGCTGCTCAGTGAGCTGCCGGCGCTTAAGGCGGCGCCCAAGGCCAGTACGGAGGAGCAGCAGCAGGCGGAGGCGGAGCAGCAAACGGACAACAGCACAGTTGAACAGCAACTGGAGAAGGCTTGGTGAGTGTGCATCTAATCGGTTAGAAGGCGAAGAGTTAACCAATCTTTTGCAGCTTCTCACCGCTGGACATAACGATGGCAGCGGCAAAGCCACAAACTGTGGCACAACGACGCGTCGGCGGCAGTCAAACCTATTATACGCCAGTTCAACGCACGCCACAGCATCAGATGCATCAACAGCAGCAGCAGCAGCAGCAGCAACAGCAAGTGTTAACCACAACTGGAACTCATCCACATTCCGTGCATTCGGTATTCTATGCCGGCTCACAGCCAGCGACGCCATCGTCACGCCGCAAACTGAGCAGCAGCAGCTGCAACAATGCCGATGGCTTTGAGGAGTTTCGTGTGGGCGGCGGCATTGGACCACCGCCGCTATATGCGCCCGCTGACTATTTGCGCAATGGACCCAGCTACTCCAATGATGGTGGCGGCGCCTATCGCAATGGTTACTTTGGTAAGTGCTCAGCTTTACGGTCTACTCGCAGTTTAAACATTCAACCAAGCCAATTGCCACAGGTTCCAATTACTTTCCATATCGGCCAGAGTTGAATTTTGGCTATGAGCGTGATTGTAAATCGTATCCGGACTATTCGTACGACTATAATCATCGCCTGCCCGACTACTATCAATATGATTATCCGTATGAGATGGCAGCAGTGGCGCCGCCGCCGCTGCCGCCGCCGGCAGCGTTGCAGACACGCACACCGCCGCCACGCGTGCCACAGATGGGCGTCAGCGCCGGTGGCCATCGACGCACACCCTCAACCGTGTCGAACAACTCGAATGTGCTGCTGGAGGAGCACGAGGAGCTGCTCTACGACTACAACAATCTTAATCTCAATGTCGACTACGATTGTGAGCCGCAGGCGCTGCCGCTGCCGCCGCCGCCGCCCAACAAACAGGAGCTCTATGCCGGCTCACCCAAGCTAATCAATCGCCTGATACACAGTCCGCTTGCTGCGAACAAATACGCTGGCACGGCAATGGCTCGACCCGCCAGCTTGCCCTTCGAGCAGCATACGCTTAACTATCAGCTGCCGGCCACTGCTCGCCAGTCAGAGCAAGTTGCGCAGCTCGCTGAAGAAGAAGAAGAAGTACAATAGCAATACAATCAATGGCAGCATCTCATCGCAACAGGGCACACCGACAAATGCAACGCCGCCGGATTCATTGACCAGCGATGATAGCTCCTATTTGAGTGCCAAGGAGGGCTCCATTGGCTCCCAGCATAGTCGTGTGCGTTTCAGTCCCGAGGCATATTTGGATGCCAGCACCGCGCCCGTTGCCAATGTACTAACCCGGCGACTGACCTCACCAACGGGACAGCAGCAGCAGCAGCAGCAGCAGCGAAGACATCGTCATACATCCAGCGCCAGCACACCATCACCATCGGCATCGACATCCTCCTAGCAGGCACGTCTGGCGCTAACGCTACAGTTGGCGCGTAGTCCGGGCGCCGATATCGCTGGCGCCACCTCTAATCTGGCCCTGGGCTTGGCGCTGCATCAGCAGCGTGTGCCCTATCGTTGGTATTCGGGTGCGAGGCGTTCACGTTCCGCCCACTACGAATACCGTCTCTGAGCAAGAGACCAAATGATTTAGTTAGCCATAGCAATAGCTGAAATGAATTCGAAAGGGAAAGGCAACGTTTTTCTTTTTTTCTTTACAAGTACATTGATATACCTCAAGCAAGCAGCAATACGTTAGACAGAAACAGAAAACAAAAAAGGAAAGAGAGAGAGAGAACTAATACAGAGTGCCGAATATTGTATACCCTTGCAGATGGACCGAAAAAACAGTCGAGTTTCGCTTGATTTAAGTAAATTCGACTGTTTTTATATAAAGTGAAAGAAGTAAACAAAAATTATTCAAAACTTAATCAGAGCTGCCAACACAATTTGAAAATATTCAAAAAATTAGCTTTATTTAATGCGAAAAAGCAACAGAAACAACAACATTAAAATGCCTTAGCTTGAATTAAGATTGTGCTTAAACAAGGATCTATGCCAGGATTCACTTAGAGATAGCTTTAAAAGAAAAGAAAAAAAAACACAGACAGACAATTTAGTTGGCCATAACGCATCTGCAAGGGTATATTAATCAAACAGTTTGACTTAATTCAAAAACATATACATATTGATATATATAATCCCGACTTGTGCGATTCGCCTTAATAAATCATCTTGACAAAATCCAAGTTAAAAGCAATGAAACATTTATAGTATAAAACATACACTTACCTATATAGAGAGGTATATTTGCTTATATATGCAATATGTTTGCCGACTGTCTTCAAATTGCGTTCTTTAATTAGATGCCAGCCTTAAGCCAAGCCCCCAATTAACACAAACAATAATTATATTAAAACACACAACACCAATAACTCAATTTTTAAGTCTGATAAAAAGAAAAACACACAAAAAAAAATAAAAGAAAACTTTATATAGACATACCGAATATATAATTGGTATTTGTAGCATAACATATATACATATATATATATAGAGAGAAAACCAAATCAAATTTTCTTGAACGATTTCTTAATCCAATTGATAGACATATACAATATAGGATACGATAATTTTGCGCTATTTTCCACAAAACAAAAAAAAATGAAAATATAATCACAAGCAAATATATACAAACCATACATAAACATATATATATATTCCGATATGTAAACTACTTTTTATATATAGTACATATATACATACAACGCTTATTATATGTAGTGTTGTTGCGTCTACTCGCCACTAGATGGCGCTTTCAACATATATGATAAATGCTTGTTCGTAATTAGTTTAATTGAATGAGTTATTTATTTTTTGTTTTCTTGCAACAATAGCCATCTAACTAAGCAATTAACTAACTATATAAAACAAAAAACACCTAATAACAATTAACATTATTATTTAGAACAATTTGTTGCTTATGCTCACTAACCGATAAAAAACCAAAACAAGACGTAAAAAGTTTCAAACAACTTGAATCAAACCAAAAAAAATAATATATATATATATCGAGTGTGTGCTATAAACATATATGTATCCAAAGTAATATCGAAATCAAATCTGCCTAAAAACAAACATAAGCAAAATCGATAAGCGATTAACGATTAACGATTCTTATCGCGTTGAAAGTAACCAGTTAACCAATATTATTAGAAACTCGTAGCGTAATTGCCTTTTGTTGCACCAATTCGTTGTTTGTTGCAAATTTTGTTTTGCAGCCGGACGAAAAAACAAGAGACAGAGAAAGAGGACGAGAGAGAGAGAGAGAAGGCAGCAATATAGCTTTCGCGCGCCTATAAATATGCAATAATAAATGGTGTTTGCAACTCATTTTTATGTACAAATTAGCGGGTAATAGTAATTAACAATTAATTTGAAGCAATTCTTCATTCAGAGACCAAAGAAAAGAAAACGCGATATAACACAAAAATAAAAAACATTTAACAAAACCCAGAATGAACATATATAAATATATATATATATATGTGTATATAGAAACATAAATAAAAACTATTTTTTATACAAAAACTTAAACGATTCTTAGTAATTTTAGTTCAAACATCATATCGCCTCGATAGCTGTGCTCATTGTATTTGGAGCAATATGCATGGCCATTCCCTTTCTCTAAGCCTGATACACTTAATGTATTCCCCAGCAGCAGCAGCAGCAGCAACAGCATCAACAGCATCTTCATCTCCATTTCAGGTGCCCCAATTGATTCAAGCTTTGTGCATTTTACCGTTTGTCGGTACGTTTTAGTTGCCAACTTGCCAAAGTGGAAAAAGTGGAATGGAAAGGCATCTGGCTGAAAGCAGCTAGTCTTGGCTGTCTTAGCACTTGCCAGTCGGCCAGTTCTGGCTGAAATCGTTTTGTTTTTGGTTTTCGGTCAGCCAAATGTTCTTCGGATCTCGGAGCGAGAGGTTCAGTGCGTGCAAACTCTTGCTGTTCGAATCCTTGTCGTGTTTTTAAACAGTTTTCGGTTTTCTTTTTAATTTATTTGCTTTGTTTGAAACATGTGTTTGTGTTCTTTTGTTTTTTTTTTCTGTGGTTTAAGGAAACA
Source organism: Scaptomyza caliginosa (assembly GCA_035044725.1). Taxonomy (NCBI): domain Eukaryota; kingdom Metazoa; phylum Arthropoda; class Insecta; order Diptera; family Drosophilidae; genus Scaptomyza; species Scaptomyza caliginosa. Next base: position 228,122 of record JAWNNR010000482.1, read on the forward strand.
CTTTGTAGCATCGAGCAATTAAGCAAGTAAGTCAAGACCTTGACCTTAATACAATTATTATTAGTTATAGTACGTTTTAAGTTAACTTATCATTAGCCAAACGACAAGTGTTTTGTGTTAGCCAAATCAAGTTTCCAACTGTTCCACCTTACTTCAAATTGGCCTTCGCCTATTTTCTTTTCGTTTTGTGTGCGCCGCCAAAAAGCAAAAAACCTGTTGGCCTGTGCCACATTCGCAGGCATTGGAATGAATCTAGGCTACAGGCACACAAATGGTGCATTAAAGCGGGCAACAATTGCCTTGTGACATTGAAAGTTGCGTTTCGTTTTGTTGAATTTTGTTGAAGTCTTGCGCTTAAGTTACTTTAAATATTCAACTCTTTCAAGTGACAATCAAAATTGTGTTTGTATTGAAAACAAAAAAAAAACAGCATAAAGAAATTATCCTAAAGATGGATAATGGTATGCAACGTATGTGTTGGATATGCTTGAATACGGATGAGGAGACAGAGCGTCGTGATTGGCGACAGCCATGCCGTTGCCGTGGCACCAATAAATGGGTACACGAGTCCTGCCTCTGCCGCTGGATCGATGAGAAGCAGCTGGCTAATCCCAATGCGGCCGTCAAGTGTCCACAATGCCATACGGAATACATTATTGTGACGCCCGGTTCGGTGCGCATTTTCGATAGGCTGCTCGAGCGCATAGAGCGTATGTATGGACTACTGTGTCCCAGCATCCTGATAGGTATGCTGGCAACTGTCATCTATATGGCAACGCTGTCCTATGGCACACTGACGCTGCATCAAGTGGTTGGGCATGAGGCGAGCGTCAAACTGATGAAGGAGGATCCCACATTGCTGATGATTATGTTGCCCTCGGTGCCAGCGGCCTTGCTAATGTTGCGCCGTTTCGATTGGGACAGCTGGTTGGTGCGTTGGCTGCGACGGCGGCAACGGCGTCAACAGCAAACGGAGCATTTGTTGCCCGTCCAAGTGGATGAGCACAATGAGCCATTGCCCGGTGCACCGCTCACTGATGACTACTTTGATCGTATGGAACCTTCGTCGATGGACGGCAATGATATGTTGCAGGCGGGTGTTTTGAATGCGGAGAACGTTGAGCGTGCCACATGCCGCTTCTGCACGGCGCTTAGTATGCCCACATTTGCGGTACTCATTGGACGCACGCTCTATGGCAATACGGATAGCAAATTGCTCAGCATTGCACTGGGCGCTCTCACATTTGAGTTAATCAAGGGTTTAATATGTGTCTATTTGCGCCAGTGTCAGTATTATCGGCGACGCTATCGCAGTGTTCTTAATTTTGAGCCCCAGAATGGGCATTCCTCTCCAACGGTACAAATTTCGTAATTTGTAACACTTATCGACTTATCGATGACCTGCATGCGTTTGCTCACACTGTTATGCAAAGCGGGAACAGGCTTAAATTCAAATAAATAATACACAAATTGTGTGGAACGCCTAATGTCAATAGTTTTAACAATGTGGCGTAAATGCAACAAATTATGAAATAAATCAAGACTACACAACACAAATTATCATAGTTTCTTATTAAAGCATTGAATAACCTTGTGTTTTCCACTTCCGAAAACAGCTTTCGAACGTCAGTGCCGTTTTCTGCGTTCCATTGCATTTTGTAATTTTGTTTTCAATAACAAATAAAACGGGAGCCATTAATTCTCAGTAAATTAACGAACAAAGTTCTGTTTTGTATTTTACAGGCTATAAAAAAAACAGATTTATACTTGTGTTATGTGCAATAAATAAAATCTGAGTCGCTACACACACTTATTATTGCCCTTTAGGACGACGCAATGTATAAATAGAAACAATAAGTGTGGAATAACAAAAACTAGCGTCACCAATCCTACTCAGATTGCAAAAGTTGTTGCTTATCAGCAAAACGTTTATGTTTACAAAAATCACACGCTATGTCACCGTATCAGGAAGCATGTTACAGCAGCAACAGACACGCCCTTTTTTTTTGTTTACTTGTTTCATTTTCATCTTACATATACATCTACTGGCGTTGGCAGTATGTTGTTAAACGTGTTATCGATCAGAGTCGATAGATGGGCGCTGCAATACCTATCGAAATTGATCTCGCTTGAAGGTTGCCACACGTTGGCCAGGATGTTTAGCAAAACAAATTAAAACTATAAGTATGACGCATATGCGTCTGCGAAGAAACAATCGTTTATACATATATATGTTTGTGATCAATAAGCTTACAACGTCTAATAAAATACGAAGAAAAGTACTACTTGTTTGTCATGGGTCGGTGTCAAAGGGTCATCAGTAATAGCTGCGTCAATGTGACGGAAAACTGAGACAAGCCATAATTAATATACCCGAATCTATATATAATTATATAAATCTATGTATGTATAGCACCTTCGAGACCTGATAACGGGTGTAAAGTACAAAATTCCAAAGCTGGGCGTAATATTTTTTTTGCACAATTTTTGTCAGTGAAATACACTTTTTTTTTGGTAGATTTAAATAATCACTTTCATTTTATTGTTGGTTTTTGTAAAATGCTCGAATAGAGCACTACGAATACTTAACTACACTACAATCGAACATGCGTATATATGTATGTATGTGTTTAAAATCAAGGCAACAACTAATTAGCAGTTAATGCCTCAACACTTAAGAAGAATATGAATAAAATTGTGTTTTTTATTATTTCGTATATTGTATGTATATAGTATTTAAATATGTATATTTTGCATTCTAACGGCTAGACCGGCTATGTGTTAGCTATAAACTAGTTAAAACTTTGTTTTAAAGGGCAGCCTATGTTTTGTATGTATGTATGTATGTATGTTTTAAACTACGACTACGAACAACTTAATACGTATTTAGCAACTACGCACTATAATAGCACTTGAATTAGAACATAGTATATGTTTGTATGTATAGGCAAGTATGTGTCCTTAATACATAAACGTGGAGCATAGTATGATAATATAGTATAGAGTATATGTTTGTAAGTACGAGATTAATGCTCTGCAATGCTTAAGTTGTTAATTTGTTTCATCCTTGCTTTGAGCTTTCAATTTTGCCATTTCGTTTCAAACATAATGACAAAGTTTGTTGTGAGTTGTTGTTGTTGTTGTTCATGCTTATTTGGCAGGTTATTCGCAATTGGGACGTTTACAGAAAACAGGCTTTTTGGTTATTTGACTGTAAAGAATTGCAATATATATATATTACAAAAGTTGTTAAATGAAATCGATTGTTATTACCTGCTGCTGCTGCTGCTGTTACTGCTTCAACGTCTAAAACTTTTTATTGTCCTTAAGATAGGCTTTGTGGCGCACAATTTCTTTAAGACAATTCTCCGAATCGTTGCCTGTGCCACGCTGCTGACAAACTGTCTCGGTTTTGAGCACAAAGCACTGCGTCTGCACCATGTTAAAGAAGAGCTTGCCAATCGTATTGGCATCCTCGTCGCCTGCCATCTTCAAGCAGGTGCGAAAACGACGATCACAGCTGCAATGCGACAGTGTGTATGGCCGATAATTGAAGAGTTCATATCGATTGGACATTGCTGGTATGAAGATCTTGCAGTGGTCATGCTTTCGGCAGCACTTGTCGGCCATCGATGCGCCGCCCAAGTGATTATATGTGCCATTGGCCAAATTGCCGCGACCGCACCAACGTGTATTTGGTGCTATGAACCAATCGGAGACTTGTCGACGCTCGCGGGGCAAGGGCGCATCTACATTCATGTCGTCATCAATATTATCGTACGATGCGTGACGTCGTTGTTGCTGCTGCTGCTGGGCTCGTATCGCTGCAGTTGTTGTTGTTGTTGTAGCTGTTGTTGGTGCTGCACTTGCAACGGCAGCGACATTGGCGGGCAACGGCACCTGCTTGGCAGCGCACAGCTGCCAGGCGAACACAATTAGGCATAGTAACGAAAAAATGTTATTGAAATTGCATTTCAGTTCGAATTTGAGTGCCATTCTGTTAATTTTCGCTGTTCTCTTTTTTTTCTTTCATTCAATGCTATTCGCTTTTAAGGTTTCGCGTTTCGGCACGCTTCTAGCACACAAATGTCGCTTCGTCTGCGTTCCGCTTGCGTTTTATATCGTCCGCACGTCGCAGTTCGACTGACCGAACGATTGCGAATCGTTTGTTTTATGTACGCGCAGGTGAATTTGCTTATCTTCTGCGCTCTCTCTCAAAACAGTGCTGTGCAATGGAACAGGTGTTCGGGTTTGCGTCTGCAATTTGCGCAAAAAAGCTCGAAAAGCGCAAAACATGAACGTTAAAAAGGCTTAATCATTTCCAATAGAATGAATGTTATAAATTTTTCATTTTCAATTTAATGAAAGCATTTAATTGTAACTTAACAAGCCTATTGCTTGTTATTGACGATATGGAAGAAAATGCTTCCCTAATGGAAACGGTTCGTTGCTCAGCTGTTAATACAATTCTGCAGTTTGCAACACTAGCCGAGCAGTGGCATCAATATTTTTGTGTTCTGCTGAAATAGATCGCAAACTAAATAAATTTAAGGCTAGCCTAAGGGTAAACGAGTCATATGCATCGACGTTTCGGGGACGCCATGCAGCGAACTCAACAAGAACAAAAGCAATTGAAGCTGCAACAGCAGGAACAACAACAGCAGCAGCTGCAGCATCATCATCATCATCACAGCAATAACAGTAACAGTAACAGTAATGGGCCACGCATCGCTGGCAGCAGCAATACCACGCCCACAACGAATGCGACTGGCAGCGGTGCTGCAGGAGCATTGGAGAGGACACCACCACGCACATTGGCATTGAATCAGAACTATTGTGCATCCGATACGTCAGGAGAGCATGATGGCGATACTGATTATCCGGACTCGCGTTACGAATGTGCCATTTGCATTGACTGGCTAAATGAGCCGGTGTTAACATCGTGTGGTCATCGCTTTTGCAAAAGTTGCCTCACCGATTGGCTGCAGAATCATAACCAATGCTGTCCCTTGGATAACAAGCAGCTCTCTGCGGAGCAGGACATCTTTCCCGACAATTATACGCGTCGTGAGATAGAACAGCTTAAGCACAAGTGCCCGAATTCACCACATGGCTGTGCCGTCATCGCCTCACCCATTGAGCTGCATCGCCATTTGCCCAGCTGTCCCTATCGCAGGCAACAGCAGCAGCAGCAACCGCTGGAGGAGAAGTGCCCTTTTGCTAGCATTAAATGCGATTTTGTTGGTCGTCCCGAGACCAATCAGTTGGAGGAGCATCTCAAAACCGATATGCCACATCACATGCAGCTCATGTTGCAGGCATTTCAACAAACTGCCATCGCCACTTGGCAGCCACACAAGTCCAGCTCCAGCTCCGGCTCTGGATCCCTGGAGAATGGCCATAAAGCGGGTCAGCTGCCACCGCCGCCACAATATGCAAACGGTGTCGATGAACAAATCGTTCAGACCATGTATCAGCGCATCGTTGTGCTGGAGCAGCGCACTAGGGAACAAGAGACACGCATCGAGAATCTCAATAAGCATCTGAGACACCAGCAACCGATCGATGCTCGTTACAGCAATGGCACCATTGTCTGGCAAATTGAGCAGCTAAGCGCCTTAGTGGATCGTCTGCGTGCCAATGCCAACAACCAAGTGTATTCACACGAATGCTATACATCACCGTATGGCTATAAATTCTGTGCACGCTTGAATATACAGCCAAGGAAGCCACATGTGCTGAGTTTGCATGTGCATTTGATGCAGTCGGAGAACGATTTCCATTTGGATTGGCCATTCAAGGGGCGAATTAAGCTGTGCATGGTGCATCCGGGTGATGCGAGCCTCTCGCAGCATGATACCATCATGACCAAGCCAGAGATACTCGCCTTCCATCAGCCGCGCGAGGCGATCAGCACACGCGGCTTTGGTTTTCTCGAATATGCCAACATATCCAACATTATGCACTTGGGCTTCTGTGCCGACAATCGACTGCTGATCAAAATTGAGATCAATATTGTCTGAATATAGCAATATAGTACTTACAACAACAACAACAACAACAACTACAACAAAATAGGCTCAAATAACATGCATATTTTTTATACAAACCTTATATACATTAACATTTGTATAGTGTATGCGTACAACGAGCTATTAGTCACAACAAACAAACGAAAATGCAACATCACAGCCAAGCAATTTTTATACAATAGTTATGATAAACTATATCTTAACTAATATATACACATATACTATATATATAGTAGTAGTAGCGACGCGAATAAGCCAATTTTTGTAAACAATATACATGCAGTTTTAACTTTGAATGATGAAATCCTCTCCAAAACAGGTTTATTGTAATAAGTATTACCCATTTAATCCGTCTATAACTTGTACTTAAATTGTTAACCCTTCCAATATTATTTTACTCTAGTTTGTAATTAACTAAGTGCTGTTTTCAAAACATTCCAGTCAATTTTTTTTATTGATTTTATCAATTGTAAACAAACAAGAAACGAAACGTCCATTAAGTTGTAATCCACGTTTTTTTTTTATATATATATTTTATGTTGAATTTTGCACAAATATGGAGCAATATTCTGGTAGCATATACAAACATGTAATACAAATATACTCGTACATACAATACATTTATATTAGAAGCAATTTAACTGGCAATATATTGCATAAACCCTACATATTTAAATATATTATATGTAGTAACCTCATTAGCGAGAGCCGCACACAAAAAAAAAATAAATACGAATTGAAAAATAAAGTACACTTTTGTACCAATACATTTTGGGTATATGTTTATTTTGAAGGCTTTAATCTGTTCAAAAGTCAGCGGAAAAGACTAGTACAGCAGGTGTCAGTATACATATATAGATAGTATTATATCATATTGCCTCATTTGATTTACATTGCAAGCCCAAACTACATTTATCTTAAGTTAAAACACAACTCAAAACTTAGGAATTATGTTACATGCCAGCTGCCAGCAGCTGCAACGGTAACAACTTCTACATGCGACACATGCTCCTCATCGATTATCTCAATGGTGACTGCATCCTGCAACATCTCGTCTTCCTCAGTGTGCGCGTCATCCGCTGCTATGGGAATGGCCAGCTCAACGTGGCTAACTGTGCTGTTGACTGCTTTGGCAATTGCTTTTGCCCTGGCACGGGCCGATTCGTGGGTGCGCATATGAGCATTTAGGCCACCCGATTGGGCAAAGGATTTGCTACACAGCTTGCACGAGTATTTACGCTGCTCCGAGTGCAGCAGCTTGTGGACGCGCAAGGCTTTCTTGCGCTGAAATGTGGAGCCACACACATCGCAGGCAAATGGACGCAGATTCGTGTGCGAGACGGCGTGCACGTTGAGATCGTGGAAGCTGTAGAAGGCCTTGCCACACACCTCACACTTGGCCGGCCGTTCGCCTGTGTGCCGTCGCATATGGGCGGTTAGAACGCCACGATCCCGACATGGACGGCCGCACACCTCACAGATGCAGGGCATGCGACCCGTATGGCAAATATTATGCGATGTTAGTTCCTTCTGTGTATAGAAGGTGGCTTCGCAATCGGGCTCCTGGCACTTGTATGGCTTGATGCCGCTGTGTCGCTGGCGATGACGCATCATATTCCCGGATTGACTAAACGGTTTGCCACAGATATCGCAAAAGATGCCCGTATGCTTCCAACGATGGCCGCGCAAATCACGTTCCGTACGAAATGTCTGATTGCATTCGTTTTCATTGCATCTGTATACTTTGGCGGGTCCTTTGTGCTGTCTCCGGCGAACAGTGTTTGCTGGTGCTGCAGCTATAGGTACATCGGCTGCCAGCCTGTGTTGAGATTTTGTTGGCTTGTGCACATTGTGCTTGCTACGCTTGTGACTCTGCAGGCTGCGTTTGGTGTTGTAGGCGCGTTCACACTGATCACACTGGAACAGCATGTCTCTGGCGTCGTCCTCCAGATCTTCATCGTTGGCAATCGTAGCCGAAGCCTCATTACCTTCAATGCGGGCCTCGCAGTCCAACGTGCTGTCTAAGACTATTGTATTTTCAGATTGCTGTACAAGCACATTTTTAAGTGCCGCTGTGCGTCGTTGTCGTCTCCTTGCAATTGTCTTGCTGCAATCTTCTTCAGGTGCAGCAGTCGCATCTGCATCCTTATCAGTCTCGTGCTCCTGGTCGAGCAGCGCTATTTGTGCTAAATCAACATTTCCATGTTCCTTAGACTCGTTTGCAGTCTCGTCGTGTGCAATGGGATCAGCCTCCGATTTAATGGCAAGTGGCTCCGCCTCCACCTCCAGCACTGGTGCATCCAAATGCTGCTCCTCTACATCCTGTGCATTAAAGAGCTTGCAGTCTTCAATCTCTGTCTCTGTCAGATGCTCTAGTCGGAAGTGTTGCGGAAATCCATCGTATGGCACCCGATTGCCGCACAGTGCACAGCACACATCGTAGCTGGTGGGTCCCAAGCATAGCACCTCACCGCAGCGAAAGTTGAAATATGTTCGGCCCAAATCCGTTGGTGGCTGCAATTTAATCATTCTGTGGTTTACTGATTGTAACAAAAGGGGAGCTTTAAAATAGCACCCATCTATGTTTGGCGTCGCACCAAGATCCAATGGAAGCTACCGTCGCACCAAACACAACCCAGCTGATCATCGATGACCTTTCGATTAACCGATTATCCACCAATGTTTTTATCAGGCAGCAGTTGCACACATGTTGCGCAACCCATGCGTTTTACATATATTCAAACTAGTTTTCTGTACTTCATTCAAAGGATTTACTTGAAAAGGATCGATTATTTTGTTTTAACGGCTTTGATCCAAATACGATAGTTAACATATTGATAACACAACAATATGTTCGTGTTTACGTTCAGTGTTGCATAGAACGTAGAAAAAGTCATGCATTTTACACACTGGCAGCAGCCGCCCGTTGTGTATTCGTGTATACACTTTTTTTCTAACTGCAGCCAGTGTATTGATTTTTCGCCCCCGCTTTTACATTAAACATTACGGCACGGACGAGAACATAAACATCTAAATCAATTTAGAAAAAATGTCGGAGAGTGCCGCTGCGGGCAGCAATGCCACTGCCAATGAAAAGATGGCAAGCTTGCTGAAGGAGGCGGAAAATTTGAAAACAAAACTGGAAGAGGAGCGACAAAAGCTAAACGATGTAAATCTGTCCAACATTGCGGAAAGGCTGGAACAGATCGCCTATGTGAACATAAAGCCGCGCAAAGTGCTAAAAGGCCATCAGGCTAAGGTGCTGTGCACCGACTGGAGTCCCGATAAGCGACACATAATCTCATCATCTCAGGATGGCAGGCTAATAATATGGGATGCGTTTACCACAAACAAAGAGCATGCCGTCACAATGCCAACCACATGGATAATGGCGTGTGCGTATGCGCCATCTGGCAACTTTGTTGCCTGCGGTGGACTAGACAATAAAGTGACTGTATATCCGATCACATCGGATGAAGAAATGGCTGCCAAGAAGCGCACAGTTGGTACTCACACCAGCTACATGTCATGCTGCATTTATCCAAATTCGGATCAGCAAATACTCACCGGCAGTGGCGACTCCACCTGTGCACTGTGGGACGTTGAATCCGGTCAACTGCTGCAAAGCTTTCATGGTCACTCCGGCGATGTGATGGCCATCGATTTGGCGCCCAATGAGACGGGAAACACATTCGTTTCGGGCAGCTGCGATCGCATGGCCTTCATATGGGACATGCGCTCCGGTCATGTGGTGCAGTCCTTCGAGGGCCATCAATCGGATGTTAATAGCGTTAAATTCCATCCGTGTGGCGATGCGATCGCCACCGGTTCAGATGACAGCAGCTGTCGTCTGTACGATATGCGTGCGGATCGCGAGGTAGCCGTCTTTGCTAAGGAGAGCATCATCTTTGGCGTCAATTCGGTGGACTTCTCGGTTAGCGGCCGATTGCTCTTTGCCGGCTACAATGATTACACGGTCAATCTGTGGGACACACTGAAATCGGAGCGCGTCTGCTTACTCTATGGTCATGAGAACAAAGTCTCCTGCGTTCAGGTGTCGCCCGATGGCACTGCGTTGTCCACTGGCAGCTGGGATTACACCATACGCGTTTGGGCCTAGTTTCTCTCTCATTCATACATACATGCATATGCATACATATATATACCTGAAAACGTATATATGTATGTATAAATAAATATATAAACTTTGAGCATTCTCTACTTGGACTTGCTCCTGCTGCCTAGTCAGTTTTCAGGATGTATGTTAAACATTTCCTCAGTATATATATTATTATTTTTTTTTTGTGTGTTACGCTACATACTATATAAAAATATATATATATAAATATATATTATATACTTTAAGTATTATAAAAGGCAAATGCACGCAGTCAAACCAAAACAAAAAAATAAAAAAACGGTCAACTCGTGTATATCAATGTAAACTTATTATGCGTCTAGTTCTAAGTTCCTGTTCGAAAATAAATGTTGAAGCGAATCCAAAAATTATTGATTTTCTTCTTTGGTCACTTTAGCTGATCCTAAATCACTTGGAGAGTAGAAATTTGTGATATGAAACTAACTCGCTTGTTCGTTTGTTTTTCTGGTTTTATTTTTACTTATGGACAATAATTACATTAATACGATATAGGTTTATAATTTGAAATGAAACTAACATATTTAACAAATATTAAGTATTGCAACTGGTTTTTAGTTATAGCCTTTGCGGTTTTTTATTTTTAGATTATTATTAATAATAATAAACTTAAATAGAGCGAATGCTAATATTGAATAAGTCAGGAGAGTCTTTGAAAATGCTGTACAGGTATTTGAGTATTAGGCTAATTCCGCCTAAAAGTTGGTGGAAGAGGTTTTTGTTACACCAGCATCAGCAATGCCATTAATCGTTTGTGATTTATGGCCACGCATATGCGCAGAAAGACCAGCTGACTGGGCATACGCCTTGCCACAGATCTTGCACTTGAACTTCTTGATGCCCAAGTGCAGATGCTTGTGATGATAGAGGGCCTTGGCCCGCGAGAAAGATGCCGCGCATTGATCGCACTTATGTGGCCGATCCGTGGCATGCATGGCCTGGTGCTCGTTCAGCAGCGACTTGGATGCAAAACAGCGTGAACATGTTGAGCACTTGAAGGGCTTCTCACCCGTATGGGAGCGACGATGAACGACCAAAGCAAAACGGTATCGTGAACGATAGCCGCACAATTCGCAAACATAATTGCGATCAGTGCTGTGGGTGCGACGATGCGATGCTAGATTGTGCTGGCTGACAAAGGCTTTGCCGCAGTTCTCGTGCTCGCATTTGTATTGCCGCAGGCCCGAGTGTCCCTGGAGATGGCGCAATAGGGTGCGAGAGCTCTTGTAGACCTTGTCGCAGAGATTGCATGTGAATTGCGTGTGCAGCTTGCGTCGATGCGTCTCTAAAGCACGATCTGCATCGAAGGTGGCATCACAATCCTTGCACTTAAAGGCATTCGGATGAGGATGTCGCGCCTTTAGGTGTATATTGAGATAATTAAGCGTTGTATATTTGCCTGCACAGTATTGACATTTGTAATCCTTTGATGGTGGTTTTTTCTGCAAGAATCAAGATGATAACTTAAGCAACCAAATGAAACTATTTGATCATTACCTTAAATACAGATAGTTCTTCATTGTCATCGTTTTCATTATAATCATCATCGTCATCATCATTAACATCATCATCGTCATCAATATCGCTAAGGGCAAATGGATCTGCTTTGACTTTCGTCTTCATGTCGTCTTCACTTTCAGAACTCTCCGTTTCAAATTGATCTTGATTGATGGTTGTAGTTTTGATTGGATCAAAGGAACACACTCGCAATGTTTTGCTGTCATCGTCATCCCCATCATCGGCAACATCGTCTTCAGATGCATCTTCCGATATAAATTCATGAAAAGCGTTGGAGCCTAAGTCATGCACTGGCGAAGGGCACAATTTATTTGGATACTGTGCTGCTGTTGCATCCTGGATGCTGACTGTTGATGCGTTTGCTGTATGTGTGCGCGGCTTTCTATATTCGTCAAGGTGCACATTGCGTATGTGCATCGAGAAATCCTCAAAGTCAAAGTGCTTCATTTCACAGAGGCAACATACGAGCTGGAAGCTGCAGTACTCGTTGTCGCCATCGATGAATATTTCACCGCATTTTGGGCGCAGTGGCTGTTTGGCATGCAGCCGCGTAAAGTCTACATTAATTAGACACTGCTTTAACATACTGCGCAACGATTTATTATTGCATTAACCTGCCATAAAGCCAAATATAAACAACGTTAAACTGCAAAGATAATTGCCAAAACAATGTTTCGATATCGATAATTATAACAGCAGCGTTATCGCACATAACATTAAGTGTTGGCTAATTAGTCAGAAGTGGGCGCCCACTTTAAATTATTAAGCAGTTAATTGTAGCTTGGTTGTCGCCGTTGCTCGCTGATAACGCTGCATATGCCAACGCTTGTGCTGCGCAAAACCAGCTGCCTGGGCATAAGATTTCTCACATAATGTACACTTGTATTGTTTAACAGCCTTATGCAGGGGCCGATGATGATAGAGAGCTCGAGCACTCAAAAATCCAGTATTGCAATCCTTGCATATATAACGATTGCGCCGCTGCTGATCGTCCAAATGTCGCTCCTTGTGTGTGGTCAATTGATAACGGGCCGCAAAACTTGCTTTGCATATGCTACACTGAAAAGGTTTCTCACCGGTGTGCCGTCGCTTGTGCACCCTCAAGTTGCCACGTATCCGTGTTCGATAGCCGCAATACTCGCACATATGACGCAGTGCATCCTTTGATCCCTTATCATCAATCTTTGCCAGTTTTTGCAGCTCAAGAGCTGACTTTAAGACATCATGATTCTGCTGATATGCTGGAGACGTAGAGCTTGACTTGCGATTCGCAAATATAAAAAAAGCTATTAAAACAATTTTTTTACATTGAATTCAGGTACTTACAGGCACCTTTTTGGCCATTTTCACGCAGCGTATGCTAAATTTAATCGTTGGCATTATGTGTTAAACGCACGATTTGGCATTTGTGGTGCGATTAATTATTGTCAAAACAGCGGCTAAAATTAAATTACAACTTCCGCTCCCCACACACAGCACACATGCTATGCTAATCGATAACAGCGATCAATGTCGATTACTTAATTTAAAACGCAACGAACATCAGAAAAAAGAATCTGATAAGAATTTAATAGATTTGGCTATGTACATAAAATGTGTTTTTTATGTCCTACATGTGTATATTGTATACTATTTACGCTGTCTAACGTATGCCTGAGCTCTTAAACATAGAAACATAGTAGTTATATTTTAAAACAACACAATTATACGTACTACAGATAACAAAGACACTAACGATTAAGTTCATCATTTCGATGCTTTCGCATATGTCCAGCCAGTCCCGCTGCTTGGGCATAGGCATTGCCACATAACTTGCACACAAACTGTTTAGTCTCGGTGTGCAGGAATTTATGATGATACAGACCCTTTTGACGAGAGAATGTTGCTCCGCAAACTTTGCACACATAGGGTCGTTCCGTGGAATGCATGGCCATGTGCTCTCGCAGTCCGGAATGAGATGGAAAACGCTTCTCGCACACCTTGCAACCAAAGGGTCGTTCGCCCGTATGACTGCGCAGATGGACACGCAACGTTTCCTTGTTGCGGCAGCTATAGCCGCAGCTTTCGCACACAAAGTTCTTTTGCTCCAAGTGCACCTTTCTGTGGCTGCGCATGTGGCGTGCGGTAAAGAATCGCTTGTCGCAGCCGGCATGAGTGCAAGGCACGTTGCGCTCGCTTGTGTGCTTTAGCTGATGCCGCTTCAGTTCGTGACGTGTCTTATAACGTCGGCCACAAAACAAACACGGTGCTCCGCCATGCACTTTGACCACATGCGCGTCCAGCAGACGCAGACGTGGCAGTTGTTCGTTGCATTCCAGGCAGACAAACGCCTCGGGTTGATTCAAGTCATGATCTCGTTTCACATGCTGACGCAGTGTATGTTTGCCATGATAGACTTTGTCGCACTGCTCACATTTGTATTCAATGGCAGGCTTTGGGTCATGCTGCTTAGGTGGCGCATAATCCACATCCACATCCTCATCGTTATCCATGTCATCATCCACAGCTTCAGCATCAGATATGGTAATGTTGCTGCTATTCATGGCCATCTTGTGCTTTCGTTCCATGTGACGTGCCAGCGTCTTTTTGCTTAGATAGGTTTTGTTACATTCCCTGCAAGGCAGCTGTATTTTTTTGGCTTTCGATGATCCAAGGAGGTGGTGCGCCTTCTGCTCTTGCTGACCATCTGCATTCTCAATATCTGACTGCTCATTGTAGTCGACCTTGAGGGCACGTGTTTGTCGCACTTGCTCCGCCAAATTGCTGCTGATGTCCCATTTCATTACTCTGCCGGTTAGGCCTACGGGATCTTCCGTCTCAGCATCGTCATTGTTATCGTTGCCATTCAACAGTTGCTTTGTTTCTGCCATAAGCTCTTGCTCACTGTTATCATCATCGTCATCATCGTTGGTAACTTCATGCCAGGAAAACAAATTGACTTGCGTTTGATTGTTGTTCGAGTGCGGTGAGTCAGTTTCCAGTTTTTCCTGCTTCGGCAGTAGTACACCCGTGCGTAGCAATCCATTCTCAAAGTGCTCGTTCTTTATGTGAAGCAGAAAGTCTTCGAACACAAAGCTTTTCATTTCGCAAAAGGTGCAATCGATGCGATAGCTGTTGAGACTCTGGAAATACACCTCGCCACACTTGGCATTCGGTGTGCCGGTAAATGTTTCCGGCTTTAATGTCTTAAGCATTATTTGATTTAATGTTTGTCATTTGTTAACTATTACAAAGAGTGCAAAACATTTGTATGTTTTGGACGTTTGCTGAAGCTTCACCGTTCACGAAAGCAACGCAAACAATTTGCATTTCCAGTTCGATTCCGATTACCTGTGCAAATCAGCTGTTGCAGCCTTCGACATCTTACAGCACTGCACACTGCTCCAAAATATGCTGATTAGAGCGCAGCAATAAGCAACTTAAGCACTGGTTAGTTCCATATATGTTCTAATCAGATTCTAAAACCTATAACTGAATTGGAAACTGTATTCCTGTTGGATCTACAATATTGGTCCCGGTTTTTTTATTTAACTTCAACAATAAATGGATAAAAATACTGGTTTAATACTTAAAATGTATAATGAGTTGTTAATTTAATCTTTGCTTACTTAACTATATTATACAACTTAATTATTATTTAATTTGGTGTTCAGGTTTAAGATGTATCTGTTGATGCTTTTGCAAACGATCAGCGTCCACAAACTTTTTATTGCACTGCTCGCAACTGTGCTTGGCCCGGCTGTAATGCTTCTTCAGCTTGTGTGTGCTTAGGGTCGAAGCACTGCGATAGCTTTTGGAGCACAGGTCGCAAGCAAAGGGTAAAGGTAGCGTTGAGATCAAATCCGTGTCAAATTTATGGTCATTGTGCAGTTTGCGACAGTGTGTATCCCTCTGATTGGGTGTATAGAAGCACTTGTCACAGCTGCTGCACGCAAAGCGACGCACCTGAGTGTGCCGCAACTCGTGGCTAAGCAGGGCGCTGCGATGGGTAAAGTGCTTCTCGCAGTGCTGGCACTGTAACGTCTCTCGCTGCTCGTGGGTGCGTAGATGGCGTCTTAGTGTGGAAACAGCACGAAACTGTTTGCCACACATCTCGCACTGATGAGGCTTGCGACCCGTGTGTATATTTAAATGTGTGTCAAGTAGATAGCGCCTTCGGAACTTGCGGCCACAGTAGGAGCATGTGTTGGACTTGTTGCGTGGCTTGTGTGGACGGCGCTCGTTTGGTTCATTTGTGATGACTTTGTCAACAGCGTCTGCGTTGAGTGCATCTGTGGCCGACTCTTCAAGACTCGGCACCGCAAGCAGAGATTCCTCAAGGGACTGTTCATCTTCCGTTGGCAATTTCGTTAGCTCCTTAATATGCTTTTGAGCAAACTGCAGATGTTTGCTGGAAAAATGCTGCTGAAATTCATCGTAGTCTTGCATGGCCAGGCCGCAAATGCAAACAATTGAGAATTTCGGTTCTACGGATGCATCGCAAAGTATTTCGGCACATTTTGCGTTTATCTTAATAACTTCCACCATTTCGGCAGTTTGGTAGAGCTAAATAAACAAATAGTTAGTGTTTACCAGCACTATTTTCGTGCAATATATCGATTTGGTATGTTAGCCGGTGTTTCGATATACATTTAACATATATTTATTGTTGTTGGTATCGGAAAAGCGACACGCGATTTGTGATTCGTATACGTCTTCATTATTTGCTAAAATTGGCGTCGAACAATATGCATCCCGATCTCACCGAGCGCATTTTACTGCATTTGGAAACCGTTGATAAGGTCGACACCCTCGACCTAGCCAATCAGTTCAACGTTGACCATCAGAAAGTTGTCGGCG
Organism: Scaptomyza caliginosa; assembly: GCA_035044725.1. NCBI lineage: Eukaryota > Metazoa > Arthropoda > Insecta > Diptera > Drosophilidae > Scaptomyza > Scaptomyza caliginosa. Next base: position 244,667 of record JAWNNR010000482.1, read on the forward strand.
CCTTAAAAAGTATTCAGGCACATGGCGATTTGATTAATGCAGAGACCGCTACGCATAAAACCCTCGGACTAACGGACGAGGGTCAGCTGGTGGTCGAAAAGGGCAGCCACGAGGCCGCCGTCTATGGCTTGGTACCCGCCGAGGGCATACCCCAGGCTGCACTAATGACCAAAGGTGGTCCCAATGCTAAGGTGGGCTTCAGTAAGGCCATGTCTCATGGCTGGATATTGGTAGATAAGAGCGTGAATCCGCCGCTTATCAGGCGCAAGGTCGATCAGATTGTCGATACGGTCAAAGAGCAACTGGTGCTGGTTGCCAGCGGCAAGTCCAATTTGCCAGCCAAAGATGTGGCTGATTTCAAAAAACGTAAACTGCTCCAGGAAACAACCACTAAAAGCTTTGTTTTGAGCAAGGGACCAGAGTTCAGTACAACGTTGGCCAAACTGGAAACGGATCTCACAATGGAAATGCTAACCAGCGGTTTGTGGCAGCAACTCAAATTCAAATCATATAACTTTGATGCGCTTGGCGCCACACCGACCCGTGGTCATCTGCATCCGTTGCTCAAGGTGCGCACCGAGTTTCGTCAGATCTTTCTTGAGATGGGTTTCTCGGAGATGCCGACCAACAACTATGTGGAGTCATCGTTCTGGAACTTTGATGCATTGTTCCAGCCGCAACAGCATCCGGCACGTGATGCCCACGACACATTCTTCATCAATCATCCGGCACAGAGTCATAAGTTTCCCAATGATTACTTGGAGCGTGTGAAGGCCGTTCACTCGAAGGGCGGCTATGGTTCTTTGGGCTACGGCTACGACTGGAAGCTGGCGGAAGCGCAAAAGAACTTATTGCGTACCCACACAACAGCCGTGAGCGCTCGCATGCTCTTCAAGCTGGCCAATCAGGAGGGTGGCTTCAAGCCGGCCAAGTACTTTAGCATCGACAAGGTGTTCCGCAACGAGACACTGGATGCAACACATTTGGCTGAATTCCATCAGGTGGAGGGCGTTATTGCTGATGTTGGCTTAACGCTGGGTGATCTTATTGGCACGCTATATGAATTCTTCCGCAAGCTGGGCATAACACAGTTGGAGTTCAAACCTGCATACAATCCGTATACGGAGCCAAGCATGGAGATATTCTGCTATCATCCGGGCCTGGCCAAGTGGATTGAAGTTGGCAATTCGGGTGTCTTCCGACCGGAGATGCTGCTGCCCATGGGACTACCAGAAAATGTGAATGTTATTGCCTGGGGTCTGTCACTCGAGCGTCCAACGATGATTAAGTACGGCATCAATAACATTCGGGATCTGGTTGGACCCAAGGTCGACTTGAAAATGGTGGAAGACGGTCCCATTTGCCGATTGGATCACGTGTAATTGTTTTGAAAATGAAAGCATAAACTTCAAACACACATCTGAACAATGGCAAATTTGCGCGTTTGCTATGCGCGTTTTGCAACACTGCTTACCACAGAAGTAACATTACTTGGCCGACAATCGAACGAGTCGCGTCATCACAATAAAAAAAACTGTAAACAAAAGATACATCGAAAGGGTCTCAGTAGTCTTTTTTGCATTTGACTAAACAAGTTAATCTTTTAATATCAAAGTTGGTTTGTTTTTTTTTTCGTAATACTGCCTCCCGTAGATGATGGCAAACAGTGCTGATCAAGACATGAAAATGGAGCAGACACCTACACTGCAGCAGGCCATTAATCTTAAGTTTGGCACTCAAAACACCAGTGAGCCAACCAATTCGATTAGGCCCAAATTTATAATACCCAAACTGCGTGCTGCCTCTGGGGAGCCGCTGGACAAACGCCCGCTTAATATTCCGTTGCTCGACAGGTTACGCAGCCAAAACAATTCAATGGAAATTAACAACGGGCTAGCAAAAAATGTGAGCACACTGAAGATTGCTGAAAAAGACGATTGTATCAACGACAGGGGTACAAATCTAATAAGAATACAGGAACAGGATACAGCACCGATCGATCTGACTGCTGCACTCATAGCTGTCCAAAAAGATGCCCCGCCCCGCGAGGCTGCAAGCAAGCAGCGTCACAAGCAGACCGTTGTTGAGCATTTTGATATTCCATTTATAAGCTGTGAGAACAAGAGCCTCTCCGCTGGCATGCTCTTTGGAAAGAGTCTGAAGCGCAATTCGAACGGAAAGGAAGCTTCACCCACACCGAAAATTAAAGAGCACTCAAGTGTTGTTGGTGAAATGCTGGATGCGTCTGTTGGTTATCCAAATCCAAGAAAACCACAGCTCAAGTATGCTGCCACACCAACTGAGTTACTCAATCTGAAGTTGTTTTATCGTGCGGATTATGGTACGAATATAAAAAGATTTCGCTTTGATACGCCATCGCCCGATGAAGTTGTTAAGCAATCTCTACAAAAATCGTGGCGCATTTCGCGCACATAGTCATAATAGTTAACGTTTATAAGTTGTAATAGCCATTTCATGTACTTTAATGTAATAATAGCTGTAACATTAGAAATTATTTGACAATTTTCGCGCAATAAATTCGCATTGGTCTCAACAATTGTATCTTTTGGTATCGATTTGAGTAACTATCGATAAGGAAAAATACATCGCTTTTGCTGAATACATAATTTCAGACAAAAGAACATACGCACACAAGCGAACACACGCACACCAGTATACATAGACACAGACAGAAGAAGAAGAAGCAGTCGTGTAGAATGCGAATAAGAACTGCGTATATGTATGTGGAAATACAAAAACAGCAGACAAAACGAACGGTGTGCTTTTTCGGCATAGATCTCAAGCCTCGTACGCATCGAATCAATACAAATTAAACGCACAATCTAATCAAATAACGGCAACAAAACAAACCGCTGGCATAGAAATTGTGTTGAAACAGCTGTGGAAGTGGAAAGCGCACCAGAAAAGTAATCATAAAGTGCGAAAGGTCAGCAGCAGCAGCAGACGGCAGAAGCAGTAGGAACATTTCGCTGTATATAAAAACTTAGTTCGTGTTGTGTGTGTGTGTATATTTGTATATGTGTCTAGCTGTCACTTTCTTGCGCGCGCACAAGACATACACAAATTGAAATCAGCGACTACCCCCCTCCTTCCCCGCACCACCACCAAAAGCAAAGACACAATTTGTTGTACGCGCCCGGTTCCGGTGCCACCGCTGGTCGGTTACCCGTCCCTGGACACCTCCCCCTATTAGCAGGCAATTGCAAAAACATTAATTTACAACAAATCAAAAAGCAAAAAAGTGTATGTGTGTGTGTTTTGCTGCTGTTGCATTTCGCATTTTGTCTGCCAAGCGATCGCCATCATCCTAGCTCCAGCTCCAGGCATTTAGCGCAGGTGCCGGTGCTATCGTTGCTCTCACTCGTAGCTGTTTACATGCGGAAAACTGTTGTACAGGTAATATACACATGCACGGTGAATGTGTGTGTGTGTCTATGTATATGTATTTTTGTGTGTGTGTGTGCTGCTTCGTTTTTAACTTCATTCCATCTTTTGCCATTTGTAGCCAATGCGCAATCAGTTTCCAAGTCCCAGAGCCTGGGCACACCTCTCTAATTGTAAATGCAAACCATATTTGCCATAGCAAAGTGTTTTGTTTTGTTCAAAAAGGATCAAAGCAGCTTAAACAGTTTATTTTCGTATACCGCATTAAGTAAATCGGTTAAATACGTATTACAAGGATATTTTCTATTTTTATATCAATTTCCAATTGTGCGTCGTCGTCTGCCCTTGCAGACAGTTGACCTTGGCACAAAACGCCCCCGAGAAATGCTTTACGCACATTCACACCTTGCATAGACGGCAAAATTTAGCCTATACATTGCTACATTTATTATGATTATTATTATAATGGTTGAAGCAACTTAAATCGTTGTATCTCTCGTCTAATCATCACAAACGACGTCGGGCTAAAATAGTTTATTTATTATTTTTGCTTTGATTATCAGCCAGTCGGTTACTACTTGAGTGGAAAACATAATATACACACAAACACATACAAGCATGCAAATTATCAGACTTTAATTATTTTGACCAGTACGCAGACACACACAAACTTAATATACATTTACTGTTGAAAAGAGAGAGAGAGAGAGAGAGAGCGAAAGAGACAGAAAACTAACTATTGTGAACAATTTTTAGAATCGCTGACAACAACTACAAACAAGAGGCGCTGCAAAGAATCCCAGGAAGCAAAACAAAATATCAAAACAAGTGTTGTGCAACATCAATTGATCGTTTAACGGACCAAAGCTATTTGTCTATCAAACTGTGTTAACGGTGATAGGCGGCGAGCGCGTTTAAAGCGTTTTAGCCGGCTTACTGTCTGGGTGTGTGTGTGTTCGTGTGCGTGTGTGCGTGTGTGTGTGTGTGTGTGTGTGTGCTGCAAGGCGGTGGAGGAAGTGGGGCGCGGTTGAGTGTCCATCATTCGTGAGATGTTGCCATTCACCCCGCAAGTAGTTAAACGTTTATTAGCACTCAAAAAGGGCAACGAGGACAACAGCGTCGAGGGCAAGTGGTCGGAGAAGGCCGTCAAGAATCTGGTGAAGAAGATCAAAAAGAATTCACAGCTTGAGGAATTGGAACGTGCCATATCCACACAGAATTGTAACACACGGTGTGTGACTGTGCCGCGCAGCAAGCCCGCTGCCACCGGCGAGAATTTACGCAAGGGTTTACCGCACGTCATCTATTGCCGTCTCTGGCGCTGGCCTGATCTGCAGTCACAGAATGAATTGAAGCCGCTGGAGCATTGCGAATACGCTTTCCATTTGCGCAAAGACGATATCTGCATCAATCCGTATCATTACAAGAAGATTGAGCTATCGATATTGGTGCCCAAATCATTGCCAACGCCTCCCGATTCCATAGTCGATTATCCGCTGGACAATCATACGCATCAGATACCAAATAATACAGAATACAATGCTGCAATAATACGCAGCGCCTCGCTCAGTCCGCCACAGTATATGGAATTGGGTGGTGGCAGCAGCAGCAGCAATAGCAGCAGCACTACCACTAATACAAGCAACATTAACACACCAACCGGATCGGGCAGCTATCAACAACAGCAGCAGCAGCAACAGCAGCAACAACACTCACCTCTCTCCTTTGGTGGCAACGTGGGCGTTAGCGTTGGCCAAAACTTGCCACCGGGCAGCTGCAACATGGACTCGCAATCGAGTGTTCTCAGCGTTGGCAGCAGCATACCCAATACGGGCACACCGCCGCCAGGCTATATGAGCGAGGATGGCGATCCAATTGATCCCAATGATAATATGAATATGTCGCGGCTAACACCGCCAGCCGATGCCGCACCGGTTATGTATCATGAGCCAGCGTTCTGGTGCTCCATATCCTATTATGAGCTAAACACACGTGTGGGTGAAACATTTCATGCCTCACAGCCATCGATAACGGTTGATGGCTTCACCGATCCATCGAATTCGGAACGCTTCTGTCTCGGCCTTCTATCGAATGTCAATCGGAACGAAGTCGTCGAGCAAACACGTCGCCATATTGGCAAGGGCGTTCGCCTCTATTACATTGGTGGCGAGGTCTTTGCCGAATGCCTCAGCGATTCATCCATATTCGTACAGAGTCCAAATTGCAATCAGCGCTACGGCTGGCATCCGGCAACCGTTTGCAAAATTCCGCCCGGCTGCAATCTGAAGATCTTCAATAATCAGGAGTTTGCCGCATTGCTATCACAATCGGTGTCCCAGGGCTTCGAGGCCGTCTATCAACTGACGCGCATGTGCACCATTCGCATGTCCTTTGTGAAGGGTTGGGGTGCCGAGTATCGACGACAGACGGTCACCTCAACGCCCTGCTGGATCGAATTGCACCTTAATGGACCGCTCCAGTGGCTCGATCGTGTGCTCACACAGATGGGTTCACCTCGCTTGCCCTGTAGCTCCATGTCCTAAGTGGGATGTCTTGTTCTTGCTCTATACGTATGGTTTTTTTTTTTTTTTTTTAATACTTTTGGCATCTGCTTTTGCAAGTGAATAGTGAGAGAATGGAAAAAGCAAATATACTCGGTTCCCAAATGGGCGTGGCAACAACAGCAACAACAACAATATACATACATATATACATATATGGTCTCATCTTATATCAAATTCAAACCACAACAATGCAATAATCCAATTAACATTTAATCTATTCATTAAATATGGCCATTTGGGAACAGAGTATAGCTAAAATAGCTACATTAAGTTACATAGAATCATAAATGTATATGTGCATGCATGCATACATGCAAAAGAGATCATCTATACATACAAACAAACAAGCATACGTACATACGTATGTATATATAGAGTATATATGTAGGATATAGACAGGCAGGCATTCAGACAGATGGGGACGTGTTTTTGATAAGTTTGATAAGAAAAGGGCCAGATGCCAGCTTGGAAAGTTTTACGCAATGATGAAATGATTAAAAGTCACATCTATAAGAATATGTATATCCTGTTAAACAGTGTTGGTTAATGCGCGCGCGATAGATACAAGAAAGTGTTGTTTTTTTTCTCTCTATATTTATACATAAATTGTGAATGAAACAAACAAAACAAAACAGAAAAAAAAAATATCGATGATTCGGGATACGTTCTAAGATTGAGCATAGCAAGAAGCAAAAAAAAAAAACAAGAAACAAAGCAAACAAAAATAATATATATACAATAACAGAAACTGCGATTTTTAAAGCTTGAAGCTAACACACAGACACACGAAACACACATACAAAAACAAAGAATGAGAAGAGAAAAAAAAACCTTAAAAAATTACATATGAGCTATCTAACAACATTTACATACAAACCAAACGTATACAAACAAATATTTTAAAATTGCAAATGTGTCATATGAATGTTGTTATAGCGTTTAGATATTTCGCTTAGTATGTGTGTGTATTGAAATCATAAATTGATCAGAAATCAAGAAAAGGAAATGTCGTTTTTAGTCGTAATTTCAAAAATATCTATTTAAAAAAAAGAAAACAAAAAAAAAATACACTTGCTAATCAAAAACTGCTTGAAAAAAAGAATGCAATGTTGCCCATATTTTAGATATATATAGCATTTAACTGTTCGAAAACACTTAAATATTTGCCGTGGTTGTTTTAGCCGGCTCTGGAGCAACGATACTGTCGAATTTTAAACCCAAAAAACTTTTAATCGTTTCACATATAATATATATATAAGTTTTATAACTTTTTAACCGCTAGTTTTTGTCCAGCAAGTGTCTTCTTTACCATTTTTCCTTTTCCTATTCATTCTAGTAGTTCTTAAAACCGCTAGCTAATGTTTTAGAATGCTTAAATCATATTTTCCTAAGTTATCTATAACATTTGGTTTTCTACTTCTTGTGCTTCGGCTAATTATGATTATTGTGTTTCAAACAACAAATGGAAGAAGCATTATAAACTGTTGAACTGCAACTGGCTTATCAGTGTTCAGTGTTGCACAACGCCAAGGCAAGGTATGAATGTGTGTGCGTTAACGAAAAAGTCATATTAATTCTGCATTTTCATTGCCGTTGTAAGCTGATTTAACATTTGTATCTATTCAGCTTAATTGTCGTACAAATCGATCTTAATGCCAAGCGATAATTAAGCTTATAAATTTGTTAGTATATGCATTAGTGTTGCCATTTGAAGTGCGATTAATTTTGGATACAGTGGAGTTATCATGTTTAGTTGAATTTCTTTTCTTAATCGCCCAAAAATTCAAAAAACGGCTGGTCCGATTTGGCTAATATTGATCTTAAAATATATATAAAAGTTTTAAAAGCGTTTCCTAGTTTAAATTATACGAGAAACTGCACGAATATATTATAAATTCTGTCCGATACAAGTACCAATAACTTCTTTTTCTTAAATTTTCTGATATTCTTAAACGAATCAAGTTTTTCCACTGTCTATATATTTTAATCTCACTATATTTTTCTTAATTCATTTGGTTGTCAAACTAGCAGAGCAGTAAAGAAGGAATCCGTTGTAATTAGGCTAGTAATGGGTTTTGGCTGCAATCAATAAAGGCACTAGTTGCTCGAGTGATTCTTGAAGTCAACATTCTTAATGGCTCTGCAAATAACATTTTGTTGACTTAGAGAGTTTTTATCAAGTGTTGGCAACACTGGTAACACTATACTAACAGATATACGAATGTTTTATCCACATATTTTTGCTAAAAAAAAAAAAATAAAAAAAAAAAAGTAATGTTACATTTATGTATATTTAAGACGAAAATAAGAGAATTAGTTCTAGTTGTAAAAACAAAAGAGAACCAAACGCAAAACACACACATTCAATGTTCAATATGTAAAGATAAATCAAACAAGGGGAAAAACAAAACAAAAACAAAAAAATACAAACAATATGACGCTGAAACTGTAAACGTAACTGAGAAAACTGAGAATCAATAAACTGAGAAACCCAAAAAGAAATTAAATGCAAAAAAGGCAAACAATACCAATTACCAATTACACATATAAAAAGATATAATATACATACATACATCTATATACATACATATATATATATCTTATATACATACAAGCAAAACATGCATCTAAATATAATAAATACATATTAAAATTAAAACAAATTCTATGTATAAATCGTATAAATATATATACATATATATATATATATTTAAATAAACCTTATATTTTAAAAAAACAAAAACAAAAAACAGCAAAAAATGTACAAAAGAAAAATGGAATTTTCAATTGCCGCCCTTGTGCACCTTGAGGTAATGTTGCTTGTAATTCGATTTGCGCAGAAAGCAGGAGGAGCACAACGGGCAACGAAATGATCGAAGACGCGTATGCGCAATCTGATGATGATTCAGCTCCGATGAGCTAAAGAAACGCTTGCCACAGCCCGCCTGGCCACAGGCATAATCGCGCTGATTAAAGTGACGCTTCAGATGTGTGTTCAGATAGCATTGATCGGTGAGGATGCGGCCGCAGATGGGGCATGTATAGCTTAACGATGACGAAACGGCAGCTGTCTCCTGCTGCTCCTCCTCTGCGACATCTTTGCTGGCATGCTGCAGTTTATGGTGCATACGACGCGCATGCACGGAGTGAAAGCTCATGCTGCAGTTGCTCCATGTGCAGCCATATGGCTTCTCGCCGGTATGCAAGCGTCGATGCACCGCCAAGTAATTGGCAAACCTATAGCCCTTGCCGCATATATCACAGGCATGCGGCCGCTCATCCGTATGGGTGACGGCATGGATGCGCAACTTGTTCATCTGGCGGAATCCCTTGCCGCACACACTGCACACATGCGGCCGTTCGTTCGTGTGCGTCATCTTGTGGATGCGCAAACTGTACGCATCGCCAAGGCATCTGTTGCACATATTGCATATGTGGGCGGGACTTAGCTTGGTGGGCGTGGCTCGCTTTGTTTTGCCTGCTCTGTTCGTAGTCGTTGCCAGCTGCTTCTCTGGCGCCTGAGAGCAGTAGAATAATTAGCTGTTAGTTGTTAGCCCAAGGGATGCGAAAAACTTACCTCATCCAGCAGCTCATAGCTAGAGATTGTGGGTAGAAGAAGACTATTGGAGCTGGCATCCAAAGCGCACAGCTGTTGACCAAACAGCTGCACATCCTCAGTTAGACAGGCGGCATAGCTCACAGCATCATCATCATCTTTGGCCGGATGTAGCTGCTGCTGCTGCTGCTGCTGTTGTTCCGGCTGTCGCATGTTTGCCAAGTGGATTGCCCACCGATCAATCGAACGGGCATCGCTCTCCCGCCACAACTACGTTGCTTTACCTACTAATGCCCATGTATATACAAAGCGATAAGATTACGTTTGTGCCTTTAACTATATACAACAAACTTTTAAAAACTTGGAGACATTAATGTCAAGTTAAGGCTCTTAAGTTGCCGCTACTTATCTTAACCTTGCTTGCAGCCGGTATGAACTTGGCCTGCAAGAGTATTGAAACGTCGGCACTGTAAACACAAAGTGTTATTTCTTGTTAATATTTAGTTTTTATCGTATTGCCCCGTCCATAAAGTTTGTCGATATATTTGTTTGCTTATTTGCTGTACTAATGTTTTATTTGCACTTTAAACACATCAACTACGTTTTGCACTTTGTACAACTCGGAATCAATAATACACATATATTATTCTATATTATTGTAAGCAACTTTGTTAACTTTGGGCTAGCTGGCCTTCGAAATAAACGGGGCCAAGCGTAGATAAAACTACTATTGCATCAGAGCTTTGAACAATCATCGGTATAGGTATTCAATATAAATCTATACATAAATATTTATACGTTATCACAAACACAATCTGCATTCAGTTTTCTTCTTCGATGTTGCATATTTAACTTGACTTGACCCTTTTAATTTGCAACATGTAAATGCATTTTACTTAAACTAAAGAACAAAAGTTGCAACTAGTATAACAAATTCATTAAAAAGTTAGATAGAAGAATTTATAAGAGAATTGAGTTATTTATTGAAATAGTAAAATAGATTTTAAGCTCAAGCATCAACTTATTTATACTATAAGCTAAAGTTCAAATAGTTTTAGTTATTTGTTGTCTAGTGTATAGTTGTTTGGTATATCAAGCTGATCAACTCTGAAGAGAAATCTCCTAGCACGATCTAAAGCGAGAAGGCAATAAGATAAAAGATTCAATTAGATTTGCATTGTCATTTAATTAAATATATATATAAGTTTCAGTTTCACATACGTACGATATGCAACGAATATTGCTTTTGAATTTATACACAACTTGTGATCATAAAAAGGAATCTTAAGAGATGGAGATTCAACCGCTAGACCTTAAACCTTTGCAGAAGATGACGCAGTTCACGATTCTGGCGGCGTAGAAAGACAACCTCGGCATCGTATTGGACACGCATCTTGAGCACTTCGACATAGTGATTGAGGCCATGCTCCAATGTTTTCCACAAATGCGTCTTGGAGTCGGGAAAGAGATTGGAAAATTGACGCCAAAATGCTTCGATTTCCTTATCATCGAACTGTATCATTTCACCCTCGAGGCTGCCCTCGGTTTCGTTGCCATAGAGCTCCTTGTGTTTGCGAATGGTAAACAGATTCATGGCGTGCAGCACTAAAGCTGGCTCCATGACCATATAATGATTCGAACAGGCTTCTGTACGCGATTCATCAAAGCCCTGCACCAGAAGCACTTCCCTCTCCCGTGTGCCCTGCAATATCGACTGATCCGTGTGCACATCCATCAGCTGCAAGGAGCGCGTATACTGCTCATCCTTCAGAAAAACCTCGGCACACTTCAACGGACTCAGTCCTTGCGGCTGGCAATTGGGACAGTAGGTGTACGGCTCAAAGATCTTTGACAGCTCCAACACATGATCCAAATTGTGTATGCGCAATGCTGAGAATATATTATCGACGCGCACAAGCGTTTGTTCCTTTTCCGTAAATGGCTTTAGAATGCGCAGCAGTCGCTCCTCAATCAGGAAGCTACCACGATCCGCCAGCTTGCGCAATATATTGCGCATAAGACGTGCCGACTCTGCAGGCAGCTCCTTCAGCGGACCGCGATGCTTCTGCTTGTCATGAAAAGCCGCACAGCCAGAGCCACCATATTGCTTGGGCAATGGACCAAACCGACGTTCAACGGCATCCATGGCATTAACCGGACGACGCTTTTGCGCCGGCTTATTAATGTTCTCAATGTTAATGTTGGGATTCTTCCACGGCATCACCAGCTGCTGCTCATGCAATATGCGATCGATGTTAAAGATGCGTTGCAGCAGCACCGTGATCTCCTCATAGTTGATATTCCAAACACGATTAAACTTCGCACGATTTATTTGACGTGTGTGCAGCGCCTTCATTTCCATATCTGTGATGCTGGTGTGCAGTGCCTGAATCTCCTGTGTTAGCTTACGTATATTCTGACGACCACTCAGACAGATCTCCTTGTAATTGCGACGGGCGCGTGCCACCAGCTCGCACAAACGTCCAACGCGACGCTTTTGCTGATTGGTTATGATGGTGTTCTCCTCGTTGCGACGCTGCAGCACCTGATAGTTGTAGTCCAGCTTCTCGGAGTTCATTAGCACATTGTCGCGTGTGCGACGCAGTTCCAGCTCCAGGCGCATACACTCCTTCTCCAAACGAACGCGCGTCTGTTTTGTTAGTTCATCCTGGGAGTCCTGCAGCTGTTGCGTCTGCTGTGCATAGAACTCTTCACGCACACGCACCAACTTGGACTTCTCGTCAAAGTTTGTGTTGAGCGCATTGAAGAAACTGCGCCATTTCTCTTCAGCCGTCAGCGAGAAGGTCTGACGCTCATCCTCTACCGTATTGCGTAGCAGTTCCAAATGCTGTTTGTATGCTTCCTTTAGTGTTTCCACTTGATTGTCGATGCGTTCGACCAAACAGCACAAATCGGCTGCCTGACGCTGACGATCAAACTCATATTTGGTATTCATACGCTCAATTTCCATCTGACAGTCATTTATCATTTCATCTTTGCGCTCCATGATCTCGCCAATGCGCTTCTTTTGATCCTCAATTTGATCCCAGAGCAGCATGGGCTCATTGATCTCATTTAGCTCGGTCCAGCGGTCCTTAATATCCTCAAATTTGGCCATTGCCCGAATGTTCTCACCCTCAAGGTTACGCTTCATATCCCGCTGCTGAGACGCCTCGAATACGCGACGATCCAGCTCTCGCCGTTCGTTTGCCACGCGTATGTTGCTCACCAGCTCATTGCCAAAGCGCACTAGCTGACCCAGGCGTGTGCTGGTCATTTCTAGCTGCTGATCGATTTTACCCAACTGGCTGATCGAACGCTCTGCAAATGCCTTGGGCGCATCTCGCTGTACGATGCGCACTCGATGCGCTACGTTCTGGCGTCGTTCGTCCAGCAGCTGGATTGATTTGTCACATTTCGCCCCGTTGGATATCAGTGAATCGATGCGCGCCTGATAGGATGCCCAGCTGTCCGCTTCGTCATCCTTATCATTGTGTTCGGATTCTGTTTCGATTTCCAAATCGGCATCAGACTCAATCTCAGTTGGACCATTCTCAGCCTCGACCTCATCGTCGTCCTTGTTATCGTTATCCATCGTTTCGTTAAGCTAATGAAGAGCAAATAAAATAAATATAGAGATTCTGTTGTGTGTTTGAAATGGAGCTTTCAGCAGCAAAGCTAAATTTTATATTGATTTGATATTTTGTTTGTTTTACCTCTGCCCACTTTGATTTATGGGTTTGTTCGATATCGTTGCTATGTTATGCCTTTGATGCCATTACCATGGTGCTGCATATCCAACATTTTCATGTTAGACACCACAGGCTTTGAATTTATTTTTAAAACAAACATTTTTGCTTATGCTATTGCTTTTATTTATGTTTTCAATGACGCTTTCAATTCGATACCAGCTACACATTAGGGTGACCATTCGTTCGATACAAATTAGACTGGGAATAATAAATGCTATTGCCATCTCGCTTACACAGGAACACGCCCAAAGCTGAATTTGATGAGAATGTTGATGTCATCTTTACGTATTACATATGCATATGTGTGTATAAATATTTGACACTTATGTTTGGCAATTAAATGTTCTTCCAAATGTATGGCATCATTGCGTTTAGATTGTTGATTACAACAATAACAACAACAGAACAACATCCACATCCGGGTTGCATTTGACACTGATGGCAACAACGAATACAGCTCTGTGCTCCTGGGTTGCATTTGCAATTTTATTTTGTTCCACATTTCCCTCTAATTGCAAATCTGTTTTGAACATTTATTCAAAAACCAGTAGACAGCCAAACAAGCTTTATTGAATCGAATGAAATAATGCATAATTACACAATTGTATGGAATTGTTCTAAAAGTACGCACAATTCTCTAAATATTTACACTGGTATTTTTTCAGTTTTGTTTATATTTTTCTTTCCTTTTCTATTTCATAGCTATGTATTTACAAACAGTTTGCAATGGTTAGGTTGTGAGAGGATCTGAAAGGAAAGGGGACGGGGGGGAGGTAATCATATGGAAGATTTATTAGCTCAAATTTCCTCAGTCTCCAGTGTGATTTCGTAAATTAGCTCGTCATCATTATATTGACCAGCAATTGGCTGCTGCTGGTATTGTTGCGTATGCTGTTGATACATATCCGGCTGGTCCAGCTGCATTAAAAACTGTTCATCACCATCGACGATATCCTCATCATCGACAATATCGTCCACGAGCACATTGTCTTCCTCGTAGGTGTTTTGTTCATACTGCTGCTGCTGCACAAATTGCTGCTCCTCATCGACCTCTTCGTCCTCTTGTATAAAGCCATCAGTGCCTGATGTTGTTTCAATGATTGCTTCATTGTTGTTTTCTGTTTGCTCCATATCCGCATCTGCATCCAACTCTGCATTTGCATCTACATCGGCATCAACAGCATCGTTTGCCTCGACCAGCAGGCCAGCATCCTCGTCAAATTCATCATCCAACATGCCGGCCAGCTCATCACCTTCGGCATTGAAAAATCCATCCTCAGCTATTGAATCACTCTTATTCTCGCCGACCAGGCGACGTGTATTGCTACGGCACTGTATGGAACGCTTGTGTGCATCAAAATAGTTGATGTCAGTGAACTCCTCCTGGCACAGATGACACACGAATGTATCCTGATTCAGATGCATTTCCTTGCGATGGCGCGCCATCTTGTGAGCATCGCGGCACTGCATGCCACAGAATGGGCACTTTAACATTCGTCGCTTGCCCATGTGCACGTTGCGTATGTGCTCCTGCAGTGAAAAGTTTTTGTAGTAGGCCTTCTGACAGTATCCGCATTGAAATCTGCGCTTCTTCTCGTGCGTCGCCTCGCGATGTCGTTTCAATTGGGTGTTCTGTGCGAAAGTCTTGCCGCACATCTCGCAGATGTGCTCCTTTTTCAAATGACGTCGCTGGTTGTGCACGCGCAGATCTTGCTTGGTGGAGAAGTACAGCTTGCAGGGCTCGCACACATACGGACGGATGCCCATGTGGCGACGGGCATGGCCGGCCAGATATTTGCAATCACGATACGTTTCGGTACAGTATATGCAGGCGTAGCGATTGGTGCCCGGCACCAGGTGTGTCCTTTGATGTTTGGCCAGTTTTGATTTGTGCATGACATCCGGACAGATGCCGCATTCAATAGGCAGCTTCTCATCCAGTGTGTTGGCTATCATACGGAATTCCACAATGGGTGTACCGTCATCGTCAAAGTCCACTATTGTGGCAATAAGCTCGTCGTAAAGCTGGTAACGGCGGGGTCCCTTAAACTGATCCAAATTCTTTTCACTGGGCTTGGCCAGCTGGACGGGCTCTTCGTTAATGGTCTGGTCAGCGGGCGTAGCATCTATTTCTTCATACGCATCGCCATTATCCATTGTCAGCTCATGTTTGATAGGTGTTTGCAGTGCAGTTTTGGTAATCGCGTCCAGTTTGCTCTCAATTGTTTCGTTTTCCACTGCCTGATTTTCCATGTAATTCCATTGGAAGTCCTTTTGATTGTGTTCTGTATCGTCATCGTATTGCTCATATTGATGCTCGTATTGCTCATACTGTTGGTCATATAGTTCTCCGTCTTCGACCACTGCATCTATGCCTGATTCCTCTTCAACCAGATCTTCCAACTCGTCTACCAGCTGTTCAGAATCCAAATACTCATCTTTCGGTACGCGCAACATTGCCTGTTGGAGTTCAGGACAATTGATGAGCTGCTGGTGCAAATGTGCATTGTTGATCAGCACCTCTCCCTCGTTACCATTATCGCTAATTAACAGGAACTCTTCGTGTTTAAATTCGCGTCCCACATCCACACCATCTAAGATGACATACTGATTGTTGCTGTCAACATCTTCGTCTTCGCCGTAGCCACCGCCATCATCGTTATTGTGCTCAGCGTATTCTATTTTCTTGGGTAATACGAACTCAATTATTTCGGACATGTCCACATTCATGTTTATTGAGCTTTGTTTACAATTGTCGCTGCTTCCAATAACTACTTAGCCGCTTGCATTTATCGTGTGGCATTGGCGTTTAGAGATGAAAACTATAATGATGGTGTGCCATCTGTCGATACACCGTGGAGGTTCGTCGATTTATACTCGCTTGTTCTTTCAGTGGGTACGCAAGTCTTAAACGATAGCTTAATGCTATCGTTTGAGCAACCAAACCATATAATGCACACTTTTAAGAGCTTTGTTATATTTAGCATTTTTTTTATAATAAAAAGAAAGAAAATTGAATTTATTTTATTTACAAACATCTAATTTATATTTCGTGGTGCAGTGTAACGCAACATAACTATATATCGATATGATCGCCAATCTATCGCATATTATACATAAAGTTGGCAGCACCGCTTAAAATCAACTGCACTTGGCGCTAAAATCACAGCCCATAGATAGCAACAACCGTTGCGTCTTCTTCTTTCATTCGGCTTTATCATCTTCGCTGTGGGCTAGAGGTGGGTTAGCCAACGTCTTGGCCTCCCCAATTCCACACACTGCATTTCGCTGGCGCTTGCGGCGGCTTATTTGATTCGCACACTTGGTAGCGTGCGTTTATGCCTAAGTTTTGCTGCCGCCCGTTATTTGTTGTGTTTGTGTGTGCTTTTTATTATTTTTTTTTGTGGTGCCTTGTTGTGTTTTATTAGCGTTTGGCTGTTTCGTCTTGCATTGGTATCGTGTGAAGCGCGCGCATGCTTAGCTGCCGTTAGTTAAATATTTCAAATTTGCGGTTATTGGCAGCAACGCTAATAGAAAATTTAGTAATTGACGCGAAATTGTGTAAGCATATTTCCTTATTTGTTGTTTTTTTTTCCAAGTGCTAGTGTTAATAAGTGTTATTCTTAACTGAAAAAAAAAACAACAACAACTGTGATAAAAGTGCAATTGCTTAAAAGGACATAAAGATCCTTTTGATACTATCGTTAAGCCAACTTTTTTGTTGGTCAAGGTAAAGCGAATGTGATTTTACAACCCATTGGCTTTGACATTGTGCAGACCTTTTACTAAAAGGTTTACAACTTTCAAACTTTGATGCCTAATTGTGCTGATTACAATAACAACAACATAATATGGCTATTATTTGCGCCCATCTTTAGCCCGAAGACGTTCGCACAACTACAACAACAGCAACAAAAATAAATAAACAAACCAACAAGCGACAACAAAAACTTAAATCAAATAGGATTACGCAAAGATGCAAACGCATTATGTTGATGTTGATTTAAGTTTTAGTTTTGCTTTTATTTGCCTTTATCGTATTTAACCAACTGCTGCAATATATCTATGGCTTATTTGATTTTGACTGACAAATGCAAACTTGACCCGCTTTTCTTGTCTATTTATTTGTTATACTTTTTTGTCCATTTCATTATTACGTCTTGGCCTCTTTGCTCTTTGCAAGCAGCTTTTCACACTGATCGGTGTTGGGTGACCAAGCGGCATATTGGCCTCAATTTGCTGCGTTACGTTTTTTTATCACCCAACTTGCACATTAGGGTGTAGCAAGTGCTTGTCGCTTGTCGCCTGTCACCCAAGCCTTGAACGTATTATTGTGAATGACATTTGACTACTTCGCTTTGGGCAATGTATGCAGCTCAAGTGTCATAATTGCGTAGAAGTTTATAAAATAAAAATCTTCTTTACGCAACTTCTTAATGGCAAGTTATAACTTTTTCAATTTGTCTAGGCTTAAGCAGCGTTAAAGACGAAGAAGAAGAACTTGTTGAAGAAGACACACAACAAGATTCTCAAGACCAGACCAATTAAGAACAAGCCAAAGCCAAAACCCGCCCCCGAAGCCAGCGCTAAACCACAGCACAACAGGTGTTGGCAACCGACCGGCAACGCGACCAAGTGGCATCATTTTGCGGTTTGCCAGCTTTGCCAGCCGTTGTGCTAGGGAAACGGGAAATTGGAAAATCGGAAACATGTTCTTGCAGTTGCCGCCACCGTCTTCGTCGCCGTCGCTTGCCCACCGAGCTCTTATCGGCCAGATGCATCGACAGCTATTTGTGTGTCATGCTGGTTGGGCAACCAGAACGGCAATTGGCCTGGGCGTGTTACTTCTTACAGCCGCATCGGCGACAGCATCATCATCATCATCATCATCAACACCAGCAGGGTCTGCTGGCGCTGACGCCAGTGCAATGCAAATCCAAACACTTCAGGTGAATTGTACACGCGAGCTGCTCGATATGCAGCTAACATTGAGTCGCACATTCCGTGGTCTGCTGTATGCCAAGGACTTTCCGCTGGAGTGCAGGGCGCGTGGACAGGATGACACACAGATAGCGTTGCGTGTGCCCACCTCGGGTTGTGGTGTGCGCGCCGAGCCGCTGCCGGATGGTGGCATGGAGTACACAGTGCGCATAATGCTGCAAATGGAGCAGAAGCTACGCCAAAGCACCGATATATTGCGGACAGTACGCTGTCAATTGCCGGCCAAGGCAATGGGTATGCCACTGCCGCTCAATGGGCGGGATCGGTAAGTGTTGGAGTTCTCCGAACGATTAGCAAATACTCTGTAATGAACGCAAGTTTTTCCTTTAGCAATGCTCGAATGCGCGCCTTGGCTGCTGTTGCCGCTGCATCGGCAGCAACAACTGGAACGGCGCATAAGCATCATCATATGGATACGCCGCGTGTGCGCATTTGGCTAGAACTAGGTGGCCCCAATGGCTCCGGTTCTGTGGAGGTGGGCGTGGCAACCACATTAACAGTACGCGCCATTGTGCCTGGAACGATTGGTGTGCGCGTTGTCGATTGTGCAGCCCTTGATGGCTTGGGCGAGTCGACACAGCAGTTGCTTGACGCTCGCGGCTGTCCCATTGATGAGCAGGTGAGTCAGTTGGTTGAGTTTATCATCTATTTTGCATAACTTGTAAGCGCTTGCTTAACCGTTAGGGCTAGACAATATGGCCAATAATTAATCATAATTTTAATAGGTTTTGCTTCTTTTTTTTTATTGATCAGTCTCTTTTTGTTGGCTGTGTGCTATCAATTTTTGATTGGCGAACTTTCATTTTTTCATTTATTACAAAGCTTTGCGAAAGTAAAAGCCTGCCAAACTAATCTGCATACATATTTGAAGCAAGTTGGCAGCGCATGTCCTGCGGCTAAGCTGCTAACGTTCTTGTTGTTATTGTGCAATGCTGTTTTTCACAACGGCAGCGCATCATTAATTATAACGGTTATTACAACACTCGAACGTCAGCGGCGGCAGCAGCAGTAGCGGCAGCGGCATCGAGTCAAAACTCAAAACTGTTAGACGTAATTACGCGCGCATCGTTAGAACAGTTTACGTTTACGTTTGCGCTTGCGTTTTCGATGTTGCTGTGCTTGGTGCTGCCCAACCAAGCAGCTTAGCAGCCATTAAAAGCAACTGCTTCTGTGACTGCGCCTGCGACTGTGGCTGCGGCTGCGGCTGCGGCTGCGGCTGCCCGCCAACAGTTCTTCAGTTCTTCTTGAGTAAATTAGGAGGTCACAACAATTAGCCAACAGTGAAATACATAGAAATATTTAGCGTTTAACGTTTTGACATGATTCCAGCAGTAGAAGCAGAAGCAACAACAAAAAACAACAACCGGCAATGGCAATGCCAAGCTAAAAAAATCATTTGCATTTAGTCGCCGCCATCTCCGTCGCAGCTTTGTGCACATGTCATGCAAGTAAATGGGTCAAACAAATCTTCTGCCACTGCTGTTGTTTCTGTTTCTGTTGCTGTTGTGGTTGTTGTTGGTGGTGGCGTTAGTGCTGCTACTGGCCATTGTGAGGCGCTAGCAAGAAAAATCTCACGGCTTAATTTTTATTTTTATTTTAACGGACACGGGCTCGAAAAGACAACAAAACATTTGCATTTTATGTTTGTTTTATTGTTCGTCAACCCATCAAGTCGCTCCCCCCTTCCCCCCTCGTACCCCGACCACTTTGTGGCATTGCCTTCCGTTTCAGCAGATTTTCAGTTTCTTTTGCGTTTAGTTTTATTGTTTGGCCACCAGCTGCTTGCAAATAATTTATGCACGCGCCCATTGCTAACTTGGATTATTTATTTGCCTTACAAATAACTTCTAGGTCAGAGAGCATTCAATGCTGAAAAGTGAAACATTCTGTGTCGCTGTCGGATTTCTAATCAGAATATGACCCACATAACTGCATATACATACATATGTATGTACATATGAATGTGAATGTAAATGCATTTATGCTGGAAGACAGCGTATTGCAATTCACAATGGAGGTGAGAGCGCGCTAATAGAGAACAGTGCTGCAAAAAACCAACCATTCACACACACACGCAAATGAAAATTCGCATAAAGCAAAGGATGATAAATTCGTTGCAATTTAGCGAATTATGTATATTATTTTGTATGCCTGTTTCCTGCAAGTTGTACACCTTTTGAGTTATGTACATTTAGTATATGTTTCATCTATGAACTCATTTGAACTTCCGCAGAAAATTTGATTGTTTGCATTTATTGTTGTAATTGTTTCAAGTTTCTCACACACAAATGCATGGCACGCAGCAACACACGTGCTAAAGGTATGTAAATTGAAACCAGGTAGCGGCATCTAATCATCGTGTGCTACTAGATATTGTGTATGTATGTATGTATGTATGTTATAACAGCGCATAGCAAGTAGCATGCTAGCCGTAGAGCAAAAGCTGCTGGCAACAACAATGGCAAGACGTAAATCACATGAATCTGTAATTTCATACATTTCCATATAGCATACCTACATACAAACATACATACACTTCACACATAGGTTACTGCTGTTGTCCGTGAACTTGGCTCTTGACTTTTGTTACCGTTGCTTCGCTCGTAACGGAAGCGGCCGAATAATGCACGTGTGTGTGTGTAAGCTGTTACCGTTTATAGTATGTGTGTGTGTGTGTGGTGTCATCAGCCAGTAATAAACCAAAAATTGTATAACCGGCAATTAACAGAGACAGGTAAATAATAATAAAAGAAAAATACTGGTTTACTTAATGGACAATTAACCAAAGACTTGTTTTTTTACATTCTTATGCCACACAATTACTTTTATTTAACCAATGTAAATAATTTCTTTAAAATATATACTTCATGTACAAGAAATTATTAGCGTCATTAACACACAGGTTGTATATGTTTGATTTGCTATCAATTTTGCAGGTCATGCCAGCGCTGCATACCAGATTTAAGCCAGCCGAAGAGGGCTGGTCAAAGCTGCATGAGGAAGATTTGGTCGAGCGCACGTTTATGGCCACATTTCCCGCCTTTAAGTTTCCCGATCGCGAGCGTCTGCACGTCAGCTGTGGCGTTCAGCTCTGCAAAGGGAAGTGCCCGAATGTAAGTAAAAAATTTGTATTTGTATGCAAAAAAGCAACGCAAATTTAAGCCAAGTAGCAGAAACGTTGTACGCGTTGCATTATTAATTAATTGCAATGAAAAACGAAAGTGTTGCTTGCATTTATTTTATATGTATGCATGTGCAACGAAGCGTACACATGTGTGTGTGTGTGTGTGTGTTTGTTGAAGGCGCCGCTAATTAATGTGGTTATTGCACTATAACGCACTGAACTGCAGCCCAAAAGGCAACTGGCAAACCCAACAATTGCTCAAGTGCTGTTTATCTGTTTGTGTCATTTAACTAACGAAAACTTAAAACATTGCAGCTAAATTGTCGCCTCGCCGAGCAGCAACTGCAGCTGAACGCCGATCAGCACCTGGCGCGCATCGAAGTGTTCAACTCATTGGCCGTGACAGCGCCACAAATCGAAGTGGATCGTTTGCGCTATGATCGACGCTATAATATGACAAGCAGTGGTATGTATTATAAGTTTTAACCAGTTCAACTTTTTTAATTTGTCTGCCCTTTCAGTTGAAGATTATGGTCCTAATGTGCGTCCATTGGCCGGCGAGGGTACATTGTGTTTGTCCATCTCAAAGCTGGCAATATCGTTCTGTATACTTGGCTCCATCTTTCTGATAGCTGTAATCGTGGCGATCTTTTCGCTGATACGCACACGTCGACGCCAGCAGGGACGCTGCAGTGGATTGGGTCTGGGTTTGGCTGGAGCGGGCACTGTCACAAGCACTTCGAACAGCAGCAGTCGGCTGCATCGTGCCGAGATATGTACATCGATGTTTTCATCCAGCAGCGAGTCGGCGCAATCTGCGCCACGTTTTGGTGGCAAATTCTTAATGCCCCTGCCCTATTATCCGACTACATTGCCGTATGGTCGTGTCTATTGAGGGCTTTATATGATTTATAGTTTGTAGTTTTAGGTTCTTTTTTTTTTGGTACAATAACTCTTTAGACTGATGTGACTTCAATCTCAAATATGCATGTAATTCGTTTAACGAATGCTCAACGAATATACCAAAATAATTTGTAATTGCACTTTAGTTAAGTTGAAAGCGTCTTGAAAGCGTTTTAATTGCTCAAAATGCATTTTGATGCGCTTTCGTTACAAACATGTATTCTTTCTTAAGTATTTACAACTATATTATTATAAACATCTTTTTTTTAAAGTTTATTTTGGAATTAGTACATTATACTTGACAATAAAATTGTAATTAAATTTAAATTAAAAATACTATCGTATTTATTGGCGGTTGGTATATCGATTATAATTGAGGGTTAATAGACAGATCAACAGGTTGGCAGCCTTATCGGTGTGTTCTGCCATTCCGATAGACCTATAACGATAACAATGACATAGGTTGGAAATAATCAACAATACCGCGAGCACGTTGTGTTGCGGGTGCAGTTTGTGAGAAAGTGCTTATATTTATTGTATTTGTATTATTAACATATACATTGCAATGACAAAGACAGCGCCACAGGGGCGCCGAAAGCCGCCAGCACGGTACTTTGATGCTGCAGCAGGCAAAGCCGATGAGGGTGATGCGAGACCCGTTAAACTAAAACGCAGAACTCAACAAAATTTTAAAGGCGATTTCCTTAAAATGCAGTCGCACTACAAAAAACAGAACCCCTACCAAACCAGGCGACCGGATACAGTAAAAACCAACGAAAAGCCAAAAGAGCCAAAGTTATCAAAGGAATTGCAGGACAAATATTCACGTGGCGGTGCTGTCGATTCGCGTGGCGTCAAAACGCGTCACTTCAAGGAGAAGCAACAGCGTCGAGAGGTATACTTGGATTATGCTACCGAGCAGGCGGCACGAACAGAGCTTCTGCTGCAGGAGACAGCCGGCCAACTGGAGGCCGACGAGGAGGAACGAACAGCTGACTATCGTCAGGAGGAGATAGTCGCAAATGTTGATCTACAATCGGCTGCCAAGCGTTTTCAGCTCAAACTCGATTTTGGGCCATATCAAATGCGCTATACAAAGAACGGACGGCACTTATTGCTGGGAGGTCAACGTGGGCATGTCGCTGCCTTCGATTGGGTAACCAAAAAGCTACACTGTGAGTTCAATGTGATGGAGTCCGTGGCTGATGTCCAGTGGCTGCATGTGCCCACCATGTATGCGGTGGCGCAGAAGGAATGGGTCTATTTCTATGACAAAAAAGGCATCGAGCTGCACTGCGTCAAGCGGCTGAATCGTGTCAATCGCTTGGACTTTCTGCCCTATCATTTCTTGCTTGCCGCCGGCAATAGCGCAGGCTATGCATCCTGGCTGGATGTATCGATTGGTGAGCTCGTTGGCAACTTCACTACAGGCCTTGGCGACATACGACACATGCGTCACAATCCCAGCAACGGTGTTCTCTGCATTGGTGGCGGCAAGGGTGTTGTCTCCATGTGGTCGCCCAAAGTGCGCGAACCGCTGGCCAAGATGCTTTGCCACTCTACGGCAATCACAGCGTTAAGTGTCGATCCAAAAGGCATGCACCTGGTCACCGCTGGTCTGGATCGCACGGTCAAAGTGTGGGACATACGCAATCTAGACGATACACCGCTGGCCACATTCCATCTACGTTTGCCTGCCAACGAACTCGAGGTATCACAACGCGGCATGCTGGCCCTATCGCAGGGCACATATCTGGAGACGTATACGGATGTGCTAACGGGCGGCGGCACTGGGCTTAAGGATAAGTTGCCATATCTACGCCAGCGTTGCGATGCCTTTGTCCATGGCATGCGCTTCTGTCCCTATGAGGATGTGCTGGGCATCTCAACGGCAAGTGGCTTCCAATCGCTGCTGGTGCCCGGTGCCGGTGAGCCCAACTACGATGCGCTAGAGGACAATCCGTATGAGACATCGAAACAGCGACGTGAGCACGAGGTGCACGCTCTGCTCGAAAAGATACCGCCCGAACTGATTACACTCGATCCAAATGAGATAACTGGTGTGGATGCGCCTACGCTGCAGGAGAAGATCGATGCCAAGCGGCAGCTGTTCCATCTGAAGCCGCCGCGCGTCAACATGAATACGCGCCACAAAATGAAGGGGCGCGGCGGCAGCGCAAAGGCGGCACGCAACAAGCAAATAGTCAAGGATCTGCAACGAAAGGTGCATTTAAAGCTATTTAATATCAATCGAGTTATTCACTTATATTACTTTTACTTACAGGAATTCATTTCGGAGGTGCGCAAAGCCAAAAAGGATGTTATTGCTGGCCACAAAGTCAAGGAGGAAGGCAATAAAGAGGGTTTCAAAAAGGAGAAACCCGTACGCTCTGTCTTGGATCGCTTTAAGCCGAAGGCACTTAAACAGCCCAAGAAATGATTTATTTCTAATTTTATCATTTAAGTTTAAGTTTATTATGTATAAAAGCAAAAAGTGAAGAGTTTATATATATACGAATCTGTTTAAAGGATTTGTAAACAAACAAAAAACGAATTCTTTTAACTAAATGCATAGAAAAAAACACAATTGCTTCTATTTAATTGTATAACATTAACTTATTTGTACAAGCCAACATCCTTTGTTATTTCCAGCCTTAATCGTAGCTAAGCATACATTTAAAGTAGCTGGCAACGGATTCGGATGCATCCTGCTGCAGACGTTGCAATGCTGCCTGCAACTTATCCGCATTGCCACAGCAACGAGCATAGTAGAATAGATTAAGGATACGCTTTTGATGCTCAAAACGACTTGCAGCCGTGCCAGAGTCACCAGTCACCTGAAGCTGCTCCAGATTGGCCAGCACCTCGTCCACACTATCGGCCAGCGCTGTCATAAACACAGCATTCTGTTGGCGGCAAAGCGTGGACATCGCTGTGAGAGTTACATCGGCGACACTTGGCTTGAGCAGCAACTGTGGCAGATAGTTGAGGAATTTGGCAAACTGTTCCTTGCCACCATAGCCGGCGTAGAGTTCGTTGCGCTGCACCAGCTGGCAGAGTAGGTTAAGCATGCGGGTGGCAACACCTTCGCGGGTTGTGTAGTGTTGCTCCACATACGCCTCGATGCACTGCTGCATGACCAGGCCCATTTGATGGGCACGCAACTGGAGCAGAGCAGCACCATTGTCCAGGAGTAGGGCACGCAATGCGGCCACCAGACGCAGCTGCTCATCGGGCGTGAGGGAGCTCAAGCGACGCAGGCATTGATTGACGTAGTGCAACAGGCAGCCATAGTCGTCGCTTTGATCCTCATTCGGCTTTGGCCAAAAGCGACAGATGAGCTGGACCAGCGTCAGGTTCTGGGCAACACACAGCTCGCCGCCCGTTGTCATTGTATTGCGCTTCTTCTTCTTTCTTGACTTCTTGCCATTGGGCAGTGCGTTGGGATTGCTGGGTATCTGTTGATAGGGAAAATGGCATTCCTTCAAGAAGACACGCACAAAGCTGCCGGCATAGCTTGAACGCATCCATGTGCTTAGCTCGTGTGTGCAATCCTGCTGTATGGCCTCGTACTGCTGCACCAGCTGGCACAATTGCGATACAATGTCCAGCAGGACATGCAGACTGGCTGCAGCATCCGCATTGAGAAGCTGCTGCTGTTGGTTCTTTTGCTGTTGTTGTTGTGGTCGCACCTCGATCCAGTTGTCATGGATAAGCGGCATGAGTTGCTCCACATAGCTGCGCAGTTGCTCATCCTCGGCCTTGCGAGCACTCTCACCCATAATGCTATGCAGATCCCGTTTGTCCTCCGCCAGCGGACGCAACACATTGTAATACTGCGGCTTCGTTGCATCGTAGTGAACAACAAGGGCCGGCATGCGGGTGTTGCTGGTGTCTATCTTGGGCTGCTCCTGCAGCAGTGTGCCAAGTATTTGTTGCAGTCGTAACAGAACCTTGGTGCGCCACTTTATTGTGGTTAGCTGACCCGATCCGACGTTCACAGTAAGCAGGCGATTTGTGCGTTGTGTGTCGTTGCGTGTACGCGATATCATATCAATGAAATTGCTAATGATGGTGCTGGCACTGCGTTCAGCAAGCAAACGCGGCGGCACACGGAGCAGCAGCACGTCCAGCAGCTGAAGCGAATCCTCTTGAATTGCTGGTTGCACATGGGTCATGGCACAGCGCAGATAGGCGGCAATGATGTGAAAGAATGGCACAACAGCCTGTGAAGGCAGTGCCTCGAGCAGCACATCGAGTGTCTTGAAGGATTCGGTGCGAACTTCGCGCTCCATGTCCAAAGCGCCGGCGGCAATGCCTTGCAGCAGCTCGTTGAGGTGGCCAACAAGATGTTCGGCCTGACCGGCTTTGACAGCATCGCGCACATTGCGCAGTGAATCGATGCGAAACTTAAGATTGTGATGCTTAAGCCGCGAAAGGATCTCTTTCAAATTAAGCTGACGTTGTCCGTTAGCTGCTGCAAGCGAATATTCCTTGAGCTGTTCGCGTATTTCAATTTTGCGCACCTTAAAGTCCGTTTTGGTCACATTGAGGCCCTTGGGTAGCTTGGCGCCTTTCAATTTCACCTTTGCCTTTTCGGCACGCAGATTCTTTTTGTGATGTCCACCCATTTTATGTGACTAGTGAAATTTAAATCAAAACATGTGCTGTTTGTTAAACACAAAACATGCAACAAGCTATCGGTCTATCGATACAATCAGTTAAAGTTGCCATCTGAGCAATGCTGCCAGACTAAGCTTGTCAAATTGATGCATTTTACGCGCGCAATTTCAAAATAGATCATCCCTTTAAAAGGCGCTGTACATCTTAAATTGATTCGAGCTTTTGATGGGTGTGCCCTTTTTATGACCTTAAAAGCTGATGACAACTACAAAATGAATGTTTGCTAATCACATCCTGTGTGGCGCACTAATTGTTTGCGTTTTACGACCACCTTTAGCCGTCAATTAATCAGGGCGCGTTTAATACTTTATTTTGCAATTAGCTTAAAACGCCGCCAAATATCTGGCGCTTAGATAGTTTCAGCTGGCGTTCGTTTGAAGGTCAACCGGTTCAGTTGTGCGGCTACTATCATCATCACTGATTGCTCGATTGAGTTCAAAGTGTGCAAATTTAAATTGCTAGGCATGTGGAATTGAGTGAGTATCTCTCGCCCACAGCTTGCTTGTACAATGGCATTCCGATCATAAATTAATATCAATTTGCCATGCAATAAGTTTCCAATTCAGGCTAATGTCAAGTTAAATGGGCATTAAATGTGCAAAACGTGAAGAGACAGCTGCATTGATTAACAACAGGTGCTGGCAAGTTTGATTGCTGCATTTTTGATAAAACTGCAAACTACTTTCGAGCTCAATATTTGAGCGATAGTTTTAAAAAATAAGCCCCCCATAACCCATATCCCATATTCCATAGCCATAGGCATTGCAAGCAGTCAGTCATCTGGTATCGTTCACACATAAAAACAGTAAAAACAAATTAAACTAGCCATCAAGTCAAGGACTTTGTGAAGAAACTTTGTAAGTTTTGAAGTTTCACCTGCGCGTGTCGAATAGGTGTGGCAATAAAAGTGATAACACTCACTGGACACGTCGAATGACAGAGTTGCACAGATTGGCGCCTCGAACGGCAATACCAACGGCTCAAACAGTACCAACGGTCAAATCAAACCGTCAACCGTGTAACAACTAAGCAACAACAGCAACAATAGCAACAACAAGCGTTTTACACATCGCGTCATTCATGAATGGCAACTCTGTTCACTTCGTTTTTGGCGCGCTCTCCAATCGGTTTTGCTCGTTACCGACTGTGACGGCGGCGCTAATTCGCCGCCTCAGTTATAATCGAGGTTTGGACCTGCGCGGTCGTATTGCTTTTTTCGGCGCCTAGAACTTGTAATGTTCCATTCATAATTGTTGTCTGTTATTGGGAAGCAGCACCAAAGAATCAGTTCAAAGATGCTTTTCGTTTATCAATGTGTGTGTTAAGTTTATCTTCTTTTTTTTTTTGATACCAACTTTTAGCTTTTTTTTTTGTATTTTTTTAATGTGCTGTGTCTCTGTTTGTTTAGTGAAGATGATTTTGTTTTGTTTAAATGTTGTTGCTTATAGTTAAACAAACATAAATGTGTGTCTAGAATTTGATATTTTTAGCGACAAGAGCATTCACGATTGCATTGCAACAACTGTTCGAACAATAACAATTTGCCAAATTATTTTGTAATCAAATAACAATAATATGCACACAAAGATCACCGGACAGCAGCAGCAGCAGCAGAGCAATAAAAACAAACCAGAAGCAACAATTACAATTACAATAATAACAACAAAAACAACAACAAGAGGTCTCAGCACGCGCATGCAACAGCTGAAAATACGATAATAATACCAATCACAGCAATCGCAGCGAATCAGAGCTTTGAAGCCGGCGTCGACAAAAAGCGACACAGCGTCTGCGTCGGCGTTTTAAGCTTAGCTTAAACAACAACAACAACAACAACAGCGCCAAGCACTTATTTATTACGGTGCCCTTTTGCATTTTGTGCGGCATTCTGTGGCTGGCAGGTAAGCTTTAAACTGGGATTCAATAATTACGTTTAAGCATCAACGTTATCGTGTTCATGATCATTGCCAGCAGATGGCGCTAAATGCAATTAGCAAGTTTGCAAATTTCAACTAATATGCATATGTTTTTGTGTGAGTACAGTAAAGCCGCTTTGAAAAGTCAACGCTTAGGCCATTTGAGTTACACTTTAGCAGGCTTGACTGTAGTTGTTTGCTGAATAACAACATTTCCGGCACAGATTTTTCACTAGAAAACATTGTTGTTGCCAAATGCATCTCCATAAAAATTGGAAATATTGCAAGTTAAACAAAAATTGTCATCGTTTCATTTGAAATGCGCAAAAGACACAGATGATGACAAAGAGCAGAAGGAGAAGGCGGTGGGTGTGGACAATTGTTGCAACATCTTTAATGGGACAACAATAAATGAAACAACATTGTAACACAATATTTCTTTCGTTAAGTGCCAAGTCATGCTCGCTTTGTTCTAGCCTCATTCTGTACTGTTTATCAAGTTAGCCAATGGATTGCATTAAACCTGACCTGACCCTTGGCCGGATACATAATGATTGACTCATTGATCTAAAATGTTGACAATGATTCATTATTCCTCGCATGTTGAAGCTTTTTTGATCTTTGACCCATCAAGCTTGTTTTGGTTTTTTTTTTTTGCAAAAATGTAGAGGAAGACAATGTGTCATATGATTAAAGCTCACAGCTGGAGCTTAGTTGATTGCTTTGCCCCTTAAGCTTGAAGAATTCCACATTGTTTCTAACTGCACTGAGACTAAAATGTTTTAATTAAGATTTTTATTTGATTCAAGAACTGATTTAAATTGATTTTTGTGAGGTTTTTCTTGATTTAAGTTGAGTTTGACTTGAATCGAGCTTATTTTAAAGTATTTTAAAGCTATACTTGTGCATAATTGATATAAACTTAAATCATGGACTTTAACGATTGTAAATACCCAATTTAAGGTCATTTAAACTTAATTTAAGAACGTTTTCTTAGTGTGTGGAAAACTTCTTAAAATAGAAAATTCCCAATACAAAGTAATTGACTTTATTTAAGCAAGACTGTACCAAAGCTTTAAGACTTGATAACTTTTTAAGTGTAGTTGAAGCTTTGAAATCAGCTATTGCTCCAGAAAAACTCTTTCCTTTGTTTTTTTCTTCTTTTTTTTAACTAAACGAGTTGAAGTTTCGAAGCGTCGATCTCGAAAGAGATAGATACAAATACAAAGAGAAGTAGAAGAGGAGAAAGATAGAAGAGTCATATGCCAAGTGTCTTCAAATGATGTCATTCCTCTGCTGAGGGAAGCACGTTGAAAAAGAAGAATCTTTTGTTATTTAACCTTTCAACTGCTGCCCAAAAGACTTTGCTAATTAAAGTTTAGTAATTGTATATATACAATGTCTACCGCTTGCATTTAGAACTGTTTGTGTTGAACAAACATTTTTTTTGTTTTGTTTTTTAGTATAACTCAGATAAACTTGCGACACCGTAACGAATAACTAACTTATTCTGGCCTTTTCAGTATATATATATATATGTTTGTATACACTTATCTTGGCCAAGATAGTCAGCCAGACAGGCATGCTCTCAATTTGATGAGATTTAATACTTGTTGTAGTTTTTTTATTATATTTATATATATATTTTCGCTCTTATAAAACGTTCATAAACGTTA
The DNA here is from genome assembly GCA_035044725.1 of Scaptomyza caliginosa. NCBI lineage: Eukaryota > Metazoa > Arthropoda > Insecta > Diptera > Drosophilidae > Scaptomyza > Scaptomyza caliginosa. Next base: position 275,247 of record JAWNNR010000482.1, read on the forward strand.
ATTAAAATATGCAACTTTGCTTACAATTACAAAAGTGCAGAATAAACACAAAACATTTCCAAATATTTAGTTTTCAATCTTCCGAGAATGTTTTTAGTTTCTTCACAGCTGTGCTACTAATGAAGCTTATAAAGCTAAGAAAAATGTATTGTTTTAATGATGCATCTGCGCTTAATACTTGGAAATTCAAGTTGCATTTGCTGCAACAGCAAAATTCTCTGCTGAAAATTGATAGCCAAAAGTTTGTGCTTGCAACGTTGGCAAGAGCTAACTTTAAGTTTATCTGATAAATATATAGAAACCACATCGTTAGTGAAGCACACACAGAGTTGGTTTAGATTATAACAATATTGAAATGAGATTTTTTGGTTTTTTTCGAAAATGTTCAAAACTACTTTCAAGCAAATGCTGCAAAAGCGTAATTAGTTTTCGTTTGCAATCTTTGTTAGCGGTTTTTTCTCTCGCTCTCCCCTCTCTCTCTCTCTCTCTCTCTGTTTGTCTCAGTTTGCTGTTTAGACATTGTCGCTGTCGAAACAAAGATAAGGCATTCAACAGATAGACCCAAAAACAACAACAATTTACCAACTAACCACACACACACACACACACACACACACACTTAAAAAGTCATACAAACAGAACAAATTTCCCGCATGACTTTTAAAATGCATCTTTGTTCATATACATAAAGAGAATTCTTAAGTTTTTGCGATAAATTTTGAACCTTTCTGCTTTTCGGCTTGCTTCCGACTCAATCAGTCAATCAAACAGTCAATCAATTAAAGACAGCCCAGTCGATAATTCATTTAGTCTGCCCAACAATGCTTCGCTGCTTTTTTTTTCGTAAAGTTTTTGAGGAAATTTTTATTTTAAAATTGTAATTATTAATATCGCTCATACGCCATGCATGGCCGGCTTGACAAACATTTCAAATTAAAGCACTGTACGCTGATTAAGTAACTCGATTAAGTGCTTGGCCTCCCCCTCCCACGCATTGCAATCAAAAAGTTTCGATTGATATGCCATCGAATTGTTTACAGTTTTGTATGCATTTAATCGAAAGACAATGAAAAGCATTGATTGACAGCAGCAGCACCAAGCCAACGAGACAATACAGTAGACAACAACAACACACACACACACAGTGTAAGTTATGGCGAGTGCAACTTGTTACCCGGCAGCCGCTGCCGTCGCCGTCGCTTTCGCTTCAAGTCCTGCCAAACTGAGTGAAAGCAAAGCAAGTGACTCGGACAACAGACAATCAGATATAATCAGACAGTCGGACATTGAACACACCCGCACACACACCCGCACACACACACACACACACACACACTCAGGACAAACGTTGACCGTCGCCTTTCCGTCGGTCAGTGTCAAAGGCATTGGGCGGGGCAGGGAGCTGGCGAGGAGCAGGCAACTGGGTGCCAATGTCGTGGTCAAATAGCAAAACTATAAACTCGAAAAGCGAAGATTTTATACTCTTTAATACTTTAATTCTAAGCACAATGTTTCCTTTACAGTTTACTATACATAAAAGAACTTGATTTAAGCTTGATATCAGCTGAAAAGTTGAACTTAAGCAAGAAAAAGTTGAATTAAGCTGCGGAAATATATAGATTTTTGAATTAAGAAGAAAAATCGAACTGAAATCAAGGAAAAACATTGTAAAATTCTTTGAGAATTGTATAGAAAAGTTGAGCTCTACTAAATCCAAGCTTGGATAAAACTTACTTTGAAAGCATTTAGCTAGATGTAACATTCTCAATCTCTTTGGAAAAGCTACCTTAATAGAGAGAGAGAGAGAGTAAACAAAAAAGTACACAAGAATAAATCGAATAACTGTCGAGAAATTTGTAGAGCAATTGTTGCCTGACCGACGGACCATATTTTTTTGCTTTTTTTTTTTGGGTATAGCGGTACGGCAATGTGCGACGGTACCACCCGTAGGGCTTGTACGTTCCTGTACGTTGCCGTGCTCTGGCGTTGGCGCTTAGTGACCAAGTGGTCAGTTATTATTACAGTTATTGCTGGCGTGTCCTGGCCTATACACGGCATTCACATTGCGTGTACTCTATAGCGTGGAGAAAGAGGAAGAGTTGTATGTGTTTTTCTAATGGCTCATGCGCGACTAAATGCTTTGCTGTTTGACCAACAGACCATTTGACCAACTGACCAAATGACCAATTGATTGATTGAATAAACCCAAGCAAGAACCCTGGCCGCCAAAAAAACAAAAAAAAAAAACCCAACGGAAGGACGTTGTAACGGAAACCATATTGAAGCTTTGATGTGTTTGCACGAAATGCCTAATTGCAATTTGCACAAATAAATGCAATGGTCGATGGTCATGCTAAAACATTGTCCCAAAACTAACACACACACACGCACACACACACAGACACAAATGTTGTACGCGAAGCAATATTAAAAAGGGGAAATTTTGTGTGAATGTTTAATTGTGTGAATGTCAAATGTGAATGTGAAAATGGTATGCTTGAATTGATTTACCGCAATACCAATTGCATTATCTCTGTGTGTGTGTGTGTGTGTATTGTCCAAAACAAACAAACACACACAGACACATTAACAGCTGCTATGTTTACGCCCACATGAATATATAAACACACACACACACACACATATGTGTCCATTAATATGATGGTGGTCAAAAAAACTAGCTGGAACAGAAAACGATGTCCAATTTTGATGGCCATAGTGCCGGATGGCCGACATACACAATAAACATTACCCAAGTTGACATTGTCAATGTCGCAAATGGATTGTACTTGTGACAGCCAACAGGCACAGTGGTAAAAAAACACTTATATACAGGGTATACTGCTAGTCGTATTAGATTACCCTATTGAATAGAATATTCCAAAATAAGCTGTCTTTAATCCCTTTAAAGCACCTTTTTTAAGTTCAACTATAGAAACAATCAACTTTATACCACTGTGCGTGCACACACACACACCAACACACACACACACACATTGTTTTTGTTTTCTATCCTGTTACTGATTGATATTTATGGAATGGTTATACATATGCAAATGTATTGCAACGTTTTGCTTATTGCAACTGCATCAACAGTAGACACTCGCTATGGCAAACAACAGCAAGATCTATCTCTTAACTGTTTACAGGGTATCTGTGCGTTGAGCTTTGCTTGCGACCAACTTGTTTGTTGATTGTTTCTTTCTCTTTTTGTTGTTGTTATTTCCCCTTTTGTGTGTTATCAGCTCCTGTGGATCGTGTGTCCTGCAGGATTCGTTGGCTTATAAAGCTTAAAACAAGCAGCAAGAAGAAGAGAAACAAACAAAATGCACGCAAACGTTGGACACGCATCACGCAGCTGAATAACCCAATTCGATATCACAAGACACTTGCTATATAGTACTATATAGTCAACAAGTGTCCTCGCAAACACCTTGACTTCCATTTGTAGGCCAAGTGTGCGTGATAACGAATCAATTGTCCATTTAGCCGATGAACAACCCGAAAGACAAAAAACCCAACTTCAAATCGTATATATATATATGAATAATTACAAGCCATTGGGTCGGTTTTTTGTTGTTGTTGGTTTTTTGTGTCTAGAGCACTAAAGGCAAATATTAATTGCCGTGTAATTAAGAGAAATGGAAAGTAATATACGCACCTATCCAATTGACAGACAGTTTAACAATTCAAGCAAACTGAAACGCCTTTGAAAGCTAACTGAATACACTGGGAAAAAATACGTGTTTCTCATTTTTATTTTAACAATAAAAGTTAACGCTAAGCGAAATGTCAGTTAAAAGTTGAACACGTTTGGTTTTGCATCATTTGCAGCGTTTGCTTTGGACTTAAGCTTAAAATAAGCTTAAGGAGCAAACGAAACGGGCCATCAATATCATAAATATGAATATTAAAGTTAGCTGCAGCCAGCTCCATTTGCGAACCTTAAAAAACAACGTTTAGTTAAAAAAAAAAACAATTAGTATTTGCTTCTAGCTTACCTTAGGCGCAGGAGCAGCCACTTGGGGTTCCTCCTCAACCGGTGCGAGCATCTCGCGAATCTCTAGCGGCTGAAAGTCTTCTTCTTCATCACGCGGATTGGCAATATGCAATCGGTGGATGCGTACGCTGCAGTTGCGAGCTCGAGGCGATTGCACATTAGCCATGTTTTAGATTTAAAACAAAGAAAAATGCAAAAAAAAAAAAATATCGAAGAAAAATTGGAAAAAACAATTTTAGGAGAAATTCGAGAAAATCAACTGGATAGAGCTGAGAACTGAATGACAATGAGTTTTTCTAGTGTCTAGCGAAGCAACTATGATTTCGATAACACACAAATTGTTATCGATACCAAGTACACTTAAAGATGAACGCACACTTTAAAGCTCTACTTTCTTTTTTGAAAGTGTATATATATATATAGTATTCCTTTTGCCAGTTGCACACCCTTATCGTTAGCCCTGTTGCATTTTTAATGGTTCATTGTAATTGTTAAAGGTGTTTATCGTTGGGGCCATTTATCTGTGTGATACATATTGATTTAAGTGCAGATAGCGCCATACATATATATATAATTTTGTTGTTGTTGTTGTTTCTGTTGCTGCTTAGTTGACGTGGTAATTAATGCTCATTTTTGATTCAACTTTTGACGTGTGGGAAATATTGACCTTCAATGCACATTTTAATACATTTGCATTTGCTATTTTTCGATTTTCGATTATCGTTGCCCATTTCGATTGGCGAAATGCAATATTTATGCGATTTTTATTAAGGGGTTTCAGGCGTTAAACGCTTCAATGGCTGCGATTCTATCCAGCCTGTGCTTAATCAGATGCATAGCTGGAAACGAGTAAGGGGCAAACGGCAGCGGGGGGGTGGGGGGTATTTGTGCATAATTGATTCATAGCAATGCAACGACAATGCTGACCATCTATGTACATATGTATGTGCCCATATGCATACACACACACCCAGAAGCAAGTCACAATAGACGCCACTATTGAGCATTCAACGTTAAGTGAGCGTTGCCAAAGCAAGACCCCAAAAAAGAGATTCATGAATGGCAACGCTTTGAAGTGTTGCCCCACCCGCTCGTATTTATGTATATATGTGTGTATATGGCAGAGAAACTAAGCACAAGCATGCGTAATTGCTATGCAGCATTTAAATTTGATATCAAATTGTACAGAATACGTTGTTGAAAAGCATTTATATTACTGCAACTCAAATTTCAAGCTTGTTAAAAAATCAAATTGCACAAATTATGCTCGTAAACAATGTAAAACAAAATACATTTTGTGCTTAGTTTAATTCCCAAATAAAGCTTTAAAGTGCCGACAATTTTGTATGCTTATCCTTGTTACAGTTTTGTAACTGATTTAGGTTAAAATCATAATAAGTTACGCATACAAAATACGAAATCGATGCGTTCAGGCTCAAAACATTTATACAATACAATGCCGCTTGCCACATGACAGACAAATTATTATTAAAGTGCTGTATCGCAGCTCATTAGAATAAGTTTAATAATAGAGTTTTTTACACAAAATATTCCATGTAAGTGAACACCTCCAAAAAGTTACCATTGCTTACAGCTGAAAACCCCCAAAAAAAAGGCTAGATCTCAGGTAGCTACAAATACAAATATAATTATTATATACGCTTTGCGTGTGCTCAAAAGGCAAAAGTTAATTAGTTCAATTTGTGATGTTTTGTTTGAGAAACTTCTGCGCAGATTCATTATTTTATATACCCTAGCAACTTGTTGTTAAAGCTAACCTATAAATTGCCACTGCAAGGGTATTTAGCTTTCAGCTTTTTTTTTTTGTTTTTCTGTTCCTCTTTGGCTTGAGTTTGTGCGTTCATTGCGACTTTGAATATTATAGCCGGCTAAGGTATTTGTTATATTCGCATAATGCGTGCTCTCTCTCTACCTCTCTCTGGCTCTGAGCAATTAACGGTAAATGCCAGTAAATGCAATAACACTTGCTCCGTTCCGTAATCAGTTCATTGGAACTTGCAATCATGCACTGGCATATGGTAATAAAAATACGACAACAATTGCCTTTACGTAAAAAAAACCAAGAATTGTTCATCTTGCTTGATGTCTGAGTTTGATAAAGTCATTATTGTCCTTAAATTCAATAAGTATTCAACATTAAATCTAAGTCTTACAACAACAGCTGACCAACTGTGGATTATGACTCTGTCTCTATTTGTGTAACTGTTAATTGCTTTTTTTTTTTGCTTTTGCCTTTGGTTTTTTCTTCTTCTTTCATTTCGCATGTAAGCCGAGCTTACTCATCTGACATACATACATATATGTATACACACACATATGCGAATGACTCATTTAAGTTGACCAACACATATCTTGCTCTTGCTTTAAATGATCGAAAAACTATTAATAGTTATGTTGACTTTTGTATTTAGAACTTTGTTTATTTATTGATACATATACTTCTGAGGAATGTTTAACATGTATGATTAATTAGTTATTTGCTTAAAGCTAACAAATCGTTCTCTTTTGTTGCTCTATAGAGCATTTACACTTTGCCTATGCTTTGTTTTTTTTTGCACACATCCAAACGCTCACTTTTACTCTCTCGCGTTTTACGCTCTTTTCGGGTACGCTTGCACTCGCTACACGCTGCTCGATCTTGATTTGGATTCAGCATTGTTAAGCTTGTTTGCCATCCCGCCACCCTCGCACCCTTGGCAGGCACCTTTGTCGGTATTGTTATTTTTAGGCATTTGTTTTGATAAACATACATTGTATACGCTCTTTTTCTCTGCTCGTCCAGCAGTTAGTCATTTGCACTCCGTCTCGTACATTGAGTCACATAAAGCTTACGTTAATCGGTTAATTATTTTTACGCACCATAATGCGTCTATGGCATATGTATTTACATACATACCATTGTTTAAGGCTAAATTGTTGCCATCATTAGTTTGTCATCAGGCATTGTATTCGAGCATTGCAAATAAATTATGATTTATTACGCAAAGCCTCTTCTTACCCATAAACACAGTTAAATATAAAAGATTACCAGATTAATACAACTGAATGATTAAAGAAGCAGCTTAATGTTCTTTGACTTTGGATCCACGAACTTATTAGTTGAGTTCTTTGTTCAATTAGTTCAAAAGATCGAATGGAACGACTGAACTAGATGAACGGTTATACGACTTGTGCGTTCAATTGAGTGAAGAGTTTGTTCAAACCTATTTTGAACGTTCTGGTTCGATTAACATTATGAAGCTCCCGGAGAAATACTAATGCGCAAATAATAACATGTCTTTAAACTATTGTGCTACTATTAAATAGCCATTGAACAGATTGCAGTTAACAATAAACCACTGCAAAATACTCTGTTATTACAGCTAAAAAAAACAGCTAATTGAAATGTTTAAGTTTCATAAGAAACAAACTGATTTTGAGGTTAAGAATTAATTAACTTAGACATTTTTTAAATATTGCATAGTTTTACTTATGATAAACTAATTGCTTAAGCACAAGCACAGTTGTTAACAATATTCGCAAGTTATTTCGTAAAAACCCTGCTAGTTCCTATGGCTTTGGTACTAACATTGCGCATACGCAGCGTGTGGTGCAAAAACAGGTGCAAGGTTTCAATTTGTATATGTGCTTGGACGTTTAACTGCTAGAACAGCAACAACAACCATAAATGTGTGTTGGCTTACGAACGCGTTGCATGGCTATCATGGTAATTTTTTTGTTTTGTTCTTTTGTAATGGCATTTGACACTTTTCACATTTCGCAATGGTGTTTGCATTAGGGAAATGAATAAATCGCTGCGGGTGTGAAATGGTGTATGGTTTTGTTCAGCTGGCGATGGTCGCACGTTGTTGGTGGAATGTCTAGTTCATAGTCACTTTGGGATCATTATACATTCAGGACAATTTTGAATGTGGTAAGAAATGAGCTAAGAAGGACTTGGCCTATTGCTTCGTTTCACACAAATCCAATCAAATAAGCATGCAACTGTAAAAAAAAAAAAACAATAACTTAAACAGCACAGAAAAACCCCAAAGTCATGTGACAATTAGGGTGTGGAGGCATAAAACATTTAACAACTCTCATATCCAACGAATAATATATATTATATATTCAATGTCGCTATGAAACGATGACCATTGAAAAGTTTTAAACTCTTTTTTTTTGTTGTCCGTATTGGTTAGCGGGTGTGGCAAAGTTTCTTTACATGTGTGACACACATTTCGTGACTTGGGTTCAGCCAACAGCTGTGTCTTTTACCAGGACAACCTGAACTTGTAGAAAAACAACACACAACTTACAAAGCAATTAAATAATTCATTTAAAATAACACAAAAAAAAAATCCGATTTTCTAGACCTAACCATGATTTATCTGCATAGTTAATTAACAATTGGTTTCGTTTTCATTCAACAGCTGACGGCGGCACGGCAAGGCCAACACATGGAGTTAAACGTCTGTAGCACAAGAGCAGCGAGTTGGACAACAGCGATTAAAATATTATCAAAGAGTTGTTGTGGTGCCACAGAGGCAGCGACAACGTGTTGCAAGCTCAACACTAACGCGGACGTCGGCGGCGGCGGCGGTGATGGTGGGCGTGATACAATAGATAGCATATCCATTCCGGCAACAACAACAACATTATAATTAATTAACAACAAGAACACAAGGAAAAATAGCCGCCACTGATTGTTTGAATCCGGCGGCAGCATCTCTCATAATGGGCACAAAAACTCAACCACAATTGACCAAAGGTAAGTCTTAACTAGTTGCAGTCATAACGTTTGTGTTTGGATACAAAAGGGCTCGAAAAGTTAATAAGTTTCTTAGGCAGTTTGTATTTAATTTTAGTTTGAAACTGTTGCCTTACCTTTTTGAGCTTTATTAAAGCGCATTATTCCGAAAACTTGGGCATGGTTTATTAATAATACACATCAATTCTACAGGGTATACTACCAATATATATATATATAGCATTTCGATTAAGTTTGATTTAAGTATATATTTACTTAGTACAATTGTACTATCAAATGTATCCGAATTTTGTGGCCAGTAAAACAAAAAGTGTATAATTGTCATTATTGTTACCAACACAAACAAACACACACACACACACACACGTATTTATTAGTAGTTATGATTGCTGCCCTGGCATTGGCCCGGTTCTTGACGACTTGGAGCCCCTGAAGCGGTAAAGCCTCAACATGACCCTGACACGATTTCCGCTCGCGACTCCAATAATCCCATGTTTTTTATTCTCCTTTCTCTGTGCGTCTATATTGAGGCGTCTGTCTATTACGCATAGCACACCTTGACCATGGATGGGGTAATGCTAAAAAACACAAACGAAGAAGAAACATAAAAAGAAAAAAAACTAAAACAGAAAAGAACTGAAAATTGCGACGAGATTGATATCCTGTAGCTATGATCTGAACTTGGTCAGTATTTTATGTGAAATTGTATGATTTTACTGTTATCGGTTATCGATTGTTATCGATATTACTCTGGTTTATCGTTAAGCGTTATATTCATACAGATTTTAAGACTAGTATTATTAACAATGCAACATTTTTACAACTATCGGTTATCGATTATTATCGAAATCAACTCAATAAACTCAGGATTACCGTTAAATTGCTATCAATAGCAACAATCAACACTAATCACTATAGGGTATAAGCAATAAACTTTACATTTTGTCAATTTATTACGCGCTCCATTTGCCGTTTGTATAAATGAATGAATGAATGCATGAATGAATGAAATATGCCCTGCATTGGAATGCCAGCAACAACAAAACAACATAACAACAAAAAAAGTGTTTCAACTTAATGGAATCATTTCCGTTTTGTGTACTTTATTGGGTCATGATTTGTGCCGTTGTTGTTGTTGTTGTTGTTGCTGTTGTTGTTGCTGTCACTGTTATTGTTATTCTTGGTTTTTTTTGTTACTCTTTGTTTGTGTGTTTGTTTAAGTTTCGCTAGTAGTTTTCTATTTTTTTTCTTTCGTTCTTTGTTGCTGTTATACGCTTTGTATATACACATGTTTATGTGTGTGTATTTGTGCAAAGCTCTTACATTAATTGATATTTTTGGCTATGCGCAATTTGTAAGTCATTTAACATGAAACTGATTGCCCCAAAGAAGCTTATATACAAGAGTTTCTGCCACAAAAATGCGTCGATTGATTCCAATTGTGCGGGTCACATTTTTTTTTATTGTTTTGGCCAACTTTCATACACACACCTGTTGTTTTGGTTTTTAGTTAAATGGCCGTTTGAATACTTTAATACTCAACTGCAAGTTTGTTCAAGTCGAATTGAATTTGACTCTTTTTCGCTTCGATTCGCAGACAAATTTGTTGCGCCTCAATAAACATTGATTGTGTGTATTGCTTTCGAATCAAAACCAAAAACAAAAACACATACGAGAGACCTTAGCGTGTGTGTGTGTGTTTGCAAATTGCTGAAATGATTGATGGATAAACAGAGAGAAAGTGTACGCGATTCAGTATCTAATGTGTAGTTGTTTGCATACCTTCCTTCCTTCCTTCCAATTGTCGAACTTATCCCCATGGAAAGCTATAATTACAACACAAAGAGAGAAAAAAAAATAAATAAACAAAAACAATGGATTATATTAGAAAAAAAAAATACAAAAAAAATAAATAGGACGACTCCTAGTTGACACACACGCATATATATATTTGTACACTGCCAGAAAAGAATTTAGAGAAAGCAAACTTTAATTTCACTTATTAGAATAACACAGCACATAATTTCTTCGTTTGTATTTAATATTCATTTGGCATTTCATATTGCTCAAAAATAAAATATTCCCCTCTACACGCACACACGCACACACACACACACATACACACTTCACCTTCATTTGCTTAAGACTCGCGCACTTACTTTTTCATTTCACCTTTTGGCTTTTAATTGTTGTCTTTTTCACGTGCACTCTCTCATGACGCTATTTACCCCCCCCTTCCCCCCCCCAACACTCTCTCTACAACTGTCTCTCTCTCTCTCTCTCTTACACTCTCTCACTTTTCCTCTAATGCGTAGCGTAGCGTCCAACAGCCGTTCGCTCAGTATTTTGCTCATTTTTACGCTTGACAAACTTAAACATACTAAATTGGTACAATGACGACACTTGAATACCCTTACAACGGTTAGGTCAATGTGTAGACATTACTACAAAGTAACTCACATCTTTTTGCTTTTCCTTGCTATTTATTTAATTTTACCAATCGTAGGTTTTAACTTTACAGACAGTTGTCCTGATTTGCAAAATATTTGCATACTTTGGGGAGACAGAAATGGCTTTCCCTGCCTACAATTGCGTACTGGTTGTGTACCCTACACTTGTTTACTAAAGTTTTCAATTAGTTTTCATTAAGTTCATACAAACTGTCAAAACTCTCTTAAAGTTGTGGTTAAACTGAGCCGAATAGAGTAATTTAACGAACATTGTTTGGCCATTGGGCACGACTGTTCCAAAATAATAAGCAATGCAGCCTTCATTACATAGTTAAAGCTACTACTCAATTACAGAAGCTGCGCTTTTTCCAAGCCTTCGCTCTCAGCTGTTGTGGATTAAGCATTGCGTTTCTGCTCATTTTGATTTCTTACTGGTAATTTGCTGCCGTTGTCCTGGCAATGCCGCTGTATTTGTAGTTGCCTGTGCGTTCGCCTCTCACAAGTCTTATGCGGCGTTGCTAGGCTGTGGGTCTGTCTGTGTGTAAGTTCGGTTGCTTGGTTGCCATTGCGTCAGTGTTAGCGTCGCTGCTGCTGCTGCTTCTGCTGCCGCGTCGTCGTTGTCGTCGACGTCGTCGTCGCTGGCGTCGTTTCGGTTTTGCAGTGTGCTTGGCAGTTTCTCGATTGCTGTTTACCGTTTGGTCAGCGCTTGTTTCTCGCGTTTTTCGCGTTCTTGTGCTCGCGTTTCTTGTTTAATTTTTGTTTTATTATTTTGTAGTTCTTTTTTTTTCACCCAAGAAAATGTTGTTTTCATTGCACAAAACGCTCTTCAATTTATGATATAATTCCGTGCGAAAGTCCAAAAAACCCCTCCCCAAAAAATAAATAAAAACAAATACAAGTTTTGTGAAATAGAAAACAAAAAGCAACGAAAACATTGCAATAAGTGCAACAAGAAATGTGCTAAAAATGTACGCAAATAGCAAGTATCGAAAATGCAACAACAAAAACATTTTATTATGGCTGTTCTACTCGTCGTCGTCGTCGTCGTCGCCGTTGTCGAATGATGCACTGACATCTGCCACTTGGCACCTGGCACAACAAGAAACAAACGCCCAAACAAGCCCACACCCTATGACGTCGCCTTGCCCTTGATCCCACATACAGCATATCACATCACTCTTCCCCCATCCCTCGCTCCCAGTTTCCACATTTCGCTGCTCTCTCAACGCGCGGTACAATTGTGCTAGATGTTGTTGTTAGTTTTGTTAGTGCTGCTGCTGCTGCTGCTGCTGGCTCTTCATAATTATTATTGAGCCCTCATCGATTCCGACGTCGCCGTCTGCTTTGCCATTGTCCCGTTGTGTTTTCTTCTCACGCCGCTTTCTTAGCTTTCGTGTACTAATACATACCCATGTTGTTAATTGTTGTAAGCTATTCACCTCACCAAAAGCTAAGCCTTTGCCATGGTGACGCATGCGACAGCGTAAATAAAAGTATGTTAAAAGAAACAACGAAAAAAAAAAAAAAAAAACCCAAGTGTAGGGAAAACAATGGAAAAGGAGCAAAAATTCACGTGCGTGACTCATGGCTTATGGCTTGAAGTGAAAGCAGGGTAGCGGGGCAACGCATCGGTAAAGGCAAACTTCAAACATACAAAATTACATACTTCGGTGAATAGTTAGTAACATATGCATGTGTGTTTTGTGTGGAGCGCAGCGCGAGAGTGTAGCCTTGCCGGCTGTTTAGTTTTCGCCTCTTAAATTTTGCTCTTACGCAGCAAGCGGATGAACGCGTAAGAGAGCATAAGCGGCCAAACAGTGTTTGTGGTACGACACAGCCGGCGTAATTAGCGTCTCTGTCTCTCTGAAGCTCAATTCATTCAATGCTTTGCTTGCACTGCCAAAGGCTGGCTTGGCACAAGCTGAGCGAAAGAGCGAGAGAGCGACAAAGAGTGCAAGTGAGTTGAACTGTAAATATATTAGAATCACACATGCACACGCACACGGGTACACAGTCTAGCCGGCGAAGGTCGCATTGTTGTTGTTGTTGTTTAACTTGTGAACATGTATTTTTCTAACGAACTGGATGCTGCGTAGGTTAGTTCTTTTGTACGAATGGCGCCAAGAACCATGACCTATTGAGCATGAGGGATGGGAGCTTTTGAAGTGATTTTGACTTATCGATAATCAGCCAAATTGGTTTATGGTGCAGAATCGTTTGTTTTGACTTATTATAAATTTAATGTTTGCTTAAAATAAAATAACAAGCACCTGTTACATGAGCTGGTTAAACAAAAAACCGTTTATTTCTTTAAGTCATCAAATAAGTTCGTTTATTTTGTAGTTAGTGCCCACTGTACATCCAAATAAAATCGAAATCAATGCTTTTGTTGTTGATTTAACTAGTCGAAGGTGTTGTTTCTAGCACGCGATGTAGCCACAGCGATAAGTGGTCTACAAATACCTTTGCATTCCGGTTAATCGCGAAATACCTTTTGGCCAAATACACACAGAACAGTTGGCAATAGTTTCTTGCTAAATTACATTTTAATTTCTGGCAACGACGATGACTATAATAATGATGATGATATTTGCGTTCAGTTAAACCAACAAAAGTAATGTTCAGAACATTTGAAAAATCTACCATATAAAATTATGACGATTTTTCAATATCTTGGGCATTATTTATATGGTTTTGAAATATTCACACACACACACACACACACACACATACACAGTGCAGCAGCCGAAGATGAAGCTTGGGCCACGCCCAGCTAACGCAACAGGGTGTCAGTGAAAGAGACACACAAAGAACGAGTGAGAGAGAGAGAGAGCGAGAGAGTAAAAGCGAGTGATAGGTAGATTAAGGAGGCGGAGTCATGCCCGGTGCCAGAAAATGCATTGAGGCGGAGCAAAGTAAACGCCAACGTCCAGACACACTGGAGCTATCCGTGCTGGACAATGTACAAATCCAGATTGACAACGATGAGGGGCAAAAGCGATTGGAGGCAGACGGGGCAGTGGGTGGAGCAACGCAGCGTCGGAAACGTTGGTTTCATTTCGCGCGTAAATCACGTCGACGACGCTTGCTGCTGTGCGAGGAGGAGCAAATGCGTCTGGATGCACTGGAACAGGAGCAAGTGGAGCAACTGCAGCAGCAGCAGCAGCAGCAAGTGCGTTTGGCACAGCCGGAGACCACAAACATTGGCAATTCCACGCTGACAATAGCCACGCCCCTGGCAAAGCAACAACAACAAGCCGAAGCAGCAACAGCTGCAACAACCACAACAACATCATCGAGCATAGTGGCCAATGATGATGCTGCTAATGATAAGGATAACGATTGCTTTTATAGTCTGGCCAATGCGAAGGGAGCAACAGCAACAGAGTCAGCACCAATCAGTCCCGTCGATGTGGAGCTCCAATACAAGCAACAGCCACTGCCAACGCCTCCATTGTTACAGCAACAGCAACAGTTGCAAGAGCAGCATCAGGTGGTTAAGCCGCGTCTCACATTGCTGCAACGATTCGTTAGCTGGCGACGCAGTGCACCCGAAACGCTGCTCAGCACTCGGCACAATAGTAGCAGCCTTAGCTGTGAGCTGGAGCAGCCACTGTCCACATCAGCATCGGCACGCAATTTGCGACGTTTATCGCAGATGCGACGCCGGCGCAGTTCGTATTATTTTTCGGGTAAATGCAGAGGGGCGGGGCTTGCAAACTGATATACCTTAACAACTTGTTGCTGCAAAAGCCAAGCATTTTGTTTGTTTTTTTTTTGTATTAACATTCATGCCTTAAATGCCATTACTTATTTATTTATTTACTTGTTTATTGCAGAAAATGAACGCAGAATCCGCGCCAACGACAAAGAGTTCAATTCCCAGTTTAAATATCACGTAAGTTGTAGTTGTAAGCCAACAAAAAAACTTTATTTCTATAGCATAGCTTTTGGCGCAAAACTGTGGTCATTTTTGTTGCAATGTGCAAAAAAAACTTTAAAATAAGTTGTTGACCTCATTTTGAAATGGGCGCCAAATAATGACAAAAAAGCTGGCAGGACTAGATAAGAAAAAAAGCTGGCAACTCCAGCGATAGTTCGATACATCATCCTCGATAAATGAACTTCGACAGCAGCAACAGCTGTTGTTAAAGAAGCAGTGTAATGGAATTCATAACAATAAATAGCAGTTGATTAAATAGCGCAACTTTATATTTATGTGTTTTAATAGCTCTTCAACATTAATCATCATAAGTGGTAAAGTTCAGTGTTTTGCATTGTGGTATTCGTAAGCGGATTTTTTGTTATTAGACAAAACTAGCAACATTTTTTTTTATTTATAGTCCTTTCAACAAGTTTTTGCTCGTTTCTCTGTTTTAGGCTTCAGTGTGTTAACTAAATAACTTGATTTTTCTCTTTCTTTAGAATAATTATATAAAGACGTCCAAGTATTCGCTGTTTACGTTTCTGCCATTCAATTTGCTGGAGCAATTCCAGCGCCTGGCTAACTTCTACTTCCTATGCCTGTTGGTGCTGCAGCTGATACCAGCGATATCCTCGCTGACGCCAGTGACGACAGCGATACCATTGATTGGTGTGCTAACGCTAACCGCCGTTAAGGATGCCTACGATGATATTGTGTGTATTAATTAATATATCTTTTCACAAATGTATTGTTTATTTTCTCTCACCCTTGTGTTTATTACAGCAACGCCATCTGTCCGACTCACAGGTCAATAATAGAAAGTCGAAAACCTTGCGCAATGGCAAACTCATTGAGGCTAAGTGGTCAGATGTGCAGGTGGGCGATGTAATACGCTTGGACAATAATCAGTTTGTAGCGGCAGACATATTGCTGCTGACCACATCGGAGCCGAATGGCCTGTGCTTTATTGAGACGGCCGAGCTGGATGGCGAGACGAACTTGAAGGCCAAGCAATGCCTGATGGAGACAACGGAGCTGGGCGAGCAGCATGATCTGCTGTGGGACTTTAAAGGCGAGATCATCTGTGAGCGTCCCAACAATTTGTTAAACAAATTCGACGGTACGCTC
This sequence comes from Scaptomyza caliginosa, assembly GCA_035044725.1. Taxonomy (NCBI): domain Eukaryota; kingdom Metazoa; phylum Arthropoda; class Insecta; order Diptera; family Drosophilidae; genus Scaptomyza; species Scaptomyza caliginosa. The sequence goes on from JAWNNR010000482.1 coordinate 291,521, forward strand.
ATCTGGAAGAATCAACGTTTCGCTCTCGACAATGATAAGATTCTGCTGCGTGGTTGCGTTCTGCGCAATACCCAATGGTGCTATGGCCTCGTTGTCTTCGCTGGCGTTGATACCAAGCTCATGCAAAACTCGGGCAAAACACAATTCAAGAGCACTGGCGTCGATCGTCTGCTCAACTTTATCATCATTGGGGTGAGTTCGATTAACAATCATTTGCAATAACATCTTAAAGTGTTTTTTGTTTTGTTTTACAGATTGTGTTGTTTTTGGTATCGATTTGTGCATTCTTTGCGCTTGGCTGTGCCATTTGGGAGGGTCTGATTGGGCAGCATTTTCAATTGTATTTGCCGTGGGAGCACATAATACCACAAGAGATGGTCGCATCGGGTGCGACGGTTATTGGCCTGCTCGTATTCTTCTCGTACGCCATCGTCCTCAACACTGTTGTGCCAATTTCCCTCTATGTTTCAGTAGAGGTAAGCACAAACATCATGAATTTCTTAATATATATATTCTATATGTTATGTGTTTTAGGTCATACGATTTGTTCAATCATTTCTCATCAATTGGGATGAGGAAATGTATTATGCACGTACCCAAACATATGCCAAAGCACGCACCACCACACTCAACGAGGAACTGGGCCAGATACAATACATCTTCTCCGACAAGACGGGCACACTCACCCAGAATATAATGACATTTAACAAGTGCAGCATCAATGGACGCACTTACGGTGATGTCATTGATCTGCGCACCGGTGAGCCCATCGAAATCACCGAGGTGAGCATTAATCATTCACTGTTAACATATACTTCTCGTACGAACGTGTGTGCTAACAAACAGATGTTAAACAGATATGTCTGGTGTCCGGTTGTTTTCAGTGAGAAGCTTCCATCGATTTGTTTTTAACTTGTTACATTTGAAATGTCATTTGGGTGTCGGTTTGGACGTGTGTGTGTGTGTTTGTGTTTATGTGTGTGCACTGCGCGCCTTTTGGGTATGCAACAGAAATGCACAGTACTAAAGAACAGTTGCTTTTCACGTGCATTTAATTGTATATTCGTCAAAAATATATAAAGGGGAAATCCCTTTGAAAGCATTAAGCAATAAGCACGTATATTCATATTGTGTGTCTTATGTTTAATTGTGTGAACAGCAAAAGAAAAACAAAACAAAACAAAACAAAACAACATCTCACATTACTCGTTATAGCAGCAAACAATTTTCCAAACTAGCAGCAACAGCGCTAACAGCAGCAACAGCAACAACACTAAGAAAACAAACCGCAGCAGCAGCAGCAGCAGCGCCAAAACAATAGCAACGCCCACAGGACCGCCCACAATTCTGGTGCATACAGCCGAGGTGCATGCCAAGAAGAAGAGTGCAGTGCTAGTGACGAGCACGGGTGCCAGCCAGTTGGCCAACAGTCCGGAGCAGTTGCAGGGCCGCATTGCCAGCGAGCTGGTGTCGGCAACGCCAACTGTGAGCACTGTGGAGAATCCGTTGGCACAGAAGCAGGTGCATTATTTGCTGCCAGGCAGCGCCAATCTCTCACACAGCGATGATGACCAACCGTTGGATGAGCCAAACAAAGTCAGTTTCATTGGTGGTGGCGGTGGCCGTGAGACGGATAGTGGCAGCAAGAGATTCAGCGCTTGTTTGACACGCAGCGGACAGAGGATGAGGCGTCAATTGTCCGGTCTGTCCACAGGCAACATCAGCAGCGACAAAGTAATAATCTTGCATGACATACAACCCGAACACAAACAGCACAACGAACAACAACAACAACAACAACATGAACACTGCATAAGCTCACAAATGCAACATTATCATCAAGAACAACAGCAAACAAATCGCAAGCAGCATCAATTCAATTCAATGTCATCATCATCATCAATACTTGCAACATCCGATATGAATAGCAATAAGAGCGACAGCGGTTGCTGTGCCCCATTTCGGCTACACCAACAACAACAACAACAACAGCACCAGAAAAACGAGCAAACAGCTACAAGCAGCAACGCCAGCAACAGCAACAACAACAAGAACAGCGCACAACACCGTTATCTAAGCACCCATCGCTTTGCCACAAATTGGAGTTCGTCCCATCAAAAAGTGCACGTATGCATGCTGTTCACTTTTTGTACCCAAAAACCAAAACAAAAACCTTTCCATGTCTATGTCTAACTTATTTGTGTATTGTATTTTATTGGCTCTCCCAATTGTGTGTGTGTGTGTGTGTATGAGCAGCGTGTGGAAACTATGTTAATTGCTTTTTTTGGTTCGCCAACAGTTGAGCCTGCTCCCAAATCATAGACATTTACATAGCTACACATAGTACATTTACCTATAGTTTATATCATGTCTGCTTTAAAGCGCTTTCTTTACAACTGAATTTAATGTATCCTTAATCTCATTAGAACCCTTTTGTATTTACGATATACCAAATAATGTTCCTATTCTATTATTTAATGAATTCTGCTGATGTATTATGAGTTAACTACTATGTTTATCGTAGTCTAACTAATAAGTATATAAACGTATATATATATATCTATTATCGTATTTATATATTAAATGCCTGCCTCTGCTTCATATTCTCCAATACAATTATACAAATCTACAAAAGTAAAACTGCCAAAACTGCTTCTAATACAAAACTATATATATAAACGATTGGCTTGATCAGTTTATTAATTCGTATATATTGATTACATTTCAGGCACTCGAACCCGTCGATTTCTCAGCCAATCCGCATCATGAGAGCGACTTTCGTTGGTACGATCATACACTGCTCGATGCAGTGCGTTCAGATGAGCAGCATGCCCAGAACTTCTTTCGCCTACTCGCCCTCTGTCATACGGTCATGGCTGAAACGGTCGATGGACGTTTGGAATACCAGGCGCAAAGTCCCGATGAGGCGGCTCTCGTTTCGGCTGCCCGCAATTTCGGCTTTGTATTCCGGACACGCACACCAAACAGTATTACCATCGAAGTGATGGGTCGCCTAGAGGTAAGTAGTGGTTTTATAGTGTACACCAGCAACTTTAAATCCACTACGTTACAGGAATACGAACTGCTGCACATACTGGATTTTAATAATGTGCGCAAACGCATGTCTGTCATTCTGAGGCGAGGCAATTCCGTAACGCTCTTTTGCAAGGGTGCCGATAACGTGATATACGATCGTTTGCATGGCGGTCAGGAGGATATGAAGGCGCGCACCCAGGATCACTTGAATGTACGTGTGTGTGTGTGACGGCTTAGGCACTTGAAACCACAAACACATTGATATGTTTTACTCACCCTGTAGAAATTCGCTGGCGAGGGTTTGCGTACTCTGGTGCTGGCGGAACGACATCTCAACCAGGACTATTACAACGAGTGGCGACAGCGACAGCAGGAGGCAGCACTGTCCATGGACTCACGGGAACAGAAACTGAATGCCATGTACGAGGAGATTGAGAGCGACATGGATCTGCTGGGCGTGACAGCCATCGAGGATAAGCTGCAAGATGGTGTGCCCAAATGCATAGCGAATCTACAGAGTGCTGGCATCAAGATCTGGGTGCTAACGGGCGACAAGCAGGGTACTTTTATAAGCAAACTTCCCAAAATCTTATTTACTTACTGTATGTTTTTAATTGTTGTTGTTTAGAAACTGCAATTAATATTGGCTACTCCTGTCAGTTGCTAACGGATGAGCTGGTGGATGTCTTCATTGTGGATGGCAGCTCGGTGGAGGAGGTGGAGAAGCAGTTGCGTCAGTTCAAGGAATCCATCAAGATCTTCGATCGCTTTCGGCCAGGCGGTAAGTTTCAACAATAGCGTATCGCATTGTAGAGTTTGGATAATTGTTATTGTTAACTTAACAGGCGTGGATAACTATGCAAGTGAGAGCGGCATGGATCCCATGAGTGTGACAATGACACAAACATCGGCATTTATGCAGGATCCGAACGGTTCGATAATAACACAGCCGCCGCCACCGCCGCCGGCCATATCGGTGGTAACCTTTAGGTGGGATGCGAATATTAAGGATAATAAGGGCGGACCGGACAGGTAGAGGGCACTCCAAAAGCAACGTGTTTTTTTTTTTGTTTTCAAAAATTCTAGCAAAAGAACTATTAAATAATTAAGATTCTAGACGCAGTGAAGCTAAACCCGAAAATGACACCCAAAAAAGCGCAGCTAGAAATGACACCCTGTATTTACTGCTAACTCTATGTATCTACTCTCTTCTATCTCTCTTCTATCAACTTCTTTCGGTTTGTTTAACCATGTTTGTTTGTAATCAAATTACTTTATTTATTTTTTTTTTTTGTTTCAACTTTCAACTTACCAATCTACCATATTGGCGTTCTCTAATCGATTTCTAGCCGCCTTCGAATACGCTCAGAGCATTGTTTAAATTTATTTTTGATTATTATTTCAATGTAGCGTAAATGCAATCATAATTTAATGAATCTTTTAGTGTTCGCAAGGATGTTACCCTCTATTGGTACTTGTTCCGCCCGTCAAGTAAACGAACCAAAACAAAACTCATACAACTTAAAACTAAATACAAATTGTTTATTGTTTTGTTTCCCTCATAGATCTAATAACTAAATGTGCATTGTTCAAGTCTGTTGTTAGTTTTATCATTGCAATCAATCATCATAAGAATATACGAAACAAAACCTTCTAATTTTCAGTTGACAAACGCACTAAACTCATTCTTTGTTTTCTTTCTTAGATATTGTTGTTGTCAATCCCGAATATCGTTTATATTTTCTGTAGTATATCGTAAACGTTCATGCTCCATTCAGTATAATGCTTAAACATAGCTCTCTCTCTCTCGCTCTTTGTTTCTTTCTCTCTCTCTGTCTAACATTAACATTTAACGCTCTTTCTGTTTGCTTGGCGCTCTCACTGTTAACTGTTGTTGCTCTTGTTGTTTATTGTTTAAAATGTTTTTCAATATTCATTCAATCATGAACATTTCTGTTGATATTTTATTCGTTCCACACAAATACTCACTTGAATTTTTTTCTTAACTTCTAACTAATGTATTTTGTTTCTCTCGCACACACACACAAACATATCAATATATATATATAGCGCGGAGTGTCATGATGTCTTTGGCGATGCCCGAAAGAGCGAAGATGGCAGACGAACCCCAGCCTCAATGGATGTGGATGAATCGACTGGCTTTGCTTTGGTCGTCAATGGACACTCGCTGGTCCACTGTTTGTCACCGGAGCTGGAGTCCAAGTGAGTTAGGAAACATCTCTAAAAATGGTCTTTCATTAATGTTTCTTGTTTCATGCTCTGCACAGATTCCTGGACATTGCCTCCAACTGCAAGGCGGTCATATGTTGTCGTGTAACACCGCTACAAAAGGCGCTGGTCGTCGAACTTATAAAGCGTGCCAAAAATGCTGTCACACTGGCCATTGGCGATGGCGCCAACGATGTCTCCATGATCAAGGGTGCGTTTCTTTCTTTCTTGCTTGGCTTATGTTTTCTTTAATACTGGCGTTTATTTGCTTTGTAGCTGCTCACATTGGTGTTGGCATATCGGGTCAGGAGGGATTGCAGGCGGTGCTATCCAGTGATTATGCAATTGCCCAGTTTTGTTATCTGGAACGTCTGTTGCTGGTTCACGGACGTTGGTCCTACTATCGCATGTGCAAATTTCTACGCTATTTCTTCTACAAGAACTTTGCATTTACGCTCTGCCACTGTTGGTATTCCCTCTTCTGTGGCTTTAGTGCACAGGTATGCAGATATATATAATAACAAAACAATTAACTGATTTTACTTGCCATTTGTAGACGGTGTTCGATCCCATGTTCATATCGGTGTACAATCTGTTCTATACATCGCTGCCGGTGCTGGCACTGGGCGTCTTTGAGCAGGACGTTTCGGATAAGGATAGCCTCGAATATCCGCGCCTCTATACGCCGGGCCTGAAGAGTGAACTCTTCAATATACGCGAGTTCATCTATAGTGTGCTGCATGGCGCATTCACATCGCTCATACTGTTCCTCATACCGTATGGCGTCTATAAGGATGGTGTCTCGCAGAATGGTTACATACTGAGCGATCATATGACCCTGGGCGCTGTTGTTGCCACCATACTAATTGTAGACAATACGGCACAGGTATGTAGCATTCATTAAAGAGCCTTGTGTGTGCCTAATCTGTTATGTTTTGTATCTTTCAGATTGCGTTGTATACCTCGTATTGGACTATAGTCAATCATATAACAATTTGGGGCAGCCTCATTTGGTATTTTGTGCTAGACTATTTCTACAATTATGTTATCGGTGGCCCCTATGTGGGTTCGCTGACGCAGGCCATCAAGGATCTTACCTTTTGGGTGACAATGCTTATAACTGTGGTCATGCTTATGGCACCGGTGCTTGCATACAAATTCTATCTGCTGGACGTGCATCCTAGTTTATCCGACAAGGTATTTCGCTTACATTATAATGCCTTATTTTAACGCTGCTCTAAACGAACTCCGAATTTGCAGATTCGCCAGAAATCTCTCAAGAAGCTACACGCACGCGTCTCCAGCGATGTGCGTCGTACGCCATCGTCGCGTCGTGGACGCCGCTCTGTGCGCTCCGGCTATGCCTTTGCCCATCAGGTGAGTTTCTGGTGCTTAATTGAACTACCTTTTGCAATAATTGGTTTCATTTGCAGGAGGGTTTTGGCCGACTGATTACATCGGGCAAAATAATGCACAAGCAACCGCAGGATTTTGCCTTCCCATTGGGCTTGGGCACCAAGAAGACGCAATCGCTGCATACCAATCTGGTTGCTGGTGGCTCTGCCGATGGCAAGCACATGACAACGATTGGCAACAATCACATTGGCTCACACAGCGGCCACAACAATAACAATATCAACGCCAATCAGCGTCACAATCACATCAATCAGATACATTCTTCAATGGCAGATCTTCGGGGCGATGGACGCGATAGCATTGATACGCAACACAGTAGCACCAACACTGATGACCTGAGTCCGCGTGCGCCCTGCCAGGATTTGGATACAATTAATCTATAAGCAAACAACGATCGCAACAAATCCAAAACAACAATCAATAATCAACAAACACCAAAATCAAACAAAAATCGATTTTAAGCGGAAACATACTTTAACGAAATCAAAACAAAACAACAAAATCTACAATTAGTTACAAAACAAATGATGTATTAGCTTTAGCAACTATATAGATATAGCTAAGAAGTACTTGTTGGTATGTGTGTGTGTGTGTGTTGCTTTATTAGATTTTTCTTTTATTAAGCACATTATTTATTTATATCCATTCAACTTTAAGTGATTTAGTTATTGCGTTGTTGCACCTTTTGTTCTTGAACAAAACTGACTTTTAAACTAGTATTTTAGGGATATTAATTAAGTTTTAGTCTTAGATAAGTGTTAACCATTTAAGTATTGAATCTACATACATAGTCGCATGTATTTCGCTTATTACCTATGCTCTATGCCGTAAATCGAATTCCCATTGTATATGTAAAGTTTAATCAAAATTAATCCGATTCCGATATCCTCTTCGGCTGCATTTAAGAGAATGTATTAAACAATTATTAATAACATTCATGTACGGCCTCAGTTAACGCGCGCGCTCTCTCTCTCAATTACTTCCCTCTCTATCATTTGATCTTCTTCTTTTCTTTTCTGTTTCATTTTGTAATGCGTGAATGAAGGCATGATTGTGTGTGTGTGTGTTGCTTTTTTTTGGCATGCTTAACTTAAGATTAGCATAAGCTAAGAAAGAAACAAAAAAACAGAACCATGGAGAAACTGAAAGTGTACTTACATAATTGTTAAATGTTGTGCTGTGTCTTGAATAAGATGAAAGATTTATATATACATACACAAATATATTTATGTAAGTGTAAGGGAAGTAATTAAAAGTGAAACTATACTTACAAAAAAATCAAACGAACCAGGCCAATTCAACTTACCAATTACTTGCGGAACAAGCTGTAATCACTAGTTAACTATATGCTACATACATAAATACGTACTTAATATATATATAAGTATACATACTTACTTACTATTAGTTAATACACACACTCGTACACATATAAACAAACACACCTGCTACACACATACGCTATGCCCACACTTCTGTGTTCCTAACTAAATATACACATACATACAAAACCAACATACATACGTATATATTTATACACTACAACCAGTTGTTATAGTTGCTATGTACTACTTATTCAATGATTAGTACAGTCCCTGATTATGCAACAAGCATTATTGTGTATGTATATCGTAAGCGAACAATTTGGATACGGTTTACGGTATAGAATTATTACTAACTACCAAGCGGGCTGTGGGTTGGCAAGCGCAGAGGGGAAAGGCGGAACGTAAAGGAAAAAGGCAACGCAACCAAGTATAAAATTATTAACTATTATAGGTATCGAATGTGAACGAAATCAACGAAACGCTCCTCTCTTGTTGGGATTTGGAGCATATTTTTGCATGTTATTGAAATTTGTTGTTGGGTATCAGAAATATTGTGAGAATGGATGTAAGGAAAATGTATTTTTTTTTTTGTAATTCTACAAAAGTTTAGAAAATAACGTTATAATGCTGAGCAAAATTTTAAATGATTAATAAATGCGAAATATTTTCAATAAAACAAACAAACAAATAAACGAATTTAATTTACTTTAAGAGAATAGAGTAAAATGTTTTGCTAAAGAAAAGTCTTTATTTTGTATGTATATATTTATCGATGAGTTATTTTGTTTTATTGATTAAAAAACAAAATGCTGTTTTCTAAACAAGTCTGGGCCCTGCTATAATCTACATAGTTATAAAATCTTTATAGCTCTATGTACATATCCATAGATGTATTGTTAACACATTTTATCCGCACATATGCATATCAATGAATATATATATATATATATATACATATTTATATATATGTTAGTTAAGACGCCTCGGCTGGCCAAAGACACCACTGGCAGGATAAGAACACTCCAATTTAAGTACGTTCCACAACAATATACACATATACATCTATATATACATACACATATATATAGCGGTTAACATAGACATAGATGAGGCATTTGAGTTTCGTCCGTCTGCCTATGCAGAGTTGAAGGCAACGTGTGGCTCCCTCGTGAAATACATATGCATACATATATAAATATATTATATATTGGCATTAATTGCTCTTGGAGAGTCTGGGCGGGCGGCAGTCAGGCGGGCTGTTTGGTCTCTTGATAATGTTCTGCTAACCAGGAAGACATCTTGTCACTGTGGGCATTTAGTGAAATATCAAATCGGCATCGGGTGCTCCTTTCTGATGCTTGAACTTATGCTTGTTGGGCTTCTGGTAATAGCTTTGTGTGAAATTGCGCTGTTGCAGCGGCATCAGCGACTCCTGATAATCCTCCTCCTCGATGCGTTCGGTTATGTTTAAGGTCAGTCGCTTTACTTTCTCATTCTCCTCGCGTGACTTCTGCTCCTGTAGCTTTAGATTGATGGCCAGCTGTGAGTCCGATGGTGCCACAAATGTTTTAAACTGTTGTTTGCCACCCTTGCTGCCGCGCACCATAAGCACAAATGGCACAGCACCACCGCCGCCAACGCCACTGATGCCAATACCATCAGCACCAGTGTCGACTCCATCTGATGACGCCAAATCACTGCAGTTGGCATCGAAAGCGTAAGATGGCAAACTGTTTGAGGCATCTGAAGAGGAGGTATTGAGCGAGTTACAGGCATTGGTGTTGGTGGGCGTTGAGGTGGTGGCAGTAACAAAGCCAACGGCAGCGGCAGCGGCAGCGGCAGCGCCAGTGGTGTTGTTGGCCTTTGAGATCTGAGGCGCAGTGGTTCCAATTAGCTGCTCGTACGATTTCTTTTGCAAACGTGCCGTCATGGGCACTGGTATGTCCTTGGTAATTGCCTTAAGCGGTGGCTCCTTAAGACGCTCCTGATACGAGTCGGTCGTTATCTTCTCATACATTTGCTCGAACTCTACATCCTCTTTGGATTTCTCCACTGGCAGCTGTGGTAGCACTGGCTCCACCTCATATTCAGTCCAATCGTTAACCTGATCTGCTTCCGAGCCATCCGCCGCCTGACGTTCGCGTTCATTGTTCGACGAGCCCGAATCATCTGTAGCCTGTGAAATGGTAAAAGCAAGAATACGAATGCTAATAGATTCGGGATTTAATGTTTCCATTTGCTACTTACGGCATCATCCAATTCACTGATCTCACTTATGGTTGGCAGATTGCTAACATCCTGTGAATTGTTGCTGCTGGGCTTAAGTTGCGGATACAGTTGATCCTGCAGATTTTTAACGGCTTCCTTGGCCAGCTCAAAGCTCTTGTATGGCTTCAGTTTGGGCCGCACGCTAGCCAAACAATCGCGATAGGTGTGATCAACCAGAATGGGAAACAGATCCGAGGTATTTTCTGATTTGCTAAATACAGGATGTGACTTCTTATACCAGTAATAATGCTGAAAGAACACCAAAAAGTAATCCAGCCTAAAAAAAGACATTCAAATTAATAATAGAACAAATGAAATGAGTGTGATTATTGGGATTTAGGCATACTTCTTGCGAGTCGCCTGGCTGGTAAAGTAGGGACCGCAGGTGTCCAGCAGCATGCAGGCCAATTTGAGACGAAACAGGCTCTCTGGCGGATCCAGCGGCGAGAGAACAGCCTGATCTAAGGTCACACCCAGCGATATAATCGAGTACAGCGTATTCAATATGTGCGTTGACTCCACGAGCTTATAGTTGTACATCTCGCCCAGATACTTGGCCATTGCGATGCGACGCTGTGCCATCTTGGGTGAATGTATCTCCAGTCCAGCGCGTATATCCTCGAAGACATTATCAATGACAATGGTCACCGCACGCGGCTGATACGAACTCAAGCCGGAGACAAGATCCGCTAGACAGCGTATAAGGGGAAAGCGTAATAGATACGCCTTGCTAAGGCACTTAATGGCATAGCTGCTAATCTCTGGATCGTGCCAATTGATGCGTCGCAGCATCTTGATGCAATGCTCCACATTCTGCTTACACAGCTTCTCAAAGATTAAATGACGTATATACTCATGCATTGGCGGACGCGGCGTCACCTCGCGCTTGGCAGACTCTGGCGGCTTAACCAAATAGAATACACTCTCAATTTGTGCCGCATGTCGTGAATCCATCACCGTGGCCGTCTTCAAGCGCAGCATTTGATCCAGAAACACATTCATCAGCAGCCGTGAATCGCGGCAATTGTATAAATAAACACCAGTTACTTCCACAAAGGCACAGGCCATCTCGATGTGATGGTGTATAAAGTCTCGCAGCAGCATTTTTAAACAGCCCAATGCATCGAATTTCTTGAATAGACCAAACTTCACTAGTTCACCAATGAAGCGCACGATTTTCAGCTTGGACTCAATATTGAGCTGGTTCTTTTTGCGTATGTGCCATTTGAACTCCTTGCGCAGTAGCTCGGACAGATCGGCCGCTACATCTGTATTACACATATGCACAATAGCCACAAAACGCGACAGATATGGCAATATATCGAGTCGTGTACGCTGCACACTGAAAATTGTGCGTGTTAGTTTCTTACGCTGATGCTTTGTATTATAATTGAGAAGAAATTCGATAGCCGCCGAGTCAATAAGTTCCTTGTTGACGCAATTGAACAGATTTGTTAGAAACACATCAAATTGCTGGCGCATTTGTGATTGCTGTGACTGTGATTGCAATTGTGATTGTGTTTGTTGTGGCTGCACTTGTGGCTGCAAAGAGAAAGAGAAACGATTTTATAATGTAATTAAGTAAAAAATTTAGAAATACGCTAGCTTGCCACCATTCATGTAAAAACAATCAAAACAATGTGCCGTTAGAACTTATTAAAAATGGCGCCACATTTGCACACACTAAAAAGCAGAGGAGGCAGACGCGAAGTTGTTGTAAAGCTTAATTGTACCGAAATTTCAAACACATGTGTTCGTGCGCGCCTATTGAGAAGCTCAACAAAAAGTGCACTCGTGCAGAATGGAGTTGGGCTTTTGGACTTCACCTGCTCTGCGCTATGCTTCGGCACTGACCCCTGGCCGCCTCACCTCTCTCTTACTCCTCGCTCTCGCCGTATGTACATGCGCCCGCCCGAATTGCGTCATAAAGGACGGCATTCGGTGCATTTGGCAGCATCCAGGTTTGAGAAAGTGCGTCGTCAACAATTTGTCGTTCGTCAGTCAGCAGTAGCTGTTCATTATCAAATACACATAAATCAGTGTTCGCTCGCAAAATTAATTTTGCAGAATAATAAAAAAAAATAAATTTAAATTCTCTAATTGCAAATTTTCTTAACAAAATTTATGAATTGGCAAATTGTTCATAGTGTTTTCGAAAGTTTAAAATTATATGAAATAAACAATTAGAAAACATAAAAGAAAAAAAAAATATTTTAGTTAAAAATATGAATCATTCATATACCATTGAATTCGAGGTGTTAAAATGTTTTAGTTTATAACAAAAAAGTTTTAATTCAAAATCTTCTACATATTTACATATATATATTGAGAAATGCAGGAATATTAAATATATACATTTATCCACAACATCAAAATAACAACAAAAAAAACAACACTTACCGTTTGACTTTGTTGCTGCTGTTGTTGTTGTTGTTGCTGACGTCCAAGCTCCATGAGTGCGCTGCCCATTTTCTTGTCGCTGGGCGCAGCAGCAGGTGAAACACCTGTGGATGCAGTACCGTTAGATGTAACTGGAGTGGATGCATCGCCAGTGACGCCAGATGAGGCCTGCTCCAGCTGTTCAGCATCGAGAGCCGTATCGCTGGCATTCGATGGCGGATCATCCATATCGAGTTCCGCATCAATATTGGCATCGATGGCCTCCTCGGTAAGTTCGCTCGGCTCCTCGAGTGTCTCCAAATCAACTTTGGGTGCCGAAAAGTTTGGCAAAAATTGCCGCAAATCGGGTAAATCAGTGTAAAAGGCACGCGTCTCCTCATCACCCCATGGATCCAAAGTGCCAAAGCTGGCGCTATCCAACATATTGTCGATGACAGTGCCCGGATTACAACACTCTGACTCCTTGGTCAGTTCGGGCAACGGCTCGCCAAGCAGATCCGACAACGATTGTGCCGATGCCAACAGCTTATCGAAACTTGCCTGCATCAATTCACATTTCTCGCGCTTATCCTGGCTTATCTCACCCTTGCACTCCATGGTGCGCCGTATGTTCTTCGTCATGTTCATCAGGATGGCCTGCTCGGCAAGCACGTGCTTGCACAGCGCCTTAAAGTAGCCCTTGAGCATGGTGCGCAAATTGAGCTGCTTGTCGGCACTAAGGAAATCCGACTTTGGCACCACCACATTGTATTTGTCGGCCAACTGTTGCATTTTCTGTGGCACCAGGCCCGCGTATTCCTCGCCGCAGTGCCGGCAAAATGACAATATGATGGAGAAATTGCTATGATCATCCTTATCCTGTCCAATCAGCTGCACCAGCACCATGCCCAGCTGCGCCAAGCCCGATTTCATTTGAATCACACCGGAGCTAACCAGCTCGGCGAACAGACGCAAATCGACACGTAATTTACTCGGATTGCTTATCTTTTCGGTGGCCTTAACATTCAACGCCTTTTGCCACGCCTCCAGGAACTGCGTGTCAAAGTCAGCGTAAGTGATATGCAGCTTGGATGCCAACGTTATCACAGCGGGCACATCTGTCATCTTTAGCTTTGCCTCGGCCAGCGCAGCGCATATTTCGGATATGTATTTACTCAGATTCAATGCGGAAAGTTCGCGCATTAACGCGTCCAGTTGTGTGGACGTGAAGAGCTTTAGTTTTTTCACAAATGCCGTATTTTTTTTAAGGCTGGAATCAAGTCGAGCAAAATACTCGTCGCCCGGCAACTCGTAAGTGGCATTCTGTTGTCGCAGTTGACGTTTTGCATCGATCTTTTCTTGTAATTCATTTATGAATTGCATTAGTTCGGCATGCTCTTCGCTGTTGCATTCCTCCACCTCCACCTCCTCCTTCTCAATTTCCATATCCAAGGTGGCGTTGGCGTTGGCGGGGGGGGCGTGGAGGTGGCGTTGGCTTTGGCGGCAGCATCCGATGTTTCGGCATCCGCCTCGCTGGCGGCGGCTGCGCTTGCCGACGTTGTGGTTGTGGTTGTTGTTGCTGTTGTTGTCGTTGTCGGTGTTGTCGCCTCGGTTGCCTCGCTTGATTTGTTGGCGCTCATGGTGCATCGAATTTGTTGTACTCTACTATTTGGAATATTTTTATAGCGTTCGATTCAAGCTGTTCAATCAAACTGCTCTTCGAATTTGGTCGAGTGTCACATTCGTATGTGCTTCTTTGATTTTGTTGGCCTCGCCGTCTTTCTTTTTGCCTGCGTTTCGTTTCGTTTCGTTTTGCTTCTTGCGTTAGCCGTGTTCGTAGCGCACATCGCACAACTGTGTGTGTTAGTCATGTGTACACACACACATACTCTGCCGCATGTCGTGCATGAATATCGACTATCGATTATATTCGCACCGCAAATGCACTGACTTACGCAATTTTACACTCAAAATTTAAGCTAAAAAATCATTAAATTACTTAATCCACATAATTTAATCATGATCTACACTCGCAAAACATAAAACGCACAAAACAATTGTAGTTCGTACACATAATTATCGACATCACGGCACCTATCGGTATTTCAGCAACGGCACGTGCAGCTACCGTATGGCGGCCCCTTTTGAATTGCACCTTTGTGACCTATTTGCGATAGACAATGGATTGCGTTCCAATGTCGGTTTGCTGCTAACTAGGACATTGAACTTAAGCCCTTAATTCAGAACAAGCCGTCAATGCCATTGATTTCACAAATTGCAAGACATCAACGGCAAACAGTCGCGCTACTTAGTAACCAGCTTAAGTTAAATCAATAACACAATATTAAACATCTAAAGCGTTCAACACCGTAGTTCGTAACGCATTCAGTTGCGGAACATTCAGTCCAGTGACAGGCTTGCAAATGCTCTGTTGGGCCAGCGAGGATAGTTTAGCAAGACAACGCAATCCAAATCCACAAAAGGCGCCCGAAACTCTTAAGAATCTATTGCTGCGATCAAGTGTACCCATCGTGAGTCAATTGGATACAATGGCACCACTGAAAGGTCAAGAGATCACCGAATTTCAAAAGCACTCATATCTTGAAAATCGCAAATTTGATCATCGTCTGGTCAAGGACAATCTGCTGGACAAATGGCCAACGGCAGATAACAACGATTACAAAGAGCGCAAGGATCATCGCAATCTCATGGAATCATATGTATCATCATATATCATCCTACCATATAAACTAGCTTTTTTGATAATCCAAGTAGACTTTGCTTAAACCTAAAATCCCAAGCCCCCACATATTTATTTAGTCAGTTTTATTCGAACGCCGCACAGTTCACATCGTGTATAAATATTTATTTTTCTGTAATTTTTCTCATTTTTTCAATTCAATAAATTTTTTTTTTCTTAGTAGTTTTACTAAATTCCAAGTTGTACAAATTTTGCAGTACCTTTAGTAGTAGTTAGTAACACTTATCATGTCGACCCAGCACGAAGCAAACAATGCGTTGCCCACACAGGGTGTAATGTACTCCCAATTGCAGCCATGGAGCCATGCGGGTGCACCGCCCTGCATGGAGCCGCTCAGTGGACCGACGGTGCCAGCGCGCCTGGGTGCCGCCTATGAGACAACGCAGCGACATCCGTGGCGGCCCAAGATGGCCTTTGAGATGATCGAGGTCAAGCATTTGCCGGAGCAGCCGGTGACCAATCAGTTGACGCAGCCATGTTTTGTGCCGCAGGGCATGAAAACGGAAGGTATGATATTTCCCAATCTTGTCACCGGTTTCGAGCGGAATCCTCAGCATGCTGCACGTGCTGCTCTCTATACGCGCTACACCAACAACGAGTGGCACAACAACAATTTGGGTATCTATGGCGAATCCAATACAAATCGGTAAGCAATTGCTTATCTTAATTCAAACGTTAAAAGCTTATCCTAACTTCTTCTTCGGCAGCAACATGTCAGAGCGCATGCGCAATGATGCAGTGCGTCTCATGCGTGAGACAGATGAGACAACAGCAATTGGTCAACGAGATACTGGACGGCGTCTGGGTGAGCGCATTACCGATTTGACCTTTTGGCGCAATGAGCTTAGTGCAGAGCTGGATAAGCTTGTTGGCGAGATGTCGGGCATCAATGATCTGCAGCGCCAATGTGGCAAGGCAACGTTGGATCTAGAGATACCGTTGCACATTGCACAGGAGTGTCTGTTCCATCGCGAGGCACGCCAAGGCATGGAGAAGGTGCACGATAATGTGGAGAAAGCGCTGCTACTTGAAATCGATCATTTGCGTCAATCGCGTGATCGTCTCAGGGATCTGAACGAGAAGGTTTCCAAGCAGGCGATCGATTGCCGTGGTGCGCAGCATTTGCTGGAAATCGATGTAACTCAAAAAGAATCCACCATGGGCATTGACTCCATGTGCCATCGTTTGAATAATCATAGTCGCGGCATCACCTATTTCGGTGGCATCGAGAAGTACGATCCCACCGTCAGCACTCAGGACTCTTGGGCACTAGCCAGCAGCGAGCACGTCAAACGGTTGGTTCCGCAATAGCTTTTTTTTTTTTTAACATTGTTTTACTATTTTCTATCCGAAATGCAGATCGCAGGCGGAACGTGCCAAGCTATCGCAGCTACGCAGCGATGCACAGAACGTTGTCAATGCAGTTGCCTCCTCGGTGTGGGACTTTTGGAACAATACGAACAATGCGTTGGAAAGGCGTGCCCAGGAAATGGCAGGCGCCAAGAGTCGCGTGCAAATGCACTTGCAGAAGGTGCAGCAGGAGCTGTTTGATATGGAGAAACATCTGTTTCTATTGCAGAAGGCCATACAGGATAAGTCCAAACCGCTCAAGGTGGCACAGACGCGTCTTGAGGCGCGCTCTCATCGCGAGGGCATGGAGCTGTGCAAGTAATTGAAGCAAACATTTTAATCGGAAAACAATATTACATCATTTGAATATCTTTTTAGGGATATGGCTCACGACCGCCTGGTGGTTGAAGTGCATGACTTACAGGGCACTGTCGATGTACTACATCATAAGCTGCAACAGGCGGAGGCTACACATCAGTCGCTGCTCAAGACACGTTGCATTTTGGAGGAGGATTTGCGCAACAAGGTCAACGCTTTGTTTATTGATCGTGAGAAATGCATGAGTCTACGCCGCTCTTTCCCAATTAACAACTTGATTCGATACTAATGGAACTGATGGAAATTTTTGTTGTTTGAAAATTTTTTGCGTCTCAATGTCTAGTGTAGTTATTAAACACAAATATAACTCTTGTGTGTCGTCAATTGTATGTTTTTAATATTCACCGCAGGAATGCTTTTCCGCGCTAATTTGTTTTTAATCGATAAGCGCATGGTTGTCTGTAGTCGATAGTTAAGTGCTTTCCTCACAGCCATCGTTGCGAGGGCGATATCGCGCGCAGTGTAAACACCATCTCTATCGATACATTGAGATATCAACAAAATTAGTTGCAAGTTTTTTTTGTCTTCAGGTAATTATTATTATTTAAGCCTTGTATAATTTGCAAAACTTGTCAATTTAAAACGAGCACTGCAAACGATTAGTTAGCCAAGGTAAACAGTAGCATTTATAAATGAAGGCGCATTAAGTGCTACAAACCAAACTAATTGCTTAACTTAAGCCGACAACAAAATAAACAATCTAAACGCAAAAATTTAACCATTGAAACAGAATCTCAGATTTTATACAATTACACAAGCTGCAGAAATTTTGATTCGGCTTTTAATTTGCGACTGAGCTGCGGCTCACTGTAAATTTGGCAGCCGGTCCAATCAAACGGAATTTCTGACGTGTTCCATTTAAACGCTGATTTTCTTGTTGTTGTTGTTATTCTTTTTGTTGCTGAGCCCAACAACTGTACATTACAGTGATTTGAGCTTGAAAGCTTATGTGAAATTGCAATTATTAATTTCTTTATACCTTTCAGTTTTTGCCGCAACAGTTCCGGTTTTAGAGTTTTAAAAGATAAGAAAATTAAGACCAAACCCAAGGGATCTAGGAGGAGCTGTCGAGGCTAACAAATTGTGAAAATGCGTTTCACTGTCATTGTTTGCCTCATAATCGGGACACTGATCAACTATGCTGCTGGCGTTGATCCAACAGTTTTCAAGACTTGCGAGCAGAGCAGCTTCTGCAGGTATGTATGTGCTAAATACCTCTGCACTCAAAATGCCGGTTGACCTTTTAATGGCACACAAACACAAGCAAATTTGTTTGCATATATTGCGAGCAGTGGAAAAATGCGATCAAAACGTAATACTTTACCTTTATGATTTATATTGGCACTTTAAGAAAGAGATTACTCTATATTGGCAATAAATTTCAACTTATTTTAATATTCAAAGTTCTTGTTATCGACAAATAGCAAACAATGCACTCGAAATCAAATCTAAACAGCAATGAATGCATAAACAAAACTCTTGATATTAAATGCAATAAATCTTAACTTTTAGACGTTCGCGTAAAGTGCAAAGCTCGGGCAGCAAATATGCCATTATACGTGGCACGGTCAATACCTATTCGGATTCGCTGACCGCTGATTTGATCAACAAGGAGAATCATCATCAGTTCACATTGAAGCTGGAGGCGCTTGTCGGAAGCACATTCCGTTTGCAAATTGATGAGAAGCAACCGTTGCGTCCGCGTTATCGTGTTGAGCATGCGCTTAAGGGTGAGCCAAAGACGACACGCATACGCGTCCAGGAATCGGATGAGCTGACCATTACGGCTGGCACTTCGAAAGCGATCATCCATGGCGATCCATTCCGCGTTGACTTTTATGAGAACGATGTGTTGGTCGTTTCGGTGAATGCCAAGAACTGGTTTTACTTTGAGCACTTGCGCCAGAAGGCACAAGCACCTGCCGAACCGGCCGATGGTGGCGATGATGGACAGCAGCAGGAGAATGTGGAGGCAGGTGAAACGGTTGATGATCCCGGCGCATGGGAGGAGAACTTTAAGTCGCATCACGATTCTAAACCCTATGGACCCGAGGCAGTTGCTCTTGATTTCTCATTTCCTGTTGCCGAAATGCTTTTCGGTATACCCGAGCACGCGGATAACTTTGCATTGAAATCAACATCGGGCACAGATCCCTATCGCCTCTACAATTTGGATGTGTTTGAGTACATTTTGGATAGCAAGATGGCTCTCTATGGCTCTGTGCCAGTAATCTACGGTCATGGGTAAGTCGAATACATATAACTCAAGTTCAACACGTATGTACCATAACGATTCGATTTGATTGCAGACCTCAGCGTAGCGCTGGCGTTTACTGGCAAAATGCCGCCGAGACCTGGGTGGACATCTACACGGCTGAGACAAATGTTGTCTCATCCTTGGTTAACTTTGTTTCTGGTTCGCGCAAAACGACACCACCATCGGCTCACTTTATGTCCGAGTCGGGCATTGTGGATACATTCATTATGCTGGGACCCAAGCCATTGGATGTGTTCAAGCAATATGCTGAGCTGACCGGCACACATCCGCTGCCACAGATGTTCTCGCTGGCGTATCATCAAAGCCGTTGGAACTACAATGATGAACGTGATGTGACATCTGTTTCGGCCAAGTTCGATCAGTTCAATATGCCCATGGACACCATGTGGCTGGACATTGAGTACACCGATGGCAAACGCTACTTCACATGGGACAAATTCAAGTTCCCCGAACCACTGACAATGATCAAGAACTTAACCGAACTTGGACGCCACTTGGTGGTCATCATTGATCCGCATATTAAGCGCGACAATGGCTACTTTTTGCACAACGAATGCACAGAGAATCATTATTATACAAAGACACGTGAGGGCAATGACTTTGAGGGCTGGTGCTGGCCTGGTTCATCCAGCTATCTGGATGTTTTCAATCCGATTGTGCGTGACTATTATGCCAGCCAATATCAATTGTCCAAATTCACATCCACGGCAGATGTGATGATCTGGAACGATATGAATGAGCCGTCCGTATTTAATGGACCCGAAGTGACTGCACCCAAAGATATGATACACTATGGCAACTGGGAGCATCGTGATGTGCACAATCTATATGGACATATGTATATAATGGGCACATTTCAAGGCCTTAAGCAGCGCGATCCCAACCAGCGTCCATTCGTATTGTCGCGTGCCCATTTTGCTGGCTCGCAGCGTTATGCAGCGATTTGGACTGGCGACAACACCGCTGACTGGGCGCATTTGCAGCAATCGATTAAGATGTGCCTGACAGAAGCCGTTTCTGGTTTCTCGTTCTGCGGCGCCGATGTGGGCGGCTTCTTTGGCAATCCCGATGGTGAGCTGCTCGAACGCTGGTATCAAACTGGCGCCTTTTTGCCCTTCTTCCGTGCTCATGCCCATATCGATACGAAACGCCGCGAGCCCTGGCTATTCCCCGAACGCACACGTGAGGTCATCAGGAATGCACTTATCAAACGTTATACCTATCTGCCGCTGTGGTACACCAGCTTCTATGAGCTGGAGCAGACGGGCGCACCAGTTATTCGGCCATTGTTAACCCACTATCCCATGGACAAGGAGGCGTTCAGCATTGACAATCAGCTGTTGGTGCAGCAGCGTCTACTCGTCCGTCCGGTCATGCAACAGGGCGTTAGCAAAGTTGATGTCTATTTTCCGGCCATCGATGACAAGAAGAATGGTGATTACTGGTACGATGTCGATACGTATCAGCGATATGAGCGCACTGGCTACGAGACCATACCAGTTACCGATACCAAAGTAAGTTCATCCTAAATCTCTCTCTCTCTCTCTGTCTTCGACTCTATTATAGCAACATGTTTGCCTTGCAGATACCCGTTTTTCAGCGTGGCGGCAGCATTGTGCCTAAGAAGGAACGTCAACGTCGCTCATCCAAGTTAATGATCAACGATCCATACACTCTAATCGTTTGTCTGGATCGTCAGGGCAAGGCCGCTGGCACACTGTTTCTCGACGATGAGAAATCGTATGCGTATCGCAATGGCAAATACATCTATGTGAACTACGAGTTTGCCAACAATCAGTTGACCAATCGTTTCATTGGCAAGCCCCATTACAAATCGGATGCCTGGATCGAGCGCATCGTTATTGCAGGTCTGAGTCGTGTGCCCAGCAGTGTTACCATTACAGTCAACGGCATCACCCAGCAACTGGAGGTGGAGCAACGTGCTGGAGCTTTAACTGTTCGCAAACCAGCCATCAAAATGGATGTGGATTTCGCTTTGAAGCTTAACGCTTAAACTCTTGTATTAACTTGAAATTGTCATGCTTTATGTGTACATCAGGGTTGAGTTGTATATCCTATCCTCTCTTCCCTCCTCTGTATGCTCCTAGTTGTTAGTTGTACGCTTTGTGGCATAACTGCAAGCCACAGCCAAAGGCAAAAGTAAATTTCAATTAACATATAAATTCTATGTGAATAGGAATTAGCAACAAACTACAAGTTTAGGTTAATTGTTTATTGATCTGTATTTGCTGTTAACATATTGTTTATTGACTTGGCATCCTCATACGATTGTTAGTCGATTTGAGTAACGGATGCCTCATCGTTGCTGGAGCAGCGACTGCTCTCGCCATCGGTGCGATACTTGATGGAATCAATGATTTCCACATCGATATCTCGATCGTTTTGTAGACTGCTGCTTTCGGTTTCCAGCAAGGCGCCGGCAATGTCACTGGAAACTCGACCCACTGAATCATCGTCGCACAAATCCGCCGATTCCGACTTGGCATCCGACTCCTGCAGCTGCAACTGTTGCTGCTGCTGCTGTTGTTGTGCTGCAAACTGACTGTAGAGCCGGGGCAAATGTTGCAGCATATAGCTGGCACCGGATTTTGATAGATTCGCCGCTGCAGCAGCGGCGGCCGCGGCAGCAGCAGCTGTTGCCGCCGGCTGATTCTCCTTGCTCTCGCCCAGATCATAATACTTGGCATAGTGTTCGAATTTGTTCAATGCACCAACGCCGACGCCGACGCCAACGCCACCAGCCGAACTGCTTGCAGCACTCAAGTTGATGGCATCCTGCTGCGCTGACTTGGGTATGGGCACGGTGAAGGCGGAACCATGACGCTGCTTGCTCAACAGATTGTGGCCCGTGGGCACACCAGTTGCACCGGCTCCAGCGCCAACTGCTCCGCCAGCAGCTACGCCAGCTGCATCGTCGCCGGGCAAGAGATTGCTATTGGATAGTGGTGAAACGTTCTCCTTTTTGCGATCGTAAATGTGTCCGGAGACGCGCAGATCGATGAAGAAGTGCAGCGGATCGATGCCGTAGGGTGCGTACAGCGGTGGATACCAAACGGGTGGCGGTGGTGGCAGCACCAGATCCTGTGGTGGCAACGAAGCCGCTGGCGGTGTATTCTCCAGCAGCGTGGTGTCCACAGCGCCGCCCAAGTTGGTCTTTGTTAGGGATTTCGTCTCCAGCTTGCTGTAGGCATATGTTGGCTGGGATGTGGGCGTTGGTGTTGCTGTGGGCGTGACTGTGGGTGTGGTGTTAGGTGTCACAGCCGATTTATTGGTCAGCTCCAGCGGTTTCTCAGCTGTCGAGTGTTGTTGCTGTTGCTGTTTGTGATGTTGCTGTTGCTGTTGCTGCTTCTCCTCGGCATCGCGTCGTTCGCGCAACTGTTCGTAGTAGGGTCGATGTGACCAGGAGCGTTTACGGGAGCGTCGCACCAATGCGGCCTGCTGTTGTTGTTGCTGCTGCTGTTGTTGCTGCTGTTGCTGCTGTTGTTGCTGCTGCTGTTGCTGTTGCAGCTGCAATACGCGCGCTGTTTCATTGTTGCGCGTCTGCACCAAGGAGCGCAGCATATCGCTAAAGAAGTAATTGTTGGGTCCAACGGGCGCCGAGTACAGATATGGGGGCGTGGCAGCCATTAAACGGCTAACATAATCCTGATTTCGCAGCTCATGAATGTTGCTCTTGCGCGGCGCCAACTGTTGTTGCTGCTGCTGTTGTTGTTGTGCGCCCGTTGCTTGTTGATGTTGCTGCTGTGCGGTTGCTGCTGTTGTTGCAGCTGCAGTTACTGCTGTCTGTTGCTGTTGTGACGCTGTGGGCGTGGCAGCAATACCGCTTGTTGCCGCGTTCCCATTGCTGTTGTTGCTGTTGCTGCTGCTGTTGTTGTTGCCATTGCTATCCTTCATGCTGTCAAAGTGCTGCTGCAAAAACAAAAACATATTTTATTTGTCTTGGCAAGTAAATTTCTTAATCTTTAAGCTTGTTTTTTTTTTGTGTCCACGCCCATCAAGTTTCTGGCCAAGCTTTCGTTTCTGCTGTTGACTTGAATAAGACGCCAGTTGAGATTTATGTCCATATTTGCATTGTCTTCGTTAACGTCTTCATCTGCCAACTGTATCCGGTGGCACGCCCATTTGTTAAGACATTTCTCCCCCCCCCCCCTCCACTACGCTTCCCCCCTTCCTAGAACTTTGTACACAATTGTCTTTACCTTTTTGCTTGGCTCTCGACGACGAGCTTCATCTTCATTTTATTCCATTTAATGACAATTAAATGTGATTTCCCATTTGGCTAAGAGTCTATCTCTGTGTGTGTGCGTGTGTGTGTGTGTTTTTGCTTTAAATACTGTTCAAATATGTTTCTCTATGCATATATATATATATTCAATTTACTTTTTCCTGGCGTAATTTTAAAGGTAAATCATTTTCCTAGAATTATTTTTAATGGTTTTTAGTGGGTTCGGTTTAACTTTAGAGAAATATAAAGAGAAATCTTTGAATAAAAGTTTTCTTTTCTGTATTTAACCTAGAAGAACAAATTCTAAAATGCTCAGACTAAGTAATACAAAGGATTTGACTAACTATATTCCAAGCTATACTAGATTATAATTGCAATTTGAAGAAAGCATTGGAAAAGCTTCAAAATGTTAAACGCTTTGGCAACAACTACTTAACTAGACGAATGCCAAAAATCTGATACGATTATATTGCACATATGGTCATATCTATAATGCAAACTCCCCTTAAAACACACACACACACACAACACACACCCCTTCGCATAGAAGCTAGGATTATTGTTACCTCGTGTGGGGATTTTTTTTTTTTTGTTCTTGCCATTCACAAAAATTTGCATAGAAAAACATGCGGCATAATAACACACACTCACACACACACACACATAGACACGGAGACACACAGACAGACAGACAGCTAGGGTGTTAATAAGCTTACATGCGGCGCCAAATTCCAGCAAATTAAATGTTTTAAACATTTGCCACAGCCCATGCTCAAAGCAATTTACTCTGACTCCAACTCCAAACCATTCAGAAAGCAACTCAATTGTTGTGTTCGCATTTGAGGCACTTGACGCCGTTGAAGTTGTTGTTGCTGTTGTTGTTGTTGTTGCTGTGGCATCCACACGATATGGCTGCCTGCTGTATCCTGTCGCTGTCAATTCTAAACGGTACACCGCAACTTCTGCTTACCACCTCCATTCCCCCCCACGACCCGGCGTCTTGTTGCTCTTTCATTTTCGCATTTCAAAATACAAAAAAAAAAGTTTTTGTGTTTTTTTGCTGCTGTCGCGGCTGCTGCTGCTGCTGCTGTTGCTGCTTCCTCTTCTTCATTTTGTATTAAATTTTTTATTGTTTTTTCATTTCGTTGTAAAAATATCAAAGTTTTTAACAACTGTCGTCAGGCGTCACCAGAAGAGCAAAGGGGGAAAGGGTGTGGGGTGTGGGAGGGGATCGTAAATTGGCTGCGTTCCGTTAGTTGATTTGCATTTTTTTGGCAGCGCCAAAGAAAGGCGGCTAACAACATTTTCGGACCAAGTTGAAATTAGATTATGCTAATTAAGGCGTGGTCGGACAAAAACTACACCAACCACCCGCACTTCCATTCCCTTTCCCTAGCACTCACGCTCTGGTCACACTGATTGATGCGGCAGAGCTTTAATTGCCGTTACTTCTGGCCGCTGTCGCCGCTCTTGCTGCTGGCAGCATTTTAATATTCAATCAGCAGCTGGCGTCAACATTTTTTTTTTATGGCCAACATTGCCAGCACAAACAAACTTGGCCAACTTAGCGCGACTTAAGTCTGCAGCCGAGATTAATGTGCAGCTGGCAAAAGTGCAGCAGCAACAACAACAACTGCAAGTTTGTTTGTGTTTCGGTTTGTATTTGTGTTGCGGCTAATAAAAATAAAACTTTTGCATACTTAGCAGCAACAATTAAACTTAGCTGCAATTCTTTTTCAAGTTTACACACAAAACGACAAAGTAAAGGATCCTTGAGTCAGGACTAACTTACTTGTCAACTGAATAATAAACTTTCTTTAAGATTTTGCTTATGATCTTAAAGTTTGTTAAATGTTCCTTTAAACTCCCTTGAACAAACGATTGGTATTTATGCCTGAAAGGTGGTTTCTGATTGTTTTGATTAAGTTTTACCCAGAAGTTTCTAAAATATTCCTTTAAATGTATTAATAATCCGTTAACAACAATGTGACTAATATTATAAAACATGATTCATGATGGCCTATAAAATAAGAAGTAAATTATGTTTTCTTTCAGCTTTCGATTACTAAACCCAAACACAATCTTAATATAAGTCTATCTGATCTGAAAATCTATGATCAATATTATATGTTACCATTTTTTGTGCTTTTCCTAGATTGATATAAACTTATAAACTTCTGCCTTAATCATAAATCAAACCTACCCCGTTTGTTTTTGTTTTTTTTTATATTAAGCCAACCCTCAATCAACCTCAACATCAGCTGGTCCCACGAGAGACAGAGAGAAGAGGCTAGAAAGAGAGGTATAGTGAAATACATCCACTTAACTGTCACTTTATGGGAACAAGCTTATAACATAATTACAGGCATATCAAACAAGGCTTAGCATACAGTGCAAATTCAAGTTTCGGGTTGCGAAGGGTCAAAGTAAACAGACGCGTGCTGTGCAACCCTTGCAACAAAACGTTGCAACGGTACTTCAAAGTGCGCAAAATGGGGGCGCATTTCTAAATTCAAATCCATCAAATTGATCAGCCCAACAGGAATAGAAACGCTGCGCTTGAAATTTGACTTTCCGAGTAGTTTGGTATTTTCTTTTAGTATTTTTAGTTCAATTGAATCAAACGCTTTGTTGCGGTTCATTGAGCTGGCTCGATTGCTCAAGATCAAATTGATCAAATGAACTATACGATCAAGTTCAAGTTCTTCTACACTTTTCTTTGCAATAGTCTGATACTCCTAACGCTTTTTGTGGTTAACAAGCATAAGATCTATAAAGATTATTTAAGTCCTAAGGCTATTTGTGATCATTTTAATACAGTTAAGAGTCAAATGTTTGGGCACTCACATTTTTAATTGAGTTCTTCACGCTGTTTATCCACTATGGACAAACTCTGTGCTACGTGCCACACACACATGCCACAATCGTTGGCTGCCCCTGTGCATAAGCTATCCCCACACACACACACATACACACGCACAATGTTAAAATTGTTGCTAAAGTGTTGTCATCGTCCTTGTTGTTGTAAATGTTACAACGTTTGACTGCGAATTAAAATAATGTGCCACTTGTGGCTCCTCTGTATGTGTGTGTGTGTGTGTGAGTAAGTGGCATGTGTGGTAGTCCAGGACCTGCAGGACAAATGCTTTTCTTTTGGGGGGGTTGCTTTTGCGCCGGTAAATTTGCCAAAATCACATTTAACTCGCCCTGGGTCCAGGGGTTATTTGGAACTTCTTGTCTCCTGGCCGGGCCATGAGAGCCAACACATGTGAGCCAACACATCGTTACCCTAATCGAATTTGATTTGAACCCTTTTTTTTGCAAGGACATCGCCATGAGATTGATGTCTGCCTGTCTGTCTGCCTGTCTGCCTGTGTGTGTGTTGTTGGGGTGTGTGTGTGTGTGTTGCAATCCTTGACGCTTGACTGCATTTTGTTGTGCGTTATTATGATTTATGCTTAAATAATATATTTATTTTTTTTTTGGCTGGGTTTTTCTGGGTTTGAGTTATGATGTGTTAAGGACCTTGTTGAATGGTCCTGGTTCACTTATTCAAAGTTGAGCATGCAAATGAATTGATGTTGCATTGAGATTTTAGGTAGAATTTCAAGTATTTCTTTTCTCTTTGATCAACTTTTTCAGTTGATTATGTCATAGAGAGGAATAAAATCATGGTTAGATTCGTATGAGTAGGTTATTAAAAAAAGTATTGGTTTTATTAGAATAAGCACTTGATTAAAGTGTTTCTTCTTACATCAGAGAATAACTTCAAGACATAGCATTTAAGGATAGTCAAACTACATTAATCTTTCTGTTTCTGTTTCGTTGTTGGTATTTTTGAAACTGTTAGAAGGTTTGCTCGGGAAAACAACTGTTTTCAATCAAAATGTTCCTATAAAGATGATTTTGTCATTGAATTAACTTTGCATTTACTAACTGTAACAAGAAATGTTATTTTTATTGTCAACTGCCAAACACTTTTTGATGTAGGAATTTAACATTTGGAAATGTTAGATCCGAACTTTAATGTTTGAACCTAAGATAAGAAGAAATTTGTGTAAGAAATTGTTTGATTTTGAAGCACAAATAAACAATCTTTGTTTATCTATTGACAAAATATTGATTGCTTTGTTAACTTTAACCTTAAGATTATAAGTTTTTCCTCTGTATAATGTACCTTATTATTATCATATCATGCCTTAAAAGTATTTACTTTCTAGGATATCTTTAAAAAAAAGTAAAACGCTCACCACTTGATCTTTGTTTAACTTATACAATTTATGATCAATTGTTGTAAATCAATTTTGCACTCACATTCACTTGACACATAAATAAACAACAATAAAAAAAATATTTTCTAATTTTATAATAATCGAAATACGATTTGGAATATTATCTCTGATAACGACGGGTAATTTTTGTATTTCTATGGACTTGACTGAACTGCCGTCGATGACAGTTAAAAATCAAATGAAATGAATGGTTGGTTGGCTGTTGAGGCAACCGCATGCCGCATGCCGCATGCGGCATACTCTCGCCAAGCACACGCAGGACACACACATAGCATAGGAATAAAAGGCAGCAAGTACCACAGCGAACGGCGCACGTTAAACGAACGAATCTGAATGCGAATCGGAATCCGTTTTGCCGAGGACAC
The DNA here is from genome assembly GCA_035044725.1 of Scaptomyza caliginosa. Taxonomy (NCBI): domain Eukaryota; kingdom Metazoa; phylum Arthropoda; class Insecta; order Diptera; family Drosophilidae; genus Scaptomyza; species Scaptomyza caliginosa. Next base: position 319,844 of record JAWNNR010000482.1, read on the forward strand.
GAGCTCGGGCACGAACCAAAAAAAAAAAAAAAACGAAGTTCGCTGGCGCTCGAGCATGCGGTAGGATTTTAAAATTATGAATTTTGTTTGAAAATGAAACGAAGCGTAAGGCAGCGCCAGGTTATTCCTTTGGGTGGGTGTTGCCTCTTGGTTGGTTGCTGCTGCGCACCACCAACAAACGCAGCAGCAGCAACAGCAGCAGCAAAGTGTTAAGCCAAAGCGGCAGCAATCGTTTGCCACCCTTGTTGCATGCTTTTGCACAATACAAATTGCGAAATTGAGGCGACACAAACTTTGCAGATAATCTCTCTTTTGAGCATGGCTTAGCTAGCAGATCACTGCGATGTTGCCGCACTTCACTTATTAAGCTCCAATTGGAAATTAAAATGTAATCAATCCACTTAACTTTGGTTGGCTATTGGCATTGAATGATACTGTTGTTGGCCTAATCTTAGGTTCCTAATCATTGGATCCACATACGCTTTAGCTCCACTCGCATGCAGCGTTGCCAAACTTCATTATGAACTTATTATTATAAAGGACTCGTGCCTGGCGGCCGCTTAGCAGCAAAAACAAAAGACGCTCTTAATAATGCAGAATGGGAAATGGAGAAGCGGCAAATTGTAAAAAAAAAATAAATAATAAAAATATGAGACTGCAAATTGAAATGGAAATGGGCAACGTGTTGCTAAAAACAGACAGTTCTGCTATTGTGTGGATGGAACATAAGCTTATAATTTCTATTACAATAAAGGCGTGCGGATGCAAGCGTTTTACATATCTTTTGTGTTATTTTTAAAATACTAAGAAGACGGGGTATATTGAAGCAGAGTTCGCAGAAGCTTTCTTAACCCAAAAAGTTAGAATATGATCTTTGTGATATGGTAATAGTTGTCATGCAATAGTCTGGCAACGCTTAGCCAGTATTGAAACGTTAGATAACGAATTCTTAGCACAGGGTAACTGTTAGTCCAGCACAGCTGATTGAACACTTGTTTTTCACGCTTTTTGTTTGTGTTTTTATTGTTTTTTTTTTTGTGTTTTTTAATGAATATGCAAAGCGGCAACGCGTCGACAGCGGCTGCCTGTTTGCGACTTCATTAGCGACACCCCCCAAAGGGACCAACCATTGCAGTTGGCAATGCGGCTGCTGCTGCTGCTGTTGATGGTGTTGCCAAGCAATTGCAATGTGTGTGATTCGCATTCGCATTCGCATCCGTATCCGTATCCGTTTCTATCTATCATTTCGTTTTTCTTTTTTATTCCTTTTGCTATTAGTATTTGTTTCTTTCTGTCTATTTTTGGAAATAAATACTGTATTAGATGTTTGCCGTTTGTCAGTGAAATGCGTTGTTAGAGATACATCATCCAGCTCCTGCCCCTTTCCCTTACACCTCTCACACACACACACACACACACACACACACACACACACACACACACAGACACGAACGGAGCTGCACATCAAACGTCGCAGGAACTCAAACGCAACGCGTTAGCTCGGAAGGAAGCTGTTGCCTGTATGAGCCGCATTGTCTGCCATGCCCCAAACTGTGCACCAAGCTTCCCACAGCATTCCGCATACACTTTGTTTGCCTATTCCTCGGAGTGGCTCTCACACACACACACAAAGGCTGTGAATGTTTACACTTTGGATTTGCTGCTGGTCGTCGCATATTCTTCTTTTCATTCTTCTTCTTCTTCTTTTTTGAGTGCTATTTTTTTTTTTGGTTTCTCCTGTGTGTGTTTGCATCTTCTTCTTTTTATGAAATTTTGTTTGGTTTGCTCTGGTTTTAAATGTGTTTTTGGTTAACGGTTGTTATGGCAATGTCTGCAGATGCTGGGCAGGTTGAAGCCTGGTGGCGGGGGAGAATGGTTGGCTAACGCGCCGTGTAGCAGCGGCTGTTGCCAATGGGCCGCCGCCAAACGGACTGGCAGACAGACTGTCATTGTGGTTGCATTGCAGCAGCAGCAGCAGCTTTTACATTTCTTAGTGAAATCCATTCCGGTTGCAATAGCAATAGTTGCTGGAATGTTGCACACTACCTAAAACGCTGCGTTGCCAAACTTCACTGCAACGATCTTTAAGTCGAGTGCTACGTTGCCTTACTTCATTCAACTGCAAAGCAAAGTGCAATGTTGACAAACTTCACCGGTGTTGGCAATCAATCTATTACGAAGCATGCAAAACTTCTTAATATAAAGTTTAACCAACACTGCTACGTTGCCAAACTTCATAGTTTTACCGTTAGTAGCCGTTATCTAGTCCCTTCAATAACTTTTTGAATGCTTTCATTCTTATTACCTTAGTATTTTTATTACTGCCAAAGTTGACGGATCAAACGTAGTTCAATTATTGCCTTCCGTTGCAATGTTGCCCAACATCATTAAGTAGACTTTACATTAATATTTTCAAATGCCGCCAAGCTTCTTACCGTTACCCATTATCAATGCTGCAATGTTGCCAAACTTCACTAGTCATGCAATGGATCAGTATTATTGCTACTGCTGCAGCGTTGCCAGACTTCAGAGCAACAACAAGCACATTTGCATTGTCAAAATCGCTAAATTTGTAGGTTTTTATGTTGCTGACTGCGTGGCAAATCTCTTCGCACCTGTCCACAAACTACTTGTGCCACGCATCCTGCATGCCACATGTGTACTATATTATTGTTGCAAACGAGTATATCTCACACAATCTGTGGATAGTTTCACAACGCGTTGAACGTCTCCACACACACATACACGCATATACATGCCACACACACAATTTGTGCCACTTAAGTGTTGCGCATCCATTTCCGCTTAGGCGGCCCTCCCACTCCCACCCACTGCCTCACCTCGTCGCCTGCTCCCTGTTTCTTTATACTTGCCGCACAGTCACATTATCCTTGCCTTTATTTTTTTTCAATTTTCACTCGAGCGTTGATTGAAATGTTCAACGAACGAACGACATACACCAAACTGGAGAGGTGGATGGGGCTGGTGGGCCTCGAGTGGGTTGGGAATGGGAATTGAGGACATGCAGCAGCCGGCAACAGTCAGAGAGAGAGAGCGAGATAGAGATAGTGCCACAATGGGCTCGGGTGGCATCAACGATGTGGTTTACTCTGGGTGGTTGCTTGGTTGGTTAGTTAGTTGCCTCATGCTGTTGCTGTTGTTGTTGTTGTTGTTGTTGTTGTTGATGCCTTGTCGAGCTTATTTGTTTGTTTGCATATAAATTGCAATGTGCCGCCCGTCGCTGTCGCTTCAATTTTTTAGATTTTAAACTTTTTGTCTTTCCTTTTTTTTCCCCCCCTCTCAGTTTTTTTCTTTTTCTCTCTCTCGCTGTTCTGTTGTACTAAATGCTTTTAGCAGCAGCAGAACCACCACCAGAACCACCATCCACCACCTAGCATTTGGAAGTGAATCAGTTTGTCCGCAGACAGACATCATTCAGTCAGTTCGTCACTTTGCCAGCCCATCATTCATCAAGGACAATCAACGTTGAGCTACGTTCGCGTTTTACATTTGATTTTGCCAGCCCACAAAATATATATTTTTATTTTATTTTTTTTTTTGTTGGCGTTTTGTTTTGGGCAGATGCCTAATGAATTAGTTGGCTGGACTTGGGCCACAGCGAATGTTAATTATTTTAATGTTTCCAAAGGAATAGAAACTCAATTAAATGCTTATTAAAATATATATATATATGTGTGTTATTTCAAGCATAAAGCATTAACAAATTGAGAACACCTGCAACTAGGCCAACGAACAAAACCAATAGGAAATGCAACCATTTGCAGCTAGCTTTGGCAGTTTGTTGCTCAACTTGCAACTGATCTTCAACGACTTGTTGTTGTAGCAGCAAATGTGTTTCTTCTGCCAATTGTTGTTGGGTTTGCTCAACTTCTGGCTCCGTCTGAACATCTATTGCCACTGCCTGTTCTTCTACCAGTTGCTCTGGTGCATGTTCCTCCTCATCATCATCACTTGGCTTTTGCAAAAAAAACTTATGAAACTATAGATTTATTGTAATTGATTCCTTTTCTATATATACCTGCGACATCATTTCTATAATGGTTACATTTGCATCAATGGGATATGGATAGCGAGGCTGTTGATTGCGACGACGGATTGGCTTAGAGGGCAATTCACCCAAAACACGACCAGAACGCAATGTCATGCCCGACATTATGCTTACAAAAATATATGTGTTGAACTGATTTTCGTAGAAATTTCTGATACAATGAGCCTAGTTTTAACATTTTGTCGGTTTGCTAAGGTTACTATGATTGAGTAAAATTTGAGTTTTTTTAGTAAGAGTAGAATTAAAAGTGTGCGCGTATATTGTGAATGGCAATGGATAGAAAATACTCTGCATGTTATCGATTGGGCTTTTGATCCCGTTCTACGAGTGCATTTAGCAGACAACGCACTTTAATAGAGCTTTCAAAGCTTTTCTGTGCCATTTGTGTGCCGTTAATTGACATCGCATCAGTCGCAGCTTGCTCGCTTGCCTTCTCCCTCCCACTCACTTCCCACACGCCTTTTCAAGCAACCTCAAAGTATGCAACGGCAAAAGCAATTTCATAAATCATTTGACGCCGTCGTCGTCGTCGTCGTCGTCGTCATCTCTGTCGTCGTCGCTGTCGCTGTTGTCCTTCTTGCGCCTGCCTTAAGGCATTTTTTAAATGTCGTCCTTGTTGACGTCGCGAATTGCTGCCTCCGCCCACAGCTCCATTCAATACCCATTCCTGGTATCTCTTCTTTTTTCCCCCTCGCCACGCCACGCCTCGCCTCGCCGCGCCTCGCACCACACTTTCCTTGTCGCATTACACGCCTGACTACGCTTTGTGTAAATTAAAACTGCTGCCGGCTGCTGACACCAACACCTCTCCCTTCTCCTCCCTCTAACAGTTGGAGCTGTCTGTTTTAACCATAAGAATTTTCAGCGATATTTTTCTCTGTCGCATTTGCGCAACTTTTTTTTTATTGTTGAATGTGCTTTCTTTCTTTTTTTTGCATAATTTTTATTTCTCGCCACACAGGATATTAATTTTTTCACCATTCATTGATTTTGCTAGCGCTTAATGAACAACCATGATGCATGTGAGGCAGAGCGAGAGGGGCGGAGGAACACACGGGGCGTGGCATTGGCAAAAATTTGCTGACTCGTTTCCGTTATACCCGTGATACCCTGTATAATTACTTACTAAGTAAAAAAATGCTTCAAATTAGTTGAAATGCTTTAAAAAAAACGTTTTACGAAAAAATTGTATATAAATTGGTTGCATTAGCTTGTTATTTATTTTGAATTGTACCAATTTAATTTGCATTTTTTTTTTTGGTTTTTTTTTATTTTTGGATAAAAACAGCAGCAAATGAATTTTGCAAACAATCGTTTCAATTGCGCGGTTCCCCCCCTCTCATCCCCTTCTCCCACCACCGACAGCCCCAGAGCCAGAGCGAACACAAAGCATTGAGGCAGAAAAACTGCAGTGGCAGCCAATCAGGAGCTGAAAAACGACAAGAATGAAAGAGAAATGTTAAATACGACTGCAGCATACTCTTTACAAACACTTTTGCTACACCAACAACAGGTTTGGTCAAGTGGTAAGAGCAGTGTATTAAGTAGTCGAACAAGTGAAAAGTACAGCTTACAAAGCGAATCAAAGGCATCGATAAAAAGCGCTTCAAAAAAAAGAGAGAAAAGAGGAAGAGAAATCGACTTGTTTGATTTATTAGCGTTTTGCTGTTCGCTTGGGCAGGAGGGGAGAGACAGCAAATCCGTTATAATCGTAATCAAAATAAGTAGCTTCCCCCTTACCCCAACCCCTTACCACTCCGCCGCCCCACCCCTTCTACTACTCAGCGCGACAAGGGAAATTGAAATTCAACCTAATTGCGGGAAATTTTACAAGGCAACTTAACAGCTGACAGATTTTTAGCTCTTCCTTTAGCGGTTTTTTTTCGTCCGTCGTTTGTTTATTTGTGCCCAAAAGCCTTTTGTTGCGTCCTTACCAAAAGATTCATAAATCTTAGCTGACGCTCATAATTCATGCAGCACTCGACGATTGGCAGCAACTGGCTAAAAGCGGGGGGGAAGGTGGGTGGCAATAAGCTCAACTTGCGTCGAAATTTGTTGCCTGCTTAGTGCTGCTGCTGCTTCTTTTACTTCTTCTTTACTTGGCAATGACAAGATGCGCCAAGCGAGGCGGATAGAAAGTAAACCAAAACCTTGTAAAAGGGGGCGGCGGAGGAGGGGGGCATTGGGTAAGGGTTAGGGCAGTTGTGGGGTTGAACAAACAACAAGTACGCTGCAAGTTGCCTAAGCATTTCTCAACAATCCCATTGGACAAGCTGTTAAGTGTGTGGGCGTGTTGACAGCTCGAAGGTTTTGTTTTTTTCGTAATTGATAGATTTGTTTTATTTATGAGGCATTTGGCTGGGAATTTTTAGCATAATTGCAATTAAAACTTATAATTGCTTAGCTAAATATTATAGATTACTTTTATTTCTCATTGCAATTATAAACTTGCTGAAAATCATTAAAAAAAATTGTAAATTAATTTTGCATTTCAAAATGGATCTGCTAGCGCCATCTAGCGCTCTTGGCAGTTTTGCGCCATCTAGCGACTCAAAAAACAGATTTTAAATACTATCGCTTTACGCGATTCATTGCACAACTCAACATTGCTAGCCAATCGATACACACTCAAACGTGTGTGCTCATCACTAGGAAACAACCGTTAGTGCGTTGCCGCCAGCATTGTGCAAACTCATGTAATTAAGTCTGTGTTATTCGTTTTGTCCATCATGCAGCTCCTACTCATAATATCCATACTACTAAATTGCCTGCGCCTCGGCCAGAGCATTACCGACGACGATTGCCCCACACTGGCCAACAGCGATAGCTTATCGCAGACGCAATTAATTGATCGCCTCACACACGGCTGCCGCTATGATCGCCTGGAGCGACCGGTCACCTACACAGAGACTGGCACACGGCAACCCGTCGATGTCTATATGCGTGCCTATATATACTTTGTGCAGAACCTGGAGGCGCACGATCTGCAGTTCAAAATCTTTGCGCTCCTTCAAATGCGCTTTCTAGATCCGCGCCTCAACTTTCGCCACGTTTCACCCAAACGCCTGCAGCCCATTTTGGGTGAGCAACAGCTACGCGACTCCATCTGGCTGCCGCACATTTTTCTGGCCAATGAGCGAGACTCAAGTATTTTGGGTAAGCAATTGTGATGCCATAGTATGATTGTAGTTCACACAGCTGATGAAAGCCATGGCTTATTTCTTATATTTAGATATTTTATTTGGTTAACTGCATAATGTTTTCCTATCTGACACGATTTGTTTTATTGTTTTTTAAGGCACCACGGAGAAAGATATATTGACTTCAATATCACCAGATGGCACTGTTATCGTCTCGACACGTATTAAGGCCACGCTCTATTGTTGGCTTAATTTGAAAAAATTTCCGTTTGATGAGCAGCACTGTTCAACGATGCTGGAGAGCTGGATGTATAATACATCTGAGCTGGTGCTGCATTGGGAGCAAAAGCGTCCAATTACCTATGATCCGAAACTACACTTGACCGAGTTTCTGCTGCAGAGCTCCTGGTCCAATGAGACGGTCATCAATGCGGATCTTAGCGATTTGCGTCATGGCGCCTTTGCTGGCAATTATAGTTCGCTGAGCTTTACGGTTCATCTGACACGAGTGGTTGGCTTCTATCTAATGGATTACTTTCTGCCCTCGATGCTGATTGTGGCCATCTCATGGGTATCCTTCTGGCTGCAGGCGGATCAAGCACCGCCACGCATTACACTCGGCACCAGCACGCTGCTAACGTTCATAACACTTGCATCGGCACAGGGTAAATGGGAAAATAAATAATAAAAAAAAAAACCTATGCATCTTTACTAACCTTTATTATTTTATTCACAGGCAAGACGTTACCCAAAGTCAGCTATATTAAGGTATCAGAGGTATGGTTTCTTGGCTGCACCATTTTCATATTTGGCAGCATGGTGGAGTTTGCATTTGTGAACACGATTTGGCGTCGGAAACACAATGTGCCGGTGCGAAAGCTCAACAGTCGCCATATACTGAAGTCGACGCTGTCGCCGCATTTATTGCGCCGTCGTAGCCACACCAGATCGCGGTCCTTTTCGGGCACTGGACGGCAAGCGGACTGCAGCTCCCTCGGCGGCAGTATGCCGTTCAATAACTATTTCACTGTCAATTTACCTATAAGCACGATAACAGAGGGACAAGTGATGACGGCGGAATCAAGGGCAAGTGCGGTGCCGCCGGCAGCACCTAGTCGCAAGACTAGTCTTCATCTGTTGTCTAGCACCAATCGCAAGCTGGATGTGACTTTTGTTGAGAGCGCCTTGAGCAGTGTTAATGCAACAGTAACTGCTCCAATTGCCGCTGCCGGCAACATTGAACTTCCCGATTTTACCAGCAGTAGTAACAGTCTTTTAGGTGAGGAGTTTAATCACAAAGAGCAGATTGCATCGACCGGCTGGACAACGTTGACACCACAGGAAATTGCCATTTGGATTGATAGTCGAGCGCGCTTTGTATTTCCCTTGTCCTTCTTGGTATTTAATCTATTCTTTTGGACATTTGTCTATTGTATTTAGAAGCGCATTTGCTTAAGTTGTATGTTTCTGATGTTTTTAAAGTGTTTTAGTAATTGTTAGAGTTAATTTTGTATGTTATTTTACGTTTGTCTGATTAAATTGAACATCTTATCGATTTGCTTTTGAAATTGAATTTGCGCGCGCAGTTTATGAACACTGAACACACAAACAGTGTTGGCTAACACTATGTGCAATGTTATTCGTTCTGCAAGCAGAGATGGCAACTTCATGGCAATAGCGCAATGTGGCGTATGTTTGAGCGGTGCAACTATAGCGACAGTGCGCTTTATTTTTTTTTCAACACACATATGCGTACACACACATCCAAACAATAACATCGGGGGCCCCAAAAACGTTCGTTCGCTCGCGACCGACAACGACGGACCACAAAACATCGTCGTGAATGGTAAATGAAAAAAAAAGAAAAAAAGTAAACTGCAGTTTTAACCCTACGCCAAAAAAGTAGAAAAAAAGGCAAAGAAATTAAGCAACAAAAACAAAGCAAGCAAGTGCAAGTGGCAAAACATAAACAACAGCAAGAACAAAAACTAAACAAACGCAGATCGCTGCGTCTGTGTGCGTACGTGTGTGTACTTGAGAGCTTGTGTGCATGTGTGTGTTACAGAGTGTTGTTATTGCATTGGTTTAAAAAAAGAATACAAGGCAATTTTATTTATTTTTTTATCCGTGTAAATGCTAACCGGTAAAGTCCCGCGCCCCTTAACTGATAAATGTGGAACGCCGCACATGAGCATCAACAGCCAGAGCAATAACAAAATACATAAATAATAATAATACCGCAAGACGAAGCGAGCACGTTGTCCTGCAAACGCCGTCAAACTGGAGCAGCGTCATGGACACCATTTGTAGGCTGTGCTTCCAGACAGCAGCGGTAAGTAAATGAAACAGATAATCTTTTCTTGTTTTTTCTTTTTGTGGATATACATACAGTCATACATACATACATATGTTTAGTTGGCGGGCGCAACAAGCAATGAATTTTTTGGTATTTTTTATTTTGTTCTATTGATTTTCGTCTTTCTAATTTTTTTTTATTTTTTTATAACGAAAACAATTGAATTTGTGCGCGGATTTTGCACTGCTGTTGCCGCTGCTGCTGCTGCTGCTTATGTTGCTGCTGCTGCATTGCTGTCGTCAATTGGGTGGGGGTTGAAAAGCGCGCGCAGAACACGGCGACCCCAAACGCTAAAGTTTAGCCCGCGCACACGCACACATATCTGTGTATCTACCACATATGTGACTGTGTGTGTTTGTGTTTGCGTACATATGTATTTTTTTTAGCCTCTTCCCCCCTTGCCTTAACTATGGCTGGTGTTTATTTTTAGCCAACTCAGTCAAAGTTGCTCAAGCCGCCAACTTGAAAACACAAATTTAAATGTATGTATGTTGTGTATATGTGTGTACATATGACTGTATGTATGTATGAACGTAGAGAAAAAGCAAAAATAAAATAATATTTTTACATTTCGTTTGTACGCTGCTTTTGATTTTGACTCCTTTTCAACAAGCGCACAAAACGAAATAATATGAAATAAAACAAAATGACAAAGATTCCGCTAAAGCAGCAGCGGCGTGCGCTAAAGGGGTTAACTAGTTAGCCGGTTAGCGTTTGGGTAAGCTGAGCTTTGAGTCGCTGCGCATGCACAATTACACCCCCACTTGTGTGCATACACACACACACAGACATACCGATGCAAGTGTATAGAAAGATCGGTACCAATTATTGCTATAAGCACAGCTTTGTGACGTTACGTACCTGAAACCCTGTGCGACGACGCCTCTGTGTGTGCTCACAGCGAAACAAAACAAAAACGAAAGAATAACAACGCTATAGAGAAAAAAAAAACATGAAATGAAAACAACAAACCAACGCCGTCGTCGGTGTATGTTGTTGTTGTTGCTTTTGTTATTGTTTGGTGCTGGCATTTCGGGGCGCAAGTATGTGTGTGTGAGTGTGTGTTTTGTATGTGTCTTTGTATGTGTATATGAGATTGCCAGAGCTCCTTGGTTATTATTAGGAGATGACGCTAAAGGGGGGGTCTGTGGAGTCTGCCACACAAAAAAAGAAATAAAAAGAAATCAAGTACAATGTTTGTATTCAGCATCTCACGACTACATCATACTGTGTAAATTTTATAATGTTGGGTTAATATACTTTATATTTTGGCATCAACATATTTATAATCTCTTTTATTTTGTTTTACTATTTTTCTCCCCCATGCTTTTTCTCGAATAGTTTTTCTCGAATAGATTTGCAAGCCTATACGCCTTGTGTCTCTTGAAGCAACAGGGTATAAGCAAGCGTTATTATGTAGCACATTTTTTTTTTTATAAATTTATCCAACCCACTTTCTTTTTTTTTTGTGTTTTTGTTTTTGTTTTTCTAAACCTTACCTTACCAATTGGAGTCTCATTACTAACGATCTTTCCCCCTCTCATTTGCTTGCTCTCTCATTACAGTTATTCCAAGTGCCCGGCTATAGCATACCCACGTGCGTGCGCTGCTCGGAGCAGTTGACGAACAATTCAAACTTCCATCAGGCAGTGCGTGTGCAGGACGGCGCAGCAGCATCTGTGGCGGCTGCTGCAGTAGCTGCTGCCGCTGCCGCCTCATCGGCAGCGGCTAGCGACGGTGATGCGGTGGCGGCACAGCTGACCAACGGCAGTGCTGTCGCTGCCGTACTACAGTTGCAGCAGCAACAGCAACAACAACAGCAGCAGCAACAACAGCAGCAGCAGCAACAACAACAACAGTTGCAATCATCAAGTTCTTCCGAGAATCTACAATCGCAGGACGATTCTGAAGATGTAAGTGTATACGAAAGTGCGAAGAGTGAACGAGAGCGCAATAATATAATTTTACAGCAGTAGCAGTGTTGAATAACGATTCAGACGCACACACATGCATATATACATATATACTTACACCGACTTACTGCAATATTCCTGGCGTTGCACTTGTCCATTGCTGTCTTGATACTGTGTTGTGTTTTTTTTTTTGTTTTTGTTCCTTTTGCTTCCCTTATACATGACTGCAGATTACACTGGCAGTAAATACATGTGTATGTTTGTATATACATATGTATGTATGTATATTCATAGTTTCTTTCTTCTCTTGCTCGCTTCTTTACGCTTTGCTTATGCCTTTGCCTTTCTTTTTCACACCGCTGCACTGAGAATATTGGCAACAGCAGCAAAAAAAAAAACAACAAAAATGCCCTACGTTATTTCATTGTATTCGATATTCAGGCAACAGGCACTAGACAATACGGAAATATATGTACAAAATGTATATGAATATAGAGCTTAATTTCATTTATTTTCTTACTACATCATACAACAAAATGTATTTAAATGCGTGGTAAACATTTAATCCTTGCTTAGTTGCTATAAAATCACTTCAAGTGACTCGACAAAGTTTACTTGCGATTGTAGAGTATTCATGTCTCGCCTACACCGGCTCTTTTTTCCATTTTCTTATTTTTTCTCTCTTTATTTTTATTTTGTTTTGTTTTTGTTTTTTTTTTTTGTATTTATTTTTTTTATTTTCATTAATATCTGCGCTGTTTGCTTGCCTTTTTCTTGCTTTGCTTTTCACGACGACAGCAGCAGCAGCGACAACAACAACGTCGGAGGAAACAGCGACGTCGCCGTCGACTGCACGACGTTTTTGTGCGCTGTGTAAAGCGAAAAAAATTCATTTTCAGTTGACGCTTTTGTGTGGGTGTGCGTGGCACGCAAAAAAAAAACAAAAACAGAATTTAGAAAAAAAAAATTAATATTAACACATTCGCAATAAACTAACATTCATAATTCACAAAGAATTTGCGCATGCAAATTAAATTTGCCACCATTTTGACCGCCAGCTTGTTGAGCGTAAGTTTATAGTGCGTGTGCGTGAATTTGTGTATGTGTGTGCGTGTGTGTGTGTGTGTGACAATTGCAATTAGCAAAGCTCTCTACCGCAAATTCAAATCTAACTATCTCACTCTCGCTCCCGCTCTCATTGAACACAGGTGGATCTGATATTCAACGAGGAGGGCTCTTGCCCGCTGTGCAACAAGACCTTCTCGCGCAAATCCTCGCTCATGACGCACATACGAAATCACTCGGCTGAGCGCAAATTTGTGTGCACCTACTGCCATAAAGGTGGGTTGACTTCCTAACCGAAATAACGTTTCTAAACGTAATAATATGTAGCATAAAGTTATGCTGACGCAAATGTGTTCTTAAAGCTTTAAGTTAAAATATATAAAAACAGTGTTTTGTATTGTTTTGAATAGATTTTGAAGAAAAACAAATTAATTATTGTTATTTATGAATATTTTATTCGTTTTGAAAGCATTTTAAGTTTGATTACCATTTCTTGGCACTCTAAATTAACGAAATCTTTATTTTTTTGCCAAAAATAATATACAGGCTTTACGCAAGCAGCAAATTTGCGCAATCACGAGCGTATACACACAAATGATCGACCGTATCAGTGCGTCGATTGCGGCAAAACCTTTACCCAAATCACAAATCTAAACAATCATCGACGTTTGCACACCGGCGAGCGTCCCTTTGTCTGCAACGAGCCCGAATGTGGACGCAGCTTTGCACAGGTAAGCGCGAGTTGAATATTGAGATGATGGCAAGTAGATGTGACTAAATATATGTTTTCAATTCGCTTGTACAGGTAACCAATCTGAACAACCACATGAAGTCACACCATAAGGTGCAGCAGTATTGCTGCAACGTTTGCAGCAAGAAGTTCACGCAGGTCACCTCATTGAATCAACATCTGCAGGCGCATGCCGGCGTCACCGGCTACTATTGCCCCAGATGTCCGGAGAAGAACTTTAAATTGCAATCACAGCTGCATACGCACATGAAGACGCATGGCTTGGCCTTTCCCTACGAGTGCAGCAAATGCGATGAGAAATTTCTGCAGCAATCGCATCTCGATCAGCATCTCAAAATGCACGATGAGTTCAAATTCAAATGCGATATATGCCCCAGCAGCTTTAATCAGGAATCGCTGCTCAAGAAGCATGTGCAACGCCATGTCGAGGGTCGCTATCTCAACTGCCCGGTGGCCAATTGTGCGGAATCGTTTGCCGTGCGACAGCATCTATCCAAACACTTGCTCACCAATCACTCACACCACGAGCTGCCGCCACCGAAACGCTCCAAAAAGACGGTTACATTGCAGTCGCCTCAACAGCCGTTGGCCATGATTGGTCAGCCATTATCGTTGCAGCATACGACGGGGCAGCGTAAGTTTCAAACATAAACATTAAATATATGTGTCACATGTCTATATGTATTAACTTTTGCAGGTGGCCGACCGCCAAAAAACAAGAACAAAGCCTCCTCGTTGGCAGCCACGGCTATTAAGATTGAGATCAACGAGCCGTTGCATAGTCAACACATTATCAGCAGTGCCAGCGGCCTCTCCATCCAGCAGCAAATCAATCAGCATATGCAGCAGCAGGCACAACAGCAACAACAGCAGCAGCAACAACAACAGCAGCAGCAACAACAGCAACATCTCCATTTTCCCATGGGCCAAACGGTCAAGGCACGCTTCATACCCACTAAATAGAAATTAATTAAACAAACAGAGAGGAGATCGAGCGAGCGAGCAAAAGTAAGAAACAGAATGAGATAGATACATAGTGCGAGTGAGTAAGAGAGAGAGAGAGAGAGAAAGAAAGCGTTTTTGATCGGTCTGTCGTGAAGTTTCCCATCCCTCCCCCAAACCCTAACCTCTATCTAGCAATAGTTAAGTAAAAAAGTGAGAAAAAAAAAAGATAAATGAAATGTTTGAACATAAATTCATCACATATCCTTCGAGCACATACATAGACATTATAAACTTAACATACATACACACAAATAAGCAAAATGCAAAATACGATAGCTGATAACTGATAGCAAACAGATACAACCGATTACAATTAAAAATATATTGATCCAACGATTGGAAACAGCGCACACCCACACAGACGCGCCATCTGGCGGCAAAGGCGGCGTCGCATTTGCTGAGGCTGCTGGTTCAGTTACACAGCGTGATGCGCACAACGTGACAAACGCTTGCAGCTTATGCGACTGCCAGCTTAACGCCTGCAGCGCCCCTAGCGGCTGTTCCGTCACCGTTAACCAAAACCAACCAATAAACCAAATAGTAAAAAGAAAAATCAAAGGATTTACAAATTTATATATACTCTTGCAGAACAATGTTTATTTGGTTACATTTCGCAAGGCTTACTGCAAAACTGTCTTAGTTTAAAATGTGCAATTAACAAGTTGGCAATATACATTTTTCATTGCTCTAAGATATTTATTTTTAATGCCTTTTTCTCGAAATTTCATTTTTTGAATTATGACTGTCTTGCAGTGAGCAAGCAATATAAATGTACAATACTTACAGTAGACTCAATTTAAAAATTATCAAGTTTATTTTTTTAAATTACCTTCTAATCGCTTTAAATTCAAGCACCCATTGTGTATTAAGGTATAAATAATATATTTTATACTCAATTAATTCTGTCAAGTTTTTTTTTTTATAAATTAGTTTAAGTTTAAAAATGTGCAGTAATTTTTTTTAATGAAGAACTGATGTTGAATTGTATATATGGATTATATTTATTGGATAACTGCGAATTGTATGTTTGTTTGTAATTAAAAAAAATATATATATCAATAAGCAAAACATATTATGACTTGTAATAGTTAAGAAAAGACAACATTTAGAAAGAAAAAAAACAAGTATCTAACTACCAATTCGGATTATTTGCAAAAGTCTACTGTATTAAAAACAGAGCTCACAAAAAGTCACCCTGTTAAAGCAATTGAAATGAAAAATATAGGAGATAAACCGTAATATTTGTAGAAAACTGTCTGGCAACACGCAAGCAGATGACAACCATCTAACAAACCCTCTGCAAGAGTTATTACACTATAGAGATTTATATATGTATACAGCTTTTAACAATATCGTAAAGGAAAATTTATATACAACCAGCAGTAATTTCAACGGACAGCACCAGAAAAGCGCAGATACAACGTAACGTAACGTAGCATCTTATCACGTAACGCAACGCTAAGCAGCAAACAAACAACAACTGTAACTTAAATCGAATTACAAAAAAAGAAGAAATCTAACAGTTAAGTGTATAGAAGTAACAAGTATGAAAACAGAAGCATAAGCAGTTTAACAATTAAAATAAATACAAAAAGTAAAACACAATACTTACAATTACAAGTAATTATACAAATAAATACATTTAAATTGATATGTATTTTAAGCAGTTAGTTTAAGTGTTTTTATTTTTTTTTTTTTTAAATAAAACTTATAGAAAGTATGAAAAGCCAGCTGTTTTTATTTGCTTTCTCTTACAGCTGTTAACTTAGATAAGTTGGAGTAAAGCTCACCATTTTGCTGGTGTGCATAGAGAGGGAAAGAGAGAGAGAGAAAGATACTGAATGATCACTCTCACGCTCTCTCGTGTCCTTCATGTGTTTTTCATGCGCAATAAACAGTAATATTATGCGCATGCATTTATTTTGCTTTAAAGGCCACTCAAACGCCATTTATACTTAGTTTTAAGGTTTCACAAATTTGTGCAGCGCCTTAAATGCATACAAATATTTACTAATAACGTTTTCTACGTTTACCATTTTGTATACTTATACAACTTACTGTCATTCTAAGGCTTAGGAATAGCTACAAAAATCTAGCTTAAAACTATATTAAGGCAGCCTCTAAGCTGGCGAGCCGTACATCAAACTCGGTCTTATGCTCGTTCTTCAGATAGCGACGCATGCCATGCAGCAAGTAACGCAGCTTGGGTGCACCCAGCACATCCAGCAGCAGCACCATAAGCGTCTCAAAGCAATCGTCGCCACCGGACTTGTATTCCAACAGCGCCTTGCCAAAGCTACGAAACTGATCGCTATTTATGACACTGCGCACCTGCAACACATAAAGGGGAGTAAAGATTAATCCATTGCTTTTTATATAAGTGTTTTTTAGACAAACCTCACGCAGAAAATCGGAACGTGATTCGGGCGCCTCTTTAAGCGGGGGTTGGGAAGTTGTTGAAGCATTTGGTTCGATCTTAACCGTATCGTTATTGATGAGCCTGTAACGTTTCTTGCTGCCCAAGGATTCACTGGCTGTGGGCGAACTGCGCTCACGCTTGTGTATCTTGACCAGACTGCTGACCGTCTCCGTGCTGTTGAAATCAATGCTCTGCAAAGTTAGAGATTGAATTGAGACAAAAGAAACAAGCACGTTTTGGTTTTAGTACCGTCACATTGGAGTTGAGACGACTCATAAAGTCCATGGCATTTGGTGGTTTTTGGTTTTGTGAGCTGCAACCTGCAGCATTTGCATAATCAGCTGGCGTCCACGTCTTTATCGAATTGGTCATCTCCACTTTGCTGCAAATAGTTGCTTGAGATTAGAAAAACTTAGTTCTCAGCTAGTGGTGGCCACACTTACATGGCCATCTCGCTGGCCAGCTGAAACTTGGTGCTACCAGTGCCGGGTTCACGTTTGATTTGTGTCACCGAGGGCGCTAACGTCAGCTGATCCTCCTCTGTCTTGCAAACATGCTGCAGCAGCGGCTCCACAGCACGCTCCTCCGGCTGAGCCAACTGTTTAAAAACAAGAGAAGAAAAAATTAAACTTAAGTTCAAAGCATTGAAAGAGAAGCTTACCGTTTGTTCAGCATTCTTGAAAAACTGTCGCAATTCGCGCACAATCGGACCGAATGGTGTACTTTGGGGTCTCGCACCCAAATGACCGCGTATCCATTTGGACAACTGCTGCACCTGCGAGGCATCCTGGAAGCGAGCATCACACAACAATATGGCGCCATAATCATTGCGATGTCGAATGACACGACCAATGGCCTGATTGACGGCACGTGTTGCATCCAAGTTGTACCATTCCTGGCCACTCAGCAGCTGATTCTCGCGTGTGCGATTCGTTTCCAAATAGCGACGCTTCAGTATCACCTTGGGATCCTTGAGCGGCGGAAATGGCAGACCCGTGATGATCACCGCCCGACCATTGCGATCGGCAAAGTCCAAACCCTCGGAGACTTTGCCACGGCACACGGCCATGAAGCAGGCACCCTTGGAATCGCGTATCGCCTGATAGAACTCCTCCATGGTGCTGGTGAACTGATCTTTGCCACGCGGCTCCAAAAATATGGGCTTACGGCACGATATGTCCGCCCACAAGCCGCTCGCCTGCCACGCATCCACACATTGATTGAGCATCGGATACGAGGGAAAGAAGACCAATAAGCCATCTGGAACGATGCGCGACACGTTCAAAATAGTTTGACCCAACGAGCTTATATACTTGGGATTATCGCTGTACGAAGGGATATTGGAAAAAGGAAAAATTTTACAATTATTTTCTAGTTTCAAAACTTTATCTTGAAAAAATAAAAAAATAATTTTTTATAGTTATAGTCTTATCTTAAACCTCTCGATTATGATCTTAAGTGCAACAAAGTTTTTTTTAACTATTATTAAAAGAAAAGAAAAACCATTCCATATTTGCTCAAAAGAAGCTTGCCTGTAATTACTGAAACGAAACTTTTTGCTGACCTTAGCAACTTTTTTTGAAGTTTAAAATTTCAATAAAAAATAATACACACACGATTTAAAAGCCTAACGTCGTTAAATAATAAACTAATCATAAAATTAGTTAATAGTAAACGAAGAAAAACGTTTAAGCCATGTATGACCTTTTCGATTGTCATGTTATCGATCTGATCTGACGAACTATCGTAAAACTCTTCGATGTTTGCGTAAGTACAGTCGTGTCTGAATATAATGAACCATGCCCTTTTTTTTAGTCGTTAGGTAGCAACAACTTACAGTTTAGCTGTTTACTATATTCAGGCACCACTGTATATCATATATCAAATATTATTCATTTTGTATTTATTTCTTTTGGCAATGTGCACCCGTTATGGCGTCATTTCCCTCTATTCTACAGATAAACAATTTGATTTGTTTATATTTACTTTTGCCCCCCTCCCCCACCACTTACCGATTCTTATAGTTGGATATGAGCTGTTCGCGATCGGGTCCAGTGCCAATGATCTTGACATAGACCTGCGTCTGATTGACAATATGTGGATTCTCCAGATGCTGTGCCACCGGTATGGCCAGCTCGGCAATAAGTGGCTTGAGTGGTGCCAGTGTGCCGCTGGTTAGGATTACGCTGCGCACATGCGTATTGAGCAGCTGTTCCATGCCAAAGCCCGGATTAAAGCACCAAAAGTTGATAACCTTTGCCGTCTTTGTAGCAGTATTGCTCACATTGTTGCCCTTGCCCAGCCAGCCATGTTGTGCCTTGCCGCCAGTCGTTGGCTTCGCATTCTGTTTGCTCTCCTCGATCTCCACGTGTACCTTGAAGCTGCGACTCACCTTGGACATGATGTCCTCCTTGTTGGCAAACACAATGTTCAGTAAATCACTGAGCACCATAAAGCTGCCGCCTTTGCGCAACATGGAATGCTGTGATGCCACCATTAGGTACTGCACCAACTTATCCAGCAATGTGACAATCGTTGCGCAATTTCCATATGTAAACTAATAAAGAAGAGATTTTGGGTTTTGTTACTTGTTCTTTGATCCAATCAAGTCAAAGTTGAAGTTTACATTTAAATGTGAAATTCACTTACGTTGGCCTTGCCGAGAAGATCATAGATATAGGAAGCTGGATAGGTGGCGCCATCAGCTTTATTATCGACAACAACGCCATCAATGGCCTTCTCCAGTTCGAGCAGCATCTCCTTAAGCAGCGTCAGATCGTCCATGGTGAAATCTTTGGGTTCATCGGGACCGCCCGAGTCCTGCGATTCGCTGCTGCTGGTAAAAATCTTCATAATGTGCGTTATATCCTCAATGGCCATGGCAACATCCGAGGAGCGTATTTGCACTGAAGCAGACTCCTCGCAGATCTTCTCAATGTTGTGAGCCTCATCAAGAATGACTATTGTGTTGCTTAGCTCTATTTTGTTGGCTTTACGGGCCTTGGGATCGAGTAGGTAATTGTAGGGCATAAATGTGATGTCTGCATTGTTCACCAATTCCTTGGAGGCAAAGTAGGGGCACATCTTGAGTTTTTGGCCAACCTTGACCAGATCCTCAATGTCCATGATGGTGGGTCCACGAAAATCGGGATGATCCTTCTTGGACTCGACACGCAACTGAAACGTGCATGTCTTTGAGTGCACCTTCAGTTTGCACATGTTCACCTTGTTCGAGTTGCCCTGTTCACGCATCACATCCGGATGTATGCAAAGCTGATCTCTGGAGCCAAGCACCACAGACCGCATGTTCGCATAGGCAGTACGTTTTAGCTCACGCATTGCCTGATTTAGCTGGGAGTGGGTACGCGAAGCGTATATCACTTTGGGCACACCCCAATTATTACTTTTCGCAATGGCAGCAGCGATTTCAGCCGATCCACCACCAGCCATTTGTTGTTTATGTTGGTCCTGCTGCAACTTTTGCATGTTGATGTGCACCTCGGATTGGCGTGTGCGTATCCAGGCGAGTGAGGAGCAGAGCAGACTCAACGTTTTACCGGTGCCAGTGGGCGATTCTAAAACACCATTTGTGCCATCGCGCAGGCATATTATCACCTTTTCCATGTAGGCGCGCTGCACCTCGTATGGCTCGAAGGGAAAATGCACCGGTATGCCGGCGATAATGTGCTCCGGCATTGCACTTTTTATATTTTGTATGCACTTAAACTATGTTCGATCTGTGTTTACTATTTCGCTGTTGCCGTCTTGTATGTTTCTGTGTTGTTTTCCGGCTCGCGCGCCAAAAGAACTTAACATGTGTTGCCGCCAGCCAACAACTCTGTGCTGCATACCGATAACGATTTTATCGTCAGTGTTTCGTTTACGTCTAGCAGGCAAACGAACTTATCTCTTAACACAATTTTAGCTTTCCTTCTAAGAAAATTACAATACTTGTATATTTAAAGTTTAGTAACGATAATTAAAATATACGAAAATTTCAATGTTGTGGGAAATTGAATTTTTCAAACCAACTCTGCGTTCTCGCGATAATGAACATCCCTGACAAGTGTATCGGATTATCGATATGCACCAAAAATGAAAACAATCGTAGCGGCTCAGTTAGTTTTTCACTTTTGAACAGAGAGGTTGGCTGGCCAGCGGCGCCAAAGTAAAAGAAGCAAATGTTAACAGCAATAGAAAAGTCAGAGACGAGAGTGACGGTCGCAGTATCTGTGTGTGAAGCAAACTTACCCGCCTGCTAAGATACTACAAGTAAACATACAAATAAATTGCATACATACATATATACATGCCACCACTGGTCGTGTCGTGGTCGTGTCGTTTAGGCCGTCCGTCTGTTCGTCGCATGGTCGGTCGGTTGGTCGTTTGCGCTTTCGTTGTTGTCGTCGGCGTCGTTGTCGTCGTCGTCGTCGCAGTCCGACAGTCAGTCAGTCAGTTGGCGAGTGGATTGGCTGGCTGGTGGGCTGGTTGGCTGGCTGACTGGGTTGGGTCGTTTGCGCGGTCGGGTGTAGCGGGGGCGGTTGTTTGGATGAGCGAGCGCCAAAAGAGAGGAGCAGTGAGCAAGCGTGAGAGCGTGCGTATATAAGTTGTTGTTTGTGTGCTACGGGCTATGCACCTTAATACACTCGAATACACACATGCAAACGTAAACGTAGTCTTGTGTGTATCCGTGTGGCTGTTTTTAACTGTGTGTGAGTGCGTGGCTGTGGACGTTGGTTTCAGCGAGCGCGACGGTGGCGGAGGCGGTGATACAATTCTGTTGGCACAAAGTAAAATATAACAGAATAAAAAAATTGCCCAAGCGCCCCCCGTCTATACAGCGACAGTAACAAAATATTTCCGATTATTGTTAATATTTTAATATTTGTTTGGTTGATTGCTATCAACATATTATTATACGGCTAACGCTGCAATCTCTTTCTCTCTCTCGTGCTTCTTGGTTGCTGTCCAGTTTAGTCCACTCCAGTTGTAAATAACGAAACTTAAGTTTTCAGCTTTTAATACAACTCAAGTCAAATTAACTCTCACTGCTGATGATGATGCTGTGCGTGAATGAGTGTTTCTCTGTGCTAAGCACAGTGTATGTGTGTACGTGTGTGTGTTTGTCAGTAAGCACTTGTGACGCTGCGAATTTAACTAAAATTATATTTCTTTTAGAGTTGTTAGTTTGAAAACAATAATAACAACTGCTGCACCCACAATCAGCTGCGAATTGTGGAAACGATAGCACATTTGAAAGCGTGGCGCGCTCTTCATTTCATCGAATGCAACATTACAATTTGTGTATCGTCGCTCGATAGACGCCGATAAATGTATTCCACTCCACTGCCACATGCAAATTAGTTCTTGTTCGTGCTTATGTCGCATTTAAAATTAAGGTCACACTAATCATGTCGATTGTCAAATGTGCACTCATCCACCTCGTCCCGCACATCTTTAATGCAAATAAACAATCAAAGTTTAGAACTTCATTGGTGATCCTGTGAGGCAAGGTCGCTGCACATATATAAGCTAGTGCTGTTGATTACCAGCCCTATGACTTTGAAGAGCATTGTTAAATTGCAATAAAAAAGCATAATCGCAACAGCGTGTTTTAAGTTGCTTTTTGAGTAGAATAAAATAAATTAAATAGCTAGAGTGTGGCCAACCCCCGACCCATTGTTGTGTTACCTGGCTGCGGCGTTGCCACCAGCATGAAAAGTATATATTATTTTGTGTTTAATATGTTTTATTGTGTTTGTGATTACAATTAATAATGCATTAAGAAATACGGCGTGACCCAATTGGTAATTGCATCCACGTGCTGTTTTTGGTTACCTGCAAGCATCTGTTTCGCCAGTCTCTTGTGCTCTAATGTCTGGCAACTCTGTGCTGCCCCGTTGAGCGTGAATGTAGTACACGGTTGTAATACGATTGCATGTGTGGGTATGAGAGAGAGAGAGAGAGAGAGAGAGTGAGAGAAACAAAGAGGGTGAGTGAGTGATGGAGCTCCTATTCAAATAGAAAATGAGTGCTTTGTACTCGAAACTCAGTCAATTAGTCGCCAGCAGGCGGCGACAGTGATGACAACGACAACTGCAGGCGCGTAAAAAGCATTTTTATATGTATTTTTTTTTTGGGTTTCCGCGCGTCAATTTACATACGTTTGAAATACATTGTACGTTTACTTGGGCTTGCACTAAAACCGTATCACAAGCAAGATTGAAGAGGGCGTTCTTATAAATTTGTATATATAAATATTTTTTTTTGTGCCAAAGGCGGATCTCGCAGATAATTCCGAAATTTGTCTATTCCTGCTTTGGCCAGTTGTTGCTGCCAATTAGTGATGTGCGCGTGAGAATATCGTGAAGCGATCGCTAGGGATGATGGTGAAAAGGAAACGGGAATTGCACACGTGCTGCTAAATGTATTATTGTGCGATTACTAATTGTTTTTACAAATATATGTGTATGAAGCCGTGTGCATTTCGAAATACGTATATGTACATAATAGCAAAGGCCTTGATAATAAATTTCTGATATGGGCATGAATTGTGAAAGCCACAGAAAAACAATGAATACACACATACAAATATGTGTATGCAAACTTATCAGGCCATGATCGTGCGTATGTAGACTGCATGCATTGTGATCAACATTTTTACGCACATCTCTAATGCCAACAGAGCGATCGATAAAGTTGTTGTTGACTAAATAGATGACTTTGTAGAGCAGCCGAAATGACTCTGTAAGACTGAAGATTGTCTGTTTCTAACGATTTGTGTCAGAACAGTAACTTTTATTTTGCAGACCCTCCAAGCGCATCTGAGCACTACGCTCTAGCAAGAGAAAGATAAATAACAGAGCTTTAAAATCGCCGCTAGAGATCTCTTCAAGTAAAATTAGCACATTTATTGTCTGTATAAATTGTGCGTGTTCTTGCTTTAGTGTGTGTGTGTGTGTGTGTTTTGTTTTTTTTGTGTTTGTGTTTCTGTTTGCTTGAGAGCATTATCACTGATTACGAAGGTGATAGATGTACACATACATCCATACGTACATGCGCGACGTATACATATACATTTGCATATGCGTGCCACTCACACAGACAGTTTGTATTACAAAATCAGCAAATAGGCTTTATTTTGTTATTGGGCATACAGTGCGTATGCGTAAAATGCAAATTTTTAAACCTTTACTGAAATCTAGTTGATTACATATATTCGTTGTCTCTCGTTTCATTTCAGATTTTTTTTTATTGGCACATTTTCTTTATCCAGATGTCAGCTCTTTCAAGCAACATGTACTTTAAAAGCGGCACTGTTAAAAGACGAAAAAGAGCAAGTCGTCTAAGTCCAGGACATCAAGTGGATAAAGCATGCTGCTAGCAAGGCATTAAGAAGGCGCAGCAGCAATCAAAAATCAAAAGATCAGTACAAAAAAACATTACAAAAAAAATAAAAACAAGCAGAAAAATAATATTAATTATAATACGAAAACAAAAAACAAAACCACAAGGAACACAAGAGAAAACAGCTATATTTTTTAAATCAACAAGAACAATAACAAAAAATAACGGATCGGTGTTTAAACAAAGTTTTTTTGTTTTTATTTTTTTGAAAGCAAAAGCAAAAACAAAAATAAAACCCGAGCGATACCGAACAACTCTCAATTACACATACATACAAACATACATTACTCACACTCAAGCGCTAACTGACGAACTGCGCTCAAATTTAAAACTTCGGAAGCGCAGCACAAGAAACGAAACGGTAAATAAAGCTTGCATTTCAATGTTCTCTCCCTCTCCCTCTCGATCTTATTCTCCCCCTCATCTTTTTATAATCTTAGCTTAGGCTCTATATAGTATATGCGTGTGCGTTTTACAAAAGCCAAAATAGTCTACACAAAAAAGAAATAAAAAAAAACAGTGCGCAAAATCGTTTGTTTGCTTAAGTCGATGATGTTAGAAGCTTACAGTAGGCTAAATGAAAAAAAAAAAAAAAACAACCGAAAACAAGCTTGATAAACATGTTGTTTAACATTAGTATTTTGGTTTCTCAGTAGCAGGTCAAGTGTTTGAAAGTAAATTGTTGTTGAACGACAAAAACATTGTTTATTTCATAACGTTTTGTTTTGAAAGGACTTGGCCAAAGTATGAGGGGAGTAAGGGAGTAAGGACTTAATTCTTTAGCTGATTAGCATTTTTTTTTTGGTCACATTTTCCGTCTCACTTTAATTTATTTGTATTTTGTTTTTTGTTTTTGTTTTTTTTGTTTGTATGTAGGAGGCGTGAGCGATCGCACAAAGGCGGGGAATTAGGAGTGGGCGTTTTTTTTGGCAGCCATGACAATCATACTCTTTCTGGTGGACACCTCGTCGTCCATGTGCCAGAAAGCGTATGTGAATGGTGTGCAAAAAACGTATTTGGACATTGCCAAAGGCGCCGTTGAGACGTTCCTTAAATATCGCCAGCGTACCCAGGATTGTCTCGGTGATCGTTATATGCTGCTCACGTTCGAGGAGCCGCCGGCAAATGTGAAGGCCGGCTGGAAGGAGAATCATGCCACATTTATGAATGAATTGAAAAATCTACAAAGTCACGGTCTCACCTCAATGGGCGAATCGTTGCGCAATGCCTTCGATCTACTCAATTTGAATCGAATGCAATCGGGCATCGATACATATGGACAGGGTCGTTGTCCATTCTATTTGGAGCCATCGGTGATAATTGTGATCACCGATGGCGGACGATATTCATATCGCAATGGTGTCCATCAGGAGATCATATTGCCATTGAGCAATCAAATACCCGGCACCAAGTTCACCAAAGAGCCTTTTCGCTGGGATCAGCGTCTGTTCTCCCTTGTCCTGCGCATGCCCGGCAACAAGATCGATGAGCGTGTCGATGGCAAAGTGCCGCACGACGATTCGCCCATTGAGCGTATGTGTGAGGTGACAGGCGGACGATCCTATCGTGTACGCAGTCACTATGTTCTCAACCAGTGCATTGAGAGCCTAGTGCAGAAGGTACAACCGGGCGTTGTCCTACAATTTGAGCCAATGGTGCCTAAGGATGCTAGCAGTAGCGGTAGCAGCAGCAACAGTACCACTGGTGCCAATGCCAGTGGCAGCAACAGCAACAGCAACAGCGGCAATGGCAGCGGCAGCGGCAGCAATGCCAGCAACAGCAGCAACAGCAATAGCTCAACAACAACAACGGCAACAACAAGCTCATCACAGACAGAGCCAACGCCAGACATTGTCTTTCCGCCCATGAAGAAGATGATCTATGTGCAAAAGCATATTACACAAAAGACCTTCCCCATCGGCTATTGGCCGCTACCCGAGCCATATTGGCCCGATTCCAAGGCAATAACGCTGCCGCCACGTGATGCACATCCCAAGCTTAAGATACTAACGCCCGCCGTCGATGAGCCGCAATTGGTGCGAAGTTTTCCCGTCGATAAGTACGAGATCGAGGGCTGCCCGCTCACGCTGCAGATCCTCAACAAGCGAGAGATGAACAAATGCTGGCAGGTGATTGTGACGAATGGCATGCATGGATTTGAGCTACCATTTGGCTATTTGAGAGCAGCACCTAATTTTAGCCAAGTCCATCTGTATGTGCTGGCCTATAACTATCCGGCACTGTTGCCACTGCTCCATGACCTCATACACAAGTACAATATGAGTCCACCCAATGATCTCATGTACAAATTTAATGCCTATGTGCGTTCCATACCACCATATTATTGCCCATTTTTGCGCAAAGCACTTGTCAATATCAATGTGCCGTATCAGCTGTTGCAGTTCCTGCTGCCCGAGAACGTGGACAACTATCTGTCGCCGACCATAGCCAATCAGTTGAAGCACATTAAGAATACGGCCAAACAGGATCAGGAGAATCTCTGTATTAAGGTCTACAAGCAATTGAAACAACCCAAGCCGCCCTATCGGCAAGTGGAAACGGCCAAACTCTGCACGGGTGCTGCACTGCGTCGTGATCTGGTGCGGCATCCCCTGCTACGTGATACATTCGCCAAGCTGCATGCCGAAATCGAACCCGTGGAGAACTATACGATTGTTGTGCCCCAGCTGACGCATCAGTCGTCGGCCAAAACGTATCGCAATCCATTCGATATACCGCGGCGTGATCTGGTGGATGAGATAGCGCGCATGCGTGAAAGCTTCCTTAGGCCATCGAGCCTGGTGGCTAAGGATTCGGGACATTGTCTGCCCATTGCCGAGATGGGTAACTATCAGGAGTATTTGAAGAATAAGGATAATCCGTTGAGGGAAATCGAACCGACAAATGTGCGACAGCACATGTTTGGCAATCCGTACAAGAAGGACAAGCACATGGTCATGGTGGATGAGGCCGATCTCAGTGATGTGGCGCCCATGAAGTCACCAAACTCAAATAATGGACCCGGTGGCAACAATTCATCATCGAGCGGCGGTGGTGGCATCAGCGGCATGGGTCTAGTCGGTGGCAGCGGCGGCATGTCAAATCTAATGCTCGGCGGTGGCAGCCATGGCGGCACCGGCATCGGCGGTCCCATGGGCATGAGCAGCAAATCCAAGCTCCTGGATGGCACAACGCGTGGACGCAAACGTAAGGCGGGTCCCCTGCCACGTGCCTTTGAATTTCGCCGTGCATCCACCGATTCAAGGCGTAGTGGCAGCGTCAGTCCCACGCCCAGCACAACAAGCAATACTAGCAATAGCAACAGCAACAGCAACAGCAGCAGCAGCAGCATTGCCAGCAGCAGCATTGCTAGCATTTCAAGCAACGCCAGCAGCAGCAACATTGCCAGCAGCATCAGCAGCGATGTGGATATGCTGCTCGATGATGATAGCAACAGTAGCTTTGCGTCGGACATTTCGAATGACAGCAATAGCAGCAGCGGCAGCAGCAGCACTAGCAGCGTCAACAGCAATGTGAGCAGCAGCAGCAGCAATATGAGCACCAGCAGCAACATAAGCACAAGCAGCAACAATATTTCTGCCGGCAGCAGCATTATTGCCGCTGCCGCCAACAACAATAGCAGCAGCAGTGGTGACTCTGGCTTGTCATTGCAATCAACGGAACGCGGTGTCAGCAGCAGCAGCAGCAGCACCAACAACAACAGCAGCAGCAATAACAGCAGCAGCGGCAATTTTGATTTCAATGAGGAGGAAGCCTGTGAGCCGGAGATGCCACTGAATGGTTATGTACACAATTTCATCAATGGCATTAGCGAGGAGGAGCGTGCCAATGAGGCAGAAAGCAATATTGCCGTAGGCGTAGGCGGCGGCAGCAGCAGCAACAACAGTGTAAGCAACAGCAGCAGCAGCGTCAGCAACAACAGCAACAATGCAGCAGCAGTCACAGCCTCAGCAACAACAACTGCCACAGAGACAATGACAATGACAACAACAACGACGACAACAACAGCCAGCAGCGGTGTTATAGTTGCACCTGCAGGTGTAGCAACAGCAGCAACAGCTGCAACAGTAGCCAGCAATGGTGCTAGTGATGCATACAGCAGTAGCGGTAACAGCAGCAACATAAGCCACCACAATCATAATCATAATCATAATCATCATCATCATCACCATCATCATAATCAACACAGCAGCAGTGGCGTTTTATATGTGCCACTAAATGGACTAACCATGCAACATGCGGCCTACAGCAGCAATGTGGGTGCAACGCTGGACAATACAATGCTGATGTTGCCACCAACGGCAGCAACAGCAATGCATAAAGTTTCCAGCGCATCGGCAATGTCGCCGCTGTTGCTGCTGCCCAATGGCTATGCGAGTCATCATGGCGGCATGTTGTCGCCACCGACAGCAGCAGCTGCAACATCCATTGCAACGGCAGTGACAACCACAGCGGCAGCCAGTGGAACGAGCAGCAGTACAACAACAGCCACGACGACAGCAACAACATCATCATCAACAACAACATCAAGCGCATACTTTAGCCACAATGATATCAATGATGCCTCGGAAATATCACGCATATTGCAAACCTGTCACAATGGCAACAGCGGCAGCGGCAGCAGCAGCAGCATCAGCAGCAATATCTCTGGCAGCAGTTCATTGAATGGCAATGCCAACGATGCCAATGGACATGATTTGGATGCGGATATGGAGACTGGTAATAGCTTTGATGCATTGAAACGCACAGTGAGCGGCAGCAGTCCATCAACAGTTGGCAGCAGTCCGCATATTTATTGGGGCAGTGGTCTCAATCACAGCAGCATCAGCAGCAGCATTAACAGCAGCAGCAATAATAGCAGCAGCAATAACAGCAGCAGCAGTAGTGGCCTCGGCAGCAGCAACAGCAGCGGCGGCAACAGCAGCAATACCAACAACACCAATAGCAATAATATTAGCAGTAATCAACACAGAAGCCTTAACAACAGCAGCCCCAAGCTGGAGCCAAAAGCATCGCCAACGCACAGCAATCACAGCAACAGCAGCACTAACAGCAACTCCAGCGGCAACAACAACAACAACAACAACAACAATGTAGACTCATTAAACTCTTCCGATTGTGGCTTGAGCGAGGAACAACGCGAAGCAGCACGCCAACACAATATCGATTTGCGTTTGCAAATCTTTCGTGATATACGACGACCGGGTCGAGATTATACACAGCTGCTGGAGCATTTGAATTTGATCAAGGGTGATCAGGATATGAAATCGGATTTCATTGAGATGTGTATCAGTGAATCGATGCGTTTTCGTCGTCATCAAATGGTATGCAGCATACAGGAGTGGTGGGAGAGCAAGCAGCCGCATTTTGAGATCACAAAGAGTTAACGTTGGCTAATCTGGAATTGAGCGTGCAACAAGCAACCGCAAGCGCAACAGCAATAGCAACAGCAACAGCAACGGCAGCAGCAACAACATGCAACATGTCTGTGATGTCAACAAAACCAACAACAATAACAACAGTTAATGCAAACAGCGACTCTTTGGTTTTTTATAAAGTAGTTGAGCACGCTAGGCCAAAAAAAAAAAAAGTTCTTAAAACATATATTCACACGAATACCATATACACACATACATGCATACTTACCCACAACATATATATATATATATATATATATATACAGTAGTCGATCGAAAATATTGTTGCCCTTCATGCAAGGTTTTTAAATAGTTTATATAACACTTTTTCTATAGTCTTTAAATGTATTTCCTATTAAAACAAGCATTAGTTATCAAATTCAATTCGTGTATTTAAAGTTGTGAGATTTTTATAAAATGTTGCCAATTTTTTTTCGAGTGAACACGGTATATATATATATATATATATATAATATATGTATTTGTATATGCATATCTCGTCAATTTCCAAAATTTGATAATGAGCACACACACACACACATACATATAAACACACAGGCACTTTTGTAAATAATTGAAATTGTCGAGAAAAACAATTATTGGGGTTATTATTTGAATAGGTTTTTTTTTTTTTTTTTTTGTAGGGTTTGTATAGGGGCTGTATTTATGTAGTTGTTAAGCATTAAATGAAACAACAAATAATAAACCTAAAACTTAAGCATAACAACAATTTAATATAACAAATAAAATTGTAATAATACCGCAAGTTAGTTACAGTACTTGTAAAGTTTACAACCAGCAACAGCAACAACATAAAAACCACAAAAAACAAAAAGAGAAAACTTAAAAAATAACATGAAAAAACAAATATGCAAAAATAATAAACAACAATTTGTAGCGTAAAGTTTATATACAATAGTCGTTAGTCGGTTTAGTATATAGTCTAATAATAACTGTATTATTTAAGTAAGCATTAAAACCCTTGAGTTTGCAAGCCTTCTATTTAACAAAAAAAAAAAAAGAAAAACAAAAAAAGAAAACCTATAAAAAACCTATATACATTTAAACATATTTAAAGGCTTGATAATATAACAAATCACATCTAATGTTTATTTTAATTAATTAAAAACATAATTTTTTTTCTATTGTAATAACGAGTTCAATTTTTCTTAAGTCCAGAGCTGTAAAATATAGTTTTAAATCATTTTAAATTTATTAACCACAGCCCGATTTGTTGTGCGTCAGATTTTAATTATGTTTATGATTATGACACTGGTTTCGTCTTTCTAAGTGATATCATATATATATATATACATATGTATAGATATATATATTCAATTATGTTGTATTCAGCAGGAATTGTCGTAGCTTTTGATCTAAGCAACTGATATACATATGTATACATAAAAGAAGTTTTTTTTACCTACGCCAAGTATGATTTTAAGTTTTAGCCAATAATTTTGCTGTTTATATAAACAAACATATATAACAAAAACACGCAAACAAAAAATCATATATATAAAAAAAAACAAAAGATATTTAGTTTTTTAAAAGCAATTGATTGTTATCGATACATTTACTGGCATAGTGATTTGCGCGTTTTAGCACACTACACATGTAGGCAGGACAAGAGCGAAAGTTACCGTTATAACGTAAATATATATGCACGCGTTTATGTGTGAATGTTCGTCTGTGATTGCTCGTCTATGTGTAAGTAGTAAGTGTGGCAAAATATTTGTTTCATTTCGTTGGTTTTGAAGACATTTTAATGTATGATACAAATAAATACACATACATATATTATTTAAAGTAATCATAAGCTAAAACACCAAGACAACGAATACTAGAAACACCAGCAATAACAAAAACAAAACGAAAGAATTAATATAAAAATGCAGCTCTAAATGTAGCTGCAAATTTAAATAAAAGAGAAATCATTGCGTACAATTTATCCTTTCAATGTGTGCCACATGCCAATTGACTTCTTTTTCTTCTAATGTATGAATTAGCTGTCATTATTTACTTCCCTTCTCCCACCCTCCCCCTCCCGACCAACCCAAAACACACACACACACACATTGACACCAAATGTTACACCACGCGCCTGCCACGGCTGCATTGCCCCGTGCTGGGGCTGCGCTGCAGCAGTGACGCCCATGTATGCTATGAATGTGCCCCTGTGTATAACCCGACCCACTCACTTATCCACACTACAGCATTTGACTTGGGTAGAAAATTGGGTTATTATTTGTCGTACAATCTTAGTCCTTATTTAAAATGCAAGATTCAATCTTGGTCTTTAGTGTAAACGGAATTGAATTTTGATTTAGATGAACTTTCAATTTATGAATCATTATTTTGCCCTACATATTAAGATACTCAAGCAGCAGTAACATTTGGTAACATTACTTTAACATAAATTGAATATTGAAATCAAACATACCGGCTACCATTCACCAACTTCGCCGACAAATAGTCAGCTGATTTCAATCGATAGCTGGTTCATTAGTGTTGATTAATGCCTGAGGTGTTTAATATCCATCTGAATGCAAATGCATACATATATTTTATGAAAATAATCAATGTTAATATTTATCATCTTTAAAATCATTAACAAAACGAACTATAAACGTTTTTTATTATTTCAATGCTGTATAGCGTTGCCACTCGTTCAAAATTGCAGTTCACATGTGAGCGCTCCGACAAAATGAACAACTATACTGAAGCAGCTCAATTGAATTAGTCTAGTTCATAAAGCACTCACCTAATGAACAAACACTAGCGCCTAGCAGTTGTTGGGTGAGTGGCAAAGGCAAAGGCAAATGCAAAAGCAAAAGTGAATTCAGAGAAGCAGAAGCAATATGCAAAATTAATGTGCGCTACGCACGTTGTTTGCCGTCAACGTTAACGCAATGCAAACCATATCCATTGCGATCGCAAGCGTATAACACACAAGTTCACTTATCACACGGATTTGGAGTTGGAGTTGCTGCGATTCGCAAGTCTTTATATGTATATTTTTTTTTTGGTGTGTTAGTTTGCGGAAAGTAAAAGTGGCTACCGCTGCCGCTGTCGTCGTCGTCGTCGCTGCCGCCTGTCCCCTCCTTTGCCTGTATGTGTGTTTGTATTTACGTATATGCATGTTTCGGCTATGTTGTGTGTGTATGCGCGCGCGAATGTTTGAGTGTAAAAAGAAGTTGCAGAAATCCAAAAGTTACGCAAAAACACAGCTTAGTTGTGTAAAATCATAATAATAACAACAACAACAGAAGCAGCATAAGCGTCGCACCTTTGGCATTGTGTGTGTGTGCGTGTGAGTCGCGTGTGTCTGTGTGTTGTTGTGCTCTTCAAGCGTACCGGCAGCAATGAGCGAGAATAACGGCACCATCACAGCCGCCAATGGACCGCGCGTCGTTACCATCTACAAGACGGAAACTGGCTTCGGTTTCAATGTGCGCGGACAGGTGTCCGAGGGCGGCCAATTGCGTTCGATTAACGGCGAATTATACGCCCCCCTGCAGCACGTTAGCGCTGTACTGGAGAACGGCGCCGCCGAGAAGGCGGGCATCAAGAAAGGCGATCGCATACTCGAAGTGTAAGTAGTGTTCGTCAATACCTTAAAACAAAAAAAAATAAAATAAAGAATAAGAAAAGAAACATGAAAAGGCTTCCTTTTTAACGACGACTTCATGTTTCGACCTGTTTGTCATGCCCCGCCCTGTCCTGCACCGCAACACAAGTGAAGCAAAAGAGGAAAAAAACACAGAAAGAGCGAGTCTAGCCTAGAGTTGGTCGCGTGCATCGTGAATTCTTTTTCTTTTTGTATTTTGCGTGACATGAAAGCCAAGAAATGTTATTAAGAGTGATGTAAATTTAAAGAGCTACTTTTAAGGGACTAATTGACTACTGTGTTTCAAGTTTAGGTTTATCGCATGGCTGTGAGTCAACAACAATATGTTATGCATGTAACATGCGTTACTTATACCGTCCATCTCTAGATGAACACACCCACTAAACAGCTGTACTCGAAATGGTAAAAAATCAACTTAAAACTGCGGCTTGGGAGTCCTGGAATCAATAAACGTTGTGTTTTCCTCTGTGACAAAGAAACAGAAAGAAAGAGAGGGAGAGAGAGAGAGAGCGCGTGTGTGTGTGTGAGAGAGGGCTGTTACTGAACTTTGCCATCATCATAAATATCTGGCAACTGTGTTTGCTTGTTCTTCTGTTGCTGCTGCTGCTACTGTCGTTGTTGTTCTTGTTGTTTTTTCTGTTATGGCGTAATATTTATGCCATTGTTTGGCCGCACTCACACTCACATTCACACTTTCGTTGTACGAATACACACACTTAGTTACACAGAGCAAGCTAATTAAAATGTGTTCCCCTTCAAACACACCTCTTCTGCTGTCATTCACGCGCTCACTTATTATGCTCTCACCTAACTGGCGCTCTTTCTCTTTCTTCTGCTCGGGCGTTCGTTAAGCTTTTGTTTTGCATCTTTGACATTTTGTGCTATCGCTGCACAGCTAAATATTCTCTCTCTCTTCTCCTGCACACACCGTTACACCACTCTTCGTCTCCCTCGCCAGCCGCGATGCTATCAATCAAAACACGTTGCATATAATTGAGTTTGGTGGGCGCCAATGTTGTGATAACCTTTCCCTCTTTTCAGCTTTGTTGTTGTTTTTCTTCTTTTTTTTGTTTGTGCCCTCTTCTAGTTTGACAGATGGCCGTTAGCTGGAAAAAGTGAAAACCTGGGCGCACAAATTCAATTAATAAACTTTAGCAACAGTTTCGTTGTGCGTTGTGGGTATAACAACTTAATTATGGTTGACAGCGTGCTCTTCTGCTGCTTCTGTGCCGCCCTTCCCCTGCTCAGGCACGTGCCACAAATTGGCAAATGTTTATATTTTTTTCTTTGCACATATTTGGCATCCAGCTGGTTTGTTCTTGTTCATCTGATTATTAACTATCTCTAAACAAGAACAAAAGCCACGGGTAAAACATTTATGTTCTTTTTTCTCTCTCTCTCTCTCTCTCTTTCTCTGCACGTGTGCAAACAAAGCAAACTGCAATGTATAAAAAACAATAACAAACACACTAAAAACGAGTTTATAATGGATTTACATCAAAATAAATACGTGCATAACGTTTTAAATTCTATTTTATTTTTGGAATTTCCAAAGCTGTCTTCGCAATTCGAGTTGCCAGGCAATTTTGATTTCTATTGTGACGTGGCTTAGCTTTTATTCCAACGAATTGTTATTACACTTAACCAATGCGTTTCCAAGAACTGTAATTGCCCTAAAGTTGTGGGCTTTGATCGGATTTTAAAGTGTTTTTCGTTAGAAACATTTGGTCCATAGCATTAGCTTAAATCGTTTCAATGTTTCTTTTGTTTATATTTGCATCTATCTCTTGGTCATAGTTTTTTTTTGTGTATATATTGATTTTGGTATTTTATGCAAGTCTGTCAAATGACTCAGCTTTTAAGCTGTACCTTGATAAAGGAAAAGCTGCTTATCTGTGCATGAAAAAGCAATTTAACTATGTATTTCAATGCATTTGTTTTATTTATAAATAACAATTCTGTCTAACAACTAATAGAGAGAGCATATACTATATACTTTTCAAATGTTATTTGAGCATCTGTCTGCAATAAACATTAACCATATCATTTAGCTAAAAGTATTTAATGACTTTAGCTATAAAATTTCAATTGAAACTTTGCTATATAAACAATACGTACTCGTCATTTGCTTTTTGCAGCAGATAATTTGCCTGACGAAAAGAGAAAAATGATCAAGCAATATGAACCATTTGCTGAACCGTAACTAGATTAACTCTGCCAGCCCTGGTTTCAACACTCTTACTCCCTCGCTCTCCCTCTCTGTTTCTCATTGCTTTCGTTTTTAAGGGGCGTTCAGTGCCGATAGGCAACTATAGCCTCTCTCTCTCTCTCTCTCTGCCACTCTCTCTCATGTTGACATCCTCAACATCCGCTTAGCTTATCAACACGTTATTATGTATTGTTTATTCATGCCGAAATGCTTTGTTGTATAATTACTTTAGTTATTAATTGGGCCACAAATATGCAAGCAAACGTTGTTGCATACTCTGCTTCTTCTTCGTCTTCTTGTTGTTAATTTCTTCAACACTACCCCCCTCGTCCGGTGCAACAAGAGTTGTCAGCCCTGCGGTTGACCACATGGTGGGCGCACTGTTGCACAAACTGCCATTGCAACGCACACAATAGGGATCGTTGCCGCTGCATTCGGGCACCTCACCGGCACATCCCCGCACCGTGTAAACCAATTGCAATCGACTGATTACCGTGCTCACACATAGCTCCGTTGCTGTTGTACAATTGCTGACCTTCATGGCATTGGGTTGCAGCATCGCTGAGCAATCGTTGTCCAGCTCCTGTGAATTGCAGCGGTAGCAACTGCGTACGGACCAACGATTGCAGCCATCGCTGCTGCGGCACAATTGGCATGCCTCACCGCTGCCAGCAACAAAAGTGGAATCAGCGCAGCCGCGACGTAGTAGGGTATCTGTTGAGATGAGAAATTTAGTTTGATAAGTTAGTTTGATAGCCATCTGGCAACGCCAAACTCTAACGTTTCTTTCTAACATAACTGTATTCTTTTGTAAATAGCCCTGCACAGTGGTCAAAGCCTAATGAAAACTAGTTTAGTTAATTAATTGAGTTTACTATAAGAAGCAAAGATTTTATGCCCAAGTTTATATTAATTTTATTGTCAAAACATATTAATTATGTTATATTTAAAGATTTAATGCTTACTTGCAACTCTTTATTAACAAGAAATCTTGGCATTACATAAAGAAGTATTTGTTGTTGTTGTGTTTTTTTTTTTTTTTTGCAAATTAATTGAAATGACTTTGCCCCTTGGAGATATAACCTTCAAGAAAGTTATTTTTAAGCAAAGACAACTTGTCTGAATTGTATTACACTCTCCGTATGGTGTGTGTGTGTGTGTGTGTGTGTCGGTGTGTGTCGCGTGGTGTCGTAAGTTTGTTATAATAAGATATCATGTTGCTGATTATAATTACAAATACGCGTAAGCGCAGCACACAAAATCAATAATATTCATTATAATTGTTTCATACACTCCTGCCAGCAACCAACCCCCCCTTCCGTTGCCAACGACCACCCACAAGCTAACCTTGTTCACAGGAATAGCACGCTGTTGTGCCTGGAGCGCATTGTTGCGTCTTCAAGGCATGACCATGACGACAATTGGCATCACTGCTTGAATTGCAGGTGGCACAAGCAATATCCATACACTGGTCATTACAATTATCACCATAGCATTCATGCAGCTGGCCAGTGGGAAAGAAGCCCATCGTTGTGGAGCAACCACGTTGCAGTACTTCGGTTTGATTATTACGATGCGTAAAGCACTGTTCCCGATGTCCCAGCATCACCTTATTGACGCACTGCATCACAGTGGCATTGCTCAATGCACACGACTCGGCCAAGCGAGGCTGCTGCTCCCGCAGACAGTCGCCATTGGGCGAAAGACGATTGTGGGTGCACTGCAGGCAATGACTCTCGCTAACTGTCTTCTCGGCATTGCAGCCATTGTAGTTGCACTTGAGGCAGACGTGTGGACAACCACTGGGCAAATTCGTATGCTCACAGCCACGCTGGGTATTGCTCAGGTGCAGTATGTTCGTGTAGCAGCGATCCTCGGCCCGATAGATGGGACAGGGCAGCAATAGCTGTGGCCTCTCACTGACATCGATGCATTGACTGCCGCTGCACTGATAGCAACGCAGTCGATCCAGGGGGAAGACATGGCGATTGCAGAGACTTGTCTGGCAGCGATGACAGGGCTCGGCGCAATAGCCATTGGGATAGAGACGCTTGAGGCAGCCGCGTCTGGTATAGCCGGCTGTTATCGAGATGACGCATTCATCATTCGCTTGTTGGCACTCCTCCACCTCCAGCTGTTGGCCGGGTCGTGTGGCACACTCTGCATCCTCGGCCGAATCGCAGGCATAGCATTCCAATCCATTGCTGGCTTGGA
Organism: Scaptomyza caliginosa; assembly: GCA_035044725.1. NCBI lineage: Eukaryota > Metazoa > Arthropoda > Insecta > Diptera > Drosophilidae > Scaptomyza > Scaptomyza caliginosa. The sequence goes on from JAWNNR010000482.1 coordinate 357,461, forward strand.
GCAACTGCAGCAGCAGCAGCAGCAGCAGCGGTAGCAGCAATAATCCTTGTACTTTCATTTGCCAACTGTTGGGTTTGTTGGACAACAAAGAACTGAAATTTTGCTTTTGACTTGGTTTAGCTGCGATTTGCTATCGAGATTAGATTAGCACACAAGTGGCCCAAGTCCAAGTCAAAGAGAATAAACAAAAAAAGATGGTTTTTTCACTGTTCGATTGCTTGCTTTGATTTACCTAAATGCTATATGTGCATTATTATCAGCCTAATCGGCGTGTTATATACATTTATACAAATAGCTAGAAAATGCTTCGATGCAATAAAATAAGTTTTTTTTTTAAAGGCTTATGAACTTGTTAATGCCCTGCTTACACTTTAGCTTGTTAAAGAATATTAAACTGTTAAAGCAAGGTGTTATCGATTAATATCGATTATTTATATGTTAAACCTTTTACTTTTCAAGAAGATTCTAAGGAAAAAAAGAAAGCTTTCTTCATTTTAACTCAATTTAAATGCAAACATCAACTCAAAAGTGGGAAAACTTTTGCAAATTGACCGAAAACATAGAAAATATATGAATATGAATTTTTTTTTTGTCTTTTTCTGTATGACATTCAAGATAGCACTTGGATGTGTTTTTTTTTTTTGTTGCAAAGTTTCCGGCTTCTTTTGGTCTTTTTGTACTGGCGATTGCTTTCATTGTTGCAGCTGCACTTGCCACTTAACGTTGCATTGTTGTTTAAGGTTTGTGGGTGGGTTTGTTGCCTGCCTGCCTCTAAATGCAATCAATGAGGATTATGAACTATTTTCATTTCTTGTTGTATGGCAATGTGTGGGGGGGTCGTTAAAACATTTACGACAACAATGGCCAGGCCAAATACAATGAATAGTAGACGTTAAATACTAAAAACGCATCAGTTCGAATAGTTACAAACTCGTCTTTATTTAAGGCTCTGACGCACAAGTTTTTGATTGATTTTGGCAAATAGCTTAAGAGCCATAAGTTTTCACTAATTGTTACGCTCAAGTCCAGCAAATTACAACAACAACAGCAAAAAGTGCAAGCTTAATTGCATTTGAAAAAGTTGCTGTTAAACTGTGAAACTAAAAGTTTATCGATTATACAGTCAAGCGCCGTTTCGATTGAACTTGCAACGTGCAACAACAACAAGTTATAATTAAATTTAACACAAAAGCCAAACACTCGAACCCAAAATACTGAAGTGCCCGTTAAATTGTAAATGTTATTTGTTTTTTGTTTTTTTTTGTGTAATTAGTTTACCGAACGCTTTTTTTTCAGCCCGATTGAGCCGTAAAGTCGTTAACAAGACTCTTCAGTCGATTGAGTCATTCATCTGGTTGCTTTGTTGCCGGTTGACTGTATTTTTTGTTGGAAGCGTTTTAATGCCAACAAAATATGCATTTTTTATTGATATTGAAGGCATTGGGCAAGACTGGTAGCTAGAAAAGTGTTTAAACGGTTGTTTTCTTACAAAACCTAACAGTGTGGCAACGCTGGTGAAGTCGAAAAGCCCACAAGCTTAGGAAAGTTTATGTCATTAGCGTTGCCAGACTTTTAATCATTTTAAAGGGTATTTGCTGTACGGCAAAGCAGCGCCTACATTATTTATTTTATGCTGCCACGAATTTCATGTATATGTGTGTGTGTGTGTGTTTCATGCTCAAATTATTATTCTAGTTGTTTTGCGGCATATGCCAGAGAATAATCAATAGATTTGCGTCACTGGATGGTTGTTGGCCAGTTGTGACAGAAACGACCAAACCAAATCCAAGCCGAACCCACCACCCACACACACACACCCACACACCACCAACCAGAAACTTGCTTAAATTTTTAGGCCAATGGTTCAATGGTTCGCCCTTGAAGTTAAGCAGATGAGTTGTTTTTTTTTGTGTGTTTTGGGGCAAGCTTGTTGCATTTAACTAAAGAAACAGCCGTGGGCAAAGGCCAAATCAATGAAAGGATTCCAGCTTAGTTTGAGCTGCTGGTTGACATGGTAATCATCATAATCAATCATAATCTTTTATAATCATTTCAAATGTAATTAAGCACTCCTACAAGTGCCATTTATACGGGCTTAACTTTGGGCTTACAGCAACAACAGCAACAAAACATTTACATATACTATGCCTTAGTGTCTGTTAAAGTATTTTTTACTCACGCTTATTGAGCGGAAAATTTTATTTTTTTTTTGTATAGCCTGGAACCCGAGAGCTGTATACATAAATTTGATTGACGTTACTTTACACCCTCAATTTCTTTTCATTTGCCTCTTTAAGTTGCAGCTAATCAGTGTCTTTTGTGTGTGTTTGTTCTCTGTGCAACTTGTAAACATATAACATTTATTATATATATATATTTTTATTGATTTCTTTAGGTTGTTTTTGTTTTTTTTTATGGCTTTGAAGCAGCAAAAACCTATTCTTAATGCTCATTAACAATTAATGTGTGTGTTTTGGGGAACACATGTTTTGCGTCTCTTTCTCTTTCTCTATATGTTTATTCTATATATAAATGCATAAACAATTGAAATTAAGCTAGCCAAGGGGGTGAGGCGGTAGGCGGGTGGTGGGGGGTGGGGGGAGGTCATCATGTAAATTGTTGGCCGAAAGTCGAAAAAAGAAAACGGAGAACAATAATCAGGCAAAGTGAAATGCAAAATAGCAAATCGACAGCAAAAACGCAATAAACAAACAAGAAGACAAGAAGAAAAACGCAAACAACTAGCAGATACCCTGTAAAAGTATCTAGCTTAACTACCTAAGCCATTTAATAGCTTTATAGCCATAGGGTATGGTATATTTACTTGAGTGAAGTAATACAATGTGCATATTTATAAATATAGTTCAGAGATAAATAAAAACAAACGAAAATTCGCAAATAAGCTTCAAGTTTAATGCAATGATTTGTGGCCGTTTCTTAGTCTTTAACTTTTAATTGTAGAATATTTATTGCTTTAAAGACAAGGAAAGTTTGTATGCAAAAAAGAATTGTTAAAACAGCTGAATGCTAAAAATAGCTAAGGTTTTTCTGTTGTATTATAATGAAACTTAAGTTATTTTTGTATGCAACCAATATATATATAGAATCCCTTAAGTAGTTTCGATGTAATCCACTTCTGGCCCTTCTCGTTTAAAACCTTTTTTAATTTGTTAAGCTGATTTTCTGTTAAGCGTTTGGGTTTAACTTTTGTGATTAAAACAACTGGCTTTGTATTTTGGCTCTTTTTTTTCTCATAATCCAAAGTGTTGCCAGCTCAAAAGTGATTAATCCGTTTTCACCCAGTGTTGCCATATCGTATTAGACTTATAACATGCGCTTAACAGCAGCTTTTTGTTTTTTTTGTTAGCAATGTTATATGGATATATTTATATTATCGACTAGCTTGAACTTTTGACAGCTACATGCTAAAGACCAATTAAAGTGTATCTACTTGGCTTTGTACATACATATTTATCTTGCATATATATGTTAAATATGTATGTTAGGTGTGTATGCTTATGTATGTGAGTCATATTATTTTGTTTCTTGCTGCTTTTTGGTGTTGCTGTTAGTGTTGTTGTTGTCGTCCCTGTGCGTCATCAGCGTGACGACAAAAAAAAAACGATAGCTGCGATTTATTTGTGCTGCGGTGGCAAAAGTCAAACCGGAAAGACGCACAAACACACACACACATAGATATATGTCACAAACATACATTGGCAATGTCTTAGAAGACCTCAAAGCGTTCAATGTTGCTGCCTAGCCACCCTACCCCACCTCAAAGCTAGCCAGGAAGCCAACAAGCAGCAATGCAATATTCAATAATATTTGACTTTAACTTGGCCACAAACAAAGTTGTTACCTAAAACCCGGTTTTACCAAGAAAAACAACAACAACTCGTCGAAGTATCTATCTAGCCAAGCTAGAAATCGTTTAAAGTAGCTGCTTGATTAAAGAAATTGAATAACAACATTATTGCTTGAGTTTATCATAAACAAATTCAACTTGACCCGAATCGTTCTAGACTGACTTAGTGGGTCGCGTTATCAGCGTCAAGTGCCACACGGTGCACAAAGCGATCAATCCAATGCATTTCTCTCTCTCTCTCTCTCTCTCTGTCTCTCTCTATGAATCTTTGTCTCTTTCATTGTTGTTAAATGGTCAAGCGAAGCGTTGTCATCTTCTCATTAGGAGTTGTGCAATTGTCGTGTCAATTTCATTTTTCTGTTCCTGCAAAATGCTGCCCTTTCATGGTGTACATTTTGCCCAGCTAAGCGCCATGGAACGTCGCTGCTTGCGGTGTGTGTGTGTGTTTATAGTGAATCTATTCTCTATATATATTTCTTGTTCTTATTCTTTGCAGCAATGGCGTCAGCGTGGAGGGTGCCACACACAAACAGGTGGTGGATCTTATTAAATCGGGTGGAGATTGCTTGACCCTGACGGTAATATCTGTGACACAACAGGAGGCCGATAGACTGGAGCCGCAGGAGGATCAAAGCGGCTACTCTTACATTGACTACTCCGACAAGCGTTCCTTGCCCATTAGGTAGCTCCCTTTTCTTGTCTCAAATTGTTAAGTACTCAATCTAATCTCTGGTTTCTCTGGCATTCTACTAGCATACCCGACTATAGCATTGTGAATCGCAATGGCGAACGTTATATTGTCTTCAATATCCATATGGCCGGACGTCAGCTATGCTCGCGTCGCTATCGAGAGTTTGCCAACTTGCATTCGCTGCTGCGCAAAGAGTTTAGCGGCTTTAACTTTCCCAAGCTGCCCGGCAAATGGCCATTCCAGTTGAGCGAACAGCAGCTGGACACCCGTCGACGCGGTCTCGAACAGTATCTGGAGAAGGTGTGCGCGGTGCGTGTGATTGCCGAGAGCGATGCCGTTCAGGATTTTCTAACAGATACCGAAGACGATATATCCGCATCGCCAGTGGACATTAAGGTCATGCTGCCCGATCATGAGGTGACCAGCGTATCGGTTAAGAAATCATCAAATGCTCAGGTCGTCTGGGAGATACTGGTGCAGCGCGCCAATCTCACTGCCTATACGCAACAATATTTCTATCTGTTTGAGATTGTCGAATATAACTTTGAGCGCAAACTGCAGCCACACGAGATACCCCATCAGCTGTATGTGCAGAATTATAGTACGGCCTCATCGACCTGTCTCTGTGTGCGACGTTGGCTCTTCTCCATTAGCAAGGAGCTAACGCTGCCGGATGGCGAGCAGGCAGCGCGCTTTATCTTCTATCAGGCGGTGGATGAGGTTAATCGCGGCAATATACGCGCCGATGGTCGTCTCTATGAGCTGAAAGCGTTGCAGGATGCCAAAAAGGCTAACGATTATTTGGCACTGGCGCGCACTCTGCCCGGCTATGGTGATATTGTTTTTCCCCACTGCTCCTGTGATAGCCGCAAGGATGGTCATGTTGTACCAGCAGTTGGTGAGTTCAACTTTCGCTTTCTTTCTTTCTTTTTTGAGACGCGCGTATACTAATCAATCTGTTTGCAGGTATGAAAAGCTTTAGTTTGCACGCCTGCCGTGAGGATGGCTCGCTGGAGGCACAAATGGTTGAGCTAACATGGGATAGCATAACACACTCGGAGAGCGATGAGGAGTCCATGTCATTTTGCTTTCAATACAATCGTCCAGATAAGCCAGCACGTTGGGTCAAAGTCTATACGCCATATGTAATAATAATATACAAACAAAAAAAAACAAATTATTCATATTTCTTATAATCTTATACTGTTATACTAAAGATTATATATTTTGCACTTCTAGCACGCATTTCTTGCGGACTGCTTTGATCGGATAATGGAGGAGCGTAAATGGGAGGACAGCGGCGATTAAGATGCACTCCGAACAGCTGGCTGTATCAAGCGCATTGATCAACAACAAGAACAAGAACAACAACAACATGATCTATATATACAATATATATATGTGTAGATTGCAACCTAATCATCTCAATAACATCACAGCAAAAGAGCACACACCCACACACACACATACACATATGGTTTACTTGTTTGTTGTGCAAAATTATTCTTGTGTTATTTATTGTATTTGTCCATACCATTAACCTGAACTTGTCTGTGTTGTTGTTGTGTGTGTGTGGCAGCTGCTTAAGTTGACGAAACATCCTGTGCCAGATTTATATTTTTGTTTGTAACCATTATTAAAGCTCTCCCTCAAAACAAAACAGAAAGCAACGCAGTCCATAGAGTTCACAACCCTTAAACATAAAGACGCATAAATGAAAATTTAAGTGCTATATCTTATGTATATTGTAAAAATATATATTAACTATATGATATGAGATTGTAATGCGATTGATTATATATATATATATAGACCTAAAGGGGCAGGCAATGGGTACAACTACAAAATGAAAAAAAGAAGGAGAATATATGAAATTAACGTTAACAGCAGCAACAAAATGTTTCAAAATTATTAAACAGCACTTAAGCACATAGACATAGAGATAGAGCGAGAGTTTAGTGTTAGACAGAGCGAGAGGTGAAGAGTGTTAGATAAACACACACACACACACTCACTCGAACATTCATTAAAACAAAGCAAAGCACCAATTAAGCAAATTAATTTATATAATATATATTTATATATACAATTTAGAAGTGACGAATTCTCATTAAACAAAAATTAAATATATGATTGATAAAAACAAAATGAAATTAAACAAGCATACACACACATACACGTAAATATATAAATAAATATTATATAATTATTAATTTTATGATTTTTTTTTTTTGTTTTTTTCCATGCAACAGTATAGTAGAAAGTATGATAATAGAAAATACTACACAATGCTGCTAATATATATAATTATACATATATATATATATATATACATAATGTAAAAAGTCAATTTTAATTCTATACACACACAAAAAAAAAGAGAAGCAAAATGCGTATGAAATGAAACATAACAAACATGCAAATGTGAATAATAATTGCGATAATATAAAAAATAAAAAACAAATACATTTAAATTGTCTGATGTACCATTTTGTAGCTGTAGCTCTAGTAGTTATTATAGTACACTCGATGAAGCGATATAAACAAGAACAAAAACAAATACAGAAAACACCATGTTGAAATTATGTACTCATTCTAATTTGTTAGTTACACTTAAGAGCTGTTTATTATATATCGTAGTTATTCACAACACGAATTGCAAACAAAACACAAATGCACATTTCGTGTGTGCATGTATGTGTGTGTGTGTGTGTGTGTGTGTGTTGAGAGAACAAAAAGAACAAATTTTAAGTCTAATATATAAAAACAAACCTAATATGTTTTAGGTTTAAGTAAAAAGTAGTAATTTTTTTTTTTTTGGCAGTGTCGTTAAGCTTAAGACAAACACACACACACACACACACACTCACATGCATATACATACATACACATAAACACATATAAATATATATATATATATAAATACATTTATCAACGATGCAAGTGACGTCTGCTTGTGATATTTACAATTTACACAATTATTATTATAATTACCAATATGATTATTATTATATATGTATATCTATATAGTTTTTTTTTTTCGTCGTCTATGTATATGTATATGTATATGTAACCTAATCGAACGCTGTGTATATTGTCATACTATCCACATATGTATATCTAGATGTTTATGAACCGTGTCTCAAAACCACAACAAGAAAATATTGTCACTAAATCTATTTGCGTATCGTCCACAGATACCCTAACAAAGCGTCACACACAGCAGCTGTTTAAACAACAAAACACACACACACTCACACACACACACACACACACACATTTGTTGTAGACGTCTTGCTTTTTGGCCATTTAATCTGTAGTAAACGTATTTTTTTTATTTTTTTCTTAGTTTGTATAACTAACAATGTAACATATTCCATACGTATATGTCTATTATTATGTATTACTTTATAAATGATGTATAATTATGTAAAATTGATTTTGTTGTTGTTTTGTTTGCTTTACTTTGCCTTCTTTGAGTGTAGCAATTTGCAATGAACAAACACAAAAATAATGTTAACATATTTAAGGAATAAGCAAAAATCATTTGTAAAAAAAGTTAAACAACAACTTAAACATATAATTATTTCATACGATTAAAAACAAAAGTTTAAAGCAACAATTTATGATTGAAATTAATACTTAAAATTAAAATGAAATACATTCCTCAAAAACGTAACGAAAACATCAAAAAAACAAAACAAAAATCAATTTGAATATCAATGTTTTCTTAAATATATATTAATATTATATAAACATACATACATACATAAATCAAAAATCAATTTTTTCAAAATATGCGCCTAATTCAGCAACAACAACAACAATAATTATAACACAACCAACAACCGTAAGTGCGTTCCACATAACGAGTGGCTACTGTACAGCGACTCGTATGTATAGTAAGAGCAAAAGCAAAACGAACAAACGAAACAAAACAAAATAACAATAAAAAATAATAAAGCTATGTTAAGCGTTAATGCAAAGTTAATGCGCGACAGTGAAACAAACTGAAAACGAAAAGAACAACAACAACAAAAAATTACCAATTTATTGAAAATAAAAATTGCATTTTTTCCCCTTTTCAAAAAAAATAACTAAAGCGAATTGTTTTATTTGGGTGGTTTTTTTTTATTGCAATTGCAGGTGATGTGCTGGTACAGTAGTGTCTGGCTATAGTAAATGCACTATGCTTAAACTATTTTGAACTTAAAGAATACGCAAAACTTATAATTATTTCTTTCTAGTGTACTTAACTCGTCGTTTATAATATTTTGGACTTTGTTTGCGGTATGCACAAATATAAATCAATTAGTTGTGCAAAATTAAATGCTATAAACATTTGCTCTAAGCACTTACAGCTGTGCACAATTTGGTAATTTAAAATTTTGTTCACTGTACTGTGGAATCCAGAGAGCAACGTGTGTTGCATGACAATTGTGGCATCGGCTTTTGTGGCTTTCAATGCAAGACACGCACGAGAAGTGTCACGCGACCATCACTTTCGTGACCTTTCGAAACGAACGATTTCGAATGCTAAATCAATCCACAATATGCATAGAAAAGTGTGTGTGTGAAAAAAATTTATGGCAATAATATTACGAATTAGTTTTATTGCGCACTCGATTGGCCAATTGAGCTAAGCAACTTATCGGTTAGATTGAAATGGTTTCATGATACATTAACCCATGTTAACCCTACTCAATATGCGTTCAATTATACACAAAGCTTTTATGCTGCCTCTGGCTACAGGGTATCTTTAATACCAGCGGAAAACGACAAATACATTGAAGCGAAAAATATGGGAAAAAATAACATTGACGTTAGCTGCCAATATTTGATCAATTGGTGCGATTTACCAGACGTTGATTAAACGCTTTATGGCTGCTGATAACACGCTAAACCTTAAACGCAAATCAACTCAGAGAGAGAGAGGGAGAGAGAGAGAGAGAGCAAACAGCGATAATGTCGCCTAATTAGCTGTACAAAACAGGCAAAAAGCGAATTTTTCTGTTGTTGTTTGTTTGTTTGTTTTAAAGGGCGAATTTAATTAACTGTTTCAATAAACATGGCAAATAACACAGATTGTTATTACTTGTGTTTATTTGTTGGCGGCCCAGTTAAAAGTGATGCGTACAACGTTGCGTATGCGTAATCACTGTACGAATATTGATAATCGCCAGCCAAAAGGCCAAACGAGATGATGATAATGCAAATGATAATGAGCAACAACAGCAACAATGATTAAAATCAAACACGATGCGACTATATGGCCCATAACCCCACCCTTCCCCTATCTCTCTCTCTCTCTCTCTACTCAGCTGCTGCTGCTTCTGCTTCTGCTTCTGCTCGACTGAGCTGAGCTAAGCTGGGGCTGTTGACGGTTTTTTTTTTGTGTTTAAGGGGCCGCATTTGGTTCACTCGCTTTGCCTGGCCAGAGTCGTAATCGGGACGCGATCGCGTGCGCATGTTCTTTTAACCGTTAGCGTGTTTATATGTGTGTGTTTTAGCCAATAAGAGTGTGTGTAGAGGATGACGCCGCCGCCGACTTTGCTGGCTGCGCAGGCGCTTAACGGACAGTTGCAAGCATTGCCCTATGCAGATGAAATGACCGAGGAGCAGGAGCAGGAGGATGAGGATGAGGAGAAGTTAAAGCAGCGGGTGAGGCAACTGTCACGCAAGCCGTCGCTGGGACAGCGTCGCAACATGGAGCTACCCCAACTGTTTGTGGTCAATGAGCTGCCCGATGAGATGGGAGATGTCGCATCGCTCAACTCGGACTCGGCGCAGGAGCGGGATCGAGAGCCGGAACGTGAACGAGATCGCGAGCACTTTGCACCTGGACTCAGACGCAATTCCATATCACTGCCCATGGGCATTAACTCGTTGGATTTGGAGGCGTTAAGGCTGCGGCATCAGATGCAGGCGCAGGAGGCGCTGCATGAGGAGAGCCAAACAGAGAGCGTAAGTAGAACCGACAGAAAGAGGGGAAAAGGGGCGGACAGGGAGTAAGCGAAGACAATGCAAGGGGATCTTAGTGTGTGCGAAAACGAGTTTTGTACTTCACAAAACAATATTAATGTGTGAAGCTTAACAAAAGCCACAAATCTTCAAATTAAAACAAAATTCGGCATTGAAAGTTGTATTTTTTGTTTATTGAGATGTGTATTTAATACGAGAACGTTAGCGTAATAGATATATGACATATGATTATCACATCATCAATGTGAACGCGGTTTGATCTGTTCAAATATGATTATTGTTGTTGCATTCTTCAGTTTTTTGTGTCACATTTTCTTTGTTTGCTTTTATTTATTTTTTTCCATTTCACGTGTTTACACTTTGAATGTAATTAATGCGAACTGCAAATAGTCAGCGGGTATTAGTAAGTCAGTCAGTATACGACTTATAAGATGCTCTGTATTAATTTAAAGGCGTTTTAAGATGTTCTTTTATCAGGGTATTTATTTATGTTGTTTGTCTAAAAACTATTGCATACTTTTGTGCGGTTACAAATAATTGCGGTCAAATAAAACTAATGCCGAAAAGTAGGCAAAGACTTTTTCTCATTATAAATTATTACTAAAAAGTGTGAATTATATCCAACATACTTAAAGTTGTAATGCTTAAATATTAATATTAATAAGTTAAACATACAATTTAACACAGCAGTTCATATATTTACAAAAGCTTAGTTAAATCCAACTAACGATATGATTTCTACAACCGATAAACCTTAATTAGATATCAAGCCATTTTCTTCAATAAACGACAAAGTAATTTATTGGACAGGAACAGCACAAGCCGATAGACTGTAATTTATAGCAACTAGTTAAGATTATATACTAAATCTAGTCGTTCGTAATTAGTATAGAGCACGCCGAGTTGAGTTATTTATACGAAAATGTCACAGCCATTTCCCGGCTCATATCATAATCAAAATTCCAGTTTAAGCTGCGAGATTAGATCAAGATGTACTATTGCGCATATTGTTACACTCTTATAACGCTTTAAGCAACCCTCGCTTTTTGTCTATGTGAGCGAACTGGCGTCGCAAAAATCTCAATGAAATTGTGAGAAATGCGAAGCCGAAGCGTCGTAATTAATCACTCAGAGGAACGAGTACTTCTGATTGCCATGAAGCGCGATGTCGAGCGATTAAACACACAAACACACACACGCATGCATTTATACAGAAAAGTCTCGGCACACACCCACAGATAGTAGATTGAGGCAAAGCCAAGCGTCATTTCTAATACAATATTCGAGCAATTATCAAGCAGCCGGCAAAGGCAACAGACGAGAATCGAGAACCAACTTCTGCGATTCTCCAATACTCAGATCTGAGATCTCACTCAGCAATGAGTCTGCGTCTCACATTGGAAAGTTTACAGCAGCTTAAGGAGCTGAATGTGCGCCAGGACGAACAACAAATCTAAGAATAAATGCATTTAAATATTACGCATACGCCGCGTTTTGGTACAATCCAATTAATAATAAATGATATTTGGTTAACAGATTGTCGATGATGCCTCTGCCTCTGCCACAACGATAAACGATATGACACCATCGTCCCATGCCGCACACGATGCGTGCCACAAGCAGCAGCAGGATGAGGACGAAGAAAGCAGCAGCGATGAGTTTGGCAATGCCAAGAAACCTGTCCACAAGTAAGTTATGCATTTTCATAAATATTTCCACTAGCCATTTTTCTATTTTTGTCATCTCAGTTACCCTTGTGGTTGTTGTTGCTGTTGTTGTTATTGTTATTTTTCAATAACACTTCGCATATCAGTGCTAATAAGCCATAGTTACGAACGCTTTTATTGCCGTTCAAAAGCATGCAATGCGGCTAAATCCCCATTATTTATGAAACCAACTTGATAAACGAACGTCTTTGTGCAAGTGAAGATCATTTAATGTATATGTTTTTGTATAGATTTCATGACCTATGTGTGGAAAAGGTTAAGCTTACAATACAATGCTTGATTAAACCCAAAAGTGTTTCATAGAAATGCTACCAACAGTGTTGTTTGGATACAGTAAACTGAGCATTAAGATTGTTCACAAAACACACAACACACTCGCTGAACCCTGTAAATTGCAAAATGTTGCATTCTCAATGTCTGGCAGCACTAATTGAGTCAGTGTGGCAGCACGTGATTATTGCGGTTAGAGCAAAGCTAAAGTTCACCATGAAATTAAGTTAATTAATTTGGTTTTTTTTGTTTAAATACATTAGCACGACATATCATTTGCCAGCTAACTCATTTAATTGAGCATTCGGCAGCAGGAACAGTGGAATAAGGGGAACGGTGTGGTAGGGCAGAGATCCGTTGAACGTGTCATTCCCAACATTCCGGCATTAAAAGCGTATCCAAATTGGGCGCTTTAAATATTACCGAGAGAGAGAGAGCTTCAGTTACATTAAGCAACGAACTGTGTGCATTGCTTGTTTAAAAACGCTCCGTTGTTATTAATAATTTTTTGTAATTTCTGTAAGACAGGTAAGAGCTTAAACTGACAAAATAAGATCGTTAAAGCGATCTCTGTTTAAAACGCAATGCACAAATGTTAATTGCATATGTTATGTTATACCGAACTGTTAACAGCTCTCGTAACAACTGTAAAGCTTTTAACAGTGCAATCGCTGCGCTTGCGCTCGCAATCCCTGCACTGAGGCTGGCGAAAGTGCAAAAGTTTCACAAAGCTTTTGTGATGAGCACACTAAGAAGAAAAGAAGAGCTTCTCTCTCTGTGTGTGCGTGTGTGTGTGTGTGTGTGTGTGAGAGTAATTTTGCACTTTAAGCGAATTAATGTGGCTGTGGGCGAAGTAGAGGAAGGCGGAGTAGGAGGCACAAGCAAATCTCGCTCGTTGATGATAAGTCTGAACAAGGCACAGAGAATTATGACGATGTTGTTGTTGTTGATTGCAACAGCAAATGTGTGTAAGTTTGAGATTTAACACAGCACAACAATTTGTATATATAGTAGTTACTGCTGTATCTGCTACTGTGTTTGTGTATCTATGTATCTTAAAGTCGCATTAGCTGCTCAGTTGATAGTTGTGATTAGGCGTGATAAGACGAACGCGACTACAGATTCGATCCATAGTCCGAAAAAAACCCAACTAAATAGTATGTATTCGAACATAAGTACAAGTATTTGCATAAAGTTTTTAAGTTCTTGAATATAAATTGATATGAATAATGCGAGTCATTTGCTTGTTCTACATATACATATACACAGTATACATATTTTAATCAATTACGTTATAGATAAGCTTATGCATAAAACGGGGACCACCCACACCTAAAAACCCGCCCTCTCTCCCTCCCACTTCCACAGTTATTCAGTGAATGGATTGTGTGTTTGTGTGTGTGTTGCTGACCTTCGGGTTTCTGCTCTATACCGCCCGATAAGTAGCAGCGATAATAATAAACGTTTCTTAACTATCGTTAATCATAATCTTAATCAGAGTTTCTGCTGCTCCACTGACACCAAGCAACAAATGCTTCTAAGTTGATCGAGCAAACCCGGTTGACTTAGTTGAGTCAGGAAAGTGCTTTACTTACGTAATTCTATATTGGCAATGTTATGTTCAGTGTTAATATTATGAAATTTATTAATATTTCGCACACCAAAAGACATTTTAGACAGTTGAAAATCAGATAAGAACAAAGACAACAGCCTGTCATTTCGTTGTGGTCATAAAATATCATTCGACTTGTTGTTCTTTGCCTATCACTATCGCATAATATACAATCCCAGGCATAAACTTGACAACTAAAGATCACATCCAGCTATCAACGATCAACGAGCAAACCTTATCTAAATAGATTTGTGACACGCCCTTTAAAGGTATGATTTGTTTGATCTTAACAGGGATCGCTTTCGTAGTCGAAGACGCGCCTCTATTGCCCCGCTGCCCGCCCTGCGACTCAACAGCAAGGAGATGTTGGCCAGCGATTTCGATACCCATAGCCTGGCCAGCAATCAGGCCTCCATCACAAGCGTCAACTCCTTGGCCAGTCTGCTGCGCGAAAAGATGCAGGTAAGAAGATGGCGAAAGAAAGAAAAGGTATCGAGAATGATAGGGGTTATCGATAACAATCTAAATAGGTCTAACTATAACTGTTTATTAGCTTAGATACATACATATATAAAGAGTGTATATTAACAGGCCTTTCCACAGCTGATACGTAAGAAGAAGCGCGAGACAAAGGACTATAAGATCAAAATCTTTGTTATCATGATGTTCTTTATCATCATCTTTCTGGCAAGTATTACAGACCAAATACCAAACCCAACCTTGCCATTATTATTGATCTCTCCTTGATGGCTTGCAGATTGGCTATGCATATATTGCCTACCATCAGCAGGTGCTGACCAAAAGCTATTTCCAAAAGATCAAGTTCAACTCAAAGGATCGCATCTTTCGCATACTGAGTCACGAGGACAAGGAAGTCATCTCGGGCCAACTGGGCGTTACACTTGGCAGCGATACGGCGCCCTTTCACTGCCTGGAAGATCATCGACGCAACGATGGTAGCGTCTGCATTGAATGGAACGGCATCGCTCGACTGCATATGAACTTTGAGGACAAGAAGGTATTCCGCTGCTATACGCTCCAATGGCAGGCACTGACAGCCGGTCTGCTGCCCACCGATTGCTATGAGCTGAAGCGCGACAATGGCCTGTGGTTTGGCGGTGGCATCACCAAGGGTCAGGAATGGTCCCTTAGCTATGCCAACTTTGACTTTATGCCCTACGCCAGCGGCGACAGCAAAGTGCATCAGTTTGGCAACGGTGTGAAGCGTTACTTCATCAACTCGATTGGCGTGGCCATGCAGGTGAGCGAGCGTACGCCGCTCCAGCTGGGCATCAATCGCACGGAGAATCAGTTCTGTCTGCGAGCGGCCAATGATGATTTCACATTCGTCAATCGTTTGACGCCGTTGCCTCAATTGGATTATAAGATCTGCACCACAGAGGATATGCGTAGTCTGCACATGCTGATGACACAGCAGAGTCTGTGGGATGGCCTGACCGAACAGGATATTAGTGAGCTGCACTCCCTGCTGGAGGAGCCGGTGTGGCAGATGCCGCATCAGGCACAGCCCGAAACGCTCAACGAGTCCATCATTTGTGACTACTCGGAGAATGCGATTGCCATTGGCTTGGGTCATATTGTGATCAATGAGTTCTGGCAGGAGAACATTGGTGATTTCACAGTGGATCGTGCCAGGTTTCCAACACTCAAGGACACCATCGATGTGCTGCATCGACGTGGCTTCAAAGTTGTCTTCACCATTCAGCCGTTCATTAGCACGGATAGCGACAACTTTAAGGATGCCGTTGCCCGCAAGCTGCTCATCTATGAACGCTACTCGGAGCGCAGCATTCCCGCCCTGACACGCTACAAGAGCAGCTCCAGTGCTGGCGTCTTGGACATTACCAACAATGCGTCTGTGCCCTGGCTGCTGGAGAAACTGCAGCGTCTCAAGGATGAGTATGGTGTGAAGAGCTTCTATCTGGACTTGGGCACCGGCTACAATCTGCCGCATTACTATCAATGCCGCAAGCCACTGGACAATCCGGACATGTATGCGCGCATGCTGACCAGCAGCTTGGAGAGCGCTGGATTGATGGCCGTATCGACGGCCAGCGTGGTGCCCAGACCGCCAACATTCCTCAGCACACCGCCGGCAAATGCAACGTGGGAGGGTTTAAGGGATACCTTGGCCGCAGTGCTCAACTATGGCGTCATTGGTTATCCATTTGTGCTGCCCGGCGCCATTGGCGGTGACTATCTGCTCGAGCGACCGCTCACCAAAATGGTGTCCTTCTATTCGCTGGAACAGCCGCCGCTGCCCGATGCGGAACTCTTCATTCGCTGGCTACAGCTGGCCACCTTCCTGCCAGCGATGCAGTTCAGCCATCTGCCGGATGAGTATCACAGTGAGCTGGTCACACGTGTGGCTCACGAGCTCAAGGAGGTGCGCCAGACGGTGGTGATACCGCTGCTGCGTAAATATCTAAGTCCATCGATGAACGAGGGCTTGCCACTGGTGCGTCCCCTCTGGATGCTTGATCCCCATGATCCCGCCTGTCTCATTGTCAGCGATGAGTTCTCTGTTGGCGAGGAGCTCATTGTGGCGCCCATTCTTGATGCGGGTCGCGAAGAGCGTGAGGGTAAGTTGGAGACGGCTACACAAGATTCCAAGCTAAAGTATTGCTTCTTTTTTTCCAGTGTATCTACCTCAGGGCGTATGGAAGGATGGCATCGATGGCTCATTGCGCAAGGGTAGCCGCTGGATGCATGGCTATCGTGTGCCCAAGGATAAGATTGCCTTCTTCCGTAAAATGCCGGATAATACGCGTTTCTAAGCGTCCTATTCTATTCCTATATAACTTGTGCCCAGTTTTTTTTTTAGTTAACTCAACATTATTCATTTTGTATTATTATTTTATATAAAGTTTGCTTATCTCAATATATAATATACGATCATAGATAATAATACATTAATGACCTAACATTTAGGCTTAGTTTTAGTCGGAATTTTTTTTTTGTTTTTTTTTCTTCTCTCTTTTGACTTAATTTAAGTACAATTTGTTATGCCTCGCATAAGCTTTATACTAAATTAATCATTTTTAGCTTAAAGCAACACAGAAACGAAGAGAGAAAAATAATTAAATAAATAAACTTATGAAAAATAAAATAAAATAGATTTTTATTTTTGATTGATTGATTATTTAAATACTAATTTACAGGGCAATTGCAATCGATTACAAACTCGATTGCAATCGTTAACTTAATATTATTGATCGATAACATTTAAATCAATCCAACTACACGTATAAATCGAACTTGTTAAATAAATAAAATACATAAAACTATCTCGCTTTTTTTTTTATTTCCAGCTCACTTAAATTAGTTTCCATTTAAATAAATAGTTTCCGTTTCCGGTTCCGGGTTTTTCGCTGCAACGCCCAAAACTCAAACTCTTAGCCGGCATTCGGGCAACGTTGATTCGCAGGGCTCCAACTCCGTTGGCCTCGCTAGCAAACCACACTGAGCATCCGCAACAACAACATCATGCTGATCCAGACAAACCACAGATCTCCGACGCTGTGGCATGGCAGCGCCCGGCTGGCGGCAAGTAAGCGGACAGAATTGCCAGGGACCGGGCCACCAATGTGCCGGACACTGTTGCTCCGAGCAGGTGCGTGTCTGGCGCAACGGTCGCTTGTTCTTCGCCAGCGTCCAGCAGGGCAGCTTATCGGCCAGCTCTGTAAGTGTTAATCGCATTAGTTTTGGTCATTGGCTTTGGTTTTGGGTTTGCGCTTGCTTACGCTTGCCATTCTCCTGGCAGATGGGCTCCCGATGCTGCAGACCGCCGCCACAGGCAACGGAGCAGGCGGTCCAGTTGCTGAGACGCCACTGATACTGTCGACCGCTGCTCACATTAAAGGCCGGCAATGTGAACTCATAGTAGATGCCCGTATTGCTCTCATTGCCACGCACAATAGCCTGCCAGAGATATAGGATATAGAGATAACAACCAGGCAGTTAGTTATCGTTGAAGGGTTTAACTTACATAAAGCGCTATGGAATGCTGTATGGGCTGAGGTATTTTGATGGTCTCCTGCTCGTCCAGGCGATCGTACAGACTCTCGGCGCCGGCTATTTCAAATTCACCTGGCATGGAGATCAAACTGTCGCCATTCAAATAGAATTTCTCGCCCTGCGTTCGACCAATGGCCAGAAAGTGCGGTGAATTGGCCAGCTCCTTGATGAGTATGTGACGGGCACGCGACGGTATGCTGACAATCTGCACATAGACACCATCGCTGACATTGAACGGTTCACTGTAGATCTCCTTTATGGGCTTGCATTGATCACCAGTACCGCCACAGATACCGCAACGATCGTCCTGCATGTCCGAGTCAACGATCCAATCGCAACCAACTTTCTGAATGAAACGCTTGTTTAATTGATCGCGCCGAATATGAAGTTGGCGCGCGCTGGCCAAGATCGGCCAGATCGAACTCTTACCTTACAGATGCCATCGATGCACATGTTGTTGGTGCCCAGCGTGCAGGGTGTGCCGTCGAGCACAGTTTCGCCCCAATTGGCAATGATCGTGTCATCAACATCGCTGCAAAACAATCGACATGGATTGTCTAAATGCCGACGGGTAGACAAACATATTGAAAACGTAAAAGTATGCAGCCTAAATGTACACTTACTCTTATCGAAGAAGGGCAACCACTTGTAGGTGGCACCCTGATAGCTGACATTGTCGTAGCGTGCACATTGCTGAGCCCGAAAGCTGGGCTCGTGCTCGGGACATGGCTTCTTGCGGCAAATCTTGTAGCGCTTGCGTTCGCCAATGCAAAAGACGCCACCATTGGCTGGGACGGGTGAATCGCATTCACGTTGCTGTATGGAGACGCCACCGCCGCAGCTACGCGAACACTCGCTCCACTCGCTCCAGTTGCCCCAGCCACCATGGATGGGCGTCAGCTCCTCCATGCGCACGCATTTGCCATTCTGGCACCATTTGTTCTTGCCACACGAGGTGCCCGGCGCCGTGGGTCGCATATTGGTGACACATTCACCATTCACACGACACCACAGCGTCGAACAGAATTCGTGTGGTGCCGAACAGGCGCCCACATCGCTATCCGTGGTCAGATTGAATTGCATGCGGCACTGCCGCTTCGCATTGTAGCGCTCGCCGGGCAGCGCCTCCGGATAGTTGTACTCATCTAGAGGCGTTGGTGAATCATCCAGACACTCACCCAATCCCTGGCTGCAGCACAGCACAAGTTTAATTTTATTAAAATTGGTTCAAAAACCGTTTGAAAATGTCACTCTCAACTTACTCTAGAAAATGTGTTATGTACTTTCGGCTGCAATTTGACCAGCAAACTTGCAATGTGTCCGCTCCGAAGGTTGGCGTCATTATGTGCACTATGGAGCCCACACGCGGATGGCAGCCAATTTTTGCCGTGTCATGGAACATTCCAAAGCTATACATAAACAAACAATTATTAATATTCATATTCATACTTTTTTTTTTATTAATGATTCTTGGGATAAACAAATTTATGTTCTATCGATTAAAAACGTTCATCGATAACAATTGGCTAACGTAACTGTCACAACGACAACTACAATTCCAACGAACCAGGTCTAGTGGGAAACGTGATGAAATTGTTACATTAGGCGTACGTATACGTAATATGGCTTATGTAACTTGTGCGACTCACACACAAGGGTTAAACTCGATCAACATTGTTGCAATTGCAGTAGCCGTTACAGTAAATCCCCTACAAGCATCACCGCCTATTTACCCCTCCCCTTCCTGCCATCGACCAACTATTTAATCGGCTGATATTTATTATTCGCATTGTCATCAAAATCAAAAAAAAAAAACAACGCAAAGCAATTTATGCCACGCTCCGCAACTGGGTAGCGGCGAGCAAGTGAAAAACCTGATTATTAGAATAGTGCTTAAACCAGCACAACACACAAAAACAAAAACAAAAACATGAGATTTAGATGGAGAGTCGTACGGAAAATAAACATATCGTTAGCCAGTGGCTGCCACCTGACGATGACCGGGCGACCCAGCGACAATCAAACTCAAATTGCACAACAACAAACAAGTCGCAAGTTAATTGCATTCACTGTATGCTCGACTAGCAGTATGCCCTGTAACATGATCTAAAAATAACCTCTTCAACCCTACACACCCTTAATTTGAGGATTATAAAGTTAAAGATATGTTATCGATTGAATATTTAATCAATACAAGAGTTTCGTTCCAAACAAAACCCATTAAAAATGAGATCGAATCAAAAGCAAGCAAGACTTCAAGCTGCATGCTTCACACATTACAGGGTATACTGACGATCGAGACGCTGGCTGGCTGGTGAGCTGACTTGGTTGAGTCAATCGGAACACACCAGACTGACGGGCACTTGCCTGCGCTTATAAGGCGTTTTACAAAAATCCACTTGGCACGAACACGAAACGAGATAAGCCTACGAAACCGGACAACTGCGACACTGTGCTACCAAATTGCAATGTGCCTCTCTCTGTCCCCTTCTCTCTCCAGCTTGCTCTTTATTTGTATGTATGTGGATTAGGGATGGACCAAACAAAAAGTTTACAATTATTTCATGAATATCAAAGCAACCTTTGCATAAGAACTTAACAGAGACGCTAGTCTAAAAGTAATTTTCATTGCTTTTCAAAGCATTGACTTGAGTAAATCTTTGCTGAAATCAAATAAAATTTTTCAAAATGAATCTTCGAAACGGAAAAGTTGTTGGCCGTCCAAATAATGTTGCTGAAAATGCAGATCTACATCATAATACATTAAACGATGCATTGCTGGATGAATTTGACGCAAACGATGTCAATAATGATAATACCAACAACGAATTGGAAGTAATGTTAGGAGTTCAACTTTTCCTAAAAGATTTCGCTGAAGTCGACGAATTGCCGTTGCCTTATCCCGAAGAGGCTCAACCAGAGCGAATCGTATGTTATAAATTTGTAAGATTTTTGCCTCAACATTTATAATAAGCGTTTTTAACCTATCCCTAGAATCGCTTCTATTTTGTTTTTTTGGGTCTACTGCTTGTCATTATAATTGCAGTTTGCGTAATTGATGATTCCGAGCCGGAGTTTGCCTAATAAGAGATAACCGAAATGAAAGATTAAACAAATGTTTTTAAACATTTGTGCAATAACTTATAATAAAATATAATTGTCCATCTCTAGCTAAAGGCAGATATGTGTGCATGTGTCACTGGTTCAGCGACTAATTGAGTTTGAATGGGAGAATCGCGGTTAGGTGGTACTAGGGGAAGAACGATGGAGCAACAACTGTACTCGACTGTGGGCGTGGGCAACGCAGGCGATCATTGTCACAACACACGCAGGTGTCAAAGCATCCGTCACGTCCACTTAAAGCAGCCATTCATTCAATTTGTTGGCTGTTACTGGTTGTTGTTGTTGCTGCTGTTGCTGTTGCTTTGATTCATTCATTAAACGAATTGGGCTGCACATAAAACTCTTGGCTGGCCGAGATCAATTGATGCATTTGCATTGCGTTGGCCGTTCTCGTTGTGCCTCTGGCCAAGTAACTGAGCCACGGGAAGTGCATTTCAATGTTGGCCAACGGCAGCGTTTGTCTGTCTATGTTAGCCATATGCAAATGTCTGCCTAAGGGGAAATATGCCACACAAACATGCATGCATTTAGACTAGAAGGTATTCTATTTACTAATTTGAAGTTTATTCCGGAAAGAAATCACAGTTGACTTAGCATTAAAACTCAACTGAGCATATATTTTGAAGCATATTATCTATTAGATTTTCATATTAACGACGAAAAACAAGTATATTTTATTAAAATAAATAATATTTATATTTTCTATTGTGCAACATGAAACTTCGCAGCGGAAAAGTTATTGGATCATGCGGATCAAGCACAGAGGTGGGTTACGATGAGACTTTAGAAATGCCAGGATGTCGTCATCAGCCAACTGCACAATTGCCAGAGGCCAATGATGAGGAAATACTAGATGTTGTTGATGAAGAACTACCGGAATATAAAGATGAAGAACTAACGGAATCGAATGATGGAGAACTAACTGAATCTGATGATGAAGAACTTCCGGAATCTAATGATGAAGAACTAACTGAATCTGATGATGAAGAACTAACCGAATCTAATGATGAAGATCTACCGGAATCTGATGATGAAGATCTACCGGAATGTGATAATGAAGAACTAACCGAATCTAACGTTAAGAAACTAACGGAGTTCAATAATGAAGAACAAGCAGAGATTAATGATGAAATGCCGGAATTTATTGATGTGGATCTATCAGATGTCACATATGAAGTACTACCGCCGGTTGAATATGAAGATCTATCGAGAAATGTTAATGTAGAAGAATTGCCAGAGAATAATGATGAAGAGCCGCTGGTTGCTGCTGTTGAAGTTGTTCGCACATTACCACAGGTACATGATAAAAAGTTTGTAAATTTCTTCGTAAAGGTTAACCATTTAATATAAACCTAGATTGGTTTTGGCCTTTGCGCAACAGTTGCGTGTGTGATATCTGCCATAATTATAACCAAGATGGCCGGAGTTTTCTAGTCCTATCAATCTACCTGATATCTTTGCATGTGATGAAGCTTAGGATGTTTCGTTATTCGTTTGTTTGGTTTTAAATTAATTAAATAAAAAATTATAATAAAATGTACCATAAATAGAATATGATAACTTTATATTTTTGTGGATGGTAGCTCTACTTACTTGTGGCCCAATTCGTGTGTGATTGTATGGGATAGCATGATGCCGTTGTCCTCATTGACGCTGCACGATTGCTTCGGCTTGCACATGCCACCCACATTCGCCAGCCCCAAGGTCCTGCAAGCAACAATAGGTCGGTGAGCAGAGAAAGAAAGCTAAGAAACCTTATCAAAACTTACATGCAATTGTTGCCGCAAATATTTTTACGTGTTATCAATATGGCCACATCATGATGATGCGGATCCTTCTCATTGATGGTGTTGAGCTTGTGCTGCCAACTGCAGAAACGATCCAAATTCTTTTGGGCATTCTGCGTTAGATTCAGCTCCGGTTCCGTGTCGTTCTCCTGCAGCTCAATGATGCGCACCACAACGATCTCAATGGCATTGCCAATGCTGGGATCCTTGTAGAGGGCGGAGACCATGTTCATGATGGTTAACAGATAGCTGACGACATCCTTGTGAAATGCGGACATTGTTGCATCTGCCACAATCAGTGTCTCCACATGTCGTGGACTGCTAATCGAGCGTTTGTTACGCTCCACATGCGACGCCAACTTGAACTCCGCCTCTGGTTGTGTCTCGTATTTGAATTTTGTGTGCGGATGTGTATGTGGATGCGAATGGGGACGAGAATGATGATGGTAACGATGCATACGATTACGATTACGATTTCGATGATGATGATGATGATGATGATGGCGACGCACCTTGCGACCGCCTTGTATTTTAAATTTACCACGCGCCTGCCACTCCAAACGTGTCTCCATGCGTCGCCGCGGTTCCCTCGTGCCACAATTACTAACGGCATTTTGGCTATGGCTTTGATTGTGGTTACGCTGCTCCTTGCGCTGCTGTCTGCGCTTGTGACCACGACGCCACTTCTGCTCGCCCGCCTAACAAATGGGCTGGCAAATTAGCGGCGAGTTTTGTTGTCCATTGGTTTTTTTTGCTTTGGCTTACCTTCTGTTTGGGCTTCACGGAGGAGCGTTGGAATACCACATGCGGATGGCCATTGATTGGATGTGCCACATGCTGTTTGGAGGGCTCTATGTAATATTCATTGCTGGCCGTCTTAATGTGACCAACCTGAAGGGCGAAGAAAATTAGTGTGCAATGCAAAAGACTTAGGCAACAAACTTGCTTTAACCAAAAACGACTTAGACAGGAAACTTGCTCCAAGTGCCATTAAGTTAAGTGTTAACTCACCAAGCCTGAAGAGCAGGTGGATATGGCCACATTGGCACTGGGTTGACCCCGCACCTTGCCATGAAAATGACAATTAAGCTGTTGCGCTGACGGCGCCGCTCGCGTCCTCAGTTCTCGACGATGACGCTCCACAACCAGATGCGGCGCCAGAAAGTAACTTTGCGGCCTGTAAAACGCACAATCTGAATGAGAACAACAGTGGGCAGAGCAACAACTGCTTAAACCCTTACGTCAGCTCCAGATGCAGCGTCTCATCGCTCAATGGCAGCTCAATGTGCAGCTCCGGCTCTGCATGTGCCTCTGCGCTGCGGCGATGCCGTCGATGATCCAAGTCGTGGGCATAGTGAAGTGTGTGTGTCATGAAGGCACCATCGGCGTGCACACGCCGTGGCACCACCAACTGCCCCTCGCCCGGCAACAGCTCATCTGTGTGCAGGCCGTACAGCAGATGGCAACTTGTGGATTGCAGAAGCCACAGGCGGAGCAGCGTGCTCAGATATAGTTGCTTCATAATCTGTATTCTTAAATTTACGCAAAGAATTTTTACAACTGTTTCTCTCTTATCAACTCTCGCTCTCTCTCTCTCTCTCTCTCTTTCTCTCTGTCTTGGTATCTCTTGCTCTCTGTGCGTGTTTTTAGTTTTACCAAAGCTCTTGTAGCCTTTTAGCCGTTGTCCATGCGTTTTAGCAGCTTGGAAATTAACGGGCACATGGCAGCAATTGCATTCTATGCACGTCCCTTGAAACCTTATCAACGGTCAGATTCAATCAGCCTGAGCTGAAAGAGCAAGAAAAACATAGGAAGTTGAAAGAATATTCCAATCATATTAGCCATAGTATTCAAACTCAGTTGAGAAATTATCTTGAAGCATAAAGTTTATTATAGAAGCTGAAACAAATATATGTATATATTTCTAATTATTATTTCAAAAAAGCAAAATCTATTTTCTATTGTTAACCATGAAACTCCGCAGTGGACGCATTATTGGTTGTGAACTATACGAAGCAATGGCAGAAGTGGCTCACGATAACACAGTAGAAATGCCGGGGTATCGTCATCAGCCAATTGCACAATTGCCACAGAACATGGATGAAGGAATACCAGAGGTCAATAATGTAGAACTTCCATGGGCCTATGATGTAGAGTTATCGGAGATCAATGATGTAGAGCTACCAGAGGTCGATGGTGAAGAACTACCGGAATTTGACGATGTAGAATTATCGGAGGTCAATGATCAAGAACTTCCGGGGGCCTATGATGTAGAGTTATTGCAAATCAATGATGTAGAGCTACCAGAGGTTTATGATGTAGAAATATTGGAATTAGACAATGTAGAATTATCGGAGGTCAATGATCAAGCATTTCCGGGGGCCTATGATGTAGAGTTATCGGAGATCAATGATGTAGAGCTACCAGAGGTCGATGGTGAAGAACTACCGGAATTTGACGATGTAGAATTATCGGAGGTCAATGATCAAGCACTTCCGGGGGCCTATGATGTAGAGTTATCGGAGATCAATGATGTAGAGCTACCAGTGGTCGATGGTGAAGAACTAACGGAATTTGACGATGTAGAATTATCGGAGGTCAGTGATCAAGAACTTCCTAAGGCGTACAATGTTGAGTTCCCGGAGATCAATGATGTAGAACTACCAGAGGTCGATAATGAAAAACTACCGGATTTTATGGATGTGGACAATTTTGAAGAACTACCGGAGGTTAATCAAGAGCTACCGGGATTTTATAATGTTGAGCTATCGGAGTTTAATAGTGAAGAGCTACTGGAATTTTTTGAAGTTGAGCTACCGCAGGTCAATAATGAAGAACTACTGGAGATTGATGAAGAAGAACTACTGGCACTTGATGATGTAGAACTGTCGGAGTTTAACGATGAAGAACTATTGGCATTTGAGGCTGCTGAATTTCCGGATGCTACCAATGAAGAACTACCGCAGGTTAATGACCAAGAATTGCCAGAGGTCAATGATGAAGAGCCGCTGGATGCCGATGATTAAGAATATATTAGATAGTTAGTTTGTAGTATGATTCAGTTTATTAAAAATTCGCTTGTTAATTTATATATTTTTTAAAACAGAAATGTTAAAAGCATAAGACGGAATAAAAAGTATAAAAAAAGGAATTTGGATAATTTGGGTATTTGCTAGTCAATAACATCTTAACCAAATCACTTTTAGTTGCAATTAAATCCATGTTTAAGTAGCCGACAGTGGCAGACAGCAAGTGTCGTTGTGTCATTGTGATTTGAGACACTTAACGCTTACCGAACAACAACAAGCAAAAACTAAAACAACAACAACATATATTAATAATAACATATATGTATATATATAGCATTGCAACCGCAGCTGTTGTTGGTGTTTAGCTTTGGGCGAACGTTGTCTTTGCCAATGCATTCAGATTGAATTTCAATTGTGTTTGCGCATTGCATCAAAAGCTGATTTGTGGCAGCAATTTTGTAGCTGGTAACTGGCGCCAACATTTTGATTGGCAGTTGTGGCGACAGCAGGACGCACAGGACGCAGCGCCACAAGTTGTTGCAATGCCGCAGAAACAAACAGGCAACAAATTATGGCAATAATTTCTGCGAAAAACACAAAGAAATACTATTTCCAGTTAATAAATAAAACCTAATTTGCTTTGGCTTTTTGGCAAAACGTGCGTTCCGAAAACTGGAGCCAGGGGGGGGGCCTTGGGAGAGAGCTTATAGATGTGTTTTTTTTTTCGGGCACTGCCCACAGAGACAATGGCTAGAGGAGAACAACAATTTTTGTAGCCAAGAAACGGGCAATAAAATTAAGCAAATAATTTGAATGCGGCGCTTCAAAGGCAAACTAAACACACACACACACACACACACACACACACACATACACACGAACACAACAACAACATTGTGTGTCATTATCAAAGCAACACACGACAACTTAATTATTCAACAAATGAAAAGATGACGAAGTCATCGTGGAGAGGATCGCAAATCGCCAATCACAGATCGAAGCTGGGAATATAACTATAGACTAAAGACTAATGTTGTTGTTGTTGCTCTTATCACGATCACGATTTGTAATTTATGATAAATGTTGGCAATTCCATTAATAAAATTAAATAAAGCTCATTAGCTGAACAAAAAAAAACCCTATTTTTGTTTTTGTGCTTCTCTCTTTTGTTATTGTTTTTTTTTTTTTTTCTTAAGCACAAAACGTGCCCAAAATAGCCCCAAATCTGTTGAACTTCAAAGCTTTGAACGTCGACTTTTATATACTCTAACCTCGAACTCAACAGCTCAATCAGACGGCAACTCTATTAACATAAAAGCTTCTATTGAAAGCGTATTCGAGTTGAAGCGGCGCCGTTTTAATGCAATATCTGATCGCTTAGTCTCATCCTGATTTAAGTGACACTTTTAATCGCAATCGCGGCAAAACATGAAAGCCCATCGCACACAAATTGCCAAGCGCCACATTATCATATTTGAAATGTTTAAGATGCGATGTTCACAGAAGCTTCCGCTTAACACTCGTTAAAAGTCTCCAAGTTGATTGTCGCCAGTCGCCAGTCGCTAGCTATTCTATTATGCTGCAGTGCGTCGTCGATCAGGCGCCACTTTTAATTATCAATCAATCACATTTGATGGCTCCCCCCCCCCTTTGCCACAATTAAATGTTAGCCAATACCTTTACTACAACTATCTCCAATACATTTTTTTCCCATTCAGCATTCAGCATTTATCAATCTCTTGCATCCGTTGCAAGCATTGATCAATGATGTTGTCTAGCCACGCTGATTGATGAACTGTTATCGTTCGTACGACACATTTCCCTATCAGCCCGGAAGTATCTATCTATCTGTGTGTGAGACGTTACTGAAGACTGAGGTGTATCATCGTGGGTCTTCTGGATATTCGAAGAGCTTTCTGGGTCAAGTAGACTAGAAGTCACCGATAACAGAAACCTGGAAACCTTTTCAAGATCTGTTAGTTCGGTCCTTTCCCATAAGAGTTTACTTTTTTTGGGTTCTTTGGAATTCATTTAGAAAAGTTATCGTTTAAATCCCTATATTATCGATAAATAAAGCACACTTTAGTGAATCATTTTTGTATTTTTTTTTTTTGAGCATTCAGCCACGCTTTGATATGATCTCACATAGTTTCTCCATTTAGGAAATTTTCCTCTCTTGCCAATTTCACTCTACTCGACGATTGGGATTTAACTGCAATATATTATTATTATGTTTAGTTTTTGTCAATGACTTGGCGTTGGCGTTCGAAATGTGACATTTGTCAACAGCTTTGTTGACGCTTTGCTTAATTTATTAGCCACGTTTTGTTGGCGCTTTACATTTGGTTTGGCTGCTTGATCACATCATCATCATATCTCATCTTCTCGTATTGATAATAATCATCATCATCTGTTTCTTCAACATCATCATGATCATTAGAGCCGGCAATGGCAATGAGCTGAGCCAAGCCGAGCTCCAATGGCTAGCCAAATCTCGACATTGTATGCAAATAATGCGACCAAAAAGACAAACACAAAAACACCCAAAAAGCCATAATAAACAAGCAAAAAAACAAAGTTGTTTAAATACAAAATACCCAAAAAAAACCAAGGAGTGCAAAAAGCAAAAGCATTGTGCAAATGTACACTGAACAAAACCGATTGGCTAATAAAGAAAAAAAGTTTTGTATTATTATTTCTCCTGAAATTGGTTTTCTAGTTTTTATGGTCAATATAAAAAAAAAAAAATGTATACCTTAACAGTTCCGAAAAAAAGAGCTTTAAAACATTTTTCTCCAAAAATGTAGTTACGAAGCATCTGCTGACTGGCCATGTGGCCAAAATTTAATAGTTTTGAAAATGGCAAATTGTAGGAAGTTGGCGAAGAAGCAAAGAAATGGATCCCAGGTTAGGCCATAGAAAGATTTCACTTTGTTAGTGCGAGTCGGAGACGAGACCAAAGCAATTTAAACGCCTACCTAAAATAACAAACAGCCAAGAGAGACAGACAGACTGAGAGAGAGAAAGAGAGAGAGAGAGAGACTCCCATTGCTAGCTGTAGCTTCATTCATACATAATTCTTTTCATTCATTCATGCGTTGTAGTTTCATTGAAGCAAACACACACACATACACACAAAAACACACACACACACATAGACACGCACACCCAATGCGAGGCACACTGTTTTTATTTTTATGAATGAAATGAAACCTTTAACGTAAAATGCAAAGCAACTAGCAATATGGGTGTTGGGTAGAAGGGGGTAAAGCTGGGGGTAAAGAAGTAGAGGGAAGTCTACTCTGGCCAGATCGCACGTAACTTTAACGAATGATTACTTGCATATGTATGTTGTTGTTGCTGTTGCTGTTGCTGTTGTTGTCGCTGTTACCGTCTCGAGGCATATATTTTAATATCCATAGTGGCGGGCGTCTCCGCGTCGGTTCCATCGCATGTGGGACGAAAATGTATTTTTTATGGCGACGTCGTATTCGTATTATTTTTTTTTGTTTTTTTCTCTCTCTCGTCTCTTCTCTTCATTTTACATATATATATATTTGAAAAATCATACCCTGTAGCTAATGAAACTTAGGATATGAAAGTTATTAAAAGCTTGAGTGAGCTTTTAAGTGCTTTTGTGGCTCGTTTTGTTCCTTTGAGCGCGGTAAAGAACAAGTTCAACTGTTAAACGAACTAGTCGTTCTTCAAGTTCTTTTGTTCGTTGGTTTTATCATTAAGTTCCTTTGTGCTGATTCAAACACGAGTGAACACAGGGTATCAACACGTTGAGCTATTTTGACTGAAGCAACTCCTTACTTTTTTTAGTTGTTGTTGTTGCCGTACAACAAATGCAGGCCATAAATTTTGCACAGGCGTTGCTTCGGGATGGCCACATAGATCGTCACATATGATGGGTAGACAAACGCACACACACACAAACACACACACGCAAGGAGTGAGAGAGGTGTCAAGGGGAATTTGAAGAGGCTTGGAAGAGACGCACTGCAGCGAGCCGCAAAAAATACGTTAAAACAAATCAGTTAATTTGATTTTATTTGAGCTGCCTTATACATTGTTGTTGTTGTTGCTGCTGGCCAAAAAAAAAACATGCGCCGCGTTTATTTTGACCATTTTTGGGAGTTGCTGGTGGCATTTTTTTCTTTTTTTTCATTTTAATTTGGCTTGCCTGACTTTGTGTATCTCTTAGATACATATACACATCTGTATCTGTGTGTCTGTGTGTGTGTGTGTTGGCTGAGATCACACAGGAAATTAGCTTAATATATGGCTACCGTTTGTGGCTCAACGACAATAGGAATAACAACAATAACGAGAAATAAAGAAAATTATTAACCGACACTTTTGGAACATTAAATCAAAATTTTTGAACGCATGCATTACAGTCATGACTGGATAAAGTGCACAGAATGTATATAACTATATTAGAAAACCTATTTTACAACTGCATAAAAAGTTTATAATTGCTTTTAGTTTAATATTTTTCAAATAAATCCTTTTTTTTCCCACTTTAAGTATAAATTAAATATTATTATTTAGTTGGGATACTTTCTATGCTCTTTTAAGTAACTTAAGGATGATAGAAATACAAATTTGTTCTGAAGGATATAAATATATTTAAGTTAAGGTATAATACGGATGTTAAAAGTCCCCAAAACTATTATCAAAGATTTCTATCCACTAAAAAGCTTTTGAACGTTCATTTGAAAGTGTTTGGAATTATTGATTAGGGTTCCAATAGGTCTTTAAAGTCTTTTTAAGATCCCAATCTTAATTAATAGTATTGATAACAGTAACAAAAACTTACCTGTAATA
Organism: Scaptomyza caliginosa; assembly: GCA_035044725.1. Taxonomy (NCBI): domain Eukaryota; kingdom Metazoa; phylum Arthropoda; class Insecta; order Diptera; family Drosophilidae; genus Scaptomyza; species Scaptomyza caliginosa. Next base: position 388,421 of record JAWNNR010000482.1, read on the forward strand.
TGCTATAATTGTGGTCTTTTGTTGTATTTTTGTATTTGTTGGTTTCCACTGAATGAAGCCAGCAAAGATGTTAACCGCAAATACCGAATACTATGTCGTACTGATCGTAATTATGATGCTAATGCTGATGATTATGATGTTTATGTTGCTCAGATGATGTCAGGTAAATACTGTGAAACGCCAGAACACACACACAAAACAAAACAGAACAAAACAAAACAAAAATTCAACCAAAAAAAAAAAAAAGTAAGACAACAACAACGCGAATAAATATCTATATGCGCCGGCAATGACGTAGCGATTTTTAATTTTATTTTCTTCAATATTGAATTAGTTTCTGTTTCCGTTCTGTTTTTTTGTTTGTTGGTTCTTCCTTTTAACTTTTCGTCACTTCTTTTATTGCTGTTGTTGTTGCGCATGCGCTTTAATAATCAAAGCTAAATACAAAAAAATATATGCACAAAATTCAATTTAAATATCGAACAAAATTCATGGAAATGAAATTTTTGGCGCGCGCTTTTTCGCGTTTTTTTTTTGTTTTTGTTTTTGTGCCAAACGCTTTTATCGATGGCAAAATCAATTTCAATTTCAATTTGAATGCGCTTGGAAGCTTGTGCACAGAGACTTACACATGCACGCGCTTACACACTCATACACACACACACACACACACTCACGCACACACGAACACGCCGGCGCAGTCGCCGTTCGGACTCAAACTAAGTGAAAATTGCAAGCGTTCACTGGTTTTATTCAAAGGAAAGATTGGGGAGCCCAGAGCCATAGTCATAGCCGTAGCCAAAAGAGTCGAGCCGAGGCGAGACGAAACGGGCCGAGCCAGCGCCGGTGCCAAACGAACGAAGCCGAACCTGACCAAAACGAATGAACACAACAAGCGAGCACGAGCGCGATCTTCACAGCAGCAGCAGCAGCACAAACAGCAGCAGCGCTGATCTCGCAATGAATGTTTTGCTGCCGGCAGTGACTTTTGCTCTCTCTCTCTCTCTCTCTGTCTCTACATAACCGTTGGCGTCAAAGTCGGCGTCTTGGTGCCGCGTCAGTGCTGCATGTGACCCCCAGCGAATACCCCACCAAAAGGAAATGCGACTGCTGCGCTCATGTTAGCCGATGCTGGCTGCCTGGCACTGACCCTGTCCTCGTCTCTATGGTCCATTATCAACATTGTCATCTGTCTGGAGTTGTTATTGCTATTGTTATTATGATTGTTGTTGTTGCTCTGCGTGGCGCTATCAGGCAAACTGTTTGCCTTATACATACATACATACATATGTAATTATAATCATATCGTGAATATCTTATGCTTCTTCCTTTTATTCTCTTGGTTTATGTCTCTTTTCATTATGACTCGCCCGCTCGCTTGCGCAGAAATTGCTGCCTTATCTCGCTCCAGTTCCAGAAATTACTACAAAAACAACGAAAAACGACAAGGTGGCGCCGCAGCGTAGTCAAGGACGGCACCGTTAAACACGAAGAGGAACAAACACCAGGCGCCTGCGGCTACAAAAAGGGGAGTAAATTGTTTAAAATTATCACATTGTTAAAAAACAACACCAACAACAACAAGCAGAGTTGCTGTCGCTAGCAGACAGCCGAACGCAGCACAAGAAAAGAGTGGTAAAGTGTAAAGAAGCAGATCATTAACGATGCGCCGAGGCGCGCAAAAATAGCCACGAGGAGAACAAATCTTTAATGGTACAGTGGGACGCGATTTAATATTTTTTGTAGAGAACCATTTTCAGTTTGTTATCTGTGCTTTGCAAAACTTCTAAAATATTTTCGCCACTGTGTATTTTTATGGACTAAAGCGTCAGCGTTGACGTCGACAGCGGCGTCGTCGTCGTCGTCAACTTTGTTGCACGTTATTTTTAAAAATTTGTTGTGTATGTGGCGCCCCGTTTGATTTTTAGGCGCCAAGCAGCAGCAGCGGCGGTGGCGTTTGGCGGCAAATTGTGGCGACACGTCTGCAGCTGGAGCAGCAGCAGCAGCAGCAACAGCAGATACAAATGCGATAATGTAGAGAAGGTACAACAATAGCAATAGCAACAGCAACAGCAACAACAGAATTGAGATACAAGATAAGAGCAATGCACGGAGAGGCGCGACAGCAAGCAGACGCCAGCCAAAGACGCGTCGCGCAGCATCACAGCCCGCCAACGCCGACGCTGACGGTGACGCCGACGATAGCGATGCCAACAGATATCAAACACGTCTCAATCTAAAATCATTCAGGGACAGAAAGGTACCCTTACAGAAGACGCTTGAATCGTTTGTCGTTTTGTCCAATATGATTCCTCAGCACTATACAGCGCAAGTGTATTTAATGTTCGGTTAGTTGTTATTTGTTGTTGTTGGCTTTTTGCCGGTGAACTGCCGCCAACGCCGCTCAATTAACAATGAAAAGTCGGACTGGTACGTAATAATATATTTTTATCTGATTATACCTGGCAGAGTAGACAACAGACTGGCTTAGAGATGCAAGCGTGTTTGACTCAGCTATCTACCAGCCATTTATGTTGTCTATTTAATCTAGTTTAAATTAGCATTGTAGTTTCTGTTTAATGGGTATTCATCTTGGTGCTGAGTTCGTGAGTTCCAAAATCTATGAAAATCCAACACGAACTCAACTCTATACGTATACGAGACACAAATCGTGCGTTGGGAAACATAACTCCCAAGCAACAAGCATCATCCTGGTTGTTGTGCATTTGTATTGAGATTTTTTCGCGTGACTCTCATGTCAGATCTCTAATCAAACAAATCTCACTTGTGGCGCCATAGTCGCCGCGCATCAATGTGACGCCACATGCGTTCGCCGCTGTTGTGTCCGTGTGCGTGTGGCGCCAAGATTGTAAAATACTGCTTACATTTTGCAGCTGAATAAATTATATGCCACATTGTGTGTCCAGGTAGCATTGTTCGTTGCTTATGTTACTTATTTGAAATGACCATTTGAATTTCAATATGAAAATCAAACAAGTTTAGCACGCGCTAACGTTGACATGTGAATGGCAATCACAAGTAAAGAAGTAAACAAACCATGAACAGCTGTTCGTCGACCAGGGCTTCAAAAACACTCCGCTAGCTTAATGATAGAAAACAGATAGTAGAGTTGCTTGGGGTAGATTATTAGAAAATTAGTATTTATTTTTGAAGATTTCGTATTACTGTCCATTGCATGACAACATTAATGCATATATTTGACAACATTTTTATTTTAAGCAGCATACTGTACGTTTGCTGTTCAAAAGCGCCGCGCTGTTGGTCAGCTGTCAAACAAACAGTTGGCAGCCCTGTGTACGGTTACAGTGCGACTGTCAAAAACCACATAAAAAAAGTTGTCTGCTCGGTATTAAAAATTTTGTAGCGCTGCTAAATATTTTCTAGCATATCGGTAAGTTTCGTTTGTGTTGACACCAATTAGCCAAAGTGATCTGGTAAGCGCTTTTAAGCCTGGCAAGTTGCAAGCAAGCTGCAGACAGCTACAAATCGATATGTGGCTGCTGTAGCTGCTTGCAACTTATGTAATTGCGAGTTGGATTCGATGTTGTTGCCATTTCAACGGTGTTTGTCAATTTGATTTGTTGCAGAAAATATGATACGTGCACCGCTTGTGAAGGCGCTGGGCGCACTCGGCTCACCCACACACCAATTCGCCAGCCGAGCAGTGCGCACCAGCGCAATTCTGGCCCAAACACCGGCCAAGGCGCCCGAAAAGATTGAAGTCTTTGTTGATGATATTCCCGTTATGGTGCTGCCAGGCACCACAGTGCTACAGGTTAGACGTGCATTGATGCTAATACACAGAAAAAAACCTACTTACCACCTGTTTACTTGTTTTGGTTTGCATTGGTTAGGCTGCTGCTGAGGTTGGTGTGGAGATTCCACGTTTCTGCTACCACGAGCGTTTGGCCGTCGCCGGCAACTGTCGCATGTGTTTGGTAGAGGTGGAGAAGAGTCCCAAACCAGTTGCCGCCTGTGCTATGCCTGTCATGAAGGGCTGGCGCATTAAAACCAACTCCGATCTGACCCGCAAGGCACGCGAGGGCGTCATGGAGTTTCTGCTAATGAATCATCCACTTGATTGTCCCATTTGTGATCAGGGTGGCGAGTGTGATCTGCAAGATCAGGCCATGGCCTTTGGCTCCGATCGTTCGCGTTTCACGGACATCAACTACACGGGCAAGCGGTAAGATGGTTTAGGCTATTATATATATGGTATTATCATTTGCAATTGCTTTTCAGTGCCGTGGAGGATAAGGATATTGGACCGCTGGTGAAGACAGTGATGACACGTTGCATTCACTGCACACGCTGCGTGCGCTTCGCCTCGGAAATTGCTGGCGTCGATGATTTGGGCACAACGGGACGTGGCAACGATATGCAAATTGGCACCTATGTAGAGAAGCTCTTCCTTACCGAGTTGTCGGGCAATGTGATTGATTTGTGCCCCGTTGGCGCTTTGACCAACAAGCCCTACAGCTTTGTTGCACGTCCTTGGGAGATACGCAAGGTGGACAGCATTGATGTGCTCGATGCTGTTGGCAGCAACATTGTTGTTAGCACTCGCACCAACGAAGTGCTGCGCATTCTGCCTCGCGAGAACGAGGATGTCAACGAGGAGTGGCTGGCGGACAAGTCGCGCTTCGCATGCGACGGCTTGAAGCGTCAGCGTTTGGTTGCACCCATGGTGCGCATGCCCAACGGTGAGCTGCAGGCGGTTGAGTGGGAGGGTGCACTCATCGCTGTGGCCAAGGCCCTGAAGAAGGCAAATGGACAGGTTGCTGGCGTTGCCGGTCAACTGGCTGATGTGGAGGCAATGGTGGCACTCAAGGATCTGGTCAATCGTCTTAATGGCGAGCACTTGGTCACTGAACAGGATTTCATCAAGGGCAGTGGCATTGATGTGCGCTCCAGCTACTTGCTCAACAGCACAATTGCAGGTGGGTCATCCTTAGCTACGATTACTGTGAATTCTCTTTCAATATCTGTTTTAATATAGGTCTGGAGACGGCTGATGCTGTGCTGCTGGTGGGCACCAATCCACGCTATGAGGCACCGCTGGTGAATACGCGTCTGCGCAAGGCTTACGTTCACAATGAGCTGCAGATTGCATCGATTGGACCCAACATTGATTTGTCGTATGAGCATGAGAATTTGGGCGCCGATGCTAGCCTCATTAAGGAAGTGTGCAGTGGTAGTCATGCCTTCTCCAAAGTGCTCGAAGGTGCCAAGAAGCCAGCCATTATCATTGGCGTTGATCTGCTGGAGCGTCCCGATGGCGCTGCCATTCATGCCACCATCGCCGAGTACTGCCAGAAGCTAAAGAAACCAGTGAGTGCACTGAGCAAGTAGTCTTGTTAAGTTGTCTAATCTTATCATTAAACAGGATTGGAATCCTTTCAATGTGCTGCATCACAGCGCCTCCCAGGTGGGCGCCTTTGATGTGGGCTACCAGCCAGGTGTACAGCGTGTTGTGCAGGCACAGCCCAAGGTGCTCTTCCTGCTCAATGCCGATGCTGGCAAATTGACGCGCGATCAATTGCCCAAGGATTGCTTTGTTGTCTATATTGGATCGCATGGCGATAATGGTGCTTCCATTGCGGACGCTGTTCTGCCTGGAGCCGCTTACACCGAAAAGCAAGCGATCTATGTGAACACAGAGGGTCGACCACAGCAAACACATCCAGGTGTCTCGCCACCAGGCATGGCACGTGAGGATTGGAAGATAATACGCGCTCTGTCCGAGGTGATGGGCAAACCCTTGGCCTACGACACACTCGATGAGCTGCGCTCTCGCCTCACCGATATGGCGCCGCATCTAACACGCTTTGGACAACTGCAGCAGGCGGGCAACACTGAAGTGGGCGCACAGGCCACACCCGTTAGTCATGCTTTCTTGACACATGTAATATGAATGCTAATGTTTCTTGTATTTGCAGAGCAAATCCATCAGCAGCACCGCAATCGATGTGAAGCAAAAGGAGCTGCGCGACTATTTCATGACCGATGCCATTTCGCGTGCCTCACCAACCATGGCCAAGTGCATATCGGCGGTCAACAAGCAACAGCGTCAGGATGAGGCTACCAAACAGTGTGCAGCTAACTAAGCGAATATGTCCCTAGCCCCAATTCTGAGATCTGATCTAACATAAATATTAAATAATTAACTTTGTTTTTTTTTGCCTCCTTACTCGTATACAAACATCTTTTGCTTAAACCAGCAGCAGCAGCTGGATTATAGTATCCAGTGCAAAAGATTTCTAAAATGAAAACAGTTTTCGAAGTTGGGGGATAGCTGAGCGCTGCGCACTGTGTTAATAATATGTCTTTTGAATTTGTTAAAAATCCAATTATACAATACGAAAGTAGGAAAACAACAATGAAAGAAAATTTAAAAAAACCACACACAGACACACATACAAACTTAAAATAAACGTGAAATAGAAAAAATACTCGATACAACTATATACTATATATCTATATATGTTTGTCACGAGTTATGTGCTATATACATATGTACAGCCATCTCGCTCTTGTGCCCTTCTATCGCACTCTAATCGGTTGCCAAGCTATAGCTATAAATATATATAGATGATACAAGATTAAGGATCGTTTAAGGCGAGTTTTCTTTAAGGGTTTGCTATGGTTGATGTACTTCACCTAGTGGCGATGAATTTATATATTTATAAATACATGAGAATGAGAATCCTGCTAAAGAGGATGACATGGTCTGTAGACCGCATTCTAAGCCGAGATACGAACTTCCAGCTGGGTAATTCCCTAAAGCACAAAGTAACATATCTGGTACCTCAAAATGCTGACCAACAGTCAAGCTTGGCCTTCTTTAAGAAGTAGCTTATTTGCTAATAGAAAAAATAGTAAAAACACATTTGTTTTTGTATGTGGGTGAAAAAATTTCTATTTCATACCGTAAAAAATACAGATTTATTTATTATAATATTTAATGTTCCATACATAACATAATTTCGTAATTTTGAGTGAAGGCAGCACACAGTGGAGTTCCTAACAGTTAAACGAATGGTAACTCTTACGGCGAAGACGCTTCAGTTCGACTGAAGTTCAATATTCCCCGCATCACTGTGTAGGCAGCTAAACTATGGTTGTTTGTGTGTGTGGGTGTGTGTGTGTGTGGAGGTGTGTGTAGGTGTATGTTAGTGAGGGATTGTGTATGTTTTTACTATCGAAATTAAATTAAACCTTGAACATTTATCGCTAAGAAGCGGCAACAACTCCAAATTCGTTGATGTCCTCTCCCCAAACCAGCTAATCAGATATAGATGTGGTGTGCGTATGTGCGTGTATTTTTGGGGAGTTTTAGGTGTGTGTGTGTGTGTGTTGGGGGGGCAAGATTAAGATGAAGATTTGCCGTTTAACTGCAGCAACTGGCGGGCGTTGGATCCAGACCAGAGCGCTTGGTAATGCTGAGACGTGTAAACTCCTCGGCAGTTGTTGGATGAATGCCGACGGTGTTCATCAGCGTTGGGATGGTCAGGCCAGACTTGAGGGCGGCAGCAAAGCCTTGAATAACCTCACCAGCAACTGGTCCCAAATAATGAAGGCCATAGACGCGCTGGTCCCCGTTGCGCTGAGCAACAGCCTTCACATAGCAATAGCGTACACTCTTCTGGGGTATAAAGAATTCCGTTGGCTTGTAGTAGCCATGGAATACCTCAATCTCATCAGCACCGTACTTCTTGACGGCATCCTCCTCGCTAAGGCCAACGCAGGCATATTCCAGTGGGGTGAAAACAGTGGTGGCCACATCAGCATAATCCATGCGCAGATCCGCGTCAGCGTAGAGGCGACGGGCAAGCAAACGACCGGCAAGAATAGCAACTGGGGTTAATTCCGGCTTGCCATGGATAATATCACCGACAGCATAGATATGAGGGACATTGGTCGCCTCATCGCAGTCCACCTGAATCTTGTCGTTGTGTGCCAGCACACCGGCATTGGGCAGATTCAGATCATCGACTAGACCCTTGCGGCCAATAGCCCAGAGAACTGTATCAAAGACATCGCTAGCGGTCTCACCGGTCTCTGTGTTCTCGTACATGACCAGCAGGCGGCCATCAGCTTGCTTCTCCACGGACAGTGGCACCGTTTTGTGCAAGAATGGTATGCCGCGTTCCTCCATGGAGGCAGCTACCAGATTGGCCATTTGCTGATCAAAGCCGCGCAGCACAATTGAACGCACCATGACGGTGGGCTCATAGCCCAAGCCCTTCAAGAAACCAGCACACTCCAGACCAATATCTATATGAAAAGTGGGTCACGGAGTATAAATAACATTTTACAAAGTGCTCAGAAACAGGAGAAACTTACAGCCAGCGCCAACGACAAGTGTCTTGCCGGGCTCGCGATCCAAACTGAAGAGATCATCACTGGTAATGCCATACTCAACGGCACCGGGTATATTCGGATAACGTGGTCGGCCACCAACGGCAATAACAAATGTTGCAGCGGTTATGGTACGATCGCCACTCTTAAGCTTGGCATTCAACGTATGTGGATCCACAAACGAGCCCAGGCCATTGATGTACTCGACTTTTCTGTGTGGATGACCACCAAGCAGAATAAGTAAAAGATTCAATATAATGCTGATGATGAGTACTTACTTGTCGCGCAGATCGACACGTGTCACCCAGTTAACAGACTTAATGTGATTCTGCACCGAGGAGACAAGCTTCTTCCAGTCGGGTTTGATTTTATCATCGACATTCCAGCCATAGGCGGCTGCCTCATGTACAGCTTCGCCGAGCAGCGATGCCTGATGCATAAGCTTTTTGGGTATGCAACCGACATTGACACAGGTGCCACCAACGCCCCATTTGGTGCCAATTGGCGTTGGCTTAACATAATCCAAACAGGCAACGCGTGCACCATTGGCCACAGCCTCCTTGGCGCAGGCCAGGCCACCGGATCCGCCACCAATCACAACAAGATCGTAATCATAATTGCCTGTAATGAGAAAAGAATTGCAAATGTCATTAATATAAGATTCGTTTCAATTAGGCTTGTGCTACCCTGTGGCAGCAGCAGCTTCGTCTTCTTCTTCTGCTTTGGCTGGCGTAATCGTATATCCATATAGGCTGAACGATAGATACTGCGTCCCTCGGCTGGTTGCTTATCGGCCAGCGATGCGGGCACAAATTCAAATAGATGCATTAGTCCAGCACCAAGTGCCACAACTGAATCCTTGCTTAATGTTTTATTATTTTGTTTAACGCCTGTTCCGCGTTGTTATTGTTCCATTGTTATTAATTATGCATGTGTGCAAATCAATGTGGAGCAATCAACGAAAGAAACCCCGCCTTGGAATTGTTTTGCGGTTTGCTTTGGACCCCAATAATGTTGTTTGCCATGGTTACCACCGACTATGTAATTACACGATTCGCAAAAGATGTAAAGAAGGTGGTGTGGGAGTTGCCACAGTGAGCAAAAGTGTTAAAGAGAGAGAGAGAAAAAGAAAAAGGAGAGACGTTGCCAGCCCAATGTAAATAAACATGTGATCAAATCTGGCTGGTTTGGCTTGGACACGCTTAAACAATGTCCAATATAATAAATTCAATCATTTAATACTAAAGTTGTGTAGTCAAAAAGTTAAGGAGGAATATATTTCCCTTAGACTTATGATGACAAATTGTTTTCAAAGCAATTAAAACTATTTATTTATGAGTTTGGTCACAAAATGCATTTGTAATAATGGAAAGCTCTAACAATTGAAAACATATATACATATATTTTCTTTTGTTTGTCTCCCCATACAATTTATTTCAACAATGACGGGGTAAAGTTTGAAGCTGAAAAATAGTCAATTTCTTTTTTTTAAGCAAAAGTCCAACTGGATCGACATTGTTTCTGATAAGACTCGTGTACTTTAATCGAAATAGTTTGCTTATCAAACTATTAAAAAAAACAACCAAAACTAATCGTATTGAGTATAGGTTGCTAATATTAGGTTATTGTCAACCTGCATTTCTCGAGATTCAGCTTGTTAATATAGAATATATGTACAAACCTTTAGCTTACTCGAGAGATCAAACAAGTTGAACCTTATGTAAGGGCATAGCAAGTCACGATTGCATTTCGTTACAAACACAATGACGGAGTGTTATTGTAGATGATGATAACGATGACGTAATCTCTTGTCTACCTTTCTCACTCTCTTTGAAATTCTAGTTAATATGCATTGAGAGGATGTGAAATTGTGAAATATTACAATTTATTCTAGAACAATTTGCCCAGCAATTAGCCATCAATGGTAAACAAAATGTGAAATAGCAAGTACACAAGTTAGAAAGTTGTTACCAATTGCCCTTAAGCTGCTGTCCGCTTTGTTGTGATCGTGACTGTGCAGAAAAAAAAGAGCGTTGCCCATGTAAAACAACACAAGTAAAAGCCGGCAAATTATCGATTGACGTTCGATAAGTCTGCTTAAGCGTGGACCGTACGTGCGTAGCAGCGCAGCGCGGGGACGCTTAACAGTTATTGTACATTATATTACAATAAAACATATATGTATATGTAAACACGCATGCATACATATGTGAATATGATTTGATAGAAAGTGTGGAAAGACAGTAAAATTCGCCATTGTGGTTTGTTGGCGCTGCCAATTTTACGGTGAATATTGATCGCCGGCGATTTTTGGTTGGGTTATGTTCAAAGGATGAGCTTACCTCGTAATGTCTTAATCTTGCGCACAGGCTGCTGGTACATGGCCTGCCTATCGCAGTGGGGATGATTAAAGGGTGGCACATTGACGCCGGTGTCACTGGTCGAGTTATCGGCGGAGTTGTGCGAATTGCGACGTGTGGTGCCTTTGTCTGTCATTGTTATAAAATTTCGTCGTTGTTGTTGATATTTGTTACTAAGCGTCTGGTGTAAACTACTGGCAAAAAATGTTTTAGACGGGCTTGACGTAAACATCGTCGCATGCTGCCGCACTAACGTTACGGAAAATCTTGAATTCCACAATGTAAGCGACATATTTGCAGGTATTATTTAAACGAATATTTATGCACGATTGCCGTTTGTGCACAAATTAGTAAGTTATTCGTCCGTTAAGTTATGGCAAATATTCTCAAGATATTTATTGCGCGCTGTGCAATCTTAGAAAAGTTTCGGTTTATTTGGCGAAATCACAAACAGAGAAAAAACGTCGTCGTCAGGCGGCCACACGGCGCTTGGAATGATTGGAAAGTGAGGGCAGCGACGTTCGCTACGTAACAGCAGCAGCGCTGTTGAATGCGAATGCGCGTTGAAAAGGGAATCCGATGAAGATGACGCCTGCTAATAGGGTCGTCAAGCAGTTTTGTTAACCATTAAAAAGACATTGTATTAGAATAATCAACATAAGTTGCATAAATATTACGACTGGAAGTTGCAACAGTTGGTTGCCTTTTGCAGAGTTGCCACACCTCTTATGAAATTCCAATTCTTATCAGACAGTCACATTGCTTTTGTGCACACCTGGCAACTCTGTCAGCTGCCGCCGGCCGCTGTGTCGACGAGTTATAAAAAAAAGTCCGCGATAAACGCAATTAAAAGCAACGTAACCAGCCAGCCTCGAAGAGCAACACAGTGTGCCAGGTTACATTGCCTGTGTCAGTTTTGAAGCTTTACCACAATAAGTTTTATTGTGCCTAATTGCTTAATCTCTCAAGTACAAAAACACGATTAGATTTCGTGACGAAACGAGCGGAAACTAACAATACAATAACAACCATCGAAGCAATAGCAACCTTTAGTTCAACAGGATGAAATCTATTTTAATAACGGGTTGCAATCGCGGCTTGGGTCTAGGCCTGGTGAAGGCGTTGAACGCACTACCGGAGCCGCCGCAGCATCTTTTTACGACTTGCCGAAACTTGGAGCAGGCCACAGTGAGTAAAAATATAGTTTTGTCTGGTCATGTCGCCGGTGGGTGACTCATACAAATTCAACATCACCTACACAATAACACATCGACATCGAACATACGCGAATAATTAAAAAAAAATTACAATAAACTAATAATCGTAACAACAATAACCCGGTTGTCAGAAATAAAGAAAGACAGCAACTACAGCATTCTCATCTTGTGGCATCACCTTTGTTACTCACCTTTACTGTCTACGGGCGCCATGTTTTGTAGTTTTGGCAAGTGTTTTAGGCTAACAAACAATATCAGTAGATATTTCCAAATATTCAATGTATTTTTCAGTTATACTGAGTAGGTGAGCACACTTTCCAACAAGGGTACTGCAACCGCAAAAAGACACGAATAACAAACGCGAAATTTGCCAGAAGACAGTAAAAACTTGAGTTAATCCGCGTCAAACTCTCGCTAGCGAACGCAAATGCGAAATAAGCGGTAAACTTTTTGCAGTTGCTTTTACGCTTTCGGTTCGATGCCTTGCATTGGTTCGATACTCTTGCTGTTCGCTTTCCAGTTGTGGAACGCTGAAATTACCGGCGTATCAGGAAAATATCGATACTTTTGTGATGATAATAATATTTACTTAGACCTATCGATATCATTTTAATACCACAAAACCATCGGTTTGTATAATAGTTTAATGTTAACAAATTGTTGCTATTAAAAATGAGTATTTACTTGTTGAAGAATTATTAATAGAATGTAAGAAACGGTGGCTTAAGTTATTGTTAAAACTATCTGCGTTCATTCTATTGTCATGTTAAACCCGATTTCTGTTTATCGATATACTTCAGACGCCGCAAATTCAATTAAGTTGTATGTTTTAAGTTAGCGCCAATTTTGTAAAACAATGTAGCTATATCTAAATTGTTTTGTAGGAACTAAGGGAACTGGCCAAGGAGCATTCAAATATCCATATACTCGAGTTTGGTAAGTGTAATATATATATAAAATATCAATTTTGGAATGTACCTTGACTATGTTTTCTTTAGATTTAAAGAATTTTGATGAATATGACAAACTGGTTGGCCAAGTCGGTGATGTGACTAAAGGTGCCGGCCTTAATGTTCTCTTTAACAATGCCGGCGTTGCCACCAAGTCCGTGCGCCTTGGAGCCACCAGACAGCAGGATTTGCTCGATACACTCCAAACGAACACTGTGGCACCAATTATGCTCACTAAAGCGTGCCTGCCGTTACTAAAGCAGGCATCAGTGGCCAATGAAGCAGAGTGCATGGGCACCAAACGTGCCGCCATCATCAATATGAGCTCCATTCTTGGCTCGATCAAGTCTAACGCGGAGGGCGGCATGTACGCCTATCGCACATCGAAGGCGGCTCTAAATGCGGCCACCAAATCGATGAGCATCGATCTAAAACCCCAGAGCATACTCTGCGTCGCCTTGCATCCAGGCTGGGTGCGTACAGATATGGGTGGCAATAATGCTCCACTTGATGTGTGCTCAAGCACCACCCAGATTGTAGATACCATTTGCAAGTTTAATGAATCGCACAATGGTGGATTCTATCAATACGATGGCTCTGAGTTGCCCTGGTAGAAACGCTTGAACATCCTATCACTGTTGATTTTTGGAAAATCTGTACATATAGTGCAATCATGTGCAATTTGTTTTTTCTGCACGCTTCACAATATTTAATTCAAGCACATTCTACATCCGTTATGTAATTACAATTTGGCATCCTTAAAAATTGAAATGTTAATTGCGACTATAGTTATCCTGCCTTGAAAGTTCGGTAGCACACATTTGTTAATAAACAATGCAAGCTAAGCAACATTATAACTTATATCTACCAAAGACGTGTGTTTATGTATATGGGTATATATAAAAATACATTTTGCTGCTATCTATGTGTCTATAATTGTTGGTGCTTAAAAAAAATTTCCGGAATCATAAGTAATATTCAGTTTGACGTGGCAAACGCCAAGTAGCTCATTCCACGTTCAGATCAAAGCGGCGGTGGCAATGGATTGTGTAGAGTGTTCTCATTAACATTGACATTTCCATTACCATTCATGGGATAGGCAACGCGTTTGCGCAGGTCGAGGCGAGGTCGGCGCTGGCCAGCGTTGCTGGTGCCGTCTTTGCTAACTGGTGGCGGATCATTCCAGCCGGGTGTGAGGGAACCTTATTGGCAAAAAACCAGACAGTGAAAGTTGTATGTTAAAAAAAATAATAGCCAAATACGCAGTTGTACCTGGAAAAGCGCCACTGGGTGCAATTGTTTGTCCCATTGGTGGCGGCGGCTGTGTTGCAGCTGTTGGCAGCGGCGGTGGCGGCGTCATGTTGTTCACTAGCGTGCGTAACGTCGCAAATTGAGCTTGTTTACAACTGACCATCAGCTGTTTTTGACCAAATTGCCCAGATTGGTTTTTCGTTGTTCGTTGTCAAGCAGCTAACTTCACGTAAGTGAGATGTCAACGTGCAGCCTACTTCAAGTGACTGCGCATTTCCAGTGCAGCCAACTTAATGGACATGCTGTGAAAGGCGGACTTATTTTCAAATTTGAACGTTAATTTGATTAGGCAATGTTTTAAATTGCAAGTGTGCTTTGAAAAGTGTGTTGTGATTATTGTTTTTTTGTTTTTATTAAAAAATCGTGCTATGAGTAAAAAGATTTTATTTATTTGTTTTATTCATTGCTGGTCTTTAACATATATATGCATTTTTAGGGCTTCGTTTCTGGAAAAAATACCTAAATACTTATGGATATTTTAATGTTATATATCTATACACTTAATGATATCTTGATGTTTTTTGGTCTCTTACAATAGCCGCTGTCACACGCACAAGAGTCTTTTGAATCTAATCTTGTGCAGTGGCCAGCAGCTGCAATAAGCACCAATTATCTTTCAATTCACAATTTTGACTGTCCGTCAATCCATTCATACATCCTTGTCTTGTCGCATTTCAAATGCGTTTTCGTTTGTGCTTCCATTTGCCTTTTTGGTTAATGTTGAATTAATGATGATTCACACACATATAAAGTCGACATATGTTGAAGTTCTCAAATCCAAGTTCAAAGTTCTGGGTGACACTGTTTTGAATACTTAAGTCATCCATTGTTTGCTTTCATTGTTGATTTAATTCGATGACGATTCAGCTGCTTTAAAATTTATAGCGCTTATTGATTGATTGATTTTTAATTTCGTTCTTGCTTCTGTGCTCATCTTCATTACATATTAATGCAACATTTTTACATGCTAATTAAGAAAAAATATACAAAAAAACAAAAAAAAAAAAAAATATGGTTTCCACTTTGCGCTTTCAATTAATTTGCATATTAACATTCATATCGAATTATGTATGTGATTTTCATGGGAAATTCACTATTTAATTGGATATATATTTCCACGTATTAACACATAATTATATTTTAAAAAAAACTTATAATAATGGCAAACAACAACAAAAATTATTGTTTGTGTGTGTGTGTGTTTTTTTTGTTGTTCGCTTGTATCCTTATTATATTGTGTGTGTAAGCACTTGAAAAAAAAGTTAATGCTGATGTTTTTTGTTTGCTTATTGTGTTTCCTTCTAGGAAGTGCAATTTTGCTGACTGCTGCTTGTTGTCGCTGTTGTCGCTTAATTAACAATGTTTAACTGAGACACTGTTCTGGCCATCGTGCCGCTTTTATAGTTGCACAGGTGAGCCACATTGCTACGACGCCAACGTTGGCGTCGCTGTCAGCGTTTCTTCTTCTTCTTGGTTTTTTTCTTCTTTGCCTTCCTTGCGCTTCGCATCCCTCAAGCTTTACGCTTGTTGTTGTTGTTGTTGCTGTCACAGGCCACTGTCGTTGTTGTTGTTGTTTTTAACTGCCCACACACGCGTATGCACACACACACACACACACACACACACACACATTGGATATCAGGCAAATGCAAGTCGAAGTCTTAGATGTGTGCGTGTGTGCGGGTGACTTTGTAATACATATTATTAAATAGCCGCTACAGTGCTCACTTGCCAATGTTGAATAATCCTTGAGATTTTAATACATGGCTTCTTCACGAATACCGAACGTTCAATTAAAGTCTGTTTGCTATAATAAACTCTCCTTGCAGTTAACTTAAACGTTTAAATATGCATTGCCTTTTTTACACGCCTTCAGCTCGTAGTTGGTTAGGCTTAGGTTTGAGATAGTGCTTATATTTAACATAACCTTACTTTATCTTTGTTTCAACTTTCGTAGGCATTAGTTAACATTGTGTTGATGTTAGAATCAGCTACATAATGTACACCTTAAGAGCGTTTACTGTTTGTGTATTAGTGCATGCAGGCAAAGTGCAAAAAGTCGCTGCCTACTTTTAGGCGCTAGCTTCGATTGCAAATCAAAAATGAAGCGAACGAAATGACAAAAAGCAAAACAACAACAAAAGAGTAGCGGCAAGGGGACAAGTGTGTATGATGGAATGAGAGGTTCAAGTCAAGAAGGAATCATTGAGGCAGGTTGCCTCTATTTTTTTTTTTATTTTGTTAGCGCTAAAGCCCAGTTCCAAAGGAGAAATACACAAACAGTGGCAGCTAGGAAATATGATGCCGCCGCGAGTGATGCAACTGCACCAACTTCAGCACCTTGCAACCACACAGGGTGGGTCCCTTTTTATTTTTGCGTGTGGGGTTGCAATCTGTAGGAAACCTCGCGTTTCATTTTCTACAACAACAACGAAGAAAGCAAGAACAAACGACCAACAAAAAATTAAATAACATTGTTCTATGCATGCATGTGACACCTTTTTTGTTTTCTCACTGACCCGCCCTGCGTGCCCCACCATGCCACGCCCACTTGTGCTGACGATCACTTGTATGGCATCGCATCGTTTGGAATGCTTCGCTGCGCTGCGCCCGTATAACGTATAACGGGCCTCTGCTCCATCTCTCTCTATCTCTCTGAGTGTGTGTGTGTGCGTGTGTGTGTGTGTGTGTGTGCGGGGAATCTCAACAAGGTAACAAGGCAAGCAAGCGGGCACCAGCTTAACAGTGTGCTACAAAAGAGTGCCAGTGTGTGTGTGTGTGTGTGTGTGTGTGTGTGTGTGGGTGGGGTGTTGCTGGACGGCGCTTAGCGAAAATGGCGCGTATCAAGTGACAGATTGTCTGCGGCAAAGAGGCCAACAAAGGGGGAGGGGTGCGTTGTTGTTGTTGTTTTTGTTTGTTTTTATTGTACAGCTGCTGGTGCTTCTTCTTCTTCTTCTTGCAGCTTGTGTTGCTGTCGCTGGTCTTGTGAAACCATAATTTTTAAAGCAGGTGGCAGCCAAATACAATTTGCATGCCACCCACAAAAACACCCCGCACACACACACACACACACATACGCGTGTGTACTTTTTAAACTGGCAACACTTTTTTGACATCTGCTTTTTGTTACCGATTTTCCCAGAGCCAGCCCGTGGCACTTGCCAGTAGTATTATAATAGTACATACTCATTTTTCGACTCCCCCTTAATAATGTCAGGCGAAATGAATTATGAAAATCTAAGCCTCTAAACATATATAGTAGAAGTTAAATTTCAGCTGGGTTTGAAAAAGGTTCTTTAAAATTTTTCCTTTTATTGTCTTTTATTGATCAATAGGATTTGGAGAATTATTCTTGCCTGACAGAGAGGAACACGTATTGACTATATTTTAAAGCTTTTATTTACAATACTTTTACTTTTCTGAAAAATTTGATATAAATTCTGTTTAATATGCTTGAAAAATAATTGAAAGCAAATTCGAAAGTTTAAGATTTCAATACTTAGTTGACATGTTTACAAAACTATATAGAAAGAACTATTTGTTAAGTAGTTTAGCTAGATATATACGAGTTTTAGGTTGGTTTCATTGTTCCTGGAAAAGGTTAATCTTATCAATCAAAAGTTTGTTTGATTTAAGCAGAGATTTGTGAAGATTTCGAAATGTTCTCAAAACTATATCTAAATAATACTCGTCGAACAAAAATACTCAAATTTATTTCAATCACAAGCCAAATAAACTTAATTGTTAAGCAATTAAAATAATATTTGAGTAAGAATTTTAAACATTCCATACACAAAAGTAACAAAAGTTAATTAAATGAAAATTGTTTTCGTTTAATATATATATGTATATTTATAAGGTAATTATAAAATGGCCCAACAGTGTCAAGTAAATGGCTATTAACGTTCTTAACTCTAATTAATTTCACAATTATTTTAAAATACATAATTGCCGGGCTTGTGCCACATGCCACAACAAGTTATAAATGGGAGCCAATTAAAATATTTGCAATGAATTCAAACGATGATTGACTGTGAAAATGCGCTCGTCAAGAGTTAATTATATTGTTGCATTTCCTGTTTGCCGCTTCCTCGCCCATTGCCACAGTTTGTGGCATTTACGTAAATTTACTAACAATTTCGATTCGTACATACGCTTTCGTCTTATTGTGATAAATAAATGTGATTATTGCTTACCTGTTATAAGGGCTTACTTAACTGTACCTGTACCTGTACTTCATGTGCCTTGGTTTCAACTTTGAGGTTAGATTGAAAAACGATTGGGCAACTCTGTTCGAGAGTTTTTACTGTTATGCCCAACGAAGAAAGTTGTGCACACAAACGTCAACAAACTGACCAATTCAATTTCAATCAATATTCATGAAATGACATTGTAATTAAATGAGAAACACACACACGAACAAAGGCAGACAAACAGTTAGACATTTGGACAGGGTCTGGCAGCCTGACTGCATAAACGACTTGGAAAAGTTTCTTCTCTTTTGGAACGGGCTCTTCCTTTGCTGTGCACACGTCAGACGTGTCCTTATGCAACAGGGGGTTGAGGTTGTGGGTGGTTGGGTGCTAGGCTGGTATTGTTGAGCATTTTTGAGGCCAGTTACAGGCAAGCTTGGCCAAATTGTTGCAGCCTTCGTCGTGAGTGACGTGCTAAAACTGATCAGTTTGTAAAGGATGATACAGTCAATACTGTTTACAATGAACTTGCTAATTAGTTGCACTTAACTTTGCAGAAACTTTTGCAATGTTTTGTGGATTTTATGGATAAAATGCATGCAGTAAGTAGTTAAAGTACAAATCTAGGACACGCGTCAGGCTCACCAGCTGCTTTAACCCCCCCAAAACCAAAAAAACAGAAGCGAAAAAAGAAAAAGAAAACGAATATTGATGACGTTGCCAGTTTCAGGTTTTAATGGCCTCGGTTTTGGTTTCGCTTTCGGCTACATTTCGGTCTCGTCTCTCGTCACTGGGTTACTGCTGGATGCTGCTGCTGCTGCTGCGTCTGTGGCTCCTGACCTGCCTGCGGCTGGCCATGTTGCTGCTGAACGAGCACGACAATGACGTCAGCAACTGTTGGGCGGGTAAATGGCCTCTGCCAGCATTCTGTCACATGTTGCTGCCACAACAGCAACAAAGCTTCTTCTTGCTGTTCTGTTTTGGTTTCGAGTGTCCACAGACTAAACCGTTTTCATGGTTTAGCTATATGCCACTAACACCACACGCCACTCTCAATTTTGCAGTTTAGTTTTGAGAGTTTCGTAGCTTAATAGTTGTTTCGATTTCCCTTCACTTCTTTTGGTCGCTGCAACACAAACAATGTGGCACATTCTCTATCGAAATTCTGCACAATTGTAACGAAAGTGATGTTGGCTGACATGTTGGCAACAAAATTCATTTGCTCCCACACGAAACTCGCATTCGATACAATTTCACAGATATGCCCACAGAATGATTTAAGTTTCACTTCAAAAAAAAAGCAAATGCTTTTACGTTTTCACATCACAAATAATTTAAATCTAACGTTTATAATAAAGATATCTGTGCTCATAGCGAGAAGTAGCTTAAGTTAACTTATTTGTTTTTAACTTTAGATAATTCTTTACTTGAGCACAGCTACAAACACACATAAAACTGTTTTGAATATGAGTAATGGTTTGATTTTTAAAGAAAGGATTTGTATTAATTTGAAGTAACAAGAAAAATGTTTAACGGAAAAGGTCTTCTCTGAACGTGTTTTATTTGGTTAGGAAACTTTTTTGAATACTTTTAAGTTAAGTATTTAGTAGCAAAAAAAGGTATGAAATATATAAGACTTGAAATGGATTTGGATAAGACTTTACTTAACATTATAATACCTCTAAATAAAACTTTCCTTATAGAAATGTTAAGACCGAACAGCTTATGCGTGTGTGTTTACAATATTTGTAAAAAAAAAACGTTTTTTAACACTATTCACAATGTTTTTCACTTTTCTTAAATTCTTAAATTCTTGGCGTTGGAACTCGGTTTGAGTTACTTGATGATTTCCGCCACACACACGAGCTCAACGTGTCAAGTTTTTGATTTCAAATACGCTCAAAACTTGATTAGTGGAACTCGTGCGTGTGGCAGGCCCCACCCCTTATCCCTCTCCTCATCGGGAAGCGTCGCTGAAAGCAAACCCCCAAAAAAAGAAACAAAATAATCATATATTAAGTTAAGAAAAAACTTACTCAGCTCAATTTTTTGTTTGTTTTTAAACTCTTTGAACACTTTTGAAACAAAAAAAAAAAAGAAACACTCTTGATCAACACTGGCAAGAAAAAAACTTCAAAAAAAAAAGAGTAAGAAGTTGTGAATTGGTATCAGAAGCCAGTGATAAGGTTCTTGTTGGCCCAAGTCTCAAGTTTTAAGTTAATATTTATTTATTTAGTTTATTTGAAGTCAGGAGAGATTGACGAACTGGTTGGCTTGAAGATGAATTTCCGACTGATGTTACCAAATGCGCCAGCTTCAAAATGTAAACCCATAACACCCAGACGCACAACTTGCAACTGAATCATGCTGACTGCGACGCTGGCAGCGACTGCGATGCTAGCAGCGACTGCTACGAGCCACTCTCGGCTGTCGCACACTGATTGTCCTTTGCATTTTGTGTTCTTCTTGTTGTTGTTGTTGCCTCGCGACTTGGAGGCTGCGCGTTTGTGTTGTTGCCACTGTTGCTGCTGCTGCTGTTGCTGTTGCTGCTGCTGCTGCTGCTGCAGCTGCTGCCTCTTTTTCTCAATGAAATTTCATATGATTGTCCTTCTGCCAACCAACTACATGCATGTAACATACTTTCCCCTAACCCTAACCTGCCCCTCAATAACTGCACGCACACACACACACACACACACACACAAGCGTTGCCTCATATCCTGTGAATGAATGCCAGCTATGACGTCACTAGACCAAAAAACTCAACAGCCAAAAATGAAAAAAAGGCAAAAACAGAAGAAAAAAAACCGAAGGCGACTACGTTGAACGTTTTTCGCCTTCGCCGCTTTCGCTTTCGTTTCCCGTCGGCTGTGTGGCTGACGGCCTCGCCACTAGGTCACTGTGTTAGCAGCATCCGCAGACGGCCAATCGATGCCTGCGATGCCTGCTAGGTGGCGCTAGGATGGGTGCGCTGGGTGCGGTGCGGTTTGGGCTTGATGACGAAGGCGCCAGCCATGTGAATGGTGACTCTGTTCTGTACTTTTGTTGTTGTTGTTGCTGCTGGTTAGCAGTCGCCGCTGCAGCCTGCGATGACGTCGACACCTGTTTGACATTGCCAGCTTCACATACGTCACAACCAACACACATATACATACGTATAAGAAGAGCGAGAAGTGCATTTGACGCTATGACCTTATGCAAAAAACGAAAGGGGTATGGCGGTATGGCATAGCCCCTCAGCCAAAATAGGCGTTGCTTTTGTTATTGTTATTATTGTTGACGACCTTCGCATTTATTTTTAGTGCAATTCTCTAAAAATACTCACACACACATCGAAACGGGGTCAGCGCCAGTCGAGCAGCTGCAGCAAGATTGCAGCAACTTTACACATTTTCCCATTTTTTACCCAACCACCCACAAAATTACCTTGCAACATCCGGTTTCCTGCCGCCACTTCACTCCACCCACAACTTTAGTTTAACCTCCAATAAATAACGGCAACAGCAACAATCCGCCATCTGCCAATTACCAGTCAATTTCAATTGAATTTGCATATGCGTCACATAGCATTGAGGGTTGGGCGTCCTGGAGTGGGTGGTTTGTGTCCCGGATACACGATCCGGTTGCGGGCCTGGGGTTACAGGTTCGCAGAGGTGTGGGTTTTAGTGACAAAGAGCGAGGGCGGTAAACAGCCTTAGCTGCTATCGAAAATGTATTTTTATTCTCTCGTCTTTCCATCTATCTATCTATCTATCTATTTATATGCAACCATATCGGTATACAGGTAAGAAAATACAGTAAGCGCTCGTTGCCGCAAAACTCTTTGGATGGAAATAATAACAAGAGTTTCTCACTAACAACGTATTAGTTATTTTGCCGCTAGAGGGTGCTTATGGTTTCCCATGAATATTTCCTAAGCTCTTTGCATTCGAAGAACTTCATTTATAAGAAGAGTTTCTATTGCAGCACAAACTGTTTAACTGTTTAACTGCAATACTTGAAAAAGCATCAAAATGCCAATTACACAATTTTGTAAATGTAATAAACGTGTTTTCATGTTTTTTGATGCACAGCTAATTAAACATTTAGTTGGAATCTAAAATACAAATTATAATAATATTACATTAATGCATTTCGTTGTAAAAGAATATTTTCGCTCATATTTTTTTACCAATCAATCAATTATAATGAAATTCATTTTCCAAACAATCAATTAAAACTGATTTCTCAATTCAAGGTAAAACTATATTATTAGTTATTTATATTTTCTATGTAAGTAAAATTCTTAGTCGTTTAATAAAGTGAATTTAATTCAAGTTGGACTGTAGCTTATAGTACATATATCTATGTGTATAGATAAACATTATGCTGACAATTCCTTTTTATCCATTTCCCCTTTCGCTTAACTCAGTTGATTTGCGACAAAAATCAACAGAAATGTTAAAAAGCTAATTCTATTTTAAATATTTACTTCAACTTCAAGGATATACTTTGCCATAAGCTTTAAATACTTATCTGTTTGCACATATTTTTGTTTATAAATTGTTAAACCTGTTATGCTTAAAGAGCAACAAATTTATTAGCTAACATGTACACAAATAAGTCAAAAACTATTTCAGTAAGTCAACTTATTCGAGCTAAATATATTTATATTCATGTGTATGTGTGAATAATATCAGCATATATATATGAATTAATGCCAGATGTGTTATTTGGCTGGGAAAAGAAAACAGTTTGGTAAGCGAAACATGTAATGATGCTTGTTTTTGTTTAGCTATTTAAAAATATCCATATGTTGGCTGAAAATAATATAACTTATACATTTTGTATAAGAGAACAACATATATAGAACTAAAATGTTTCTTGTATAAGACTAAGTTGTTATACATTAACAAAAGTATAAGTTCAGTAAATACTTAGTTCAAAAGAACGAATGTAGCTTCGTAATAATATTATCTAGTTCATTTAGTGAACCTAAGCCGAAACCACTGATCGAGTAGATTTATCGTTTCGAAAGCCAAACCAAACTGATTGAATGAATAAACTATATGAAATGCGTATCACAAATGGGAGATTAATTATATTACTTAGTTCCTTTCGCTGTTTAGTTCGTTATGAAAAAGCGAACCAGTTGAGCTGTTTAACACGTTCCTTGTTCAGTTCATTAAATAGCTGAATTTTGTTTATTCTTATAATCTCTTAATTGCAAGGCAATATTAGTTATGCAAAGCTCACTAAAAGCTTCAATGCGCAACAAAAGCCCAGCATTTAATATTAGGTAAAATCAGCTTGGAACAAAATGGGGTTTTCTTCTTCTTCTTTTTAGTTTATTCCCATAAAATTCTAGAAAATCTGCAATTAACTTGCAATTTTCCATTGCGTTCAACTTTGTTGAGGCGGAACAAAAGCTTTGAGTGGGCGCGGGCGCAGCTTAAGCAAATTATTTTTGTTAAGCATGAATTCCTGATGCCTGACAAACTCACTGGAAGAAGAACTCAAGTATTGAGCAGTGGAAAGGCACTTGTTACTTATTATTAGTTTTAGTAGTAGTTGTTGTTAGTATCTGAACAATAATGCATTTGCTGCTGCTCTCGAATTGTTGTCAGGTAATTGCTTGGCTAAGTCAGCTCAAGGACTCAAGCTAGCTGGCAAATCAATCGAATTAGGTACTCCACCAAACTATGACAACATATTTTCAATCTTTAGCTTCTTCAGCGTATAGTATCTTATATAACAAAAGAGAGAGCAGCGCATATCCAATTAGTGGATAAACTTGGCAGTTGCTTTTGCCTTGTGAAAGGCGGGCAAATCATACGCTAATCCAAAGGCACTTAAAAACTTATTCAAAATGCATTTAACAAGCCAACCAAGAGGGCTTAGTTGAGTTGGCAGGACCTGCAGCCAGTAGCCAAGAAACCTAAAACCAATTGAAAGTAACTGAATTTAAAAATATCTCTTCAATGCCGTCGCTAACAGGGACAAAACAGTTCATAATGATGATGATGATGGCAAGTCCTAACCCCTCGCTCCCCTCCCAGGGTTTGCTTTGCAACACAGAAGACATTAAGAGAATATTGTTTAAATCCCATTGATGACGCGTGCAACGGTTGCAAATTTCATTCACAAAACTGCACAAATGGCAGCGAACCGTTCAAGGCTGCCTGCAAGCGCTCCGTCCGCAAAGAACCAAATTCAAATTCAAAACTGCCAAAGTGGGGAAAGTGCTAACGTCAGACTGCCAAACACACACACACACACACACACATACGTACGAATTGGATTTCGATTTCGATTCCAATGCTAAAAACCCAACACGACCTTCGCGCAATGACGCTGACCAATATATAGCCCAGGGGGTGGAAAGGGGGGGGGGGCGTTAGGTAGAGAAGAACAATGGAATTGAATGGGATCCGGGATTAGGTAGTGAAATTAACATCTGGCACAGCATGGAGCCATCAATTAGGCGTCACTTAGCTGTTGCTGCTGTTGCTGCTGTTGCAGGCAATGGTGGTTAATGACGTCATCGCCGGTCTTCAGTGACGTGCAACATGAAACTAGTGCAACTGCTGTTGCTCTCGGCGCTGCTCTGCTCTGCTCTGCTCTGCTTGCTGCAGCAGCAGCTCGCACGTCATCTATGCAAATGTGTGTGTGTGTGATATAACCTGATATGGGTCAAACCAGCGACAGCGGCGTCAAATTGTTGTCAGGTAGCGTACATGGCCACAAGGCCGAACGAAGGTTCGGGGCGGGGGGCGGGGTGGTTGCAACAGCGCACCTTCACCACCGACAAGGCAGAGGTTTTGTTTTTCTTTGACGCACTAGGAGAGTGCCCCAATAATCAACTAACACACACACACACACACACACACTTGAACACACTTATAGAAACATGAGTGTGAAGCTTAAACTCTTACCTTGCCGCCGCCCCCAAAGCCAACACCCCGCACCCATCCCGTTTCCTGTTTGCCACAGTCCAAAAATAGCATCCAACAAGAACAAAAAGAAGAATAGAAAAAAAACTTGACCAAAACAGCAACACACACACACACACACGCACACACATGCTCGATAGCAATATTCTTTGAGCATCAATAAATTTTGTTGGCCATTTACCGAAAATCTTTTCAAAACTGTTTTAAACGGCTTTCAGCGTTAAAAATAGCAGCAAGAAGCAAAAATCCCTTAAACTAAATAAGTCGCCAGGCATAGACGAATAATTTAAGCGCCTACTTAAGACCCAAAGCAAACTAAATTTGTAGCTTATTAACTGTTAATGTTGTTATGAACAAGTTTAACAACATTTTTTCTTAATTAAATCCAGTTTTCATTCAGCAAAAACTGTTAAAATTTTGTCAACTATTTTGTATAGAAAAGTTGTGTAGTAAAAAAGTTTCTTGATGGATTTGGCCCACAGACTGTTTGTATCTAATGGATGCGTTTTGGGCATAATGCGCTACTTGCGATGGCTGGCTAAAATGTTCTATTTAAAACAGAAGACAAAACAAAAACGCGGCCCACAAAAGCAAAAGAAATTCAAAATTCTATATACATACGTTTATAAGAACTCAAAAGCAACAACAATAATTTCGAAATACTCATGTGTAGACAATTCGAGCAACGGAATTCTTTTTGTGTTGTTTTTCAACACAAAGTTTATACACACACACACACACACACACACGCACAAAGATCGAAGTCGATATATATAAATATATTATGTGTTGCACGCCCACACACACACACACACACATGTATACATGCTTGAAATGTTGTTGCCTTTCGGCGTTTCTTTTTCTTCCTTTTGTTGTTTAAATATGCTGCCAGGCTACATAACAAAACTACAAATGCAACAGCAACAGCAGCAGCAACAACAACAGCAATTTTAGTTTTAGGATTTTAAGTAAAAATGTTGCACATTAGCGCACAGCGCGTGTGTGTGTATTTTTATGTATCTTGTATCTGTGTCTCGTTTTGTGGTTGTTGTTTTCGATTGTTTGGTCTTTGGCAGATTGCGCATACGACGCGTTGCAGCGTCATCTTCACATAGCCTTTGCCAAATAGCTAACATACACACATATATATCTATAATATGTATATTTATCATATATAATATAAAAGAAGAAAAAAGTCTAGGGCAAAGATTTCCGCACTTAATTGTTCTTGTCATAGTTAAGTTTTCTTCACTTTTCTTCATTTACTTCTAATATTGATTATGTACTGTAGTCGGACTCCATTTCAATTGAATTTGTAATGCACACTTGTTTTACAGTTTGAAATAAATCATTTATGTCGCAAAAGAAAAGTTTTAAAGCTGACGCAAGTCAGGTGAAAATGTTAAAATTGTATGTGCGTGCAACATGTTGCAAGGGGGATGAGTAGTTGTCCGTTTTAAATTGGGTCAACATGTTTGCTGGCAATTGTGTGATTATTTTCTGTGTCCAATGAATACAATAATAATAAAATTAAATTGAATTTTAAAGCTTAAAAGAGTTAAGCAGATAGCTTTAAATTTAATTCGATAGCAATAACTAGCTACGTTTTTTGATAATATCGATAATAATCGAGAACAATTTCATTGAACATTTCAAAATTGTTTTCCCTGCAACTTTTTACTTGAATCTATATAAAAATATATATACTTAAATAGAATAGAATATTATGTGATTTCATTGTTTTAAGAGCTAATCATGAATTGTATTATTAGGGCGATAACGAAACCAGGGCTGGCTATTAACCTTAACCATAGTATGCCAATGCTGTTTCCATTGCCTGCATGCCTGGTTAATTGCAAGAGAGCTCTCTCTCTCTCGCTCTCTCTCTGTGAATGCTCAACTGGAGCAAACTTATTTTTAACACATGCATTGAATTCCAAGCGGCTCCGCTTACACATCGTACACAGCATCGATCGAATGAGATATATATATATATATACATATAGATACTACATAATTATTATTATAGCAATCATTTTGTTGTTTTTGGTTTTTTCTCCAAATGTGTGTGTGTGTTTTATGGGCCGCCTGCAACAGGCTGCTGGCGATCTGACGCTAAGCGTTGAACGCAGCCAAAAGCAAAAAGCAAAAAGCCAACAGCCAACAACACAAAACGGGCAACACAATTTTCGGTATCCATTTCGATTTGGGTTGCGGCAGCGCCAACTATTTTTAGACTCTGCGCCCAGATACAGATACAAATATACGAATACATATGCAAAAGACTTTCTCTCAAAGAAGCAACAAAAATGAGTAAAAAAAAGAGAGCACATTAAGCGCCAAACGCAATCATCGAAGGACGGGCAGGTGGGCGGCATATATACCCATACATATATGTACGTGTGTGTGTGTGTGTGTGTGTGTGTGTGTGTGTGCACAATCCGAATCTGAATCCGAATCGGTATCTGTATCCATAGACTGCCTGCCATTAGAATATAGTCTGCCGTGGATCGTCGGACCGTTCAGTCTTTTTGTATCGTTCAGTACCATCCGATTCGTGTGATCGACAGCTACGCTCAATTTTTTTTCTTTTTTTTCTAATTCCTTGAAGGTGAGTGGGTTGCTGGCGCATCAAAAAAATCAAAAAAATAAAAAAAACAAAAATCATAAAAGCCTCAACCAGAGAATGCCAAAGAAACTGCATATGCAACTTATCAAACGCAGCAACAAACAAAACAATCTATCAACTATCAACATTATCAAAGAAACTTACATAGAATTGTGTGCGAAAACAGCAAGAATTGTAACTGGCCAAAGGCAACAAGGAAAAGAAACAAACAAAACTGTTTGCCAGTTGAATCGTGCGTGTGATTCCAGTTTTTTTTTTTTATCAATTTTTTTTTGCACAACCATTTTTTGAATATTTTTTTTTGGAATGAAAACAATTTTTTTTACAATATTTTTTTCAAGTGCTGAAAAGTGTAGCGAAAACTGGGCTGAAAGGAAGCCAAGGAAATGAACCAAACTTTTTTTGTTGTTGAATATTTTTTTTTTTTTTTTTGCATTTTGGAAACGAAAAACATTTCATAATTTGTTGTGCGCAACGATTATGTAAGGAGTGTGTGCTGCACATAAGCGTGTGTGTGTGTGTGTGTGTGTGCGTGAAAAAGCTATAAATGTAGCTGGCAGATACGAAAGCAACGAAGAAAATTCTGTATGCGAACAGCAGCAACAGCTTCAGAGCAACAGCAACAAAAGCAGCAGCAACAACAACTCTGCCAACCCAAAATAGAAATGTGCCACTGTATTTTAATACACACACACACACACACGCACATACAAACACACACACGCATGCTTACTATATATACAATATATATACATTTTTTTTTCGTTTTAATTCTTGACACGTTTTAATTGAAAGCAGGAAAGAAAGCTTTGCAAATGAACTTAAGGAATGAAAAACAGAATTATTAGTTACATCCTTAAGAATATATAGATATTTTATTATTCAAACTTTAAATTAATCAAATCTAAAGTAAACGATTCTATAGAATCTTCTTAGACCTAGAGTGAAAAGCTAGCAACAGGATACAACAAACACTTTGGCACATTATTTTTATTCTCATAGTCTTACACATGTATATCTATGCATATGTATATATAGCGAATATATTTATGTCTTTATGTATTCCATAAAGACGTTTCTATATAGTATAGATATATTTAAATTTTATGCAGCTTTTGTTATTGTTACTTGAATGAACTTAAAGCTATATGCGAAAGCTTTTGAAAGTTGCGACCTTGTTTTTTGACATATATTTAACAACTTGTTGTTCAATATCGATATAGAAATATATAGCAACAAGTTCAACAATGCCATGATCAGCTTTAAGGACGCAATATTTAGTCGAATTTTATTTGAGTCTCTCACAATTAAGTTCTTGTGAGAAAGCTTTTGCTTGGAGCTTTTGAATAGTGCGTATTAGAGCATTCAAAAGAGCTTTTACGCTTTTTTCTTGCTACTCTCTCCCTCTCTCTCTCTTTTTTTTCACACTGAAATCGGATATCGATAGGCAAGAACATTTTGTCCTGCTTGCACGCCCAATGAAACCAATGAATGTGTGAGTAAGAGCGAAAGAGAGAGAGAGAGAGAGTGTGTGTGTGATCGGCAGGCGGTGCTCCCATATACGGTGCGGCAAACTGTTTGGCGTATACGTAATATGTGTTTATCTATATGAATTGCGCATACGCACTGTGAACGTCAGACAAGTATGTATGCCCACGCGCGTGTGTGTGTGTGCGTGTGTGTTTTAATATATATTCATGTGCAAGAGTGAAGAGTTTCTGTGTAAATTCTTGAACTAATCATGCAATTATTTTGGATTTATGGAACATATGCTACAAGCCAATTAAATGACAGCCTGTCAGCCGCATGGAACCACCCACACACACACACATAAGTGGGTTGTGTGGTGTGTTATTGATGATGATGTCATGCGGCAGTCAGCAATTGAATTCATTTCAATCTAACACACACACACCATTTGGTGTCCAACTCTTTCTCTACTTGCAGTAACTCAAAAAAACACAAATCAAAATGGCTGATGATGAGGTGAGGTAAGTATCGTCCGAATGCAGGACCTAAGCACACAAATGTGTTTCACTTCACTTAACAAAATCTTCGTTTTGCAGTTGAAATAGTGTGTGTGTGTGCGTGTGTGGGAGAGACTGAGCAACGGTGAACTATGAACTTGGAATCAGGCTGAAAGCGGAAGAAACTTGCGTTGAGGTGAGTTCGATTGCAGTTAGTTGTAGATTAAGGCAAAACTTACTTAGAACGTAGGCTTTTTAAAACGACGCGCTTACTTTTGCTTTCACAGATGCTAGTTTCGATAACGTGCCGCTTCCGATAACGACAGCAGCTGATAGGCAAAACGACAATGGATTAACGCTAGTCAAGTGATCAATGTTATCGTTGTCGTTATCGTTATCGTTATCGTTACCGTCCATTGTCAATTGTCATTGTTGTGCCGTTATCTATCTCTATATATGCCAATTAATCGATAACTAATCGTTGATTCTTATCGCTTCTGTTTATGTTACAGAAAAAGGCAGCAGCAGCACCAGCAGCGGCTCCAGCTGCAGCTGCCAAGGCCGCCGCACCCGCTGCCAATGGTAAAGCGGCCGCACCCGCTGCGAATGGTAAAGCGGCCGCACCCGCTGCGAATGGTAAAGCTGCCGCACCCGCTGCCAATGGCAAAGCTGCCGCACCCGCCGGCCCGCCCAAGGATCCCAACGATCCCAAAGTGAAGGCCGAGGAGGTACACTGGTGTACGTGTGGCCGCGCCAAACACGGCCCCAATCGCCTCACCAAGTGCAATGTCCAAGTTCACGAAAGCCATTACCAAAAACCCCGTTTCCCCTGGCCATATGCGTGTGTCCATCTACATGTGTTTTGTGCTAGCGTTAAACGATAAACGATAGACGATTATCGATAAGCGAAATATAACTAATCCATTGCAAATGCTTACAGGCTAAGAAGGCTAAACAGGCTGAGATCGAGCGCAAGCGTGCTGAGGTGCGCAAGCGCATGGAGGAAGCCTCCAAGGCCAAGAAGGCCAAGAAGGGTTTCATGACCCCAGAAAGGAAGAAGAAACTCCGGGTAAGCATCCACAACGAGTCAAGCTCACACTTCGTTTCCTAACACACACATGCGTCGCCCACACAGTTGTTGCTGCGCAAGAAAGCCGCTGAGGAATTGAAGAAAGAACAGGAACGCAAGGCAGCTGAACGTAGACGCATCATTGAAGAACGTTGCGGCAGCCCCAGGAATCTAAGTGATGCCAGCGAAGGTGAGTGCCAGCGGTTCAAGCTAACCAATATATATATATATATATATATAATCAAATAAAGCAAATCACATCTAATGCAATCGTTAAGAAAAGCAGTAAAAAATATAAATAAAATAAATCAAATATATAAAATATACATAGAAATATGCAAAATAACAACAACAAAAGAAATATCAAAAAAAACAAAAACATAAAAAAATCAGCAAATGAATTTTCTTTGCTGGTATTTTTTATTTTAATTTTTTTGTGTTTTCTTAAATATATATTTTGCTTGAGTAAAAAATGTAGAACATCAAAAGAAAAAATATTTCAAGCATAAACATTAAAAGTCTACAAAAGTGTCATCTATCATTAAACACACCCACACATATGTACACAAATAAAAACACAACAACAACAAGTTGCGCTTTTCACACCCACACATATACACCCACTCCACACATACACACACACACACACACCTACATGGAGGCATAACCATTTGTTATGTATATTTAAATATATATTACTTATTCTCTCTCTCTCTTTTTTTCCCCCCTCCCTTACCCACAACCATTTTCCAACCGGTCTATCCATCTCTCTTTCTCTTTTGACTGCAATAAAATATATATATATATACATACACACACACACACATGTCCCATGTCCATATCGAATGTTACCCAACCTATATATATATATATATATACACACTTTGTATATGTGTATCTGTGTGTGTTTTGTCATGCTGCCAAATATTCTTGTTGGGTGTTCTTTTCCCCAAACCACAACGCGCACCCCGAACACCCCGAACACACGCACACACGCACACACCCGCGCACACACAGACACACTGAAATCCCTGATCAAGCAACACTATGACAGGATTAATAAACTGGAGGACCAGAAATATGATCTTGAGTATGTTGTTAAACGCAAGGATGTTGAGGTACACGCACATACTATATACTACTACTACATAACAAACTATCTATCTATCTATCTACTAGTGTAATACAATATCCAAAACGCCTATATCAAGCAAATAAAGCGTTCCACTTAAACTATATCAAAATCAAAAGCCAAAAGCTAAAACAACAACAACAACTTAACGCTTAACAATAGCAAACAATCTAAATCTAAAAGCAGCAAAACCAACAACACCTTCTGTTAGCCTATCTCTATCTATCTATCTAATTCTATCTATCTATCGTTATATACTTGAATGTATATATATATATTTGCTGTCTAAAACACTTACTTTGTTTTTTTTTCTCTCTCTGTATAATACACTTAATTTTCGTACAATTCCGTTTTGTATACAGTAATAGCAAAAAAAAAAACCAACACACTAAAATTGTCCTTGTACATACATATACCCATATATATATATATATCTATATCTACTCGTATACCTAAGTTCTTAATGCCCAAACGTTTTGTAAACAGAGCCAATTAAACTAACTTGATTACCAATGCAATTACTTAAGTACTTCCAAAGTAATTGGTTAACTTTGCTTGTAACTTAAAAATTGTATTGGTAGTTGAAACTATTCAGGCTCTCAATCTTGCTCTCTGTAACTCTTTGTCCCCCTCCCCCTTTACTCTCTCTCTCTTTCTCTTTGCTCTCTTTGTGTCTGTTACACCTTATCTCTCACACCACACACCACACCACACACACACACACTGTAAGCCTTTGGGAAGTCGTTCAATAATCAAGCACTTCACAAACAAAAAAACAAACACACAAGCGCCACACTGCCACGCCCCCCTCCCCCCACGTCTATACAATACGCACACACACACACACACACAAGCCTCGAAAACCCAAAAACCAAACACACACATGTAGCAGGAACAAAATTGAAAAGAAAAAACAACAAACACAACAAAAGAAAACTCACTCGTTTTAAACATTCACAGATACACTACAGAAAGTTTGTCATGATTATAACAATAAGATACTGAAATTGGAGTCTGAGAAATACGATGTGGAGCGCGAGGTAGCCAGAAAGGAATTTGAGGCAAGCGTTACATACAAAATTCTCTATTCTAACTTGTTTATAACTCTTAGGGGAAACAAGCAAAGAACCAAACAAACAAACAAACAAAAACATCTAGAGAACTGTCTATCGATTTAAATCGTTGCTACTTATCGTAGTCCATTTAGATATATATCGTTAATAATATGCGTAGAGTACATTGTATGTATGTATGAATAACCAGCACTTGAAAGATATATGCAAATATTACAAAGATGCCGGCACCAAAACGCCCCCTGGCGGCCAATTCTGTGTGTGTGTGTCAGTCTGGGGTTACCCGTAGTCGTAGAGCACAATGTTTCTTTTTTTTTGTTTTAGCTATAGTTAGCAAATACAAATACAAACAAATACAAAACCAATACCAAAACCAAACCAAAACCAAAACCAAACCAAACACGTAGAAAATGTAGAGCTTCTTTTTTTTTTTTTTGGTTTCCTTCCACTCTTTTTTTTTTGTTTTTGATTTTTTGGAAGAGAGCTGTGCAAATTTTGAATACATTTACCAAGAGAGCACATTCAAATATTTGCACATCCCAATTTGAATTTTGGGCCAAATCGAAGAGTATATAAAACGAGTATAATCCCCCCCAACTATCCCAATGCCATTAATCAGCTAACAAGTATGCCTATTGGTAAGCCCCTTAACTTTTTGATGGGTGCGAACCAGAACCTAACACGGCAGCCTCTACTAAAAAAACCAGTGCAACAACAACAAAAGGCAATACCAACCACTCGCTGTTGTTTCCTATTCGCCCTTTTTCCTGCTTTTACTATAAATATTTATTTATTTTTATGGCCAACATTTTGCTTTTTTGTGGCTTCTTTGAGATTTTTGCTCTGAAAATAATAAAAAAAAATCTAGATTTAAGTATTTAATAGCCAAAGCTTCGTTGTCTTTTTGTTGTCGTAGAACAGAGCTGTTGTTATTTTTTGTATTTTGCCAACAGCTTTTACTAAACAAAACAAAAAACCCAAAAAAAAAAAGAACAACGCACAACAAACAACGAATAACGAGTAACGAGTAATGAGAATAAAGAGCATAGGGCCTAAGAGCGAGTTAAGTACTCGCTGGCATTTATCGTTGATTTCTAGTTGTTAAGCAGGGCCATACACAATATCCAAGTACAGTCACACAACCAACACAACAACCAACAACAACAGACACCCAACTCATGCAATCCAACACAAAAAAAAAAAAGCGCACTACACTGAAAGAAAACTATAAACAAGAAACGAGAAACGTATAATAATAATCGAATAATAAAAACAAAGCACAATTATTATGTATGTATTTATGTATATGCAACTTTTACTATAGGTGATAAAGCTAAAGATGAAGCACAATAATCTGACTTTAAATATTAATAATATAATATTCCTTCTCTTTCTCTGACACGCGCCGAACAACGCGCGTTACACGTGCGTCTCTTTCTCTGTCTCTCTCTCTCTCTCTCTCTCTCTCTTTACTTTCTTTCTCTCAATATCTACATATATATCTTATACCCTTTTCTACTCTTACACAAAACACGCACATAAAACTTACAACGCACTATCTATCTATTTTCCTATCTATCTTTGTCTCTATATATACATATATATATCTATCTATCTTTTTCTTACATCCGCATCTATCTG
The DNA here is from genome assembly GCA_035044725.1 of Scaptomyza caliginosa. Classification (NCBI taxonomy): domain Eukaryota; kingdom Metazoa; phylum Arthropoda; class Insecta; order Diptera; family Drosophilidae; genus Scaptomyza; species Scaptomyza caliginosa. The sequence goes on from JAWNNR010000482.1 coordinate 423,277, forward strand.
CGTCTCTTTTTTGCACAACGACTCAAATACACACACACACGCACACTCGTACACACACACGCACACAACAAACTCTGTCGTGTTACGCCTTAACGCGCGTTACGTTACGTTGCTTTAAACGTAAACGCTGACGTATTATTTTAACCTTTACCGTTACCGCTATCGTTACCGTTATCGTTATCGTTACCGTTACCGTTACCGTTACAACAGCCGAACTGCAAACAATATGCAAACAATATTTTCAACGCGCTTACACTTTGGAGGGCGATAAATTTGATTTAGAGCACGTGCAGAAAGTCAAAGCACAAGAGGTAAATTCCCCATTAATTTTTGCCATGAATCCAAAAAGCAAACAAAATTTATAAGAACCACACATACAAAAGAAACCAAAACCAAAAACAAAGACAAAACAAAACAAAAAAAAAAAAGAGCAACCAGTATGCGAATGTTTATTATTATTATTATTACAAATCTATTGATTAAAAGCAAACAACAACAATATTGCCAAAAACAACAACAGCAACAACAATAATAATAATATTTTTAATAATAATAATCAATTATTATTACATATATAACTCTATATATATATATCTTTTTTTTTCTTTCAATTATGCCCTTGATATTTAATTCTTTGATTTTTTTTTTATCTAAATATATATTTTCTTAATCATATTTTTTAGTTTTTTTCTTGCGATTTCTTAAACCTAATTTTTTTTGATATTGTTCTTAACTGCGCTAAAACTACAAACCAAACAAAAAAAAAGTACAAAGCCGAAAATCAAATAAAATACCAGATATTCTCTTAATAATTGCATATATACATACATATATATAAATATATAAGGCGCACGATTCTAAGCAAAATCGGCGCGCGCTTTGAACTCTATGAGTTGCCCTCCGGGAGACCCTATCCAAAAAGAAACGTTGTTCAGTTGAGTTTTGTAAGTGTAACTTTGTTATCGTTATCGATACCTATCGATACTTGCATTGAAAGTCACTTTGGACTTTCGAAAACTATAATTCAAGTTTCTCACGATCTTTCTCGTTAATTGTTTAAAAAAAAAACTACTATTCAGAGCCTGTCTCAATTGACAACGTTTCTCACTCATAGCCCACAATACCGATACCAACCATAACCAACAACAATAACAACAAAAACAGCCAAGACATTTCTCAGACCTGTACGTTGCGCCCCCATTCCAAAAAAAAAAAATAAAAATAAATAAATAAAACAAAAGTCAAATCAGTTATCGAAAAGTTAGAAAACTTACCGAACACATAACATCTAAAAAGAAAAAGAAAAAGAAAAAGAAAAGAAAAGAAAGAAAAAGAAAAAAAGTATACAACAAACGATATAATTTGATTATGATATTTATATATTATATACATATATAGATCTATAAAACAATATATATGTGACGAAAAATAAAAACAACATAAATCATGCATACATAAATGTAAAATAAGTAACTTAAGTTTCGTAGATAAAAAAATGCAAATTATTTCGACAAAACGACAAAAACAAAACAAAAAATCCATCCAAACCAATGTGTTTTTACAGGCGAATTGCAAGAGATTTGCGAAGAGTATTACGAGCGTATGTATATTTGTGAAGGCCAGAAATGGGATCTGGAATACGAAGTCAGGAAAAAAGACTGGGAGGTACTGCAACAATTTTTAATCAATTTCAAAAATAAATACCAAAATCAATATCAAAAACAAAAAACAAAACTCTTAATACAAAAGAAAAAAAACAACTCTTTACCAAAAACCAGACATACAATTTGTTTAGTATCATATGTTCTTTACGTTTCCGTTTCCGTTGTTTTTTTTTTTTTTTCTTGCATCAACTATCAAAACTTTTTGATACTTGTGTTACATATACATACATCTATATATTATTTATTTTTTTTTTTTTTGAGAAAAGTATTTGACTCTCTTACTTGTAACTGTTTTTATTCTGAATTGCTCACATACAAAACCAAAAAAAAAAAAAACTTACAAACAAAAATTACGTATCTATACATATTATAAAACATATATATAGATGATTCTTAATACTTACCACTCTTTGTTCGATTTTACAAGTTTTTCAAGTTGTTAATATGCCGTTGTTAATCTCATGTTACTTGTACTTAAAACGGAAACACAATCCAATCAACAACAACAACAACAATGAACTATATCTGTGAGTTGAGAAATTCCCACACAATACTGCAGCAACAGTCAAAAACTTTTCAAAACAGCCGTCAATTTAACAAGTCAAAACAATCAAAACAATCAGTAAATCAATCAATTTGTTATTTCAATAACATATCTAAGCTTAACGTTACAAGATCGATAAATCGATAACAATTGCAACGATATCTCATCTACCGTTACGCACAGTATTCATGTTTTGTAGTGTAGTGTTGCCCATGGATTGGCTAACTCTCTTTTTCGTTCTGTCTGTGACGACAGCATTGCGGCTGTTTAGTTTACTGTTAGCACTCACATTGCACTACACAACACTGGCAATTCCTGTCAACTCTTGCGTCGTTGTTCAGCACTGGAATTTTGTTTCGCAACACACACATTGAAATTCTGACATTGTTTTGTGTTTTCTACCTGCCACATACATACAAGCATTCTGCAACATACGTTTTTTGTTGTTTTTTTTTTTGTAACTTTTATTTGCATTATTCTTAGTATTATTCTTACTAGTATTATAATATAATTATAATCTTTCTTACTTCCATTCTGTGATAATTTGTTTGTTTCGCTGTCGCGTCATTTTGCACCGTTACTTTGTTGCCACTCTCTGTGCGTCCGTTGGTCACACTTACGCACACACACCCAAACACACACACACACACACCTTTACACCCAAACCAAGAAACCACAGCCATACAGACACTCACACCAAGCACGTTAGCACGCGCACAATGTAGGCAATGGGTATTTTCAATTAGAAGTTCTGCATGTGCACTTGTCAACAGCAACAGCAACAGCAACAGCAAACAACAAAAACAGCAATAAGAAAAGCCACACAACAAACAAATAACAATAACAGTACAGATATAATAACAACAACAGCACACCCACATCCACACCCACAACCCGAAAACAAATCCCCTTTTAACAGTACCCGCCAAGACAAGAAAACTTCAACCGCTCGCACTTCATTGTAAATAATGTAATGTGGTTGTAAACTGTACTTCATTGTATTGTTAACTAGTTCGCTGTCTCTCTCTCTCTCTCTCTCTCGCTCTCTCTTTCTATCTGACGCTCGCTTTAATCAACAAGCAGACCAAAAGAAGAGATTTACAAAATTTAATGATGCATAAAATCCAAAAGAAAAAAAAAATGTTTAAATTGAAGAGCATAAAAGCCAAGCGTCGATTTACTTAAGTTCTTCAAAAGAAGAAACAACAAATATGAAATTAAAAAAATTATAAGAAATGAAAGCAAAAGATATGCTACAGCTGTTTGACCAATTGCGCCAGAGTTCAAAGGCTTCAAAGTCGGTTTGCTTTATCCAGCTAACGCTAGAAATTTGCCGTTGCCCACTAAACGTTACCGTTACTTCTACCGTTATCACAAAATCGAACTCGAATTCGAACTCGAACTCAAGGTATTTGCCAAATGAAAGAATCGAAATTTGAAACAATCGAAAGACAATGAAAAGCCAAACAAACAAATGAGAAAGAAGGAAATGTGCAAAAGGAGAAAATTAAAAAAACACAAAACAAAACAACAGAATTAAAAAAGCATACCTAATATCTTATACATATATGTATTTCTATATAAACAATCAATCAAATCAAATCGCATCAAAACCAATCAAACAAACAATGTATTAAATGTATGTTATGTATGTATGTGCCATGCTGTGCAGTACCTCAGGCCCCAGTTCCGTACGCTCAATTGTTTTATGTGTAGGTCAAAGACTGTAGTCAATATATGAAAAAACAAAATATCGTAAATAATAATTACAATCAATGAAAAAACAAAACACAAAAAACAACAATAAAATAAAGCAAATCGACATTTGGATGTTATGCTGTTCAATTGACCAAGTAAAACAAAACAGTAAATTTATCCCGAAAACCACCGACCTTAGCTGTCCTATTAAAAACAAAAAAACAGAAAACCGTTAGACCAAAACCTAACTGCGTATTCGGCTCGCTCACTCGCTCGCTCGCATGCATCAGCTGCAGCTCTAACAACTATATGTATATCTGTATAGCTGTAACTGTACATAATATTTGTATATACTGTAACTGTACTAGAAGTATTAGTAGTAGCCATAACAATGTAATGCGCGGCATGCATGCAACCCTGTCTGAATCTTGTGCATGATAAGTACTACAAACCCAAAACTATTGCTCGCATTTTGATTTTGATATTGCAATTTTCAAGTAGTTTGCCACATTGATTTAGTACATGTCTATTCGAAACGAATCTGTAAAACGTTTATCTATTATCTATTATCGTATATTTCAATTGTATGCTAACTGTTTAAATCTCTCATCGTTCGCCCTGTAGATCAACGATCTCAATGCCCAAGTTAACGATCTTCGCGGCAAATTGTAAGTAACTGTAAACCATAATATCATGCCTTTTGCAACACTGTTAACCAATATCTTATCTTGTGTGCGTGTGAACAGCGTTAAGCCAGCCCTGAAGAAGGTGTCCAAATACGAAAACAAATTTGCCAAGCTGCAGAAGAAGGCCGCTGAATTTAACTTCCGCAACCAGCTGAAGGTGGTTAAGAAGAAGGAGTTCACATTGGAGGAGGAAGAAAAGGAGGTAAGTGACGCATAACGATAACGTTAAATAGTTAAACAAAAGCTAGTATGAGATTAGCATTACAACTTACTGCATTATGTATATTAATACTCTATATATACTATACAACTTCAATCAAAAATGCTGTGAACGCCTTCCATAGATAAAGATTAAAGATGCCGGCTCTCTAAAAGCAGCCAAAAAGTGTAAGAATGCGTGAAATGATGTGTGTTTATATGTTTAAGCACCACGTCTCCTCCATTGTCACTTTATGTACTGTTCTCTTTCGCTCTCTCTCTCTCTCTCTCTCTCTCTCTATCTTTCTTTCTGTTGCAACCTAACTACATAACTGTTTTTATCTATCAAACTATATATCTGTCTCGTTCGTTCGTTCGTTCGTTCGCTCCTCAATACACCTGTCAATATTTTAGTTTTAGTCTATAGTAGTATGTCACAGTATGTATGTATATGTACTATGTATGTATGTAGCTTTGTAGTTTTTTTTGTAGTGCACAAAAAGAGCACAGTTTTTTTTTTCTTATTGTCTTTTAGTCAACTGTTGCGGAATGTATTGGTTAAATGTTAAGCGATCTATCATTTCCATCGATAATACTAATGCATTTCTTTGTTTTTTTTTTTGTGTTTTTCCTTCCTAACATTTGGGAAACTGCAGAAGAAACCCGACTGGTCCAAGGGCAAACCCGGCGATGCCAAGGTAAAGGAGGAGGTTGAGGCCGAAGCTTAAGTGTCCACGTCCACGTAGTGTCCACTGTACCACCCGTGACTCCCGCCCTAAACAAAAAAAAAGAAAATATATACTCAATAAAGTACTCAATACAAACAATTACCAAAATCTGATCAATTGAACAATATACGTGTATATATCTCACACAATATATATTCTATACATATATATATATAAAAATATATCTTTGCATACGTATGTATGTATGTCTATGTTTATATGCCACATATATATATGTATATGTTTATGAAATAAAGCTCAATCAGAAAACATTACAACAAAACCAAACAAAATACTGAACACCAGCTAACGAAAATAATTAAAAAAAAAACATCACTTAGAATTCAAAAACAACAGCAAAACATCTGAACGTTCTGATGAATTATTTTTTTTTTTTCTATTATATTTCATTAATTACAAATTCTATATTTTAATGTAAATTAAACTAAATTACAAAAAAAAGAAGAAAAAAAAACAAACACGTCGCATACCTTTTTATTCCGTTTTGTTTGATTTCTGGGCACAACATTCTTCCCTAGCACTATAGTTTGTGTATTTTGGTTACGTACAAGTACAAGTACCCTGAGAAACCTTAGATTCCCTGCGATATTGTTGTTGTTTTGCACCGCACTTTCGATACCCATGGAATCAGCATCAGCATCTGTGCACCAGCATCCATCCGTTGCTGTTTTACGAATAATTCATGGCATGAATGCAATGTGATTGCAGGAACAGGCACCCGAGACACCGACACCGGCATAAATGTAACAACTTTTCGAGTAGCCCTCGTCTACTGGGCGCCGGCACAAGAGAACAACACCCTGTACGACTTGAACTGTATTTTGTTTCAATTATACAATTTGTACATTAATTTACCGAATAAACGCGTATATATTCTATAATTAAAACTGAGTTTTATTTTTGTTGTTGCTGCTGCTGCAGCTAGTTTAAGTTAGCTTGGCTAATTTTGACATGATCCTAAAAGTATGCTAGAGTTTTTTGTCCACATCATATTTAGCCAGTACAAAAACCAGCTTGGTGTCCCTGCTAAAACGCGTACATTTCTATCAGCCAACGAGAAAAAAAACCAACGAAAGTTTGTTAAATTTGATGATTTTTGTGTTTATTTACGTATTTATGCTTTGACAATAGTTTAGGAGATTTTGTTTTGTGTAATATGCGTGTATTTTTAATCTATATATGCGTGTGTATTGTGTTTAATAGATATACAATTACAAAAAAAATTCTAATCAATTTTTTTTAAGTCTAGATGTTTTTTAAATTAGTGTTTAAGAACTAAGCAGCGAGTTAACGTTAATAGTTGAACGACTTATCACTATAAACTTAAATTATGTTCTAAAACTAATCGTCTTCGTCTTATCTTACTAAACGTATAAGGTTAAATGAATATGTTCTTTAAGGGAACAGAACTAACTTATTGGAGTTGTCGTTGCGTTAATTAATTAAATAAATAAATAACACTAGATACACAAGAGATAGTATAATTAAATTAAAATACCAGAACGTAACGCTATGCCCAAAACAAACAAACAAAAAAAAAAAACACTGAATAAATATAATAATAAAAAACAAGGCTAAAAGCTGGGGCCACAGCTTCTTGAGGAACAGTTAAAGAAAAGTTGGACAAACGGTTAGATTCGATTTAGATATAATGTCTTAGTTATAGAGAATTGACTTAAGGTCTGTTTACACTGGCCACATTTCTAGCATGAACAACATACAATGCTATAATAATAAATTGCCAAATCTTATACAAGTATAAGAGAGAAATTTAACAAAACACTTGGAAACGCAACGTGCTCATGTTAGAAATGCACAGTGGGATCGTGTTTGTGCTAGTATTTACTGTACTTTAGAGTGGGGCGGGGCCAAGCTCATGCGAGCCATAGCTTTAGTTATGGGCTAGGGTTTAGTTGTGGGTTCAAGGTGTCTAGACCTCAATACTGTTAAGGCTGCCCGATGAGATGTTGTCCGTGTGGCTGCCGAGTCGAGTGCGCTTGATAAGGGCACGGGCGGGCATTGGGGAACGCTGGACACGCGGGCTGCCTGGCACATGGGGTATGCCAACCACATGATTGTGATGTGGATGCGCATGTGGATGCGCGTGTGGATGCGGATGTGGATGATGCAAATGATTGTGATGATGCAGCATATGATGTGGCAGATTGTTATTATTATTATTGTTGGCATTGTGATTGTTGTTGTTGCTGCTGCTATTGTTGCCATATCCCATTGCAGCAGCATGTTGCTGTTGTTGTTGTTGTTGTTGCAGGCTGCGCACACTGCGCTCCAGCGTGCGTCGCTGTTGATCCAACATGGGCGAGGCGCCACCAGATGCCGACTGTTGCTGTTGTTGTTGTTGCTGCTGCTGCTGCTGCTGCTGCTGTTGATAGTAGGTGCCATGTGGTGGCACAGGCGGTGCTTGCAGCTGCTGGAAATCATGTCGTTTATGTGGAAATGTCGGAGTGCCTGGCGCATGATACGGTTGCGCATGATGCAGGCCCGGTTGATGCAACGCCGCTGCGGCAGCAATGGCCAAGGCATTTGTCTAAACAGAAAGAGAGAGAGAGATAGTTAGTTATTAGATCGATAAGAGAAAGAACAAAGCTGAAATGAGAGAGAGTTTGTTTGTTGTTGCTGTGAGTCAGTTGATGGTGGTTGGATGGGTGGGTGAGCGGGTTTTGGGTTGTTTTGCTTGGTTGGGTTTAGCTTGACTTGGCAACAAAATATATATATGTATATAAAAACGAATCTCTCGCTGCTTTCTTTTTTGGCTACAGTGATGGCTTGATTATAATCTAATTAAAAGCTTCTCGTTAAACCAGCGATCACTGTACTTATATGCTTTACTTGTTGTTGCTGCTGTTCTTGTTGCTGCGCCTTGGCAGCTGCTGTTTTCTTAGGCAACGGCAGCGGCGGCAACGGTTTGCTGGGTGCCTCCGTTGCAGGCAGCGGTTGCTGCTGCTGCTGCTGCTGTTGTTGTTGCTGTTGGCTGAGACCATCGCATGCCTCCAGGGTCTCGCAGGAGGATGAGGCGCCAGCGGTTTGTGCATTCTCATGGCCAGCACTATCCGCATCAACATCCAAATCAATATCCACATCAGCATCCACATTTGGCTGCTGTGTAGCGGCGGCGGTGGTGGTGGTGCTGCTGTTGTTGTGGTTTGTGTGGTTGCTGCTGTCATTGGGTGGCAAAAAGCGCAGCTCCATCACATTGCGATTCTGGAACAGGGGATGCTGCTCAGTTTGGCTATGGCAAACGATGGCAAGAAGAACGCGACAACACACAGAGAGAGAGAGAGAGATAGAAAGAAGAGTCCAAAGAACAGAAGATCAGGAGATTAAAGAGACCACAAACCAAAGAAGAAAAAGAAGAAGCAGCGATTGGCAAGTAAGAGACAGCAAAGACCAGGAAACCAAACAGAACGAGAGATATATGAGCAAAGACATGAACAAGAAGAGTAGAGAAAGAGTGAAAGAGAGAGAGAGAAAACAACTTAAGTTTAATATATATTAAAAGATAGTAGATACATGTGGAAAAGGTAACTTTATATCGAAGACTCAATTGAGAGATTGGCCAAAAAAAGGGGGAAACCAAGAAGCAACCAAAGAGTGGGACGAGAGTAAGATATATTTTTGAACAACAGCAGCAGCAAAAGCAGATTATACAATAAAAAAAGCAAAGAAAGGCGAGAAACGTTTCGTTTTTTATACAAAATTTTGACCAAGCAACCAGCGAAAAGGGTTTTTTTTTTGTTCGTTTTTGTTTTTTGACAAAAGATGCGAGTTGAAAGAAATGGAAAAGTGAAAATAATTAGCAATACCAATTGACAATAAGCTTACCTTATCAGCAGCAGGGTCTTGGGCAAGAGGATTGGGCGTTATGTTCATGCGCGGTATAACACCATTTAATCGTCGCACATCAGCCGATTTGTGATTGTGATTATGATTGTTGTGATTGTGATGCGGTGTAACGCCCAGCACTGCAGATGTTACGAAATCCGCTTGAATGTGATCCAATTGAGGCTTGTTCTCATCTACACAAACACAAGAAGGTAATAGTAAAAACACTTAGCCATAACGAAGGTGAGGCAAACTTACCCTCGGGTTGGGCATTGTTGCGACGTCTGAGGCACAGACAGGCAACCACAATGGCAATGAGTAGGAGTATGCCGCCACCAGCGGCGCCTGCGATAACTGGATATATGGAGTTCTCCTGTTCATTGCCAGCACTGGCACCGTTCGGGACGGCAACAACTGCCGGAGCAGAGGCGCTGTTGGAGTGAACCGAAGCTTCTGTGAAAAGAAAACAAGCAATTAGAAACATTTCGTGCTGCAAATATTAAGTGAAGCTTACTTAGAGTGCGTCCCTGCTTGATGTCACTGAACTCGGAGGCAGCGTAAGCATTAAAGGATTGCAGCTTAAATTCGTAAGCGGTGCCCGGATCCAGAAGATCAATCTTGTAGCGACGAGCATGGCCGCCATCGACTGTGGCCTTTGTATACTCGGCCGCAGACGCAACTGGCCGATAGTAGGCATAATAGCCATCAATATTGTGCTGCTGTTCAGGTGTTGGTAAGAGGGTCCAGTGAAGAAGTACAGCTGATTCGGAGTAGGGCTCAATTTGGCGTAGCTCGGGCACGGGCAGATTCGATTTAGCGGCGCCACGCTGCAGGAAGAACTTGATGGAGGTGTTGCCCTCTTTGTTGTCGTTGTTCGAGTAAACGGCAATGATACGAAATCGATAATTGCGATCTGGACGCAATCCCGTCACGGATGAGGTGAAATTCTTGACGCTTGCCGAGCGCATGTAGTCATGATGATGGTCGCGATCACGCTCCCTCTCCCGCTGCTTGCCAAAGGGTATATTCTCGTTAGTTGTCTGCCAGTTCTCGCGGGGAATCTTGCGAGAGCTGTCGCCGAGCATGCGGTATTGCACTTTGAAGAACTGTATGGCAAGACCGTCGTTCTTGGGCACATTCCAGCGCAGCATGACGGAGTCGTCCGATAGGCGGGTGACATTAGGCCGCGATGGTGGCACCATATTAGCTGCAACATAATGGAAAACACAAGATTGTTTTTAAAAATTTAATCAAAACAATGTTTGCTTGCAGTTGCAGTAAAATCCATGAAGTTGGCCGCACTGTTAATAGTCATAGAGTCAAAATCGCGTTAACAGTGCGCAACAGTGCGCTAACAGTGTGCTGTTGACATGCTGACATTTGAGTAGCATCGATTTTCAGTTTTGAGTAGTATCGCAGCACTGCATTGAGTAGTATCGTTTTAGCTGCGTACGCGTTTTGAGCGACATTTTCTTGTGCTGCCTGCCTGCCTGTCACAAAAATAATACGCAAAGCTAACGAAGCGCGCGCATTTACAATAAAATTCTTAACATAATTAAGATAAAATACAATTGAGTGCCAAAACATGCAGCAGTAATTTTCATACAATTCTCTAGTGCAAAAAAAAAGATAGCATTGTGGCGACAGCGTCGACGAAGACGACGACAAGCAAACGGACAGCAGACGACAACAGACAAAAAAGACTCACACCGACGCTCCACTTTACAAACACACACACACGCGCTCGCTCGCTCGCCGTTCGTGTTAGAGTGTGTGTGCGTGTGTGTATAAGCTAAACGAGTGCAATTGATTTTCATACATTCACGCAAATAACTCGCTGCTCGGCATCGCATTGTGTGACACTCGAACTTGGAATCGAAATCTGACTCGAACTCGGCATCGGCAGCGGCATCGAGTGGTTAACATTTCGCTGGCGCACATAAACAAACTCAGAACTAGATACAAAACAAAGGCGAAGAAAAAAAGCAAATCTCAAGTGTAAGCCAAAAGATATATATATATCGGTATGTCGGCTGCCGGAGATGCAGGCACCGCTGCAGTAGCGAATGCCAGTGTCGTCCAGGCAACGGTAACTGTAAGTGGCGGCAGCGACGGCAGCCCCAACAACAACAATGTCAACAATAACAACAACAGCAACAACAATACCAGCAACAACAATGCAAATAATAACTCATCGCAAAGCAGCTCAAAAGGTCAGCTGCCGCTTACGCCGCGCTTCACCGCCGAAGAGAAGGACGTGCTGTATACCCTGTTCCATTTGCATGAAGAAGTGATCGATATCAAGCATCGAAAGAAACAGCGCAACAAGTATTCCGTCCGCGAGACCTGGGACAAGATTGTGCGTGACTTTAATTCGCATCCGCATGTGAGCGCAATGCGTAACATTAAACAGATACAAAAGTTCTGGCTTAATTCGCGGTAAGTTGAACTCCCCTTTGCCTCGTTTCCTACTTTAAACTCTCTCTCACTCTCTTTCTCTTAATTTTTGGCAGTCTTCGCAAACAATATCCTTATCGGGATAGCACCTCCTCCGTTGCCAGTCTATCGCTTGGCAAAATCGGCAATGTTTCAGGCAATGCACAGCAGCAGCAACAACAACAGCAGCAGCAGCAACAACATCACGACAGCGTCAAGGTGGAACCCGAGTATCAAATAAGTCCAGATGCATCCGAGCATAATCCTCAAGGCGACACATTCGATGACATTGAAATGGATGGCAACGATGTCAGCGAAATGGAAGATGATCCTCTGGATGCACAACAACAACAGCAGCAACAACAACAACAGGTAGCACAGGCACAGGTTGAGGCACAGCAACAGCAGCAGCAACAACAACAGCAGCAGCAGCAGCAACAACAATCTGCTGTAGCCGAAATGCAAAAGCTGCAAGTTAGTGCCGCTGTGGCAGCTGCAAATGCCAACATGCTGAACACACATCAAATCAATGTGGACTCAATTAGTGCGGACAAGTTAAGTCTCACGGATCTGCTCACATTCAAGACGACGAGACCGCGCGAGGAGATCATACTACAGATCAAGCATCCCACTGATGCAACAGGTGAGTGGGGCAGCAAACATCTGCTTGTCCTTGTTGTTGTTGTTGTTGTTTACTTTGTTTTGTTATTAATAACAATTTATTTACAATGTGCTGCGACAGCCACACAGATTCATACGATACCCGCGCAGCCGCAGCAGCATACGATGGCAACAATTACGGCTGGCGGCTATAATCAGCAGATCATAAGCGAGATTAAGCCGCAGCAGATAACGCTGGCCCAGTACCAGGCACAGCAGCATCAGCAGGCCCAGGCTCAAGCGCAAGCACAGGCGCAGGCTCAGGCCCAGGCACAGGCGCAGCAGCTGGCCGCACAACAGCAGCAGCAGCTGGCGGCAGCAGCGGCGGCACATCATCAGCAGCAACAGCAACAGGCGGCCGCTGCCCTGGTCGTACAACAGCAGCAGCAGCAGCAACAGCAGCAACAACAACAGCAGCAGCAGCAACAACAACAACAGCAGCAGCAACATCAACAACAGCAACAACAGGCAGCAGCGGTTGCAGCAGCAGCTGCAGTTAAAATGCAATTAACTGGCGGCACGCCCACATTCACATTCAGCGCTCTGCCAACGGTGACGGCAGCAACACCAGTTTCTGTGCCTGTTTCTGTCCCAGTGACAGCGGCGCAGGCGGGGAATGTGAGCGTTAGCGGCGGCGGGGTTGGCAGCAGCGCTGGAACGTTAGCTGGAACGCAAGCGCAAACGGCACACGATAGCTATGAGGAGCGTATTAACTACTTCAAGGTGAAGGAGGCTGAGTTGCGCTGCAAGGAGCAACAGCTGGCGACGGAGGCCAAGAAGATTGAGGTTAACAAGGCACAGGATGAGCTCAAGTATATGCGCGAGGTGCATCGATTGCGTGTGGAGGAGCTGAAAATGAAGATACGCATTCTGCAAAAGGAGGAGGAGCAGTTGCACAAATGTTCGTCCAGCACATGAGATCTGGAGGATATCAGTGATGCCGAGGCGGATGCGCAAGCGGAAGCCGAAGCAGAGGCGGAAATGGAGAGCGAGTACATGGACCTGGACATGCAATTGCTACTCTAAATCGAATGCAGCTTATTATACATACAAATATATACATATATATATATGATATATATATATATATTATATTATATAGTCTATCTATAATGTATTTGTAGCTATTTTTTTTCGAATTTTTTTCAAGTTTTCTTTTATTTTTTTTTTTTAAATCAAACTTTTTACTATTTGTTTTCGGGTGGGCGGGATTGGCCAGCTGTTTTTGGCTGGTCACGATAAACAATTACCGATTACCGGTACTTGATTACCGATTACTGTTTAACCATGTACCGATTATCGTTTATTACTAAGTAAAACTTCTCCAATTGCAATTGTAAATCAATATGAAATACAAATATGTGAAACAAGCAAAACAAAACGAACAAAAAACAAAAAAAAAAACACTTACCAACTCTCATATATTTGCGTTTCTTGTTTCGCGAGCCACCGCCATACGAGTTGGATGAGGAGGAGCCACCATTTCCATTGCCATAGATTGGATCGTGCGACGATCGCATGGGTACATCACCCAACGGTGGATAATCTTCGCCGCTGATCTGCAACGGATTCACACGCAACATGTTGCCCTCGCTTGTCTACAAGAAGAAGGAAAGAAGAGGTTAAGGATTAGAGTGTGTTTAAGTCAGGAGCTGATATTCCCGTAGTCAACCCACCAATTCACTTTACAATTATTTGCATATTCACCACAATGCCCCTGTACTCACCTCGCCGAGTTGATTGCGAGCAAAGCATTGAACGACACCAGCATGACGCTTCTGAACATGATGGATGATCAGGCGATTGTGTTCGATTAACGTTTCATTGTCAGCGCTCGCATCCTCGCCATTGAACAACCAATAGATTTCCGGCTGTGGATGTCCGGTGGCAACGCATTCCAGGGTCAAAGGATCACCCTCATTGGTGAGCGTAGTTTCCGGCCCGCGCAGAATGCGTGGACGCTCCAGTACGCTCAATTTGATCATGTAAACGAGCACGGGAGCAATGCCATTGTCCAGGCGACAGACATAGGAGCCCTGATCCTCGGGTCGGACATCGCTGAGCTGTAGGCCATAGGCAAGCACCCGGCTACGATTGTGATAGATGTTGGGCACATTGGGACTGCTCCAGACGGCACTGGGACGTGGTGAACCCACGCCTGGACACTCGAGCACCACCGTATCGCCAGGTCGTGCGGCAACCTGTGTTGCCGGCTGCTGCAACAGGAAATAGGGTGGCGTACGATCCGTATAATCCACGCGCAGGTCAATGACCTGGGGCAGACGCAACTCAACGCCCGTAATGGCATTCGTGGCGGCACACGTATAGTTGCCCGCATCCTTGGCACTCACGGAGCTAAGCACTAGAGCGCCCGCAGCACCCGGCAGCAGTTCCGTTTGTGGCAACTTCTCGCCATTGCGATAGAAACTCCAAATGGCTGGAGGATTGGAGATGACCGCACCACAGCGCAATAGCACACAGTTCTTGGGTGCAACGCTCCAGCGCACTGAGTGTCGTGCATAGGCATTGTTGCTGGTATCCAATGATATGGAGACGAGTGTTAGACGTCCCGGCGTAGAGGCAATGGCACCGGGTCCATACCATGCCACACACTGATAGTCGCCCAGGGTCTGAGCATTCACATAGATGCGCAGCTTCCAGGTGCGCTCCTCATTGCTGCTGGTCACATTGTAGCCGGCCGCTGGATGCAGATAGCGATACGGATCACTGCTGCTTGGACGAAAGCGCCATTCCAAGCGATGCGGCTTTAGATTCATCTCACACTCGAACACCACCTCATCGCCCTTGGGTGCCACAGCCGATTCCGGTGATCGTTCAATGTAAACGCCTAGCATATTGTTGTTGGAGCTATTGCTCGTGGTGCTGCCGCAGCACTGACCGATTATGGCCAGAACCAATGGCAGCACTAACACTTGACTCATTTCGTTGCCGCGTTGCAAGTTGCTGTCGCAAGTGTGTCAGTTGCAACCTGAAAGGAAAATAAAGGAAATTCAACTCGATTAAGACTATTTTTCCCAAAAAGGGTTCACTCATAAAGTAATCAGTATTGAGCCTAATTTAACAGCTACCAAAGGAATGTCAAGTCTTTTGTGCACAACTGTACTCCCCGAGCGGTTGGCAGGTAGGGATAAATGATGAAAAGAGGGGCATCCAAGTGGGGAGCTGAGCTAAGCTAAGTTGCTGTCCTTTTGGTACGCGAATGGGGCGTGACAACGGAAGCACAGACGCTCGCAATGTGCCATTTAAACTGGAGTGGAAATCTGGCAGGCAGTCAGCCTACCACTTGGCATGTTGCATGCAGCATGCAGCATGTAGCATGTAGCATGTTGCCAGCCTGTTGCCTGCCTCGGCCAGACGGTCCTTTTGGCATCCCGGGCATCAGATTCTTAATGGCGTGTCATTATTATGAGCAGGCAAGGCTGCAGGTGCTGCTTGCTGCGTAGCACAGACCCAAACGGCCAAAAGGGGTCTAAAGAGGGGCGGTGGAATGATGTGTGTGTGTGTGTGTGTGTGTGTGTGTGAAACGGGTTCGTGCAGCATTTGCCCTGCGACAGTTTGCGCCTCTCGATTTGAAATTTAAACGATGGCAACAAAAAAAAAACAGATTAAAGACAATGATGAACGCAAAGATACGCTGTAAATTGAGTGTAGAATGAATAGACCCTATTTTCATTATCGATACTTATCGATTTGTTTACAAGCAGAGAAGAGACAGCTATCGAACTCTTCTAGTAGTTGTCGGATATCAAAAGCTTTACTTATCGACTTGTTGTTAGGCTAGGAAAGTGAAGAAAAAGCTTTGTTTTGGTGTTGAAAGCTATTAAAGAAGCTTTTCAGTCGATTATAATCGATAGTCAACAAAAAAAGGCAAACAACTTGATATACCCCATTTACAAACATTCCGAAGGGTAGAGAGAAAAAAAGGAGAAAAAAAAGGGCAACACAAAAGCTCGCGCGGAATTCCAAGAAACGGCCGCCCGGTCTGCCCAGTTTCCCTCCCCCTTCTTCTTTCCTCGTCCTCTCTGTCTGTATGAGTGTGTATTTTTCCCTTTTTTTGTTACTGTTGCGTTTGCGTTCGTTTGGATTGTAGCAGGCTCTCTTTTGACGCACATAAATCGCAACGCGGCTCCCATTTGAAAGTCATTATGGGGCACAAAGCAGCAAGAGTGCGGCAGGCGCGTGCAGCTGCCTCTGTTGCCATCAACTCTGTCGCCGTCGCCGTCGCCGTCTCCGTTGTGGTGTGGTGTGGTGGTGGCCACTTGTTAACGCAAGGAGTTGCCTACCAAGCTAACCCAAACCAAACCAAACCGGACTGCCTACACAGCGCACACAAAGGCAGCGAGAGAGAGGGAGAGAGAGAGAGGAGGCGGCGAGGAGGATGAGGAGGGATCCTGCTCGAGAGCGGCAGACGCTGATTTAAAACATCTGACAACAAAAGTAAAGCGCGAAATTGACGCAGGTTTCTTCGGCTTCCTTCGCGACTATGGCCAGCTTGGTTTGGTTCAATGTTGTACTTGTTGCGTGTGTGTGTGTGTTGCAAAATTAATGCGCATTCCACTGCCACGGCAGGCAACAACAACAAAAACAACAACAACAACAGGCTAAGCAGAGGAAATGAATGGCGCGTTGCAAGAATGTGTTGCAAGGGGCTCGTTTTTTGTTTTTTGTTTTTAGCAAGAATTTTGTGGTTTTGGGGCAGGTGGCAAAGGGCTCAGCTTAGTCAGCTACTGTGCCTCACAATTGCAATCAAAATAAATGCTATAAATAATAATAATCGACTAAAAAGTTGCGCAACAATTTAAGCAACACAGCTTAGCAACATGTTGCTAACCGCAATGTGTTGCTTAAAATGCACCGATTGCTTAATTCTCATTATGTTGCATACTAATTTGATTAGTCACACTTTGATGAATGTTGAAACTAGAACGAAAAGGAACAACACGAACAAAACAAAAACAGTTATTAATCAAATGAAATGCCAAATTAAATGGCATAAATTAACAGTCAAAATACACACATGTTGACGAACAGCAACAACAACAACAGACAAACAACATTGTTGTTGTCAGCGGCTTGATCAAATGTTAGCTACAACAGAAATTAGCATAAAACTGTTAGAAATTAGTAAAGTTGGCTCAAAGGCGTTGCCAAACACCAACAACAACAACAACAGCTTGTCGAAAGGGGCCGAGTGTTCAGCCTGCTCTTAGACAATTGCGTACACACACACACACCCACACACACACACACACACAGAGAGAGGGGCGTGATGCGAAGACTAGAAGCCTGTACTATTATAGTTGTTGCTGGCTTAAAGCTTTGTTGTTGATCAAACATTTGTAGCAAGGCGTAACGCAATGACAAACATGATGACAACAACAACAACTGTTGCTATTAGTAAATGCTGTTGTTGTTGTCATAAGAGCTTGGCTTATTGTTGTTGTTGCTGTTGCTGTTGTGCTTGCCCATTAAGCAGCGGCAGTTAACAGCTTGTAAAACACTAACACCTGCTACAAGTTTTGCTGTCATTGTTATTGTTATTGCTGTTGTTGTTGTTGTTGTTGTGCTTCTGCTTCTGCTTCTTCTTCTTCCTCTTCTTCAACTACTTCTACAGAGAGTTCAATAAAACTTAAGAGCAGCAGCAGCGACGGCAGCGGCAGCAGCAACTATTTGCTGGCAGAAAAGGAGCAATAGAAAAATCACGAAAATACTTAATAAGAAAAGAAGCAAAGAGGGAGGGGAGGGGGCAAAGGCAAACCCTATACAAAGACACAGACATAAATATGCTTACAAACATATTTAAAGAATCTTTTTTAAGTTTTTTCTTTTTTCTTTTCTTTTTGCGGGAATGGAACCTGTTTTTTGGCTTTTTGCAAGCGAGCGAGCGAGTGAAAGAGACAGAGAGAGGGGGGAGCTGAGATGACCGGAACCAGCAGTCGATGAAGCTGCTGCAGATGCAAAGGCACAGTCACGTTTACAGGAGCGCAGTGCGGGCAGGGCGCCCAAAAAAAAAAACAAAACAAAAAACAGAAAAGCTGCAAGTAAACCAGAACAAGAACAAGAACAAGTCTGAAGCGCCACAAGCGCAAACCAAAGCAATAGTAGGGGGGAGGGGGGGGGGAGTGTTTTTCAGATGTTCAACGAGTTCGAAATCTGCATTCCACTGTGCAACAGGATTCGCTGCCTTTAACTGTGGCATGCAACAGCAGCAAGTGTGGGCCAAAGCGTTCGCATCTTGTCTAATTTGAGCGCCCCACCTGTTGAATATGCAGCTGCGCAGCGTTGCCATCCCCACCAACTTCACCGCTCTGGCAACTCCATCTTCCTCTTGTCGCTGTTGTTGTTGCTGTTGTGATTGTACTTTGGCATGCGTGGGCAAAAAGGCAACGATTTGTTTTGTTGGCGTTGCATTCACTCACAACTCAAAGGTTGATTGCTTTGCTTTTGGCTTATGGTTTTGTGCCGCATTATGGGGCGCGGAGCGTGTGGCACGCCCACATGGCAACGCTGCGCGTGGGTGCAACCTTTTGGGCTTGGGCTTGGGCTTGAGCTTGAGCTTGAGCGCAGGATTAGTTTTATATATATATTATTCAATTTGTGGCAAGATCTTTCTCTTTGTATCTGCGGCTAAAAGGGCGAAGAACACATTTTTAGCCTGTAAATGGGGCGAGAAGAGTTGCGCGCCAGCGACAGAGTTGCCACGTTGCGCACATAAATACATATATATTGAAAAACGGATGACACTTTTAATGAATTTCAAAATAATTGAGGCCTAAACTGGCACAAAAAAGCTTCGCGACAGGCAAAATATATGCGAAGCCTATAAATAAAACTAACACAAAACGAAACGAGACGAAACGAGACGAGAAGAGACGAGAAAAAGGCAAGAAGAGAACACAAAATAGAATTAGGCGCTGCATTAGGGTGGCTCATGACAGGCAAAAGGGTATTCAAAGTATTTTACTTATGAAATTGTATGAAAAATACTTTGTAAAAATCAAGAAATATAATTTTTTCTAGGGATTGTTAGGAAAAATCTATTAAAATTGTCTAGAAAAACATTTCAACTTTTGGGTTCAACTAAAGGAGAAGAGAATTCGGGATGCCCATTAATCAAAGAAAAGAAAAAAATTCCAATTCATGAATGCCCCTAATGTGTTAGGGGGGCTCTGTGTGTGTTTTAAGTCCCTTTTAGTGTTTGCTTGTCCATTTAAAAAGACATAAAACTAAGAACACAACTCGAGCAATCTTTTGACGCCTCACCAGAAAAACCACCCACACCCTGCCACGCCCACCTGCGACCCTTCAACCTGGAACATGTCATAAATAACACAAATCATATCCAACCAAAAACTATAAAGACATAGATTTGTGCCAAAAATGTTGTCATAAACAATAATGAGCTGTGAAAAGAAGAAGAAGAAAAACGTGTGTGACGAGTGGCAGGGAGGGGGTGGGGGTTGGTAGGGGCTGGTGTTGACATAGAGGTTGAGGAGCAGCAAGAAGGTCTCATTCTAATTTTCATATTTGTGCATTCAACGTGCTTTTAATTAATTTATGTTTATGATTTGAAACAGTTTTTCTTTATCCATACCCCCCAACCCCCCCTAACCTCCCCCTTTCTGAGTGCGTGCAGTTGTTGGGCCATTATTTCTCGAAACATACAGAGAATTTGAGACGAAGAGAGAGCGAGAGAGAGCAAAATGTTGAAGAAATAATAATAATAAAAAAAAAAACAACAACAACAACAAACAACCAAACCGAAACGAACACGAACAACAACAATAAAGCGCCACCTACCCCTTCCCCTTTCGCCCACCCCCGCCCCAGCACAACAGAAATAGCTGTATGTTGTATATATGCATGTATATATACGTTTAACGACAGTTGTCATTTTTCATAAATATTTTTGAAAAAAATTCTTTTCGAAAAGCAACAAAAAAAAAAGAAAAAAAAAACAAATACAAATTCTTTGGGAGCGCAGGAAAATGCTTTCTTGAGTGTATTAAAATATATTTGTAAATATTTATATGAAAGGAAAAAAAAAGAATAAACTTCAAGCAACTTTAAGATTGGCAATAATAATAATAACATGTTGCGCTGCAGCATGAACATGTTGCGAATACATGTTGCTAACGCTGATTGTTGCTAACTGCAGTTGTTGCTGTTGTTATTGGCTGTTATGGTCGTTTGACGACAATGACGATCACGATGCCAATGACGATGACGATGACAATGACTCATTGCAGTTAGCACACGATTTTTTTGTAACATTTTTTTTTTGTCGTTTTCGTTTTTGTTGTTTTGTTTCTTGTGCTATTTATTGGTCAGCAAATTAGAAATAGCTGCAACAGCAACAGCAGCAGCAACAGCAACTAAAATGACAGCGCAGCTTTTTAACTTCTTCTTCTTTCTATTTCTATTTTGTTGCTGTTATGTAGTTTGCTCTGTCTCTGTCTGTCTGTCTGTGTGTGTGTGTGTGTGTGTGTGCTTGTGTGTGGGCGTGTGAAGCATGCGAGGCGTTTGTAGCTACCGTTGTTGTTGCTGTTATTGTCGCATCGTTTTTTTTTATTGCTGCCGCTTCTCACACAGCTGGCGCTTGGTTGCCTTTTACTTTTTTTTTTGTTTTTTGTCATAATTAATGCTCATCGCATGCAATTTCTTAGCGACTGCTGTTTGTTGCTGTTATTATTATTATCACTTTGCAGGGCAAACAACAACAACTTTGCCCTGCGGCACAGACATTTGAGCTACATAATTGTTGTTGTTGTTGTTGCTATTGCCGTTGCTCGCATTCCATGGGTGAAAGCCAACGTCAGTTGCAAGTTGCAAGTTGCAAACCACATGCATTCACATCCATGACATTCACATGGACACGCGCCCCGTCGGGCAATTGCAGCTGGTTCTACGAGCAACATGCAAAAAGAAAAAAAAATGGATTAAAAAAAACAGAGCTGGCAACAACATGCTCCAAAATTTATGCGTTTGCCTTCTCGGCTTGGCTCTGCTCTGCTCTGCTTTGCTGTCTGAAGCCGCCGTCGCCACTTTGGTGTATGCTTTCCATACTCAGCCTCTGTATAAGGAGAGCGAGCGCGCCTGCCACTTCCAGTTTCCAGTTTGAGGCTCATTTAATTTGCTCTCCTTTGTGTGTGCGCGCGCGCGCTCTCTTCTCTCCTGCTGCTGTCGTTGCGCAGTCGTCGCTGCATTCTTTCGGCTTTTGACGTTGCGTTTTATCCATTTTTGGTGCACTTTTTACGCCACCTCCTCGCCGAAGCAATATCCCCTTATCTTTTTGACTAGTTTCTGTTATATTTGCATGCTTCTTATGCATTTTTCAAATGCTTAACTTATGCTCGAGCCGCTCTCGTTAAAAGTGCGATGCTGCCGCTGTCGCTGTCGCTAGCGTCGGCATCGGCTTTGGCTTTGGCGTCGGCGTCGGCCCACCATGTTCAGTGATTGCTATCGTTGACATTGTTGCTGCTGTTGTTGTTGTTGTTGTTTGTTTGTTTGCTTTTTCATTGCAATTTATTTGATTTTCATTGCATTAAATTTCTGTTGTCTGCTCGTTTGGCTTTGTGTTGTTGTTGTTGTTGCTATTGTTGCCTTTTGTTTTTGGCTTGCGCGCCTTTGTTTTTGGTGCGTCGCCATCTTTGATTTCGATCTTGGAATTTCAATTTGCATTCATTTTGCCGTTGTTATTCTTCTGCTTTAGCTTGGCGCTACCTCTTCTCTCTCTCTCTCTCTCTCTCTCTCTCTCACTCGCACTCTCTGGCTTAACTAACTTAACGCACTGCTTTGTTAGCAATTCATCATAAAAGCGTTGCCACACTTACATAAAAAACCTTCTCTCTTTTCCCGCTCTGATCTGACAGCTGTGATCATTTGTGTGTGTTTTTTTTTATTTTTCTTTAGCTGTTTCCGTTAGTTTCATATTTTAAATCTTTTATTTTTCTTTTCATTTAAGTCAAAGAGGGAGGGAATGTCTCTGTCATATTTAACGTGCAACAGCCAAACGTTTGCTACCAAAATTGCCGCTTATCCAATGTGGGCCGCCTTACGGCTAACTGTTTATGTGGGCGCCCTAATGAACCACCTAATTGGCCTCTGTTGCAGTCACAGTCGCAGTCGCCGTCACTGTTGCAGTCGCCGTCGCTGCGGCCATCGCTGCCCACGTTCTGGACAGTTGGCAAATTGTGCATATTAATTTGAAATTCATCAACATATTTATTTGGCAGCCAAACAGGAAATGCAATAGTCTACCCCTCTCGCTCTCGCTCTACCCTCTCTCTTTCTCTCTGCTTCGCTTACCTTTGCGCTGTCTCCTCTCACCCCGCCACTGCTGCTGCTGCTGTCTCATGTGGGCCAAACATATAAAAATAATATTTTTCGCACGACAAAAGGCAGCAACAACAGCGGCAGATTCATCAGCAATTGCCGCACACCTTGCCTACCAAGACTAGTGTCACCTCTTATAGGTTTGCTCAGTGCCTCATGCCTCATGCCGCATGCTTCAGTGCTGTTCATTTTCATATTTTTGTTGCAGCCAGTTGGCAAACGGCCACCAGACGCTAACAACAACAACAACAGCAGCAGCAGCAGCAGCAGCAATGAAGATGACGAAGGCGACGCTGTTGCCACCGGGTGGCATCAAATTGGCCCACATTCGGCTGCCAGTCAAAAAAATCACACACACACACACACAGATATAGATACTCTTACTAGTCCCTCCATTTGTTGCAAGCTTTGAATGGTTATTGAAAACTGCTGCATTAATCAACATAACAAAACTATATTCAAATAATATTACTTTAAGTCTATTAAACGACTGCTGTTTGAGGGTATAAATTCTTCGGCTTATTTATGATACATACGTTGGTGTGTATAGATAGACGCCCACACACATATAGCTGCAGCTAAAATGTGGCATAAACTTAAGGAGTGTGCCACATTTGCATTTGTTGCACGACTGTTCGACTTGAACCATTAGCCGGAAGTTGACCAAGTCAAGAGTGAAATAAAACTCATTCAAAAATGAAAATTGATTCACTTGAACAAAGACTTGGTTCATTTGAAATGAACTACAATCAGTTCTTTTCGTTTTGTTGCAATTCCAATTGCTTTTTATCTAAGTCTTAAGTAATACCTCTATCAGAAGCAAAACAATGCAGCTGCTAAACCTTTAAGTATCCCTTAACTAAACAAAGCTCTGAAGGGGCGGAGGGGGGTTTAAGTAAACCCCTACCCCACCCAACCGCCCGACCACCCATCAGCGTTTGTCATAAGGCTGCTCAGTTTTGTGTCAGGCAACGTTTACTTTATTTAGTTTTTTCTTTCTTTTGTTTTGTTTTTAGTGTGTAATTCAAAACGCAAGCCAACTTCTTTGGTTACCTGCGGGCAGCAGCAACAACAACAACAACAACAACAGCAACGATGTTGCCTTTGCTACGGCCTGAGCCTAATATGTTCATTAATTTTAATTATGCATAAATAGCCAGCCAAATACAACAACAACTAAATAAGAGAACCCAAGAAAAAAAAAACAAACGCAATCAACTAAAATAAATGAATGTTAAACAGAGACAAAGACGAAAATTAAATACGCTTGAATTGAGAAAACTTTGTCTGTGAAGAAAAAGATTTTAGAAATATTTTTTCTTCTACACTTTGAATGAATTAGTTATGCTACCCCATTTGGCAAAGCCCAACAAAAAACGAAAAACGATACTACAACTAAGTTGGCAACGCGGCGGACAGAGGGGACAGTTAGGTTGAAAGCTCAAAGCTTTTGTTTCAAATGATTTTCGAGAAACCCTTACATTTGGGCCGACGAACGGCAAACGACAACGACGAACGAAGAACGGAACGCGGCTCGATATCAGTTTACAATTTCATTATGTCTGAATATATAGTATATGTTTGAATGAGCGAATGAGCGAATGAACGAATGAGTGCATGAGTGAGTGTCCCAAATGAATGCACTTGCAGACGTAAGAAAATAAAAAAATGGTTTTTTTTGCCAATTTGGTCAAAGCGTAAATTGAGCTGTAAATAGCAGCCGCAGCCGCAGCCACTCAAAAGGAAGGAAAGAAGGGAAGAAAGAAGAGCGAGGAGCGAAGAGGAAGAAATTGGCGTCTGGCCAAATATAAACAAAACGTGATAAAAAAAAAAAATCACAGCAAAACCGAGCAAAAAGAGAGAGAACACAAATTAATTATACAATTAAGCACGCGTCGTTGTCCGTTGATGATTGTTATTGTTGTTATTATTTGTTATTGTTGCCTGTCACTGGCCATCATAATCATAAACAATAACAATAATACGCAACAATGTCTACATTAATACCAGCAACAACAACAACAACAACAATTGCATCAATTAAGTGGCTTAATAACAAAGGGCAAAACAATATTAGGAGAATTGCTTGCTGTCTCCCTCTCTCTCTCTCTCTCTGTGGAAGAATTCTGTGGAAGAATTGTTACGCTTTTGCTGGCTATGGCAAAACTGAAGACTTCCTTTCCTACACGTAATTCCGATGAAAAGTGCAATTGATGCCGAACATCGGGCACATTGTGATTGCCTCAATGGGAAAGCGAAAGCGAAAGCGTTTTGGGGAAGAAATAGGAAACCTCCTTTTGAGAGAGCCCTCAAAGCGAAACACTTGTCATGAGATTTGGGTTTCAAGTTTTTAAATGGAATCTCGCTCTCTCGCTCTCTCTCTTCCTAACTGCAAGCTGAAATCAGTTTCCGTTTACCACTTTATACTAACTCTTTTTTTTTTTGGCATACGCACAAAACTTTTTTGTTTAAGTTTGTGATCTGACCGAAGAGAAGAAACCAGATTTGATGATCTCATGTTAAACATGGCTTTTAACAACGCCCATTAAAATTTGACCCAACGCCACTCCCTTTTCGAGCATTAGTATGATTATTATTCTTATTACATGAGATTTACGATATCTTGATTCGACGTTTGTTAAAGTTTATTTCATTTCTATTCTCTGTTGTTTTCTATTGGTATTGAACTTAAGTTTAACGAGTCTTTTAAATGTTTAGCATTAAGTTTTTTTTCTTTTGGTTTTTTTTGCCTCTGATTTGTTATCGGGAAAATGTAAAAGCGAAAAACAAACACAAATGTTCAAAAACAGCTTCGTCATTCTATCTTCTCCCCCCATCCCTTCCCTTTCGTATACCCTGTCTTTTGTATATATATTTGCGTCGTGGTTTTTATTGTCGCGCGGCTGCTCTTTCAATTTTATTAGATCATATTATCTATTTTGGTACGACAAATTTGTAATTTAGATCGGCAACTCGACAACTAGACGAAGACGGAGACGGAGCCAACCAAGTCAGGTAGGGGAAGGAGGGAGGTAGCTAACCGTTATGGGCTTTTAATTAATTGGCATTCGGTTATTTAATTGAAGCAGCCTAAAGCCAAACATACAAACAATCAACAGTTGCTGCCACAGCAAGCGATGCGTAAAGAACCTACTATTCCCCGCGTCAACCCTCTCCGCCCCTGTCTCATTGCTACTGCTATACTATAACCTTAATCGATCGACCATGCTGTTCAACAAAATACAAAATGCATTGTCGATCAATTGAAAGTTTGTTAGTTGTTTGAATGGCCACACTTTGTGGATACCCTGGCAAAACTAAACTGGAACTTTTCGCTCAACTGGGAGTAGTTCATTTGTTCGTATGAACGAACTAACTAATTGATTATTTGGTTCCATATCTATAAAACTACTGAGCTTATTCGTAACGTTAAACTTTTATCGTATCAAAGAAGAAAAAAAACACTTTTTTCTAACGATAGTCAAAAGTCTTTATACTGATTTGTTTTATTGTTTTGCTTCTTCTTTCCGTTGTGTGAATGAACGATCGCAGTTTACTACGATGGATTCCATATGGCAGCTCTTTAAGTTCTTGGATCTTTATCGGGTTCTTGCTTCGATTACGTTGTTGTTGCTGCTGTTGCTCTCGTTTGCTTTTCACATGAAATGCAATAAACCCAATTTAATTTTTGTTTTTATTTGTTTCATTTATTTACTCGCCCGGACGTGAGACGTGTCTCTTTCTCTATCGCTCCTTGTGTGTGTGTGTGTGTGTGTGTGTGTGCTAAGGCTGAGCCCCAAATATTAAATAGGGAGACAAACAGAGGAAGAAGGTAGAGGTGGGTTGGTGAGGGAAAGACTCGAAGTAAGGCGTTTGGCTTATCAGCGAATTGAATCAGCGTTCAACAAGGTTTTTATCACGTTACGTAAACTACAAAGTTCGGACTTTAAAGACTGTACATGAATTGAAGATAAGTGTTAGAAGAGTGGAGAGGTTTGGGTAGATTGGGGAGACTCTAGATTCCATATAAGCTTATCTATCTATGTGCCACAGAGTAAGGGTCGTTTTGCTTTTTTGTCCTTGAAGGGTTAGGTTTTACCCTAATCGTTTGTAGGAAAGTATTTATGAATAGTTTCAGTCAGGAAATATGTAATTGCTGCTGATTTGTAATCCCTAATGCCTTAACCAGATCTTCTCAAGCTAGTCAAAAGCCTTGAAACATTCTTCTACTAACTGGTGAGATTTCTTTCAAATGCAAAGTGTGATTCCTGAAGAAGAACTTTAGCTACATACAAACTACACAAATGACAGGTTAGCTGGTTGTCCTTGGCAAAGATAAAAGTTATGAGCAAAAGGGGCTAAGACATGGTCGGAAACAATTAGCAGAGACGCTCAAAAGAGAGAGAGAGAGGGAGAGAAGGTAGGGGTTAGCAGGGGTTGGACTTAAGGCAAGAAAGCGCGAAGAACAAAACACAAAACAGACTTAAATGAACGCTGAGAAACTGGAAAACAGAGACAGTAGTGGTCTAGAAGGGTCCAATAGCCATAGCCATAGCCAAAGCCAAAGCCAGCCGATGCTCAATGATCGCAATGAGCGATGCCTTGGAATGCAGTCAACTGGTTGCCAGTTGTTGTTGTTGTTGTTGTTGCTCGTTTCCAGTGAAATGAAACGAGCTATGGGCTAAAGAAGAAGAAAAAAACAGAAAAGGTAAAAGAAAAACAATCAATGAAAAGGTTGCCCGACTCTCGACTACTCACTCGTGTACCCCATACCCTTACCCCCCCCACCACCTAACCCCTCTCTGCGGTCCATTGTTTAGCGTCTTTTTGGTATGCGATGCCAAGGTGAACCAATGAAAAAAATGTTGCAGGCGACCAGAGCAGCGACAAAACCCAAAACGTGACTTGGACTCCTCAGATCCGTTTTCAGACCGTCCACACTTTAGTTGAAAACTTTCAAGCTTTTTCAACTATTAAGTCTACAAGTTGCACTATTTGCGATGCAAATGCGGATGCGGATGTTGCATGCAACAACGACGCCTGACCATTATACCCTATAAACAACCAAGCACGTTAACTTTTCATACCTGAATCTGGTAAACTTAAAGTACAGGGTATTTGATTGTTTAAGCGCATTTCGACTCTGTTATAATAAAGCAGTTAAAATGTTGCCGATGTCGTCGAATGGCATCGTTAACCTTCAACATGCAACCGCCCGCGGACTCTTTACCCCGCCTACCTCTCCCTCGCTGTCTGTTGTGTCTGTTGTGTGCCTCAGGTAGCGCATTTCAGAGATACAGATACAGTTTCAGGTTCAGGTTCACGTTCAGTTTCGGCTTTTACATCTTTTTGCTCGGCTTTTGTGTGGGCGTTCGTTCATAGAAGATGAAGGCGAAGAAGAAGAAGACAAACAACAAAAGCAACACCAGCAACACCAAACAACATCAGTTGAACTTTGTGCGGCATCGCGTCGCCTATTTATGAATGAAAATGCGTTTTTTTCTGGATTTGAACGAAACCGAATTGGTCTCTCCCTCTTCCTCTTCCTCTCGCCCTCGATCTGTTTCCATGAATGAGCTACTGTTCTTGGGATTTATCTTTTCATTCTATACCGCCATTTTCGTAAGCCCAATTGGGCCGTCTCTTACCTTTCTCCTTTTGCATATCTCTATCATGCTTGAATGCGTTACGTAAATGGCAACGATGTCAAATTAACAACGTAAAGTTTCAACAGAACTGTTTTCCCTTTCAAACTACATTGATTCCAGTTTCATGCGTTCCCCAGTTACCATTTCGTTCCAAACGAGCGCACAAATTGCAATAATGAGCTGATGATGATCCAATTGCAAACTAGATAATGACTCGAATTGAGTTGAGTTAAGAGTTTAGTGACAGCTTAAATCGTTTAACTATATATAGTCGACAAGTGACACATTCCCGAAAGGTCATTGTGTAAAGTCATTTGCTAGATGCTGTAATAAATACAAGTAATAATCTTGTAGATAATAAGCCTGCTTTGTTCTGTTAGCCTAAAGTGTTAGCTTGTTTGTTCCGCAACAGTTAATCTTAAGCTCAATGTAAATCTTTGTTTGTTACAGCGTAAATCTTAAAGCTAACCAAAATGCCCCTAAAACAGATAATAGCTAACGTTAATCTTCAACCTGATCTTAATCTTAATGGAATCCCTTGTCTTCCACTGACAAACAGGAACAACTCAGAGCCTAGGCCCTAGTTTTTGTTTCCCATTCAATGTTTGAATCGTTTTTTTTGCTGTAAATTCTTTCCGGTAGCAAATTCCCAAGAATGAAAACGAACACAGTGGAAAAATGAAGATGATGAACGAAGACAATACTTGGAACAGTTTGAATACACATTGGAATGTGATTCAGTGTGTCTCTCTCTCGTGTGTGTGTGTGTGTGTGCGTGAGTGTGGAAAAGGAAATAGTTAAGTTCGCAGCTCTTCTTCTCTAAGCTAATCATTGAGTCTGAAAAAGTATAGCAAACTTTCAAATGCCAAACTCAAACAAAATTAAAGCCACAAAACGGCAAATGATGCCCGAGGGGTGTCGACTGTATTGTATCTAAGGAAAAATAATAAAAATCTAAGCTGCGCCAGTTTGCTTTCTACTCACGCAGTTTTTTTTCTAATTTTTTTTTTTTTTTTTTGGCCAGTAGTGGTTTAGACTGCTCCGATTCAACTGCTGCTGCTGCTGCTGCTGCTGCTTATCATGAACGTTGATCTATGACTTGGCGCAACTTGGTGCGCAGCTCTGTGGCTTGAACTCATTTTCTAATTGCCCCACGGTTTTTGTATTTTGTTGTTGTTGTTGCTGTATTGTGTGTGGAATGCCTGTTTCAAATGTCTATTCATTGTGTGCTCTTGCCACGATGCTGTCTGGGCCACTTTATACACTCTGGTATGTGTTTATTACTTCCCCCCAATCTAATCAAACCCCCTTCTCACGAGCCCATACACACACTCAGGTTTAATTACCCCCGGCAAAGCGACGTGCAAAGTTCGAAACTCAATCGGAATCTTTAACTGTGGAGATCTTGTCGCAACAACATTTGCATGTGAGTTTGCTTCTTTTTTTTTGCGAGAGATAAAGCGCCAGAGAAAGGGAGAGAGAGAGAGGGAGAGAGGGTTAAGGGGCTTGTTACTTCTCTGCTGTATCGTCTGCTATTTTAATTGAGTTCACAAACACACTGAACTGACCCCAACAACACACAGCTTGCGTCCACTATGCCGCTGACAGCTACGTGCTGTGCCCCAAACCACTCCACAGTCTAAGCCCCAAAGTCAAAGCCTACTCGAGTCAGAGAATAGAATAGACAGATAGAATAGCATTGACAGATAGGTATGTAGATAGATGGATGGATGGATTGTTGGTTGGATAGATAGTTAGTTAGTTTGTTTGGGCTTACATGAAGCTTGGATGGATTATTCAATTTGTTCACACATTCATTCAGCATTGTGAGAAATTAATACATCATCATCAGACAAATCAACTATGTCTTTCACGTCTCATCTTTCTCTCCCTCTCTCTTTCTTTTTCTCCTTCTCTCTGTTCCTCTATCTCCCTACATTTAATTCTTTCCCTGTCTCTTTGTGAGAAGGTTTCACATTGGCTCTAATTAAAAAGGCAAGTAAGCATTGCTTCCAGCAACGTGGCTCATCTAATCATCTTTATTATATTAATATGTATATATATATATTTAACTGTCTAGACTAGACATTTACCCTGTATACAGTTCTAACAAAGCTTAACAACTTTTTTAACTAGTTTGTAACTGATTTGTTTTATAAGCTTAGAGTTCAAGCTTATAGAAATTATTACCTTATATATAATGAAGTTGCCTTTGCTTTTATTAATGGTAGTTTGAACCTCTTCCGAAGGAAATATGAAATTTCCCTTACTTTTCCTTGTGGGTTCGGAATCAAGAATTAGCTAGACGAATTTATTACATACTCTTTAGATTAAAGTCTTTAACTTTACGAAACAGTTATGTGCATGTATATGGTCCTGTCTGCTACCTAAGTAGCAACATATAATGATGTCGACCTGTGTCTGCTCTTTACCTGTGTCAATGTCAACTTCAGCGCTAAATTGTCGCTTATTAAATGTTCCTCGCTATTCCTATCTCCCTTTCTCTCCTATTCTCTTTCTTACCCTGCTTCAGTGTTTATGGTTTAACTGAATGGAACGAGACCGAGCTACTTTATCAAACTGAATTCCACGTAATGTCTGTCGTCTGTTGTCTGTCTGCCGAAAATTATGACTTGTTTGGAAGTGCAAATAGCTCACTTCCTGTCCCTCTGTCTCTCCGTCTGTCTGTCTCATCTACCCTCCCCCAGACCTAACACTAACACTATCTCACAATCTCGACTCCTCCTCGCCCTATCCCGTCGTCTCCTGCTTCTTGATGTCGCTGGCACGCAGCCGCAAAATGCTCTGATTGTTAGTATTGTTTTTTTTTTTTTTTGGTTGCTGCTTCTGCTTGGGCTGTTGTCGCCGTCACGGCCCGACGATTGTCCCTGATAAGAAGAACTTACCATAGCGTTCCCCATTTTAATCATAACCAACCGAATTCCCCCCATCTCATTCCCGAAAGCCATATAGCCTTACCCACTCCCGATATCCTCGTTGAGATAACGTCCCGTCCGCTACGTGCTACTGAGTTAGCTTTTGTTTGCTCTCCTTTCCCACTTTACTTCTGTTTGTCTTGTTGATTCTAATACGAAATATTCCCTATTGCTGTAGATCTTTTCCTGCGGAAGGAAATCTACTAAACCCCGAAACAGTAAGGGAAAAAGTACTACTAACAGGGTATCACATGGTCGCTTAGACACTTAATTAAAGGTTGGTTTTTTTTTTGGCTTTGTTTAGTTTTAAGTGCGTGTAGGCGTGTCATCGAAGTATTTCACAACATATATGCTATCGCATTACGTAGATGGCCTGTAATGCGCTTCCGTTTTCCTAAGGGGTAATTGCCTGAGCCAAGGGGAGTAAGACGAGGGCGGAGCGGGGCGGTAGCTGCGGCAAGAGCAAAAGCAAAGGCGCCGCTGCCGCTTAACAAACTCCGTTTTTTCGGCTCATTTGTAGCCGCTACTTAAGGTCGAACCTGAGAATCGGTTTTTTCTTCTTTTTTTTTTGTTTGGTAGGCCGGGTTTCAGCTTGGATTTGGATTTGGGCAGGGGCAGACCCGCAATTACACTTCCGCTATAAGGCTGGTAAAAAGCAAAAACAAAACGTTGGATCCGAAACCGAAACCCAAGTCGATATTCATTCATCTCGCAGAGACGAAGAGTCTAAGGCTGCGTTTCATTCACTGATCGAGCGCGCATTCGTTTCGTTTCACTCACTCTCACATTTGGTTCATGCGTTCATTCATTCATTCTTTAGTGTTGATTGCCACCTTTAGGTCTTTTGGGGCCGCCTTTGCCGCATGCCTTACGGCAGCATCAGCTCTCTCTCTTTCTGTCTCTTTTGCTAGTCTCTGTCTTTGCAATGATTAGTCGCTGACTGTGTTAATGAACAGACGGCAGCGGCTACCTAGTGCAAAAAAAAAACACACACGCACTAAGAGTGTTGACCCTGCTGGACTAGTAGATACCCTATTGCTATAAAACTTTTCAGATGAGTTTTTAGGTTTCTTGTTAAAGCTCACGTAATATCAAGTTAAAGATTCTTTATGTCTTTACTAACTTTTACAGAGTATTAAGAGAGAGACTGAAACGATTGATAGAAATAACAAACAAAAATTAAATCCAATTTATGTTTTTTCTTTTCTCTTTTTTTTATAATTTTTGCTTCTCTCGTTTATTTTTATGTTTTTGTGCCCAACATTAATCATAATTTTCGGTTCTCCATTCGGTGAGCGTAAAATAATTTTTATGCGCCGTTTTTACGGAACGAAACTCAAAATGCGAGATCCGAAAAGGTGTCAATCGCTAATTTGACGGCCAATGCAACTCGATGATGGAAATAACAGAAAACGGAGAACAGAGAATGGCGAAGAAGAAGAAGAAGCGTAAGCAGAGTTGGGGTCGATAGGAATGCAAGAAAAGTAAGAACAAGAGTTGCATTGTGGTTTCTTTTCTTTTCTTCAATTTCATTTTAGCAATTAGTAATGCGCCAAATACTATTGGAAAATGGCAAGAAATGGTATCAGGTCAAATATCATGGGGTTATCGGGTCAGGTAGCTCAATGGGAAACAAAAATATTAATAAAATACTCGAAATCAAGGTCGCTAACAAAGTCGAAGCATAAGACTTGCATCAACAAGGGTAAAGTTTTATTGTTAGCTAAGCTTGAAAGAATTCCATTAAGCTTTGCTGGTATTTGAAGAAAGCTAAACCAAAAAAGAAAGAGATTTATTGGTAAGTACAAAATTACAAGATCATCTCAAAAATGATGAAAGACTGTGAGAATTCCCAGACATATGATGCCCACGTTCAAAGGGCTCTCTTTCTTTCCCCTTCTCGCGCTCGATTTCAACACGGTAGCTGGGACAGTGGGACACAGGTACAGTGGAATACAGACGTAGGAGAAGGGGACACAGTGGCCCAGACAGCCAGAGTGAAGCAATGATGACGCTGCAAGTGTACGGCTAGCCCAAAGGCTGAATGACAAACGCAGCGAAAAAGAAACAGCGAGAGAGTGAGGAAAAGAGATAGAGGGAGAGAAGTTGGTTAAGGAATGCGAGAACCTGTTGCAGTTACGTTTTTAACCACTTGAAAAGCAATTTTTGAAATTTATTTTCCATTTATTGCTTTATATTTTTTTATCTTCTTCTATTTTTGTTGTGTATTTTACCTTTTTTTCCGTGTGGCCCATTCTCATTCCCCAATCTCAATGCCCATACTCAGACTGCTTATGCGATTAGAGCTCGGACTGAAGCTGCTGATTATGATGATGATGATGATGATGTTGATGATGATGGTTGGGCCTGCAATCTGTTTATTTGTTTTGAGCCGAGAACAATTCTTTCTCGAAACCTGGCTAGTCTCAATGGGCGCGGATAACAATCGAAAGTAATAATGAAATCCCATAAACAACAACAACAACAGAAATCAACAAGTAATATTGTACAAATCAAGCGCTGACCGACCACCTCGATACCCTGTGTACACCGTTTCTCGTTGTAGCTATTCTATTTCTGAGTGTTTAGCGAAGAAACGCATGAAAGCTTTGTCTGTTTGTCAGCATACCCATCGCAGTACTCAATATCGCAATAGTGAATAGTGAGCATCAAAAGCATCATCAGGTCGCACAGTCCAGTCAAAACAATGCAAGTAAGCGAGAGAGCAAAAGAAAACAACAAAAACTGTCTGCGCCCTTTTTCTGACTGCGACGACGACGGCGACGACGACACTTGCCTTGATTTTTATTGTGTTGGGCTTTTCCACTGGCACACACAGGCAAACATAAACACACACACACACACACACACAGAGAGACACATGTGCATTTCTGCATTGTTGTTGATTGTTGTTGCATTGCCTTTTGATTTATTGTTAGCAGGAATGAGAGAGAACGGGCCCCAGGCATGCTACATAGAGCAATCGCAATAACAACAACAACAACAACTGCACAGCAGGCACTGTTGCATTGTTGCTGTACTGCTTTGCTCTTTTGCCTAAGCGCAAAGTGCTCTCTTACTTGTTGTTGTTGTTGTTGTTCTTGCTGTAGTTCCTGCATTCCGCACTCAAATATTTTTACCTTTTGCCAAGAATTGTGCGTGCGTGTCTGTCTGTGTGTGTGTCTCTCTCTTGCTCTCTTGCTGTAGTTGTGTGTGTTTCTATTCTTGTGCGGGCAGCAGCAATCGACAACGACGACGACGACGCAGTTGTAGACAGTTCATTAATGTTATCAACAGCATGGGGCATGGGACATGGGGTCGGGGCTGATCGGTCATTTCTTTTGCATTTCGGCCGCATCGTTGTAGGTAAGATATCACAACAACAACAATAACAACAACAGCAGCAAAGTCGTGCAGCTGGTATTACTGTCCAGTACTACTGCTGTTTCTGCCGCTGCCGCTGCTGCTGCGCTGCCTGGGTTTGTGTCTCTGCTTAAATCAATGCAATGCACTTGTTGTTGTTGCTGTTATTTTCAGAAATGGGCCAAAGTCGAGTTAATAAAAAAAAGCCAGAACAACAACAACAAACTGGTGGCAACTATTGGCCAAAAAAGGATATGACAAGATGCGTCGCCGACTTGGCCAGTACAAATTGTCAGATTGGATGGAACGGGCCAAGTTGCATTTTATGGCCAACTTGTTGACCAGATGAACTACTTTCGACTCATGCAATTGCCGTTAGTTGTCTTTCAAACTGATGTCTTGAACTCACCTGTATGCGTGTGTGTGCGTTTGTGTGTGTGTGAACTTGCTTGCAAAGCTTCCAGGATTCCAATTCCTTTTTCCTTACGTATCGCACTCAATTGACATATTTGAGCGGATGGAGAACGGAAGAGCACAATATTTGCGGTTGTTATGATTGTTGTTGATATATTTTAAGCACTTGAACAAAACACATGAACATGAAACCTATGTACAAAACACACACACAGATAAAACAAAAAACGTATAGCATTAAATTTAGAGCCATCAAAAAAACATAATACAAGAAAAAAAAAAATAAGAAAACAAGAGGAAAAAAATCGTCTTTGTGGGCCAGATCGGATTCAATTAGTTGCGTCGCTTTGCTCACATCCGTTGGCAACAAACGGCACATTTACGAAAATGTACTCTCAAAATATTTTGGCATTAGATTAATGTAGCAAGAGTAAAAGAGAAAGAGGGAGAGAGAGAGGAAGAGGGAAAGAGCACCGGCAAAAGCTTTATATATTATAACGGTTATTGCTTGATTGTGAATGAATAACGTAAGTGCATAAGGCGATTTGTTATGTTTTTAATTCACAATCGGCACAAGAATTTATGTCATTTTGCCGTTTTGCCTTTTTTTTGTTCTCTCTGCAGCTGTTTGCCGGCTGAATGCGATGTTTTATAAATACAAACACACATACATTCACGCAGGCATACAGATTTAAATACAAGTATAAATAAAAATCAACACTAACAATGCAAATGCTTTAACCACTTCGCACGCACTTTTCTTGTTTTCGTTGCTGTTGTCGCTTTGAGCGGATCTGATTTGGCAAAGTGCATTTGCTGCCAATTAACAACAACACAGTGTGTAACAGGTAGACGCAATGGTCATTAACACTATGATCATTAATATATGCGAGACGTTCATTGATAACAATTAATTCGCACAATAACAAAACGTAATACAAAAATAATCTCAAAAAATAAAACAAAAACATATAAATCAACGCACAGTGCCGAAAGACGCCAAATGTATAAAAACAAACTAAAAACACGTTGCAGAAACAAAATGTAGCGCGCACTTTTGCCGTAACGCGGTGCACACAACCTGCTAGCGTCGCGTCACGTAAGTAACTAAACGAAAACGCGACGTTAATGTTGACGGCGACGGCGACGACAACAAGACCGGCCCGGCCAGGCAGGCACGACACGTTCGGTTCGTTCGTTTCGGGCTGGCACGAGGCGCATGCGGGCCGAAGACACGCTTGCCGAGAGCAGCGAGTCGAATGCAATGCAATAAAAGCTGCGCTGGGGATCGTACCAATACAAATGCTGGCCTGCCATTAAGGATGCCAAACCTGCCCAATGCCACCCAAATTGTACCAAAGAAAAGAACTACAGAGGTTTTTTTTATTTTATAATTTTTATTTTGTTTTTAATATTTTTTTATAGTTTTTTGTTGTTTGTATTGTTATTCACTTAACAGTGTTTTTTTTTCTCGTTTCGTATTATACATTTATGCTGGTAATAATTTTGCTTTAACATTTATTCTTGTTCAATTTAACTGTAGTATAAGTATATATATATATATTTTAGTTATTTTAATTTAAAAACTTTGTGCAATGTGCTTGTTTGTGTTTTAGTGTGTGGTGTGTGTGTGTGTGTGTGAGTGTGTGTGTGTCATATGCATATCATGGGACTGTTAATTTGTTAAGCTGCACAATATTTAAACACTGGGCTCTCGAAAAGAAATCATCAAAAAGCGAATAGAGAAAGAAAAAAAAATAAATGTATATATTTTAATTATTATAAAAATGCTAATATGTAGTTTGTTCTTGTTGTTGTTGGCTAGTATGCGTTTTGTTGTTGTTGTTGTTCTGTTTTGCGTTAGTTGGACCTTAAAGTTCTAGATATATATATTTATATATATATTTTATTGTTTCGTTTCGAGTGTTTTTTTTTGTTTTTCTTTGTGTGTCTCACTTCTTATGGCCATTGTAAGTTTAGAGTTAGTTGTTTGGTTTCATTATTATTACTTTTGCTCGAATATGTTCTCATTTAAGAATAAGAAAAGTATTAGAAAAAGGAAGAAGCAATTGCAACAATATCGTTTTTGAGTTCGTAGACAAAAAATTGATTCCTTTTCTAGTTCTATATAAATATATATATAGTGTGTGTGTGTGTGTGTGTGTGTATATATATATAAGAAAAAGTTGATTTAAAGAAAAGCTAACTTTTGTTGTGGGTTTGGTTGTGTTGTTGTTGCTTTAAACGACTGGTGGTTCAGTGCCGCCCAATGCCTCATCATTACTATAATAAAAAGAAATTAAAAACATATGCAACATTAATAAAAAATAAAAATAAGTAGGTAACAAATATATTTTTGTATTAAAATAATGCCTATCAATACTTAAATATAAGAAATAAAATATATATAGGGAAAAAACAAAACAAAAAAATGATTCTTTGAAAAAACTTCTCAAAGTTTTAAGAAACAATATAAAAAATATCTCGTAAAGAGCTTTAAGAATATTACAATTGACTAGTTTCAGTATGTGAAGCTTTAAGCTGTAAGTGCATTTGTTATATTTCACCTATGCATTAAAGCACAAACAGGAGCTTGCACATTTAAAAACGAGCTTTCAAAGCACTGTTAATACGCGAGCTAGTCTCGGTTGTTTTTGTTGTTTGATTGAACTTAACTTTCTATAGATTCTTGTTCTTATAAAAGAGTTTTTAACAAATTTGTAATTGAGAGTTGGGAGCTTTGCATTTCTTAAGTTTCCATTTAAGTGTTTAACTGCAATTTCAGACTTTGTCTCAACGCCTGCGCCAGCATTTCAGTATATAGTATGCATATATTAAGATTGATTATTAAATATATGTATATGTATATGTATATTAAATAGGTTTATTATAGTTACGCGTTTTCCTTTGCTTCAAGTTCACGTTCTCAGTTTCTTAGTGTCTAGAGTAAATATTAACCATGTTTATAACAATATTTTTGTGCTAACTACATTTCTGACAAAAAAAAAATTACACATTGACTAGTTATATATGTATGTATTTATGTATCCTTAAGGATCTTGATATAGTATTTTGTATATAGTTATGCATTAGCTATAGTTTCTTGTCCATATACTTTGTATATGCATATTTATTGATGTATAACATGATATTTTGCAATGATATGGCACGATAGCATTCGATTTGTTTAGTTGCCAATAGATGGCGCTTAGCTGGGCGCTGGCAGCAGCCAGACTATGGCACCTGCCAATAGCGCTAGTGGCGCCACTGCCACGCCCACCATTCGCACACTGGCATCGTAGGCGTAGCCATGTCCATGCTGCAACTGTTTGAAATTCGGTCGCGGATAAATAATGTGAACCGGCGGCGGTTGATCGATGGCATCAAAGAAATTTGGATCGTAACGCTTATCGTTGGTATCATAGTCATGATAGATAAGACTCGATGGATTCCAGTAGTCGCTAAACTCCGCCAGCGAGCAGCATTTAATGTTTAGAAACGGCCAAGTTAGCAGCAGCAAATAGAACTCCCAAAACCCAAAACCTAAACGTAAGGAGGATGAAAGCTTTGTTGGTACTTACACAGGGCATGTGTCCACGTTGACACCGCTAACAGCTGACTTGCCCAGATTGATCTGACCAACGGCTTCGCCCTCGACAAAGACGATGCAACCATTGAAGTTGTGAGTGTAGCGTTTGCCCGTGAAACTCGAAATGTTCGGCATGCCACCTGGAAAAAGAGGGTTGAAGACGGTTAGGATAAGCTTATGGCAGAGCAGGGATCTGAGGAGATGACCTACCAATGAATACATTGCCTGGCAAATGCATCTTCTTCTTGCTGGTTGGTCGCGTTTCGACAGAATCGGAGATGCGATCGACCTCCAATATGGCAGTATTATCCGCACGCTTCACAAGCACAATATGACGCTGTCCATCATTGACAGGCGTCTCCGAGTTGCGTATCATCGCCTCCTGCCCATCGAGACGCAGTGCCAGCTCCACATAGCCATCGACCACAGCAAGGGCTATAAAGTCCTGACCGGTAAACTCCTCGCCCGCTGCCTGTCCCCACCATAAGAGCAGACCATCCGATTTGCTGGTGGAGAAGACAACCACAGCTGAGGTGTATTGTT
This sequence comes from Scaptomyza caliginosa, assembly GCA_035044725.1. Taxonomy (NCBI): domain Eukaryota; kingdom Metazoa; phylum Arthropoda; class Insecta; order Diptera; family Drosophilidae; genus Scaptomyza; species Scaptomyza caliginosa. The sequence goes on from JAWNNR010000482.1 coordinate 462,604, forward strand.
GATCTATCTCATTGCTAAACTGGCTGCGATCCAGTTCCATGTAGCCATTGCCGCGGAACGAGGCATTAAAGCCCACTTGAATATCTGTAGGAAAGCAAGAGATGAGCAAAGAAATCCTGGAGCTTGGCACTTATGCAAATAATACTTACGCTCCTCACAACGCTTGCCGCTGTAGCCCACGTTGCAGGCACAGATTGCGTGCTGTTCCACTTCGGTGCAGGTGCCGCCATTCTCGCAGGGCTCACTGGCACAGGGAGCTTGGGCATAGGGCTGCATCTCCTCCTCGGCTGAGGAAGCGCCAGCGGAAGCTGAAGAGCCACCGGCAGCGTTAGCTGGTACAATGGTCAGCTCACTATCGCCATCAGTGTCGGCAATCTCATTGAGTTCGCCACAGTTCTGCACATTTGCCGAATCCGTGATGCCCGCCAGCAGCTGCACAGGACGCATCGAGTCGTACAGACGCGAAATGCAGCCATCAAAGCCATCCGTAATGTTGACATCGCGATTGATCTTGACATTTGCCCGATCATAGCCACCAATATACAGTGGCGTCTTTAGCGACAGGGTTCTTGGTGCACCCGCCGCCTTGGCTCTCTGCCCATCCTCATCGCCAACACGTAAGATACTCTCTCCCTGGCGACGCAGCAGCTCGACTCGTGTCCAACGATGCAGGGCCAGAGGCTGTTGGGAACGCACCACCACTGGCTTGAGACGTGCCGCCGTATTGATGATCAGCTCGACATGCCCATCGCGTAAAACGAGTGCTACGTAATCGCCGCTGGGCAACTTCGATTCGGCGGTATAGAGCAGTACTGCATCCCGCAAACTGGACGGACGCAGTGATAGGGTCACATTTATGCGCGATACACGTGGTGTACTGAGGAAGCAGGAAGGGGAAATAAGCTTAGATAGTAAACATTCTTGCATAGTTAAAACTTACTCGTAGGCCGCATAACTGTTGCGCTTAAAGTTAAGACTGTGTTCGTTCAGATGCTCCAAGTACTGGCAACGATCGCCAGTGCGATTCAGCGGGCACAGGCATTCCATGTCCGTTTCGGTGTTCTCGCAACGTCCCGCACCACAGAGTCCGGGTGTGCATTGGGTGCCTGCAATGGCACAGTTACGTCCCGTCCAGCCCTGCTGGCAGACACAGGTGTAGGCCTGCTCCGTTTGGCTCTCGAGACAAATGCCTCCGTTGACGCAGGGAGCATGAGCGCAGGGCTTGCAGCTGGTGATGCCCTCCTTGAACTTGGCCTCCTTCATCAGCTCAATGGTGCGTCCCTGCAAGGTCAGACGACTAATGCAGCCAACGAAGCCTTCATGTTGGGTCACTGCCTGGGCAGGCAGCTGCTCCCAGCTGGGCACACCGCCAATATACAGATCCTCGATAAGTTCCAGCTGCGGTATTTGTGTGAGCGTGGGGAATGCGACAGGACGCTGTTCGTCTAGCTGAATGTAGCCGTCGCGACGAGAGCGTTGCACTCGCACCGTATGCCACTCGTTGAGCTCAACAGGTTGCTCGGCACGTACCACCATGGGCCTGCCACCAAAGTCAAAACGGAACTCGGCATAGCGATCCTTGAGGGAGAGGGCAATGTAGTCGCCAGCTCCGCGGGTTTGTCCGTTGAACAGCAGCAGACCGTTGGCTGCCTCTGGCCGGAATGTGATCTCAAAGTTGAACTTGAACGAGGAATCGGGTAGCGTGGGGAAGCTCATGTAGCTTAAGGGTTCCTGATGGAAATGTGGTATGGCGCCCGTGATGACCAATATGCTGGGATAATCAACGGACTCTCCATCATTATAGATGGCTGTGCATATATAGCTACCGGCATCATTGGCCTGTACATCCTCCAGCACTAGCTGCTCCTGTATGTGTTTGTTTTAGGGTTAAAAGTTGACTTTATGTACAAAGAAATTTCACTTACATTGAGTATATCGCGACCGGACTGCAGCTGTCCGTACTGACGGGACCAGCGATAACTGGGCTGACGACTCTCGTCGGCACCACAGTTAAGCTGCGCCCTATCGCCAGCCTGGGCATGAACGATCTTGGGTCGGCGCAGCTCATGCGGCTGTTCCTCAATGGCCAACTCATAGCTGGTTGTGTAGAGATCACCACCATCGGTTCGACACTTGCACACATAGTTGCCCGCATCCGCTGCGGTCACTTGGTTTATTACCAGACGGTTACCCACTTGCTGTGAATCACAGGAAGAGTAATGGAAAGAAGAGAGAGAGAGAGATAGAGAGAGATCACATTCGTTTCTTGCGGGACAAGAATCAAGAGCAAGAGCTAGACGTTACTAACCTGAATATTGGATGAGAGTGGCGCACCATCAACACGTTCCCAAATCACATCCGTATAGCTGTTGTCCGAGGAGTAGCATTCGACTTCGGTGGATTCGCCTACACGCAACTTGGATGATTGCTGATCCAGTTTGAGGCTGTAGTCACGGGGCACGATTGGCTCTGGTGTGGCACGCACTGGTGGCAAATATCCGCCTGCATTTGTCATGCCCGCTGCACCACCCGAACACAGGGTAGAGCATCGTCATCACCATCACCACAAAACACAGGACAGTACAGTAAAGCAACATAAAGAGCGACGAAGACGAAGACGACGACGACGAGGAGGATTTGAAGATGTTTTTTGTGTGTTCGGCGACAATTCACAATTGGTGGGTTATGTGGTGAATAAGTTGGTGTGTGTGTGTGGGTTGTGTATATGTGTGTGTTTGTGTGTGTGATGAAGTATTGCGATGAAGAGGAGGAGTAAGATAGTAAAAAATACACAGAGAGAAAAAAAAGCAAGTTAGCAAAATACATGTAAAAAATGGCATTTTAAACAGAAAGTACAGTTAATGCGATGTTTATCGAACGCTCAAACGATAGATCGAATATCTAATTGTATGTGTGCGTAAACAAATGTATATATGTGTGTGTGTATACGTTCGATAGGCATCGCATTTTGTTGGGTTAAGTATTTTCTTTTTGATTTTGGGCGTTCAATGTTCCTAGTTAAACAAATTAATACACAGAAATTTGACACAGGGTGGAGGGAGGATAGAGTAAATTGGTGACTTTGAGTACTAAATTAACAAAATAATCGACAAAAAAGATATAAGATAAATACGAATGGAACACAGCTACATAAAACTAATGCTTATTATTGCTACATTTTTTGTTTTTTTTTTTTCGAATCACACAGAATACGATTACATATGTTTGTAAATGTGTAATGAGGATAGGATTATGAGTGCGATAGTTTGAAATGTTTTTTTTTCGGGTTTCACATATTGATTGGTATTTTCTTTATAGAATTTTCTGTCTACATGAGCGACAGAGATATGTTACCACTAGACCAGTACGAATTCATTGACATACACTTAGCTACATACAATAATAATATAGTCTACCAATACGATACAAATTCTACAGTTATCGATAAGTTTTTGATGGCAATTTGGTTTTGATCAAAAGATTTTTGGTTTAGTTCACATTATTTTCTTTCTCTAGTCATGTGTTTGTTTGCGTGTGTGTGTGTATGTGTGTGTGGTGTATTATTTACAAAATTTTGTTTGATACAGTTTGTTTTTATTTTTTCTATACAGTTTTCATAGGTTAGTACAAGTTGGGATACCCACATGCGTTGATATATATATACAAATGTGAATACCATTTCGTGTTATTGAGTCGAGGCCGGAACCAAAGTTTTTCTTTTATTATTATTATTTCTTATTTTCCTATTATCGATGTACGTTGATGCTGTAAACGAAACATGCGCGCAATTGATTTGTTACCGTTATCGATAACGTAGACGCTATCGATTACACTATAGTTACGACTTAAGTACTAAAGACTGTCAGATAAGCAGCTAACGGTTACCCAAACACATACTACTGCGTTTTTTGTTGCTGTTGTTCTTGTTGTTGCAATTGCTTCAAATATTGTTGTTATTATCGTTATCGTTATCGTTATCGTTGTTGTTTGCTTGTCGTTGTTGTATTATCTAGATTATGCTTAATTAAAACGTGAGTTGAGTGCATGTTGCAATTGTTGCAGGTTTTTCTCGTATTGCATCTAAAAGTTGTGCGCCTACAAACGGAGTTAGAGGGGGCCAAAACAGATAGTATAGATCGATGGCCAGATATAAAGATATCAGTAAAGAAAAAAGAATGTCAGAAATAGAGAGAGAAAGAGAGAGAGAGCGAAAAAAGGCGAGAGAAAGATGAGAGTATAGAAAGTGTTTGATCCTTTGGCTCAAAAGATTCAGCGTTGCCCTCTTGTAGGTTATTTCGTACAGGTGGCAACGCCATAAAATCAATATTGAGCCAAGGGATCTGTAACATAAAAGTTTGTTAAAGTGTAGTCTATGAAAGATAAGTTGAATTAGAAGAATGAATGAGAAAAGAGGAAAAAAGACCAACCGAAGCTTTTGGCCAACTGCACAACTTGACGCTTAGCTGTTACTGGACGCTGCTTCTGTTTCCATTGACGCTTCTGCTTACGCGCCTGACTCTTCTTCCAGCGCTTAAAGCCCAATCCAGTTCCTGTACTCGCTCCCACCGCTGCTGTACCCGATCCCGCTCCCGCTCCCGTTCCCGTTCCCGTTGCCGCACCGGTTCCAGCAACTGCTCCACTTGCACTTCCGCCAGCCGCCTTGCCGCCAAAGTCGCGCGTGCAATTGAACTCGTCCGAGTGGTCCGTGCAGTCGTAGATGCCATCGCACACCATGCTCGACTTGACGCACGTGTGCGGATGCGAGACGCATTTGAAGTCGTTGGCCTGGCATGAGTACGAGATGATTGGGAGACGTGGCTGTGTTGCCGCTGGCCTCGCTGGCGTCATTTTGTTCATTTTAAAATCTATATTTGCTCGCAGGTCAGTTGCATAAAAGTGCGCGCCAATTTTTCAATATTTTCGATTGTATTTTTTTGTTAAAAAGTATTTTGGTTGTTTGGTTTTGTTTTGTTTTTGTTTTTGTTGGTCGTATAAAGAGCATAAAATATATAATATTAGCAATATGATGCCATAAAACGCTGCAGCCACGGTTAGTTGTAAGTTCCCTTAATTCCAATTTGAATCTAATATATTACGCATACGCACCGTTTCCCACTACACATACGTTCCAAAGGATAGGTAGTATAGGTATTGTGCTTATCTATAAGCTACAATCTGAATACTTGATCTAATTGAGTGTCTTTGAGTGTGTGTTTAGTACAATTTGTTGGAGGTGTGTGTGTGTGTTTTGGGGGAAAAAAGTGTGACCAGATGCAAAGGCATTCCAAAGTACAAACTAACTAAACTAGGCTAGATTGGAGGAGATGTGCATTATCGGAATATGTGTGTGTACAAATGTTTTATTTTTAATCGATTTTTTTTTTTATTTTTATTATTTTAGTAAGCGAGCGTGTGTGTGTGTGTGTTTGTTTTAGTTGTATATCGTAGCTCGTTTATATACAAATTCTATGGCTAGTGTTAAGTATTATTATAGGTAGAAACAACAATACAGTTATGTAATACAAAGCAAGTTTCAAAAAACTAAAAAATAATAATACATAATAACAAACAAAGACAAAAAAAAAACTATTCAAATACATATTAACATACTTAATATTGATATGTAATATGTATAGAAAAGTAATATAATCAAAAGTTAAACAAATAAAATGCTCATAGAAAATTATAAAAAAATAAAAATAATAATAATAAGTTGGGCTGGAAAATGATTGAATCTCTATATGTTATTGTAACGCGGTGACTGTAACACACCTGCACATATATAGAAAACCATGCAGGGAAAATCTTGGCCGCCCTTATACACATTCATATTGTACTTATTAGCTAATGGTATTTAATTTTTGTTTATTGTTTTGCGTTGGTTGTTGATGCATTTGTTGTTGTTGTTGTTGCGGTTGTGGTTGTTGTTGTTGTTGCAGATGCGATTGTTGTAGCAGTTGAGTTGATGTTGTTGCAGCATTAAGTATACATATATATATGATATATATGAATATATGTATATATGTGGTATGAGCATTGATTATTCAGTTCGTGTTGTAGTTTGTATATTATCGTATTATATCATATGCAAAGCGCCCAAAATATTTTTTATAAAAATCATTTTCAAAAATATATATATATATATGTATATATGTTTGTGTGTATGTTTGGTAATTTTTGGTTTTTTTTTTATAAATAATGTATTTCTTATTGCATTTGTTTTTTTTTTTTTTTGCACAAGCGCACATGTAAGAGAGAGAGAGAGAGAGGGAGAGAGAAGAGAAAAAAGCAGTAAAGAAAGAGAGAAATAAAAAATTATATTTATATATGTATCAAAATATTCGATATGTGTACCATTTCAATAAAAAAAAAACAACAAAATATTGATAGAAAAATAAAATCAGTGACCTAAATTTCTGTTTTTTCTGTGAACTTTAGACGATGGCAGAGCAGAGAGCTATTGAATTTAAAGTATTTCGATTTGATTAATCGGAAAAGTTTCTTAAGATTTGATGAGCTAGTTTTTTTCATTGCTGATTTTAAGTTATTCCAAGGAACAAAAAAAACGCAAATCTAAAACAATTTACTATGAAGTTGGTTTCTTCTTACTTCAGAGATTATTTACATAGATTATTTGGTCACAAATACATGAGAATTTATATTTATTTTAATTTTGTTGCAAAATTGATTGGATAATTTTCAGTGCAGGTGCAGCTTGTGGGTTTTTGGATTGGGAAGGGAAAAGTAACAGAGACAGAGAAAGGGTAAGAGAGAGAGAGAGAGAGCAGTGGTGACGGAAAAGAAAGAGAGAGAGAGAGAGAGAGAGAGAGAGAGAGGGATATGGTGTGTGTGATTGTGAATGTGTGCAGTGCAATAAATTATTTCATATTGATTGATCGGTTTTTATGCATATTAAGACAATAAACACTTTAAATGTACACAGAACGAACGCCGTTGAACAATTAAAAACCAATAATAACCCTTAAGAAATGAAAACAGATAATAATAATAATAATAACCGGCGAGAGAAACGACTTATTGTGAATGAAACCAACACCAACAGAAATGAAAGCTCCTAAAACAAAACAAAATGCAAATAAACAAAAACAAAAAAAAAAAAAGAACGAACATAAATCTTTGGCATGCCAAAGAACAGATAACCTTGCAGAAATAATATTGTATAAGTGTTTAACTAGTGAGAAAATTAATAACAGACAGACAGACAGATAGTTCTTTCCGGTTCTTCACTAAAATACTCTGCAAGGGTATGTAATGCACTAAAAGGAATAATAAGAACAACAACATTAAACAATGTTAATAGTAAACGAAATAAAAAGAATATGTTACAGTTGTTTGCTTTACACAAAATTTGCATTGCTTGTGTAAAAAGTATGTTAATATTTTGTATGTTTTATTTGTTTTTGTTTTTTTTTAGAAGAAAAAAAAATAATTAACCACTGTTTGGACTTAAAAACGAATTGTATTAGATATGGCAGCCACTGGTAAGCTTAAAATTTTAAATATATATATATATAAAACGGATAATTGTATAGTTATAAAGATGTATTCATATAAAAGCATTATTGAATTGCAAAGTTTTCAACATTTGTTTGTTTCCAACTTAAGATTATAAATTTCAAATGTATTGAGAAAATAAAAAAAAAAATAATTATGTTTGCCATGGTGCTTGGGGTAGCTTATATTCATCATTTCTTTGTGTGTGTAAGTGCGTGTTTGTGAGTTTTCGAGGCGTTTGGATCGTTTCGTAGGATCAAGGGTTTTTTTTTTTTTTTTTTTTTTTGCAACATGCAGTAACTGTACAAAAGTACAACTTGTTTTTATTGTTGTCTCTTTAATATTTGTTTTTTTTTTTGTTTTCTCAGTGTAACTGTACAAGATGCGTGAGTTTTGGCAGTTGTTTGTTAATTAAGTAGTGTATACAAGTTTGACACCATCACCAGTTTTGCAAGAAATATTATTCAAATACTTATAAGTACATACAGATACAGATATTTTGCATATTCTCCTCTATGTATATATATAAATATATATACATATCGGAGCATAAGTGTATGGAAAGTGTTTGGTTGTTTGCTTAAGTTTTAGAGTTACAATTGTTAGTGGCTTATTGTCATATATACAGAGTGTTTGAGTGTTTCAGTTTACCCTAGAACCGTCAGATCCGTATCCGTTAAAACGTTATTGCTTATTTTTGGCACAAGTGTGTGCGTGTTTGTCTGTTTGCATGTGTGTGTGTGTGTGTGTGTATGATTACAATTTGTAGAAAGTAAGTTAAAACAGCTCGCAATATATATACAAAGTGTTCTTGGTTTGTATGTGTGTGTGTGTGTTTTTTTTTTCAGTTTTACAGAGTATTACTAAATTTAGATGTTGTTTGTTTGGTTTTGTTTGTTTGTTTTTTAGTTAATCGTAAGTAGATAGAGAAATACATATACATATGGATATACATATACATATGGGTTTTTTGTTTTTAGATATTGATAGATAGATTATACATATATATATAGTATGTAGATATAGAACAAAGTAAAATCAGCGAGCGAGCGTTTCAATCTTTCAATCAGCTCTATGGTTTTTTTCATTTCATTTGATTTCATTATATTGCCAACAAATCCTAATCCTTTTTGAGGGTTTTCTTCTTTATTTCCTTACATTTTCTTGCGATTTATTAGTAATTTAATTTTTTTGGTATTTTTCTTTTCTTTTCTTTTCTTGTTTTTTTGTTTTGGTATTCTCTGGCCTAAGAATCGTATAAAGTAGTAGCTTAGGATCGTGTGTGTGTGTTTGTGTGGGTGTGTGTGTGTGTGAGAGATAAGAGAGATATTTCTGTTGCATATTGTCGGACCTTACATCTGACATAACCAAAAAAAAAGAAGGGGTTTGTATGTGTGTGTGTGTGTGTGTGTTTGTTGGTTGGTTGGGTGGGTTGAGGGTTGGGATCTACTCACGCTGTACACGCAAATCGATGGAGGTGGGAGGCAAACGTTGACCCATATTAATGTCAAAGGTTTCGCAAATATAGCGACCGGCATCATCCTGACGCAACGAAGTCAATATCAGCACCTGACTATCGGGACGCGCACCATTTGGCAGCGGGCGTCCATCCTCGCGGTACCAGTTGAACTGCACAAAGGACATTGGACATTGTAGACGGCATTGGGTTGAGATGACTCTGACTTACCTGAACATTGCCGCGAAGCTCACCACGCTGTGTGGAGACGCTGCAACGTAGCTTGATGCTTTCGCCCTCGCGACGCTCCTGTAGCTCTGATTGCGGCTGTTGGGTGTAGTATGTGGGTGGCCTGACCACAACTTGTGCGGTCTTGCTGTTGGTGCCGTACTCGTTGGAGGCCGTACAGCTGTAGCCGCCAGCGTCAACGGGTGTTATGGCCACGAAGCGTAGAACTGGTCCATCAATATGCACGGAGCTGTTGGGAGCGAGGTTAGGAGATTCTTTTGATGATGAGCTCTAGTCGGTACTTACCCGGGCAGTGGTCGGTTATTATCGGTGGCCCATTGTACATTCTCAGGCCGGGCATTGGTCACATCGCAGTAGATCTCAACATTGCGATCGGCCTCAACCTCGAGCGGTATGTTGGGTCGGAATGTGATCTGTGGCAGTGGCAGCAGCACCAATTCCCTAACCACATATGTTACAATGGAGCCACGCTGATCTAGGGCATTGCAGCGGTACTGGCCCAGATTCTGTTCCTGGATATGTGTTATGGTCAGCACATTGCGTTCGGTGTGTGCATTTGGCAGCAGCGGTTGTCCATCGACACGAACCCACTTTGTGGTCAAATATGGTGCCAGGTCGCAAGTGAGTGTCACATTTTGACCCAAACTGGCCGGGAATCTTTGATTGTTATCAACGGGACTGAGTGGGTATGGACGCTGTGTGACCTGTTGTGGGTAATAGGGTTGTTGCTCGTAAGGATCATGCTCCACATCGCCATCAGCTACAAAACATAGAGTGAGAACGAAACCATAGGATTACAAATTGTTTTCGAGTTAACTCTGGTACTTACAGTCACCAATATCGCCACGCTTGGGTTGAACATCAATGCGTATGGTGCGTTCGTCGGTGCCGGCTTCATTTGTGGCCGTGCAGGTGTAGACCCTGGCATCGGACTGTGCGACCCGATAGATGTTCAGATCGGCAGTGTTCTGGCCGAAAGCGGTTGGCTGAATGCCCCGTTGAGGAGTGTCCCACTGCACGCTGGGATTGGGAAAGCCGCTGGCCATACAGCTAATACGGACTTCATCACCCTCGGTGTAACGTACCAGAGACTTGTCCGGATCGAATTGTATCAGTGGTGGTTCAATGACGCGCAGCACCGCAGTGCCAGTGGTGCGACCAACGGTATTCTCCGCCACGCACTCGTATTCACCGGCATCGGCAATCTGAATGTCATCAATGCTGTTGCGTAAAACCAGAGCCAGGGTGAGTCAAGCGGTGTGTGTATTTGTGTGTGTTTGATAGCGAGAGATTTACTTACAGTATGTAGCCGGGAGTGTCTTTGGCCATCTTGTGTCGAGGTGAGAGTGGGGTGCCATCGATGCGGCGCCACTGCACCGTCGGACTTGGTATGCCAGTGGCGGAACAATATAGCGCACCCTGTGCACCGACTGTATAGGTGTGTGGCGCCGATGGTGTTATATCAACGCTCGGACGCTCCCGAGCTGCAAACAAGTAAATTATGGTGGTTGTACAGATTAGTATTAGGATCAGGCAGTGCGGACCTGTCTTATTACCGACTCCATTCTTGTGCACTTATGGCATTGCATAATCAAAAGTAATTCAATACAAAAATTTAACAAATATGGTTAGTAATAGAGATTTAACAGTATACGTTTAGTTTACGTTACCAATAGGTTATTTTTTATTTTGAGAATTGTGTGGAAAGCAATAGGAAGAAAGAGGAAGCAAAGAGTTATGTTATGCACTCGATTTCCTTTGACATATTTTATATTCTTGTATCGCATCTGCTCATCAATTGTATAGTTTGTGATAAAAGAGCATTGCTTCGGGTATATATGGTGTGTAGTGTTTTGGGAAAAATATTACAATTGACTTACGTTCAACCTCGATAAAAAGGCTAGACTCATCTGAACCATGTTGATTCTCGGCCGTGCAGACGTACACGCCGCGATTATCGGGACGGGCATTTATGATGCGCAAGACATTGCCAGTGTGATGGACATTGGAGGCCATTGATTCGCCTAGCTTCATCCATTTAATGCTTGGATATGGTGAACCGCTCGATTCGCAAGTGATGCTATAGTCATTGCCCTGATCGATCGACACCTGATCAGTGAGGCGCACAATATGTGGCGCAATGCTGCAACAAGAAGTAGAACAAGATTAGGAGAAACAGAACCCAAGGCACAATTGTTTTTTGCCTACCCATTCTCAATTGCCGTCTGGCGCTGCTCAATGTAGACGCGTGCATCTTCGGTGTAGTTGCGACGTGTGCGTAGATCAATGCCAACGCAAGTATAGATACCAGAATCCTTGGCGGTTGCCTCACGAATCTCCAGCATGTCCCCGGTAATGAAGATGTTGCGCTGCTGCGACGGATTCAGTGGATAACCATTGTGCAGCCATTCGTAGCGCAGCAGAGTGCCGCTGGTCGAGTGACAGGTGAAGCGTACAGTGTCTCCGGCCACACCATTGTACTCCTCCGGCTGGGTGTAGACACGTTCTCGTGGCGGCACTTGCTGTGGTGCATTGCCTCGCACATAGACCTCGACGTACTTCTCGTCGGTACCGTATTGGTTTTGTGCCTGACAACGGTAGCGACCCTCATCGGATTTGCGTGACGATTCAAATATCAAGCGATTGCCATCGGTTCTGGTGTGTCCATCGGCTTGGCCATCGACACGGGTCCATGTGATTGTTGGTGTTGGATTGCCCTCCACCTCGCAGCTAATCTCATTGGGCTGGTATTCGTCAAAAGTCACAGGGCTGGGCAGATTAACAATCTGAGCCGGTGATTGTTGCGATTGATCTATTATATACACATATAGATATAGTTATAGAGTTAGAATGAATAAACATATAGAGCTAAAGTAGTAGACCCAAGTCTGTGTTAAATAGATACCGTAGCGAGCCAACATTTCTTCGGCATATCCTTTGGGGTGAATGCCGCATAATAAATTGTTGTGAAGATTAGATTTTAAGAACACTCTCTCTCTCTCTGTTACGCTAGCTAGTTGGAGTTGGTGCACTTACGTGATATGGTTATGGAGACCTCATCCTTGTAGACACGTTGGGTCTGATTGTTAATGGCACGGCAGATATAGACACCAGAGTCAACGATTTGCAGATCATACATAGTTAAAACACCGCCAACAACTTCCGCAGTGTTGGGCAAACGGCTATCTAACTTAGACCAGCTGACAAGTACAGGATCCTATGTAGAATAACACAATATTTATAATGATCTCTAGTGTTCGAGAGCAGTTGGGTAAGGACTTACATTATTCCACTTCATGCGACCGCTGCAGCGTAGCGACATGGATCCACCCACTGGCAATATGGTGATTTGTGGTTTTGATATCGAAACGATGATCTGGGTACGCGCATTGTCGGGCTCAATTGGTGTTGGCTCCGGTGTGACATAGTCTAATGATTGAATTATACGTATATGTGGATTAGATTCCAGACCAATTGGCATTTAAATGTTAGCAAGTTTCAACTCTTTACGGTTTTGTTAGTGACACAGTTGCGGTTTAATAACGCTGGGTGGAGCAATGGGTGTTTTGGGTTTGGTTTTGGGAATTCAGAGCTCAGTTTGTTTTAGACACCAGGCTACTACATAGAGGTAATACCAGAGTTGTCGCAATTCCTTACACAATTTAAGGCCAGCCTAGAGAACTACAGTAGATTCAATATGTATGTAGATAGACTTGAGTTGTCCAGCAAAGTAGAAGCGGGCTTTCAACTCAAGGTGCGTACACTATTTTTACGTATGGGAAGGAGGTTGGATTGGTTGGTCCGCCTTAAAGTTGGGGTTAGTAGTAGTACGAGTAGCTAAGTTTATTACCGTGACTACGTGACAGCGACAGCAAGTTATAGAAGTTTCTTTTTGCCTACTGTACGAGTAAATACTTTTATACACAAAGTTATCCATCTATGAATACATAGCATAGCGATGAGACACATATAAATATATTAACTTTTTTTTTTCATCTGTACACAAACAAAATACTTTTATAAAAAGAGGTGCTATTTAGAAGAATAAAATACAAAACAATGAAAACAAAGTCAACAACAACATGGAGTTAAAGTCGAGGGTTAAACCGAAACGAAGCTTTCGTTTTTTTTGTTTTTGTTGCCACGCTCTGCGAGTGAAAGCGGGAAACACATTAAAAAGGATAGCCTACAAAAGTGTATACACAGAGAAGGAGAGGGATTCGTGGGTTTTGTTAACTTTCGTCTAAGAACTGATAGGTATACAAAATCGAGAACAGTTTGGAACTAAGTGCTTGACAGGAAAAACGGAGGAGGAAGTTGGAAATCTAGGGTTAATTTAAACAGATGGAAACAGTAAACATAGATACAAATACTATATATACACATCTATGTAACAACTGATGTACATATGTGCTAGTTAGCTAACTGATTGATTGATTGATTGATTTAACTAGTTGGTGAATGGTTTTTGTAATTTTGCAGTGTACAAGTAGTTCACAAAAGGTAAGAGATAGATAAAGACATATGAATATAAGAGAAAGGACATTAAATAAAAAAGGAGAGACAGAGAGCAGTGGTTGTTGTTTGTTTGTTGGCTTGTTTGTTGGCCTGTTTGTTTGTTTGATTGTTTGATTGATTAATTGATGATTTTAGGCGAACCTCGCTGATGGCAGCCGTAGCGCAGTTTGGTTATATTTCCTATAATTCTGTTGCCCTTATAAATCAGCAGGGTGTCATTGTACGATATTGTCTCGTTGGGCTCAATATCGAACCGAAAGCCGTTGCAACAGAATCCCATGCTTATATCGCATATCTTGGGCGGCTCTTCAATAATGCGAGATGTGTCTAGAATGTGGATGGATTGGATGTTTTTGTTGTGATGATTTCGTATTTAATTGGTCGGATACATGATTTTTGTTTTGATTTTTATGGTTTATTATTTTTTTTTTTTATTTTTTTTATGTATTATTGGGCGTTGGTGTGGTGAATAAAAAATAAAGTTGAAAGATATGTTGAAAATTGTATAAAATATGAGAGAAAGAAAGCAGCTAGCTTAAAAGTAAGTTGGAGATTGATATAAGTATATGTATACATTTGTGTATGGGTAAGGTAGAAGAGGATAAGAGAAAGCGGATCATGAATCAGTTGAGGGTTTTTTTTAATCGATTTTTCATTTTTTTTTTCGGGCCCCAGGGTGGGTAGGGTTTTTATTGTATTGGTGCCCATCGAGACCAAATCAAAGGTCTTGAAATCGTTCCGGTATTATTGCTGTATCACTTGGTATATTTTGGGCAACTACTCACCGATATCCTGGCAACGATCGCCTGTGAAGCGAGGCTTGCATTGGCATTCCACAAAGCCGCTGCTGCCGAGATGACAGCTCTGGCTGTTCTCCTCCTGGCAGGGACAGGCACGGCACGAGCCACTTTCATCCCGATAGTGCAGAGGGGCACAGTTCTCGCACGAGTTGCCCGTGTAGGCGGCCGGGCACTGGCACTGTTCAATGTCCACAGCATGCTCGGCACCGGGTTGGGGCACCTCTACGGCCGGCACCAATGTCACATCGCGTATGGAGGTACGGGTGGTAGGTATTTTGGGTGTGGCACGGATCAACAGATGCTCGACGTTGGAAAGCACGCTCATGATGTCATTGCGGGTGGCTGGAACGGCACTGCCAAGATCCAAACGCTGCCATTGATCATCCTCGCTGAGAATAACGCTATAATCATTCAGATGCGATTTATCGGCCGGACGAGACCAGATCAATCGAATGCCATTGCCAATGAGAATGACATCGTGACCGGGCTCATATTTGCCAAAGGATTCGGTGATCAGAGTGTAGTTCAGAAGGCCACCATAGGCATTCAGCTGATTGCCCTGAACATTGCCGCGCAGGCTCCAGTATTTGGGTGAGTATGAATTATATGTGTAGGTGTACATATTGTTGGGTATATCCATGATCAGATTCCTATCGTCCATCTCCATCTGTTGACCAAACTCGTCGGTAATCAGCGCCTTGTTGCTGATAAAGTCAACGGGTATCAGCTGACGATAGAGAGATGCAGAGCGGCACTGTGTAGCCTGGCCGGAGCAGAAGCACTCCTTGCAGCCATCCGCATGATACGGCGACAGACCAAAGCTACCCTCACGGCACTGATCGCAGCGAGTGCCAACCACATTGGCCTTGCAATAGCAGACACCGTTCTGGCAATTCTGTGTGCCCTCAGCATTACACCAGTGACACTCACGTTGATTTTCCGGCTCCGGTTGTGGTGGTCGTGGCGGCTGTGGTCCATTGTTATCGGGCTGGCAGTCGTAGGGTGTGCCACGGCTGGCATCACCCACGTAGCCGGCGGCACAGCGCTCACAGTTCTCGCCTGCGGTGTTGTCCGCGCAGTTCTGTGTAGATAAGGTTTAGATAGATGATTGGGAGGGACATTTAATAATGTTTTTGGGAATGTTTTACTTACCAGGCACTCGCCTGTTTCGGCATCACATTGGGAGGCATGACCGTTGCATTCGCAACGTTCGCACAGGCCCAGGTAAAGTCCCTCCTCCGGATTGCGCTTGTAGCCAGGGGCGCAGCGTTCGCAAGAGAGGCCAATGTAGCCCTGAGGACAACGGCACTCCTCCACCTCATAGGCACGCTGAGTGCCCTGATTGGTGGCCGCGGCAATGTCCATGACGACTTGCTTGAGGGAACCCTCCATGGTGCTGGTCGTATAAGTGGCCTTGATATAGATGGCATCGATCTTGCTGAGAGCCATTAGCAGATGCTCCCTATTTGCGATTTGACCATCCATTCGCTGCCAGGCACTCTCAATAACCGGTACGGCATATGAGCTGGATGTACTCGGGCTAACAGCTGATTTGCGATAGTGGATAAGTGTAAGATCCTCGCCGCTCTTGATGACTACATCGGGTGCGCTGTTGCGGGACATCTGACCGCCAGGCAGTGGACTGTAGCTAATCGTATAGTTAAGCTTGCCGCCATATGCTGTCAGCTTGTTGCCCAGGAACGGTGCTGGCAGGCTCCAGTACAGGGTGTCCGCACTGTAGTCCGAGCTGGATCTGAAGCTAATCTCGTTGGACAGCGTGTTGAATGGCACCTGTTGTGGGTTGACACGCGTGTAATCGCGAATCAGTTGGAAACCATGCGGAGCACTTGAACGTCCGAAACTGCTGCTGACCTGATCGCGATACCACGAGGTGCTGGTACAGTCGGCCTGCAAGCCACTGCAGAAGCACTCAATGCAGCCGGTATAGGTAAAGGAGTTCAGATGGAAGCTCTTGGGCATACAGTTGTCGCAGTGTTCGCCAGTGACAAGAGCCTTGCATTGGCAGCTGCCGTCGGCCAAGTGGTTGTAGGTACCTTCGACGTTGCACGTCGACTCGGGTGTCTTGTGGCAGGCGCCACCAGGGGCCAATGGGTTGCCTTGATAGCCAGCAGCACAGCTCTCACAGCGTCGACCCACATATCCCTCGTAGCAGTTGCAGACAACGTCACCGTCGGGACTGAGTTGGCAGCCACTGGCAAAGTTCTTGCTACCGCTCTGGGGGCACGGGCAGTCACGGCAGGGTACACCGCGACGTGGATCGCCGTAGGTGCCAGTGGGGCAGGGTTCTGGCACGAAGGGCACACAGTGACCCAGCCAGGGACCGCCGGGCTGGCGCACAAAGCCGGGAGCGCAGGACTCGCAGGAATCCCCAATATAGCCGGGCGGGCAGCTACACTTCTCAACAAGTGAGGCGCTACCCAAACCTTGATCAGCAGTACCTGCTGAGTCCATTGCAATGTTAACTAGCTCGACTTCGCGAGCGACAGCATCAATGTAGCCGAGACGTATCAGGATGTTGTCCACATTGGCCAAAATCATCATGATCTCCTCGCGGGTTGCCTTGCGTCCGTCAGGCTTCATCCAGTTGCCGGGCAAGAAATCAACTTGCACCTTGTTGGACTGATTGGATTGGGTGCGTACGCGATAGGTGAGTATAAATCCGTTGCCGGTAATTATTACATCGGGTCCGGAAATCGGACGTCCATTACCCATATAGCTGATCTCGTACTTGAGCGTACCACCATAGGATTTAAGCTGATTGCCCATATAGTCAGTGGGTAGGGCCAGGTAGGGAGTCTCACGGCTGTTGTATTGCACATCAGAGGCACGGAACTGAACGCCATGGTGCAGGGTAAGCAGACTATGTCCGGACACCTCATTAATCACAATCTGTTGATAGGGACTTAGATCGACACTGACTACACGATGCGACAAGATTGGCGGCTGTATGGCATAGGTAAAGAGATTGGCACTCTCGCAGGTGCTTGCGAGGCCAAAACAGAAGCACTTAATGCACTCATCACTGGAACGGGCTAGCATATTAAAGAAGCCGGCCTCACAGAATTGATTGCGTTCAGGCGTCACCTTAACAATTGTATCGGGTGTGACAAAGTGTGTACCGCGTGTATTAATTATCTCGCAGGAGTATGCGCCGCTATCCTTGTGCTGCATGTTCGGGCAAGTGAGTTCGCCACGTCCTCCCGAGCTGGTTGAAACACACTTATCGGGCACATGACCCCAGTTAAGGCGCCACACAATCGTCGGTATGGGCACACCAGTTGCTGTGCACGTCAAGCTTAAGGTCTGACCCTCCAGGAGCGATTGCATCGGAGGTGGTCGGCGAATAGGTTCGGGTGCCACTGTTAGAAATCAAATTGAATCAAATTCTTGTTTCTTAGAGCAAGAGGTGAACACTTACTGCAACCGATCTCATCACTGCCATCGCGACAATCGTTCAATTCGTCGCACTGGAAACTCTTGGGTATGCAATGTCCGCTTGAGCACTGGAACTCGTTGTAGCGACAGGGAGCACCGCTTGGCTCTGGGTCGCAAGACTGTTCATCGGAATTGTCACCGCAATCGTTTTCACCATCGCAGCGCCAGGTACGCTCCACACACTTTGAGTTGCTGCAGAGGAACTGGTTTGGTTGGCATCGGCGTCCCTGGCTACAGCTATGCTCATCTGATCCGTCCGAGCAGTGGGGCACATCATCACAGATGTTTGACTTGTCAATGCACTCACCGTTCATACAGGTGGCCTGGTATTCGCTGCAGGCTGTCGGTGGTCGATCGTGTTCGGCGGTATTAACTGAGAAATAGAAGCAGAAGTTGCAGAAGTTAAGGTAAAGTTCTTGAGATATAAAGTTAAACCTGCAAAAAGCTTACCAATTCAAAAGCCAAAGCGGCGTTATTGATTAAAAGAGATTTTAAATGTTAGATAAAGTTCAATTAATGACCTAATGAGCTGAAGTTGGCTTAAGATCTATAGATCACTCAAAATATACTTAGAATATTACGTTTATTTAATGTTATCAGAGAGATCTATAGATAGAACCTAAGCCATCTGTTATGAGCTTTTTTTTTTTTATGCTGCTCATTTTACCTAGACCAAAAAACTCAAGATCAATATGCGGCACGGTGCCATATTTGATACGATTTGATTTGGGCTCCTCATACTTGTGCTCGCCCCAAGCTGCGTCCAAGTGTAAGAGGTACGTTGAATTAAAGTATTTACACAAAATCTGAACTATAGTTATACAATCGAGCTTCTCGGATGTACTTACAGCGTTCGACATTCAAATTGACGGTGACCTGTTGACCCTCAACGTAGGCAGGATAGCCAACAGCTTCACAAATATATGTGCCAGAGTCCTCGATCTAAAAGAGTTCAAATCAATAGTATTTTATAGTTTAAAGTAGTTGAAGTAGCTTGAACTTACGCGAATATTGGGTATTTCCAAACGACCACCTTTATCGGTAAAGCCAACGGGCAAAGGACGACCTCCGGGACGAGACCATCTGACCTTAGCGCGGGCTGGACCCTCGTCACGACAACGGAAGATGACTTCGCGACCTATGTCATGCCACAAAAGTCATTAGTTAAGCATATACATGATACGGTTAGGGAAAGTTTCGAGCAAATTACTGGAACTACGTGGAACTATCATACAATCGTTGTGTGGGTTGTGTTTCTGTGTAAGGTTTTCTTGTGTGGGGATTATTGAGCTGTGATTGATCTAAGATTTCTAGCAGGAGGGTGCTGAGCAGCAAAAAATAATTTCGACAGAATGTACAAATTTGGTAAACCAGTTGCCAATCGCTGCTGTGGTGCAATGGTGCAGCGGTAGGACAAGACGAGTGTCATCTACTTTAGGTATAGAGTGTGTAGTTAGGTCAACTTACCCTCCCTAATATATCCTGCAGGTATATTTATTTATAGGTTATGTCATTTTTGGTTGGGTTAAGCATTAAAAGTAATGGTAGAACATTATGTAGAGTCAAGTAAATCAATATTAAACAAATACAAATATCAAAGGAATCGAACAAACAATTTTTAAATGCGATCAAAGCTTGCTGTTAGGCCTTGCAAAAGAAAGACTATCAATATAATTGATTGTCAATAAGTTATCGACTAAAGTTACAAGCTATTCTTTTGCCAGGCATACTTTCAGCTATTCTTTGTGTGAACTCCTCGCTTCTTCAAACATTTTAAACACATATGAAAGCCGAACACCAAAGTCTCCAACTAAATGAATACTCACTTTCTTTGATGATCTGACTATTGGGATAGGTCTTCAAGTTCAACTGGTTGCGTCCAGATGGCGACGGTTCAGAAACTGTGGATAAGATAATATACTTTTTAAACAAATGGGTATCATAGATTCTTTAAAGCGTAGAATCTATTAAAAGATGTAACTGCCCTGCCGCCTGATATTTCCGTTTAGTAGCTACTTAGGTTAATTGATTGGATATGTTAAGATGTTTGTTGCTGCTGGTGGGGTTTGTGCTGACACCGTTTTGTTGGGGGGAAAGTTTTCGGTTCGATAACCACTTACTATCGATCTCATTAGTGATGGGCGCGCAATCGAGCTCATCGCTGGCATCATACGGACAATCGATAACGCCATTACAGCGCGATCCAAGCGATATGCAAGGACCATTCTCACAGCGAAACGTCGTCGATGGGCAAATAATGCGCAAAGGCACCAACGGCTTAGTTGTTGTTGTTGTCGTTGTCGTTGATGCACTCGAAGTTATTGCTGTACCTGCAGCGGGTCTGGTACTGCTGCTAGCTGTATGTTGATGACCTTACGACGATCAATGATCGATGATGATGAGATGTGGATGTGTATGTGAATGCAATGATGCGTAGCTTAAGCTTAAGCTGTCTGTACCAAATTGTTAACTTACCACAATTCTGCTCATCGGAGCTGTCCTGGCAATCGGTTTTGCCATTGCAACGTACCGCAAGACTCACACATTGTCCATTGCGGCAACGGAACTGATTTGCCTGGCATTGCACCGCCTCGCAGTTCTCCTCATCGGATCCATCCGCACACTGAGCGAAACCATTGCACACAGCATCCTGGGAAACGCAGTCGCCATTGCGGCAGCGGAACTGATCATCGGCGCAGCCTACGGGGAATCAAGAAAATGTCAATTAGTTAACTGAGATAGCTTAAGGAAACTTGTACGCTACGGCTGTACGAAGTCGAATGCTATTAAAAAACAAATAAATATGTATATTAATTAAAAAAAAAATCTTGTATAATCCAAATAATCATAGGAACCAAATTAATTTGAAGAGTGCATACACATGTGTAACTCGTAGGTTTCGTATAACTGACCTAAACCTTGGCTAATAACATAATTTAATACTGTAGTTTATTTCAATAACATGCAACTGGCTTAAATAAAAACTTAAGGGATGCATTCGCAAAACATAAATCTAAAACTACATATAATATTGTATATTTAACTTAAACAAACTACTTTGGGCAACATTTTCACAACACAAGAACTTGTGAAAATGCAGAATATTATTGAGCGGAGTCGGGAAGTAAACAAAAAAAATCATTTAAAATGGCTTAGAAATTTGCAGAAAATTTTTATTAACCAATACAGTTCTGTTCATCGGAAAAGTCTTTGCAGTCGTAGAAGCCGTCGCAGTGCTGTGTTGCATTTATGCAAAACTGTCGATCGTAACAGAAAAACTCGTTATCCTTGCATTGAGTACCTGTATAGATAATAATTTTTGTTTTGTGTGTGTTTTTTTTTTGTGCAATTTTGCAAAAAGTTTTGTTAAAAGCGTAAAAAAAGAAATACGTGAGAGATATATAATAATAGAGAACAATACATAGACAATGGCGCATTGCATTTATTTATAATCATAAAAGTTCGCAAAATGGACAATGTGAGCAGGTGAGATAGTTAAAGACAGTGTGAAAGAGAGTGTGTGTGTGAGAGAGAGAAAGAGAGAGAGAGTGACAAATAGAGTGAGAAGCAACTTAAAGCATAATAACACATAGCATGAGTACGATGCTTACATCAATTAAGAACTCGAAAGTGCCTGTGTTATACTAAAATAAAATCAAATATACTTTAAAGAAACAATTGTTCCTACAAATACTGCAATACTGTGCTCGAAATCAAAACCCAATCAAATAGCGTTAGACTTTTCGTATATTCTGTAGTGTAAGTGTTTGTTTACTTTTTTTTTTAAACTTAAGAACTCTTTATTTCTTAAAAGTGTAATGTGACCCCAAATTGTGTCTCAATTCCGCTTAAGCCAAATGAGCGAGCGAGAGAGTTTGTGTGTGGGTTTCGGTGGGTTAAGTGTTGTGAAACGCGTTAATGCAAAAGTAGAAAAAAAAACTTACAGTTAGACTCATCGGAGTTGTCTTCGCAATGACGATGGCCATCGCAGCGTTCGTTTTCCGTGTAGCACCTGCCACTGGGGCATGCATGCTGTGGACAGGGCAGTGTTGGGTACAATGGATGACGTGTGGTATGCGTGGTATGGCAGTCATGCTCATCGCTTTGGTCCGTGCAATCGTAATGACCGTTACAGCGTATCGAACGATCGAAGCACGAATCATCGCAAAAGAATTGATCCTGGTTGCAATCTGAGGCCGTAACGCGAATTGTGGCTATGATTGCGATTGCGTTTGCGTTTGCATGCGATATGGTATTTATATTTATATATTTGATGAATTTATCGTTATCGTTATCGATTATCGATTGTTGTGTATGTTGGTGATGCGTTTGTATTGTTTTTTTTTAGGCGTTACAAGAAAGAAAGACAAGAGAACGAAATGAGCAAACGCTTGTTGTGGCAGTAGTTGAGATCAATAAAGCGGCGCTTTTAAGCTTCATAAACAAAATAAATCACGGCCTCACTTAGTTAATACATACATACATACATACATACATTAAACATAATATACAACAAATACAAACCTGACGATCACAGCTAGTTATTGGAATACTTAGAGTCTAACTTAAAACAATGTATTTAAATCACTAAAAAAAACCCTTGGGTTGTTTGGATTGGATATCATTTGGATGGAGTGTTTGAGAGTGGAGTTGGGTGAGGCGATTGGAATGGAATTAAATGGAATCGTTTGTGTATATATATATATATATAAGGTTACCCCGTCCCAAGCAAAGTTTGGGTAATTCATCCGATCTGTCCCTGCAATCGGCATGTTTGTTACACACTAAATCAGCGTTAATGCATTCAGAGTTCGCACATTGCCATTCATTAAATTGACACCTTTTAACTGTTGTTGCTTTTCTAAAATTGTGGCTGTCATCTGTGGAGTGTGTGTTATGTGTGTGTGTTTGTGTGTATGGCGTTTGTTATTTAGCAAAAAGAAAAACAAAACGACAAAAAATAACAAATGTGATCAAAAAGAAGAATGCTTTTGACTAATGAAAGAAGATACACAGAAAGGAAAGAAGCGAGACAGCAAGAGAAAGGGAAAGACAGAAAAATACGGCAAATACGTTTGACTGTGAAATGAGAGCTATGAGAAAAAATTGATAGTTATCGAAGTCATCGATAGTGCTTGCATATGGCAAAGAGCGCAGACAAAAAAGGGATATCAAAAAGTTGAGCACAGTTATCGATAGTCTTGCAAAAAGATGCAAGTTGAAAGATCTGCCTGTGTGCTTGTTGATAGTATTAATAGGTAGATAATGGTAAATGAATGCAATTGTTACCCTCGCAATCGAGCTCATCGATGCCATCATCGCAATCGAATTTACTATCGCATCGCAGCGAAGAATCGAGGCAGTTGCCGTTGCAAGCAATCTGATTGGGCGCACAGCCGCTGCCTTCAAAACAGATCAATGAAAAGATGTACAAAATTAAAAAAAAAAAATTATAACTGTGTCAAAGTCAAAATGCTAACTACAATTGGCTAATTTGCTACCACTAAGTACTACAGCTAAAAATAATCGACTACGGTTTATTAAAATGCAGCTACAGTTGCAGTGCTAGGTTTTGGTACGGGTTTGGTACGGAAGTTGAGTTGGGAAAAAGACTTGTTTTTGATGTATTGAAGAGTGTAGATATAATTTTTGAGGTACTTATCTGCTTACCACAGTTGCGCTCATCGCTGCCATCGGTGCAGTCAACGATGCCATTGCAATGCAATTTGGATGCAATGCAATCGCCGGTAGTGCAGCTGGCAAAATGAGCGATAGTGTTGATCGTATATCGTTTTAACGATAGTGTGGATGATGTGCGGTAACGATGCGAGGCGATGACGATGACGATGATCGTGTTTGTTTGTTTGAGTGTATTTATTTGTGGTGCGTTGTGTATATCGAGTGCATGTGTGTGTGTGGGAGGTACATAAAAGATAAGACAATGGATCAGGTTAAAACGATCGATAAGTGCGATCGATTATGGGGTGTAGAATGAGGGGAGGGTCTTGAGCGTTTGGATTGTGTATCTTACAGATAGGCGTCGTCGCGACAAAAAGTACAGTTACGCTCGTCGTTGCCATCGTTGCAGTTGACAATACCGTTGCATAGCTGATCACGCGGTATACAATAGTCATCGCACTCGAACTCGTGCTCTAGGCAATGCTCTGCAAAATGATCATGATTGATGATTATGTATGTGTAAGTGTGAGTGTGAGTGTGAGTCTTGTAAGTGTAAGTGTAAGTGTAAGTGTGTGAGTAACATAAGTGCAGTTGGTTAGCGAGAGGAGTTATTCATCTGGATGCAGTAAGGCCTCGGTTGTGGTTGTGTGTGGGTTTTTGGTTTTTAGTGTTTTTACCTGTAAAGGCTGGACAATCGAGCTCATCGGTTTGATCTTCACAGTCCGCATAGCCGTCGCACTTCTTCTCAAAGGGTATACACTGGCCAAAGTCACACTCAAAATAATACAGATCGCACTCATTCAATGGATCAGTGTCGGGGTCTGTGTCTGTGTCAGTGTCTAGATGTTGTTGTGTAAGTTTAGATGTTGTATATACATATATATATATACATGATATGTAAAGATGATAAGAGATAAAAGAAATGCAGTGTCAGATAATGAACTCAGACTCAAATCGAAATCGATATCAAAAGTTCAATTTGAATACCCTTCAAACTATAAATTAGTTAATATATTATGTTCTTTAAGGTTAGTTGAGTAAATTCAAGAACGGGTTAGGGTATTGAGCATCTACCATAGTTCGTATCGTCGTAATTGATTAAACAATTGTACTCATCGGCACCATCGGCGCAGTCAGTGATGCCATTGCAACGTTTGTAGCCGGAAATGCAACTTCCATCTCCGCATTGGTACTGAAAGCTCAAACACTCGACGATCGGTCGGCTCTTATTGAACTTGGCATGAAAGTCTGATTGTGTTTCATGATGTTTGATGATGTTTTTTGTATGATGTTATGATATATGATGTTGCAGTTGTTGTTGTTGTTGTAGTAGTTGTTGTTGTTGTTGTTGTTGTTGTTGTAGAGCACAAGCATTGAGCATTGGGTCATTGGAGAGCAAAACAGAGAGACAGAGAGACAGACAGGGAGACAGCGTAGAATAGAGACGACCATTTTACACAGTTCAGATTGCGATATTAATCGATATTGGGCGTAAAAAAGAAGAAGAGAAAAGAGTACAGTTAGCGGCATTAATACTAAATTGCATCTACCCTTGAGCAGTTATGGGCTTGTGGTATATAGGCGAGAGGATAAGGTTTTGGCGATGTGCATTTCTAGCAATAAGCAATAAGCTACGCAAACTAACAACTTAAGTTTTGTATTGAAAAATTGAACTAGATTCAAATAAATCGTTGATTGTGTTATGAACAATTTTAAACGAGATCTCTAGCTAGTTTAGTTAGTATACTATTTCCAATTTAATAAAGTAAAAAAAAAACAACTATATATTTGTAATTCGTAGTTAAAGCCTAAACATTTGTCGAAGCCAGTTAGAGTGTTGCCAAGTGTAAATTATGAAGGAGTGCAGGCATGCATGAGGAATGCATGAATTGGTAAGGTAGATAGATTGATTCATTGATTGTTAAAGGTATTCTTTAGCTGGTACTTACGACATGCGCTCTCATCGCTACCATCGCGGCACTGAGATTTGCCATCGCAGACTTGAGTTTTGGGTATGCAACCGCCTCCGCGCACACATTTGTACTGAGAATACACATGTTTGTATATGTAGGGTATGTAATTGTATGACGTGTGTGTTGAGTAATGGTGGTGTTCGTGTGTATGTTGTTGGATGGGTCAACTCACCTTGTCACTGCTGCAATTGCAGAGTGAATAATCCTCATCCTCATGCTCTTCGCAGTCCGCAATGCCATCGCAGACGCTCTCAATCGGTATGCAATCGCGATTGTGGCACGCGAATTCAATGTTTTCGAGGCAATTGCTTGGCAATGATGATGATGACGATGGCAATGATGATGACGACGATGATGATGATGATGAGCTGGCTAAATGGTGTTTTTTTGTACATTTTATTGTGTGGATGATGTTGGTTGGTTTGGGTGTTGCGGTGTTTGGCAGACAACAAGGCATATGTATATATAGGTATGTATTTATAATAATACGAGCGAGCGAAGGTACATAAATCACATAAAAAAAGAGAGACAGAAAGTAATAGTAAGTGCGTGAAGGAGAGAAAGGGATAGCGATACAAAGCTACAAATTGTATGCATATCAATTATAATTAAAAAAAATTACGAACGAGGAAAATATTTTTTTTTTTTGAAATAACGTAATATTAAATGATAATTTAAACGGTTTACTCTTTGTGTGTGTGTGTGTGTGTGTGTGTATGTGTTGTATGTATTGTGTTTGCAGGTGTGTGTAAGCTTAGCTTAAGTAAGTTTCAATGTTTAATGGCTAAGAGTCACAGACATGGCATGCACTTTGTTGTGGCCCCCAATTTAAACCAAACTAGCAACTAAAACAATTGGCGAGGCGAGTCGTATCGTCTCGTTGCTCGCTACCGTTGCTTGATACCCAAACACTTAACCGAGTTAACTCATTACTCTCTACTAGCTACTTCGAGCTCGCTACACGCAACTCGATACTCTTAGCCCAAGCATTGGGCGTTACGAAGCAACTCGCTACTTTATTACCCAAGCGATGAGTCGCAATTCGTTACCCGCTACTCGTTACTTTATTATATATAAGGAACCTACTCGCTGCACCTCCTCTCGTTGTTAGTCGGGTGGGGTTAATGGTTGGACGCGTTGCTGTTGTCACCCGCCGTGTGGGCGGTGCACTTGTCGTCAGGCGCTCCAATGAAGCGGGCGGCACCGTTGCCCACGGATAGGGCTTGGTCGCTGGCGCACGCGTAACGGGCCGACGAGTGGTAACTGGACGCAAATACTGATCACAGTTGTCCTCGTCACTCAAATCGTTGCAGTGGTGGAAGCCATCACAGCGCAAGTGAAGCGGTATGCAAACATTGTTGACCTTGCACTTGAACTGATTGGAGGTGCACGGATTTAAGGGGCTCGATTTATCGTATTTTTCGTTTGGCAAATAGAGTTCGTATTCTTTGGCATCAAGCTCATGCAGGCCATCGATGTGAATATTGTTATCGTTATCGTTATCGCGGCCAATTATCGGTGGTGGTCGTGGACGGCGGCTATGGTCCGCATAGTTGCGGATTATACCATCTCTATCAAAGGTATCGGAATCTCGATCTCTATCGATGTTATCGTTGATACTGTTGACATCTGTTGTTATCGTTGTATCATGAAAATTATTTTTGTTGTTGGTGTTTGTTTTTTGTTTTTATGGGAATAGGAATTGTTACCGCATGCAGAACCGGTTTTTTTTTTCAAGGATTTGGAGTGTGGGAGTTTCAAGGAATGGTTTAGACATCAAAATTTATTTGATTTTTATTATTTGCATGCAAATTTTTCAGTTGAGCCAATTGTTGTTGTTGTTGTTCCGGGAGTTGGATTGTTGTTGTAGCGTGCAATTATTCGATTAGTTTTATTTGACATTCGATAACCACAACCACAAAACGTTGAAGTTTTTGTTTCAGTATTTATTTTTGGGAAAAAGAGAAATAAAATTTGAACTTGTTAAATAAAAAAATCATAAGTTTGACAATTGACACCCATAAGAGCTACCACAGAGACGCATAAGCAATAACACCAAAAGGTTACCAAAAATCAGTTACCAAAGTAGACAAAGAGCCGCAAGAAGCATAACACATAGTTCACTTAATTTATAAGATAGAGAGAGAGAGAGAGAGAGACACACAGTTATCGATAACAATGGAAGACGCAGCACTTACCGCAGCTTTGCTCGTCTGTATAATCGTTACAATCGTAGATGTTATCGCACACCTGACGCATCGGTATGCACTCACCGTTCCCACACTGGAACTCATTATATTGACACTGTTCGGCATCGTAGCCACCTGAGTTGATGAGTATGTTATGTGTTAAATGTGTCATATGTAATGTGTTATTGGCTATCGATTATCGATAACCTATAGTTATCATGATGATTGTAGAGATTGTTATGTTTAAAGTGCCGCAAGTCGAATCTGACAGCTGACAAAGCTCGAATCGAAACAGTGCTGTGTACCGATTGTAGCACAGAGAGGAAGAGGAAGTGTGGGCAAGTGGTAGTGGTAGTGGTGTGACCATAACTTACCTACGAGTGAGAGCAAATTACAAATCAATCAACAAACATTCTTGCACTCACACACTCGCAAAAGAAAAAGGAAAGGAAAAAAAAAGCATTCACACATTCCGATACACACACTCACCATCGCAATAGCGTTCATCGGAAATATCCTCGGGGCAATCGATATTGCCATTGCAAAGCAGCTCCTTGGCAATGCAAGTGCCATCATCGCATTGCCATTTGTCGTACAGACAGGCTGCATGTGTATGCGAAACAATTAAAAGGAAAAACAAATGGAGGATAAAGTAAAAGAGAAAGAAAAAGAGAGAACGAGAGAGAGAGAGAGAGAGAGAGCAACATACGGCAGCCCTCCTCGTCAGATCGATCGTGTGGACAATCGGTGCGTCCATCGCAGCGATGCACAATTGAAATGCAGCTGAGATCGCGACAGGTGAATTTGCCCTTGGGACACATGAAGCGAAGTTTTGGCACAACTAAGAGAAGCATGAGTAATAGCACACAAAACGTGTGGGAGAGTGGTTAAGAGAGAAAAAGAGAGTTGGATTATGATTAAATGCAAGTGATTTGATTAATAGATGCTGATCTAGAGCTTAATCCCTGAACCAAGAGAACGGATTCATTGATTGAACCCAACTATCAAAGTCAACGAAAAGGGTTTGTCTTAAGATCAGCAAATATGCTAAGTGATTGATTGATTGCTGTCTGGCCAAGTTGATTTCTTATACTCACTTCCATCGCAGTGCTCCTCATCGTCGGCATCGATGCAATCGGCACGGCCATCGCATTGCTGGCTAACGCTAATGCAGTGACTGCCATCGCGACACTGATACTCCATGTCATTGCAGCTAGCGGCTGTTCAACGTTAGTAACGGTAATATGATGGTATTACGGTGTTATGGGGTTTTGTTAGTGTTAGTTGTTGCCCCATATTTCGTGGGAGAGAAAGCAGAGAGTAAACAAAATATTATGGTTAGTGGTTAGTGGTTAATAGCTGTAGTTAAACAATGTTGGGCTTATTTGGAGGGACAACGACCGAAAGCATACTTAGGCGCTACAACGAATAACTAATGCTTACGAGCGATTGTTGGTATCGGTTTCGTTATCGATATCGTTAGCGGTTATCGATTATCTATGTATATGTCTTACTTACAAGAAACTTAGTCAAACTTAGTTTACGCATAGATGCTCCCGCATTTACTGGGCTTACGTCTACCAATAAAATACACATGTAGATATGTATGTGAATGTAAAGTATTTGTGTCGTTGTGTGTGTGCGAGTATGTCGAGTATAGTAGTATATATAGTATATGTGTATAAGTGTTTATATATAGCACGTACATAGATATTTATATATATGATAGATTTTAAATAGATGTAGCTTAAACATTGTACTTACGGCAATCATCGCCCTCATCATCGCCATCGGGACAATCTGCAACATTGTTGCAACGTTTGCTTACATCAATGCATTCACCATTGCGGCATCTGAATTCATTCGAGCGGCAGTCTGCAAATAGTAAAAGAAATAACCTTTAATAAGCATTCAACTTCGACTTGCATTGTACTCTACAAGTGCGAGCATAGATATAAAAGAAGTTCTTCAAATAAAGTATTCACTCCGTTGCTGAACAGATATTTATATTTTCTTTTCCTTCACACACACACACATATATAAATATATATATATTTGGACTGGCAATGGTGCAATTAGCCCACAACCGGATGCAGTTTAACAAGCATTTCCCACTTTTTCGCCGAATTTGTCAGTTGCCCAACTTGAAAGCAAAAGTTTGTCACGTGTCTATCTCTGTCTCTCAGTATTGTGTCTTGCTCTAGCTGTCTCTCTACTGTGTGTATGTGTGTGTGTGTGTGTGTGTGTTGATAAGTTGATAAGCCTGGCAACCTACACTCGACTGTGGGGCACACCTCCAGCTGTGCTCTTGCTACGGCATCGTTAGCCACAGTTTCCTGTGCATGTTTTTTGCCTTTTTGAACCCTTTTTTTATCCTTGGCCTCTTCTACGACCCGTGAATGCTGCTGCTGCTGTTATTGGACAGGACGCCTAAAATTCCAGTCAACTTAAGCATTTTCACAAATATTTTTCACACTTTTCCCATTCATCTTTGGCTTGATGCTTGTTCTTGTTGTTGCCGCGCGCTTAAAAGTATGCAACACAAAGTAGCAAGCAACGCGGATTTGATTACAAGCACAACACAAAGCGCACAGTATGGGTAAGAGATAGATACAGAGAGGGAGGGAGAGGAAGTGATAAAAGGGGCAGGGCTTGGTATCTGTGTACAGGCTAATTAAAAGCAAAGACAACGGACAACAACTGGGGGCGTGGCACTTAGCTCAAGTGTAATCAGAGCCTGCTTTAAGTTTTCTTAACTCAGCTGTTGCCCATAGCCAACGATACATATATTAAAAAATATGTTATATTAGATGGCATTTAAGCTGTCGTTAAGATGCTTGCCACATTCCGAAATGCCATCGTTCTTGGAATTATTGAATACAAAACATTCTCTCTTTTTAGTTTTAAAAGTTTATTTTAAGCATTTACTTTAAACATTCGTTTTAAGTAAGTTCGCTTAACTGATTTTCATAACTAGCCTATCATTACAAATTGCCTTTGCTGTTGTCTAAGCGAATTCAATTAAGGCTGCAAATATCTTGATATTAGCTTTTGCGCGAATTTGTGGCGTCTTAGCAGTTGTTGCCTTTCTTTCGGCTGATTCTTTGGGCTTGATTGGGGCCATTGCCCGCCATATCCATATACAATCCATATGCAAAATCACACAGTGAAATAAATCAACAATTGTCGTCGTCGTGGTTAACTGCAGCGCCAACTTTAACTACTTTTTGGGCGCTCACAAATCGTCAAAGTTTTTTTGCTCGGCTCGCAATTTGCAACACGAAGCTGCCCCGCCAAAAGCGCTTTCTTATTCTTACTATTATTATTATTATTACAATTGTGATTCGGTTCTGTCTTCGCCTTTGCCCTTTCGTACAATGTCTATGCAAGCATGCATGAGCCTAAAGTTTGTGTCTTGAGCCGCAATTGGCACGCCCCCGCGGCCCCCTATTCACTGACGTTTCCATCAGGCGGCGGCGAATGCAGTTTGACAATTGAGATTGCGTTTGGCGGCGCAATGCGGCGCCTCAAAGTGTGCAACTCAATTTGGCAGGCAAACCAAGAGGCGAGAATTGAACAAAGCAAGCAAAAATAAAAAAAAACAAGTGAAAGAAAGGTGAAGTCAAAACACAAGGTGTAGACAGACAAAACAAAGGTGGTTTCCTTATTCTCATTTCTATTTTGCTGCTTATTGACATTAAAGATTCAATAATGGCCAACATATGGCAGCTGCCGGATTTGGCTGCCAATCTCATCAGCACACACCCAAACAAAAAAAAAGAAGAAAAACAGCAACAAAAAGCGAAAAGCCAAATCTGAATATTACCCAAAAACAAAAACTAGTCGAAGAATGGGAAGTGTTCGACTGTAAGCTGACCTGTGATTTGGCACAAAAACAATATTAGATAGAAAGTTAAGAATAATGACATATTAAAACATAAATGTTATAGAAAGAAAGATTAAAAATCGATTCTTTAAACTGCAACACAACCACAAGCATAGGGTATTTTAAAGCAAGGCATTTAATTATATTGGCCTAAAGCAGACAAGCGGACAGACAAAGGGGACGGACAGGTGGTAAGCCATTTGCCGGCTCGTTTGATGCTCAGGACATAGGTAAACAAATTACGTGCAGCATTTATAATCCTTTCCAAAAACTAAAAAAAAAAAAAAACAAAGAAAGAAGATAACAACAAACAAATACACACAATTGTTTTTCTAATGGATAAGAATGAGAGCAACAAAATGTTCACACAAATTGGCCAATAAGTGAAACAGGCAAACAGAAATTGGCATCAGTCACAGTCAAATCACAGTTGCAACACAATTTGTGCCTGGCTGCTGCTCGCCTGTTGCCAGCTGAGGCAACATGTGACAGAGTTGCCACCCAGCCCCACACCCACACAAACACACACACACACACATACACGAAACAGCAAGAGCAACTACTTCTTGAAGTATCAAGTTTCCGTATGAAATTTCTCTTATGCTTTCGCTCTCTCTCTCGCTCTTTCTCTCTCTCTCTCGCTCTCTGTCGGTGTTCGCTGGCTTGTAATGAGAGCCTTGTCAGCGGGCGCACAGCAAAATAAGTGAATAAGTTCTGTGTGCGAGTGTATATGAATGTCCAGCAGCAGAAGCTCTATCATCTCTGCCACTCATTTGCACTTGAACTTAAAGCGCGCCGCCTGCAAGTATGCAACAGAAAAAAAAAACACACGAACGAAAAGAAAAGAAAAAAAAAACGAAACCAAGCCAGAAAAAATCAAATGAAAGAAGCAGACTTGGGCCCAGGTAGTAGTACTAAATTCGAGACGATAATTGATACGCGGCGAATGGAAAACGCAAAAGCGCACAAGCCAAAAACCGCAAACAAACTAAGTTGAGTGGTGTACGAGTTGTTGCTTGTGGGCGAGTGTGGTGTGCGGTGTGTGGTGTGCGGTGTGTGTTGTTTGGGTGTAAATGTGCGATTTGGTCTAGATGCTGTTTGGTACTGCTACTGCTACTGTTGCTGTTGCTGCTGCTGGTTAGCTGCAACTGACAGTTAACGCAACGCGGGGGCAAAGGTTGTAAGCAAAATTTTCACTTTGCGGTATCAAGTGTAGCACACACACACACACAAAACGTTTCCTAATATATTAAGAAAACAAGCAGTAATATACCCTGTAAGTAATTATACTCAATCGAATGCCTGAAAAGATGTATATTTAAGAACTTCAACACTCTTTGATCTTATATACCCTACTCAAGCTTATGTTGCTTTCTATTATTGCTTATAGGGTATGTTTAAGAACAAACCCAAGCAACAACAACAGCAACATCTCTTTCTCTCCCTCCCCCCTCTTTCTGTATGTGTTTGTTTGTTGCTGTCGTTTAAGAGCCTTTTTTTTTTCTTTTGGCAGCTAAACAAATTTGTGCTGTTTTGGCTGTTCTTGTTGCTGTCATTTGATAATAATAAAAAGTATTTTGATTTGATTATTGCTCGTTAGCGCAGCTCTTCCTCTCCATCTCCACCCCCACTTACCACTCCATCCCTTGCCTTGTTTTTAGTGTCACCCACTCAAACACTTTAGCGACATTTTCGGTCTGCGCTGATCGACTCATTAACTCACTTATTTGCCGCAAAGTGCATACACAACAGACACACACACCTTCCTAACCCTCACCTCCCAACGTCCCGGGGGCACGCAAATGTCCTTGGAGCGCTTTGAAAGCATCTATGCTTTAAGTTAGCTGCCTGGCAGCTTGACAAAACTGACAAGTTTTGCTGCGCCATGCAAATGAGTTTTTAGGCAGGGTAGAAACCTTTTGCTTCCTGGCCATGGCTTTAATTAAGCCAACAGAAAATAAAGTAAAAATAACCCCAACTAGAAGCGATAAACATTTTTGCCGTCATGTCTAATCGATTTCCGTGCGTTGCACGTCGCGTATACGCAATCAACATGCAACTTCTAACTTGTAATATGAATAGTGTTCATATGTTGATTTCTAATGTCAATGCTGATGTTCTTGGTGTGTGTGTGTGTGTGTGTGTGTGTGTGCGGCAGGATCTTCTTACATGTGAGTAATTATAGCATGTATAAGCGACTATCGGAAATCGAACAGACAGACAAGTGAAAAGTACTTTAATACAATTTTCCCATAACCAACATAACAACATTCCTCAAACTTGATCGTGTGACAACATTTTAATTTGATTTGTTATTAAGAATATATTTATTATACACGTGAATACATAACTGTGATTGCATGCGTAAAGCGATTGTGCACAAAATTTAACCGCACATTAAGTAAACGAGTTAATTTCATACTTTCGTATGGCAAAAACCTTACAACTTCGCCCCAGCACCCGGCCAATGAGGGGGTTGCCATTTAAGCTTAACCACTTGCCACAAAATTCATGTCAAGTATCTGTCGTGTTCGGTTCACATCGTCTGTCTGTTTGTCTGTTTGTCTGTTTGTCTGTTTGTCGTGTGTGTGTGAGGTTTTTGAGCAAACGAATTTCAAGCTGCGTTCGACTGACGCTCGCTTGATTGATTGTCATATTCATATTCATAATCAGACACACACACAACCACACCCCACACACACACACACACACACACGCTCATTGTCATTCAAGTGCATTTGCTTCCTCGCCCCCTCTCTCTCTCTCTCTCTCCCTGTTGCTTTATCTAATACTATTGCTTTTTTTTTCCTGTTTCAGTGTGTGTAAACACTGGCAGGAGCATTGCCAACGTCAAAATGGCAGCTTAACACGAAGCTGCTCACGTCGCTTAGCTCATGAATATGCACACAGAGGCAGGCGGTTAGTAGGTAAGAAGACTCTACCGCCCTCCTTCCCCCCTCCGTCCTTCTAGCCATCGCAACATTGCAACGTCACAAACGTGGCTGCAAGCCGCAAGCGCGTTATTTAATGAGTCATTAGCCGTCGGACATTTTGAGACTAAAGTTTTTGGCCTGGTTGGCAATCGAGACAGCTACTGACAGTCAGAGGGCGTGCGGGGGGGCATGGAGTGAAGTGAAGGGGTAACCGTGTCAAAAACCAGCAGCACCACCACCACCACCACCAACCAGAAAAAGAAGAAGAACTAGCGACAGTTGTCAGTGTTGCAAGCAGCAAAAGCTGCAATGGGGCGACAATTATGTGGCGTCTGCAGTTTTAAGTGCGCCTTTGCATGTGCCTCTGTTTGCACAAGCCAGGCGGGGCCAGGGGTTGCCAAAGGGTGCCAGGGCAAGGGCTGTTGCGGCGTGTATCTGCATGGACAAGCCTAGGCATTAACCCACAATGTAAACATTGCATAAATACTTGTAAGCTTGTAAGTTGATTCACTGTGCCGTCGATATCAGTGGGACAAAAACATAAAGACAACAGCCAACAGCCAACTGCCAACTTGTTGGCCAAATTCTACAACTCAAATCAAAGTATGCCCTATAAAAGCTAGAATGGTAACCAAGCAAAGACAAATGAAAAGTGTGTTTAAATTCAGAGCATTATAGCAAGCTCTTCCCACTTATATTTACAGGATATGTGAATAGTCGCGCCTACCTCGTTTTCTTGCAATAGTCGTCAACACAGAACTTCTCTTTTTTCGGTTTTTGACTCTTCTGCCACAACAAAATCGATGAAATTGTTTGACATTCGCATGTGTGTGTGTGTGTATGTGTGTGTGTGAAGACATACTGTCTAACTGACTGCCTACCATTGAGCATGAGACTCTGCAACTCACCCCCAATGTTTCCCCATTGAAGTTGCCAAGTTGCCACTGATTTGTCGCATTCCCTGCGCAATGTGACAAACGTTAATTTTTGTGCCTTGTTTTGCATACAACACAAAAAACAAAAACCAAAAACCCAAACACACATACAGAAGGAACACACCGCTAAAGCGGCTGATGGAGAGGGAGAGGGAGGGTGTGTTGCACGTTGTGGTTGTGGGGCTGTTGCTGCCACGACATTGCGTGCGTCGTCTTAGTTACTTGAGCAATTTATGGCAAATTAAATAAATTTATCATTGTGGCCAGGTTTGCGGTTCGACTCCCCCCACCCTTCCCCTAAAACCCACTTCTTGTCTGTTAGCCCTGCGACCCATAAACAGTGGCTTCAACTGCAGTCAACCACACAAACTGACAACAGAGTCCAGTTGCAAGCAAATAATAATAATAATTGTCATTTGCTGCTCGATTGCTGCCCACGAAAAACAAAAAACTAGCAAAAGACGGAAACAAACTAAAGCAAAGCCAAAGCAAAGCCAAAAGAATTGTCGCAGTTGTCGCCTTGCGAATGCAATCGAATCCTTCTTATTCTTTGTGCGGTTGTTGTTGTCGTCGCTGACTTCTTTTTTTTTTGACTAAGTAAAAGTGTCAGCGTGTGCCTGGCACAAAACGAAAAGAAAACAGCAAAGCAGCAAAAAAAAAACCAAGTTGTTTGCCAACTTTCTTAAATACTTTTGCGGTTTCTGCCCCATGCTGCAAACGAAAACACAAACCTAGAACAGCAACGGCAACAACAATTAATGCCGCGTGCTTTGAAATTGGCTAAATGTGAGCTTACCAATACCACAGCAACTATCTGTGTGAATTTTTATTCGCTTTGTCTGTTTCTGTACTTTTGGCCAAAGCGGCGTATGCGTGATTTTCTTAAACTCTACAAAACGAATGGCCATAAAAAAGTGAATTCGAACTGAACTTCATTCTGCCTTTAATATTCCGAACGCAAAGGCCTTTGTATTCAAATTTGTTCATTTGTTTTTACTGTATTTTATTTAATTTTAAGCCTAAAGGCAAACCAAACACAACAGCAAAAAGCAAAAAAGCCGTAGCTCATCATGTGTTGCGCTATCTTCTGATATATCGCTGAGCAATTAAATGTTATCGGTCACAGAGACGTCTATAAGAGATAGCAGCACTGAACAGCACGCAAAGTGTGCGAAAGAGACGGAGAGAGAGAGAGTGTAAGTGATGGACAATCAGAATCACATGGACATGGACATGGACATGGACACACGGCTATGTCCGAAAAATTGTCATTAATCATCGCGAATGACGCGAGCTGCACGCAATGCCACCACCAACAACAACAGCAACAACAACAACAACAACAACCAGAACTAAGCATAATAACAATTTGTGGCCAAATATTTGTGAGCTCTTCCATCGAACGCCAATTCTATTGCCTGTCTGTTTGTCTGTCTGACTGAATTGACTCACATATCATGTAAGGAACCCCTATTAACCCCCTAGCATTGCCAACTCCACCAAAAGACCCCCCCCCCCCTCCGTGACAACTAATATTCAAATGTTGGCTAATGTTACAGCAGCCAGCAAGAAATGTGATTCATTCATTCATATTCATACAGCAATATGATGCAATATTCATGAATACTCTCTTACTTTCAATATTCGTGATCTCAGCAACAGCAGCAGCATTGTCGTCATGGCAATGATCCAACATTTGAGTCGGCAACAGTCGCACACAGCTGCATTACACTAATCTTATCAATATGTTAATTGTTAACAACAAAGAATAATACTTGCCACTAAGGCTTGCTGGCATTACTCATCGTCAAGCTCTCATTTTCATACTTAGAACTATGATTATTTTTGAATATTCAATGCTACTGATAATTATTATTATTTGTTTTTGTTAAGGCCACACGTTTGTTGCATTTGCTGCAATGTGACAAATAATTTTCGTGCACTCTCATATCCTTCAAATGACTGATTCACAATTATTTTGACGTGTTTCTCTGCCTTTATCTTGTCTACGGCTGTGTGTTAAACACAATGCATTTGTATTCAGCATCGAAAGCAAAGCAAACCAAATGCGATTAGCCATCTCGCATTGTGGCATCAAACCTAGCCGGATGCAACAATAGTGCAAAGGTCCAAAATCACAATGCACATCTTCCCCACCAACTAGCAACAAACAACAATCAAGAAGCAACATTCAAATGCAGATGACAGTGTCCACTGTTCGAGTTGCATTCATAGCTGCATATTAATGTGGGCTTCCTCTTTTGTATGATTTTTCATTCAGATTCGTATATAGCTTTTGGAGGCGGCGGCATCATCGCGGCACTTTTGTGGCTTTGACGGCGATGGTTGTTGTAGATGGGATTTGGATATGGATTTGGATTTAGCTTGGGAATGTATGGCATTTGCATTGGCACGCGTTGTTGCTGTTGTTGCTGCCACACATTGCATGGCCAGTGCATGTGATGATGTCAAGCCAACGCCAAGCGTTCAGCAATTGAACATTTTGCAATTACAAATTGCAATTTGCAGCGCGAAAAGAAAAAATAAACAAAAAAAAAAAACTATACTAAAACTGTTTACGTATATGACATATGAGACGTTTGCTCGTGCCAGTAAACCACCCACTCATCCACCCCTCTCCCTAAACGCCACAACTGTAGAAAAATCATCTATCTCTCGCTTCTTAAACGATCTTTGCGCAGCTGCGATGACGACGACGACGACGACGACGACGACGACGTCGCTGTCATTTATCGTTGACGCTCGATTAAAATTCTTGGCGTAATTTAGCAATTGCCCAGGCTTTGTAGGGGGTGGCTGGCAGGCAGGAAGGGGTTAAGTGTGGGAGGAGGCGTTGCCACCAGCATCATAATGATCATCATCATCATTATTATCATAGCCTGATATCAAGTCAACTCGTGCATAGATCACAAAACACGCAGTAACCTAGTAAACTCGTTACCAAAAAGGCGCAGCGTTATTTTGATCGTTTTCTTTTTTGTCGGCTCGGTAAATACCCTGCAATTTGATAAATTGCAGCTTAATAGCCAGTTGTGTGTGTGTAACTAAAAGATACTCACTAATTTATGCAGCCATTCAAGCGTATCACTTATTCACTATTCTATAACAAACAAAATTGATTGTAGATACAAGAGTCACCCTGTAATTTGGCCAAGTTATCGGTTTAGAGCCAGGTGTGCTTGCCAGAAGTAATGAGTAACGATAAGATACTTGATTTAAGTGCGATTTTGGGTTTCAAAGAGAGAAATCAAAAAAATACCAAAGTAAGTGTGAAATATATCGAAAGTAAGGGACTGCCACGCCCATTACACTACCACCAACATCATCATCATCATCATCATCATTAGCGGCAGCGGCAGCGGCAGCATTTTGCATTGAGTGCTTTTCGAGTGGATCGTTGTTTCGATTACGTTGCGTTGCATCGACGAAAAATCAAAACGCGCGCCGCAGCCGCAAAACGCAAAAAAACAATTTATTGTAACATGCAACAAGCTTAGTGCACTGTGTGTGTGTGTGTGTATCTGTGAGATACTTTATGCGGTATCTGCAGCAGCAATGCGCTCGTAAATTCATTCTTCTTCTAGCTGCGCTTGTCATTCGTCATGCAAGTCAGTCAGTCAGTCAGTCAGTCACTCAAACAGTCACTCAGTCAGTCAAGTCCACACTGCTGCTGGGCCTCGATTTGCATAAGACAAGACAACTGCTGGAATGCTGGAATCTAAGCAACACCCAAGCACGACTAAACAATGCCCTGTAAATGCAAGTCTACTACAATTCCGTTGGAGTTTCTAGTTTGTCAATGTATCCTATGCTTGCTGTCACCTATTACAGGGTATACAAGCGTGCACAAACTTAAGTGCTGCAGATACACGTGCTTTTGTTATATGCTCTTTTAATGGCCAAGCAATTAATTGCGCATATTAACTGAAAAAAACCAACTCCAAGTGTTTGCCTGTCAGAGTAACAAATGTTGTGGCAACACATTCGTTGAAGTGCAATTGAATTTGGAGCCCTGAGTGTCAGTGGCAAAGACATCAAGGTTAGGTCGTGTTGGCGTTAATCGATAATCGATAGCTGATTGAGCGATTTATCGATTCCATTTGGCCAGCGCCCAGTTAATTGAGTTCGATTCGCGTGTCGAACGAGACGTCAAAGAGAACTTGCATAAATTTGCATGCCAAATATGACAGATAAAGTAAAGTATCTTGTAGTTGTTTCTTAGCTACCTAACCTATCTGGTTATACATGAATTATGGTGTGTGTGTGTGTGTTTAACTCATAGGTTTTATTTATGGACAGCTGCAGCTTTAAGTTGTGTTTTGTTTTTTTGCTTTGCTTTAGCGCAATGTGCAACAGAATAAAATGAAATCAAATGAACTTGTCAACAATTGAATGAAGTCACGTATTTAATCAGCTAAACATTATGCCTTACCCTACCCTACCCTGTTCCCACCCTCATCCACCACCCTACCCTGTCCTGCCTGGCATTGTATGAGGCTGTCGTCTCGTCGTCTTGTGAAAATGTTGAAAAATCTTTTTAAAATGAAAACGGGATAACACTCGAGCAGCAACAACGTACACAAAAATCAAATCTCATTGCAAAATAATA
The DNA here is from genome assembly GCA_035044725.1 of Scaptomyza caliginosa. Lineage (NCBI taxonomy): Eukaryota > Metazoa > Arthropoda > Insecta > Diptera > Drosophilidae > Scaptomyza > Scaptomyza caliginosa. Next base: position 502,823 of record JAWNNR010000482.1, read on the forward strand.
GAAGAAGAAGAAGAAGAATAAACATGTATATATATGGGAAACTTTCTTATAATCAAGTTTGATTCGCACTCTTTTTCTCTCGTTTTTTGGTTTCTATTTGGCACGCGCCACGGCAAGCAAATTACGTGCCACAACATTGTACCCACTTCCCCCCCTTTCTCTTGCGCTCTTTGCAAGAGGCGTTAGACGGCGATAGGCGTGGTCGTGTGCCGTATGCCCAATGGCATTTTGACATTTTTGTTAATGGCATAAGCATCAAATTACACACGAGCTCCCGTCACGACAGTTACACATGCAAAGATACAAAGATACATTTTTTTCCTTTAGCTTTTCTCGCATATTTGGTTACGTTAGAAGTAACTGTGTGTGTGTGTTGCGCCGCTGGGCAGTTAAAGGGTTTTTGTTGTTACGTTGCACTTTAATTTTGTTGCTGCAACAATTGTTGAAGAATGCACAAACAAACAGAATCAGAATCAGAATCAGAAACCAAATGAGAAACAGAAATCGTCTACGTTTTAGTCTGGACCTGGCCCTGAAATGTGGAGTTTGTTGTCAACAGCACAACAAACCAAACAAACGAATAAAAGGGGGACACCAAACAATGCTGCACAAGAAGCTGTGTGTTAACTGTATTTGTGGCAGTCACACACACACACACACTCGTACAGTTAAAGAGTCACAGGCGAACGACTACAAATAGAAGAAGAAGAGGGGGCAAACAAAAAAAATGCACTTTACAGTTTTGCACGCTTTTTAATTGTGCTTCAACAGCACACACACACACACACTCACACACACACATGCTTGAGCAGCGCTTACATCAGCGCATGAGCATGCAGCTAGACAAACACAACACACACACACACACACACACACATACACACTGTAGTCGTTGTCGCATCATTTATTTATATAGCAGATCTCATTTCGGTGCTTATTTCATTTACTCTTTGGCTTTTGTTCGCCTCGTCTCGTTCTTCTTCTTCTCCTTCTTCTTCTTGTTCAATCGCCTGACTTTTTGTGGCTTTGCTGCTGCTGCTGCTGCTGCTTCTTCTTCTTTTTCAGGAAGCGCTTGACGCAAACAAAAAATAAAAAAAAATAAACCAAAGCAAGCAAGTTTGAAGCTTTTGTGCAGCAGCAGCTACATGCAAGTGTGTGTGTGTGTGTGTGTGTGTGTGTGGGTGTGGACGTTGTTGCATTGTACTAAAAATAAACAATTTTTAGCATTCTACGAAAACAACAACAGCAACAACCACAAACACCGTTTTAGCGAAAAAAAAAACCTAATAATAATAGTAGAAAGAAAAATAAATTATGAAGTCATTCGAGATGCGCAGATTAGAAACCAGAGCACAATAATATATATATATATATATGTCGATGTCGACACACACACACAGAAACAGTGCCCCATATCAGTAAATTAACGCGTCTTGTGTGCAACAAAAAAAGAAAATTCTATGCAATAATTAACATTAAGTAAAGCTATTGAGCCCCAAAATACCTCAAACGAAGTAAATCAATAATAATTTCGCTCATTTTAAGTCAATTTATGCTTTATAAAAGTGTGTCTATTAAGTAAACTTTACTTGAAATAAATCTAAATTTCAAAAACTAGTTTTCAACTTTTTGAGTACATTTTTTGTCTTTCTTTCGTTCTTTCACATAAATACTTAAGAAATCCTTTTATAAAACAAAAAAAAAAAAGAGAAAAAAGATAACTTGGCATATTTCAACATTTCAATAACAGCGTGTGCAAATTCCAACTAAAAAAAAAATAAATACAAAATAAAGGTTGTTATCTTGAGCATTGGTTGGAGGGTATTTTGTTTGTTTAATTTGCTGGCTGTTGCTGTTGTTGTTGTTGTTGTTGTTGTTGCAGTCGTCACAGATAAAGTTACATAGATGCAGCTAACAGATGCAGATACACACACAGCAGCAGCAACAGATACAAAGATACAAAGATGCGGCAGCACACATGGCATTTAATGAAGTCAAGGATGACATTGTCGTAAATATATTTAACTACACACAAACACACTCGGACACACACACACACAACCGAGTAGATATACAGGAACACCGCAGTTTACAGTTTTTAATTTCTATGTACCTTTGTCTTTTGCACATTTGTCTTTTCCTGTGTATCAAATGACGAAATCTGTTCGCTTTTAGCTTCACCTAGCACAAGCTCTCCTCTCTATCTCTCTCTCTCTCTCTCTCTCGCTCTTACTCTTTCGCAGAGAGACTAGCAGTGACCGTGACTAAAGGCCTAGAAAGTGAGAACTGCTCAACAACAACTGGACAATGGGAGCAAAAGACAGAACAGAACAGAACAGAACAGCCGTAGATAAGCTTGTGACAAACTTGTTAAATACCCTTGAATTAGTTGCTGTAACAACAAACAAAAGATTTACAATCAGGAAATGTCAACAAGACAGCAACAGAGTGAAAGAGAAAGAGATTAAACTAAAACGCTTGCATCTTGATTTCTGGCCAGCTAAAACAGCTTAACAACAATGACTTGGATACAGTTAAGAGCAAGAGAGAATGATATTGATTTCCTTAGTACAAGACTTGGCCATTATGTAATATGGCAAGTTAATTGTTTAAAATCAAGCATATACAAGCATATGGTTACAAAGTCAAGTGCCACAAAGTAGTTGAAATAGATACAATAAGCGCAGCTCAATTCCAAAAAGAAAAAAAAAAAACGAGTAAAACTAACTCAAAAGCCCGCAAGTTCAGCTCTTCAAGTGTGGCCCGCGCAATACTTAAGTGTTTTGTGTAAGTGTGTGTGTGTGTGTGTGTGTGTGTGTGTGTGTGTGTGTGTATAAGTGTTCATTGTGCTTCTCTTATTTCTAAATTAAGATGTTTGTGCAAATTAATTGGTCGCTGGCATCATTATTACAAAAGCGACAAACAATTAGCCTAGATTTGTGCACAACAACGGCGATTGAGACGAAAGATAGTGTGACCGAATGCCATCATCTACACGCATTCCATTGTACCTAAGTGTTCGTGTGTGTGTGTGTGTGTGTGTGTGTAAGTGTGGCGCCAATCTGTGCAGCTGTGCAGGCCATTTTCTTCGTCTTTGTACGCTTTTCTGGTTGCATTCTTCTTTCTCCATTTGTCGCATCGCAGGCAATTAAAAGTGGATGCCATTCACTGATTGAAATGAATTGAACAACACACACACACACACACACACACTCGCACACACACATCGCATTATGTTGCCACAATGTTCTGGTCATTTATTATTGTTGAGCATTTTTTGTTGCTTTATTGATTGCAATCGTTTTTGAAATGATCTTGCGCGTATGCAAACTCTTTCACTTACCCAGTGTGTTCCAGTTGTTCCAGCCACGCCCCTCAACGCCTACGTCGCGCCGTGCAACAATTGCAGCGCCGAGCAGCGCCCAAAGCAGCCATGTGGCTGCCAGGGGCTGCATTAGCCTAGACATTGCCTCAAACAGCTGCTGCTGCTGCGGCGGCTTCTTAAGCTGTTTGGATTTGTTGCGCTTTCTCGCTGGCTCTTTGGGATCGCTGGCAGATTCAGCAGCGTTCTTGTTGCAACTGCAAAGAATTGCAGCCTATTTAACAGCCGAAGCAGCAGCAGCAGCAGCTGCAGCTGCAGTGTTGCCAACTACACAGCTCTTGGAGTGCGCCCTCTACCACCCACCCAGGGATGGGCCCTGCCTTTGCCTAGTGTTACGCATTAAAACTTTCCCCCCCCCGCGGCGCTTGATGGCAGCGCATAAAGCTCACAGCGGGGCAAGGATGCCACCGGACAGTGGAGTTGTTTCCGGGAGCCAAAGTCAACGCATTAACACCCAGTACCAACACACACACCCACACACACACACCCACACACACACACACACACACACACAAAGGGATACTTTCACAAGCATTTCCGTTACAAATGAAAGCAAGCCCACTTCCACCTCCCTGCAAACGTTGCAGCCAACCCAGCACTTGGGACACTTCCGCCTTTGTCTATGCGGGTGTAAAAGTGAAAGAAAGAAAAAAATAAAAGAGCAGAAGTAAGGGGAATAAACCAAATAAAATATATGTAAACGGCCAAAACAGAAAAGAGCTGAAAACAAGCGACACAGGACACAGACTGAGCCAAAGAGCAGCGAGAGGGGGGGGGTGGGGGGACGTCGAATGGGGCAGCAATTGGAGCACATTAAATGTTGCTTAATTTTAAATAACGCAATATTTTCATATGCCCAACAGCCACAGCGGCAATAATAACAACAACAACAATAACAACAACAACAAAATAGCCAACAAAATGACAGCAAAAGCTGAGAATAACTTGCGGCCTCACACTTTGTGGCAAGCAGGGCAAACAGTTGAGCGCCTCATCAGCATACAATTGTTCCAATTGTTGTCGACATTCGCATCAAAATTTCAAATTCCATTCTATATATTAGATGTTCGTTTCGTCTTCTTCTTCTTGTTGTTGTTGTTGTTATTGTTGTTATTGTTGTTGTTGCAAAGTTAAAGCAAAGCTAAGCCAAAAAAAAGATGAGTTTTTTAATCATTGATAACAAAAAAAAACGATGCTACTAGAAATAGATTTGATAGAATTATATTCAAGCATTAGCCAAAAGTTGTTGATGTTTACATAACGCTTCTAACTCGTTAACTGTTCCCCCTCTCTCTCCCACTCTCTCCCTCTTGCTACTGGGCTACGCTAAATTGTGCAAATATTGCATAAAATTTCGCGCATAAATTACAACAAATTGCACGAATATTATGCAGTAAAAAAAAAAGCGAAAAGCGAAAAGCAAAAATAAATTCCGATTTCATGTGGTGCTGTAATGAACTTGAACTTGAACACTCTAAGCCCCCCCCCCCTCTCTGTGCTCTACCTTTGGCCATGTGTGTGTGTGTGTGTTTGTTTGGGGCTGCCAGGGGGTGGGCTGGGCAGAGGTAAGCAATTTGACCATCTGCGCTTTTCAAGAGTGCGAAAAAATATGTCGATTGTTCGAATGTTTGAAAACGCGCGCGAATTGCTTGAATATTGAATAGCTTTTTTTTTTGGTTTTTTGGTTTGAATGCTGTGACGTGAAAGGTTTTTTCGTGTTGTTGCTGGTGTTGCTGGAATGGTTGTGGTATCCGTATCTGTGAGATACGCGTAAAAGCTTTGTAGTTTATGCGGCCTTTGGCAAAATGCCTGCCGTATATATATATACTTTTTATATATATATAGTTTTTTTAGTTGCTGTTGTTGTTAAATTATTAAATGCGATACAGCAGCAAAAAGCAGTTGCTGTTGTTGCTGTTGTTGTTGTTGTTGCCTATGTTTCAATTAAGTTAACATTAAAGGAATGCTTTTAGCCGTTTAGCTGCCCGTCTGTAAGTGGCCAACAAGCAGCAGCAGCAACAAGCAACAACAACAACAACAAGAATCGCAACCAAGGCAGCCAAGTTTTGGATTACCCAACATGCTACGCATAATAATTGGCGAATTGCAACACAATGGCTGCTGCAACAGCAACAGCAACAGCAACAGCAGCAACAACAACAGCTGTTACTAAAGCAACAACAACAGGAACTTAACACAATACACCGGGTATATATATTTGGATTGTAGGCGCCACTAATGAGTTGTTTTGATACACTCAGCCAGATAGACAGAGGGACAGAGGAAATTGAGACGAACTGACGGATAGCTCTCAATAAATATGAGTAGCATGAATTTATGTATTCTATGCAAAACGCTAGACTAAATACTTCAAACTAAAGCTGCTTCATTTTAAAGGCATTTGCATTGAAAGTTTTCTTAAATTTAACCTCAAAGCATGTGAAATAATCGTTCGAACTTTTATCGATTGTTTAGCTAATGAAAATGAGTTTTATCTGGATTTCTTTCTTGGATACCTAGTAAGAGAAGCACGAATACGATTACAACTAAGTAACTAAAGCACCCAAATAATACTCTAATACACTCGTTTTGAAAACCTTTCTAGAGGGTAGCTCAAAGGCGTCTGAAAACGTTTGAGCTGCTTTTCTTAATAAACATATTTTTGTTGCTATTCAAAATGCAGCAGAAGCTGGCTAAAAAACACACACCCCGCCCCGCCCCCTGCAAACCATTGCAGGCGCTTTTCAGGCAAATACAAAAAAACTCGCGAGCCTGGCAAAGTTTTGTGGCAAGTTGTTAATGATGCTGTTGCATGCCGCATGCTGCCCGCTTATCTACGCACATATGTTTGAGTGTATCCGATGTCTAAGTAGATACAATTTGTATATATTCAAACACCATCATTAAAACTCATCTACATTCATTTTCTAGTTAAGTTCACAATTTTCTCCTTATTTTTCTCTTTTTTTTTCATTTGCCAGTGAAAAGTCATTAAAATTAATGATGCATAATATTCTCTCTATTCGCTCTCGGTCTCTCTCTCTCTCTCTCTCTCGCAAAGCGCATTTAGGCAAAAGCTACTAACCCCAAGACCTACCTCGCCTCTAATGCCCAATAAACGTTGTTCTATTTGCCCGATTTGAGCTGTTTCGAGCATTTGGCATTCCAACAAATGTTGAATGGTGGTGAGCTTGAGGCCTGAGAACAAAACGGCTTGGAAACGGCAAAAAGAAAATGTGCAACGTTTTCATTTGCAAGACGATCCTCGACGAACAACACAAATATCAAATCGGCAACGAGTAACCTAATTTGAATTCACAAAAAACTCAAAACAAGCAAAGGCTGCAAAAATACAAAAAAAAAAACAGTGACAAGAAAAACAACAACAACAAGGCTAGCAGCTGCTGCTGTTTTGAGGAATTTTCGAATGTGAATTGGGACGAAAATAGTTTTAGTCTTCTGCCATATTTGGGCTTGTTATTTATAAGATTTGTCGCCCCCTCCAAATAAAGCAGCGCCGAGCAGAGTGAAAATCTAGGGCCAAATTTCCTACCTTTTCTAGCTTTCCTTGTCGATCTATTTTGTTTTTGTCTCGGCAATTTGTCAGGCTGCACAACTTTCGACACTAATTGTTGTTGTTGTTGTTGCTATTTCTATCGCGCGCATCTTTGAGATACACATTGCTAGCGAAAGATACATGAGCTGCGATCAGTGCCAGAAACGTTTAGAGCATTCAGATTTATTCGATTTATTTGCTGGCTCAGCAACAATTTGGCTCTCAAAGCGACACATGCAACAACATTCGGGCCTCGTTTGCTTTGATTACAATTCTTTTGCCGCCAACAACAACAACAACAACGACACGAAGAATAACATCAGCTAACCGCTGAGCAAACATTGGGCCATGATTTATAACTGTTTCACAGAAAGAAAGAGACGAGAAGCTAGCGAAAAAAGATTTTACAACCAGAAGCAATGATCTGTCAACAAGTTAACAAAAAAAAAACTGCTGACTGATATGAACGAGCCTATATATCCATATAAAGCTATAAACTTTCTTTGTCAACTCTCGATTTGAAATAAACATTGTTTTATTTGCAAACTTAAGATCACTAATATAATCTAAACTTGAATCTTCAAAAAACACAAAACAATTATTTTTCTAATTAAATCAAAGGAATGTTTTAAAACTTATTCTCCGCATACCAAGGATATTACTTTAAACTAACCAAGTTCTCAAGAAATTAAGATATTTCTTCAATTATTGCATCAAAACTTTAAGAAAACTCTCACAAAAAACGAAAAAACGCTTTGAATATACAAAAAACTCAATAACTTTTTCTCATTATTTCCACTTGAAGAGTTACAGAAAACTCGCAAATATACTTAGAACTCAAACGATTTCAGCTATTTTTAATAAAACACAGCGATTTTTCACAAATTTAAAATGTGAATGATACAGGAAAAAAAAAACTCACAAAACAACAGTTTTAAAACTATAAACTTTCAAACACTGCGCACGAAAATGAAATAGTTTTCGAAACACAAAACGCCAAGAGGAAAAAACGATCAAGGATTTATTTCAGGACACGGCGAAACACTCCAAGAGCTGTGTGGCAACACAATATTTTTGTTGAATTTTGTAACACAAATTAGTTGTTCATTGATGTTTCTTTTAGTTTTTGGTTCTGGTTTTTACAACACAATTCATTTTGGACTTACTCAAAAAACAAGAAAAAAAAACTGTTTTTCTGGTTGGAAATTTTGCCAAAAACAAAAATTTGTTCAAAAAAACCAAAGGATTTCAAGATTTTTGTACAAAAACAACAAAAAAAAAGAAGGAACAATTAATACAATTGGTTCGCTGTGAGTGGTTTTGCACACGCGCCACAGTCCGAGCTGCAGTCAAAGATTCGGAGTCGCAGTCAAGCAAGTCAGAAAGTCACAAAGTCAGCAAGTGAATGAAGTCAACAACCAAGAGTCAGAGTCACAAGTCGCTGCACAAACGTAACGCACACGCAAACGCTTCAATTTGAACTGACGCGCCAGCGTTGCAGTCAGCACCGGCATCGACTCGCCCAGCGCCCCAAGCAGACCAAGCAGCAGCAGCAGCAGCAGTCTAAGCGCCAAGCGTTAAGCAGTCCGGCAGCAGTCGGGCGAAGGCGTAAGCACGAACGAGCCAACGAACGAACGTACGACAATGACGATGACAATGATGAGGAGCCGAAGCAAGCGACGCAGCCGAACAGATAACACAAACGAATGAAGGCGCACAACGCACTCGGCTTTGTGTTCGGCCTTGCACACGAAGTGTTGCTAGCTGGGTGTATCGGGTTCGGATTCGTGTGACAACGATGCTTCAATGGACACAGCCAACCAGGTTGCATTGCTTAGCAACATGGTATATGCAGGGTTTGTACTAACAGCAGCATGTTGCTAACATTTGGCATTGCTTTAGTTTTCTTCTTTTGTTTTTTTTTGTTTGGTTTTTGGGTATTCTTTTGCACAGCAACAGAAACATGTTGCTCGCTTGTGTGTTGCGCTTGCGCCAGACGCCAACACGCTCTAGCTTAAGATACACAAGCATTAAGCTCTAACCCCCTAGAAATACTAATAGGAACAACAACAGGCGCCACTAGCAACATACAAGTCTAACAAACAAGAACAGCGGAAGTTGCGCGCTGTTTATAAGCACATATACCCTTTGGCAGGGTGTAGGGCATGCAGCATTTGGGCAGGCGGCATGTAACGCCAACAAGTAAGGGTATACAGCTGAAGGCATAGAATTTTATTATTATTATTTTCAAAAACTTATCTGACATGCCTAATCCCCCGCGTCTGTGGAAGGAGGCAGCAAGGAGTAAGGAGAAGGGGAAGGGGAAGGGGTTGTGTGTGTTTGTTTTTGTGGCTTTTACAGTGTTTACATTGTTTGGCTGTTATGATTTTTATGATTCCAAACAACACTTACAGCTGGTTGTTGTTGTTGTATCGTTGTTGCACTCGTTGACTTAATTTCAACACACTCTTTTAGTTGCTCTTCTTCTTTTTCAGTGTTGTTGTTAATGTTTTTTTTTTGTTCTTCTTTGTGGTTCAAAGCGAAAAGTGTGAAAAGAAAAGCGTTGGCCAGCAAATTCAATTTGCATATGTGGTCCCCAGAGTGTAAGCGTGTTTGTCTCCTCCATGTAGACCATCTCCATATTTTGTGGCTTAGACAAAGTCAAATTTGTTGGCCATTTAACGCTGAGCTGAGAGCAGAGCAAGTGAAACTGCTAATTGACTGCTTTTGCTGTTGAGTGGCGGGGGGGTGGGGAGGGGGAAAGAGCCAACATTGGTTTGTGGGCCATAAGTGCAAGTGGCTGCCGTGAGAGCTGGGCCATAACAATCGATGCCAAACAAAATATTATAATCAAGCAATTAGGCAAAAAGTAGCTTGCAGCAGCCGCAGCAACCTCACATATGAAATAAGCTCCACCAAAAATAGCTGTTAATTGAGCTTGTTTTGCTGTTTTATTGCCATCACTCAGAAATAAGAGAAACAAAAACCATAAACATATTTGAGAGCCCTTGTTGTGCGTGTGTGTGTGTTTGCATAATAATTAAAATTTAGCGGCATTCAAGTAGAGCAGCAACAACAATTGCCAGAAATGTTGCACTTTCGAAATAGCAACAATAATTGTTTTAAATTTCACAAAAATAACCGAAAAAAAAATAGATGAAAAAGCACTCAGAACTCTTCAGAATCCTAATTAAAAAACAATATTCAAGTCATTCAATAGAATTCTCTTCATGCCGCTGTGTTGAACATAATCCTATAACTAATTATGCAACATTTTTCTAATACCATGACCTTGTATTTCAATTCATACAATATGCAAAGATTTCGAATAACTTATGGATTGTGTGTTGTGAATCACTTTTGAATTGGTTTTTGGTCTTGTTGCAATGCATTGGATTATTCTCTAGATGCCAAGCAAATAAATAGCAATAAATATTTGCAACAAATAATTGTTGAATAATGCAAAATGATGATTCAGTTGTGTTTGTTTGCAGAGTTTTTCAAATAGTTGCATAACAAATTGGATTTAATTTGTTTCGAGTTCAAGGTGACAGAAGAAGTAATCTTTAATATACCAAAATGAGTGCGTAAATCAGTTTTTTAGTTCGAGTTCGAGTTCCAGTTTCAGTTGTTGTTTTTGTCCATGCCCCAAATGAAAGCTGCAACAAGAGGAACGAGTCAAGTGGCGAAAAATTCATTAATTTTACAAGGACACAACTTTGGACAGCGTTGGACTTGACTCTGTGTGTGTGTGTGTGTTTGCGAGTCTTTTTTTGTGACCTCTGACATTGCATTTAATCTCGTTGACAGCACTTAACACGCCCTCGTCGAGTAGTAAAAGCGGCGACGCCCGGCTAAATAAAACCTTCACTTTAGAAAGTGATAGAAAGGAAAGCGCTGGAGGGTTTGGGGGGTTTGTGTGTGTGTGCTTGTTGTTGTTGTTGGTGCTGTTGTTGTGGAGACTGCGTTGCGGATTATTTAAGTTTATAATACGCTTAGGGGTAATTTTAATCTGTTGCAAATTGTTTTTTTTGCTTGCCACCACCCGCACCCACACCCACAACAATCGACAATGCCAAGTGTCTCTGGCAAACCACCCAAAAATCAGCATTCATAAAACATCTTTTTTGCATTGCCACAGTTTCTGCTGTTGTTGTTTTTTGCTTTTGCTGCGTGTTTGCATTTGTGGCATATATTTCATAGATATTGTAATCCACATGTGCTCGCGCGTTGGCTCGGCTGAGTGGTTCCTGGGCCCTGGGCCTGGGTGGTGGTGGTGTTGGTGTTGGGTGTGGAGCATCATTGTGGTTATGATTTGAATTTTGGTTTCGTTGCTGCTGCTCCATGGGTCGTTTCATTAGGCGATTTGGGCCGAGTGGGCGTCTCTGCTGTCTTCCGCTCTCTCTCTCTCTCTCTCTCTTCACCCGGCCACCACACTTTGGGGAGCAATTGTAATTTCACTTCTTCTTCTTTTTTGTTTTTTGTTTTTGTTGTGCTGGAATAGGTTAACATTTGTTGCTAGTGCAATTTACGCAGCGATTGCTTTGGAGGAGGTTCAGGGTCATAACAGTCCTTAAAAAAAAACAACCATGTTTAAAGCACTCGAGTTTCGAGTTTCAATGGAACGTGAAAGTGAAGCAGAGAGTTACCAATTAGCTGTAAGATTTGTTCCTGCGAATAGCTTTTGATTGATTTAAGAGATTTGCCATTTTGAGCGAAACGAAATAGTTTCTCAATACTTGTTGCAACTTTGTGCTTCACAACTAGCAATATGTCTAATAATAAATATTTTTGCCATTGAAGCGTTACGTACCAAAAATGCATGAGCATTAACTTGTACAAATAAAAGGTCTATATAGTTGTGTAGATTAATAAACTTATGCAAAATATTTTCCCCAAATAACACAATCAACATTTTCAATATAGAATATAGTATATATTGTTCCTTCTGTTTGCTAATGAGATCAGCGATCGATGCTGACATCACGCACACACACAAAAAAGATTATTAAGGCAAACACAATTAAAAATTAAATGGAAATACTTAAAAGAAAACTTAAAGAAAAAAGCTACTTAGGACCAAAGAGAAAATAATCAAAATCTATGGCATAATTATAGCAAAATAGTAATTTAAAAGAAACGAAATAATAAACAAAATAACAAACTATTAACTCACCCTGTGGCGCTTGCTCGGGTTCAGGCTCTTGCTCTGGCTCTGGCTCTGGCTCTGGCTCTGGCTCTCGCTCACGTTCGGACTCAGAATCTGGCTGTGGCTGTGGCTGTGGTGGTTGTGGCTCAGGTTGTGGCTCAGGTTCTGGCTGGGAGCAGCCAGCCTCGTCGGTTTGATCGCTACACTGGACTTGGCCATCGCAGCGCATATAGAGAGGAAGGCAGCGATCATCGCATTTGAATTGTTCATCTTGGCAAACTAAGTAAGGCAAAGTAAGCGCAACGCAAAAACGAATGCAAAGAAATAACATAAACATATCACCATTTAAAATAGCTTTAAAACAGATTGAAAGTAAAGTAAAATAAATAACAAAGTAAGAAAAAAAAAATAATAATAATTGATGTATGCTAGTTGATCTCAATTAGCTGATGAATTTGATTGGTTTCAGTGAAAATTTGCTTTATTTGCAGCTTGAATTTCGAGGATTCAATGAGAGAATGAAAGAATGAAAGATAAGTTGATCATTACCCAAGGGGGCACTATGGCAATTCTCCTCATCTTCGCCATTGGGGCAGTTACTATCGCCATCGCATTTCATCTCGTCACAGACGTGAGTATTGCTGCGGTAACAAAAGAATGTCGAATCTCCGCGACACTCTGGCTCTCCGGAGCCATCTTCATCATCGTTCGACTCGGTCGGTTCAGGGGCGTTCGGATCTAAGTTGTCTGTTAGTGTAGGTCAAAAATTAGCAATCAATCAAATAATAAACTTAATAACAAACATAGAGCACACATTAAGACATTTGAGAATGGGAAGGCAGTGAAAGTAGCGAGTAAGCGAACAAACGAGACGAATTTACAGCGAGAAACAGAACAGGAACAGAATGGGAGAGTGAAACATAGAGGTACACAATACAGCTCGCATGCGAGCGAGTGAGAAAGATAGCGAAATATATCGATGATTGAGGTAATGAGTTTATTCACAGATATGCCTTATAGTTAATGTTAAGGTTACAATAAACCGATTCGTTTTTTTCGAGGTTATCTTTTCTTTGTTTGTGTGTGTATGTGTGCGTGTGTGTGTTGGGGGTTAGTTAGTGTGTGTGCTATAGCAATAGTATGTATTTGGTTAAGTTTGTTTGCCCACAACCAAAAATCACCGCCGTTTTAACGAGAGAAGAGTGAAGAGTACTCGAACTCCGGCCGGTACAATAGTACACCTTACCATACTGTTCAGTCGGTTGAACACCCGCCTGCTGGGTACGTGCATTGCACATTTCAACATTCTCATCGGAGCCATCCTCGCAATCGTTGTAGCCATTGCAGATAACCCTGCAGTAGACCTGATACGGCCTACCACTGTTGCACAAGAATGTCTCTTCTTCTTCTAACGTATTGCACTGGTTGGCATCTGCATCTGTATCTACATCTGCATATTCATCAGTAACAGTATCAGGATCAGCCTCAACATCTGTATCTTCAGAGTCTTCAGCATCTACATCAGGATATACATCTGCATCTGCATCAGCATCATCATTATCCTCTTCATGATAGGGTGTGGTCTGCGTAGGCCTCGGGATCGGTTCATAGGGATTGGGATAATGTTGCTGGCGACGCTCGCACATCTGCACATTCTCATCGGAGGCATCCGCACAGTCGGGTCGCTGATTGCACGTACTCGTGCAGGGAACCGAGTGGATGTAACCGCTTTTGCAAAAGAACTCATCCCTGTTAAACTCCCTCGGGTTGTTGCACAGACCATCTGCATTTTACCGTTTGGAAGTGTGTGTGTGTGTGTGTGTGTTTGTGTAGGTGTGAGTAAGTGTGTGTGAGTGTGTAAGTACAGTTGTGCATTTTGTCTAAGCATACTCAGTAAGTATTCGTTTTATTTACAAAGAGTGAATGAGATAGTTTTTCTTTGCATTTTTGGCAAGTAAGCTTACAACGAAAATGTACAGTTTTGATGTGGCGCTCTTTGTGCGTTCGTTGTCCAACACCAACATTGAGTAATATATAGTATTGAATAGTACTCAAATGTCCAACACCCAAAGCAGCCAGATCGATATTGCGAGGGTCAATATATGTGGGTTCAAATGTCTTTTACTTACCCGATATAAGACGGAAGTAGAAATCATCGTCAAGTGTAGCACTCTGATTACCAACGCGATGGTAGGTTTTAAGCTGATGGCGCAGCTTCTCCTCGAAATCAACGATATTTGTCGGTATCTCCAGATTGACAATCACTAAGCTCTTATACTGATCGTTTGTGGATCTGGCAAAACAAAACAAAAAAAAAAACAGAGCAAGTAAATAACCATCGGTTGTTTGTCAGTTTTCCCCATTAAGAGTTGACCACATGTTTTCTTTATCACGAGTTGAATTGCAATGAGTTTGGAACATCAATCTCGAACTCTACACTCCTTTGGGGAAGGTCAAACGAATGATAATGGACTTACCCGACATGCAGCAACGTGCTGCGTAGATCAACGTCATCATCATCGCCCTCGTAGCTGTGGCGGAAGAGTTCACGCAGACCCAAGCCAATCTCCTCGGTTAGATTGAGGAACTGTTCGCTCTGTTTGTCATCAAACTCGCTCTGATACGGCTCATTGACAGTGAATTGTGTGCGATCTAAGCGTAGTAATGATGATAGATAACAATTAGATATGCAATGCATTCGCATGCATTCGCATGCATTCGCATTGGAGCACAACTCACAGAGGAACGTTTCCAGGACATCGTTGCCGGAGCCGTCTTCATTCTCATAATCGTCGGGTGCACGTTTCTGGGGCAATGCACGATGCTGCCGCTTGGCTGCCAGCGCCTTAAGGGCCGGCTTCTTGGCACGCTTCTGCCTGTGATGATGGACATCGTTGGCTTTGGCATTGCCATTACTGAAGAAACGTGTTAGTTCGCGACGCACACGTCGCACGCCCTGATTGAACCAGTTACCCTCGACAGCGGAGTCGTCCATCAGTGGTGCATAGATGGCGGAGCTCGCATAGGGTTTCTGATCCTCCAGATCAAAGAACATGTTGTCATTGTCATTGTCATTGTCGATATTTGAGATTTGCTGTAAGTGTGCAAAAGCAAAAACTTTCTTTTAATACGAACATTTCATTTCTGTTATTCTGTCTTTTAACCCCTTAACATACAACATACTACAATAAGATTGTTAAAAAATTAAATAAATAAAGCTTTAGCTATTTTAACTGAATAAATAAAAAATAAAGCATTGAAGCTTTGACACACCGTTAAAAATAAACAAAATATTCGATAAGCTTTTTGAAGTACAATACAACAAAGCCAAATCATTGAAAGCTTTCAAGTTCTTTAGTGGTTGTGTTCCATGATAAGTGCTCAGACCTACAGTTGGACAGCCACTGTTCGCTACGTCAAAGCTATTTAACAGTATCTAGTGTACTGTTAAGCTTAGTAGCAAAAGCTCGCTTGTACAGTGCTTGCATTGCTCTCAAAGTGTGGTGAGTTTCTTGTTCGCAAATATTTTCACCCTTTTTTTTTTTAATTTCCTTAAAAATATATATGAGTTAAACAAAATAATTCAAAACTTTGAAAGAAAAACCTACATTTTATTAAGCTTAAAAATGTAAAATATTTGAAAGTTTCGCAACCGACTATTAAATGATGACTGCAACCTAATTTAAAAGCTTTCTAAAAAAACAAACTAAGTATAAAAAAAACGAATGCTATAATAAAAAAAAAACACATATTGCGTGGACATATTTTAATATTGTTTCTGTTGCTTTTATTGCTTAATAAACCAAAAAAAAGTAGTACATATAAATTAACAATATCATGGGCTCAGGATCACAACTGATTTTATCCAATGTCCAAACTACATAAATCAGATGCAAACTGCCAAAGATGTACCGTTAGAAGCAGCCAGGTGATGCCTTCAAAGCTAGAACTGATTGTGAATGACAAGGAGCAAGCTGTGTTAAGTATAAAAAACGATTTCTTGCAAAAGAATGGCAAGAAGTCAAAGTAGATGGAGTCGATTACAAAAGAATCAAGAAAGGAATCAGTGAATCGGATTGGCTTTTAATGCTTTGACTAGGATTTCATTGTAATTGTGTAGTGATGAAAACAATTTCTTAACTTTATCAGCTGCATGCTGCCTATGACTGCCAAACTGTATGGCAGCTGCCATTCTCAAACTTTCGTTTTCATTATTTCAATTTAATTGCAATTTCGTTTTGTTTACTTCTGTTTTGTGTTGCATTTTGAATGCTTTCCAAGTGACCCATATACAATATATGATATATATACGCTGCTTCTTTGATTTACTTGCTGCCGATCAATTTATGACTGTCTGCGTGCAGCACAACAAGTTGCATCCATTTGAGGCAAACGGCGCTGACTGAGGAAGCTTGTCTATTTTTATTCAACCAATTGATTTCAAGTGTCAATGTTTTGGTTTATATTTGTTCTTTCTCTTTGTATAATGACCATTTACTTAACGCATTGTTTTTGGATTTCCATTTGACTTTTGACTATGCCCTATGCCCCATGCCGCATGCCCCTTACGCCAGCCATGGCACAATGCGTTCTAAACACCAACATAGAAATATTATTATTCGTTTTAATAACTTTCAGAAATGGGCATTCTCTCCTCGTTCACATTCCTTTTGTGCGCTTCAAATAAATATATATCTTCACCTATATCTTTTATCTATATGCCTTGCACTTTGGGGCCTGAGAAATTTGTTTCAAATGTGGGCCAAATGTGCATTGAACAGTCGGCAACCCTTGCCCCACTTCCCTCTACTCCCTCAGGCACATACGCACAATGCATTGATAAATGCTGATAAGGGGTAACAATACGATAATGCTTAGCTTGTGGCTGGCACTGGGCTGTTGAGGGGCAGGGTAGAAGGGAAGTCTGTGCTTTTTGTGTTTTGTTCAAGTTCTACAAACATCAATATATGTATTTATATATATATAAACGGAAATGCAGCACTTGAAGTTCTGCTGAAATTTCATCAATCAAAAATCAAACCATCAAACAACAAAAACAAAAACAAAAAAGTTAAACAAACTTTTCTCATGCCTTTGTTGTTGTCATTATGTTGCCTTTTTGAACATTGTCTACGCTACGTCTGCGACATTGTCTGGAAACCCAAAACAACAACATATACACGTACGTGTTGTACTTATGGTTTTGGGGCTCTGGTCATATCGATAACGTTGGCAGGGAGGCGGGGCCAGCCCTCCGACTGTCTTAGAAAACTGCATAGTCACGTGTCGCATCTTTCAACTTTTAGTTGAACAACTGTACTGGCAAATTGTGGCTGTTCTTGGTTGTTTCGCCTTACTTTGGCCAGCCATCGAATTGTATATGAATTGTACAATCGATTAGTTGTTACATTAAACAGATGCCTGACAAGTTTAAATAAGCAGTTAACGAAACTGAAAGTGGGCTAGAAAATGCATTAAGCAAATGTGTTTTTGTTTTTGTTTTTTTTTTTTGGTTAGAATTTCTGGCACAGAATGCATTGTTTTTTTTTTTTGTTTATTTGCGATTTCGGGTTAGCTAGAATGTGGCACACGCAGTTGCTGTCAAACTGTGCCCCCCCCCCCCCCCCTCCATACGTTGCACAAACAGTTGCATTTAATAGACATACAGTATAGATATAGATATAAATATTACGCATACGCAGCGTTAGTCAAACAAGCGAACGAGTACAAAAGTAATGTGTACTTGCAAAATATTTATGCAATTAGACGGACGACACGCAGATGTAGAAACGTATAAGATGAGCACGAGTATGCGTTTGTGTATAAGAGATGCATGAGAGCAAATGTCCTTGAACCAATTGTCAGCTTTATGAATTCTTAAGTGTGCATAGAGGAAACGGGGATGGATGAATGGACGTCACTTGTTGCTGACACAAATAACTGTGTGGCAAGGCACACACACACACACACACACACACACACACACACGAACACAAACAATCACAAGGTCAATTCAGGTGTTTTGTCTTGCAACTTCTCTCTTTTAGACTTAACTTATTAACCCATTCCAGTTCTTGTTATTATAGACGCGTGCATTGAACCCAAATGTGAAATCGAAAAATAAAACCAAACTGAAACCCAAGCTAACAAACACACACACCACACCAAAGCTATATATATATATATAATAATGCATTGGAACTTGGGCTGGCAAATTAGGCCGGACCCACAGACGATAGACAATGATTTTTGCTCATTTCCTGCAAATACTGTAAAAATTTCCAACCCAAAAAAACAGCACAAATCAATTCGTTTGTTTTGCTCAACTGCCAGCTGCCCTGTTAACGGTTTTTAAGGCAGCTAAGAAAGATAAATTTGTAGTTTGCTTTGAAACTCAAAGCTTTTAAATACTTTTTAAATAGTTTTGTTTGGATTACAGGGTATACACAAAAAATTACATAGGCTACACATTTGCTGGTCGCCTCGAATCGCCTCGCCTCGCCTCGCCTCGTTGCGCCTCCTTTTGGAAGGCTCATAAATTGTGCGGCACATGTGTGTGCTGGCAATTTATTTTCATCTAGTTTCTCGCATGAAGTCAAAATGTGAAAATCGCTTTTCGCCAGACAATTGCCAAGCACACACACACACACACACACACACACGCACACACAATCGATTTGCCAAAGGAAAAAAAATAACTAACTAACTGACTGACTGACTCTGAAAACATTATGATGATGTTTTTTTATTCATTATTTTCGTTTGCCATTGTTGTTGCTGTTGGCCACAATTAGAAGTAAGGCGGTGGAAACATGTGGAAAATTTGATTAAAAACTAACGTCAAGGTAATTGCCAAATGGCAATTGGCAAATGGCACGTTGTTATTGCTGCAGCTCCTTTGCACATTGCGCATACGACGAGTTAGCCCGCACTATTTACGATTCGTGTGTGGGTTGCCACATAGTGTGTGTGCGTTAGTGTGTGTGTGTGTGTGTGGGTAAGAGAGGGTGAAAGATAGTGGATAGATCAAGTGCAGTTATTGCAAGTATTTGGGTCTTTGGAGCAAGTGCAAAGCAATTGACGCCTCGCAAAAAGATTATGCGATTTAAAATGCAAACGCGTCAATCTTCATCAGCAGCCTCAAACGCAAACGTTAACGCAAACGCAAACGAATATCTCAAAACAACAACGCGCCACAGCGACTTAGGCAAAGCCAGAGAATGAAAAACAAAAGAAATGCAACAGAAGGGGGTAGGGACTGGGCATGGCTGGACATGGATGGGGCAATGTGTGAGATGGCATTGAGGTTTGAGAGGGTTGAGCGGGTTGGGGTATGTGGGATTAGATGTTGCCAGGTTCTTACAGCAGGAAGTATTTAGACTAAAAAGCTGCTTCAACTCAATTTATGTGCAATATACACTCAGACACACACACACACACACACACACGCATACTTGAATGCATATTGCAATATTTGCTGTGGCTTTAATTAAACTGTAGATTTGTGCAATTGCTTTGATTTAATTAGTTTTTATTTGCCCCCTTTATTATTTTTTTTTCTTTTTTCGTTGCCCTTTCCTCGTTTTACTCAATCAAAAGTGCAATAGAATTAAGCTTAAGATTGTGCCTTATCCAAGATCTTAATTCAATATAAGTCGAGAGCAAATCGAATACAATTTCAAGTTGATCGATCCGATAGTAATGCTGTTTGGTTTCCTTGTATATACTTTAAAACAACAGCTTTATAAGTAATTCAGTCTTGTTGTGAATCTGCTAACTAACTAAGCACATTTAACTAGATAATTGGCATCAATTTTGCATATGCATAGCATTTTGTTAAATTGTTGCGAATTTTGCTTATTGAATCAGTTTTATTTATATATTTTTTTTTTGTAATTTCCTCAAGTCTCAAGCCTGCAACACTTTAACTCTCTCGTTCTCACGCTATCCTTAGTTGATTTGTGATCTATTCACTCGCCCGCTGCTGTCTGTGCCCCTTAAACCCTTTGCCCTGTGCCCGTGTGCGCAGCATTCACGATGGCAGGAAATTAAATTCCATGTTGCAATAAGCAAAAGCAAACAATGCACAGCTGAGTTTTGAATAGGTTGGCTAGTTGTATTAAATATATAAAAAAAAACGCCAGAGAGACAGAGACAGAGAGAGAGAGAGAGAAGTGACACCTGCATGCGAATTAGCCAGAGAGATTGTGGCGGAGATAGTTTCTCAAATGTGGCATGAGAAAAACGACAAAGCCAAAGTTCAAACTGTTCAAGCGCTGTCGCCGTCAATGTTTGGTTCGCTGATGTTGTCATTGTTGGAATATATATATCATTGTTTTGAGCACTTGATAAATCTGTGCTTTAACTTACTTACAAACATACCAAGCACAATGTGCAACTCATTTAAATGTAGCTGTAGCAAAGAGCCAAAGAGCACGTCGCCTTTTGGCTGTAAAACTGTTTTTTTTTTCTTTTTTTTTTTGTTTTGTTGTCAGCCTTTGGCTTTTGTTGACGGAGAGTGAGAGAGAGAGAGAGTATATATCCTGTGAACTGTAAATTGTTAAATTAACTAACAAACAAACTAAGAGATTGACAAAGACTTTTAAAACAGTAACTTGACAAAGATTCTGACAAAAAATCGTATAAATTCACAAGATTAAGCAAGAACAATTGTTATAACCCAACCATCAATCTCAATGCCATTAGAAACTTTATGTAAATGCCTATTAGCTAGCTACAGGGTATGTGAGACTGTTACTACTTTCAGCAGAACAGAACAGAACAGAAACTGGTAAGGGGGAGCGGGGGTAGATAGAAAGAAATGCCATCACGCCCGTCGACTGTTGATCCTGGCGCTTTGATGTTTTACAAAGTCGTCGTCGTCGTCGTCGCCAGCAGCTACAAAAAGCAGCAAAAGTAGCTGAGCTTGCCAGCGAAAAACTGAGAGACATTGACGGCCTGTGTGTTTGTGTGTGTGTGTTGCAAGCGAGAGTGGCATGCCACATCATATCATCACTTGGGCATGCAATGCACGTTTTGGCAATTTCTCATAAAACAAACGACCATTAACGCCTTTAAGTTGTCGGCAGACTTTTGACGTGGTTGCCACGTTTTGGCTGCTGCCACTTGATGGTGGCAGCTGTGGGTGGCTGCAACTAAGACAGGGCTGCTGCTTATATCGACAGTGGCGCGTGTGCGGCTACAGCAGCCCGGGTGTCACTTTGTTCGTGCCACATATTAAGTTGTCAGCCCACAAAACACATTGTCAAAATGTTGCCCAAGCGAAGAGTGTGCTGATGGAGGGGTACGGGTAGGGGTAGATAGCAAGTGTATAAAGAGAGAGAGAAAGAAGAACCCTGTTTTTGATCAACTAAGCCACGTTTAATGGCCAAATTTAGGCCGGCGCCAGGCGTCGCTGCTGACCAGTTGCGTTTGCCACACACTTACATGAAGTTGCAACAGCGATGTGGCAACTATTGACTGATATGCATATATGCTGTCAGTTCCAGACTCTCTCTACACTCTCAGTCTCTCAGCCATAACAAAGCCAATTTGCGTGCGTAATTTGTGGCACTTAGACGCTACGTGCCGCATGGCGTTGCCTGCCACTGCCTGCCAGGTGGCAACGTCTTATGTCTTGTCATTTGTCTGCATTAAGTAGTTTTCACCCCTCCACTCCTCCACCCCACCAGCCAGCCAACCAATTTGTAATTGAGCATTAGCTACTTGACCTGGAGCCAAGGAGCAGGAGCAGGAGCATTGCCCCACTCGAGGGCAATTGTGCGTAATTAATGTGACCAATTAGCTAACAATGTGCCACAAATTTGTGTTAAAAAATATTAACAGTGATTTGCATTTCGGTTTGGTAGTTCAATTTTTTGCTCATTGGTTCAAGAACATTTCGTTGGTTCTCGAACCAACTTTCATTGTAAAAACAAACTTAAGACAAGAGCACATTTCATTTGCACATTTCAAAATAATAAACACACAATCCTGATACTGTAAACAAATCTACGTCTAGACACCAGTGTATGAAGGGCAACGTTTGGGTCGCATACTTTTCAACTGAAAACCAATTAACTTGTTTCATTTATTTTTTGGTTTTTTGTTTTTTCGGTTTTTTGTGGCACACCATTAAAGTTAGTTGTTATGTCATGAGTTAATGGGCTGCGTAGCAAACTAAGCGCACTTCCAGCTAATTCTTTTAGTACTTAAGAAAAACACATCGTTTGTTTACCAACAATTTTCAGCATTTAAGACCATTTGATACTGACCTTATACGTCTACTTGAGGCGATTTGATACTTGAGCCAAATCTGGCAAACTCTTTATGATTATTATGATGATCTTTATGCTTTATATAGCCTCTCATGCTTGTGCATTTTGTTGTTGTTTTGTTGTTTCGCGGTATTTTGGCATACTTTATTATTACAAACTTTTATGTGCAGTATTAATGTAGCGTTTTTTTTTTATTCTTTTTCTTTTTCATTCCCCCAACCCAATACATGAACACTTTTGTGTACATACATATATTGTAATAATCGTATTTATCGTATTGTCCGTACTCAGTCGTCTCGTTTTGAGATTTTTATGTCTCAACGTTTCTGGCTTTTTATGGCAGCTGCTCGGCAAAATTTGCCACGTGTATTTAAACTTGTGTGTGTGTGCCACAACACAAAACATAGGAATGCAACAATGCCACCCACACACACACGCATATATTTATAGAAATGACTTCAGGCGGCTATTCAAAATAAATTTGCAACTGCATTACAAACAATCGTAGACCGTAACGGTCATGATTTTATGCACATAAATAAAATAAAACAGTTATTTTTGGATTTTTATGAGCAAAGTGTTTGGCAAAAATATTCACAGACTCATCATTGTATTGTACTATTGTACCTTTACTAGTAAAGTCAGTAAATTCAATTAATAGCTGTTGATTTTACACCAAGTTGGCAGCGCTCAACAGGAAGAAGCAGAAACGAATAAACAGCAAAAGTATGCAACAGTTGAGTTGAAATTATTTTTGTTAAGGCTTTGCTTGAACTTGAACCAAACTATACTTCTGCTTTAGTTGCAGTTGTAGCAAATACATATATATATATGCTTGATATTATTATGATTTGTATGTTTTCGTTGTGTTTCTGCAGAAGCTGGCCCGAACAACGCGTTAACTAACCCTTTAGCTATTGCCTGACCTCGCTCGTTGCGTTTAAGGGCTGCCCCGAAATCTGAGCTCAATTAGTCCCAAGTTGGGCAAAACGAAACGAAACGGGAAAAAACAAAACCCAAAACAAAAATATGAACCCAGAGTCGAAGCGTTGGAGAGGCCAAAGCGCAGGCTGTAGTCAAAATCTGAGCATCATCATCATCGACATTTTTGGCTTCCTGTTGTTGTGTTGGCGCGCTCTCGATATATCTAAATTACTTCAAAATTTTAATTTGACCAACAACAATCAACAGAAGCAGAGATAGATATAGTGAGTGAGAGAGAGAGAGAGAGAGCGAAGGAGCGGAGGAAGTTTGTTGCTGGTAGGCTGTCGAGTAAACATTTTTGTGGCGTTGCTTGTTTCGGTTTTAATTTGTCAAACTTTGGCAACTTGCCCAAAAAACCGCTCACAGTTTTGGCTATCAGACCTACAGTTACCAACTGCTGCTGCTGCTGCTGCTGCTGCTCAGGCTTTGAGTCTGCGGCGCAATTAGCAATCTGACCTTTTAACCTTTTTGCGGCCACCCCATAACGGTAGATGGACGACCTTGTAACCACAGCAACTGCATACGGCAACGAAACAGAAGCGGGCAAAGCGGAAAGGGGAAAAGGGTTTGGTGGCATATGCAGATGTGGCACGACAGTTTAAGGCTGTTGAAGCATGCAGCTCTTCGCAGCTGTCATGTGGTAACAACAGCAACAACAACAAGTGGCAAGTGGCAAGTGTGACATTTGAATGTCGTCGAATGATGTTTAATGAATTTCGCGATAATATCATATATATTAATCAAAAGTACAACAACAACTGAAAGTATCTTTAAAATAGAAGAGCTTATTATGGCGCAGCCAGTGCTGTAAAATGCTAAGAATACCGTTATAGTAAAATTAATGATTATTTAGACAAATTTCGGTTTACATGGTGCAAATAAAGCAAATATTTATCTAAAGTTAACAGCTGACATGAATTGCCCACAAATGCAGTGCTGTAAAACACAGTGATGTGACAGTGACAACACTGCTCTCGTCAGCTGTAACTAATTTCAACTCAATGTCACAAATCATGGCTAATAAAGTTAGTTACTTAATCACTGCTGCTTGTCTTATGTTTGTGCATTGTACTCAGATAATAGAAACTCGGTTGCAAACTAAATATTTACTGCAAGTCTTTCTGTTGCGATGACTAAACAACATTTTTCTTACTTTTTGCGGTATTTTACAGCACTGTATATACCAAAAAAATAAAAATACATCGATGATGTCATAGAGTATTGCCGATATCTTAGTCATATTTTGGTTTGTTGTTGTCGCCGCTGTCAATTTGCTTTTTGCAATGCATAAATTATGTTGCACGCCTCTGGCGCTAAGCTGCATGTGCAACTTGTGTTTAAGTGCAATTAGCTGCAGCCACAGTCTTCAACTTTGGCCGACAGCCAAACCGATCAACAATCAACAAAAAGTGATCATCAACATCATAATGACGATTGTCTAAGCTGCTACGTCGTCTGTCTCGGTTGCTCTTTTGGGCCTCCATTAATCACAAAAACACAGTCGACCATCAAGATGTTAACAGCTAAATTATATGCATAAGATCATAAGACAGCCAAAAAGTCAGAGAGACAGAGCTGCAAGCGTCGTCCAAACGCCGGTTACAGTTAGTCAGTGTGGCAGCCAGCTATTTTGGCCACATTTGTTTGTTGGCTCGATGCATATCGTATAAATGGCAGCAGCACAAGCCGCTTGCCAAAACGCTTATAAGCCTAAATGCCGTATGCCGGCTTAGATGATGACGATGACGATGACGATGATGATGATGACGTCGGCGCCGCGTGGAGCGTGTTTAATTGCGCGCAATTTGTTTAAGGCCCGTGCAAAGCTACCAAAACACACAGTCAGACAGACAGGGCGATAGGCATAGGATACAGTATGACTTGACTATAACCTATTGGCCTTTTCGTTTTCAGTCATTGTTTTTGACTAACAGTTTCACATAAACTTTTTCAGGAGCAGTGATATTTGATTGATTGTTACTTTCAAATGAAGCGAGTTTTAATTAGGCAGTCAACACTGTTAACTGTTGTCTGTTGGCTGTTGCTGGGGGGCTAAGAGCGGTGGGTAGTTGGTGTACATATGTAATATGTATTTAAGTGTATGCGTATGTATATATGTAAACATATTATATGCAATTTTTGTTTCGGTTTAGCTTTACAGCAACTCATTAGGCACGCACAGACAGAGACAGAGACGGAGACGACGACGAGGAGTCACTGGCTTCGTTGTAGGTCAGTCTGGCGACTATTGGCTGTTGACTTTTAGTCTAACTGTAACTGTGACTTGTGTGACGGTGACGGTGACGGTGACTGTAATATCGTGACTGTTGTCAACGCTAAAGGCATTGCTTGAGACTTGTGAAGGTGCTTCACAGTTCACTTGCTTTGCTTTTCGAGTGTGTGCCGGTGTGTGTGTGTGTGTGTGTGTGTGTGTGTCTCAAACTTTAAACTTAATTACCTGGCTGACTGAGTCTCTGTGCACACACTTACAGACATGTGTGTACTCGTACATATACATATATGTGGTCAGTAAAGTACGCATAGTTGAGTGATTGTTTAATAGCCAGAGCAAAGGGTTTTTATTTTATAGCTATTTTTAGTTTCATTTTCGTTTTCGTTTTCGCTTTATGCTCTTGCTGTTGCTGTTGCTGTTAACTTCCTCATGGGCATTTGTCAAGAGACGACAGAAAACGCTAAAAAAAAACACTGCACAACAAGCCATGCGATTTGTGAATTTTTATGAGTGGTTTTGATGGTGTTGTCATCTGAGCACATGGCTGTGAATATGAATTCTACACTTTGAAATGGAGTCGTGTACAAACATATGTCTAAAGTATATAGCGAAATGCGATCTGTGTGCCATTAAAACAAAACAAAAAAAAAACAAAAGTTGACTGAACTTGACGTTAAAATGTCAATGTACTCGTGACTAGTATAAACAACTATTTCTTGTTGTGTGTTTTTAACAAACCATTTCTAATGTAGCCATATCATAATTAAACTTATCAAAATATCAAATTATGCCAATGCCAACCATCGTAACAGAGTTGCATGCTAACATAACGTGCCTATGTTAATAGCATGAGCGCTTTATGCTAATGTTAACATACAACAACATAACCTAATCTTTTGATGACATTTAACTGATCAAAGCATGTCATTTGACATTACAGTAGTTTTGTTAAACAACTAAAAATTATGACAACATAACAAAAAGAATTCCACGAAATGTTAACTTTAGCTTCAGCTTAGTTTTCAATACATTTTATTGTGTATATCATTGCAGTTTCAAGATAAGTGTGATGAGTGTGCTACTTAGAATTGACTCTGTCGAATGATTTACACTCATGAATAACCGTAAAGCTAGTTAAACAACAGCCCCAGCAATCGATCATACTTATTCTTACTGGATGCTGACAGTTTTTTTTGTTTTCGCCTTGTCATGTCGCACTCTTGGGCCCACACTTTTGACCGACAGTTTGTCTGACAGGGCAGCGTTTTATTTTGCTTCTTCTTCTTATTTTTGAGGTCAATGCGTTTCGTTACTCATCGGCGGGGACAGTGTAAATGTGCGGCCTCGTTTGGTATCTATAAATTAAATATTGACGTAGCAAACGCAGCCGGCGATTAACTTATCTAAGGAATACTGACGCCGCATCGCAGCTCCCCCCCCCCCCCACACACACACACACACACACACACACACACACACACTGCTCTCTAATCCAAGAGAGCCCCTCCTTAAAGCCAATAGACCTCGCAGCATTGGCTTATCGCTTGAACCGATATTACCTCATCGCACAACAACAACAAGTAACTAATAGGCAAAAACAAAATACGATATGAAAATTCATCAGTGGAATCAATCAAATTGGCTTTAAGCAAAACACATAAAGAAAAACACTTGCGGCCTACGAAATTGTTTTGAGCCATAAAAACTGAAAGCGTATGCAAAAGGCAACATCCAGCATTGTAGGAGCGTATGTTAATAGGAGGCAACAAGGGAACGTAGACACATAGAAGCTGCATAAATTAATGGCCACTCCAAGCGACCATAAGGAAGCCACCATTCAAGAAGCCAGATTCAAGACTCGGACTTGGAACCTCGAACTCGGAGTCAAAACAGCAAAGTCTGTAAGTCGCGATTAGTGATTGTTTACTTGTTGTTGTTTGGTACTTTTTTTCGTTTTTGTGAAGACGTGTTTGGCGCACCAAGTGGGCGCTGGGTTTTGATTTCAGTTTCAGCTGGCAGCCCCCCAAAAACATGCAAAGCACGTTGCCATTGCTCAAGTCAAACACAAGCGAAACAAACTGGCTGGGTCAAAAGGCAGAGCTGCAAAGGCGACTGCCAACATACCCTGTATCGAGCAACCTTATACGTTATTACACCATGAATTCCTTTTCAACGAAAACTATAAGTAACATTTGCTTATAATCTTGAAGAGTGTTACTAAAAAACAAAAAGCGTATACACCCCATGGCCTTAGAAGCATTCGCGTTTAGACACTTACATATGTCAGTATGTACATTGAACATAATGTGTTTTTTTTTTGTATTTTTGCAATTTTATGCGTACATAAAACTAGACAAGAGCTGTGTTGAAAATAAACGCATGCCAAGAGACAAGATACAATATGTTAAAGCCAATAAGAACAACACCAGATAACAGAAGTTTTAACTTGATGGCCGCAACTACCTTATAAAAGTGTTCACCTTATGACCCACAACCAACAAATGTTGCAATTTTCTACAATAAATTTCCAACGAATGCGACACAATGCGTTGATTTTATTGTTGCTGTTCGTTGTTTGTTCGTTGGCTGCAAAACAAAACTAACCTCAAAATGCGGCCACTAAGAATGGCTGTTCATTATGAGGCACAATCTAAGGCTGAGCGGGTTGCAGCGGATTGCAGGTGCCAGAGGGCATACAGCCTGTGTGCAGCAGCAATCTGAACAAAGGTACTCCGCTTTGCTCTCTCTCTCTCTCACTCGCACTCTCACTCGCTTGCAGTCTTCGCCAAGTGCAACGTCATCCTGCTTATTAAAGGTATTACACCTACACACAATAACAACAGCAGCAGACAACAGCAGACAACAAGTAAACGTAATTACTAGAGGAGAGAGATCCAGACTAAGTCTCTGACTTTGAGTCAGTGCGAATTGGAGATGGGAGCGTGTCGTGACACGAATTAAAGTTTTACATTGACTCAATCCACTTGAGTTGAAGTTATAAGGCATACGAGATAAATTTGTATTGAAACTTCGTGCCACACGAACACATCACTAAATGCAACCTCAATTGCTGCCTGCCCTCTGCCTTTAGTCGCAGTTAGTTGTCGTCGTTTTGAATCTTTGTAGGCCTCCTTGTCATTGTCACAGCATCTCAGTAACACGAGTGCTGCCGCTAAGGGCAGGGGGTGGGGGGCTTGCCTCTTGAGCGGCTTGTTGATTTCTTTAGCGCATTGCTGCACATTTACCCAGAAAACTCTAAAGAGCTTGTTGCCAAGACAGCGCTGCGAGTGGGAAGCGGGGGGCGGGGGGGAGGGCAGAGGCGCAAAATGAGTTATTTCTTCTATGTTTCTAACACTTGAACTGCATTAGCGTAAGCTGCAACTGAGACGATGACTGCAACTGCAACTGCAGCGGGCGGCTTATGACTGACAGTTAGCACAGGCTCCACCCCTTCCCCCTCCCCCACACCCTGTAACTGTTTTAAGCTGATGACAATGCCGGCCAGAAAACAGTTCTGAGTCCAAAGTTGCATAGTTTGAGGCCATAAAACAAAACAAAAAAAAACCCATCATTTGTTCATTAGCAAAGCTTTTTTCTACACTTTACTAAATAACATACAGATGTGTATATATATATATCGCTTTTATTTACATTAATGATAGCTCTCATAATGATTTGTACTTAGTTGTAGCTTGGAGAGTTCTTAAATAACAAAGTATTAACACAAAAGTTCAATGCCATTAACAAAGTGTTTTTTTTTTATTATGATTTTTCTCAAACTGATCTTATGAAAAGTTATAGAAACTAGATCTGATTTGGCTATCTACAGTTAAAGCCAGCTTTAGCATAGCGTTAAAACTAGTTCAAAATATATTCAAGGGATGGCTTAAAGCTTTGATTGAACACAAATAAAAACATTTTTTTTTGTTTATTAAACAACTCAACTCAACTGAACTCTTTGTTTTAGTTTCAAGTTTGAGCGTATTTGATATTCGACAATTGCCAGACAGAGCTACTGGGAGTGACCAAAGCAAAAGGAAAAAGAAAATAAAGGTTGTCTAATGGAGTGGACAACTACATGCGTCAAGGTCAAGTTGTTGTTGTTGTTGTTTGAAGTTTTGAGTTTGTTTGGCGGCACGTTTCATTGTTGCTAACAGCAGCAGCAACACACACACACACACACACACAGGAAATAAATCAAGTTTGGCTTTTGGCCAAGCGACAAAGTGTTAGTTGTTGTTGTTGCTGTCGCCGAGTCTAGTGACAACAACAAATATTTGACTTTTGACAGCTAATGGGCACATTTAATGACCAACAATTGGCCCCAAAAAGCCAAGCGAGAGCTGCCAATGTCCCCAGCATGGCGTGGAGGCGTGGTCGTCTTAGCCCAAAGACGCGTTCAAGCGTCAAGCTGTCTGTTTAAACTGGCTTAACACACACACACACACATAGACAAACTTACCGATCTATAGTATATCGTTAAAGAGTTTGTTTAATGCATACCTGAAAATAGATGAAGAAACGAACAAAAGATGAGAAAATCATTTAGAAATAAGGCAAAAAACAATATGGTTTTGTTGCTAATTAAATTATGAATGCATAAATCAATGCGAAATGAGTTGAATAATAATGATTTATAAACTAGTTTTGTTTGTTTTTGTTATTGTTTCTTGATTTTTGTGTGCTAAGAGCAAAACTTTGGAACGAAAACGTTTCGATTTGTTCAAATAAATATTTGGTTTTGTTTTGTTTGTTTCTTTTGTGGAATCTACGCCAAGGAAGTACAATTAAAAAACCATCAATCAATCAAATTGAAACATGTTAAGCAGCAGCATCATGATCAGCTGGTAGCCAAGTTATGTTGACACTTTTTCAAGCTACCATAAGTTTGATTTAATCTTTTGTTTAGCTTAGATTCGTTTCAACAACAGAAAAATGATGATGATATAGTTCTAAAGAAAGTTTTGACATAAGCACTTTACTCATAGATAAGTTTGTTCCAATGAAATATTGAATGTCAGCTGTTGTGTGTCATATATCGAGTATTTGCTGTGAATCAACTCGATTTTTTTTTGTCGAACAGCTGCAACTCGACCAAGAAGTTAATGAACCCAGTCTTTAAAGCAATTTGCGCATTTGACACCCTTTTGACCATATCTGTTTGAGTATTAAATGGTAGCTTAAGAAGCGCATATTTCTTGGCTTAGTCAGCGTCGTTTGGGCTCGAGCAACTGAATAGTTTTCGGCGTATTTCAAAACCCAAAAACCCAACAAAATGTGGCTCTTAAATGTGGTAGTGATAAGAGGCACCGCAATCATAAATTGTGGCAAGCGTAGCGACACTTAATAAGCCAAAAACCGGTTGTCAGAAACAACAACAAATAAAGTATTTTTTTTGTTTCAACAGCTTCAAACGAATTGAGGAACTTAATGCATGCAAATGTGACAATTATGCATTTAATTAAGATGAATCAGTTCGTGATGATGCTGCCTGGCCTTGGAACTGCGTTGCCTAGCTCTAATTGTAGCTAAACTATTTGTTTGAGTGTACTTGCTTGCTCGGACAGTTTGAGAAGCACTAATCGAAGGCTAACACGACGGCTATCAATGCCGCTGCAACACGTCATGTTGCCGCGCTTATCATTAGCTTGGCAACAAAAAAAAAACACAAAAACAAAACATGAGAACACTAACAATAAGAAGAAGAAGAAGCAGCACTAACGCACTAACTATGCCACTCATATAGAAAAAAAAACAAATGCGTGTGTGTGTGTGTGTGCTCCTATTAGTTAGTTATATCTTATCTGCAATTGACTGGGTGGCAATGCTCAACTATGCGCTTTCCTTAGGCTACAATGTATGTATAGAGCGCTTTACATTTTTCACTTAATTGATACGACAACAACAACAACAACCAGCAACAACAACCAGCAACAACAACAACAGTTAGCAGCTGGTTAAGCAACAAACAGCTAAATATTTCATTAAAATCAATTAAAGAAATCAAAAAAAGATACATAAGAACTTGGCTTTTAAATCTAGTTGAAGTTTTTTTCTTCTCTTTATAGAAAAGTTGCTTTAGGCAATACCTTATTTAAGAGCATTAAATATTCGTTTGTTGATAACTTGTTGAGCTACTTGTTTAGTTTTAGAGTTTTTGAATCTTATTTGTTTACAATAAATTTATGCAATAGCAAATTAATTAATTTGCATAATTATGCATTTTTTTTTTTGGTCTGCCTCGTTTTGATTATTTGTATTTTTGTTTAGCTTTTTTTTATGCTTTGTTTACCAATTAATTGACTGCCAATGACCAATAACAGCAAATTGCTCAAGTTTTTCCTCTTTAAAGTTATTTTTCTTCGCTTTTATTTTGATTAATTTTGATCGTTTTTTTTTTCTTCTTGGTTTCTTAATGTTAAAAAATTGATGTAAACTGTTTTCTTTGGCAATTAATGCCAATTAATTCAAATTGAGCAGCAAATTTCTAAATGAACAATTTTAATGTGTAGAAACAATTTAAATTTGTTTTTTTTTTCTTTCGTTTTTGACTGATCAAATCCCGAGCACGCCCAGCTTTGGTTGACAACATGACAATGTCATGCTTCAGCTAAAGCGTTCAGCAAAGAGGCAACAAATTATGTGTGTGTGTGTGTGTGTGTGTGTGTGTTGCAACTTCAAGCGAGAGCCCAAAGTTCTTGTTGAATTTCCACGAAAAAAAAACAAAAGAAGCCAAATGATAGATTTTTATATAGCGATTATAAATTGGCGCATATTGAAGAGCTGCGAGCTGCAGCTGTTGATGTCATCCCAATTGCCACATCTGGTGGCAAGGCCACACCCAATCCAAATCAATTTCTTTGATTAGATCTTAAAGCCCAAAAAAAAAACAAAGCAGCTGCATAAATTGTGATTTATGTTTTAAAGACATTTAAAAGTCAATGAATAATTATATATCTTCTTGTCAATACGATTTGAATTGATTTGCAATTGAAAAGAAAGCTTAGCCCAAGATTGGTTTATTTTATTTAAAATTCACATGACATAAGTTAGACAGCAAAAAGCTTGATGAGAACCCAGAAGAAGACACAGAAAGCATTTAAATTTGAACATTTTTCCGAGAAATTTAGAATTATATTCTATACCACGAATGCCATAATATTGCCACAATATGTTGCATACGAATTGCGATAATTATATTAATTATTAGCAGTTAGATACAAGCAGCTGATAGGGTATATATCAAGTCGTATGGTTGGGTGGGAAAGAGAGAGTTTTAGTTAATTACATAGACAGCTGCCCACTGGGATGACACAATAGATATATGTAGACACCCACTCAACTCATCCATTTCTGCATTTTGTAATAACTAAAAGGCAAATTGCGACAGTTTTGCTAAAAGCGGCAGAAGCAGTTCTCTCTCTCTGTGTGTGTGTGTGTGTGGGGTGGGGTGGGGCGATGGGGTGTAGTTTTCTATTTTCAAGATTTACGCAATGCAAAAGCCAAACAATTATTATTCATAAGTTGAAACAGAATGTTTGTTCTCTGAGTGTGAGTGAGTGTGTGTGTGTGTGTGTGTGTGTGTGTGTGTGTGTGTGTGGCAGACGTGCCAGATAAATATTGTATTACAAAAATAACAACAGCAGCAGCAACAAACATAAACAATGGGCATACATCAGAAATTGGTTTACACTATATTCGAGCCCACTGTGCAATCAACGCCGGCGCCCCAGACAGTCTAGGGGGTTGGGGGTATGGCGGTATGGCGGTATGGCAGCACGGGTGTGAGGTTTGAGAGTTTCTGTTTAGTCTATGTTTCGAAATACATAGAACTAGCTAGGAATTGGATAATTCCATCAGTATCCAGACGTTAAGTGTGCAAAACACACACACACAAACACACACACACATTCATTCTATGTTTAGACTTGACTCGAATGCCATAGCATACAGCTTGTGTCTGGTGGTGTATTAGCTTTAATAAATCAAACAATCGAACGTTTATTACGTCACTTTTGGCAAAAAGCTTGGCCAGAACTCAAGGATCAGCTAGTTAACGAAATGCTGATAAAGTTCATGTCATAAGGAAATAATAATGATCAAGAGTCAAGCTAAAGTGTTTGCTTAACTTGCAAATAGGAAGCGTTAATGCCAAGTAGCTTTTAAAGTGTTTGTCAACTTTATCAATTTTGACCTTCAATCAGAACTAGTTCAAAACTATTGCTAGAGCATCAAGCAGTCAGTATTTGTTTCAGTTAGTTTTTCTTTTGGTTTTTTCGTTTGTAGCTTGTTGTCGCCGCGTTGTTGGCCAACTATTAATAGATGTTTGCTTCACAGACCTGGCTATTACAAAATGCATATGTGCCTTCAGTTTCTTGGACGTTGGCCAGCTGTTGGCAGCTGCTCTTCTTGTATTTTTGGCCACTTTTGGTATTAAAAAACCAAACCAACAACAACAACAACAAAAAAAGGGCAACTGTATGACTAATTGCCTATAGCCCCCCCCCCCCCTACCCCTGGCAAGGCGGAAGCGCCATTTTGCTGCCAATTGACAAAGCCAACAACTTAACACTATCACCAAGTGGTCGCAACGTGTGTTTTTACACCTGCTGGTATGTGGCAAGTTATTTGCTTTCCAATGCAAAAATTCAGTTTAAAGTGTGCCAATTCAATTTGTGAACTGATCTTTGTTGCAGTTTATTATTATCTGGCTGTTTCCAGTTAAAAATTGCACACGCTATTTATTTATATATAAATTCATGTGTTGTTCCTGCTGGGCTGTTGTTGATGTTGTTGCCAGGGGGCAAGCAACACATGCGTTTGTGGGCTGTGTGGCAACATCTTGTGTCCATATGTTGTACAAACAAACAAAATTGAGCAGAAGAACAACATAGCGAGAGCGATGAAAGAAAGCAAACCGAAATGAAATTCATCTTAAGAATCGTAAAAAACAAAACGTTGTTGTTGTTGTTGTTGTTTAGTGGCAACTGTTTGCTGTCTTTGCAAATATTTTGACAGATTGGCAGACAGAGTGTGCTGTGCGGGAGGATGAGGAGGAGGGGAACAGGGAGCAGAGATGAAACCTGATGACATGCAGGCCACATATGTTTGTCAGTCTCGCCTATAGATACTTATGTACAATACGTAGATACGGATACATGCACAGACATGTGTAGATACATTTGTATCTACTCGCTGTGATTAGCATATTAAAGCTAAATGCCTGTGGCGCCAACTGCAACTTTTACTTTGCACTTGCAGTTGCTGTTAATTGGGCCAAGTATGTCAGTTTAGTTAGTTAGTAAAGCGACACCTGTTGGTCTTTTTGTGCGTATGCATAATACGCATATTACGCATACGCCGGATGCACCCATAGCATATATATGCACTCTTTAATTACTGACCTCATTCAATGGCTGGCCTGCTCTTAATTCATATAAATATTCTTGCTTTTATTCCACATTTTCCTTGCAGACTCCGCTAGATAAGGCATTTGTTACAGCAACTACTCTCCTTCTCTACGTATATATATATATATATATATATATTTGTTGTGCTTCTTTTTCCATTTTATAGAAATGTTAATTTAAGAAATTATTTCATTGCAAGACGACAGCAACGTTGACTTCTTCGACTACATGTCATTAACACGCTGATAAGAGGCTATCAGCCATCAGCTATCAGCTCATTATGATGGGGCACACACACACACACACACACACACGCACACGTAGATAGCTAGAGAAATTCGATGATGGACAACAAACGGACGCCTTTCATAATTGGCAAAAAGTCAGCATTAAATTAAGAAAAATGATTTTTTTCCAAGGAGACACAAAAAAAAAAAATTATTTTGTTCAAAATCATATTTCTGGTTTATACATATTTTAATTGTGACTGAAGATAACCTCAGAGTTCGACCCAAGCACTTGGCCTGACAGACAAAATCATTGTTTTTTCATTTAATTTAATTAAAAAATGTGATGCAAATAAAGAAATAAAATATAATAAATCAAAATCCTGTCTCAGTCCATATATCATCCATATTGTTTATAGGGTAATTCAAGATTCGGTTC
This sequence comes from Scaptomyza caliginosa, assembly GCA_035044725.1. Taxonomy (NCBI): domain Eukaryota; kingdom Metazoa; phylum Arthropoda; class Insecta; order Diptera; family Drosophilidae; genus Scaptomyza; species Scaptomyza caliginosa. Next base: position 538,480 of record JAWNNR010000482.1, read on the forward strand.
GCCAACATGCTTCTGAAGGAATTTTTGACTGGCTCGATTCGCTATCTTCCTCACACTATGCTGATAAGTTGTGCGTACACACACACACACACACACACACACACACACACACCCTACCCCCTCCCTGGCTCTTTCTCTTTGATCGTTCACGCTGACTCTTCTACTTTGTAGTTGTTTAATGGATCCCATTTTCATTAGTTTTTTATTAATTTGTTACAAACGAGCAAAGGTCAGCGGCAAAAGGTGGAGAGAAATATGAAAAGAAATATGTGCCAGCTGAACCCATTCAAAATTGTATAAATATTTTTAATATATTCAAACACATAGCTGATTTGTTGTTGTGTTTTGGTGTTGTAAAGTAGTTCAAGTTCGTTGTTGTTGTTGTTGTTGTGCGTTTCATGTTGTGTCATCTACTTAAAGAGAACAACAACAAAATATAAAAACTAGATCATTCGAGCATTTCTAGTCGTTCGTTCGTGTGTGTGTGTGTGTGTGTTTTTGAGGATTCTGTGTAAAAGATTCTTGATGTTTCTTAGTTTGCCAGATGTTGTCACCATGGCCAGAAAGCAGGCCAAAAATTGTGAACATTATCAAGAAATCAATGAATCAAATTAATAACAATTTTTCTATATCTTTTCGCTCAGATTATGGCTTACACAGACTTGTACAGTTGAAATATCTATGAGATCATACGCAGCAAATAAAACTTTCGAAATGTGATCATTTTCTTATCATCTTAACCAAAGTTTGATCTGCAGCAACAATAGTTCTAGGTAATCCGCTAGATTGTTAGTTTTTTTGCTAGGGCAACACTATTTATCCGTATCGAATATGCATTTATCCGGTCAGCTGTAACAACTACTCACCTTGGCATTGAGCAGCGGCACATGGCAAACGTTCAGTACGAGGATAACGGCGAAGAGGCGAATTAGCAGCGACATCGCGTGTCGTCGCCGCAACGTCGCAGCCTTCACTTGGGATCCCGTTGATCCCATGGTTTGTGTGTGGTTTTTGTTGTTTTTGATTTGATTTGATTTGATTTGGCAGCGATTTGGTTATTAATCGTTATTATTTATTTATCTGTATATCTGTATCTGTGGGCAGTGTTTTGGGGTATTCGTATTCGAGGTGTTGCTTCTGTTGCGATTACAAAACGTAGTTAAAAAGAAAGAAAACAACAACAACAGAAGAAAAAAGGTTATGGCACTGCAAGAAATGAGGAAAACAACTATCAGCAATTGTAGAACCTCTAAAAAGGCAGCCGCTTAGGAACAGGCAAGAAACAATAAACGCTCGAGCTGCATCAGCAAAAAGCCGAAATAAAAAAAAAAAACTCAAGAAAATAAAACTAATGTTTCATGTATGAAACCAAAAGCTGTCAGCGCAAAAAAAAAATATTTCATTAAAAGGCAAGTCAAAACGCGAATTCGTCAGAAAACGCTGGGCGCTGAGAAGGAAAAAAGAATAGAAGAGATAAAGGAGACGCAAAACAGCTTGGGGATAAACGGTGGTGGGGAAAGCTTTGGCTTAAGCTGAAGCTGAATCTGAAGCTGCCCGAAATTTCAACAATGCCCTGATCCCTACAATAGTTTTTTATGATTTAAATCTTTTTATGTGTTTATTTTTTGAGGATCTGTGCGAGTATTTTTTTAAAACGATTTGTTCAGGTTTTTCGCGCGCGACATTAAATATTTGCAGTTTTCTCGGCCACTTTTTTAATACTCGATTTAAAGCAATTCTTTTGGTTAGTTCATAATTTTGTGGACTTGTTGCCTTCTGGCCCTTAGTTGTGTTTCGGTTTGGGTTTTTCGGTTCACAGGAGGATAGTGGAAAACCAAAACCGAAACAGCAACAGCCAAAAGTTGTTTCGCGATCCTGCGAGAGAACGAACGCGCAAGCTTTTGCTTTTGATATCCTTCGTGGCACCAGAACAGTAAAAAAATTATTCTTTTTGGCACTTTATGAGTGAGCACTTGAAAAAAAAAACAACAACAGTGTATTGTCCAAATGTTGCACATTGTGAGTGAGAACTTCAACAAGAAGAACAAGATAACAACAACAATCAATGAGAGACAGCCTGCCGGCCCAGGCGAATCACAGTTGAAGTCGCTGTCGCTGTTACTGTCGCAGGAAATAGCAGTGTAATACTATATACAAAACGCACCGATAATTGTGCGACCGTCTCGTACAACGGCGCGCAACCGAATGTAAAAGTGGAAGAACTTCAATGCGAACGCCGCTGCACCGTGGAAGAAACAGCGACACGAGCAGCTCGCGAACGCGAACGCGACCGCAAAACGAACGAACGAATAAGCCCGAAGCGCTGGCATGTGCACACAAGCATACACGACGAGCAAACACAGCACACGCACACATAAATGTTCAGTTAAGTGCTGCAGCCAACAGACAAAACTTGAACGTGAGAAGCATACAGTGGGCGCAATGTGATAGAAATTCCAAACATTTATTTGAATGTTAAGTTCTATTATTTTATTAACGTTAAGTAATATTAATTGCGTTTGATTTTTTCAAATTAACATATTTATCTATCTAAGGAATAATCTTTGAACTCAAAAAGATACTTACTATTAAGAATAAGGTAAGAAAATATATTTGAAATAAACAAAAAAGCAATTGAGAATCTTCTTCATCCTTTAAACGACTATTAACAACAGACTAGAAAGAAGACTGTGTAAGTAAAAGCAAGTACTACTTAACCCACTGTTCGGGCCGTGGGTGGCTTTCATTTTGGCTCTGCTGTCGCGACGCGTCGCCGTCAACGTTTATCGCAGCGCGCTTGTGCAACTGACTCTCTTTACATTTATCGGTAAACAGGATGCAAAGTTGATGCTCTGCACTAAATTCGCCTCATGGCGAAATGAGAGAAGTGTATGCATAAGTATTACGTATGTGTATGTGTGTGTGTGTGTTCGTGTTCGTGTGTGCTTGAGGGCCTGGGCCTGGGCCTGTGCTTGGGCCTGAACCAAACAAAGCCCAACTCCGTATTCTTTATCGCTGCCAGCTGCAGCGAACATTTAACTGGAACGACAGCAACAAATGCAACGTCGCTGTCGACGCCAACGTAGACGTTGACGTTTGTTCTGCCGCTGAAGCTCTGTAGGTCAACTGATAAATTGGCGTGAAGAGGCCAACACCAACCGAAAAGGCAACCCAAATGCAGCACCCGCTGATAGTGCACAAACAAAAACACGACGAGAGAGTGTAGATTTGTTATTTGTGTTACGATCGCCAGATGGCGCTGTTGTCCCTGCTTACATTTGCTATTAGTGCAACGACGCTCTTCACGTTTCTGTTTTTTTGTCTCTTTTCCAACACCTTTTTGGTGGGGGGCAGCTTTCAAGTTGTTTGCATTTCACACGAAGGAAACGCCTGAGATACCTTAAGTGATTGTGATTATGCTCTGTATTTTATGTCATAGATGTAGGAAGAGAAAAACCTATCTACCCTGTGTATTTTACTAATACGAGGTATGAAGTACAATTAAGAAACAGACATATTTCACTTTCTAAGTAGACAAATTCTGATATCGCACAGATAGTATGTTAATACCCCCATAATTTGACCATAATGGTTTCAGAAAGAGAAAACTTTCAGTTGACTTTTGCTCGTTTAAGGTAAGTTTTGCTTGAATAAAGACAATTTCTGTACATCTTTGTCGTTCAATATATTCTGACAATTTTATTTATAATATTTTTGTTTATTTTCTACAAGCTTAGTGAAAATACATATCTAAAATTTTATTTTCTTACCATTTAATCTTATCTAAGGGCAAAAAGCTTAGAAAAAATAACTTTATCGCAATTTTTTTGGATACTATTTTTGGACAACAGCTTAACATTAAAAATATGTAGCTTCAAAAGAGTTATGAGCTAAAGAATTAATCAAATTATAAGGTCTAAGATAATTGAATTAATAACTAAACTTATTTGTATGCTAGGTTAAAGATTGATTCATGTTCTCTTATTGCCATTTCTCATAACCGTTTAGTCACTGGCCAGTTTTGTGTGCTTTGGGCCAAGATCGTAAGCGTTGACACACATTTGCTGCTTGTTGCTATTGCGATTTCTGGCGAATTGGCAACAGCAGCCACCGCTGCCAGCCGTCCACCCAGCTGCCACCCACAGCAGGCGGTCTTCCCATTGGCGCCCCGATGTCAAACAACAGCTTAACGCATGCGCCAGCCCAATGGGGCAGCCTCCCAACCCGCCCGGCTGCTGGCCTGGCTGCTTTGTATGGTGGCAGGCAAACGACCAATCGAAGCGTTGCCTTTTTTTTTTGCGCCTCGAAAGAAGCCCGAGTCCAAAAGATTTACACATAATCCAAATCGTGCGTGTGTGCGTGTGTGTGGTGACTTCCGTTCTTGATAGCAGAAAGCGAGTCTAAAAATAATTTGAGATGAGCATTTAATTACTGGACAAAAGATAATGCGAATGCTTCTGTTTGCTTCAGTTGCTGCTTTTGCTGATTCGACCTGTCATATCAGTGGGGCGCCTAACTATTTGGGTCAGTCCGACCAAGAACACAGTAACTATATATATATATATATATATAAATGAGATCTCTGGCTGCCTTCCGTGGCTGCTAAAGTCAAAAGGTGGCTCTTAGCTTATCTCTCCATACAAAAATATGCGTCTTTTATACGAGTAAATGTACTTATAATGTGAATAAAATTACAAAGAAAGGTTATCAAATTGCAAAAAAAAAATATGCAAATATAAGAAACTGACGCAAAATCGCTTCGTTTTACACCACAAATGTTAAGGCCAATCGAATTCACCACACTCAGTGTAACCGTGTTGAGAACCAGCTGCTCTACAGTTTGACATTCATTGGCCATCGGCTTGAAGCTTTCTAGCCAAGTCAAATGATGCGTGCTTTTTGCTGTTTGCAGCTTTTTGGTAAAAGCAGCAAAAGTTTCAAAGTTCAAACCGATTGCATTGGCTTTCCTATCTTTTCCTGTAGCTTGTAACCTTGACAGAACTGTGGCAAAGTATTTCCCCTTCCCTTAAACGATTAAATTAAAGTTGAATATTCTAATGAAAATTGATCCAAAGGCATTTTGAAATACATTTCGCATCGAATTTTTAAAGCATTGCGATCTTATTCGGCTTTAAAGCTTGCATTTGGGGAGAGTTATGTAAATACAGTAGTAACTGGATATAGAATATAAGATGACAAATACCTTCTTATTTTCAAAAAGACACAAGTTAATCATTCCATGCACATAACCTACAATGCTTTGTTCACCATAGCCAGCGTTCACTGTCAGATGACATTTTGATTTTGGGCGAGAACAATGCGACTTGCTTTGAGGCATTGTTTAAACAATAATGATTAAATGAACACATGAATGTGAATGTCCTTACCCAGTGGCTATAAAAGTAATCAGGGATGGGCGTGTCGGTAAGTAGTTCCTTTGCTAACATAACCAATGTCTAAGTGTGTGTGTGTGTGTAAGTGCGTGAATTCATTCACAATAGTGCTTTAGTCTATTGTTTGACTTTCGATGGAATTGTATTTTAGGAAAATGGCAATTACAAATGCCTTGTCCTAATGAATTGTAATCAATTCCTTTGAACTAAAACTGTGCAATTTGCCAATAAGCAGATTATGAATTTAGTCAATCACTTAAAACGAAATCAATTTACTTAAATCATTTTACTCTACTCAGTTACTTTATTCATAAATCTACTCAACTTAACTCTGTACCGAAGGGCAGCTTAAAAGTATAAGCATTCGGTTTATTCATGAGTGCACTCACTTTATTCATGAATGAATTCATTTATAAGCCAATCCATTTTGATACGAATAATAATATTTGCATATTTATTAGATGCATTCACAAAAACATGAATGAAAATATGCAAAGTCATTCAAATGTATAATAAATTATGATTATTTAACACACACTCTCTCCCTCTCTCTGTCTCTCTCTATCTCTCTCTTGCGAATACTCATTGAGATACATTGAATGAACTAAGTGAACGCGTGAGAGTCGGGGATAAAAAATAACCCCATCTCAATCGCAAGTCACGTGTTCGGCTAGTGGCAACTTGTTGTGCCACATTAACTTTTTGTTCCTCTTATTTCATTGTTTGTCTGGGTGTGCGTGTGCGTGTGTGTGTGTGTGTTGTGTTGGCGTAACTTCTGTCTAATTTTCGCTGTGCCTGTGTATGTGTCATAAATCCAAGCTAACCCCACGCACACTGGTTCAAGGTCTCACAAAACTGAGCTGAAATCGGAGTGAGATCTTAAGCTATTGCTACTTAAAGTATGCTATAAAGTATGCTTGAAAACTAACAAAACTTAGCTCAATGGAATATTTGATTAACTTGTTTTTGGTATCGCAAGTTTTATCTGGAACAAGGACACGTAAAATAAAACGATTCTACGATATAATGACTATAATCACAATTAGTGTCCTTGTCATCCTTTTAGATATTGTAACTGACAACCAATGGACAAAGCCCAAAAACCGAACATGCGACATGAGGCAAATGCAATAATGCCTTACATATTAAAACTGTTTCTTCCCTATCAAATATTAATTAACATTAGGTCAGTGTGCAGAGGGCAGAGTTTGTTGAGTGGGCAAGGCTGTGGAATTCTTTTGACACACTTTTTACTGCGTGTGTGTGTGTGTGTTTGTGTGTGTGTGTGTTATGTGGGTGCCTTGCAACTTGCATAAGACGGAAACCCTTGACAAGTTTCTCTTGGCCAGTTGGCATAAATGGGCAATGTATTTAGACTGTTTGACTGGTTAAACGTTTTTGGATTGCCATTTTAATATCATTTCTTTTTGATTATTCTTTCATTCTTCCAATTCATTTTGTTAACAACTTGACGTCTCTGACTTTTTCAATTGTTGTGCAATTGTAAATTGAATTGAATGAGAAAAAATGTTGAGTAATTTCAATTTAAGCGCAGAGGGCTTCACTTTGAACTTTGTTTTGCCCAACTCCATGTTGTTGGCCCTGGCAACAACAACCATTTGACAGTTGCTCTGCAATCGGGACAAGTTGCTCGGCTTTTGCTAATCGCTAGCAAACCTTTCCTTACTTTTCGTTGGGTAGGAGGGTAGGGGTTCTGACTGCTTTTAGTTTAATTAAGGCCAGAAACGTAGACGGCCTTTTGTTGGGCCAGTCCACAATTGAGGCATTTGTGACACCATTCAGTCTCGACTTGGCCATCAATTTAATTGACGAGCCCACCATTTTGAGGCCAAAAGTGAAGCCAAAGGTTTGCCGCCTACAATCTCAATTGTTAAGTCACAATAATAACACAACAAGAAAATCAGTTACAATTAATGAGCATCAAATTAATTACAACTTTGTTAAGAACTTCAAATCATTTGATTTCATTTAATTATAGCTCAAGGCTTTAACGTTAAAATATTCGAACCGATTATCAATGGAACGATTAACAGCAACTATAAACAGTGTAATAGCATTAAATATTTTCAATATCCTATACTTTAACATACCCTTTATTGTGTAGAGAAAAACGTTAATGTATTCTTGGAGGAAAATTCGAATTGTTCAGCTTAAAAAGCAATTGAAAAGTTTTTAAGTTTATTATTCTTAAGAAAACCACAATAAGCTTGGATTTTCTCAGCTACATACAGGGTATCTTGTAGTCATTAAGCTTTGCCCGCTAACTCAATGGTATCTTGGCCAAAACAAAGTTGTGAGAATGCAGTTTTCTTATTTCTAAGCGTATAAATGTGTGTGTCTGTGTGTGGGTGTTTCAGTGTGTGTGTGACTGGAAATAAGTTTAATATTAATAGCTATCAAGCATTTGAGCTTTGGCCGAAATGAGCTTAATCATATAGTAGATATATAAGTATATATATATATACATATATATATTTGATATTTTGCCTGAAAAACAACAAAAACAACAACAACTAGGAAGCAGCTAACAAAAAAGAAATCGCAAACAATTTTACTCAACTCTTTTAGCCATGGAAAATAAATTTTGTTTATGTTTATTTGCTGCAAAGTAATTAAAAGGCCATCGGGTTATTACCGATTCACGGGTTCAGGGGATGCAGCGGTTCACTGGAAGCACTCCGGCAGGTGCCTTTTTAAGTGCCTTTCGCTGCTTTGGATTTTTCTGGCTCTTTTTTCCTTACATATTTTGTCACCTGTCCGCCTCTTTTTTTTTGCGCCCCAATGTGATATGTTCTTGGCTTCTTTTCGGTTTTCTGGTTTTTTTCGTTTTTTTCGTTTTTGGTACATATTTTTTTGGCGCCTGCCTAATAAATGCAAGTGTAAACAAAATGCTCAAGCAAGAGTAATAACAATTTTGTTCCTCTTTCTCTGCACATTGTATTTATTTCTGCTCGAAAATCTAAACAAAACACAAGAAAATTTTGTGTTGCCAAACTGAGAGTCGTAAAAAGCAGCTAAGAGCGAGCAAAACTGGCACAGAAACAAAAAGGCTGAACAACTAAATCAACAATCGACAACGAAGTTGAAATACACTCAAATGGCTTAAAGGCTAACTTGGCTAGCTTGCTTTCTTGCCAACTGTTGTGTAACGTTCATTCTATTTCAAGGTACTTTGAGTGGTTTATTCTTATCGCTCTTTATTTTTTTTGGCACTTCACGCTTCGCACTTAAAGTCCAATACTAAAGGGGATGAAGGGGGGAAAAAAGCAAAGGTGTAACGGTAAAGGCGTTAAGATTTTGGGCTCACAATTTCAATGCTCGGTTGCCCCAGTCAACGAATCCAGCGTCTGTCCCGTCGTACCGAGCAGTAGGGTAATTGAGTTTACCTTATACCTTACACCATGAAACCTCCTAACAGCCCAATCAAACCCAACCAACCCAGCAACCCAGCGCGTAGCACTTACTTAATTTAACGGTTCATTTGCGCAACTTAGTTGCCGTATTTTTCTTCTTCTCCTATGGACGACAACAACAACGGCCTGAACAAATACTGGGAAAAAACTTAGATGCAGCAGCAGGGCTCCAATGCGACTTAAAAGTTTCCAAGGAAGCAGATTTAGATAAGCACAACCAGTTGGCCAACTGGCCGACTGAAGAAAAGTCGGAGGTTTGCAGATGCAGATGCAATTTGCAGACAACTAGTAGCAGTAAAATGATGAAGCAGCCGGAACCCAGAGAAGAAATTGTCCCTGCGACAAAGGAATTGAAAGGTTTTTACCTAATTTTTTTCCTTTTCTTTTTCATCTTAATCGCAGTGCGTGCCCCAAAGAGAAAATGAGCAACGCTTTCAAAGCAGCTGCAAGTAAGATAAGCAATATGATGAAAGGAAAAAATGTCATCAAAGTAAGTGTAAATAAATGGAAAGTTCTTGAATAGTTGGAAGTATCTCGCATATCGTACAATTCCGAGTACCCATGGGAATTATGGGAAATTATGCCTTTGAGCAAGAGGAAACGCTGCTGTTAACAGGCAAAGAATGTTGTTTAATTCTTTGAGCTTTAAACGTGAATGTCAAGCTGTAAGCAAGCATAACTAAGCATTATGACAGCTACAGGGTATGCAGAGAATAGAGCGTCACAGGCTAATCCTGTGAAAGTAGGTCTTGCCATTTGGCTTTTGCTAACTGCAGGTATCGCCAAAGTGGCAACAGAAGCTGCTGCAATCCGGCCAGTTGATATCGTCAAACGCAACCAGGCAACCAAGAAACCATTGCAAAAGCGGCAAAGGTAACAAAAGGCGATGAGTGCGTGATTTAATCGAGAGAGAATCAAAACGAATGACGCAAAACAGTGACTTTTTTGATTTTTTAAATGTAACCTTGTTTATTTGCCAACAAGCATGGATTCTAATTAGTTTCGTTAAGCGTGGATACACTGTATACAAGATAGCGTGCATTTAACTGATGCTTCCGTGACATTTTATAACATTTCACGCTTTTATCATGTCACGTGCGCATCACTAACAGGCCGCCACTGCAATCAAAGCATCAACAACAACAACAACAACAGAGAAAACATCAAAAGATTTGCTCAGATTTCAAGTCGAGTAGGCGACGGCAAAGCCAAAGTCGACGCTGACGTCGCCGTTGCTGTTTTTTTTTGCTTGTTGTTGTTGCTGCAATTGTGGCGCACTTTTTTTTGTGTTTTTTGTTTTAGCTGCTCATTGCTGTTGTTCTTGTTGTACACAGTACACATTTATTTAATTCTTGCGCGTTTCTCATTTGCTTCAATTTGCGCTTGCAAGCGACTGAATAAGTGTGGGCGCTGAAGATAGAGAGAGAGCGAAAGTCTTTGATTCTTGCCGTTCTTTGTGATTTGTCAGTGTTGCAAAACGTTGAGTCGTCGTTGCCTTATTGTTATTGTATCAATATCATTGTTGTTGCTGTTGTTGTTGTTGGCAGCAACAAAAAAAATTGCCATTGTGCCCTTGTCATTATCACATTTTGCTTTTGAGTTTTTGTTTTTGTTTAGCGTTGCAGCAGCCCGCTAGACTTAAAAGCTGACCAGTTCCCTTTTCATTTGCCAGTTGGCCGTTGATCGCCGCCGGTTGCCTGTCAATGTCGCTGCGACTAAACTAAGCTTATCGCCAATGCGATCGTTATCGTTATCGTTTGAATCGACAAACAACAATAATCGTATGACACGTGCTGTCAAACATTCAAAGGAACAGTTGTGCCTCGCTACCTTAAAACGTTAAAAGTAAGTTAAGTAAACATTTGCAATGTTTATTGTTTTATCGTATAGTTGGCTCGTTAATGTTGGCCAAATAGCCAAGCATATGTAAAAAGGGTCAAGTCAAGTGCAAAGCTCAACAACAACCAAAAAGTCATAGGTCATAACCCGTAACCCCCTCGCCCCTCTCTCTCCCTCACGCGTTACCCCTTTCAATTTTATACTTTTGCAATTGGGTTGAATGTCAACGTGAGCGAAGCCCGTGAGCCTGTGAGCTATGGAAACGCAGTTGATTTATGACCATGAGGTGCTGCTGGTCATAAGAGTGGCGTCTAAGGAGCGTTGAAAGGGTGTGCAAGGATCCCGCTGTTGACCGTATATTACGTACTTAGGGGCGGGGGCGGGTGAGTGGCAACAACCTGGCCTGGTCAATGGCTCTAATTAAACACACAGCAAATACATAGAGGCGACGCCGACACAGTTTCTCATTTGTCCAGTTCTAATTGAAAACGAAGAACAAACAACAATGCAGCCAGCTAGGTGCTTCATTCAACATTGTTCTACTGTACAGTGGGGTAATACAAAAAAAAACAAAACAAAAAAACTCTTGAATAAATACTTCATTTGAGCACGAACGTATCTTGATATAACACAACAGAGAACAGCAGAAATCATAAATCAACAATTAATGCTTTAATTGAGTCCATTTGCTTTGGTTTCAAAGGATTTCCCATTGAACTTATTCTCTCAAGGTTAAAATTGCTTTCATTATTTAGGCTCCATAGACATCAATGCATTTGAAATTAAATTTATATGATTCTCTCGTTTGATAGCGAAAAGCTTTAAGACTTTTTCATTCGATTTTCATGCATTATTCAATAATCGCATCTATTTACACATATACATATGTATAGACATGTATTTTTATGCATGTCCAAACATAAATGTATGCTAAAAAAATAATGCAACCTTTTAAGCCTTTAAGTGCAGGGTATCAAAACAAATAACACAGATGATTTACATTGGCTGCGCCTTGCTTGACTATAACATTGCACAGTGGTTCAAGTATGCTGAAAAACTAAACGAATATATTGACTTAGAAAAAGTCACAAGAACTACAAACTCCACAAGAGCAGTTATTTAGTTTTGAAAGTCGTAAGTTAAAAAGTCCGTAGGTGGTTTTAAAAAATTGATTTTAAAGAAAGAATAAACAAATTATGGAGTGATTTAAGGACTATAGCACTACATTATCAAAAATATTTTATTCAAATGCTGTAAGCTGAAGTGAGTAACTAGTAATAACCCAAAAAGCACCTATTGATAAGCCTTCAATCATTCAGTTAATAAGTCTAAGCTAACCACACATTATTTGGTAGTTTTCTTGTTCATTTTTAATAAGCTTGCTCCACTGTGCGCTGCTTGGCGATGGGTCAGTTGAGCGCAGTTGACAGCCGGCTTGACAGGCAAATGAACAAAGCGACAAGCAGCGCTCACCACTCGTCGCCTGGTCAGTCTGACTGACTGTCGCAGTCACTGCCGCAGTCGCAGTCGCTGTTGACGTTGTATTTTTTATATTGCTATTGTTGGTTTTGGGAGAACGGTAACGGAAGCGAAACGTGACTAGGCCAATGTTGATGGCCGTCGCTGGCGTCTACGTCGACGTTGACGTTGACGTCGACTTCGTCGTCAATGTGGGTGTACAGCACTTTTCATACTCATGACAGCAAATTGAAGTGCGCCATATACAAATAGCAAACACACACACACACACACACCATTTGCACTGTGCACAAACACACACACACACACAAGAGAGCAAAAAATAAAAAGGATGCAAATACATTTCGCTGGGCATGTCATGTGTTATGTGCGCTATGCGTACACTGAGCGAAAGAGCGCATACGCTCTATCTCTTTTATTGCAGCGTATGCCCTGTGTTGAGCTATTTAAAACACTTGACACGTCGCTTCGCTCACTTCACATTGCACCCAGTCACGTGCGCCTATCAAAGAACAGCGACAACAACACAAACAATGCGTATACACTGAAAAAGACCTTGCCATACTTACCTATTGTTAGGTTAGCACCACTCCACCAAAACTCAAGCTAACCACAGCCTGCAACTATGCAGCACACAAAAACAGATAATAATATTCGGGGTTGCAGCAGCAGCAAAAGTCCGTTTGTGAATGTCATGAATGTGGTTTGTTGTACTGTCTAGAAATCAACCCAACAACAGATGTGACATTCATGCAGCAGGTCCAATGCAACGCAATGCTGTCTTTTTCATCTAAATCTTTTTTCTTTTCTTTTTCGGCAAAAAAATACCGTTAGCAATATTAGCTTACATTCCAATGCAAAGAGAGAGAGCAGCTTTTTATGCAACTCATATGTTTAGTGTCGATTAAAGCTTTAAGCCCCTAACAGAAAAGAAAAAAAGCTTCTTTAAAAGTTCAATCAACTTGCACGCTACGAAATAGCTTTATTTACTCAACACTTTTATTACAAAATTATTTAGTCTAGAAAAAAAATTGGTTCCCTTTTAAGAATTTGAAAGAACAACAACTGAAGTTATTTGAAATTTTTATGATGAGCTATTTTGATAGCACATACACTTGTTGCACACAGCCAGCAAAAGGAAATATTTATGATCGGTTTTTATTTTTTTTCGCCCCTTTTCTTTTCTATTCGATGTATACAAAAAGTCAACAGATAAAATATATAGCTGCCATAAACACACATGTCGATCAGGTCGATTCATGACAGAGAAATTTTAGCTATACAACAGTTTATACTTGCAAAGTTTATTGTTAGCCATATTTACTAATAATACAACACAAACTAAGCCTGTGTAGCCAGAGAATATAAATGCAGCACAATTGAATTTACTTAAGCAATATTTTTGCTTTACTATTGGCACGCAGAGATTGATTAAGAAAGTTTTTGTGAATTTGCGAAACATTTGTTTACTTTACATTGTGAGTAGCATAAAAGTTGTTTTTCTCTCTTTGAATTTAAAAAAGGGTATCCAAGCGACTATGTGTTCTTTAATTGAATTGATTTACAGTTCGAGTTTTGCCATTTGCCTGTTCAATAAATCTCTCTTCGGGGTGTATGCGTGTGCGTGTGTGTGTGTGTGTGTGTGTGTGTCAACGGTAACGGATATTTGTTTGCAGTTTTATTTTGCCGCTCAGAAGAAGCGAACAACACAAAAAAAAGAACAGCAATAAACAAATAATACACAAGCAGTAAAAATGATATTCCGCTAGCGTTTTGTTTTGGCACACACAACACACACACACACAGACGGAGACGCACAAATCAAAAACAGAAGCAAAAATGCTGCCGCCGTCGCTGCTTAGATGGCGCTTTGGCTGTTAGTTAAACGCCTGCAATTGCACTCAGGCCACCCACACACCCACCCAACGAGCAATTCCAACCATCCAGCCGAACGACAACGAAAACGAAAAACGATTCGGCCTAGTCGGTCGTGACACTCGTGCCTCTATGCTATCGTCGCAGTCGGCGTCGCTTGGTGCGGCCGCTAGAAGGATAAGTTGCCCAGATGCTTGCAAGATTCTGTCATAACGGCTTCGGCATTCGTGGCGCGCGTCTCGAACGCGGCAGCAGCAGCAGCAGAACAGAAGCAGCAGCAGCAGCAGCGGCAGTACAAAATCACCCAAAAAATATACAAAAAAAAAAAGGGCTAAACCTAAAGAAAGTAATAATAAATAAATACAAGTTGTTTGAATGTTTTGCGCGTTCGTGTCGGCTGTAAAAATTTTTTTTATTGTGTTTGCTGTTTTGTTTTGTGTTGTTGTTGTTGCCCGTTGCCAGTTGTTTGGGTTTTTGAAAAACATTTTCAAAAGCAGCGCCCATGGAAATGTTGTTGCCAGCCAACTGAGATGCGCTCAAATCTGAACCGATGCAATGTTATGGTTACTCTATGTCAAATACAAAACAGTTGAAAGACAAACATCGACAGTGAAATATACGAAAGTATTTGCCAGTTATACAAAGACACAAGCATTGGCTAAAAGCAAAACGGTTAAGAACGCTTAAAATACATAATATTTGAAACGAACTGCTGCTAAACTAAAACTGCAGGTAAGTGTTGATCAACATTGAATTTTCTTTTATGTTTTATATATTTTTTGACAAGTGTAAATATTAAGCAAATTTTTTTTCTTCGGTTGGAAAATTGCTTACATTGCATTTGCATAAACATTCAATATACTAATGGCTTTTACGCTGCATTTATTGGCTAGCATTTTTCAATATTTTTGCCCAATTGCAATTTACATTTTTCAAGCTAAAATATGCCTTTCTTCTGGCTAACTGCGCAAACGGCTTTCAGTTTTGGCCGCTTTCATTTGTTGCCGCCAACTGCGCAGCTCAAACTAAAGTCGCTAAAGTCGCGACTGTTTATAAATGTTTATAAATTACATATTTAATATGAGTCGCTCTCTCTTTGCACTGTGCTCTGTGTCCAGCGAAACACGGGGCGTATGTGCAACATTGCAAATATTTACATGTCATAATTTTTGCCAAGAATTTCATATTATTTTTTTTTTCCCCCTGTAATATGCTACAGGGCAGGCACAGCCACAGCCAGTGCCCTTCAGCCGCCTGCTCTGCCTACTTCAGCTGCTTGTCAGCGTGTGTAAACATTTGGCCAAAAGAGGCAAGAAATTTTTGCGGTTGCATTTGTTCAATTTCTTTGCCGCTGCTGCTGCTGCTGCTGCTGCTTCCCATTTTTTTTTTTTTGTTGGTGAGTAAAAGAAAAAAAGCTGTTTTGGTCTAGTGCACAATATGCGGCCAAACAAAGTTTTAGGCTTTGCTTACTTGTGCGGGGGCCGAGTCGTACTTGTCTGTGGTCCTGTTGTACAAGGACGTGGGCGTGCAATGGACAAACTGCTCGAAAAAACAGAAGACAAACTTCATGTTGACAAATGTTATGTACTAGAGGATGCTGGACAGCCATCGTTAGCAATGCGGCAAAGTGTTGCAAGTGCTGACCGTCAAGTGTGTCCTAAAAGTCACCAAAAAGAAATCTTCGTTTCTGTCCCTGGCTGCCAAATGAACTGTGTGTTGCACGAAGAACGTGCCTCATTATCGGAGGTATGCGGCAAGTTGCATGTCCAGCGACGAGCATGTTATCAAATGCAGACACTTGTGGTTGGCTTTTTGACCAACACACACACACACACATACGTTTTGGTTGTATTTGGTTTTATTAACACAAGTAATGAGCATGAAATGGGTTTCAAAGCTGATGCGGGTGCGACAGACGCTGAAAGTCCTTTAGCGCTGACGAAATATCCTTTTGCATCCGTGTGTGTGTGCTGCACGCTTTTTGCTTTCACACAAGAAAGTGCTTGTCAGTGGTTCTTGTTGTTGTTGTTGTTGTTGTTTCTTTCATTCTGACAGCTATGCGTTTGCGTATCTGTCTCTTTTGCTTCGCTCTGTGGCACGGCTTAAGCTTGCTGCCAAACAGAGGTAAAGAATTTTTTCACAAAAAACCCCAATAAAATGAAACTGAAAGCATTCAAAATTGAATAAGTAGAAACAAAAGGCAAAAAAATTGCACCTTTATTTTGACCTGGCGAAATTTAACTACTCTTGACAGATAATGTTTAGAATTTTTGTGTGCTAGCTTAGCCAATTTCAATAATTCCTGCTTTCTAACATGTTGATAAAGAGCTGACAGTTAGCACTTCAGTTGTCTGTTAGCCAAGTTTTTTTATTTTTAACGTATTTTAAATAATCCTTGCTACTTAAACAGTTTTTACATTTGGAAATATAATTTTTTTCCTGCGAAATAAACATTTATTTATTTTAACATTAGTGGAAGGATTTTCTTATTAATCTGTTAAAAACATAATTAAAAGTAATTTTACACTGTTGAAGCTCAAATTGCGGGAAATTCGTGCAGGGTAAATCGTATTAATTGCCAGCACATTTAAATCATATACAATTCAAAGTTTGCTTGTTTTTACTACAAATAATTATGCGAAAGCAAACAAAAACTTTAAAGATTGAAATCCAAAGTTATAGTTTAAGCACTTGGCCACAACAAATTCGTTCTAATCATGCGGTTAACTACGCACTGAAGAGCATCTTGCAATTAGTATTTGGCGAATGCACTTGACTTTTCGTTGTGGCAGCCGCGGCGTATGCGTAATATGTGATAGCTGTATCTGGCGTCTATAAACAAACAGCAAGCAATACAAAATGCGTTGTTAATACGAACTGTGTGTGTGTGTGTGTGTGTGTTACAATTATTCAAGTTTTGCAAAAAAAAGATTATGCAAATTTAATTCAAAACAAGGTCCCGTGTCAGAGTCAAATGTCAAAAATGCAAAATTTATGAATTTCTGAATTTTTTTGTATACAATATTAAACATTTTGACCATGATTTCAATGTTTACGCAGCTCAATAGCTAAATAAATCTCATAAGTTAAATATTTGTTAATTTTTTTGTTCGAAATAAACTTAATGAAAGTTTTTTGTTTATTTTCGAATAGTATTTAAAGTAAAAAGCAGAGCACTTTATAATGCGACAGGCAATAAAAAAATGTACAAAATTTACGAAACCAATTATAAATCTAATTATTTTTGCCTGTCAAAGTTATTTTCTAAACGAATGCGCAAACACTTGCCAAAATTTTGGCAATAAACAAACATCGCTATCTGGTTATGTATCGCTTTCGCCTTCAATTGTAATATGAATGAATCGTCTTTGGCAAGTGTAATCAGCTTAAGTTTCAGTTTCACGTGATGATTTTTATTCTTGTTTACATCGATTCTTAATGTTGTTCGTTTTAATTTGTTGCGAAGCTTTATTGCCAATTCATATATAAATTACTTGTATTTTAACTCAGCCAAAGCCAAAAAGTTATTTAATATCAAATCTATTTGTATTTAAAGGTAAAATAAATATTTTTGTTTATTATTTAAAGTGTGGTTAAATCGAATTGTTCGCACAACATTGTCTGAGTGATTTATTTACATATGTTGATTATTATTATTGTTGACCGTGTTGCTCAATAAAATGTCATTTTATTCCGTGTCAAATGACAATTGTGTATTTCTGGGCTGTGTGATACATTTAATTATATATGGTAAATTGTTGACCCAAGGATACAAAATCGATCAAAACGTAACCGTGCCACGCCCACACACGCACACTTTAACACCCTTCATTCGGCATTTTAGCCTGTTGCATATGTAATTTTATTACGCAACACAAATAAATTAAATATTTATTATGTAAATACATAAATCAAAAAAATATTTACTTGTATGTATTCGGGAAAAAAATGAAGCAAGATGAAATAAATAAATAATTAAGTCGTGGCATAAGATTGGCACAACTAGCTAGATACCCTGTAACTGAGTGCTTCTTTAGGCCACATGCTTGAGCAAATAAATCAGTTAATCAGCTCTAGCTCTAGCTGTTGCTACGTTGCCACAACGTATTCGTGTTTATTAACATACGCAGCGTAGTACAAATAAATAGTATGGCCAATAACAAAACGCGCTGACGTCTGTGAAAACTGTTTGACGGCTACTCCTCACACTGGCAATGATCATGATCATGAAAATGGTTAGTTTAATTACACTCAATTTGGGCATTGATTTAAATTTAGAACAAGCAAGCGGAAAACGCTGCAAGCTGCAATAAACAATTCTTAAATCAAAAGCAACAAAGTGTTGAACTAGTTAATGCCCTAATTGCCAGCGCAATTAGTCTTAAGCACAAAGTTTCTTTGATTTAGTTGCTTTGTTCAACTTATTAACGAGTCTTTATGTTCCCCTCCCTTTGCGAACAAAACAAACAAGTTCTAGAGCTGAGTGTTGCCAAGGTTATGCCAGTTGAACTCTTTTTAAAGTTTGTTTCATCATTATAACCATACTCAAATATGCCATAAACATTTCTTCAATTAGTTCAACAGATGCGCTCAAATTGTTTCTTTACTCATTTTTTGTTGTTTTGTTTTGTTGTTATGCATTTGCAAAATCGGCTTAGTTGCCGGCAGACGCACACCAACACACACACATACTTATACGCTTTTTGCGAAATGCAAATGGCGCTATGTCAAGGACGAGCAATTGTGTCGCTTGCTCGTAGATGGGCGTGGCAATGAGCGCTGCTTCTTCATATATATTATTTGCGCATTTGTGCGATTTATAATGAAAATTTGTCGCCAGCGGGTTTTCTCTTACTCGGTGTGTGTGTGTGTGTGTGTGCGTGGGTGTGTGTGTGAGTGAGTGTCATAATACTCAAACACTGTGAACAATGTTGGCATCACACCTTAACCGAATTAAGCATATATATATTCTCTTACTCAACAACTTGTCTCAAGCAAAGCAAAATAAATTTATTCAAACATTGCGCTTTGTTGATAATGTTATGCGTGCATTACACACACAGGCACACTCACACACACTTATAGCATAGGTTTTTGGTTAGACGCCGCAAGGCAAGACCTTCGATTGACAAATTATCGCGCCTGACTTCAGTATTTGTGGCTTCTGAGCAAAAACAATGCATTTCATTAATTTGTTTATGCCTTCAGGTTTTTCAAGCTTTAAACTGATTATGTACAACATTTTGGGCCACAGCACATCAAACAAGTCTGTAAAGTGGCAACACCTTGCCCTTTACTCCTTCACGTTTGCTTATCACACTTCAACTTGCAGCTGGACAGCTAATTAAATGAGCTGATGCCCATGAAACGACATGGTTTTATCTTCATTGTCTGTGTGTGTGTGTGTGTGTGTGTGTGTGTGTGTGTGTGTGTGTGTGTGTGTGTGTGTGTGTGTGTCGGGGACACTTGTGCTCATTACAACTAATCAGCATATTAAACGACTGCCAATTGGCTGCCATGGCAATTATCCTTGCACTTGTAATTGAATCGACGCCAAATGCAATTGACTTTCAGACAATGTCAAACCATATAGATAAACACAAGTTAACCCCCTTTCGAAACTTGCCCCAGCATCTGAGACATTCGTTATAATAATAATAATAATAATAATAAGATGAAGAAGAAGAAGAAACTTAATCGATGTATTACAACAACATAATGACAATTGTTTCATCCAATGCCAAAACGTTATGACCTTGTCGCTGTTCCGGCTATAATGTGCATGCGTTTTGGAATTGCTAATAGGGAATTCTAGTTAACCAGAAGTAGATATCAGTTCAAGGTTAAAACAAACAAGTTAACACAAGTGGATGCAGCAGCTTGTTAAGTATTCCCAAAAACACACACACACACACACAAATACACACAGTTAGTTAAGGCAAAGTAAAGTTATCAAATTCCGAATAAATTAATAATATTTGCAATTAATACAGTGAATTCGAATTCATGAGAAAATTAATATATTCAATTGAATATTTTAGAATCATCGTTAACCTTTAACACGGCTCAAGCTCAACATTCAAACGAACTCAATTAAATATGTTTTAATGCTATTTTTTTTAATTAAGTGTTTCAAGTGGCTGAGTTTGAAGAAAATGGAGAATTTGGGCCCGTTTATGGTTGTCAGGAAATGCATTAAATTGCATAATGTGTCGCCAATTTTGCGGGCACATAATAAACTTAGGACTCTTAAACCATTGTCATAATTAATTCATTATAATGCACTTAAGCGCAGTGGCTCAGACCCAACTTCATTAGGCAACGCACAGTGCTTAACAATTTGCACAAAGTGGCAGTATATCAGAATCAAATCTTTCTGCTTTACTTGGTATTTATTTTATTTAGGTTTTTAATTCAACTTTTACTCAAAGCCAACAGTTGCAACCAACTTGCTTTCGTTTACGAACGCTCTCAAAGCACTGTGCAGGGGACGTTTGCCTGTGTTTCGCTTTTCGTGTTGCAGCTCCTTTATGCAACAACGCGGCGTATGCTTGATATTTTTGATTGCCGCCTCCCTGACTGCTGCAAAAACTTTGCACAAAAAGGACACAGGCAGGCAGCAGCAGTAGGTTGGGTTGCTTGGGTCTGATTTAAAGTGAAATATGCGGCACTTTGGCTGGCATCATGAATGCAACCGTTGCGCCGCACAAGCCGCTAATTTCACTTAACTTGGCACAAAATTTGCCTATATGCAAGTGGGCAGGTGCCAGTTGTGACATGTATTGCCTTTGGCCCAAAAGGTCCAATTACATCAGCCAGTCTCTTTGGAACAAGCATACATAAATGATAACAATAATAGATGCAGCCAGCAAGCAATACGTTCATTTATGTTTTATTAATGCAATTTGCTTGCCATTTTTTTTTTTTTGCTTAATTAATTGGCTGGACAAGCCAAAGGCTGAATAAAAAATATAAACCTGAAGTTTTGGTGGCAACAAATTGGCATGCAACTAAAAGCTACCCAGTAGCTTCAGTAGCTTATTCTGAATCAATTTGTATCTTTTGCTTTACAAGTTCAAGCTAAAACAATCTATGAAGTCTTTCATCTAGATTCGTTGGTATTCCTGTATAACAAATCAATTAATATCAATATATATATATATATTTTTTTCAATTTCAACTTGTTTATTTCCTACTTAAATATAGTTAATTATTATTATGTAAGACACTGCGGCAAGTTGTCCACGTTGGCTTGTAATAAACACCAGAGCAATTCCATTGTATTTCCCTGAACGCATTTTCAATTGAAAAATTTTATAAGAATACACAAATTTCCGTGTAAATGTTTTCTTTGCTCTTTCGCCAAGATGCAGTGCACACTTACTTATATGTACTTATGCTCTCAACTATGTAGGTAAAATCAAAGTAAAATTCATCAATATAATTGGCATTACATTCGCTTTTTGTTTTTGGTTTTTTTTTCCCTCTTCAGTGCTTCTCAGTCCACTCGATGTGGCAACAACAACAAGCTTGTCATTCGCTCTATTTGCTGTTCAATAAGTAAAGAAAACAAGTGCCAAACAAACCTGACGAGTTAGAGGGTATCTGCTCGTCTAGCTTACACTTCGAAAGCAAGCTTTGCCATTGGATACGGTGTGAGATGGGCGCTTGGCAATATTAATTGATTTTACTGAGAATTCTATATAATTAACTTTGTTTTAATTGCTTTTTTTTCTTATTTTTTTTTTTTAAGCCCTGCAAAATGGCAAAAACTTGTGCAATAGGCAGCAATGTCGACCCTATAACTCCTAGTTGTTCTCCCTGTGCCTTACCTAACAGATAATTCGTTAAGTTCGCATTGAGTACGTTACATAACAGCCACGCCCCCACCCCTTTAAGCCCACTCAAATCGAGTGCAACACTGACTATTTACTAGTTACGTAAACAGCTCTCGCACAACTCGAATCCAATTCAAATTGAAGAGTTTCAGCTAAGCGCTATGATTTGACCGTGCTCTTGTGTAAAGTATTTTCCATGTCCGCTGGGAAGCCGTCTAACAAAATTGCAATCGACGTCTGTTTTGTTTGACCCACTGTAGATGCTCCTCTCCTCCTCCTCCTCCTCCTCTGGCCTGGCTTGCATAATGAATGCGTCGTCGCTTACATTTTGTGCAGATTTTCTATTTTTAATAAAGCGAAAAGCGCAAGGTCATCCGCCAATTTTGATGGCTAGGCTCGTTGCTGCTGCTGCTGGAAAGCTAACTTAACTGGTCTGGCTTTGGGCCCCAAAGGGTGTTAGCGCGGCTAGGGCTTGGTATTACAAAAAAAAAGAAAAAGAAAAGTTGGCCATTTGAGCTAACAATTGGCCTGGGACGAAAAGAGTTGAGTTCAAGGATCCTAAATCCCAAGACTCAACCACACAAACAGCAGCAACAGCAACATCATCATAAAAAATAATAATTAAAAAGTTTGCAATCGAACGCGTTGCGCAAATAGAGCGTATGATACGAAAAAACAACAAGAAGAACAGGTAGTTGGCCAGTTTTAGCCACTTTTGCAAAAAAGTTGCCAACAATACGCTGTTTGCCTGCGAGGCTTTCGATTTCAATCAAATTGCTTACCCAACTTAAGTGTGGTTGGCCAAATGATGTGGAAACGCTTCTTACGATCCGTTTTTTTTCTTTTTGACTTTCTTCTTTTGTTGTTTATTCTTATTTTCTTAGTGCCTCAACACTCTGCCTTTGTATATAAAAGTTAACATTGCTTGCTCTGTTAAGTTAACCCGTTCATGTTAGTTAACATAGCTTTAACAGTTTTCTTAGTTCTGTCAAGGAAACAACTATGGTTGAAACTATTGTTTTCTTGCTGTCAACGTTAACAATCAATTCGACATGCTTTAAAACTTAAACCAAACTTGGCTGCCTGCTCACTGAACCCCTTAAATATTTGACAAGAAAATGGAATTCTTGTTCTGCCAACTTTTTTCTTTTGCCATTGCACATTTTGACAACTTTCTACCTAAACTATTTAACTTAATCGTCAGCTTTAACATGCTGTTAAGTATTAAAATGACGAAAGATCAGTGAACTTTGCAACACTAAAAGCTTTTCATATGCACACATGTCTGTATTGGTGTGTGTGTGTGTGTGATTCGAGCAAGGTTTTCAAGTTCTTGGCTAATCAGTAAAATTGCGTCGCGCGTGTCCCAATGCGCCCGAAAAAAAAACAACAACAACAAGAAGAAGAAAAAGAAAAAACAATAGACAATTGTTTACAGAGAAAGGGGGGGGAGGGGGGCGTGGCTTCATAAGCTTTTTGCTGTGCCTGCAGTTTTGCATGAAAGACAAAGGCGCCTCTCTGCAAACCGTGCAAATATCAGACAACGTTAAGAGCTGAGAACTGAGACGACGACAGCGACGTTGACTGCAAAATGCTGACCAAGACTTTCGTTGGGTTGAGGGATTGAGCGGGGGGGGGTGTGCGTTTAGTATGCTCGTTTCTCATATAATGTTTTATTGTTGTTATTATGACTAGCACATTGTTTGTCAGCCTCTCTTTCTCTCTCTGTCTTATCTTCGCATAGGCCAAAAACTGTTGCATTGTATTCAAACGCACACACACACACACACACACACACACGCACGCACGCATACTGAGTGAAAACAAAAGCCTCACAGCAGCCACCGAAGACAAAGGGATGGGGGATGGGTGGGGTTGGCACAGTCCAATGAGAAGCTCTTTTGCTGCTTATTGTTGTAAAACGCAATGTTGTGGCTTGTGGACAGGGGCTATGGATCAGAGCTTGGTAGAAAACAATGTGGCCAATGAAATATATATATATATATAGTACAGCCATTCAATTGTATAGTGGTTATGGAATACCTTTCTAGAATTTACCAGCAACACACAAGGTATAGGTACACACTGTACTAACGAGTAGCAACAGCGAGTAGTTAAAAATATGTATGCGTATTTAGTTATTGGCATTAGCTAAGCTATTACTGACCAGTGTGCGGCACGGTTCGTAGGTTTCTGTCAACGTCTGGGTCCTAAGCCTGGGCTTTGGTGTTAATCAGCCGAGCAGAGCAATGGCGACAGATGCCAAGATGAAGATGCAGTGCATGTGCATGTGTGTGTGTGTGTGTGTGTGTGTGTACAGGCATACTTATGATGTTCTACATTAGGGCAGACAGGCAGACGGGGAAAGAGGGCGAGAGAGAGAAAGGGCAGCTGGAGACAATAATTTGCATATGAAGCAGATGCAGCTGCTGGATCTCATTTATATGCCTCACTTGTTCTACATACAAATGTGTGTGTGTGTTTTCTTGATACATGCATTTGTATTACGATGCAGAAGGCAAAACAGTAGAAAACGACTACAGCTTAATAGGCCAGTAAATAGCAAAAGCAAACAGGGCCAAAATGAAATGGGGAAATGGGGAAATGGGACAGAGCGAAACAGGAAACTCATAAACAATTGTACAGACATTCTCGTAAATACAAATAATTAATGACAGCAACTGTAAAATGATCGAATAGCAAATGAGTATGAAATAAATTAATATATTGATAAGGATTTATATTCTTAAGTTTTCAAATGTTATGCTGTCAAATGTTAAATATTTATTGAGTATATTCGTCAATTTTATAGATGTTGCAAAAGGTTGAACTTTTATGGCCAGCAATTAATAAAGACAACTTTTTGGTGAGGAAGAGTTTATTGAAATTAGGTGCTCTCAATAACTGTTGAGACGAAATCATTGAGCCTTTTTTATTGGCTTACCTGCTCTTGATTGGACAGGAAGTGGTTCTCGTTGGCACGGACACATCCTGGCAACTGTCAACATTTGGTATATCCTGTCATGTAATACGATCTCGCAAATAGTTGTAACTCCTGTTGTTGTTGTTGTTGTTGTTGGCAACCGCCAGGGCCATAAAATATAACTCATTTGATTAAGTAAAATTTATTTTTGTTTGTAACTTGATTATGCAGCATTAAATGCAGCAAGAGCAACAACGAACTAACCGCTTCAGCATACGCTGAGTATGGGAATTTGGTGCGTATGCGTAATAATATTGTTTTGCCATATTAATCATACGCCACATGGCCCTCGTGCATCCAGTTGACCTAATTAAGTAACTGTGCGGGCCACACACAATAACAATAACAAATTAAGCAGCTTTTTGTGCTCAACACACACACACACACATAGTGTTGCTGGTATTATAGCTCTTCGAATAATACTCCCTTGAGTTTTCGCAGTAATCTCTATGCCCACTTCAGTGGAATTTTGTGAAGAGCCAACCGCAAGCGCATGGAAGCCAAGTCAGTCTTTAAGCATCCACAGCGTAAATACCTTGCAACATAACATTGTAGCTAATAAACAACCACCAGCACTAATGGTCTCTCATATTTATTATGCCAACCCTTTTCTTGTCCATCCTTTCAATTTCACCTTTGACTACTGCTTCACTGCTTAGTCCATTGAAATTCCTGGAATCTTACACAGAGTTTATATTATTTGTATTTTCAATTTCTATCTAGGCTTAGCATTTTGTTTGTGATGCACACAACCGCAGCGGCTGCGTAGCCTAGGTTTCTTTTGCACAACATTTTAAATGCTTGTCAGAAAAAAAATTAACTTCTTGTCTGCTCTCCGCTCTCCCTGTCAAACTCTTTGTACCTGGAACGGCATAAAGCGCTGCTGTTTGTATGGCAAACGGATCAGCTTTGATATCGTTTATAATAATACATGTACGCAAACAAACCATTCAATGTTTGCCAACACTTTTTTGCTTTGAGTGTTTACATTGAGAACGGGATTTTTTTTTTTTTTTGGTTTTAACTGATTTTCTTGGAAAAGTTGTCGAACCTATCGACAAGTACAGAGCATTTGAAAGCCGTTAACACTCGTTCGCTCGTTCCAGCTAGTTTTCCACTTCATGTTGACCAGCTTTGCAACATTACAAAACGAAATGAAGCATAATTGCTATAAACAGACGCTCGAGGCTTGAGAGCCCCTCAGCAGATATACAGCAGCAACAGCTACATCGCAGTATTGCTAATTGGTAGTTAGACCAATGCCAGCGGCGTCCACACTGCACACAGCACTGCCAGCAACAGCAAGAAAACCGGGAAAAGCTGGGCCGCATTTGGTAACCCGTTTTATTTTTTATTCCCAGCTTATTTCTACTGCATGGCAATGGGTTATATTGAAATGAGCTGTATGATAAATTTTAATTAATGCCCCGACACATGAAGGGTAGCAGAGCAGAGACGTTTCGCCCTTTGCTGCTGCATTGACAATTAGAGTTTAATCTGGATAAGTCTCACATTTTGCATTCGCATATAAAGATAATAAAATGCAAGAGTGAATAGGGCAAACGGAAGCGAGCTAAAACGTCAAACAGAAAACCAGATAAACATAGAGTGAGAGCGGCTTATATAGATGCACTAAACAAAACAAAGAAAAAGCGAATTTGGCCAGCGCTGCAAAGTATGCTACACTTTTTTCATTGCTGTTTTTTCGGCTACTTTTTGTTGTGTTTGCAAAAACAGCTTTATGATGAACTGCTGCCGCATCATCATCATCATTATCATCAGTGACATTGCATTGCATCAGAGGCACAACTGTTAAGCTGCTTAGCGAGTTTTGCAAAAGTTTAGCCAGCTAGGCCAGCTTACAGTGTCGCAAAATACATTTCAATAGTATTTATTTGATTTCTGTTTTGTTTTTGTTTTCATCCATTTTTTTTTTTTTGAATTGCCGGCTGTGCTAAGTAAAAGCTTTAATTGCAACAACTGCATAATCAGCTTGTACTTGTGTGTGTTCGCCCAAAGACTCATAAGATTTAAACTATAACATTTTCAATGCTTGTTAATCCCACAAATTTATTGTTCAAGTTACGCCAATTAATGTGCTTCAATGTGCAGCTTATTATGAACACTGAGCGGCTTACTGCGGTGTGTGTTCCGCTCTGGCTTGGTGGTTTTCCGTGTGGTATCACTGCCTCCCATTGCCACTTAGCAAACGCCGTTTCTTGTGCATCATTCGCATGTGCAACTCGCTCGCAAATCGACAAAATGGGGTTAAAAGGGCCAAAGTGTTGTGTTAAATGCAACCGTGTGGCAACAGTTATTACTGTGTGTGTATGTGAGTGTGGCAATAACAACAATAACAACAAATCCCACTACAGCTACATATGCTTATTAAATGGCTCAAGGAGTGCACTATTACGAAATGGTTTTGCAACAGCCATTCGCTAATTGCCATGATGAATAAGTTAACAGCAATTGCAGCAACGTTTTAAGCTCAACTTATCGCAATTGGCTTGAAACATATCGATAACAAGGCAAAAGGCAAAAGTCAATAATTATTTCATTTATTTATAGCTTTAGTTTGAAGTTTTAAGAGCTTTGCGTAGCAACTTGGATGAGGCTGGGCTCACTCACTTAGCATTTGATGCTGGCATTATTCTATATACTCCTGACCTTGCCCCCAATCACAACAACAACGTTCGTCCGCCTGCCGCTCGCTCAATCATTTTGGTTGAGTTCAATTAATGTTGATTCAGTTGCACTGACAGCTTTAATCCGGCACATAAGTCATACACCGTTAAAACATGCAACATGCAGTGCATGCCACAAACTCACACACATGCATAGACGACAAGAGTCAACATTTCGACACGCCTTTGTGTTTAGCCCTTTGATCTGTAATCCGGATTTCATTACAATTTTACCATCGCAATCCGTTTGCACTTTATGACTGCCACTGCTGTCACTGTTGTTGCACCATGTGGCTCGGCTGTGGCACCTGTGACAGCTTAACTCCCCAAAATGGGAAAACAATAAGCCACTAACTGACTGCGGCTTATGTTCGACCCTGTGCAAGTCTCAAATATAATGGCTACAAGCATTAATGGACATAGTGATGAGTGGTATTACAAATGGATTACTTCGTTTGCGATAGATGGCGCTACAGTCATGCCTAGATATAGTGCACATTACGTACGGCAACATAACATATGAATTCATATTATTTATTCATTTCGATTGATTCGTGGAAAAGTTGTTTTTTTTTCACGCAAACACACGGTTATACAGGAACGTCATTAATGCAACCATTACGTGCCCCAAATTGTATGCTATACAAAATGCATTGAGCTCAGCGTTTTGCTTCTGCAAGTGTGTGTGTGTGTTGTGTGTTTTAAGTGAACTGCCAGCAAGTCTGTCAAGAACTATTGTATCAACATCAACATATGTAAATAATGTATATGTGTATGTAACATCTGTATTCATTATCCGACATTTTCTGATTGCTTACTGACATTTCTGACGGCGTCAGTATTGAAAAGTACGAAAAAGCTGAGTTGAAAAACAGTTCCGGAAAAGCACTTTAAAAGTGCAAAAACCAAGTTAATAGAAAATCTTCAAATACAAAATTAAAGTTTTATTAAAGTTTGCTAAACCTTTAGTTGAAAGAATAATAATATATATTGTAAACACGCATAAGCTTTGACTTATGCCTAATGAGGCTCACTTTCTGTCTCTTTCCCCCTCTCGTTTCTCGTTTTCTGTGGCTTATGCTTTGAATTATTTTCTTTTTATTGAAGCTTGTTGCATGTTGCGACAATTTGCGAGTATTTCTCTAGTTTGTCAGTTGCACAAATCAATTGTCGGCTAGCACTTGTAAGTGCCACTAGCTGCTTGGCATACCCTGTCAACAACAGTCGATAAGCTCGCTTGAACACTGAACTGACTTACCTTATAGTCGTGCATACTCTATCTCACAGCCAGCTTTTACCCAATGGTCAGCTGAGTATGCAACAGTTCAACGTACTTATACTCTATCTATAAAGATGCTTCGTTACATGACTTTTTTTGTGCTTAAGACATTAAGCGGAAGAGAGAGTATCTTATCATCGTCTAACCCCAAGCTTTACTCTTTCACATCTTTCACATTGTTAGCTGCTTGTTGGTCTTTCTTGGGCAGTTTTTTTTTGCCTTTTTGCTTTGGCTGCTCAAGGATTGTGCACCGATTGTTGAGTGTGTGTGTGTTGTTACTGTACTGTGTGTGTGTGTGTGTGTGTGTTGCTGCAGTTTTGCTATTTGAAATTGAATTGAATTGAATTGATTTGTTGCCTCTTTGATGGGTTCCTTACACAATTCAACTCTTGCCGCATCCCACTTACCGCTCTTCCCACCCCCCCCCCCCCCAAGCTCGCTTCCTTGGTTAGTTATACAACTTGACACATTCTTTGGCTGGTAACTGATAACAAGCCCTTGGCCTTACCCTACTCAATGCGGCAAGCTCCAAGCCAAGTGTGGCTTCTTTGGTATACGTTTTCATTGTCATGGCGCCAATTGAGTAGCAGCTGCTTGCGACGTGTGAATGGACACATTATGCAACTGCCAAGGACTTTACTGCACAAAGAAAGCGAGTAAGCGAGGAAGCGAAGGGGTTTGAGCTGATTGTGGCAATAACTTAACTGCGCTACGCGTACATAATACAACTCAATCATGTCTAATTATATTGTACATAGACGTTGCCCAAAATCCAAACTTCTACCACACTCTGTGTGTGTGTGTGCGTGTGTGTGTTGTGTCTTATGAAACGGCGAAAAAAATTTGTATAATCATGAACAGGCGGCAAAATCCAAAACCAAAACCATCCGGCCAACAGAATTCAATCCCAGTTCACCCACACAAAAGTGGTGGCAAACGAGCGTTACGAAATTATTTTGGCAGCTTGCCCCGTTGTCAAGGTCTGCGTCTGAAGCCATTATCCTGGCCGACGGCATGCAACGTGAAAAGTGCCGCTGCCACTGCTGCGATTGGCATTCACTCAGTCAGTGAGTCAGCGAGGAGGCGTACTTTGCCCTCCTGCAAGCTTTTTTCTATATATATATATATTCAGAGTGTAGGCGTATACACTTTCTGCTTGGCTTTCCTTTTGCCAGTTACCCTTTTCATTGATTGTTTATTGTGCCATCGAGCATTGGGCATTGACTTTGCATGGAAATGATTTGAAAAAGTTCAGTTCAACAGCAGTTAAGTACAAATAAGTTGAGAATTTTATAGTTTCAGGTAAGTTAGTTGCTTGAAGATTTTTTATAAATAACCTTAAGTGTTGCAAATCGAGTATTAAGGTAAATAAAAACTTGTTGCTCATACGGAAAGTTCAAGATTGAATGGAATTGTTTAAAACTAAACAGCCGAACAGTGTATTCACATAGTCGTTGCAACTCTGGCTACGCGTAATGCGTTTTCTAGCCATAAGCTTACCTGCTTATTTCGTATTGATTTATAATGTGTCAATCTGACAAATTACACAATGTCAATGCAACAGATTTACAACAAAAGATAGCAAGCTAGAAAGAGAAAGAGAGAGAGAGCGAGTGAGACAATAAAAAATGATGAGCTGTCAAAAACGGTTGGTTTTTGTGTTGTTGTTGTTGTTGCTGTTGTTGTTCTTGGTTGGTTTGAAAAGTGAATTATATGCATG
Organism: Scaptomyza caliginosa; assembly: GCA_035044725.1. NCBI lineage: Eukaryota > Metazoa > Arthropoda > Insecta > Diptera > Drosophilidae > Scaptomyza > Scaptomyza caliginosa. The sequence goes on from JAWNNR010000482.1 coordinate 569,007, forward strand.
AGCGGCGAGGCGTGTGGCGCCCTCTGTTGTTCAGTGTCAATGTCATTGTCTCAACATGCCGTATTGTTAGTAGTATTATTGTTATTATTGCGATTATTGTTATTGTTGTGATTATTTTAGCCGGCAACAGGGGGCGCTCGCTAACATGCCAACCAATTGACTGTCAAACAGCTTATATAAACAGCTGTATAGACAAATATCTGCTGGCTTTTGTCCGTTTTGCTCTTTATGCGCTGCAACAGACCAAAACATGAGCCAAAAACTTTTGCAAAACTACGAATAAAGCTAAGTGTGGCAACATTCAATGCCCAATGCTAGTCTGTGTGTGTGTGTGTGTGTGTGTAGGCAGCAGTAGCAGCTCAACCAAGCGGCAAATGTCCTGCGGTGTTTGGGTAAATTTCACTTTGGCCTGCAACTGAACAAAGCAGCAACTGCCTCAAGAATTCAACTTGCAATTGTAATAGTAGAGAAAAGTGGTGCGAGGTGATGGAACAGCTTCTTTGCCATGGGTTTTATTTAATTTTAATGCAACACACACACACACACACACACAGAGAGGGCGAGAGAAAGAGGGTGGAGAATTGTGTGCACAGATTTGGTCAGCTAAGGGCCATCTGCTTTTTACTTTTACCTTTTGCCTTTCTGACACCAGCTGTCTCTGTCTCAACAAGCCCTCTCGCTTTGGCATGTCCTTTGGGCCATTTTCTGGTTTAGCTGGAAGTGCTGGTGGTGCTGCAACTGGCATTGCAGGCGTTGCATATTGCGGTTTTTGTGTACAACCTTAAAATTGCCACTTGAATCAATTTTGAACTGTGCACCCAATTTGTATTGCTTTTAAAGTTCTTGCAACACACTTTGCAACACTGGCTGCAAGCTTTAAGTGTGCAAGAGCTAAACCAAATGATAAAGATGAAAAAAAATAGGTGATTTGTTGGGTTTAAATCAACTGAATTTGCTTTATGTTTCAAACTATCGGTAATCGATTCTTATCGATAGTGCAGAAAACGAGAAAAAGCTAAGAAAAACTTGAGTAAAAGCCTCTCAACAAGATGTTTTCTTTTACCTTTTGTACTGAAACTTTTAACCCTTTCGTAAAAGCCAAAGGGCATGATACAAACAAGAAAACAGAATTTTAGTTACATTTGCTTATTGCTTGTTCACTCAACTGAAATCGTATAAGAACTTTTAAGCCTTTCATAAAGTTAATATTCACACAACTACACATATAATAAACATCGAACTCTTACAGTTGGCTTACGAAATGTTTGGGCAAATTGCGCATTGCCTGAATGCGCTGAAGCCATATCTACACTTATGTATATATACTTTCTCGAATTCTATTCAATGGCAAGTCATTGTAATGCAATCAATGAAATATGCTTAATTAATACCCATTTAGTATGCGCACAACAATCGCAGCTTTGTTAAGTTAATTAACTTTCAGGTTCTTTAAGAAAAAAAATAAAAAAAAAATTGGTTTAAAAAATTGCGCATCTAACTTTTCAGAAATCGAAATGTTTATGTAAATCCTTTTACACAAGAGCAGCTGAGTTTGTTTTAACTGGATTGGTTTGAAAGCGAACCGGTTTGATTAACAATGGTTCGATTTCAACTAGCTTCTGGTTTGGTATGGATATATACGACTTTGAACCGGTTCGGCAAACGCTCCTTTAAGTTCATACCTAGCATTAACTTGCCTTATTAGTATATTCAAAAAAAAGAAAAAGTGCTTAGAGCACTTGCAACGAACTTTGACAGCTTAAGTAAATATTTATGCAAGTTTATTGTCATGCAGGGGCGAACCGACGAACCGCCGAACCGACTGCTCAACTATTTATTTCCCAGCCAACACAACAACTAGTTTCGAGAGCAACATCAACTTGCCCTACTCTACATTGTTTGCCCTCTGGCGCACTTTGCCCCTCTTTTCCAACTGTTCGTCTTTGCCTCACACACTTGGCGTCGGAGCTGCTATTCAAAAGCAGTTGCGAATCTCATCATCACAGCCACGTCCCCATTGTCAAATCGTGCGAAAGTTTTTAAGGTCGCGCAGGCCCCAAAGCAACAACGCAGCCAGTCAACCATTCAACCGATCCCATGCAAAATCCAAAAGAGACCAAGAACTGAAACAAAACCAACCGAACCAAAACCAAAACCAAAATCCATAGCCCTTGTTAATGAGCAAACGAGCAACAGACTAACTCAGCCAACTTGGCTAACAATGCACTTTTGTGCACCCAAATGAGGCAATGCACACAAAATACAACAAAAACAACAGCACAAAAAAAAAATAAATTAAAAAATTAACCAAAAAAAAAATGAAAAAGAAAATTTGCAAACTGCATAATTATGCCTCGTTATGCGCTCTTTTAATGAGCTCGCATAGCCTTGTCCTTTTATTTAACTCTCTCTCTCTCTCTATCAATGAGCTTCGCTGTGCAATTTTCTTATTGAATTTGTTAGCTATAAGCGAATTGTTATTAATTGTATTTTTGAATAGATTTTCCATTGTATCAGTATATAATGATGCTGATTAATAATAATCAATATTTGTTAGATAAATAATGCAAGTTTGCAGAGCAACTTTAAATCGATAAAAATCACATTAAACTTGCACTAAGTTATTGAATTCAAGTTGACACTGCTTGAGTGCAATTATGCTAAACAGGGTGCAGAGGGTCAAACGGCAGGCTAGAGTACACCCTGTGCACGGAATGAAACCATTGGAAGAGTTTTTTTTGACTAGTTTGGGCAGGCATTAGTATCTGTTTTGGTTGTTTCTAAGAATCTATACTTATCGTTTATCGTTTTCAACAAGAACTATAATAATTGTACTTATTAAAACAATGTTTAGTAAACGATAACAATCGATTATCGATATACAAATTAAACTGCCCTACAACTAGAAATTCTCTTTGGCTCTAACTTAATTTGCTTAAGCTTCTGCAAATGCATGTGTACTGATAGCAACTTAAAAGTCAATTAAGTTATATAATAAAATATATGCATTTTTGTTATTAAATATTACGTATACAACATGTTGTAACGATCAGGTGTTGCATACTTTGTAGCATAAGCCGAACAGCAACAACAAAATGACAGTTTAGTGTGTGTATGCTTGAAGGCATATACGCACACACACACACACAGATACACATGTGCCGGAAGCTGTATGCACAAGCATGTTTGCGCAAACACAAAAAACACCAAACAAACGGCAAAACACAGCACGACTATGCAATACCCTAACCAAGGTAGCTTGCACTTAATGTATACGCACCTTTGTGTGTCCTTGCTGTAAGCCATGTATCCTTATGATTGCTGTTCTTTTTTTGTTGCTGCTGCTGTTGCTTTACATACCCAAAATGCCTTTGAATAAGTGTACTTTATATAATTTCATAAGAATTTCAATTTTGCAAGTTGTCGCAACGTATGTTCTTTACTTATCAAATAAAAAAACCACCCTTGGAACGTCTTTGCTTTTAACGTGCTCAGCACTTATGTAAGCCAAAGCCGGAAGCTTGGCCCAGTTAAGCAATATGCCAAGCTCGTGGCACATCATTTGTTTCCTCTAAAATGCAACAGCAAACAAATTTGTTCCCTATCTTTCCCCTCACCCTTCGCCCCACTTGCTGTTTGTGCAATCCCCCGCGTTTCCAAGGTTACGCATTAGTTATTAAGTAATGGGCCAGGCCAACAGCAGCCGGCTTATCAATTAATAACCCAAGCAATTGGGCAACACAAAAAGCCGCTTGCATTGAGCCATGCAATTAACTCAAGTATGCGTATGTATGTGTCTGTGTCTGTGTGTGTGTGTGTGAGTATAATTTGAGGTGTTCACTCAAGGCCTGATACGTTTTGGGTCAGTTGGCAGCTGCAATTGATTAAGTTTATATACAATTCAGGATACTAAGTATTGACTGTTGTTTTAAAGTTGATTTTCTAGTTGTTTTAGTGCATTGAAACCTGAAGAGAGTATGACTTGGTTAAACACTTAGCTTAAGGATATTTCCCATTAACCTTATGCAAATCTAAAGCTACAACTTTGTGCAAAAACAGATCCACACAGATATTAAATTAAGTTAAGGACAACTACAACTGCAATAGAATTCGATAGACAAGCCGACAACAGTTGATGGCTACTGAGACAGATTCGAAGAAAAACTTGGCCACATGCCAGGACCAATCAATGTCTGTGTATGGGCAAAAAGGCGTTAGCCACAGAATGAATACGCTCATGATAGGTAGCAAGTCTTTCTATATATATATATATATTGTGGCGCAAAATGAGGGAAAAAAAATGTGTACAGAAATACGCCAACGTTTGCATTCCACTGTGTTATTTATTAATAAACAATAAACAATAATAATAACTGCTTCAGTTTGTTGATGCACTCGCAAATGGCAAGCAAGCACAAAACGCACAGAATTTATAATATATATTAATGCGTTGGTTTGCCCAGATTTGTGCTTGATTTGTTTTTAATTAAAACTAAGCCCAGGCACATTTATTGAACAAAACAAGGCTTAGTAAACACTAAAATGAATAAAAGCTTTAAGCGCACTTAAAGCTCAACTCAACTCAACTCATCTCTTCTTTTCTTTTTATCCATTTGCCAGTGATGCCATTTGATGATAAATGATGCAGCTGCCTGGCATCAACGACGCTGGCAGCATTCCCATCAACATCAACACCACCAGCACCACCAACATTCAGTCCCAACGATACGCCCAGACGGCGCATAGAAGTGCATCCACTTTAACGGCCACCGCGACAGTCATGTCCATGTCCATGATGACGGCAGGCAGCGTTGGGCGTTTGACGCCCAACAGTACAATGACATCCACAAACACATCCACCGCCTTGACACTAACATCCACCACACATCCGACAACATTGGCAACAGCAAGAGCAACAGCAACAGCTGAAGCTGCAACAGATGCAACGCGCAGCACATCAACGTTGCCAGCGAATGTTATCCGTGGATTGGCGGATGTGTTGAACGGCACTGAGCTTGAGGCAAGAGCAGCAGCAACGGCTGTTGGTCTCGATACCACCATGCCCATGCCCGATCCAGCCAGCACTGTGAGCAGCAACTCGTCCTGGAATACAACATTCTCGACAGCCTCGGCCAACAGCTATGACAATTGTTCGGCCATGTTTGCCAACTACACACAGCCCATGACAGGTGAGTGTGTATCCTGTGTGCATCCTGTGTGCATCCTGTGTGCTTCCTGTTACATCAATTTATCACATCATATTCAATTCCACCCACAACGAAGCGAACTTTTTGAATAATACTTTAATGTGAATAATAAAATAAACTCTTATTTTTTTTCGGCTCAGCTAGCTTTGAGTTAAATAACTCAAGCTCAGTGCTCTTTTGAATTTAACTTTAAAATGTTCTAAAAAAATAAACAGAACAAAATTTTGCCAAACCATTTTACTTTAAAATTCATTGCGACTTGCGCCCAAAAAAAAAGAAAATGTTTAAACTCATTATGCACGTTGTCGTTAAGTGTGGGCCAAAAGGACGCTACACATTGGACGCATGTTGCAAGAGGCAACGCATGAAGCCCCTGGGCAGTAGAAAGCTACGCAAGAACTCGGTTAATTGGGTTACGAGTTGGCCAGAAATGTCGCTGACAGGTCAAAGCAACCAAAGCAATTCTGATTTCTTTGAAGAACCGCATCTGTTCTCGGCGTCCGAATGCCCACCCACAGTGCCAACAACAAAAACTGTCAAAACTGAAACGCATTAGAGATTGCCTATCAAATTATTTTACAAAATTTGTTATAACGATATGCCATAATATATATATATAAACACATCGAATGCGGAGAGCAAACGTCGCAACACTTGTACTATTTGTTTATTGCCTGTTTTATGCAACAGCTGCACATGCACCTCATTAGTTGCACATGTGGCACCTTCACACACATATACGATGTATCCTTGGGCTCAATTCGTTGTTTAATTAACGCCTGTCACCATGCCATACCAAACATCCATTACCACACACCTACTCTTTACCCACTACCACTCACTTACTCACTCACTGTCTCTCTCTTTCTCTAGGCCTGTATTGCAACTGGACTTGGGACTCGCTTCTCTGTTGGCCACCAACACCGGCCGGCGTCATGGCTCGCATGTATTGCCCTGCCGGCTATCATGGCGTCGATACGCGCAGTAAGTAAACACCATACATTTCGATGCAGATTGTAACGCATTACAGTTACCCTTACAAGTAAGCAGGAAAAGTGTATAGGTTTATTCTGTCTGTTTCGTCCGTTTCAAAAGGAACACAGAAAACACTCATAGCCACATATGAGCTTGAGTTATTCTGCCCCATGCGAAGGTGAAATAGATATAGAGATAACAGTTAGAGTAGGGTGTAAAGATGAGACTACTTGGATATGCAGAGATGCATGTGATGCGTCTATGTTGCATGCATGCTAGTCACGTAGTCGTCAAGAGATATTTGCCTTGAGTGAGTGCAGAGAGGCGTATAATAAGAAAGGATGGCTCTGTGGCTGATGCATTTGATGTTTAAAACCATACACACACACACACAGACACAATCTAATAAAGAAAGCGAAAACCGGAAATGAGTTGAATTTGATATTGCAACATGTTGTCAGCTCGTTTAACGCCTGACTGCAATCACCAACCAACTAGTTACAATCATAACTAACTAGTTAACAATGGCAATGGTGGTCAAGTAGCTATTTGAGCTATTGGTTAATTGGTATTAAATATCGGAGTGCAACAATCAATGCATTGTGTCTTGAATCCTTTTGACTATAATTAACAACGCGTTGCCAGTGCTCCTTGGCACCGTTCCCATAGCACTAAGCCATGTAATTGTAGTCCTAATGCCCGACTAAATGCTTTTACCACCCATATAATCAGGTGCAAATGTCAATCGCTTAATATTTAATAAAACAACCAACCACAACTTGACCTGGCCTCATTTTCAACACACACCAACACACACACAGTGTCCTGACAACTGAGCCTGCCCGGTTTCGCGTCGCTCACAAATACCTTCGATTCAATTGACATAATTACTGTTAGACCAAAGCTGTCATTGACAACGCCGACGCAGACGCTAACGTTAAAGTTGACGCTGACGTTGACGTTGACGTTAAAGGTGGCATCGTCGCCGGCATCGTCGACGCTTGATTGAAGTAAATATATAAATGGAAAAGGGCAAAAAAACGCTAGGGTTGCTGCATTGGCAGTTATCCTAGAAGTAGTTAGTTTAACAGAGTTACTCGATAGAAGAAAGATAATGAAATCCAACTCAATCAAACTAAAACGCCAAAAAAAAAGCACTTAAACAAATCAAAAACCTAGAAAAATAGCCTTTAACTAGATTTTTCGAAAACGTTTCATGTGTTGTCAATTACTAAAGCATACGCCTACTATGCGGCTTTGTGTTGGGTATTGAGGACAAATGTGTAAAAGAGCAATGAAATCAAATGTTACACAACAATTGAACATTGTTTGAGGGACGCAAAGAGAGCAAACCTTTCACATTGACGGTGCCGCGTGGGTGAGCCACAGTGCGCATATATGCGCATTGTCCTTGCAAAATACAAAAGGGTATAATCACTTGACCATACAACATGACAGACATACTGATGGGATAATCAATGTTAATAGATTATCGAGAATGCTCATCAAAGATCCAAGTTGATCCAAGGACTCAAGTGCTTTCAATTTGAACGTTGAAAGCTTTCAACTAATCAAAAATGTTCAGAAATATTCAATAAAAAACAATTTGATTGACAGTTGGGCTCGCCAACTTGTCGTGTTTTCTTTTTTTTTAATATTTGATTGGTGTAATGCGGAAATTAATTTGGTTTTTGTTGTTTTTGAACAGAGTTTGCCAATCGGAAGTGCGAACTGGATGGTCACTGGGGCAGTCGGCCCAATGAGACCGAAATCAATCCCGCCGGCTGGACAGACTATGCGCCCTGCTACAAGCCCGAGGTCATACGGCTCATGCAGGAGATAAAGGATGTTAATGTAAGTGCATATCTCGAAGCGATGTATGCAGTTGTTTGTAATGCACATTTCAATCCCTTTGCAGTTGTACATGGATATTGCGCAGCGTACACGCACTTTGGAAATAATTGGACTTTGCCTATCGCTGCTGGCTTTGATCATATCTTTGGTGATCTTTTGCGCGTTTCGCTCGCTGCGCAACAATCGCACCAAAATCCATAAGAACCTGTTTGTTGCCATGGTACTGCAAGTGATTGTGCGTTTGACGCTCTATTTGGATCAGTTTCGTCGGGGTAAACCGGAAGCGGCTACCAACACTAGTCTATCGGTTATCGAGAATACGGTGAGCGTTTGAATCGTTCGATTCTAATGAGCTTTTGCTGTACACAAGGTCCTTTGGTGACCCTACCGCTGCTCTACCACCTACCCAAGCAATCATGTTTACAATATGCTTCCTTTACAACTACTTAGCCATATCTATGTGAGGCATCCTATGTGCTATTGGAATACGCACGCACCGCCATGTTCATGTGGATGTTCATTGAGGGTCTCTACTTGCACAATATGGTCACTGTGGCGGTATTTCAGGGTAGCTTTCCGCTCAAACTCTTTTCGCTGCTCGGCTGGGGTCTGCCCGTACTAATGACCTTCGCTTGGGTGCAGTGCACAGCCATATTCATGGACACCACACTGGGAGACTGCATGTGGAATTACAATTTGACACCCTACTATTGGATACTTGAAGGACCTCGCCTCGCCGTCATCCTGGTACGCCGCCAATACCTCTACGCGCAACAAGTCCATGTATCTAACATTGTTTTTGTCCTGCAGCTGAACTTCTTTTTTTTGGTAAATATTATACGTGTGCTGGTGGTGAAGCTACGCCAATCGCAGGCCAGCGACATTGAGCAGACCCGCAAGGCGGTACGCGCAGCGATTGTCCTGTTGCCCCTGTTGGGCATTACGAATCTTTTGCATTTGGTGCCGGCTCTGAAGACCGCTTGGAAATTTGCCGTTTGGAGCTATGTGACACACTTTTTGACATCGTTTCAGGGCTTCTTTATAGCCCTCATCTATTGTTTCCTTAATGGCGAGGTAATTATCCTTATAGTCTTGGTCTTGACTCAACATGTCTTTGAACCCAAACTTTGTTGCAGGTGCGCACTGTGCTGTTAAAGAGCCTGGCCGTTTGGATGTCTGTGCGTGGACATCCCGAATGGGCACCCAAGCGCGCCTCCATGTATTCGGGCGCTTACAACACTGCACCAGATACGGATGCACTGCAGCAGCCGGCAGAGGCGCTCTCTACAAGCAGACGGTAAGCTTTTAGATTCACTTTGAATGACAGCCAACGTCAGTATGCTCACCTTTTATGTTTGCAAAATGACAGGGTATCACCGCCGAATAAACGTTTGAATAGCCGCAAGCCCAGCAGTGTTACCATTGTCATCAGCAATGAGCCGCAACGCCACCGATTCCTAGAACAGCGCAACGAGAACAACACAAACAACAACATCAACTCGATTAATGGCAGTCCACGCGTTTTGGAGGATGCCAGCGGCTCGGCGGTGGCAACGCGCATACGCAGCAATAATGCAACAACAGCTGGGCGAACGGGCAACTGGATGAGCAGCCTGTGCTTTCGCGGCAAAAAGGTACTACGAGTACCGCCAGCGTCGTCCGTACCACCCGAGTCAGTTGTATTTGAGTTGTCAGAGCAGTAGGCCGAAATTAGTTCTAGCCAATAGACGTAGTCGGTACTTTGTACTCTGTAGTCGCATTTTAGAGTCTCTTAGAGCCTAGAGCGCCTCTAGCGACACAAACACACACTAATGTAGTTTTCACTTTTGCACCAAAATTGCTCTCCTCTCGCTCACTCTCACTCTCAAAAACATGCAGCGCACACAAACGAGCACACGCATAGATGATAAACCGTTAAAGCTTGCCTGCAGTTGCTCAATTAGAGATGGACGCGTGTCGCGTGATTTATTTTCATGGTTTTGTTTGTTCTTTTTCTAGTATTTTTATATATATCGCATAGAAAGCAGTTATGTTTCTTATGTAAATATGTTTTTCTTTTAAAGACTTTTGAAAATAATAATATTTAGTATATAATTCTTGTTAATTGCCCAATTATTAAACCAATCCCATTTTTATCTATAGTAAAACATTTCTCATTTCAATTTAAGAATTTGTACATTTTGTACAAAACTACGCTGAAAAAAAAATATAAACACTACACACGTTATGCCCTGTTAACGTTCAATTATAATATGATTTCGATACTGCGACTACCTAAAGCCCATTTTATAGAAACTCTTCATTCAAATCCAACAGTTATAATTACCATTAACTTTGTCTTCATTTGGCTGAAAAAGTTCCTCGACCCATTTCAGTGCCCAAAAGCTTTAGCAATCTATTACTTAATAGCTTACATCTAACAAACGACAACTTAGCATGCATATCAAATGTTTCTTATTTCAGCAAGACCTACATATGTTTGCCTGGGAACTTTGGCAGCATGTCTCAAAACACAAATAATTAGAATTTCAATCAGTGTGACCGAAGGTGAAAAAAAAGATTTAAAAACAAATCTCTAAATCTGTCTGATTATGTGTTATACATAACTGTTATACTGACCCTAAAAGGAGTTTCTTCATAAACTAAACAAGAAAAATAATTCGGTCACACTGTGCGTTAACGAATCATGTGAATGGCATTTTTAGCAGCATTCGTTGCCTTGTTGCCGCCATTTTGTTTTATGCTTATCTATTTATCTATTTTATTTTAATTCTATATTCTTTTTCGCTTTTGTTTTTGTAACCATTTAACCAACTTTAAATAATTGCAACTATTCAATAATAATTAATATGATCACAGAGTTTATTCGCTGCGCTTGGTCACTGATTTTGCAATTATTTCTTTAATTATTAAACGCTTAATTGAATGAAAAATAACAATGAAAAGCAACAAAGCCTAATGTCTATTTGCGTCTTCCCTCTCTCTCTCTCTCTCTCTCTCTCTCTCTCTCTCTCTCCCGCTCTCTTCTTTTCTATTTTTTACGCCCGCACCACATGATCGCTTTCGCATATCCTTCTCCCTCTCTCTTTTTTCTTTTTCTCTCTCTCTCCCTCTCTTTGCTGTTTGTACTTGCAGAACAAATGTGTGATGCCTGGCGCTCAAGTTTCACAGCAGATATTTATGACGTCACAGCTGCCAACGTCTACAACAGCACTGGCAACCACAACTACAACAACAACAACTGCAGCAACAACAAGTGCAGTCGCCGCTGTTACAACAACAAGTGCAATAGGAGCAGCCGCAGTCGCCGCCGCAGCAGCATCCATACTACAAAAGCAGCCTTCGCCTAAAGCTTAAAGCGAACACTTTCGCTCGCACTTTTACTCTCCCACACACACACACACACACACATAGTCGTCTATCTATTTGTATTGCGCTCACGCTGCTTTTTAACTCTCTCAATGTCTCAATGTGTATGTGTATGGGCTTAGCTTAGCTTTTAGTTTGTAAGCGCGCTAAACTGTACTACCAAAACTGAACTCTACTAAATATGTATATACATAGAGAAAGAACATCTTTTTTATATCAATATATACATATAAAATATAATGTTTAACTCAAAAACTAATGGAAAATGCGTGAAAAGCGATTTGATTCGCAACGAATGGCATTTTTTTTGAAGAAGAAGAAGAATGTGTGTGTTTACATAAATATATGCATATAGATGTGTTTTTATTAAAGCATACATATTTTTATTTTATAATAATTATATAGATATTTATATTATGTATGTGTATTCGAATTAAGTCAATAAGATTCTTTAAAAAAAAATCTACATATATATACATATACATACAAATACATATATTCATATACAACTCCAAATATATAGCAACATATTTACACAGGAAAACATACTTACATATACGTATGTATGCTTATAGTGCAATTATATATTTACACATGACATACAAACCAAATAACGGTATACCAAGGCACCTGACAATATTTTGTTCTATGCATTGAAAAGAACACAAACTATACAAATCCATACATACATACAAATACATACAGAGGTACATGTAAATGTATGTTATTCACGGGGTTCTATTTTTGAATATATATACATTTATATATTTATAGCATATAAGATATATAACAATTGGCTTTTGCATTCACAAATACTTACCTAGCCTAATTAAAACATTATATCGGCAGATACATAAATATATCGATTATCGATTAGCATTATCTTTCGACTATTTTCGGTGTCTACGTTAATAGCATATAATTTCGAATAAGCTCTAAATGTTACGTTCAAATCTCTCAAAAGCCCCGTGAAAAAAAAAAACCTCTCAATTACCTTCAAACGTATTTCGATAGTACAAAAAACAAAGGCAGTCACCGTCGTACTTGGTATACACATAAGTACATTCATAAGGCATATACATGCATATATATAAACATAGAAAATATATTTACGCTGACCGCGGCAGAAGCAGCAGCAGCTTAAAAGCTTCACACCTACACAAGTTGTAAATGGTTGCCGCTCTCTCACTTTTTCGTCTTCGCTTACTTTTCCTACTAGAGCAAAAGCTTTGTGCGAATTTTTTTTTTGTTGTTGTTGTAGTTAAGAACTAAATAAAATGCAAGCCGAATTTAACTAAAACACACACACACACACACTAAATAAACTACTTACCTATCAACTAACTAAATAAACAAAGAAACAGCAACAGAACTGTGAGAATTATATAAAAACATCAACAAATAATACAGAAACTCAAGAAACACAGTGGTTAATGGCAAACTATTACGTGTATAAGCAAAACCAATATGGAAATTTGAATAAACATGATCATTTTATATGTGTGTAAAAATAAATTAATACTTTGCCTCGCCTATTATTAATTCAATTTGATACCGAAACGACGAGTCTCGCTTGAAATATAATCTAAAATGCGGTTTGGCGATCGGCGATCGGCACGTCTCGACCATAAAGGTGGGGATGGGGATGAATGCGGGCTGAAAAGCTCTGGAGGCCATGGGGTTGCCATATCGATGACGCTGACGATGCCAGCAATTAGCAACTACTAAAAGTAGCTAAATGGACAATTTTAATGGGCCATCGAAACAATTTGAAGCGCAATTAAAGCAACAGCAACAACAAGAATTGCAAGCTAAAAATAAACACACATAATTAATAAGAATAATATAAATTACAAATTTTATAAATATGTGTACATCATTTCATTAGCTACATACATACAACAATAACAAGAGCAACAAACAGCAGCAAACAATTTGAGGCCAAGAAACGAAAATTGGATGAGGTAGTGTACGAAAGAGAGTGAGTGAGCGAGAATGAGAGAATGAGAGAGAGAGATAGACTAAAATAAGAGATCCTCATCGCCATCGTTTTCGAGTATGTTTTGCGCCTGTTCGCTGCATAATACATTGTAGCCCTGGCGACGCAACTCCTCTTTGGCCAAATCAGCCGCTTTGCGTGCAGCCTTCTTCTTATCCTGTATCTTCTTCAACCGATAGAACTCCTCGCGCTCCAACTCATCCAGTTCACTGATTATATACTCAATGGTGCGATTAATGCGTGGTATTATAACTAAATAAAGATAAAACGATTAGTTAAAGAAGCCTTGCCAGCGTTGCCATATCATTGGGCATAGCTAACCATGTTCGATGGCATTGACACGCCGATTGGTCACCTTGATGACATCGTCCAGCGTGACAAAGGATGTCTGCAGCGAGGCCAGCTCCACGAGTAGACGCACCGCACTCTGATAGTTCTTCTTGAGCTTGGCCAACTGTTGGCCGCCACGAGCTAGACCGGCCAGCTCGTAGGTATCGACGCCATCCTGGTACGGCTCAAAGATCGGCAGCTGTACGCCGGCAACGTTATCCCTTTTGGTGCGTATCTTGGTCTGTGCCTTTGTTACGTTTTGCAACACTATCTGATTGATGTCGCCAGTGGTGAATTTGACCTCGGCCAGCGAGAAGGCCGCCTCCTTCATTACCTGGCCCATTAGCGTTTTTGTCTGAAACACATTTAGTGTTTCTTTTATGGAATGAGTTTGGAATGTTGACAGCATTGGACCTACCTCAATGATCTTGCCCAGAATCAAACGAAAACGCAGCTGTAGAGCATCTGCCTTCTTTTTAAGTAGGCCATGGCCCTTGGTGGCGCCCGCCAGTCGCGATTTCATCAAAGTTTGTGCGCTTTATAAAAACATATTTTATGCTCTCTCTCTCTCTCTTTTTGTTGCTTCCTCTTTGTATGTACTCACCCGCGTGATGGAAATATGGGCAAACGATCTCTCGAAGACATGTTTTCAGCTGACTATTCACAAGTTTACCGTTACACCACGACAGTTACAGTTACCGTTAGGAATTGTTTCAACTATTGCGTCTCGAACACAACAATCAAGAAGATATAACCACAACAGTGTGATGGAAAACAAAATACAACATATAAATATAAAACTGTCAACGAAATATGTATGTATCAACAACAAAATATTAAGTATGGTAGTATATGCGACGAATATTGTACAAAAATAAACGGACGGGCGCGAAAACAAGAAACGAGAATGAGAACCGCAAAGTAAAGCATACGACAACAAAATGGGCCAAACGACAAATGCGAAACGCTCGCAGCGTCAACGTCAACGTCAGCGTCAACGTCGACGTCGCCGTTCAATATGATGGATATAGTAGGCGAAGCGACCGTTGGGCCGAGCGCTCAGCTGTTTCCGCAGTAGCAGCTGCAGTCGGTGATGACCGCGATCAATAAGAGATGAGCGCGAATAATAAATTCAATTTTTAATTTAATTGTTGTGTGAAAACTTAATAGCAAAAATGAAGATGAAGCTGTCTCAAAAGCAGGAATGATCTGCAAATAAAGTATTTCCAAACAACAAACAGATCTCAAGGAAATCTATACAAAGCTCACCAAATATCCGCACACGCAAACCGCTGCTGACACATCTCTAAGCCAGTGATGCCAAATCGCTGCGTTTGCCGTTAGAGCGAATTGATTTAAATTGATGCTGATTGCCAACAATACGCACAACACTTTACCACTTTGAACGCTTCACTAAAAAACAAACTGCCGAAAAATAACACATATATAAAAGAAATGCCCAAATGTCAGAAACACGCGCTGTCGCCTCCATTGTCAACGTATTTTTCGGCATGACCTGACAATATCTGTGTGTGTGTATATTTGGCATGGCTGATGGGCTGGAAGGGGGAACTGACCGAGTCACGCAGTTTGAATATGCGTATTGTGCCGTTATATGTCTGCGGACAAAAACAAAACAAAAACAACAAGAACAACAAACATACGTTGAAGTATGTTGGGTATGGTCAGAGTGCAGATATTATATTATATTATTAATAAAGAAATTGGCATAGAAACCGCATTTGTTGGTCTTGCTAGCTCAAGTTGAAGCTTTAGTTTTATTGGGTTTGATGGAATTCTATGGAAAGCTTTAGCGTAAATAATAATCTTATTGCCCTTAGTACTATGGTTTTTTTTTATTGTTGAAACTTAATCAACAGTTGTTGTCTTTAATTTACGTATAACTGTTGGAAACGTGTGAAACCATTGAGCTTAAGTCCTTTACCATGTCAAACAAAAGTCAAAATCTGCATGTATTTATGCACATAAAGAAATTCCAATGTTCACGTACTTACACGTAGATATAAATTAATACGCACATACATACATACATCGCATGCAAAACACAAAACACACTCAAAATATGAAGCAACAGTTGGTGTTCATGTTGTTGTTGTCATTTCGGTAAATTTTTCGTTCTTTCGTTTGTGTGCAGGAGAAGTGCTGGCATGACAAGCTGCTGTATATAACTCTCTCTCTCTCTCTCTCTCTCTCTCTCTTGTATTGTCATACGCAATAAGTCACTCGCACGCTGACTCACTCAACAACTTTCATGTACGCACCCACATACGCATACACACATACACGCACGTACGCATCCTGTTAGCAGTTAACAGTGACTGTGTCTGCGCATGGACGGCAGTTGAAGGGGGTCACTTCTACGCAACTCTCGAACACAAAACAAAATATAATGTTTAAGGTCAAATAAATGGAAAAACTACGTAGGACTTGATTGTTGTTGCTCACACACAAGTATACACACTGTTCGTTTTGTAGCGACGCGACTTGAGCGACTTGTTGAGCGCCGTTGCACCCCTCACAGACGCCACTGGACGCAAAGATTTTTTTGTGCCGTTAGTATAAACGGACAGCTGGGATGCTGAGCTGTTCGGCTGCTGTGGCCGCAGTTCGCATTTTGCAGCGCCCGCAAGTAGGTTACATATTTTTTTGTAGCTCCCGCAACTTTGAAAATCAAATTGAGCGTTTTTACACCAACTGGCTGACACGGCTGAACTGCAAAGTGAGTAATTATTTATTGACAGAAAATACAAACATATACATAGATTACTAGAAAAAGTCCAAGTAAAAGTAAACCAAAACAGGTGTTAGTCTGGCGCGCAGTTTTCTAAGAACGTAATTCAATTGCAAGGAGAGGGTTGAGTTCATTTGAAGTGTCTTTGTCGTTTAGGCGACGTAAATGTTGAATATAATACGATTGTAATCGCAGCAGCACCTAGCAACAGCAACAGCAACAACAAACAACAACAAAGGCGTAGCGTATGAGAGAGAAAAAAGTGAGAGTTGAAATGTCTATGAGAGTCCTGAGTGCTCTCTAATTAAGTTATGTATGTAAAAAATACTAGTGAGAGCTGCTTGCGTTCTTAATGCGTGTGTATTAGTGTATGCTTACGCATGTATGCGCACTTATACATCCATTTGCGAATGCTTATGTATGTATTCATAAGTATGTTATTAAGATGCACTTAATTTCAAAATAAATTGCTTTGAACATAGGTAATGCAAGTTTTTTAATTAAAACCGTATCATTGAAGTGCATAAAGAGTAAGAGAAAATACGTTAAGGTGAATTGGCAAAAAAGTATGCTTTATTTTCTTGCTTCGTTTTAAATGATACTTAACGTATAGTATCTTTCAGCAATACCATACAAAAGGGAACAAAATGGAGTACAAACTCATAACTGCCGAGGACTTTGATCGGGTGATCGAACATCTGCGTAATAATTTCTTTGCCGATGAGCCCTTGAACCGAGCTGCCGGACTTTGCCAGCAGGGCGGCGGCAATATTGAGCTAGAGCATCACAGTCTGGTAACGCTGCAAGATCAGCTTAGCCTGATGGCCCTTGATACGCGCACAGAAAGCGCCACCTATGGTCAAATCGCTGGCGTCATACTAAACGGCGTTCTGCGGCCAGGCGACACAGAGCAGGCGCTGGACAAGCTACAGCACAGCAAGGATACCAACTACAAAAAGATATTCGAGCTATTGTACAGGCATAGTATGCAAGTGGATCTATTTGCACGCTACAATGTGGATCGCATCTTTGACGTGCGCATCCTGTCGGTTGATGCACGTTTTCGCGGCCAAGGCATTGCCAAGGAGCTGGTACGTCGTGCCGAGCATGTGGCTCGCAAATGCAACTATCAATTGCTCCGTGCCGATGCTACCGGCATCTTCTCGCAAAAGATACTCTGCTCTCAGGGCTTTCAGCCCTTCTCCGAGCAGCTCTATGCCAAATACACAAACGCTAACGGCGAAATAATTTTGCCGGTAGAGGCGCCACATATTAAGCTAATGTTGCTCATCAAACAGCTCAACAACAATACCTATACTAAAGATCAGTAAAAAAAAGACAACTTTTATAATTGTTATTTTGTTTTATACAATCAAACACACATACAACATACTTTTTGATATACAAGGGCATAAAGGAAAGTGAGTAATCTCTGGCAAATATTCATTTGATATTTAACAGATCTCAAATTTATACCAAATATTTGCTTTTGATTACTTTGGAATTATGCCAATGTTTACATGCAGCAAAAACTTTTCCATTGAAAACGTATTGCAAGCGCAATATTTCATTACAAACCGTTGTTATTGTTTTTGTTTTTTTGTCGAATGGGGACCAACTGTAAGCTTAAAGTAAACACAATAAGTAATACTAACTTAATGTATGTACGTTTGTATAACCTAAAGTATCAATAACATAATAATAATAATAATCAAGCAAATGCATAGTATTTCTATAATTAAAAGCGAAATTACAAAGTTTATATTGCAAAAAAATAATAATAATAAAATAAAATAAATAAGTGTTTAATAACAATAGTTTGACAGTTGTTAAGTAGTTAAAACTTTATCTATAAATATCTATATGTATATATATAGTTAAGGTACATTTTTGTTGAGTGACCCAGCGTAGCAGCACAAGCAGATTCAATCCTTAATACAATTTAAATATCACATCGACGCAGATCCATTTGAACAAACAACAAAACTTTGGCAACTGCTGAGCAGGTACAACGGCATCGGCATCAAAATGCATGAATGAAAAATCTATTTTTTGCCTGTGGGCTTCTCGTATATGAATATGATATCCTGATCGGTGCCAAAGGCCGTGCGCGCTGTATCCATTGCCTCCGACAAGCAACGGCAAATATCTGCGAAAAAAAAACATACAAAGAGATTAGTTGAGGCTTTAAGGTTTGATTGGAAGGATACTTACGTCCGTCGTTCACCTCGGGATTATGATAGAATAGCTTATGTGTGGCTAAGTCATAGCCACAGAGCACTACATAGTGTCCAGCATATCTTTTGTTGGTAGCCGTTGGTAAGCGTGTGTTTTGTGCAATACAAGATAGATGAAAACAACTTTTGAGATTGAACGAAAAGTTAAGGCTTGAAGACATGCACATACATATGTATGTATTTATGTATGTGTAGCAAATACACAAATGCACACAGTTAGGTTTGCGATACAAAGAGATCACACACAAATCTAACCCAGCCCTTTGGCATGTGTATGTATGTGTGTGTGTATTTGTTGCGGTTGTTTTGTTTTCATTGCTTACCCAAACTTTTCGAGCGTATTTTTGCGGCATATCTCACAGGTGAGCAGAGAGGCGTTGGTAAGCAATATAACGGGACCATCGCGTGCCAAATGCCGTAGTATAACATCCATGTCCACTGTGCGCTGTTCGACTCGCAAACCGTGCGCCTTGGCATCCTTGAACTTGCGCGTCACACGCTTCTCGTCCTTGTCAATGATTTGTGAGTAGTACATGTGCTGTGTGTAGTTGGGATCGATGCCAAGTGTCTGGGTAAAGTACTCGTGACGCACTTGGTATCGCTGCAGCAGGTAGCAGAGATCAATTGTCCAGGTGCTGGAGCCGAAGCCCTCCTCTCTGCAGATGCTTTCGAAATTGTTAAGAAATTGTTCGCGTTGCGTGGTGGACAGTATCATTAGTATGCAGGATATGCCGCAATCCCAGTTATACCGCTGCTGGTAATGTGTTAAATTATAGTGTTTACTTTGTGGCAAAGTGTTCATGTTTTTTTTTTCTCTCTCTCTTTTTATGAGTTTCTTTAAACACTTTTTTGGCTTGCAATCAATAAACTTTTAATGTTGTCAATAACTTAAAATCGTGCCTCAGCGTAAAATATGCAATCCATTTATTTATAAATTCCAGATTTTTATGAACAACGGTGCAAAACAATAATATTTATTGGATTTCTTTTGAAAAACAGATGTGTATGTTAAATGGTTTGCAGACTGCACGCCGAGGAGTTAACATAGTTATGCTAACGACCTACAGTGACGTTAACGCAAAGTGAGCAACGTTGCTCAATTGTGCGTAGCGTAAGCGCAGCACCTTATACACGGCGCCTTAATATTGCTTAATCAAATAAAAGTATTAAGCATTTGCCTTTGCGTTCGCCAACTCAACTAAGGTAATTCAGCAACGTTGTTTAAATCAAACCGCGAAAATTTTAACATTACGATAAGCTAACATTAGGGATGAGCAACGTTTTCACTTAAGCTACTGTTAAAGTTTTCGCCAAACCATCGGTTATTGTGATTGTATAAAGTGTTGTGCTTCTGCCACAAATAAAATCGTTTGACTTTACAGTCAAGTTATTAACAATTACCCACCGTTTATAAAAACGTTTTCTTAACACAGCAGTGACACAACACGTTTTGCAGTCATGCTAGCATATTATTGTCACTGAAAAATCCATGTCACAAAAGCTTTTGCCGCTAACATAACGTACGCATGTTCAATACAGTGACTGTGATTTTATGTTATAGGTGCGACGCGTAACTGTTAAATGCCTTGGCGAACATATATAAAGCCATTGCACATCTCTAAGCATAACATAAGACACAAGTGTGCGAATTCCATAAAGTCGCACACGGTCATCAACGGGTCGGGTAAATATACATATTAAACAATATCCTAGATGCTTTTTTCGCATGTACACATCGAGGCGCCAATAGTGTTGAAAATTTTCATATTTGGGTCACCGGTGTCACAAACGGCGCCCACTAGCAATATAGATCAAAACTGTGTGTGACAAGTGTGTGTACAACAGTATATGCATAGATATATAGACGAAATATACATATATATGTGCATATAGAAAGATGTACGACATCTACTATGTATATATGTATGTATGTACGTACACCTTTGCATATGTGCTTGTGATTATTGTGTATACATATGTGTATGTGTGACCTTCGTGCAATCATCTAGCTTGGCCGACTTTTGCCAATTATAATCAAAGTATAACAACAACAAGAACAGCAGCAGCAACAGCATCCTGAGAGCCCAACCTGCCACAAAAAGCAATATAACAAACTCAATTGTTTACATCGAGCAGCACTTGCGTCTGTCTGATTATGTCTTAATTAGATTCCACCAGCCACCTGAGAGAGCTTTTAACAGCAACAACACTAAAAAAAAACTATCCTTATGCTCTTTTTCTCACTTTTCTTCGTTTTTTTTTTTCTTTTTGCTCATTACAGTTGACAACCCAATAGGAAGAAGAAGAAGAACAACAACAGCCCCACTGTGTTATTAGAGAAAAAAAAGACGACACGTTCTTAAGATTGTTATTGTTTTGTAGTTAACAAGTCTAGTCAACCAAACAGACCAAATGTACGCCTACAACAACTGAAACCCAGCAGCAAACACCAAAAAAAAAAAAAGAAATTACCAAAAAAACAAACAAACAAACAGAAGGAACGCCAACACCAGAGACCACCCCACGCCCGCTCCACCACTGCGAAAAGCTAAATCAAAATGCGTGTTGTGGCAATGGTGAGTGGCGGCAAGGATAGCTGCTACAATATGATGCAGTGTGTCGCCGAGGGCCACGAAGTAGTCGCTCTGGCCAATTTGCATCCCAAGGATCGAGGTGAGCTAATGCGTACGCAATAAATATGCCATACTTTAATGTTTATACACACACACACACACACACACAAACACCCACAGATGAGCTGGATAGCTTCATGTACCAGACGGTCGGTCACATGGGCATCGAGATCCTGGCGAGCGCCATGGGCCTACCGCTGTATCGGCGCGAAACTAAAGGCAAAAGCATACAGACTGGCAAACAATATGTGCCCACCGATGACGATGAAGTTGAGGATCTATACAGTTTGCTGGAAACGTGCAAGGTGAGCACACAATTTGATTGAATCTTCACTTGACTTAAAACAAGCGTGTTTCCAATTGATAAATTGTAGCCTAGACTATTGTTTCCATACCAAAACTATCCATACTGTGCCACATTGTTGCAAGTACAAGTGCACTCTGTGTATTATTATTGCTTACCTGTCAGTCGTTAGCAAGAAGTCCTTGAACAAGTTACGCCTCCAACGGCAACAGCTACAAAACAAACAAACTAAAATCGTTGTAGAATAAATGCGGAAATTAGTTTCGCATTGTGGCTTAATCGTAATCTTATCAAGCACATGAATATTTGATTAGACACTCAATTGGTTTGCATCCCCCCAAAAATCAGTATTGATGTCTGGATGCACATGCTCGAATAGTCAGGGTAATTTTTCTTATAATAACGCCAAAGTTTTCATTTCTCTATTACTGTTTAAATTAACTTCTCAGTAACAGAAAAAAGCTTTAATACAATTCCAACTAAACCATTAAGTGGAAAAGCGCTTCAAATTCCTTCGCCAAAAGTAAATAATAATTGAAAAATAATTCTTAGAAAAACATATTGTTTGACAGCTTGCAATAAACAAGTTATGTTTTTCATCATAATCCCGGAATGTCGCCATAAGTATTCCAAGAAATTGCTGGCTGTAACTAAATATCCAAGGCTTGCAAATTCGATAAACAATTAGGCTTAAAGTTAACTTAATTATTTGTTTGTTTGTTTTGTTTTTTGTTGCAGCATGAGCTTAATGTGGATGCCGTGGCTGTTGGCGCCATATTATCGGATTATCAGCGTGTGCGTGTGGAGAATGTATGCAGTCGCCTCAACCTGATATCCTTGGCCTATCTGTGGAAGAGAGATCAGACTGAACTGCTGCAGGAGATGATCGATTGTCAGGTGCATGCCATTATCATCAAGGTAAGACGCCTTAACAATCGATTTAGCCAAATTGAGTACAGTTGCGTTTTAATTGCAGGTTGCCGCATTGGGCCTTGTGCCAGATCGGCATTTGGGCAAATCGCTGCGCGAGATGCAAACGCATCTGTTGAAGATGCGCGACAAGTATGGTTTGAATGTATGCGGCGAGGGTGGCGAATACGAGACATTCACTCTCGATTGTCCGCTGTTTAAGCAACGCATCGTTGTGGAGGATATACAAACGATTATAAGCAGCGCCGATCCCATATGCCCAGTGGGCTATATTAACTTTACGAAGCTTACATTGCAGCCAAAGGAGCAGCATGGCGGTGGCGATGTGGTCTTTGTTAAGAAATCTCTCGACTATATTAGCGATCTCAATGAGTCGACGTACAGTGATCTCAGTGATCCGGATTTTAGTGAAACCGAATTGGAGATGATTGAGAAGGAGACACGTTTGCGTGAATCGCTTAGCCAGAATGAGCTTATCTCGCGCAGCAATTCATTTGGACGACATTTGGCCACATCATCGTCCTCGCCGATACCCATTGTAACGAAGAGCGCCAGCGTCGACGAGCCCATACCGACGGCTAGCTCAATGACAGGCAGCGCCTCGTTGCTGCTGCTAGCCAATGTCCAAAATCAAACACAATCCGCTTCGGCATCGGCATTGGCATTGGGCGCCGCCAATGGCGCTAATAATTTTTGCGGCTTTGGCAGCAATCATCCATTGGGCAGCAGCACGGCCGCCGTATGCGGCTCGCTGTCGCTGGCCATCTCCTCGCTTGGGCTAAGCACTACACAGTGCACCAATTATGCGGCGACGGCGACGATGCCACCAGGTCAAACCCAACCGCCCAGTCCCATTAAATATGAACGTGAATTTCGTCCACTTGCCAATCAGGCCAAATCGGCCATCAATGCCAAAGGCTGGATGTGGTTGGCCGGCATACAGGGTAACAAACACTAAATAACAACGAACAACAATCAAATTCTCTTAATCAATCAATACAAACACTTTTCACTTAATATGTGTATATATTTAATTAATTTTGTTTTACATTTCGTTTTTAGGTTGCGCTCCAAGCTTAGAGCTGGGCATGCACAAGGCATTGGATACCCTGCGTGAACTTTGCTCAAACAATGGCTATGATTTACAGGATTTATGCTTTACCACACTCTATGTGCGCTCCATTGCCGAATATCCAACGTTGAATAGCATCTATTTGCAATCGTTTAACTTTCATAATCCACCCACACGCGTCTGTGTTGAATGCCCCCTGCCCGATGATTGTCATGTCATAATGGAGGCAATTGCACATCGTGCGATACCGACGCACAGTGGCGATGACAGTGAGGAGACACAAACATTGCTCAATGGTCGTCGCAATACGATGCATGTCCAAGGCATTTCACATTGGGCCCCAGCCAACATTGGACCCTACAGCCAATCCATACGGGTAAAAACACACACACACCGAAAATAAGAGAGAAAACGAGAGAGAGAGAGAGTATTTTTGATGTTTTTTTTCTTTTTTTTTCTCGTTACAGATTGGCGACATCACTTACATCTCGGGCCAAATTGCATTAGTGCCCGGCAGCATGACAATCATTGAGGGCGGCATTCGTCCGCAATGCAAGCTAACATTGCGTCACATTAGTCGCATTGCCAAGGCAATGAATGCCCAGGGCCAGCTGCGCGATGTTGTCCATGGCATTTGTTTTGTCACCCATCCGGCGTTCATTGGTGAGGCGCGTCGCCAATGGGAGCGTCGCACCACAAATGCCATTATGGATTATATTGTGTTGCCGGCATTGCCACGTGATGCGCTCGTTGAGTGGCAGGTTTGGGCTCACACCCACAACGATCGTTTCGACTGTGAGTTTACAGTTTACAAATATGCAAATCGCAATTTTTTTTAATGCTTTTGAACTCAATTTTTTTGCAATTATTCAAAATGTTTAATGACAAATGTATATCTTATATGGTATATGCATATATATTTGTTCCAAATCCAACCTAAGAATGGGTAAAGAATTCGATAAAAAAAAACAAGCTAAACTAATATTTGTTTTCATTTTGCAGATGAGGAAACTGGTTGCTCGGTTAGCGATTATACCATCTCGATACGTCGTCGCTGGAACTATGAGAACAATTGTGCGGCAATTGTTTGTTATGTGGCCACTGGATTGGCCTCATCCACCACCCAGTTGACCCAATTGAGCGACGATGTGTTGGCAAATCATTGCCGTCTAACGCAGAGCCTGAGTGCTGAGAATTTGGACGAGATACTTACGTATATTGTGAATCGTTTGCTCAAGGATTATCCCATTACGAAGCGACAGCAGCAACAGCAGCAGCAGCAGCAGCAGCAACAACAGCGTCAGCAACAGCGCGAAGCCGAAGAGCAACAGCAAGCAGCGAATGCAGCAAATGCAGCAAATACTGCCACACTGTCCACAGAGACAATGTCACTGCCACAGCCGGTAGGTGGCGCCGGTGGTGATCAGCAGGCGGCGGCAGCCAACAATAGCAACAGCAGCAACAACAGCAGTTGCAGCAGCAACAACAACACCAGCACCACCAACACATTGCCAGCAATACATTTGAAGATCTTTTATCAGGTGAATGCTGCACCGCCAACGGATCTATTATTGCAGGCATTGCACGATTTTCGTCGCAAATGCCAGGATATGGCAGCCATCGTGTATACAGTGTTGCCAGCCTGCAGTTTGCAAAATTTCAGTACGTTCCTGTCCATATGCGGTGTGCGGCATGAGTAAAACGAGCGAGAAAGAGAGAGATAGCGAGAACGAGCGAGCGTTAGTTAAAAATGAGAGCGAAGAGAGAGAGAGAGAAATATGAGATGAGACAATGTCCAGTCACTACGCACACACGCACGTAAACAAAACAGAAATAAAACAAAAGTAAAAAGAAAGCTAAACTAAGAATGCTGGCGTAAGCACGCCCATTTGTTGATATTGTTAACTAGCCTGTGTATCTATTAACTATATATATTTACTATAACTATTTACAAATGCAACCAAACAAAACAAACAGCCGCCATTCAATGCGTACAATACGCGTAGTTACCAATTATTTCGGACCAACAACAAACTGCAAACAACAGAAGAAGAACGAAAAACGATAAAGGAAACCGGCAAGAAAAAACAAATTCGATTCGAAGGCAACTAAATGTGTTTCAAACGTAATAAAAAGCAAAGATAACGAAAAGTAAAATTATCGCTAGCCGCAAATAACCAAAATTAAATCTAATGTTTAAAAAACAAAACAAAACAAAGCAAAACAAAACAGCAAATAGTATAGATAACAAACAATTTTTATGCAAATTTTTTGTGCACACACTGAAAACTACGCCCAATTGTAACTGTAAAACTGTCGAATGTAAACTGTAACTGTAACTATACTCGGATAACTGTAAACATAATTTTTCGATGTGCTTTTAATTTTCATTTCTCAGGTTTCGCTATAATCATAACTTCATCAATATTTGTTTTCTCTCTTTTTTTTAAATATTATTATTATTATTATATATATACATATATATATTATTATTTATTTCCTAGTATTTTGCTTTAAACTTTTTGAATGAGATTAGCTCAACTTTATTGACCAAGTTTAGCTTTTTAAAGAAACCAAAAACAAACAAAAAAAAAGAAAACAAGAATTTTAATATTTATATACATACTTATACTTAAACGATGCTGACTTTTTCGGATATTTCATCATCATCATGCCTAAACTATTATTATGGAAAGCATCAACAAATCTTTTAGGAAACTTTTTTTTTCTAAGTTTTGGCAAGGAACTTGTTTTCGCTCCTTTAAAGTAATAGTTAATTATTTACATACATCCATACATTATATCGCAAACTAAGTAAACGAAGAATTTTGGATGCAATGTTGCCAGACGCAATTATTATATTTTGTTTAATTATTCATATGCCACGAGCTTAGCAAATTTGTCCTTCCCCCTCTTTCCCCTCTGCCCTTACTTCTTAGTCAGGATGCATAACATAACGTACATACATACATGAAAGAACCGTGTAAACAAGATTCTATCGACAAAATGGAACGATAAAAAAATCCTATGGGATATCAAATATTGTATGTTTTACAGAGTCACTGATAATTATTATTAAAATGCTATTACTGTTATAAAAACCAAAATCAAAATGAAAAAAAAAATGTAAAAACATATTGATATCAATTGTGTGTCATTAAAAAAAGTCAAAAAATAAAAAAAAAATATTAAACAAAAATAAAAATGGGCGTTTTAATTCCATAAAATATTCTAGAAATTGCTTTTCATATCTAACGGTAAACGAAAATTGTTCGCAAATGCAAGAAACGCATTTGTGCGAATGGGCTTATGCAAAATTTAAAGTACACGTCACTGTTTGCCGAAATTCAGGTAAACGGTACATGGTACTATTTATTTTCATTAAAGCAGCATAAATTAAATTTAAGCGTCAGCCACAACAAACGATAAGAGCAAAAGAGAGGGCAAGATCGCGCAGCCAGTGTCATCAGCCTTGGCTTTGACGCGCTGATGACGAAAATATGTTTGAAAGCGCGACAAACACAAACAAAGCGCCTCTCTTCTAGTTGAGTGGGGAACTTTCCAGTGTGGGCCAATCAGATAAGTCGGTCGGCCTCACGAAAACACCAATCAGAATTGCAACAAGCACTGACGTGGTCGACACGTCAGAGCGTGAACAATGCGGTTGAATAAATAGCCCAGTGCGGCAGAGAGCCATCAACAGTTTTCAAACAGACAGCAAAGTAGAAACAGAAAAGCGCATTTATATTGGATTTATATGTAAAAGTACATATTACGTGCGTTCAACAACGAGAGAAATAATCATAATTTTTTTTTAAGTTTATAAACAAAAACTGTGACTGTGAAAGTTATTCATAACTCAAGCCAGAAAAACAAACAAAGACTAAACAAGTCAAATCATACACACCAAAGTGTCAAAAAGAAAAACATCAAAGGAGCGGATTATTTTATTTAGTGCTCATAATAATTTAAGTTAGAACAAGTAAGTATTTGAATATTTGTTTGTTGTTATCAAAACGACAACAATCGATTACTTCGCATGAGCGTTTCGCAACACTACTGTGAAGTAAGCACTGACGTGTCTCTACGCCAGCATTGCAAGTGTGTTTGTATGAGTGTGTAGAAAGCGCCGGCACAAAGCAGTAGTAATCGACGATATTCTTTCAGTTCAGTTTCATACGTGGAGAGAGAAATTTAACAAGAAAGAAATACGCTTGCTGAACATAAGCAAAGTATAAAGTGTAAGTTAATTTTTTTTTAATTCATCATCTGAAGATATTGGCATTCGCAAACTGATCGCTTAAAACAAAACGAATACAGTGCAAGAAAATACATTTACTTAGAATGTCAGTGCACATGTAGTGTACGGTCGTGTTGCGGTGTCGCCATGTTGGCAATGTGGCCCCAAAACCATAACTTCTTTACACACAAACGTGTGTGGACACCATTAATAATGCAAAATAAACTATAGCACATGGCAATCTTCGATACGTTTATGCACTTGATAGTGTATTTAAGGTGCAAATGCTTTCAAATCAAGATATGTGCTAGAAATTTCACTACGTCACAACCAGTGTGACCCCTATTTGAATGACGTGTAGAATGGCTAGCCGCTGCTTAGCGGACATACCTAGCATAATATGTAAACGAGTGGACCGCAGCAGCATCAAATTAGCAAGCATAATTTATTAACCAATCAGTAACAAAGTTCATTCACTTCCACACCGGTTGCCGGCTCTGTGACATTTGCATATTAGTTTTAAACGCTGTGCCTTTGTGCATACACTGGTCACACGCAATTAGACTGCACAGCTGGTACATATTTGAGTTGAGTTCGCGTTGCCAATGTGCAGCATTATCTGTGTGTGTTGACTTGGTAACGCTTAATTTAAACATTGAGATTGCAATAAATGCAATAACAAAAGAAATCCGCAATATTTAACAATTCAAATTTAAATTAAACTCACACATGTAAATACCGTACGTGTGTGTTTTAGAGAGCAGAGAGAGAAGCGCCTGCGCTGTCTTATCGGTGTTTTGCTGGCATCGGCTCTGCACATTTGTATGCGACTCTGACAATCGGTTCAATCAGCTTTGTACACGTCATTTAAAACAGATCCCCAAGCTACATAGTCAACAAAAGTACACGTCAGTAAGGTAGAAATAGGCGATTAGTTATTTTTCTTTTGTGGCATAGCAAACGCAAATAGTAAGTTAAAAAAGAAAAAACTAACACAGCTGTGCAAATTGCTGGCGCTCATTGCCGGCTGTGTTGTCAAGTCGCCCCCGCCCTGACTAACTTTCACCGGACGCGGTGCGTGAGTGAATAGTTTGTGCTGCCAGACTACTGCAATGTGTTTTTTTTTTTGTTGTTACACGTTCATTGAGTATGCAAAACGCGGCAAAGAACCGAACGAATAAGAAATTTCTAAAGAACAAAAGAAAATTTTATAGGAGAGAATAAGAGCCAAAAGAAAAACCAGTTTTCATACAAGCAAAAGAGTTAGTGGCCGGCAACAAATTGTGTAGAGAGAGTGCGTGTGTTTGTGTGTGTGTGTGAGAGACAGAGAGAAAGAACCAGAAAAATGTTACCACGTATACAAAAATTCTATGTTCGCAGAGCAGCGGCGTCGGTCAATGTCAGTGAGCAGAGCTAAGCTAAGAAGAGTAGAGCAGCGACGCGGCTTTAACAGTTGTTTAACGTTTAGCCACTGAGACGGACGTGTGTGTTCTCTTTTAGTTTCATTTTTCCATCAGGTATTCTATTATATTTCGTGTGTGTTGTGTTTTATCTGTTATTTTTAAAGTACACTTGACATATTTTATGTCATAAATTAAATAGGCTCGTTTGCTTTAGTACATTTCAAAAGTAGCACATATAACGGTACACACATTATCTTACCTGTTGACAACGTCAGCGTTGCTTGCGGCTTACCTACGTACTACTCTCTCTTTCTCTCTCGCTCTAACACGCCTTTTCTGGACGCGTGTGTTGACGTGTACAAAAAAAAACCTTAAACTTAAGCTGAGCTTTCGCGCATTTGTATTAATCATTCCTAATTTCGCCCTTTTTCTCTCATTGCAGTTTTTTTTTCGTTTGGTGTCAAAGTCTAAGCACCGAAACTAGTTGATAAAACAAAATATAAAAGACATAAAGAAGCTGACACAATGAAATTGTGCATATTGCTGGCCGTTGTGGCCTTTGTTGGCCTCTCACTCGGTGAGGAAAAGAAGGAGAAGGATAAGGAGCTGGGCACCGTTATTGGCATCGATCTGGGCACCACATACTCATGGTAAGTGCCAATACGCTTTCACCGGGCGCAACTTGTCTACAGTTGTATATTGGGTTTTAACTTATCGATTCTTTTTTTCTTATTCCTTTTAGCGTTGGCGTTTACAAGAATGGACGCGTTGAGATCATTGCCAACGATCAGGGTAATCGTATTACACCCTCCTATGTGGCATTCACAGCTGATGGCGAGCGTCTAATTGGTGATGCTGCCAAGAATCAGTTGACCACAAATCCCGAGAACACAGTCTTCGATGCCAAACGTTTGATTGGTCGCGAATGGTCCGATACAAATGTGCAGCACGACATCAAGTTCTTCCCCTTCAAGGTGGTCGAGAAGAACTCCAAGCCACACATCAGCGTTGATACCTCGCAGGGCGCCAAGATCTTTGCTCCCGAAGAGATCTCCGCTATGGTTCTTGGTAAAATGAAGGAAACCGCCGAGGCATATTTGGGCAAGAAGGTTACCCATGCGGTCGTCACTGTGCCCGCCTACTTCAACGATGCTCAGCGTCAGGCGACCAAGGATGCCGGTGTCATTGCTGGTCTCCAGGTGATGCGTATCATTAACGAACCCACTGCTGCGGCTATTGCTTACGGTCTGGACAAGAAGGAGGGCGAGAAGAATGTGCTCGTTTTCGATTTGGGCGGCGGCACCTTCGATGTCTCCCTGCTGACCATCGATAATGGTGTGTTCGAGGTGGTTGCCACCAACGGTGATACTCATTTGGGTGGCGAAGATTTCGATCAGCGTGTCATGGATCATTTCATCAAGCTGTACAAGAAGAAGAAGGGCAAGGACATTCGCAAGGATAACCGTGCTGTGCAGAAGCTGCGTCGTGAGGTCGAGAAGGCCAAGCGTGCTCTCTCTGGTTCACATCAAGTGCGCATTGAGATTGAATCGTTCTTTGAGGGTGATGACTTCTCCGAGACGCTAACCCGTGCCAAGTTTGAGGAACTGAATCTGGATCTCTTCCGTTCGACCCTGAAGCCAGTGCAGAAGGTGCTCGAAGATGCCGACATGAACAAAAAGGATGTGCATGAAATTGTGCTGGTTGGTGGCTCAACACGTATTCCCAAGGTGCAGCAGCTGGTCAAGGACTTCTTTGGCGGCAAGGAACCATCCCGTGGCATTAATCCCGATGAGGCTGTTGCCTACGGCGCTGCCGTCCAGGCTGGCGTTCTCTCCGGCGAACAAGACACCGATGCAATCGTTCTGCTCGATGTGAATCCATTGACCATGGGTATTGAGACCGTGGGCGGTGTAATGACCAAACTGATTCCACGCAACACAGTCATTCCCACCAAGAAGTCACAGGTGTTCTCCACGGCATCCGATAACCAGCACACTGTCACCATTCAAGTGTACGAAGGCGAGCGTCCCATGACCAAGGATAACCATTTGTTGGGCAAATTCGATTTGACTGGCATTCCACCAGCACCACGTGGCATTCCCCAGATTGAGGTGTCGTTCGAGATCGATGCCAACGGTATACTGCAGGTTAGCGCCGAGGATAAGGGCACCGGCAACAAGGAAAAGATTGTGATCACAAACGATCAGAACCGTTTGACGCCCGAGGACATCGATCGCATGATCCACGACGCTGAGAAGTTCGCCGATGAGGACAAGAAGCTGAAGGAGCGCGTCGAGTCGCGCAACGAGCTGGAATCGTATGCCTACAGCCTAAAGAATCAAATTGGCGACAAGGAAAAGTTGGGCGCCAAGCTGAGCGACGATGAGAAGACCAAACTGGAGACAGCCATCGATGAGTCTATCAAATGGCTCGAACAGAATCCCGATGCCGATCCCGAGGAATACAAGAAGCAAAAGAAGGATCTGGAGACCATCGTTCAGCCAGTCATTGCCAAGCTGTATCAAGGCACTGGCGGTGTACCACCACCAGAGGGCGGCGATGCTGGTGATGATCTCAAGGATGAGCTGTAAGCGTGTGAGGAGGCGCCGCTCAAGTTGAAATGTCTACGACGGTTGGAGGATTATATAAATAGTTTTTTGGCAGAAGAAGTAAATCAGACTGATTAAACAATTATAAACAAAGCAACTGCAACAACAGCGACAACAACTGCAACAGCAACAATTTAACAAAACACACATCTTTCACACAACCAAACACACTTACACACAAACACACATAGGCAAAATGCATAACCCAACAAACCCCCCCAGATTTTTTTTTTGCACAACTCAAAAATGTTTTCCTAAATCTCGCCTCACGCCAAAATTTCATGTTAATTTTTCTCTCTGTTCTTTTGTTTATTTTTAATATGTAAATTTATTTTTTTCGGCTCCTAGTTACACATTCAAGCATAGAGTTTTAGCCAAACAGACAGAGACAGAGTGAGATAAGAGATGGAGCTGATAATTCCTCGCATTCCTTTGCCTTCCCATAAGAAAAGAAACATAAAAAGAAATAATCACTGTATATTTTTTGATAACAGCGCTAAGCTCGCCGAATTGAGGATAACACAAATCACAATAGGTTAGCCTACAAGTTATTTAAAACAAACTTATTAGGAATGAGAAACGATGGAAAGAAATGTTATATGTATAAGAAAGCGTGTGACAAAAAGAGACAGACAGAAAAAGAGAGAAAGAGGAAGCAAATGCTACGGGGCAATTATTAAAAGAGAATTAAAATGTGTAGGCAAAAACATGAAAGATAAAACAAACAATTAAAATTTAATATGAAAATACACAACAGAAGAAAAAAAAAACACACACACACACATGCAGACAGAAACATAACATAAATAATATTAATAATGGATTCTTCGATTTTACGAAGAACCTTATAATTTATTTAAAAATAAAATAAAGAAAAACATAACTTTCAAAAATTTGTTCAATTTATAGCAGCTTCGGGGGGGAAAAAAAGGAAAATAATTGTATATCAATCGTTTTTTGGATTCCTTTATTGTTTTGGTTTTGTTCATATATATTAATATATATATATATATTTATGTATATTGTTCTTAGTTTATTTAAATTTTTCTTTTATTCCTTGCGCATTCTATATATTATTCAATTTGTTCAGGCGTTACTTACTTTATTATATTTAGCTCTCACAATCTTGTTCTATGTTTCGGTAGCTAGAATTCGCTTTGCACTTTCACCGATTCGCGTCTATATATATATGTTTTTATATACATATATATAATGTGTTTTCTACATACACATATACAATGTATATTAACTACGATTCGGTTTTTTTTTAATTACTGCATTACGAGTTATTCTTAATTAATTCTTAAATACATTAAAAAAATACATAAAATATTTTTTATTTTATTTTATTTTTTTGTTTTTCGTTTTCTTCTCCTTTGTTTTTCTTTTAAATGTGTATATAAATAAGCTAACGGTATATTTATATATTGTTTATTGTGTACACATATGCATGTATTTCTCTATATACTTATATATGTACGTATGCACTCTCAGATATTGAACTGTGATGCCGACTGACACAGTTCGGCTCACATACTTTTCTTATTATTCTTATTAATTCGTAACTTTTTTTTTTTGGGTGTGACGTTAACGGATTTTGAATTTCGGTTTTCTTCTCTCTATAGGCACGTTTTCTGATGTTTCTGTTGAAGTTAACAAAAAGTTCAGCAAATTTACATACAAAAAAATATATATATCTGTGTTTATATATTTATGTATTTAGAAACAATTGTGTTTTTATCCTGAAATTGGCAGCACCTTTGACGGCTCGAGCTGGCAAAGCGGTTCGGTTGCTTGTGTATAACGGTACTTCATTATCGATAGATTCCCAGATGTGGCAGCGCTGCCAGTTAACATTTGACGTGAAGATCAGCTAACATGTGCTGTTAACTTTTGAGAGAAACATGAGCAGACAAGCCGAAATTGATATAATAGTTTTTTGTTTTTTTTTGCTTTTTGCTTTTTCCTTTAAGAGTTCATAGTATTGGGAGTGAATCTGTGGCGGGGTGTAGGGGGTTTGATAGTGGTGTTTTGACTTGACTAAATATTATAAACTATGCTAAACTTTAGCCGCTCTCACTTAGTAAATAAAATGCAAAGAATAAAATAGAATTGAACGAAGAACGTTGATAAGGGCTGACAAAGCTGAGTTTTTGGTTCGTCCTTCTTTGTTGTTTGCTCTTAATTTAGCATCTTGTATTTGTATGTGTTTGTGTGTGTATGTGTATGCGTTGATAGCTGCACGTTGTAGAAACATAATGTATAGCACAAGCCTCGGATTGCGTACTTTGGTCCTTTCTTGGGGAAACGGGTTGACAGGGATTTGGTGGTTAACATTCCAACAACGGCCTTGTTGCTTTTAAGCTGCTGTTTCTGCTTGTGTCAATGTGTTTGTGTGTGTGTGTGTGTTTCTATGTGTGTGTTGCGTGAGCTTTTGCTGCTGCAGCGGCTGCTGCTGTAATTTTAGATGCGTTTTGGGATCGTATCAGCGGTATTATTCTCAGGCTCTTCGTCCTTTGGTGGCTGGCCGCGCTGCTGCTGGTAATCATTTTGAGAGAGAATGAGAGATCAAGAGAGAGTCGGCGCCCATGGGTTGTGGGACAAGTAATATATATGTATGTATATACATATATACATATTTGCGGTATATATATACATATGTACATTTGCAGAGTTGCCAGAATTTGCCACCAATTATGCGCGCATCAAGAACAAAGATACAAAAGAAAAGAAGACACAATGAAAGAGAAAGAGAGAGAGAGAAAAACGTAAAAACGAAAACAATCAAGAAATCAGAAGAAATAAGAGCTACGATAATAGACAATATACGTAAAGTATGTACATTTGATCAATCTGTGTTGTACATATGCATGTATGTATGTATGTATGTATGTACATACATACAAATACTACGATCGACATTTGATTGACAATATCGAGAAAGGTATACATAAAGGTGTATATAAAAAACAAAACATATATAATGTGCATGATAGGTAATTTTTCTTTTCTATTCTTTTTTTTTGTAGCATCGTTTGATCTTTCATTTCTTTTCTTTAAGGCCAATTCATAAATGAAACGTTATGATCCTTATAACACTGTGTGTGTATGCTTATGGTATACAAACATACACATACATATACATACATCTGTATGTGTGTATAACCATGGTCATCGACCTAAAGAACTCCAATCCAAACTTGTGTCTGTTTTTATCATTTGCCGTTACATTTCGCTAGTCCGTTTTGAGGTTATGTCTGTGTGTGTGTATTTTCGGATGCAGTGCAGCTGACAGCGTGATCATGAAGAAATAAGCTTTAGCGAGTGTGTGTGTGTGGTTAAGTGCTTAAATGTTAACAATGATCCCAACCAATAAGCGTTAGACGTGTAAGTTACAATAATAATATAATCATAAACTTTGCACTTAATTTTATTGTTTATTAACATTCGCATTGCAATCAAATAGTTGTAAATAAACTTTAGCAAAAAAGGGTATAGCAAAATGGTTTATAAATGTATAGATATATTGGATATAAATTACGCATACAAAATGTAACTTAAGCAAAAGAAAGAAAAAGAGAGCGAGAGTTAAAGAAGCGCGCATGGTAGTTGTTGAGGTATATAGCAGCTAGCTTTTGTCTGTATCTGACGCTCTCTTAGCACACGTGCTGTTGGTGTTAGAGTGAAATGGCATTACTATTCAGCTTCGGCCTCAGGATCGGGACGACTTAAGATCTCCTGGCAAAGCGCAATATAGTCCTAGATCGTATATTTATCGGTGCATATAAATAAGTAAATATTTATATAGAAAACAAAATGAAAGAAAAAGTATAGCATAGCATAGAGAGAGAAAGAAAATGGACATACATACACAGAACAAAATTATATGACAAAAGCACACACCGAACGATTAAAGTAGTTAATCACCGAAACAGACAGCCAGCGATTGACATGGTATGAGTGCAGCATATTTACAAACAAACATAAATGGAGCGTATTTTTTTTTTTTTTTTTGGGGTTAGGAATGATCAGTGTGTCCTACTCATAATTATATAATTAATGATTGGCGAAAATTATAGACTGCAAAATTGTATTAAATATCAGTTTTGTTTTTATTTTTAGTTATTGTTATTATTACTCTTGTTTTCTTCATATTCATCATCAATTTCATTTTCATTTTTTCTTTTGTTTTTATTTTTAAATTAATCAGTATCAGTTTTATATATATATCAATTGTAAACAGTTTCTTTCTTTCATTTTTTTTCGGTATGCACTCTTCAACTTTTCAACGTTCCTTACGCACTTGGCCTTTGTATTGATTTCTTTACTTTACTTTACTTTATTGCTAATTTGCTTAAAAAATGTGTTCAATTTATTGTTATGTACTTGTTGTGTGTTCATTTCTTTTGATTTATTCTATTACAACATCATTATTTGCATTTATTTCATCATCATTCCTATAATGTCTGCATACGAAAAAAACGTCTCTTCTCCTTCAGTTAGCATTAGACAGAAACTATATATATTGCAAAAACTAAAATTATATTTAATTATTTATTGCTGAACCAAACTTGTGTTCCATACTTTTTGTGCCTAAACAACAAAACAACAAAATAGTGTGATAAAAGGGGGAAAAAACATTTATAGGTTATATTTAAAGGAATTCACAACTAAATACGTTTAATTTTGGACCCTTACAAACTAAAAGTGTTGCTAAAAAAAACTAAATTGCTTGAAAATTACGAAACACACGATATTTAATTATATTATACCCTTGCAGAACGCATAGAATCTTAAGAAGGCTGGCATAAAACATATCGGAAGACTAACGGCTATATTAAAAAGATTATTTTTCGTGTTATTTTATTGTATATATATATATATATAATTGTAATATTTTATTTCTACAACCAACTTGATACACTTTTTGCATTGATCTCTAAATAAATGTATATATGTTTTTACAATTGTTATGTTATATTTGTTTTGCTCTAAAGATCAGACTATTCTCTAATGCTTAATTATTCTGCAAGGATATTTGAACTTCGGCTTGCCGAAATTTCTTTAACTTTTATTATTATTATTATAGTTGTCTAGTTTTTTTTTTTTTTTTTGCTGCGTGTCTTACAGTTATGATGTACTCATTATTTGCTTTTCCTTTAATATTACTTCCAGTTAACATAATCAATTACTTGTTTATAATTAAAAAATATACAATTATATACATGTGTATACACACATATATAAATGTATTGTATAAAAACAATCTGTGGCTAGTTGTTTTCTTCTTTCGTTTTGATACATTTTATATTAAAAAAAAAAAAAAATCATATAAAAAACTTTACTACTCGGCTTCGTTGGAGCTTTTAGAAATGGTATTCGGTTATTGCTTTTGCGAATGATTTTGGTAAGGCCTGGCAGCACTGGCGTGCATTTTGTCTGATTGTGCAATCTGCACTGCAAGTGCTGCCACATCTTCGTCATCTTCTTTAACATATTGTTCTTGTTCATCTGTCTGTGTGTGTTTTTGTGTGGGCGTATGCTGCTGATGGCGCTGCTTCTTCTTTGCCATGTAACTGTCTATCCTGCTCTGGCTGCCTTGCGATCAGTGAATTGAGCCGCTGGTTGTTGTTGTCTTTGTCTCGAGCTTGAGACTCCTTGTGATTTCGGCGCCAATACATACATCCGTCTGTCTGTTTGTCTATGTGTGTGTGTGTGTGTGTGCTTTTTGTGTACTTATAAATGGGCAGTTGCTTATTGTGCTTGAACATCAGTATTCAATTGTGATATATTTTCATAATTTCACCAATTTCTTTATCATTATCATCCGGCTTCTATATGTCAGGTTTTTGAATCCTGTGGATCAGCGTTTTTAATATTTTTGTATGTATATCTACTATTTTTTTGTTTTAATTATGTATATATGTAGCATTTTGTATAAAACTTATAAACGTTGCACTCAATTTAAGTATACATATTATAAATACATGTATGTTTATTGTAATTTAGAATTCCTATATTGTTGTTTGTTTTTGCTGTAGTTTCTTCATTTATTAATGACTTTTGGAAGTACTAATATTACTTATTTATCGTTGTTTGTGGTCTAAACATAATATAACTTTCTTTTTCATTCGCTTCTCTTTTTGTTTCTCTCTGTACTACGTATGTGTACGTATGCATATATCTCGCTCGTATTGGAAAAGTTGCTGTTTAGTGTTTTTGCTCGATATAGTTGCTAAACTAACTGTCTTTTGGTCTAACGTTGCCACCTAGTATTGTGTCCTGTCTTCGTTTACAACATAAAATATACATATACATGGTATGGTAAGATATGCCATAATTAATACAGTTATGTAATAGCACACAGTAATATATAAATATATATATATAAAAAAAAAAAACAAATGCAATATTACATATGTGAAATTTTTTTTAAGACTATTAACTAAAGACAAAATGTGTATAAATTTAACATAATTATTCACTAATACATACTAGGTTAGAAACAAGAGTAGCTCATGTGTTATGTATGTTTGTTTATATATTTATATGTGCGTGTGTGTATGTGTGTGTGCAAAACAAGGAGAAACGACAAGCAGCAAAACACAAGCGCCAAAACTTGAATGGGGAAACAATCATTTTTATGCAAAATTTTTTTAAATTAATTATGTTTATGTTGTGTTTGTGGTTTAAACTGTTAGTTTTGCTGCGTTCAGTTGTTACTGTTGTTGCTGTTTTTTGCTTATAATTATACTAAATGCTAAACACAAGTACATTGACTATATATATATATACAAGTACATGTATATGTATATATGTATGCACATATGGATCTTTCTATCCTTTTATTATTTAGATTTTTGATTGTGTGTGAACGACAAAATGTTGTGTTATCTCCGCACTGATGAGCTTTTGTATGAGACATATGCGAGATGTTCGATAGCGATAGGCAATATCGATCGATTGTTATATGGCCATTATGGGTAGTATGTCTGTGTGTGTGCTGGGTTTTGAGTGAGTGTGTGCTTCAAGAAAACTTCAAATCATTTCCGTACTCGTTGCGCTAAGGTGTTTTTGATTTGTTTTTAACTTTCTGTTTGTTTTTGTTTTTTTTCTTGTTAATTTCTTCTTTTAATACATTGTCTACTACTTTTGTTCACGTCACTACGATATTATTATTTTATTATTTTTTTTTAATTTTTTTAAAATATAAACGCAGTTTTTGTTGTTTTTTTTTTTTGTATTTTTTTTCTTGTTTCATTTTATTTTGTATAAATGATTTTTGCTTGTGGCGCTCATAACCTCTGCAGTTGTAACGGTCTGTAGCTGTCGGTTCTCTTCAGTTGAAACTATGTCTCTCATTTCTTTTTTAAATCAATCATATATATATATATGCAATGTTATATGTGGTTGTTGTTTGTGTGTGTGTGTGTTTTTTGTTTGTTTGTTTGTTTTTTTAATTTCGTGCGTGGTATGCGTATGTATTTATTAATTAGTTTTTCTATACACAATTAATTTTATTGTTTGCGGTTAGGTTTGGCGGAAGTCGCAGTATTTTTTTTGTTTGTCGATATAAATCGATAGCGAACGATCGATTAACACACACAAGTATCATATGTTATGTTAACAACACACACCCACACAGGCATATGTGCATTTGCATATATATATATATATATATAAATATAAAGTATATTTTAGTTTGGATTTGGTTGTCGTTCAGATAGATGATGACCATTAGGTGTTTTGTGTTGGTTGGTTGTTTGTTGGTGGTGGTGGTTGTTGTATGTGTGGGGAGAGAAACAAATAAAAAAAAAATATATAGATATATATATATATGCTCAGTTGACGTTGTTGTTGTTTGTTATTTTTCTTTTTGTTGCATGTTTTTGATTTTTATGTTGTTTCTTATGGTTTTGTTTTTTCAGTTTTTGTTTTTGTTTTTTTTTTCATTTGTTTAGTCAATAAAAAATTGTTAATAAAAAATTTCATTTTAAATTTACCGCTCGTAGTGGCATTTTGAAATTGGCTGCTGCCTGCAGCTGAATTTGATAAGCTAAGCTGTGAATTTTAAAGCCGTACAGACTGTTGTTATTGTTGTTTGCATATATCGTTGTTGTTGTTGTTGTTGTTGTTTTATGGTAGATCGGCAACATCGGGTAATCGAAGTATGAAATATACAAAATGAGAGTTATAATTAGCAAGTAAAACTTTAAACGTACTGTAACTTATTTTAATATACTCATAAAAGATTAATCTACAAATTCATTTAGACCAAAATCAATTTGGTATTTAAATGTGTAAGTATGTATCTTTTGTGTGTTGGCTATCTCGTTTTTCGCGAACACAACCAAGAGATAATATTTAAATTAAATCACACTTTTAATACTCTTCAAAGAGCCTAATGTAAATTAAATTAGCATAGTCAATTTGTTTATTCTATTCTCATGCAGGTAGAGCGAAAACTTACCGTGGAACAAATTGATTAGTAGGGCGCTTGGGGCGATACTCAGGATGCACCATGAACAGCATGTGTGGAAATCCAGTGCCAAAATAGGCGCCATCGGTATGATGATGACGGGATGATTTTGGTGTATAAACATCAATGCACTTGGGACAATAGGTTTTCACCATTGCCTCGCCGGGAATATCCGACAGGCCTATTAGAGCAATATACAAACAAATATTATTACAAAACCCAAAAACAAAACAAAAGATGATATTTCATTGTATACATCTTGTTTTAAATACGCACCCAAAGGCAACATGGGCTGACTCTCACAGTAGACACGTGGACAATGTCCAAAATCGCCAGTTTGATATTTCTCAATCATTTGAGCGATGCCACGATTTGTTAATATATATCTAGCGTGTATGAGTCCGTAGAGCATTTCAGCTGCTTGTTCGGTCATATCCGATTGCAATGGGTTATCTTCAAGTTCATCTTCTATAATTAAAATGTAAACAAAACACCATATCAATTGGCATGTTAAACTTGATATTTATTAATTACTTACCCGGCTCCAGATCCAATATCATATCCAAGGCTTGACGATAATTGGGCACCTGCTCATTTAAACCAGTTAAATTGAACTTGTCCTGTATGTAATCCTCGTCAACCTTTTAAAAAGAAAGCAAAATTAGTGACCAATTTATTTCTCTCTCTCTTTTTCTGTTCCTGTCTCTGGTTTACAATAATGTGCCCCGCCTAAGGCAACAAAAGTACTAAAAGACAACAAAAATGACTTGAATATTACTTTAAACACATTAAAAGACTGATTGACAATCGAAATAATAGATTGTTTATGCATTAAGATGCCAACTTGTCAGTGAGGCAAAGAAAAATAAACACAAAACTTTCGTTCAAACAATTCATGACAACAATGGACGGGCATGTTTCAATTGATGCATTATAGCGTGCTTGTACTGTATTCAAGTGCATGTCTGTGTTGTTATTTTATAAAGTAGCTACAATTGACGCTATGTATCGGCCACAACGGCCCTGGCGCGCTTAGGTAACACACACACTATGGATTAGGAAAATATTTCCGGAATAGACACGATTATAGATAGTATACGCTGATGATAAATGTATGTACTTACCTCGCAGAAGAACTCATTGCCGCGAAGCCCGCAGAACCAGGTAACCCAGGAGACTTCCTCGGAGCTGCTCATTTTGCTAGGAAGACACAACCCAATAGAAAAAAACAACACAAAAAATAATTTTATATACATATATACACATAAATAAATCATGTAAGTGGAAAAGAAAGCACATGCAAACGATTTTCATGGTGGCAGCGCAACCTACATTAGAGGAATTATTTTTGCGAAATTTGACGGATTAATTGTTTAAAAAAAAACATAGACGATGGCGTTGTTGATTTACACAGTGGGGCCCCACAATGTCCAGAAACGTATGTATGTAACAGGCACACACACTGGAAAAGTAAACGAATTGAATTTGCCCACGAGTTAAAGGAGCGCGTCTTGCTTAGGTTGATTGTTATGAATTTATTTATACATAAATTTGTTACGTTTACACGTGTGCTAATTGAAAGAATTATGGCCACTATTTTATATATGTTTTTCTTTCTTGTTTGTATTTGCAACGCACACTCGATTGAACGGAAATTTGTACGCGTATTTTGACAAGCGCTGCTCATACAAAATGTGCCGAGCGGAAAGAAGAAGCACACATGAAGTAGCAGCAGCAGCAAAGAAATTCAGAAAAAAAAGAGACACTGAACAGTGAAATTTTGTAGTAGGCAATCCACCCGACCCGTGTGGAAATTGAGCACTCACTGTTTGCATGCTCGTACTTAACACATTTTTTGGACCCAATGATCCATTATACGTTGTATTTGCTGGGTATTGCAGTAAATTTGATGAGTTTGACACCAAAATTTGTGCTTTATTTACTAAGAAATTGATTTAATACGCGCTGTACATGTTCCAACTGGGCCTAAAGCAACAGCGCGCTTGGCGTAGCGGCACGACACAGACACACACGCACACGCTTATACACCGTATTAGATGATTTTTGCACTTGACTTGACAGTGCTAGCAAGAGAGCTGCATTTTACTCAGAGCCTTAATCTTTTTGCCTTGGCACTTACCTTAATTTTCGCACAATTTTCAAAACACTTTTACTAATTAAAGCACTTTTTTCAATGCGAAAATCTAAGAAGCGAGTTGCGAGTTGTCGGTTTTGCAATCGGTATTAGGGATGAAACCAACGTATCGATCTATCGATTGCACCGATACTCTTAAGAGTAACCAGAGTCCGATGGTGTTACAATAAAAGCATTTTGTGTGAATGTTTAATTAAAACCGAATAATCCCAAAGGTATTACCATGTCTATTAAAAATACCAAATATATATTTATGCTGATCTTATAAATGTAAGAATGTCAAAAGATAACATTAACAGCAATAGAAATAATAAATTTCCCTAAACCAACTGCAAGTATCTGCTGGGCTCATAAAATACATACTTCTGTTGCTGTATTAAATTTGGTATTAGTTTGTTTTTAAATATGCACTTTAGGAGAAGGTTAAAAAAACACCATAATAAAAGTATTAAAAAGAAAAAGATCAGAAACATATAAACAATTACGCACACACATGCTAACATCATACCAGATTACCCTATAGGACTTTGCAAAAGGAGGTTGCAGCAACAAGCAATGCAAGTTTACGTCATGTTGCGAAAAGTTCATTCATTTTCTGTATATTAAATTAAACCAAAACATAACAGCGAGGTAAAATATGTGTTAGTATAATATTTAACTGCCCATTGAGTGGGAATTACGAAGACGACAACGACGAGCGTGTGCCGAAGTTAAAATTCATCAACCACCAATTTGTACGTAGCTTCTAACCGAACAGTTGTTATTATATCGCACATATTACCTACTTATGTTAAAGTTCTACAGGGAAACTTGCCCATTCACAAAGAAACAAAAATAATTTGCGCGCGACTCTATAAAATTGTATACTGGTATTTTTTTTTTGTCGTAACAACACTAAAGAAACATGTGTAGTTGGCTTTATTCAATAATATAGTAGGCTCTTTAATAACAAAGGTCTAACCAATTGTTGATATATGTAAACTGTCAAACTTAAAATTATTTCCGATCAAGTGACTAGTCTTCAATCATATTCCGTAAGAAAAGCAACGTGCTGAACGCTTTATTGTCATTTGCCTTGTCGCATAGAAATAATTCACGCGCAAAACAAATCTAACATTATCCGGAAACAGCATTTTTTTTTTTTCATTTAATATTCAACTGCAGCTGATACTGCAGCAACGGCATCATTTTACACACAGTACGCAATTTGTGATAGTTTTGACAGTCAACAGAAACAACAACAACTACGTGAGGTGAGTGAGTTAGTTGCAGTGTACCCAAATACAAAAAAAAAAAATACTTTGTCTCACATATGTGTGTATGTTAGTGATGGCTTAATAATTAAACAGAATTTATTTATGTTAGCTAGGCCGCAGCAATCTAAAAATTACAATCGTTTGGAAAAGCACACTTTAAAAATATCTATTCGCAATGAGCGTGGACACGTATGCGCCGAGCTCGGCGCTCACATTCCTGGACATGGATGACAATGAGCTGCTACGCGGCGC
Organism: Scaptomyza caliginosa; assembly: GCA_035044725.1. Classification (NCBI taxonomy): domain Eukaryota; kingdom Metazoa; phylum Arthropoda; class Insecta; order Diptera; family Drosophilidae; genus Scaptomyza; species Scaptomyza caliginosa. Next base: position 613,063 of record JAWNNR010000482.1, read on the forward strand.
CGATACGCAACCAACACCATATGATTATCGTGATTTCACCATGCCGTCCACATCGCAGAGCCAGACTCAGGGCGACCAGTTAGCCGAATTGCAGGTGAGTTAAATGGCCGGCCACGTGTATACCAAACTAACATACACATACATACACATATGTATATATATGCAGCCGCGGCACGTTAGCATTCACAACAATGAGATGATACAGCCGCGCTTGGGTTCGATTACCAACGTTTTGGCCGACTTACAATTCGAAGAGGAGGACGATGAGAGCGTCAACGGTGGCGGCGGTGGTGGCGGCGCATTGGCATATGTTAAGGAGCTACCGCCACATGCCTGTAAATATTGTGGCATTCATGATCCGGCCACCGTTGTCATGTGTAACAATTGTAAGAAATGGTTCTGCAATGGACGCGGCAGCACCTCCGGTTCGCACATCATAAATCATCTGGTGCGTGCCAAGCATCGTGAGGTTACCCTCCATGGCGACGGTCCGCTTGGCGAAACCATACTCGAGTGTTATTCGTGCGGTGTGCGCAATGTGTTCGTTTTGGGATTCATACCAGCTAAGGCGGATTCGGTGGTTGTGTTGCTGTGCCGTCAGCCGTGTGCCGCGCAAAACTCCTTGAAGGATATGAACTGGGATCAGGAGCAGTGGAAGCCCTTAATTGCCGACCGCTGCTTTCTACCCTGGCTCGTCAAGCAGCCCAGCGAACAGGGTCAGCTGCGTGCTCGCCAAATTTCTGCTGCGCAAATCAACAAGCTGGAGGAACTCTGGAAGGACAATATTGAGGCCACATTTCAGGTGAGAGTGCACACTTTTTATGTTATCGATAGCAATAACAAAAACGATTAATCACATCCTTGCTTAGGGTATTATAAGTTTGTTGTAATTTCGTATTTTCGTTTATTTTTTTGTACATTGCAATGGGTTTTATTGATTTTTGTTTGTTTTTGATTGTATTTATTTGATTGCATTTTGCATAATGTGCAATGTGCAAAGAAAGAACACAAAAATCGATAACTTCGATAACAATGCATGAAATTCACACATCGCTGTTTACACACATACATTGACATATCCAATTGCAGGATTTGGAAAAGCCCGGCATCGATTCGGAGCCATCTCAAGTCTTGCTACGCTACGAAGATGGCTATCAATATGAGAAAACATTTGGACCACTCGTTCGCCTCGAGGCCCACTATGATAAGAAGCTTAAGGAGTCGGCCACACAGGAGAACATTGAGGTGCGCTGGGATGTGGGACTCAATAAGAAAACAATTGCCTACTTTACGCTGGCAAAAACCGATTCTGACATGAAACTAATGCACGGCGATGAGTTGCGTTTGCGTTACGTTGGCGATGTGCACAATCCGTGGAGTGAGAATGGTCATGTCATCAAGGTGCCGGATAACTTTGGTGACGATGTGGGTCTAGAGCTCAAGTGCTTCTCCAATGCTCCGGTCAAGTTTACCAGCAACTTTAGTGTTGATTTCATCTGGAAGTGCACTTCATTTGATCGCATGACGCTTGCTCTTGGCAAGTTTGCAATGGATCGCAATTCCGTATCGAATTATATATACTCCCGTCTGCTTGGCCACGGCCGTGGTAGTGACGAGGTGCTCTACCGTGGTCCACAGCCGAAGCTGTACAGTGCACCACATTTGCCGGATCTCAATCGGTCGCAGGTGTATGCCGTGAAGCATGCACTGCAGCGTCCACTTAGCCTTATCCAGGGACCGCCGGGCACGGGAAAAACAGTAACATCGGCGACCATTGTCTATCAGCTGGTGAAGCAGTATGGCGGCACTGTGCTAGTCTGTGCGCCCAGCAACACTGCTGTGGATCAGCTCACCGAAAAGATTCATCGCACCAATCTGAAGGTGGTGCGCGTTTGTGCCAAGAGTCGCGAGGCCATCGATAGCCCCGTTAGCTTCCTAGCGCTTCACAATCAAATACGCAACATGGAGTCCAATTCGGAGCTAAAGAAACTGCAGCAGCTCAAGGATGAAACCGGCGAACTGAGTTCGGCGGATGAGAAACGCTATCGCAGCCTGAAACGTGCCGCCGAGAATCAACTGCTTGAGGCAGCCGATGTCATTTGTTGCACATGTGTGGGTGCTGGCTATGTGCGTTTGTCGCGCATCAAGTTCACCTCGATACTGATTGATGAGTCCATGCAGTCGACGGAACCGGAATGCATGGTGCCAGTGGTGCTGGGCGCCAGGCAGCTCATTCTTGTCGGTGATCATTGCCAGCTGGGTCCGGTGGTCATGTGCAAGAAAGCGGCGCGCGCCGGTCTCTCTCAGAGTCTGTTCGAACGTTTGGTGGTGCTGGGCATACGTCCCTTCCGCTTGGAGGTACAATATCGCATGCATCCGGAGCTGTCACAGTTTCCGTCCAACTTCTTCTACGAAGGATCGCTGCAGAATGGCGTTTGTGCCGAAGATCGTCGCCTCAAACTGGACTTTCCCTGGCCACAACCGGATCGTCCGATGTTCTTTTTAGTCACGCAAGGGCAGGAGGAGATTGCCGGCTCTGGCACTTCGTTCCTCAATCGCACCGAAGCGGCCAATGTGGAGAAGATCACAACACGTTTTCTCAAGGCGGGCATTAAGCCCGAACAGATTGGCATCATAACACCCTATGAGGGTCAACGCGCCTATCTTGTGCAGTATATGCAGTACCAGGGCAGCCTGCATTCCCGCTTGTATCAGGAGATCGAGATTGCTAGCGTCGATGCGTTCCAGGGACGCGAAAAGGACATCATCATCATGTCGTGTGTGCGTTCCAATGAGCGCCAAGGCATTGGCTTTCTCAATGATCCGCGACGCCTCAATGTGGCACTTACTCGCGCCAAATACGGCATCATTATTGTCGGCAATCCCAAGGTGTTGTCCAAGCAGCCACTCTGGAATCACTTGCTCAACTTTTACAAGGATCGCAAGGTGCTGGTCGAGGGCTCGTTAAATAATCTCAAAGAGTCGCTTATCCATTTCCAGAAGCCCAAAAAACTCGTGAATAGCATGAATATTGGCGCCCACTTTATGTCCACCATGATGGCCGATGCCAAGGAGGTGATGGTCCCTGGCTCCATATACGAGCGCAGCAGCGGTTATGCCCGCCAAATGGGTGCTAATCCACCCACAACCCCAACGCTCAATGGCAGCGTCGGCGGCTCTGGCAATCACTATGCACCCAATCCTTATGCCAACAACGCTGGCTGTCCACCAAATGGTGGTGGTGCTGCTAGTGCCGCTGCCGCTGCAACCATTACTAATGTGGGCAACAATTTGCTTACACCTGTCTATGGCGGTGGTGGTGGCGTCGGCGCCGCAGCTGCCGGCAACAACAATTATGGACCAGTTGGTGCTGGCGCAAATCCTGGCAACCCGTCTGGTTGGACCACACCAAATTTGCACGATTCGATTGGGGTCATATGGAATGATAATGGTGCTGCCGCCTTGGGCAACATGCCGGTGCCGGTGGGCATGTTCATGAACATGAGCAGCTTGCCGCCACGTTTCTACAATCAGCATCAGCAGGCAATTATGGCCGCCAAACAGAATCGAGCTATGCCGCAGAATAATCAAGCTGGCTATGTGCCAGCCATGTCAGCAGCAGGTCCGGGCCACAAGAAGGGCAACAAAATGGGCAAGGGTCGTGGTGGTGGTGGCGGCAACAATGCAAATGCCATGCAGCAGCAGCAGCAGCCGGGATCAGGACAGGCAATTGAAGCAGCAAACACAGCAGCGACCGTTCAAAATACTGAAGCAACAACAACAACAGCAGCAGCAGCTTCGGCGGCAGCGGGCACAGCAATTACACCAACAGCAAGCGGCATTGCTGCCGCAGCAGCAGCATCTGCCACACCATTTACCCAACAGCCGACAGCTCTGTCGCTCCAGATGACACAGCCCAGTGGCTTTGCATTGTCACAGCAGCCGGAGCTGTCGCAGGACTTTGGCCAGATCTCACAAATGGATGGTCTACACTCACAGGATGTTGTGTTTAATGTGGTAAGTCAACGTTTTGAACTGATTAAGGGTTACGCAAGTCAATATCAGTTGTGGAAACTAAACGAAACATCGATTGTGTACAAATCACGAAACTTCAAGCGATCCAAAAAGAAAAGGAACTCGAAGAGCAAGAACCTAACCTCAACTAACTCGAATTCTCCCACTCTTCCAAAGATCTAAGGGTACAGGGATGCCACATATCTAATAGGACAGGGATGCCAATATATGTTCTGCGATTCCAAGACATTTAAATAACACTACTAATGACGAGTAAACGCTTAGAAACAAATTAACATATGTATTCATTTCATTAATAAACTAATCACAAACATCTGTCATTAATTTATGTTTTAAGTTATTTACCTATTACTTTAACCCAACATTTTTGTTCCATTATTTTTGTTTATTAATTTGTAGTTTTAGGCAAGTTACGTAAGATGCTAATACGTTATAAGAGTGTCAACTCGTAACACTATAAGTGCAAGTCATTTCGTATATATACATATAAAGAGTACATTTATATTTATTTATTTTTTTCTCCTGTTGCTTTAGTCAGGCGAACGCAGTTTGAATCAATTCTCGCAACCATACTGAGATGCTTGAGGAGGCGCGCACAATTGCAACAACAATGTACAACAACAAACTCAGCAAACTAAACAACAAATATATAAAAAGAACTTTGAAGCCATCAGGAGCAGCAGCAGCAGCAGCGGCGGCGGCAACGGCAGCGGCAGCAGCAGCGCGGCAAAACAAAAAAATGAAAATAAATAACAAACTGAAAAACCAACAACGACAAGCGACAACAGGAGCAACAACAACTACAACTAACATTAAAAAAAAGAGAGCAGCAAATAAGAAAGACAAAGACGCGTGAAACCAACATGGCAACAGAAGCAGCAGGAAAAATGTCTAACAGTTAAACTTGGCTACACACGCCAGAGAGCGAGCGAGTATAAGAGCGACAGAGATGGATGACTAGAAGCGGCATCAGTGAAAAGAAGCAGCTGCGCCCACGCACACCAAGCTTCAGCTCGCCCACCAGAGTAAGTGTGTGAGCGAGAGAGAAAGAGAGAGGGAGGGAGATTTTGGCGCCGGCAACAGAGCCTGTGAGAGCAAATGGGCTGCGCTTGCGAATGAAACCGTTGATAATGAATACAACGTCGAAGCGCCATGTTTGTTTTTTGTTTTTTCACGAAATGATCAAACGAATGTGACAAACTAAACGAATTTGAAGGGCGAAAAGATGCCGTTTCGAGTTGCCCAACAAGAATCCATTAAAGAAATGAACAGGAAAACAATAAAGCACCGCTATCTAAGGCACGCCGAAGATTTCATACCCTTGCGGACTGAAGTCCATCAGCTTACATTTCAATTTCATAATACATTTAACAAACAACAACAATAACAACAAAATAAAAGAATACCGCTGGGAAGTTTTATGTGATAAATCAGATATTAACGATTTGCTGCCATCATTTTGAGCACGGAACTCGTTACGAGTTTGAATATCTTAAAGCTCATCCTTCATCAAAATAGCTTTAAAGCTGATGGACCCGTTTGCATGGAAACAAATAGACAGACTTATGGATATGGCTATATCAACTTGACTTGTGATGCTAACCATTTATACATAAACCCAAATACGTTAAACGCCTTACAACACAATTCAACATACACAAAAAGAAAACATCCTGCACCCATTTTCTTCTTCTTCTTTTGCGTTTGTTTGTTTATTTAAAAAGGTTTTTTTTTCTGTCTGGAAATTGTCGAGTTTTTGGAATTAGCGTTAATACCAATCTTTTTGCCACTGTTGTAAGTTTCGAAAACGTTTTTGTTAATTGTATGCGAAAAAAAAAAACACTCACACAGAGAGAAATAAGCCACAAGTACTTGCAACACTTGTGAAGATTACTTAAATTGTTTTAGAAATCAAATTTATGTTATTTCAACAAAATCAATTGATATATACATTGTTTAACTTACTTTCTCTGTATTGCCTTAAGTAAAAACAGTTATAATTGTTATTAAATAAAAATTGTATTTTAAAAATGTGGTTTTGCCTCAAAAAACAGAAAAATTAACACGATTTGAAAATGTTTTAATTAAAAAACTATAAATATTTAGTTATTATTTAAAAGCAAAATACTGAAGAACAACAATTACATATGTAAAACATTTTTTAATTTACATACACAGTAAAAACTGCACGCTAAATACATTAAAGAAATAAAATAGTATATTTTTTATACAGATACATACGTAAATAATGTGATTTATATATTTCCAGCCCACTTGAAAAACAAATTTCTAAATAAAGAGCATGATTTAATTTTGCTAAACCGATGAAAAATCATAAACGAAAGTTGCAATTTTATTTTTATTGATTCTTTTTTTTTAAGCATTTTTGATATAGGTTTTTGAGCGAATCTATTTGATATGTGTTCATTCGTGCAGCTCTTTCTTTAAGACATATTTCAAATTTCAGGATTAGATTTGTTACATTTTTGATTTTTTTTATTATAGGTTTCTTGATTTTAAATGCCCTAGAAGTAAACCGGTTAATGCATGCCAACAAAATGCATATAGACAAATTAAATGCAAAAACCAATTTTAATTTGTTGGCATGCTTACAATAAATGTGACGTGAAGCGATCGAAAAAATAGAAATACTTAACAATTACATTGATGGGAAGTTGCTGGGGCTACGATTTGATATAATTTAAATAGAGAACATGGACAAAGAAAATATAAATATATAAAAAAAGCGATTTTAAGAGTATTCAGCCTCAATCAATTATTGAATTTGAATTTACAAAAATGTGTATCCAAAATAGTTTAACAATATTTATTATTTTATAGAATTTGTTGGTGTTTTCTTTCGTTTTTCACAAAGTGCATTTTTCGCTTTATTGAAGCCGCACATATTTTTAAAAATATGTATGTGTGTGTGTGTGTGTGTGTGTGTGTGTGTGGGCTGTAAGAAATGCATATTTTGATTATCGTTTAATAGTCTCTTTGGTTTGCAAGTCACTTAAACTAAAGCTTTAACGTGTGCAGTTCAATGCGAAAACTCGGTGGTTTAATTTGTTTACAAAGTTTTTTTTTAATTACATATTATATTAATTTAAGGTTTTTGTTTCATAAATTAAACTGCACACAGCTTTAAAAACAATTAATAACATATATTCGATAGAATCCCAAAAATATTTAATACAAGCTCGTACTTATGCTTTGCATATTTGTATAAACACAGCCATTATATTGCCGAAAACAGCACATTTAAATCTTTGTGTCTTAGCTAGTATAAAATTGTGCAACAATGTATATTTACAAAGCGAGCGTTTGTTCAATTTTGATTTGGCTATTAAAGACCTAGATACAAAACAACCAACAGAATGATGTAATTAATTGCAATCTGATAACAACTGATCTAAAATTTATCTTTTGTCTGTACTAAGATAAGACTATTAATGCTGAGTTGAGTAACATTTTTCTTTCAGTCAAGAGTTAACCTAATAAATGATTAAATTTACATACGCTAAATGGAATCGTTATCGGGATTAAATTGGAAAACTTGCTATTAGGGATCCAAGAGCTTATTTAAGCCACACTCAGAAACTAACCTGTAGATTATAAAATGCCTGCCAGATTACAAACACTGCTAATTTTGCATATAGCACCAAATTTTGTGTGTGCGTTCAGACAAAACGCGGGGGTGTGGGTGACGTGTGAGACGCGCCCTTTGTTGTTGTTGTTGTGACCACTCTGGCTGGTGGTGCGGACAAAGTGGCGTTGCGAGCGTGCAACAAATGATGCTGCGTCTGCTGATGTGACTGATGCCCAAGATGATGATGGCTATGACTATGCGACGGATACGAATTGACCTGATGGACAGCATGTTGCACTGGCAAACGTTGTGGAGTGTGTTGAATTTGGGTAAATACGGAAACCAGATCCAATGTGTGCTCCAATCGTCGAGCCGTTACCACAAATATTGTCTTGACACGCTCAAAGGTGGCCCTGTCATAGACCGAGCGAGCTGTGTTTGACAAATCAAATGGTTCTGCAATGGACAAGAATTAGTTAAAAACAAAGCGTTAGAGACAGTTGCTCACCCTCAATATTGAGCTCCTTCCATTGGTGAATATCGTTTTTGGGGCTTTTGGCCAATCGGCAGACATTTACAGGTAAAACGCCGCCAGTACGAATAGATATAGCATAGTTTTGAAAGCTAAAGGTAAACACATACAGATATTGTTCAAGTAGTGACAGTTATTGTACTGACATATTGAGACAAGAATAACACTCACTCAAAACCGCTGTAGTACTTAAAGAAGCCCAGAAGGTGTTCTCCAAGCGTTTGTTTGTTTTGCGTTAGAAACGGCTCGATGGGCTCAATAAGATCCAAGTCAAGGCAATCCTGCTGCCCTAAATTGAATTTTTCCGGATACAGTGCCTGCAGGCAGGGCAGCACACTCGGAGAACAACCGTACTGAAGGTAATGAAGGACCATTAGCACTAGCGAATAACTTGAAACGGTCATCCGTTTGGCATCGTTGATGTCATGAAACTGTGCCCAAAGCTTTACGAGTACCACCAGTGGACGAGTACGCCAATCCACTGGAAAAGATTGTGTGTTGTTTATACAATTGCGCAATGGGATGTAGATATTTGACTTACACTGGGCGTAAAACTGCAGCAGATACGTGTTTTTAATGCCCACACAATTGTTATAGTTGAGATCCACTTCGATACCGTTAATGCGGTCTTTGAAACGCAAGATTGGCACGCGTGCCTCAATTAAGTTAAAATCCTGAAAAGCTAAAGATATATACAATTAATAAAATTCAACTTAAAAAATTAACAAAAATGGCATTTAAGCTTACCATTCACTGCTTCCTTGAGGACATCATTAAACATATTCAATATCGAAATCGCATTGCTGCGCTGTTCATCGTAATAGTGATGCTGTTGCTGTTGATGATGATGATGATGATTATGATTATGATGCTGCTGCAGCTGCTGAAGAAGGTGCTGCTGTGAATGAGGGTCTGGCAACAGGCACATATCAATGTCTGATGAGTCCGTGCCAAAGCCAGTGATTGTCGAGCCAACCAGACAGATGCGAAAGCCCGTTAGCATTGGCTGCTACGAAAATTTACGTATAAATTTTCATTTATATTAGTGGCTCAAACGGGGAAAATAGTTGCTTATCTACTCACGTTCAGCCAGAGAAACAAATAACGCCACAAGCGCATCTTTGTCTTGAATGTGGCTTGCGTCTGCTGAGCGCCACGAAAATGCTTCCATATATCCATTGAAAGACTATCGTACTTGCTGTTGCATAGAAGCTGCTCTGGTTGTATGGTCAATTCAACATTGCGTGCATGATCCAGATAACGATCTGGCGGCAGCATCATATCAATCCATGATCCTGTATACGAAAAATTGTTGCCACTGCAGCCGCAATTTGGCCCGCAATAATGAGGGTATTGTCCATTTACAGTTGCATTTTGTGTTTGCGATTGTTGTTGCCTGGGTGGTGGCACTCCAAACGATAGCATTGGATGCAAATTATTGCCCATGTGCGGTGATGTCGCTTGTTGACTTGTTGCTGGCAATGTTCCCGTTCCTGCGTCTGTGACTGATGCGGTCCCACCAACTGACGGTGTGGGCGAGACAGTTAATATCTCGGTTGATGCAAAGCTGCAATTCGAAAAGACAAAAGGTACTTTTATGTTATAGACACCCAACGACGAAAACTAACACAAGTAACGGAATCGACAACAATCTTGTTGGCATCGGCATTCGGTATCGAAACTATCGGAAATCGGTATTTAAACTATACCGTAATTAGGCTCTAGATTCAAATTGTAAACGGTTTTTTCAATTAGTTTAGTTCTTGCTTTTAAACTATAAACTAGTTTACAAAACGAATAACATAATGTAAACTTACCGACTACGATTGCTCCATTGAGATTCGCTGGCCAGCGAGCATGTGGACGAAGCGGGTGAAACGGCGCAACGTGACGGAATCCGACTATGTGCTGAGCCACTGGATATGCTAGCCGGACCATGGCCATAAACAGGCGTGTAGCATGGTGAATTTTGACCATGCGGCCAGGCGGCGTTGTTGTACACATCGCCATGACTACCGAAAAATGGTAGCTGTTGCTGATGTGTTTTGTTTGGATACAACTGCTGTGGTTGCTGCTGCTGCTGCTGCTGTATTTGTTGTTGTTGTTGTGGATGTAGCATAAAAGGCAGCGTCGCATAGTTGGGACTGTGCACACAGAGAACAGGTGATAGTTCCATAACCTGCTTGCTAGTTGTGGTTTGGCTGCTTGTGCCATTCGCTGCTGCCGCTGTGATTGCCTCATCCAGCTGAGCACAGCTAATCATATTTGTGGGCGTCGTGACAGCAGCATCAGGCGTGAGAGCTACTGGTGATAATATGTTTGGAGCGAGCATGGCCAAATGCAATGATGGCGGCGGTTGCAGAAAAAGGCTTCGATTTGAAGTTGTTGCACTGCTTGTGGCAACAGCAGCTGTAATTGCTGCACTCTCATTATCAATTGGTTTCGTTGGCGCAGGTTTGGGCGTTGTGACAGCGGGTGTGATTGCTAATGTCGACGGTGGCGGTGGTGGTGGCGGCAATGATTGATGCATATCCACATTTACGTAAGTCAGATTATACAGTTTCTGATGCTCGGATCTGTTGGGTGTTCCACCATTGCCTGGCATTAGCGAGTGATAACGATGCTGATGCGACTGATAGTAGCCATTCTTGCTGTTTGCAACATGATGATGATTATTAGCAGCCACCGTTCCATTTTGCATGCGCCGATGTGAGGCGTTATAGTTGTTTATTGGCAAAATTTCAATGGGCTTCTGTACAGATGTTGTTGCCGTACAATTGTTGCTGTTGATGCTGTTGCCATTGAAGGGTAATTTCTTATTGCGACGAAAATGAGAGTTGTGCATATGATTGTTGCTGTGATTTTGTTGCTGCTGTGCATGAAGTGAGTGTGTATGTTGCTGCTGCTGGTGCTGATAATTGTTGTTGCTATTGTAACCGTAATTACGATACCGCTGCTGATAGCCACTGCTTGATTGCTGTTGCTGTTGCTTGTGTTGCTGCTGATGTTTTTGGTGTTGTGGACTAACCTTCTCCACTTCAGGCAGCTGCTCCTTTTGCAGAAACGAGGCAATTGTCAACTGCTTCGGATGTGAGTAGTAATATGGATAATAATGCTGCTGTTGCTGCTGATCCGGTGTTCCTAATCCTCCAGCTCCAGCTCCACCTGCTGCTGCTGCTGCGGCGACTGCTGCCATAGCCAGCTCCGTTTTCTTATGTGTAGCCAGCGCCTCCTTGAGTTGCTGCTGTAGCAAGCGTGCGAAATACTTGAGTAAATGTTAATAGTTAAGCAAATCAAATAAAAATAATTGAAAATGCATACAAAATATTCTTGCAGATTCACTCTTATCAAATATGATAAGTATGGAGCAGCTTTGCAAGAATATTTTCTATTGTTACAAGACTTTGGAATTAAAAGTTTGGCTTACTTCCTTCTGCTGCGGTGTCGGCTGCTGTGGACTGCCTGTCTTCCAGAAGCACAGCGGTTGCTGCCGTGGCTTTTGCGCTTTGTTGCCATTGTCCTGTTGTTGCTGTTGCTGTTGCTGCTGTGTTCTTCCAGTTGCAGTTGATTGTTTCGATGATGTTGAAGACGACAGCGTTATTGGTGTGCTTTGTTGTTGTTGCTGTTGGTAATGCTGTCGTTCGTCATCGTTGATGTTGCTGTTGCTGCTTTTATTGTTGTTGGTGGTGGCTATTGATGTTGTCGATAACTCAGAGCCGCTGCAATAAAACGCAGATGATGTTGATGATTCTGCAGATGTTGAGAATGAGCTGCTGTTGCTGCTGCTGCTCTTGTTGTTATTTGATTTTATTAGCAACTTTGAATTGTTATTGTTGTTGCTATCGTTGTTGTTTGTGTTATTAATGCTGTTGTTGTTATTATTGTTGCTATCATTACTTTGCTTGCAACTGATTTCTTCGATAATATTTTGATTTTTCATCAACATATTATTGTTGTTTGTTGGTGCTGCTGTCGCATGTTGCTGTTGATAATAGGGCGACTGTGGCTGCTGGTTGCAGTTATAGTTATTGTTGTTGTTGGCGTTGTTGCCAAAATATTTCTTGCGCGCAAAATTGTGCATATTGTTATTATTATTATTGTTGTAATGCAGTTGCTGTATGTGCTGCTGTTGCGATTGTTGCTGTGGTTGATGCTGCTGCTGCTGGCGCTTAGCATGTTTGTTATCCGTGTGCGTATTGTTGTTAAATTTGGTTTGTCGCAGCATATTGTTGCCCTTGTTATACTTGTTGAACTTAACCTGCGCGCCACATCGATATTCGCGTTGCTGTAACTGTTGTTGTTGTGCAGTTGTTGTTGTTGCAGGCGTTGCTGCAACAGCAGCAACAGGAGCATCCGCTGCACCGGCAATAATATTTGTGGCAAATATTTTCATTTCAGCTCGGTTCGTGTACATAGCCAAATATGAATACAAAGGATATTTAATTTAGTTCGCTTTGTTTAAAGCGAACAGCGCTTAAACTTATAATTAAACTAATTTAATTTTTTTTATAACTTTATGTAAATTTTTTTTATTTTATGTTATTTTTTTATTTTCTTTAGCTTTTTTATGTTTTATTTTATATTTTTTTTATGTTTTTATTTTGATTTTGCAGTGTATTTCATTTTGTGCAGGTTATTTCAGATTTCCCTCTTTCTTATTTAGTTACTTTATGCTTTTTCAAATTTGCTTCTACTGTATCTGAGTAACCGTGTTTCTTCTTTGTATGTCTATCCTTGTTGCCTTACGTAAAGTCAGCTTAGAGCTGCAAGTGCAAATGAAAGGGCGCAAAGTTCCGTTAATTTTGTAGAAGCAGCGCAACAAAGAGATCAGCAAAACTCACAAGGTATTTTGCTTATACTGAAAAAATGGCGTACGTTTAACAGTTAGGCATAATTGAAAACAAAAAGCAACAAATTTGTTTATACACAAATAAATATAATTTTAATTATGCTATGAGCTTACTATACAAATTCTAATGTAATGGTACATTTTATTCACCTAAGAAAACGGTGCTTAAATTTGAAGTGCGCCTGGCGCACGGCTCCGTTGGCAAATTTTGCAATAACACACAATTAGGCACATTCATTTATTAATTAGAGACATTTAGGTAAAACTTCTAGCACACATCCTTTTTTATTGTTATCGTTCCTTTTTTGCTATTTTATTCTTTGCACACCAGCACTAAAAACTAAAATTATTTGACGGCGCACTATGTTCAAGGCATGCAGCAACAACTAAAAATCGATACATTAGTGCACGAGTATTTACTATCGATACTGCTATCGATGCTTTGGTTAAATTTAAAACAATTTTTTTTCAGTTGAGTATTATAGTCTTACCTGGTTTTCGTTTGACAAGAGCGTGACTCGGCTAAATATTGTTGCTCAGATTAATACGCTTCATATCCGAAAAGTTTGATAGCTTTTTGTCAAGTTTTTTTTTTTTTTTTGTATAAGGTTGCGAGCAAAATGCATTCCAAGGAGCAAGCAATACGGAAAGTCGTTCGAGGCATGATGGCTAAAATGAATTGCAAAGCTAAGAATGGCGCGGTGTTTGACAAACTTGTCGAGATGCTAAAGAAAAAACTACGCGACATTGCCGAAGCCACAATAACTGGCGCCATGCTTGCAAGTCGCACTAGGCCCTGTTATTATGATGTGGAACGTACGTTCCGTTTGCTTGGCATTGAGGTTAGTGACCTACGGAAAGAGTATAACAAGAAGCGCAACGTTAAGGTGGACCCGCTAGCTAAAAAGGTATCCCCACCAATACCACAGCCTCCGGTGCAACTAAGTCATCCGGTGAACACGCCTGCCACTGCTAATCGCTCTCAGCAAGATGTGTATAACCAGATAAACGATACACCAATGGCATCAATAATTGGAAACTTTTCGCAGCTGTCACCACAGCAAAAGTTGCAACTTAGTCAATTGATCAAAGACCGTGGCATAACTCTTAGTGCCAAGCATGTTTGGAATACCCAAAAACCCATCACACGAATGGCATCCGCAGCTGTTAATAACAGAGACACAGCGCAAAGACAGAAACAGCTTCGCCTAAATCAATTGGCCAATGCTCGTGCCATTGCAATTGCTAATCATCAAGCTTTATATAATAGACAACACATGGCAACGATGAATTCAAGAGCCTTGATTTTGTCCAAACTGCAGCAAAAGCTTAAAATAAGTCAACTGGTCAAAGCGCGGGGCCATGCCAGAGCCAAGCAACAAACAATTTATAACCAACAAAATACTGCAACATTGGGACCGAGACCTTTTAATTTCTCCCAACTGACGCCACAGCAACAGTTGCAAATCAGTCAATTGGCCAAAGCGCGTGGCCTTACACTTGGTGCCCTGTCAAAAATGTATAATCAGAGAAGCAAAACACCCATGGGAACAACCGCTGTGAAGCTAGCACAACTGCGGCAGCAGCTGTATCTTGGTCAATTGAGCAACACACGTGGCATTGCTGTTAACCAAAAAAACTATATAGCAAAGGGACCAGGATCTGTACATTTGACCCCATTTATACCACAGCAACAGCTGCAACTAAGTCAATTGAGCCAGGGCGCAAGTGGCATCGATGTTGGTGTTGTGCAACCAGATACGAGTGACGGCAGTCGCTTTACACCAATGGGAAAAGGAGCGATGAGCTTATACAAACCAGAGCCACCCGAAGGTTTTCTGAAGCCGACGCCACAGATGGAAGCGAGTCGCTTTTGCTTGAGGCGACGCCATAAGGGACATATACCGAAATTTCTAGAGCCATTCCCGGCCGCACATTCCTACAAGAAGACGCCGCTGACCAGCGAGAAGGACACCAGCATGGACACTAAGCAGAAGCATCGTGCGCGGGTTAAGATAGAATATCAACAGAAGCTCATTGAAATGTCGAAGCGCAGACGTAAAATGATTTCGTTATTGGATTCGCCCACAACGAATCGTGTATTTTTAGTGCCTGCTCCGTATAAGCCCAAATGTCTGCCGGTCTACGTGACTGCACTTTTGCCACACAAAGGTGTGGATTTGACCATGATTTATGGAGATGCTGTGCATCTTTTATACGATGACGATAGTGATAGCGATGGTATAGATTCTGTTGATGATGACGTCTTCATGGCCTCGGATGGAAAGAATAAATTGAGGCAGATTCATCTTGATTCAGAAAACAAGAAGAAAGAGGCAAGTTTACAGTTGAGCTTTAAAAAGGAACCAAATGATTTGGGTGTGATGACAAACCACAAGCCGACAGAATGTGAGGTGAATCAAAAACAGAATGCGTTCAAATATGGGGTGGAGATAAAACAAGAACCAAGAGAATGTAGTCTGAAAACAAACCACAAGCCGACAGAATGTGAGGTGAATCAAAAACAGAATGCGTTCAAATATGGGGTGAAGATAAAACAAGAACCAAGAGAATTTAGTCTGAAGACAAACCAGCAGCCGAATGCAAGTGAGGTGAATCTAAACCAGAAAGCGATCAAATATGGGGTGAAGATAAAACAAGAACCAAAAGAATGTAGTCTGAAGACAAACCATAAGCCGAGGGAATGTGAGGTGAATTTCAAACAGATGATGATCCAATATGGGGTGAAGATAAAACCACTACCAAAACCATGTAGTCTGACGACAAACAATAAGCCGAGGGAATGTGAGGTGAATCAAAAACAGAATGCGTTCAAATATGGGGTGAAGATAAAACAAGAACCAAGAGAATTTAGTCTGAAGACAAACCAGCAGCCGAAAGCAAGTGAGGTGAATCTAAACCAGAAAGCGATCAAATATGGGGTGAAGATAAAACAAGAACCAAAAGAATGTAGTCTGAAGACAAACCAGCAGCCGAAAGCAAGTGAGGTGAATATAACACAGAAAGCGATCAAATTTGGGTTGAAGATAAAACAAGAACCAATAGAATTTAGTCCGAACAAAAAACAAGAACCAAAAAAATATGGTGTGAACAATATACCAGCACCAAAGGCATTCGGTATGAAGATTAAACAAGAACCAATCGAATTTGGTACGACGAGAACACTTAAACCGAGAGAGTGTAAGGTACAGAGAAAACAGGAACCGAAGCAATATGGGATGAAGATAAAACAGGAACCAAACCAATATGGGATAAAGATAAATCAAGAACCAAACCAATTTGGGGCCAAAAAACAGGAACCAATAAAATCTTGGGCCAACAAACAGGAACCAATAAAATCCTGGGCCAAGAAACAGGAACCAAAAAGGTCTGTGGCCAAGAAACAGGAACCAAAAAGGTCTGTGGCCAAGAAACAGGAACCAATAAAATCTGTGGCCAAGAAACAGGAACCAAAAAAATCTGTGGCCAAGAAACAGGAACCAATAAAATCTGTGGCCAAGAAACAGGAACCAAAAAGATCTGTGGCCAAGAAACAGGAACCAAAAAGGTCTGTGGCCAAGAAACAGGAACCAAAAAGGTCTGTGGCCAAGAAACAGGAACCAAAAAAATCTGTGGCCAAGAAACAGGAACCAAAAAAATCTGTGGCCAAGAAACAGGAACCAAAAAGAGCTGTGGCCAAGAAACAGGAACCAAAAAGAGCTGTGGCCAAGAAACAGGAACCAAAAAGAGCTGTGGCCAAGAAACAGGAACCAATAAAATCTGTGGCCAAGAAACAGGAACCAAAAAGGTCTGTGACCAAGAAACAGGAACCAAAAAAATCTGTGTCCAAGAAACAGGAACCAATAAAATCTGGGGCCAAGAAACAGGAACCACAAAAATCTGGGACAATGGTTAAACAGGAACCACAAAAATCTGGGACAATGGTTAAACAGGAACCAATGCGGTATGGTGGGACTTTAAAACAGAAACCGCAAGTTTTTGATGTTAAGACAAAACCAAATCCAATACCAAAACCAAATCCATTAGCGTTTAAGATAAAACAGGAACCGAAAGAATTTGGTGGAAGGATAAAACCGAATACGAGGCAATTTGGTTTGAAGATAAAAGAAGAATCAAAAGAATTTGTTGCGAAGATGAATCAGAAACCAAAACAAACTGGTGTGAAAAGAAAACTGGAACCAATCGAAGATGGGGAGAATATTGAACAGGACTCGAAGAAATTAAAACTGGATGCTAAAAAAAAACCGAAAAAAGGTTAAAACCAAAACTAAAAAGACAATGAATAAGAAATTGCTTCGTGAAGTAATGAGACGAAACGCAACGTAAGGAATAAACTTATGATTGTTACAACATTTTATGCAGTACATTTAAAAAGCTTTTGGTTGAATATATAACAGAAACAACTAGGAGCTCCAATTTAAATTACAACTGGAGATATGGTGGAAAATGAATTGTGGATTGATCAGCCGAAAACCATGTTTTAGAATAGATGTACACAGATGATTGTAACAATGTTTTATGTAATCAATTTAAATAACACACAAATTTAACCAATTCGTTAACTTATTTATGTTGAAGCTTTAGTATTTGTTAAAGAGCGTTTTCCAAAAGAGACGAGCAGGCAGCATAGTGTCACGTTTAGTGCAACTGGGATGCGTCAGTCTATAAGATATAAATAATGATTTGTAACTATTGCTGTTGATTCATTATCAGTTCGTTGAACTCACAGAAAGTGTGCACGCCTCAAGCGCTCCAAATAACCATCTGTTGCAACGGCTGGTAGAAATATCTTGCGCACAAGTTTCGGTACCTGCGGCAGCAGCTGTCGTGTTAACTTTAGATGAGTACTTGCCGCACTAGCCACCTCAAAGATGCACTCTTCGACACCTTTGTCGTCGCGCTCGCTGCGCAAAATGCGCTCCTGACTGACGCCGTGGCGCACCAGAACCTCGAGCGGTACACACACCGCTTGCTGACGTCCCGTATGGGGTATGGCACGCAGTAGCATTGCAATGCCCTGTGCCTTGCCCAAATGTGAGGCAGCATGATCAACTTGCATGTCCTGGACACCGCTAAGCTGCACTAGAAGATGTAAAAGCGATGAGCACGTCTGATCCGCATAGTCTTCCAGCTCGCGCACCGTCTCGAATGCCTGATTTGATGCACGTTCGCGAGCCGTAACAAGACGCCGCAAATATAACTTATTTAGCTTGGTTGTGCCCATGGTACGTCGCAGTTCACGCAGCACGGGCTGATCCTTCACATAGGACTTGTTAGCATCCGACTCAAAGCACTTGTCAATGGAGTCATACCAAAACTTGAGGCGTAATTTGGCTATTTGTGGTTCAGTAAGCTGCAAGGATTTGACCCTTATTTAGTATGTTGTTTGTGTCACATGCAAGTCGATTAAATAAAATACCTGAGCGCCAACAGAGCGAGAGATCTCCACATTGAAGGCGCGAAGTGCAAACGCCGCAGGACGCAGTTCCTTGGGAAGCAGCAGCGTGCTCAGATAGTTCTCATAGTCGTATTTTCTAGGTATTAATGATTAATTTATAAGCATTTTTATAGTCTTGTTCATTTGTAACTTACTGCACAAGGCCCATGCAATATTTGGCACCAAATTTGTCTTCTCTGCTGACGGGTTCGGCTGTGACATGCTGCGGCTTTTCAATGGCGGAACCGTGGCCAGTGCTAGTGCTGTTCACATTTCGGTTAATTAGCTGAAAGACATTGAATTGTCCAGAATTGCTATTTTGTAACAGGCGCCGCATTTGTTTATTTTTATTTGCATTTAACAGAGGTGCTCCTCAATAAACAGTGATGCTCCACACCACAATGCTGCCGAACGTGAATATGATCGGAAATGTTAAACAGAGATAATAAAATTAATTGTATTTTAATGTGCTCAAATTGTTACCCAGTTCAATATAACAATACATACATACTATTATATATATATATATATATATATAATAAGTGCTAAAGCCAACGTTCGAATGTTTAAAAATTTAGAAAATGGACCGACGATACCTATCGATGATTCGATGTATGACCTTTATGCAACTCTACAGCATAACACTCATCGCTGCTTTTCTTTTCTAGCCGCCATTCAAAAGAGTGTGTTTTGAGAACATTTTGTCGTAAATTTATAGTAAAGTGCATTAAAACCTAAACAAATACATTAAAACAAATTAAGACGGTAAGTACACTACCATGTGTAGCATATTTGTTTAATTACCTCTGTTAATTCGCTGATACTAGCCCGAGAGCAACAGCTACAGTTCGCTTAGTTGTTGACAAGCGTGTGTTTATTTATTTACATACATGTAAATGTACCTATACGTAGGAGAATTTATAAATATATGTTAAAAGCTAAATAGACTAGCTGATAACGATACAGAATCATACTATTTTATATTTTGTATTCATATACTACAAATATATGAATTCTTGTCAAACGCATGCCACCGTTGGCTGTGTTGTGTCCGTTGGGCTAAAGGTAACGACTTTACAATAAATACATTTGGCTAATGTTAAAAAAACGTGGCTAAATACTGCCAAACTTGCGTTAAGTTAATATAAAGCATTGCAATTTCTTTAAATGTGATCTGCAAGATCAATTAACAAGAAAATGCATTAACATTTAAGCAAAATATCAAAATTTTAGTGCAGAGCTGTCACCCAGTCGCAAAATGCAAAAATGTATCGTCGTTGTAAGACGGTATGACAACTCTAGCAATTAATCGACAATTTTTACCTCACGGTCGATATCTTCATTGCTTTTTTTTCTGTGCTCAGCAGATTTTCGTGTGCACTAAAAATAAAAATATAAATATATAGAAAAACAAATATAACGCATAAAGGATAAGTTCAAGTGATTGGTAAACGTGAACGCGTATGTGCATAAGTTTGATAAATCGATACAAAAAAAAATACATAAAAACGGAAAGTTAAAATATTCTGCGGAAACCCAATGAGCAAAATAGTATAAATACTCATGAAAAAACGCTAACAGTGATAGCAACAACAAAAAAAAAACCCCAACAAAAACAGCGTGCGTACGTATGTGTGTGCGTGTTGTAATTGAACGGATAGCGACAGCAACACACGGTGCCCAACTAAAAGCAAATATAACTACGGAGTGTATTCAAATAAGAATCGTGAGGCGTTAGCGACGTCGACGACATTCCATAACTGCGCTGCGTAACCAACACTAATTATTAGCACTAAAATGCAGCAGCAGCAACAATACATGGATCAGGATCAATAGCAAAGACACAACGGCATAACAACCTATAGCCAAGCGGCGAGGGAGGTGGGCAACACAATCACGCGCCAGCAATACGGAGCCCAACACAAAAAATGTTAGCTAAATGCTAAGTTATCTCCAATTATTATTTATTGGCGGGGTCTACACTGCGCTCTCTCTCCCTGTCTTTCTCTCTCTTTCTTTTTAACGTTACGTGTGTGTGTTAATTTTTGTGTGTTCTTTGAGTGTGTGTGTGTGCACCCCAATTGGACAGGCGTTTTAATTTTCATGTCTAAAATGCATACGCACGCCTCGTCAACCTATTAATTTAGCATATTATAAAATTGATGAGCGCTCTGCTCCATTTGTGGAGGCCGGTTAGCCATTAAACATATTGTATATTATTGTCTCAGTTGCTGCAGCTAATTGCCCGCCTGCTGCTGACGTACAAGCATATGCATATGTATTATGGTGTGTACATGTCTTTCCAGTCCGATCCGTCCACCCCGCTGTTTGTCCGGCACCGCAATTGGCACACTTGCGATTTACTTACACGATTGTTTTAGCCTTACTTTACTCAACTTTGCCGTTTTTATTTAATTTTTTGTTTTGCAAATTGTTTAGTTTCTTCATCCTGGTCACATATTGTTTGCCAAGAGGCGGGTGGGTTGGCTTGTGGCGCATTTTTTTTTTTGTTGTTTTTTGTATACCCCTCAAGGTTGTCTCCAGCAAGCGTCGCCTCAAATTGTATAACACAATTCTGTATTCGTGTGCGGCTGTGTTTATCTTTTGATATTCAATACTACGCTACTGGCTGCTCTCGCTCTCTTCGTCTTTTAAGTACAGTACAGTAAACTGTCGCTATAGTGTGTGTGTTTGTGTGTGCCACTAAGCTCAAACCAAAACATATGTTTTTTGTTTCATTGTTGTGAAACTTATATATACGTACATGTATATTGATTTATAAAGTCATTGTCTGGTCGGGAAAAGGCTTAAGCAATGTATCAGTAGTGCGGAGAACATATGACTCACATTCGCTTACATATTGTAAGCTATTATCATTATTTGTCTATTCGTCCTTGTGCCTGCATTTGTAAACAGTTTTGCTGGCCATAAAGTAGTTTATGCAAACACAGCTCGCAATTCAGAACGTAAACATGTCCGTTTTTCTTTGTCTTGCCCAAGTAAACATACATATTGTGTTTTAAAAAAGCTCATACTTAATTACCCGATGTATTTAATGACATATTAATGTATAATTCTAAAAATATATAAAGAGCAATTAGTGAGGTCATAAAATTTTCAAGATTAGCATTGACCAAAACAATCCGTTCGATATCAGGTCGCATTATCAGCTGGAATTTAGATATCTTTTCTGCTGCATAAGCAATTAATGGGTTTTTTTTTGAAGGTGCATCTTTTGTAAATTGTTTAATTAAATTTCAAATAAACATAGACGAAAGGTGTTTATTACAAATGTTTACTGTATGCATATGAAAACACACACACACAAGCACAAACACACGCGCACACACACAATGGCATCAAGTCACGCATTTCTGAGTGTAGCCCCGCCAAGCAGCAAGGTGGCACAATGTTTACTAATATAATTTTACAGAGAACAACAGCAACGATCGCGTCGAAACAGTTAAACCGAGAAGAAATTGATCGAAAAAAACATAAAAGGAACAGCGAAAACATACAGGGAGTCAGCGTAGGAGTTGGAGTAGGAGTTGGTGTTACGTGGTTGGTGGTACTTTCGACCATAGAACCATGGTGAGTACGAATCTGGTTGTGCCCGTGGTGCTATGGGGACCAACAGCGCCCACCCACTGCATATCAAGCGTATTCCTATCGGATGATCAATGCACACTGGTCACCGGCTGCTACGATGGACAGATATGCCTGTGGCAAGTAGAGCCAGCGACATTAAAGATGTCACCACGCTGCCTGCTGGTGGGACACTCTGCACCAGTGTTGTGCCTGGTGCGTGCCTCCTTGCTGCCAGAGAATAACTTTCTGGTCAGTTCATCGGAGAATGGTGAGATGTGCACCTGGGATCTGATCGATGGCAAATGCACCGAGGCTGTCAAATTGCCACAGGTGCACACACATATCCAAAGCTATCACACGGCAAATAGCGAGGATGTGCGTCTCTTTTGCATTGGCTACTATGCCGAAATCATGGTTATGGATCCATTTAGTCTGGAGGTCATCTATGTGCTCAGCTCCAAGGTGAAACCGGATTGGATCTCAGCCATACACGTGCTGCGGCCGATGCGTCGCAAAGATGATGTTGTCCTAGCTATTACCACCACCGGCACCGTCAAAGTCTGGACCCTGACAGGCAATGAGAACAAGCATGCGGAGCCCATCTATGAGAACGAATCGAAAGAGATCCGTTGCCTCAATGCCATCACCATGAATTGTTGTGCACAAAATCAGCGCACAGTTCTTCTCGTCTGCACCAAATACTGGCAGATCTATGATGCCGGCGACTTCACCGTCCTCTGCTCTGTTATAGCGCCAGCTCGTGAACGTTGGCAGGGTGGTGATTTCATAACGTCGGATCGTGTTATGCTGTGGACGGATGAGGGAAAAGGCTATTTGTATAAGCTGCCCGCCAATTGTATACCGGACAACAAGGAGTTCCACTCAAAGAGCGTCGTTCGGGATGCACCATATTTGTACTATGTGCTACAGCATGCTGGCGATAAAGTTCTGTCCTGCCCGCCAGCCATGAAGCTCTTAACAGGATTACAGCCACATTTTTTGCTGCGCGGCGACTCGGAAGGTTATATATCCGTATGGAATGTGCCGGAGGTGCCGTTGGATAATATAAGCATATTGCAGGCCAAACAAATGCCGCCACGCATACAGAAGCCGCATGTATGCACCTCCCTGGTGGAGGCATGGTCGATTATGGATCCACCGCCGGTGGGCATTCTAGATCAACTGTCTCGAATCACAGAGTCACCGGTGAAGCTAACATCGAGCATTTATTTGCCACAGCAGAGTCGTTTGGTGATTGGACGCGAGGATGGCAGCATTGTCATTGTGCCAGCCACACAAACGGTCATGATGCAGTTGCTCGTGGGCATTAAGCAGAACTTTAGCGATTGGCCATCACATCAGATACTTTATGGACATCGTGGACGCGTTAATTGCCTGCTCTGCCCATCTATGGTGCATCCACGCTATGAAAAATCCCATCTGCTGTCAGGTGGCATCGATTTTGCTGTCTGCTTATGGGACCTGTATAGTGGCAGTCTGTTGCATCGCTTCTGTGTGCATGCTGGAGAAATAACACAGCTGCTGGTGCCGCCAGAGAGTTGCAGTCCACGCATACTTAAGTGTATTTGCTCCGTGGCATCGGATCATTCTGTCACCTTGGTCAGTTTGCAGGAACGCAAATGTGTTACACTTGCTAGTCGTCATTTGTTTCCTGTGGTAACCATTAAGTGGCGTCCCTTGGATGACTTTCTCATTGTGGGCTGTTCCGATGGCAGCGTTTATGTGTGGCAAATGGAAACAGGTCATCTGGATCGTGTGCTTCATGGCATGCTCGCCGAAGAGGTGCTGTCTGCCTGTGATGAACAGGCTCTGGAGGAAGGTGGCAGTGGTTCAGGCACCAGTGGTAGTGCTGCCAACTCGGCCAGTGAAATGGGCATGGCCAATCCGGCGGTGCATTTCTTCCGTGGTCTGAAGTCACGCAATATGAATGCCATACGGCATGCCACACAGCGTGGCATACATCAGTTGCAGCAGCTTCAGGGTCACAATCAGGGAAACTTTGATTTCCTTATGAAGCATCGCAGTAATCCGTTGGTCATCCAGGGTCTGCGTACCAATCCCAAAGATGCAGAAAGTCACATACTTTTCTTTGATATTGAGGGTTTAATCTTTGAACTGCACAGCGAGGAATATGCACAGATGACACCGGCAACGCTGGAGGCGCTTGGTGTACATCTGCAGCATCCCAAGGATGGCAAATCGATGCATATTGATGCCAGCAAGAAGATCGGTGACTTCTTTAGCAAAGTCAAGAACAAGGCAGTCGACGTCGAGAAGATTCTCAAGGACAAGGACAAGCATGGACTGGTGCAAAAGTTCAAAGAGAAGACAGAAATTGTCGAGAAGAAGGTACAGGCCAAGGTGGAGAGTCTCCAGAAGGCTGTCGAAACGCACGAGGAGCAGCCGCAAGATCTAAAAAGTAAAATTGCATCCAAAATGGAAGTGACACATGTCATGGAAGTTGCCCAGTTATTGCTCTCACTACTGCATTCCTGGGGTCTTGACCCGCATCTGGATAAGGTGTGTGAATCCCAATTGGGCTTGCTGCGTCCCATTGTGCCCATATCGTATGGTGTACTCTCCAAAGCCGGCTACATGTCGCTGCTGCTGCCGACCTGGCAAAATAACTATGCCATACCACCGGGACTGCAGTTGCCCTCCAGTTCAAAGAAGCGTCCCCTGCCGGAGGAGCTGCAGCGTCTTGAGCATCTGACAGCTATATTCACATCACGTTTGCACTGGGAGCTGAGCACTACACTCACCTCAAATCACATACTGGCCCTGGTAGCCATGTCCAATACGCTGATGTCGATGAGTGCCGCCTCATTTCTGCCGGATAGCGAGAAGCACAAGAAGCTGCAACGTTTGGCCCAACGTGCCGAATCGACGCTCAGTAATGAGGAAGAGCGCGAGGAGCTACTCGCCCATCACACCTCACAGATCAAGCAAGGCTGGAGTCTGTTGTCGACGCATCATTGCTTCCTGCTGCCCGACAAGATTGAGGCGCTAGAGCCAAAGAAGTTTAAGCGTCCGCAGGTCGAGATGATGGTCAAGCGTTGGCAGCATCATTGCATTGAGATACGCGAGGCAGCCCAACAGATATTGCTTGGTGAATTAACACGTATGGGCAAGAAGGGACGCAAACAACTGGTGGAGAGCTGGGCACAATATCTGCCACTGTACACGCACACGGAACCCATTGTGAATGCCCAGCAGGTGGCGGCAATGACCAACAATCAGGCTGGCGGTGGTGCTGGTGGCTCCGGTGGCGGTGGTAGTGGTGGTGTTGGCTCTATGGGCAACGGTAGCGGCTCCATGTCATCGGGTGCAGCTGGTGTAGGTGTTGGTGGCGTCAATACCGCTGGTGGATCTGCCGATCCACAGGACGAGGACTATGAGGAGGAAGAGGAGGAGATCATACGCAAGCCGTCCAGTCTATCGGAATTGAAACGTAAACAGACAACAGCAGTCATTCTGCTGGGCGTAATTGGTGCCGAATTCGGTCAGGATATATCACAGGAGTCACCCAATCATCGCGGCAGCATTGGAAACGCAAGTCATACAAGTAATGAAAGACGCAAATCCTCCTCGGTTGTCGAAGGCTTTGGCATTGCCAATAATCTAGCCCGACTTACCTCAATGGCACTGGCCCATCTGCTGTATGCCCCACCGTCACCAAAGTTGCCCCAGTATACGCCATTACGTCGGGCAGCAATTGATTTGTTGGGACGCGGCTTCACGGTCTGGGAACCGTATTTGGATGTGTCAAAGGTGCTGCTTGGACTGTTGGAAATCTCGTGCGAAGGCAAATCGGTGCCCAACTTGAACTATAAGCTGCCATTGACACCACAAGCGGATGCCTGTCGTACTGCTAGGCATGCATTGCGTCTTATAGCAACGGCTAGGCCTGCGGCGTTTATAACGACCATGGCTCGGGAGGTGGCACGTTACAATACAATGCAACAGAATGCACAATCCATCAATACACCGTTGACCCAATCGGTGCTGTTCAAGGCCAAGAGTGAGATACTGCAGTGCGTTGAGATGTTAATTGATAAAATGCAATCGGAAATTGCCGGTCTGCTGGTGGAGGTAATGGATATAGCGCTACATTGTGTCGATAGCAATGAGTTGAAGAGTCGCGGCTTGGCCGAACTATGCCCGGCCATCTGTAAGTTCAATCAAATCTCGCATTGTGCACAGACTCGACGCATTGCTGTCGGCGCCAATAGCGGCAATTTGGCCATATATGAGCTTAGGCAAAACAAATGCCAGATGATACCAGCTCATACGCATCCAATAACATCATTGGCCTTCTCGCCCGATGGCAAATATCTGGTGTCATATTCGTGTGCCGAGAATCGTTTGTCCTTCTGGCAGACCAGCACTGGCATGTTTGGACTGGGACAGTCGCAGACGCGCTGCACCAAAGGCTATTCAACGGCACCCATACCGGATGTCTCGCGTCTAAATCCGATGCGTTTGGCCAAGCTGGTTTGGATTAACAATCGCGTAGTTACGCTCATGCTGGCAGATGGCTCTGAGACGCGATTCAATGTCTAAATATAATGGTAACAACAGCAATAGCAACAAAAAATAACGGAAACAAGCGAGTGAGCGAAGAAAAAAAAACAACGAGTTTCATCTTATCGATTTATCGATGTGCAATATATCGATAGCGAAGTCAACGTCGCAACGTTAGGCCACATACTGAGCAGCCGAGCTGCATACTATTTCAGGCAATCAACAACGCGGACTTCAAAAGCGAGCGACACGATCATCAACTGAAAACAGCAACAATAAATAGACAAAAATAATATTATGAAACTAACAAAATATTAGAAAAACTTTATATAGTATAAATAATTACATACACACACAAGCAAACACAATACAAAACAAACAACTAAAATACGGGAGTCATTATAATAACTGGCAAACCCAATAAAAAAAAAAACATCTGTTATTTATTATGTATAAAAAAATATATATATGTATACCATAAATATTTGTATTTGCATATGTATTTTAAATGTATTTTGTGCGGTTTTAAAAAATTTTTTTTCTTGTTTCATAAAACAAAAATCCAAAAAAAAAATATACAAAAATCCAAAATAGCACTTAAAACAAAAAACCTTTTTCGAAAACCAAAATAATTAATTCACATCATGTAAACACTATAAAGTGATTTGTTTCTTGTTAATTTTTTCTTTTAATATGTTTTTTAATATTTTTTTGGCGGAATTCAGAACGTCGCTGTTTAAATATTTATGTAATGCGTGTATTTGTTACAAAAAAACACGTGAGAACATACACACACAAAGAAATTATAAACTATATAAAAACAATTTAGGACTTCAACAAAATATCCATTTACAAAAAAAATGTTTAAACCAAATGGAATTGAAAGCAAAAAAAAAAAAACATTAAAAAACAAAAATCAAATGCACACAAAGATTAAATGCTGTTATTACTACATATGCTATTATAAATATTACTATTATAATTAAAATTATTATTATTGATATTGATATTTGTTATGCCTAATGTATTGTTATTATCTATCTACAACTATTTAAACGAAAAGAAACAAAAAACATGTATTGCGCACTATTGCTACTAAAAAGTGAGAAAATGGAAAATCTTTAAGAAAAAATAAATATTATAATTTCTTTTGTATTTATAAAAGTTAGCTAATTAAATTTTCCTTCCATTATTATTTGTTTTTTTGCTTAATCATTTTCTATACGATTTGCAATTTGTGAGCTCTAAAGTTAAACATTAAACTAATGTATTTCAAAATGTCAACTACTTAAAAGTTATATGAAATTTAAAAACAAATGCTTAGCAATATTACACACACACTCACGCACAGGTGTGTCTGTACTTTACCTGTATTTATATATGTATGTTTGTATAGCTAAACACACAAACACATACACGATATATATCTATAAAAAAACATGAGATAAATAAATTGTATTTGTGCTTAATATAAATTACAAATATTGTATATGTATGTATGTATATTCGAGGTCCTTCAATCAAAGTATTACACACTAAATATATAAAAAAAAAATATATATATATATACATGCAACAAATAAAGTCAACCAAGCATAAACGCAATGGTGTCTCTTACTAATAATTAAATGCGAAATTGTAGAAATTAATTCGAGTATAACCGTGCCGAGTTAAGCATTTAGGCAAAATAAGAAAGTCATCGATGTTAAGTGGATAAGGTTAGTTTTTTTTATTTATTTTAATAATTGTGCTGGGAAAGTAGCTGGTACAGGAGCAGCTGCACTTAAATGCGCCCAAAAAGTCCTCAAACCGCAGCTACCTTCAGTTGCTCCCTATGTGTGGTCGTCAAACGTTGGGCTTTCTTTCATAGATGACAATGCTTGAACCAGATGAGGAGTCATCGCATGCAATGTCATAACGGCGGTCATATTGAACGCGGGGGCAATCTGCATCAGAATCCGATCCAGAGGTTGATTGGGATTCCTCTGATGGGGATGTGTGCTTTCGCTTCAGCGACTTCTTTTTCGGTTCTTCGACCTCATCAACATGGTCACCGGCGGCTTTATTTATATCCATTGGAGTTTCAGACATTCTCAACAGCAAATAAAAATTTTATTTTGTGTGATTTTTGAAGAGAAATAATGTATTTTATTTGTGCTTTTACTCGTTTGGGTTTCGAATGCAAAATGATTTTTTCTACGACAGTTGTCAGTGTCATGTGTCAGTTAAATTTGCAGGGCTAACTTGGTGGACTTGGTAGCACTACAAAAAAGTGCTGCCAAGTATTTAAATCAATTGAGGTTATGTGACTGCTTGTTTTAACCTGTAATAAGCTACAAAATAATCTAATATGCTTCGAAAAATGAAGAAAAAAAACCACAATAAGTTCTAAGTAAAATTTAATTTATTATTGTCGTTTTGTTAGCTTTAAAGTAGCCGGTACAGGTGCAAGTTTGTGTTTTTTTTGGCAAGAGCATGTCCTCAATCCAGCAGCTACCTTCCAGTTGTTATGTCCAAAAATCATTCGTTTTTGTTTTCTGTATTTTTATCAACGCTAAAAAAGGTGGAGCTATCACTATCATCGCTTTTCTCACTTTCACGCTCGTCGTCTGTGGAGCTCATATCACTTTCATCCTCAGTGGTTAAATCTGACTCCAGTTTCTTTAAAAACTGCTTCTTTTGCTCTTCGTCAGGTTGGTTTCCGCCTTTGGCTTTGGTTGGCTTGATGGGCGAGTCAGACATTGTTATTCTCTTTTTTTTCGAATTTAGGTTAGGTGAACACAAAACACGTGATTTTGTTTTAAAACCCAGCAAAAAGCAGATCAAAAAAACTTGAAATAGAATTCTAGGAATCTAATTTTTGCTTTACAATGCTGCAAATATTAAAAAAAGAGTCTTTATACTCAAAATGCCAAACCAAAAAAAAAAAATGAAAAAAAATTAAGATGAAAAATTATTGGCAAAATGAAAGTTGAACTTTTCCCCTAGTTGTTGCTCGTCCTGATAACACAATGAAAGTGAATAAAAGTTGCTGACAACGCTTGACACGTTACAAATAAGGCTGCTGTGCTTTCTGTCAAGACAGTGCTGCCAGACTGCTTAAGTAAATAAGGTTGCATTCCTGCCTGAATGTTCTAGTTGTTTTTTTCTTACTCTTTCTTTTTATATGTTTTGTTCCTCTTACTCTTTCCGTATGTTTTCTATATGCTTAAACACTTGATTGATTGCGTTTTGAAATATTTTTATAGCAATAGCTCGTTGGCAAAGATGCCCGAAACGGAGACAAGAACAACTAGCAATCGTGGCAGGCCCAGAAAGTCGGTTGCTGCATTGCGCAAGATCGCACGCGAGTCCAATGATGATGACGAAGTGTTAGATGCCAACGCTAAAGCTCAATCCACAAGCACGAAACAGAGCGAAAGTGAAAAGAAGCAAACTGATCAGGATATTGAAGAGGAGGCAGTGGGTAAAATGGTTGAGCATGTGCTCGACGAGAATGAAGATGATGCTGACGACGCTGCTGGGGAGCCGGACAGTAATGAGCCAAGTGAACCAGAAGAGCAAGTAGAGCCCCCTGCATTTAGTCTGGCTACGCTTGGATTACAACGTGTGGGCAGTGCCCCGCCTCCAAAACCCAAGGCCCAAAAAACTCAAATCCTTGTACTAAATGCACGTGGAATGCCGGCAAGAAAACGAAAACGAAATCCGTTGTTCTATGATGAGAACATCATTAACGATGACAAGCCTTTGCGTGTAAGCCTAGCGCCCAAGAAGCCAACGACTCGGGGATCCGGCGACAGTCCTGGCAAAATGCAAACGACACCCTCAAAGGTTCTAAAAAAGCGAAAAGGTGTCGTCTCACGATATATGCGCTCAAATGATGGCAACATAGCCTCCACCTCTCACTCCCCGAGTGGCGATGTAGAGGTAACATCAGCTGGCAAGCCCAGAAAGCTATCGGGCAAGCAGCAAGCGACATCTGCATCGGGATCCAAGGGTCAACAGATGCCGCAACAACAAGGCCATCTGCGTCCTGGTCGCAATAGTACCATTAGTGGCAGCAAGAGGCATGCTGCTGCGGCTGCTGTTGCCGCTGCCGAGGATGTGGCCCGGAAGGCCGAGGCAAGCGCAGTGGCCAACAAACGTTTGGGTCTAGCAATCGGACAGCGTTTGCGCAATCTGCTCAAGCTGCCCAAGGCGCACAAGTGGGCCATTGCCGAATGGTTCTACTCGTACATTGATAAGCCGCTCTTTGATTGCAAATCCGAGTTTATGAATCATGTGAGCGAGCTGGCGCCGCGTCTGGGCACCCGCAACTTAAATCGGCACGAATGGGTGAGCATTCGACGTCGCATGGGACGTCCACGACGATGTTCGGCCGCCTTTTTTGACGAAGAACGGCGAGAGCTAGAGCGAAAACGTCAGCTGATACGTACGCTGCAATCCCGAAAGCCTGGCGAGTTCAAAGACTCAATGCTGCTGTCGGATATGCCAGAGAAGATACCGATGCCATTGCCATTGGGCACCAAGGTGACGGCACGTTTGCGTAAGCCGCAGGACGGCATCTTTGCGGGCACTGTTGCCGCCTACGATTCAATGAATTCAGAATATCGTGTGACATTTGAGCGACCCGGTTTGGGAACACAGTCCATACCGGACTATGAGATTGTGTCGGAGAACTTTCATGAGATGTTGCCACTGCATAGTTTCACCAAAGATTTTCGTCCAAATTTGATAAGCATCTATCAAACGAACAATCTGGGCTATACCACAAATTTGGGCTTTACCACCAATTTGGCCAACTGCTTGCATAGCAAACGTAATCCACTTGGCGCCAACGCTGCCAACCTAAATAGTCAACAACAGCAAACAGTAATGACGCCCCAAAAGAACTTGGTCAACAATAATGCGGCGGCACGCAATGCGCTCAGCATGAAGCTGAACAAGAGTGATCCACTGTTGGGACAGGATGCCATGGGTGAGAGTCCAATGCGGCATCAGCTGGTGCGTCATCATGGCTATTCCATGGAGCTGCTCGAACATCTGGTACTGCTGCAAAACTTTATTGCACAGAAAGAGTCGAAAATTGAACGGCTGGCCGAAATGAACAGCATGGCTGAGCTGGCCATGGCCGAGGAGTCGGGTGAACACAATCGTCAACAATTGCGCATTAATTTTCAGCGTCGCTATGCCTCCAACATAATGTCGATTGAGCGTATCAATTGCTATCTAGGCTATGAGCTAACTAAGGTGCAAGAGCTATCGAGTAGCCTAACCCGAAATCCCAATCTTCAGGCCATGATATCGCCGACACTGTTACGTGAAGAGTGTCGGGCAAGGGCCAGTCGAACGGTCGATGAGATGAACAATGGTGTTATCAAAAGTGACCGCATGTTGAATCTACTAAAGAATCTAACCACATTGCTAATTGTCACGCAGAATTTGGATAGCGATTGGGATGCGGAGCAGGTAAAGAAAGTGCTAGATGGTTGCATGGAGGAGGTGCGCAGTAATCTTGTTTGCCCCAAGAATGCCGAAGTCTTTCGTAAATCCGTGCAGGAGCCCATCGAACAGATTGCCATTGTCATCAATCGGAATGTTAAGGAGCGCAGTTTTAGTCAGGATAAGTCCGCGACACAACCAAAGACACCCAAATCGGATGGAGCTGAATGTGCTAGCGAAAAATCATCCCCAGTATCTTTGGACAACGAGAAGAAGCGAGATAAACCTGAAAGTGCAAAGGAGAAATCGAAACAGCTTGTTGAATCTGATGTTGAGCCCATGGAAATGGATAGTGAAACGGAAGACGATGCCAATATTGAAAAGCAAAAAAAGCCCACTGACGACGATATAGAAGACGATGCTGATGCTGATCCGGATCTTGATGCAAGCGCAGATGCCGATGCGGATGATTCCGATGCTGATGGCGAAAAGGTTGATAAACCAACGGCTGATAAAGTAGAAGAACACACCGAGGACACACAAATTACGATTGAATCGATGAAAGAGTCGGATGATGAGAGTCAATCGCATGATGAAAAAGATGATGACAAGGACGATATGATTAAAATAATAAATGCGGAAAATGCTTCAGATGACTCACACCAGGAGTTCATATTTGAAACAAACGAGTGACAAGTTCGGCTTGGCGACAAAACAAATATCGAGTAGTGAGTGTTAATTAAGCCTAAGATACTTACAAGTTTTACCATATTAATATCCTTCAAGCATGTAATGACGTCGTTCTCATAAACGTAAAAAAAAAATTATATAATATACATATATATATGTATATAATCACCAACAAACATAGTTAGTGGGAAAATTGTTTAAATTTTAATTAGTAATCCAATTTTTTTTTTTTTTTTCAAATTTGCCCATCGATGAATTACGACCCAGTCATCCCTAATATATATTAGTTTACGCGCATATGATTAATTATGTTTGTCTTTTATATGATTAGCAGAGTTAGGATAACTAACAGCTAAAATATCTTAAGATTGTATAATGCTATCTATTAACTATAATCATATATATATTTTTCATTTATAATACCCTGTACCCAATGAATTTTCATCCTCAAACTGAAGTCAAATATTGTTTTAAGTAGCCATTTTTATAAAATAGAGATTGTATATTATTTAATATTTTTCTGTTTACTTTAGCCCAATTGTATTATTGATCCACAAAAAAGCCAGTTAAATTATTATCTTTCGGTCTTTCTATATCATAGTGGATCTCAAAAGTTTAAATTGCAATATATATCAATAATAATAAAATGTCTTTAGTGCAAATATACAAATTCGTACAAATTATGAAATGCATCGGGTACAGTGTATCTGCTAGTCGAGTTCTTCGGCTAGATATCTTTTAATTGTTTACACTAGTTTTTATTTAGTTCACATTATACATTTTGAGTGCAAATTTTCGAGTGTTTCGCAATAAAAAGTTGTAACCAAAAAAAAAACAATATTTTTTTTTTTGGGGTATTTATTCAGGTAAATAGCTCACATTTTAGTAAAACAACGAGAAAGTGTTGAGAGGCCGGACGTTTATTCTTAATTGTCATCGGCATCATCATCGTCTTCATCTTCACTTGATTGATTTAACCAGTTAACCAGTTTGGCAAGACTTTGCCGCAATGTTGCCTGCTCTGTAACATCCAGTTGCTTGTACCAGGCGTGGATGGCATCCTCACTGACAAAGTCCTTGTCGTATAGGTAATGTACTATCTGAGAGATCTTCTCACGCACCAGCTTGTTCTCCTCACATATGTCCTACAAATGTAAAACAAAACATTATTTATTTTGTAAGAAATTAACTTAAATTATACTTTGTGCATACCTCCAAAGCCTTCAGGCAATCCAACATGGCATCTTCGCTTTTAATGTAGTTGGAGACAACAGGTCCCAGCTGTTTAAATGCAGCATTGATGGCCACCATAACATTATCGTTAGCCGGTTCGATAATACTCTCCATGCCGAAGACAGCTTTGACCACATTAAAATTGACTTCCTTCAGGGACATGTTGTATGCATAACGTGAGGAGTTGATTTCTAGTATAAGGAAATCCGGATTGGACTTCTCGCGAAAGCCGCGTGTTAACGAATCAATAACCTCCGACAAAAAGACTGCAAGGCAATAACATAGATAGTTTGAATAACAAATAATATGGCGATGAATTTCGGGTGAATTCTAACTATTTGTGTCATCGGGCAGCGGCGTTGCCACGCGGGATTCGTCATCATCCTCATCGTCGCTAGAGTAACTGCAATCACTGTCATTGTTTGACAAAGGTTGCACTTCACACATTTTCGGTATGCAGAGAGTAATTGACTGCGGCATCAAATTGTCATCGCCATCTGAATCATCGGGATCGCCGGTTGTTAAATCACTGATAATGTAGGCATCCTTTCCAAGAGCCTCCAGCTCAACTGTGACTTGAAATTAACAATTTAAAAGCTTGCGTACGTAAACAAGTATAGGAAAATACTTACGCACTTCATTCTGCTCAGTTCGCTGAGTGCTAGGTGAACTGGTGACCAGTTTGTCGGCCAGCGTTGTGTTGGCTGGTAGAATGCATTTGGCACCTAGAACACAGCCAGCTGTTATGGAACAATTCGTATTTATGACGGCATCGGAGCCAATGACGCAATGCCGCAGCTGACAATTGTCGTGTACAGTCACATTGGCCATTAGGAAGACATTGTTGAGCTGACAGTTCTTGCCGATGCGACAATTTGCGCCAATAACACTGCAGCTAATTGTGGTGCCTGCATCCACATGACTGCCAGCTTGAACTACAACATTCTCCTGCAGTGCAACTTTAGAAACATTGGCATCGTGACTCTTGTATATGTTATCCTTGTGAAACACGTATTGCTGCTGCAGCTTATAAACGCCCATGTCAGGCACCAGCGGATATGCCCAGCGGCTTATAATGTCGCGGCTTACCAGCTGATATGAAAGCCAATTGTTAACCTTGTGTGCATACTGTGCCGGTGGCAACAGTGACACATAGATGCGACTGTCAAGCAGCTCCTCATTGATCAATAGACCACGCACAAAATCATCCCGCGTCTGGAAGTCAAAGTTATCGCTGAATAGCGACAGCATTGATGGCGAACCAATCGCCATCTGTGGATCCATCAGATTATGATGTAGCGTAACACACGAATTGTTTAGGAACACATCGAGCGGGATCTGATAACGCGACTCCTTGTGGCTTATGCGCAGCCGCTGATGGTAATGCAGCCGTGCATTTTGCTTGTCAACGGCAACAAGCAGCTCATTGCCAGTGCGTTCAGTTCCGCTGGCGCACTCCTTAAACACCAGCGTGGCAGCCGTGCCCTTATCAAACTTTGCCGTGCGCTTATGCTGCTCCAGCACTGGCCGCAGATCTGCATTTGTCACCGTGTCCGCTCCTAGTAGTATAAAATTGCCGCGTATAAGCGCCTTGGCGTCCAGATCACGCATTGCATCGCCAAAGCAACGACAACCTTCGCCGCCAATTACATGAACGGTCATTTTAAATGACCAGGACGCATATGTTGCTATGCCTTGTCTGCAAGAAGACATTGATACAAATAATATATAATAATATAATTTTGCCATCTAGACAATCTTATAAAGTTGCATGACGATATATTTGGGTATACTCACTTGATGTGGTCCCGAATATCCTGCAAATAGAGGCTGGCGTAGACGAATACTTCCTCAACGCCACTGCGATTGAGCGCAATCAATGCATAGTCCAACATGCTAACATTAACCAGCGGAAGCAGCGCCTATTAAGAAATGTATAATTGCATGTATATAAATTAAATATTCCAGCAACGTGCATGGCCAACACAACAATTCATAAGTTGTTGTCTCTACTTACCGTAGAGCCTTCATCGGACAGAGGTTTGAAGTTCCATACATTATTGTCGGCTATAAGAACCGCCTGGACGATTTCCTTTTGAAATTGTGACATATTATTTCGAAAATAAAGCCGCAAATCCAATTGCGTGCGAATGTAACGAAATTAAAGCTGCTTGCTGCTCTATTAATATCTTTCGCAGCACTGTCAGCTGACAGTGTTGGCAAACAAATGCATTCTATAGCGTTGCAGCCCTGTTTTGGATTACGCTAAAAGTTCAGCTGTTGACGTTGGTTTTATAGCTGCTTGGATGGAATGCTTGTGCATGCCACAAATTTTTATTGTTATTGTTGGTGTTTTTGTTGTTGTTATATTCCATGCGGATACATAATTGATATGTAATGATATTTAGCATTTTGATACAAAGTGAGTAATGTGAAGTGGTGTAAAACAAGCGCGAATATCAATAAAATGCAACCAAAATCGAAAACTGAATTACAATTATCGTCATCGCCAATAGCCGTTTGTTCTATGAATAAGTGACTGCGGTTATGTATGTGTGTGTGCGCTTG
This sequence comes from Scaptomyza caliginosa, assembly GCA_035044725.1. NCBI lineage: Eukaryota > Metazoa > Arthropoda > Insecta > Diptera > Drosophilidae > Scaptomyza > Scaptomyza caliginosa. Next base: position 649,592 of record JAWNNR010000482.1, read on the forward strand.
TAAAAAACTATACCCGCCCACACCCACCATTCCAAAACAGTTAAAGCAAATACCAAAAGAGAAAAAAACCAACCGAAACGTGCAAAACAAAAACGCTTACAAATATTAAAACCATCTATGTTCTCTTCCTTGAAATCGGTCTCGGTAATTGTCTGCAAAAAGAAAAGAAAAACAACACACCAAATCGCTGCTGTCGTCACTAGCAGTGGCATGCGAGCGCTTGCGTTAACTAAAAATAGCCTATGAAGAGACATAACAAAAATTGCCAGCACAATCCATAATATCGGAACTACCATCCAGTATTATTCTACATTCCATCCGCCTAGCTCAATAATAACAAAAACAAACAGCAAAACCCGCTTAACAGCTAAAGAAAAAAAAACCAAACAGAAAGGCCGCTAAATCATGGAACGCGGGAACGCTGATGCGAACGCCGCAGCTGCAACTGCAACTCCAGAGAGATCAACAATTAATATCGTACAGCAACGTTTCAAGGCAGACGAGACGGTTCATCTGGTAAGTTAAATCCATTCATGTTCATGGCTGATGATTATTCGATTCGATGCCATAATTATTTGCATCACATTTCTCCATGTGTGATTCTATGTATCCGGTAAATTTGATATGTGTTTTTATGTGTAGTAAATGGACCTTGGGGTCACCAGATAACATTGTGTCAAGTTTTCGATATCTCATTCGGGCGATAATCGGCTGCTGCCTTCAAGCGAAATTGGCAGATAACATTTATATATGTAAATTCTGTATTGTTTTTCTGTTCTTTGCAGATCTTCGAGGCATATCAAATCAAGGGACAGGAACATGTTGAGGGTCTGTTGACATTGGTGTCATCAGCATCGGGCGGCACATATGCCATCATATCCTTCTCACTCCTGCGCACCCCACTGACTGCAAGCAATGAGCTTAAAATCAATAAAGTATTCGCAATTAACAAAAGTTTCCAACTGACGACGGGTAGGTTGAACATTCAACAATTGTGTGTGCACAGTAACTTTGCATATGTTGTAAGTTTTACAGATTCCAAAGGATCCATAACGCAGCAACAGTTTGATTTATCATCGGACGATGACAGGCCAAGCAAATATTACTATCATCCCATCAGAACGGAACTGGGGGCGGTCGATTTTAATGAATTCTGTGCGAAAATTAATTCCTGCAAGAAAACAATGTGGGAGGCCGAAATGCCATCGGAAATGACGCTTAACTTTCGATGGCTGGACGATTATCGTGAGATTGGTGAAGTCAAGCAAGAAATGAAGAAGCGCGAGAGCCAATACATTGTGTATAAGGATATTACGTAAGTGAGCTTACAATCAGGCAATTAAACCCATTTGCTCACGCACAATCTGTTGGTATTCATTTTTGTAGCGTTTACTGTGCCACATGGAACGTTAATAATCGGCCCTGCTGGGATAATTCGCTACGCCCTTGGCTGGCACGCAGCGAGAAGGCGCCCGATATATATGCAATTGGATTACAGGAACTGTATACAACGGCCAAGGCAATGATTAATGGCAATCAAATACAAATGTATGCCGCACAGTGGATGTAAGTGAACAATTGAATAGAACCCTTTGGTTACCAAAAAGTTAATATATTTGTATTCCCTCCACAGAGGCAAGATGCTGGAGAGCGTGCACGAAGGTGTGGATTATGTGGAGCTGCAATCGGTGCGCTTATCCGGCATTATGTTAACAGTCATTGTGCGCAAGCAGTTGCGGCAACATATATTGCGCTGTCGCGTTAATTCGGTGGCACGCGGCATGTTCAATGCGTTTGGCAATAAGGGCGGCGTGGCAGTCAGTCTGCAGCTATATGAAGCAAACATATGCTTTATCAATTCACATTTGGCCGCCCATATGACGTACGTGGCGGAGCGTAATGATGACTACAAAGCCATTGAGGATGGCATGCGCTTTGAGGAGAATGGTCTGCAACTACGCACCATCAACGATCATGAGTAAGAGCTGATAAAAAAATAACAATAATAATAATAATCTAATACTCTTTAACAATTGTAGTCACATCTTTTGGCTGGGAGATCTAAACTATCGCATCCAGGAGCCAAATGGACAACAACGCCCGGGGCCAATGTGCGATGCGCAAACATTTGAGCTGCTCATGCAATATGATCAGTTGCGCGTGGAGATGTCACACGACAGATGCTTTAAGGGCTATACGGAGGGTGAAATCAAGTTTGCGCCCACCTATAAATATGATGTAGGCACCGATACCTACGATACGACCGAGAAACAACGAGCGCCTGCCTATTGCGATCGTGTGCTTTGGAAGGGCAAGCGAATCGAACAGTTGGCCTACAATAGTGTCATGGAGATTCGTCAGAGCGATCACAAGCCGGTCTATGCCATATTTCAGGTAAAAATCAAAACGCGCGATGAAGCCAAGTATAAGCGTGTACAGGAGGAAGTGCTCAAGGCGGTAGATAAGCGCGAGAATGATAATCAGCCACAGATTACTGCAGAGCCTACGATCAATGAATTTGGTCTGGTACGCTTTAACGAGCCATTGATACAATACTTCAATGTGTACAACAACTGTCCGCAGCAGGTGGACTTTAAATTCAAAGTCAAGGACTCGCCATTAAACGATATTTGTGAAAAATGGCTGCATGTGGATCCGCGCTCAGACAGCCTAATGATTGATTCGGTGCGCACCATACGCTTAAGAATTATGATCGATCCCAATTCAATAACGGGCCTGCTCAAAAAGATTTGCAATACGTCAGGGCGTTGGGATTTTGATATACTCATACTGCATGTGGAATCAGGCAGGGATATATTTATAACTGTTACGGGTGAATATCAGCCAAGCTGCTTTGGTCTATCCATGGAGACAATGTGCCGCACGGATCGACCCATCAGCGAGTACACACAGGATCAAGTGAAACAATTGGTAGGTAATCATTCAAATACAATAGATATTTTCAATACATAATAATTGCTTATCTTGTTATTTTTGTATTTAGATGCTTGATGAAACGTCCAAATACCGCGTGACAATGCCTCGCGAATTTTTTCTGCTTATCGACTATTTGCACAAGCACGGTGACCAACTGAAGGGCATATTCCAAAGCTACGATCGCCGTCAGCCGCTGAGCAGTCAATTTAATGCTGTACGTGATTGGTTGGACACATGGTCGGAGGAGGAGTTTCGTACGTTTTGCATTGCGTATTTACTTTATACTTAGTCAGAATTTTCACATGTTTTGCTTTGATTGCAGCGGGCACACCACAAACTGCTGCCGAGGCGCTATTGCTATTGCTCGACCTGCCGGAACAGGCGCTGCTGGAGCCTTTTGTAGAAGATCTGTTGAAAAGCCGGAGCAAATCAGAGGCCATGGAGAAAATAGCGAGGCTGAGCGCACCAAAACGTAATGTCTTCATGCATTTGTGCATGTTTCTGCGCGAGGGCATTGAACGTCATGACTACGAGCTAACCAGCGTCGGTAAGCCATCCCAACTGATATCAATTATAATGTACCTAAACTGACAGATTTCATTCTCTCAGCTGCTGTCTTTGGGCGCATTCTGTTGCGCAGCAGCAAGTGCAACGTAACGATAGACTATTATAATCGTTGCAGTGAATTCATGCGACGCTTTATTCACATCGAGAGTGCGGACACAGTGGCTGGTGGCAATGGACATAGTGGAGCGACTGGTGCCAGTTTGCAGACGTAATTGCAATTATTTAATGGATTGCAATTGCAATTTGTACTTGTATGAATGCTTGGGCATATACATATGTATAATTGTATCAGATATGGATGTAAATTAGTTAACTATTTATTTTAATTGTAATTTAAAATGTATTTGCCTAGTTTGTTGATGGTGCGCTTATGAGTAGTTCCTCTATGGCCTAGTATAACGTACGTACTATACACATGCATATACATATATATAAAGTAGATATCTGTTCTTTGTTTTACCTGTTAGTTGTTTATCATACATATTGCATCAACTGCACGTGCACCGTGTAATATGTATGAGAATTATTTACATTCAAGCATCCATGCATATTAGTATACATATAACAATTAATATATATAAAGGGCTTGTAGCCTGTATTTGGCTAATAATAATAGCCGCCAAACGTGTATTAATGGAAAACTTTACTTGTGTATGGATTCCAATGAAACGAAAAAAAAAAACACTTGGCTTCAACTTAAGATATTTACACACACATACTTACATATGCATTTGGTTGTTTTTTGCTTCGATTATTTAGTAAATAAGTTAACATATAATACATTTATGGCAGTTAAACTACCAGAAACAAAAAAAAAAGCAATGCATTTTTTTCTTGACGCTTTCCTTTTATTTTTCAGCTTTTGTCTGATAATATTTACAATCATTAACTCGTTCCTTAAGTATCTAAAAGTTTAAAAAAAGTGATGCATACACAAAAATACATATATATTTTTTTAAATATAATTTCCCGCTTAAAGTTTTCTTACTGCATAGATAATCAATATTTAAACTTACATACGTAATAAAAGAACTTTGAATTCTATGGGTTTTGTGATAAATATAATAATCAGTTTTTAGGGGCTTTTAATTACAACTTATGTTAGCTTTAAATTAATTACATCAGTAATTCTTAATAAATTATAGATAAAATAAATCATACGTGTGCCTTTATTTATGCCAGTGTATATGTACATATGTATGTATGTAAATACGAACATCCTCATGTTTGATCAGCTGTACATTTATATTTATGTACGTGTGTGTGAGCACACGCTTGCTCCAACAAAAGGGTTGACGTTAATGATAACTGATAACGTAATACGTAACGTCTCTGTTATGGGTCTGTACATATTGTTTCGAATGAAATTGAAATAAGAATGAACCAGCGAATAAAAATGGTACTTACGTTCATAAATGTCTTGACATTCATAGTATAGCCACAATTTGGTTAAGCACAATTTAAAAGTCATCAGCAATATTTGCTGCATCGGCTTCGGCATCGATACATTTGCAACTAATCGATGTGTGGTGCAGTCCCATCGCTATGTTTTAAAGTGAGAAAGGTATATTTGCGCAGCAAAACATTTTTTTAAAGTCAAGAATGTAAAGTGGTCACTTCAAGTTGATAAATCCGCATTGCTGAATTCTTTGTGTATGTGAAATATATTAACCATTGTTTATTTGGGATTTTAAATAAAATAGTTATCAACTTCGCTATCAATTGCAGTGAAAAAGAATATACATACACAAAATGTCAGACGACGAGTCAAGACCCATACCCGAAGATGCCGAGACATTAGACGAAGGCAATCACTATGAAATGGGAGGCAACCCACCACGAACCCCCGTAGAGGATGCGGCTGCAGAATTAAATTCAAGCTTGGACATTAGCGCCTCCACAGAGGGCTCGGATGGCGATATTGCCGATGGCGAACAGTCGGTTGACACCAATAGCACATTGGATCAAAGTGAGGGCAATGCTGAACCAGTAGTGTTACCGCGACCACATATAATGGGCGAAGCTCATAGTCCGGTGTCTGAGGATGAGCAGGAGGGTAGCACCAGTAGCTCAAGCAGTGGTGAGCAAAGCGAATCGAACACATCCCGTTCTAGTGACAGTAATGGTTCTGGTCCAGGACATTCACCAAAAACTGTAGTTGATGTCAGTGACATTGTTGGTAATGAAGGTTTTGGCTATACTATGTCTTCAATGCATGAGACCGCAGATAGCAATGTAAAAGAAGAAGCAAATCAAGTGCTGCCAAACATGATGGCGGCGGCTGATTTGGAGCAAGAGCAGAAAGTGCATGCGGATGATGCCGAGGATGACGTAGAGGAAGATACTAAGGGTGACGCTGAAGAAGCAGCTGATGATGAGACAGAGGATGACGCTGATGAAGACGACGATGAAGACGCTGAAGAAGACTCTGAAGAAGACGCTGAAGTCGAAGCTGATGTCGAAGCTGAAGTGGAAGTTAAAGTGGAAGCTGAAGAAGTAGCTGAAAAGGATGCTGAACAAGAATACGGGGCAGAAGCTAACCCAGAAAGCGGACCAGAAGAATATGATCCAGAAGTTGTAGGGTCTCCAGAAGAAGTTCCCGAAACGCCTGCATCACCCACAGATGATGGCGAAGATATAATTGATGTATTACCACCCAATAGGGATCGCCGCTACGCCTACGAGCGACAACAAGATGAAGAGCTTCGATCGTTGTCGCCACAAATGGCGCCACGCGATCCACGCCAAAAATTGAACTTCTTAGCTATGAGCCAATACGAAAGCATCTCCGGCAGCAGTGCCGATGAAAGCAACAGCGGTGGCGGCAGCAGCAGCGATAGCGAGCAGGATGACGAGCCGATGGAGGCCAGGGCAAATGAACCGTATGGTGAGCATGATGAGCATGATGATAACGAGCACGAGGATGAACGAGTCGATAGCGAGCTTATTGATGACGATCAGGAAGATGAAGAGCACGACGGCGATGATCAACATGATGAGCACGAGAACGATCTAGATTCCGATTATGTTGATGACCATGACGATGATGACCATGACGATGATGACCATGACGACGATGATAATGAAGATGATTATGCTAATGACGTTATGTCAATGGAAAACGATGCCAGCTCGGTGGAAACTGCAACAGCCACAGAGAAGACCGATTCAGACTACAGTGACATGCCGCTGAAGAAGATCGATATCAATGAACATTCGGAGAAGATCTACTATATACTCCGTGCCGATGGCAACGTTCATGCTGGACACGTGCTTCAGTCACGCACCACCGACAACGGCACTACACCTAACGAGTATTATGTGCACTATCTAGGGCTCAATCGGCGCCTCGACGGTTGGGTGGGCAGACATCGCATCTCTGAAAAAGCAGAAGATTTGGGTGGCATATCGGTGGCCAGTCAACCGTTGCCATCGAAACCGCTCAGCGATCAGCCAAGCACAAGTAGCGGTGCCAGCTCTGTCATACCAGTGGCAAGAATGAGCAGCATGGTGCCCCGACCCAGGCGACAGGGCTACAGGGATTACTATTTGTCCGCAAGCGAGAATAATCGTTACGATTACAGCGACAGGAAGATGACACGTTACCAAAAGCGACGCTACGATGAGATCAATCACGTGCAGAAGAGCCATGCCGAGTTGAGCGCCTCACAGGCTCAACTGGAGAAGGAGCACGAGCTGATAACTAAAATCAAATACATTGACAAGCTTATATTTGGCTTCTACGAGATAGACACCTGGTACTTCAGTCCCTTTCCGGGGGAGTACGGCAAGGCGCGTATTTTGTATGTGTGCGAATATTGCTTAAAATATATGAAATTGGAGAAGACGTATCGCTTTCATTTGTACGATTGTAAGCAACGCAAGCCACCCGGACGGGAGATCTATCGTAATGGCACAATATCCATCTTTGAAGTTAATGGCAAAGAGGAGGCACTCTATTGCCAGCTGCTCTGTTTAATGGCTAAACTATTTCTCGATCATAAGGTACTTTACTTTGACATGGATCCATTTTATTTCTATGTACTTTGCGAGATCGACAAGGAGGGCTATCACATTGTTGGCTACTTTTCCAAGGAGAAGATCTCGCATGACAATAATAATGTTGCTTGCATTCTGGTGTTGCCGCCGCATCAGCGGAAGGGTTATGGCAAACTGCTGATTGCCTTCAGCTATGAGCTGTCGCGCAAGGAGGGCGTTATTGGCAGCCCTGAGAAACCGTTATCGGATCTGGGACGTCTTAGCTATCGTAGCTATTGGGCATACACGCTGCTCGAGCTGATGAAGGCACGCTGCGCAGCGGAGCAGACCACCATTAAGGAGCTGAGCGAGGCCAGCGGCATTACCCATGATGACATCATATACACGCTGCAGTCCATGAAGATGATTAAATACTGGAAGGGACAGAATGTTATATGCGTGACGCCTAAGACCATCCATGATCATCTCAAGCTGCCCCAGTTCAAGCGGCCCAAATTGACCATTGATGTGAATTATCTTCACTGGAAGCCACACGCGAAGCCGGTGCAGACCGTTTCACAACCGTAAGGAAATGGATTTATATTAAATTCATCATTGATATAATTTACTATATACACATATATAATTATATATATATATATATATATATATATATACATATATATCTTATATTTTCCAAATATGAACTTTAAAAGAAATAATAATTATTAAACTCTTACACTACATAAATCATATAATCTATTTTAAATTTTAGAATTCTGCCGGAAACAGAAAATGAACAACTTGACAGCGAATAAACATAACTGTTTATGCCCGCATACTTCATTAATAGGCGAAGACGAATGAATTAATTGGAAGAGCACTCAAATTAACCCTTTTAAATTACTCTAACGGGCATCGTTCCAACGGAAAATACAATTATATGGAGCTGGATTCAGCGGTAAAATATTACAAAGAAGGCGTTATATTCGTGGACACTATATGATCATCGATATACAAAAATATCGATATGAAACTTTTCTTAAATCTCTGTGTTTTTTTTTTTTTTTAAATATATATAACCTATAAATAACCAATAAATAAAATTATAGAAACAAAAAATTCCAATTAGCAAATTTATTCTCTTTAGAAGCTGTTAGGACGAAGCAAGCGTTTCAATCGATAGCACAAAATAAAAATTATGCATCCCTGGTTTTCAACACTCCAGCTATCAATAGTATTTGTTAAAGTTTCGCAGCCCTAGCTGTGCCGGCTAAATTTTGTTTCTGTTTTATGGAAACAAGTGCAGAAAACAATGGGTCTGCTGTCCGATCCATCACTATCGACGCATAACAAGCTAGTCGACAATCTAGCGAAACATGTGCGTAAGGTCTGCTACGCTTTCTACACAGCGGGCGTGGTCTGGTTCCTATGCCTAGCCCTGCCAGAATTCAATCACGGCACCTACTTATCCGAGAATGCACTGTCTCCAGGTGCGTATCGTTGTAATGTGATTTATGCTGCGTATACTGATTGTTGTTGTGCCTGTATTTAGGATTGGTGTATCCTGAGATACGCATAGATGCAAATCGATTGGCTTTGCAGCTGCTGGAAGAGCTGCAGCGCGAGCGCAAGGATCATCAATCGACGACGCCGCATGCCTGGATACTGGCCAAGTTCAATGAGTTTGGTCTGGAGACACACACACACAACTATACACTGCGCTATCCATTTGGCGGCGGCAAGGAGTTTCATGGGAAAAACATTTATGGCATTCTTCGTGCACCGCGAATTGGATCTACAGAAGGGATTGTGTTTTCGGCGCCCTACCGTGCACCCAATTCTGTGCACGTAGAAATTACGCCTAGTGTGCCGCTGCTTTTGGCATTCGCTGATTTTGCCAGGCGTGAGTAGCTTATTTATGTTGCTTTTTTGAAAAGTTAACAATCAATTGCTTTACATGTTGCAGGAAAAAACTATTGGGCAAAGGATTTGATATTTCTGGTCACGGAGCAGGAGCAACTGGGCATGCAGGCCTGGCTTGAGGCCTATCATGATGGCGACAGAACATTGGATAACCCCGACTCATACCTACTAGCTGGAAATTTGCCCGCACGCGCTGGTTCGCTTCAAGCAGCACTAAATATTGAAGTGCAGGATCTGGAAATTGGTATGAAAAAGTTGAAGGTTTCTTAAGCCGTGCAAAATTTATATTAAGCTCGCTTACAGATTACATTGATGTCAAAATTGAGGGCCTGAATGGCAAGTTGCCCAATCTGGATATGTTTAATTTGGTGCAACGCATTATGGCACGAGAGGGCGTTGTCTCTGGCTATAAACAGACGCCGCGCAAGAAGCGTCGCTCCAGCCTTTCGAATTATGAGCAGAATCTGCGCCAAATGCTGGCCATGTTAGCGACACAATCATCGGGCGTGCCCAATGGTAATCATGGCCTCTTTCATCGCTATCGCATTGATGCTCTAACCATATCCGCTGCCAAACGTGTTACCAACTCCAATGTGAAGAGCAATCCTAGCTCATCGGCTGTGCCGCTGCTAAAGGCCGTTGAGGGCATTGCACGCAGTCTAAACAATTTGCTGGAGCGCTTCCATCAGAGTTTCTTCTTCTACGTTATTGTGCATAATGATCGTTATATATCGATTGGCGATTATATGCCAGCGCTGGTGGCGTTCGTTGCCTGCAGCTTCATCAAGGCCTATCTAACTTGGTCTACACTCAACACAGCAACTGCTCCATCGCCGGACACAGTTGCTGCCGAAGCTGAGACTAATCCGTTGAAACTGTCCTTGCCATATGGTTCAGTACTAATTTATTTGGCTGTTGTATTTCTCATTGGATATTTGGGCAATGTGCTGCCACTGCAATATTTGTTGGAGCTGCCGTTAAGCGCTGCACCACTCACTGCCGCTATACTGATAACACTGACTCTGATTGGGCTGCTGTTACCCTTTGTTGTGGTGCTGCCGCCGGGTGGATTGGAATTGCTGCACATCAGCTTGCTACTCATCTATGGTTGCACTTTGATTGTTATTGGCCTGCTTAACTTCTCGCTGGGCTTCTTTGTTGGCGTTCTGACGGTGCCCATAGTTATTGCCTTAAATACGAGCACTACCAATGGTACATTGCGCAGCCTGACGCGTGTTTGTACATTGCTCTTCAATCCCTTGGTGGTCATCTATATCATTGTGTTGATTATGAGTTTCTATCAGTTTCCCGAACTGACAATGCAACAGCTGCTCCTACGTGCTGGTACAGCTGTCATGGATGCGGCAGCATTTGCGCTAATTGACTCAGTGGTAAGTTTCAATCGTTTTATCCTTTCCTTTACATACAGTTATTTATTTAATAAACATTTCAGATATATGGCAATTGGCTGTATTTTGCCATCTGCAGCATATTCCTTCCACTTTGGATTATCTGCTGGACTCTGGCGCTGGCCAGGCGTCGGAACAATGAGATTCCTCAGGCAAAGCTGAAAACAAATTGATCTGTAGCTATTATACATTTGAAATTCCAATTTTTGTATTATGATAATAAATAAATAAATACGTATGTTTGTCTATCTAGTCTAGTTTATGATTGATTTATGCCATTAATCAACAAACAATATTAATAAATGCGACGATGATACCGTTATTTTTAAAGCAAACTGCATTTGAAGAGTTTATTTGACTTGTTGGGTTTGCTAGCCCTTTTTCCCTTTTAGTCCAACGATTATTTTTAATTAAATGGGATGAATACTGAAACACATACATTTTGATCCTAATTTTGCACTTTTCTTAACACATTGCATGTGTCTAGGGTATTTACAGTTGAAAGTCATTAGTCTATTTTGAGTGCATTTACGCTAGGATCCACACACACTTGCGCACACACAGACACAAGCACATTAAGTACATATATAATTTGACAAAGTTGATTTATTGTGGCATCTAGCGATAGCACGTATCCAGTTTGAAGAGTATCAGCAGGAGTAGGTGTGCAAGTGGGATTGGTTGGAGCGTTAGATGCTGGGCAAACTTTTCTACTATGACACACAACTCAATTTAAAAGTTTCGAGATGCCGGCGTTGCTGCGATGGAGGCGGTAATTAGTTATGAGGCGAAGCCAAAGTAGGTGCCAGGCGTTTGAGGCAAAGACAGAGACTAGTCAGATCCAGATCTAGAAAGGGAGTGGGAGAGAGCGAGGGAGAGATGGGTTATAAACCCGTTGGGTGGTGTTGCATGCTGCATGCTGCATTCAGTCAACGAGCTTAACAAGAAAAGTTTGTTGTGGCTCACATGAGGCAGGTAAAGGAATTTGGCCAGCCAACAGCTGCCAAAGGTCAGCATCAGCTAGCTTTTTAAGGATTTACGGATATACGTGACCCTTTATGGAATCAATACTTCTATTAGTCAGAAATTTCATTTTGCTTGACATTAAGTTAGCCTTGCCTTAGATTTGAGCTTAGTTGTAGGCAAAATATCATTAAACAAATTTTTTCAAAAATATTCAAATAAATAATTTTCATATCTTGTGGAAACATATTGTCCCAAAATGTCTGAATCACCGTCAAAGCCGAACGCAGCCGCTGGCGATCAAGCTGAAAATGTGGACGAGCAGAAGGTGCCGCAAGAAATCCAGGAGGACGATGTTTATAATGCGGAATACGATTCAGATGAGTTCATTGAAGATGAAAGCGATGAGAGTTTCGCCGATGTTGAAGACGACGACGACGATGACGATGATGATGAAGATGATAATTTCGATGATAATGAAATAAATTATGAGACATACTACGAATCAGACGAAAACCACTAAATTCTAATGGTAAGTAGTTGTGGCTTTTAAGACTTGCATCAGTTTAATTTTATTCTACATATTCAGCATTTTTTCAATAGGGTGCCAACAAACTCATATCAATTTAAAGCAGCTGTGGTTTTCGGTGATATGTTTTTTTTGATTTTGTCTTAGTCGAGTTTCATTTGCAGCACAATTACAAACAATAAAATGATTTAAAACAAGTTTATAATGAATTTTTGCATTCCAAGTGTTTCTCCTTATTATTTGCAGCCCAAGAGTATGCTATACATTTGGCATAGTTCAGGAAATTAGTTTCAGCCTGAAAGTATTCATTATTTAACCAAACTACTCGTATATTTGATTTTAATCTTGCAACAGTACGTTTATATAAATTCTGAGCGACAAATTTTAATTGAATTTGGATAATCGTTGAATAGTGGCTGCACCACTCTAAACGGCTTTGGCTGGACTCTGTATGAATTGTATGGCATCGCGCCTCTCGATGCGTTCCATAGTGTTGCGGCAACGCTTCATGGTATCCTCAAATTCCTTGCACTCCAGCTCCATACCGACGCCACCAACAAGCGATTCCATTGCGTCCAGCGAACGTTGAATCATCTCCAGCTCAATCTCCTGCACCAGCGCTATATCGCGCTGATGCTGTGCATAGTACAGCATATCTGCATTCAGAATCTTGGCCTCAAGGAAAATTTTGTCAACCAAATGGGCCGTCTCCATGTAATCATCCCACAGCTCGGCAAGACGGTCGCATCCACGTGGCGATGGTGGCGGTGGCGGCGGCTGCGTTCCATCACCATCAGTGCGACGCACTTTTCGATGGGCGGCGGCGGACAGGACACGACGTGTATCTTCTGGATTGGGCTTCACCTCGGGCATGTCCGGTAAAATATATTGACCGTACTCTGGATCCTGTGGCAGTCGCTCGGCTGTTGCTTCTTTGGTGACCACACTGTTCATCTGCAAACGCTTGGCCCGATTGACCAAACTAACAATTGCTTCCTCCTGGCGATCGCTCATCGTTTTTCTTTGGTATGAATTTCGAAATTTAGATACTGAATGCTTGCAATAGGTTTCAAATTTAGCCTAATATGTGTTCCCTCTCTAACAGTATTTTCTTGTGTTTTATGTAAATATATTTATGTATATGTGTGTATTGAGATTTCTAAACGACGTTTAGACTGTCCCAGAAATAAAAAGCTAACCAACGCAAAGCTGCCTTCTGGCAAGTAACTAAATGCTTACTAACTAACTTTAGGAAAAAAAAAGGTTTATACATCTGTTTTTAAGAGTTTAACAAACTTGGTTTCAGTTAAAGCTGCTTTGTTACATTAGTTATTGCTACTTAATCTAGAAAATTGCTGCATTGCCGCATAAGCTGCAAGATAATTCGTTCCATTTGTGACTTGGCTTAAATATTCTAATGCTGACTTCCTGTTACACTTAAGTTGATTCCCCTGTCTGCATACAAATACATGCATAAACAGAATTGCTTATGCGTAGGCGTATGTGTGTGTGTGTGTGTGTGTGTGTGTGTGTGTGTGTGGGGTGGAGTTAAATAAATGATTGTATATTGCATGTTAAACTAGTTCTTATCGTTTTTCGCATGGCTTTAACCCAAATTTGAATGAATGGCTTAGGTGGCATAGGTGCCCCTACAATTTGTATACCCTGTGGTTAAGCTTTACTTCACTCTTGTCAAGCCAACCTGTAGCCAAACACGAACCGCTACAGGGTATATCAAAGAAGTAGTCGCTGTCGCTTAACATGGAAATAAAGCGAAAAGGGAAACGAAACTAGATAAACTACACAAGAAATTTCTTTGGCAATGGCATTAAGGCTAGTCTGGCGCAACGAAGAAGACTATTTATGTACCCGGCAGCCGTTTGATTCCTTCACTTGGAGTGAAGTGCTTACTTGGTGTTATTTTTTTCTTTCTATCTTTCACGCTTTGTTTTGTTGCTTGCTTGGCTTAGGCACAAATATCCTCTTTGTCTTTTTTTTTGCAAACGCAGTTGTTTAGCACATTAAGCCACTGTAACAACTAACAAACATATAGTGTATGTGTGTGTGTGTGTGTGTGTGCGTGTGGAGGTGGGTGGAGAAAGAGCATGGCATGATGGCATCTTTATATCCTTGCCTTAGAGTTGTCAGCTGTTTTATGGCAAAGTTATGACGTGCCTCATTCAGCAGGCTTACAGCAGCATACACAGCCCAGCCTTCGCTCCAGAACAGCAACGTTGCCAAGGTGAGGCTGCCAAAAATAAGAAGAGGACAGAGAGAGAGACAGGCCGAGGGCGAGCCCATCGACAGGCAGGAACCAAGAAGCAACCAAAGGCCCGAAGCGTAAAGAAAAGAAAACTTTTATGCGACTTTCTATGGTACATACTACTACAACAACAAGAACAGGCAACTTTTGCCTTTTATGTCCTTGTCGTTGTCGCCAGCTATCAGTTAAAGCGTATGTGTGCGTGTTTGTGTGTGTGTGTTTGTGCGGGCGCGCTTATGGCGTTTTGTGTGACATTTATTGTTATTTAACTGTGACAAACTTTAAGGATAAGCATGCATAGACTCATGTCGTCCTGTCTGCCTTGACTCGACAGCAGGCGCCACATACACATCCTGCCACCCTGTCTCGCTCCTTCCCTCTCTGTCGCTCTTGCTCTACAGCAGCCAGACAGCAGCCATCCATCCATCTGGTGCAGCACCTGACAGCTAAGTCAACATAAAAATACACACGTATTTGCTGCGAAATTGAAATCAAAATTGAATATGAACTGTTGTAATGCTTGGCAATGAAATATTTATGGCCATCTACTTTAATATGCATTTCTATTGCTGGATTTTCCCAGCAAAGCGAGTGCTTCCAAAATAAAAACAAAACTTTCAGCTTTCTCGCTTCCGTTTGCTTGCGGGCAACGATCTAAAATATAAAATATATATGAATATGTTTTTAGCTCTTAAAACTTAAACAATAAGAGAAGAATTAAAAAAGCAAAACGAAAAAGCATCTTACATAAAGATAAGGGTGAATCGGTATCAGCAACGAGCTTGATCTTTACCCTCTTTCTTTTGCCAATTCTTCCCCGAGTATTTCCTCTTCTCTATCTGTTTAAGCTAAGTAAATAAGGACACATCAGGTTTTTTGTTCTACAAATGTACAATTGAACTCAATTAAAGCATAATGTTTATGTTTATGTATATACTTAACACTCATTTGTTCACATTCCATTGAACTAATGATTTCCGTAATTCACACCTAGCAGCGCCAAATCGACGCTAAATCAAAGCCCTGACGCCAAAACAGGAAAAAAAAGAATAACAACAACATCAATGTACATAGTGTGGAGGCATTCTTTAACTAAATGCCAATAGTATGGGTCGATGGGGATGATGGGGCAAGACAGTGAGGCAGCGAGGCAACGAGGCAGAAAGCTAAAAGCTGCTGGCAACGGATGCGCAGCATTTGAGCATTTGCACATTTCCGGTATTGTTCACTCAGCCCATGCATAATCGATTAACTGGTGCCCCATAAACATGACCGTAAAATGTGCAAATGCGCGGTTGCACCACCAAACAGACTAACTGACTGACTGCACGAAGGGATATGTTGAGTGGTTCAAGTTTTGTGGTTTAAGGGTTCACACAGGTTGCTACGATTTTACATGCATAAATGCAAATGCTATGGCAAATGGCAATGCCAATACATATGCAAATAACTCAATGCAGCAACTGCTTAGATGAAAAGACAACAACAACCGCAAAAAGAGTCCTCCAAATGCCATAGTCATGGGACAAAGTTTCACATTATTCCGCATGTGAACTTCTACACGCGTCTATGAACTAATTACAATTGAAACCGCATCACATTTCATTGTTGAATTTGAATACTGAAGCTGAGATGGGATATGTGAATTAGGTTTATCATTATTGTTTGAGTCTTTATGAGTACCAGTATTTCCAGCTTTTCCTTAAACTTTAAGGAAAACAGTTCCATGGGTTTGAGATAGAGCAGGTTTCTAGGTTATTGAGTACTAGAGAAAACTTTAGGAGAAGTCTGTTATCCTTATGAATCCTTTTGAGTCAATCAAAGTTTTTTCCTGTTAAGGAACTGAAAGGAATGAGAATTGAAAGGAAACTTCTGACGTACATTAATCATAACCTATTACCTATGGCATATTACTTTAAATAAGTATGCATGTAGTTACTATAAACATATGTTAACAGATGTTTTTGACAGTGCTCGGACTTATGCACAATCAGCTTACGACTTTTAAAACAAAACCACAACAATGAAGGGCATTATAATAAGCAGCAACACCAACAGCACTGTAACAACACCAACAACAACAATGACAGTGTGGTAAAGTTTGTTTTAAGCATTTAACTTGCATACGTTTGGCACCGTCTTGTGTAAGCAAGGATTGGCGGTTGCGTAAGAGTTTTGTAATAGTCATGTTGTAGATGGGTGGATTTGTAACTGTAACTGTAACTGTAAACGACAAAGTGAGTGAAAGCATCTGCGTTTATCCATCTGGGAAGTGCCTTTCTATCTGCAGCAGGCAGCAAAATGTTTGTCAAACTGCCAAAATGTCTGCCGGCTGACTGACAACAGGACGGCGGGACAATTTGGTCAGTGGGGTAGTGGAATGAGGGAAGCGGAAACTGGCACTGGCAATGGCAATGGCATGGATGGGTAAACTGGGAGTCGCGCACACAGTGTCTGTCCGTCAAAGGGATTTGCAATTCACGTATATAAACAATGACAGCCAACAACAGCAACAGCAACAGCAAACAAGAACAACAATATCAGGCAACAGGCATCATTCAGTGGACAGCAGGCAGTCGGGCAGCATTGCAGATGCCAAAGCCATCGGACAACTAGCAATGCAAATGGACTTTATTTATGACTATGCGGAATACGTGTGTCTCTGTGTGTGTGTAAGAGTGTTAGTGTACGTGTCTGGGTGCGTGGGTGCTGGATGAGAGCTTTTAATGGCCACTACACACACACACTTTCTGAAAAGAAAAAAACCCTCCAAACAAAAACGGGCGAAAGCTTCAAGGCAAAATGATCGATAAAAAGAATACCCTGTTTTGGTTGTTGCTAAATAAATATCGCAGCGCGTCTGTTTGCCTATCAGTGTGACCTCATGGTAGCTTCATCGACATACCACCACATTCATTGCCAAAGCCGCAATCAGTGTTACCACATCAGCTTAAATTCTGCATTTCATGCAGGGCATAGCAGCAAAGAGAGGAGCTTCTTTAAAAAGTCGCCATGTTTTAGCAATTTTTTTTTGGCTCATCGCATGTAACATGTAAAAGGTGATGAAAGGTTTTTGCAGATCACAAAAGTCTTGCTCTAATTTGAAGAGCAAGCCTTACATTTGAGTTAACCGATAGCAGGGTGTGTGAAACAAATGTGGTTTGCAGACGAACAATATGAAATAAAAAAAACAAAAAAACATATCTGTTTTTCATTGAAATATACACAGCAAGCAGCATATATGTATGTAGTATGCAAAACTCATAACCTCACAATTGCGGGTGACTACAAAAGTTCATGTATGTGATCTTTGTTACTCAACTTAACAGCAAAAATTGTTGAGCCACCGGACGAATCTTAACTGTGTTTGTTACTCTTGAATGTTGTATTTACATTTATGAATTTACATTTATAGTTTCGCCTTTGACAGTTACAATTTGCGGCCAACAGTTGCCCTCAGATCTACATATGGATGTATGTTATCAGAAATATTTCTTTGGATATTTTTATCGTTAAATGCTGATCAATGCTATTGTTGTAGTATATGCTGTAGTTGCTAAAAACTATAACAAAAACATTCAATTCATATTTATATTGTTGCTGCACTGAAGTCAGTGCTATAATTAAGCAATAGCAATATATGCAGCTGCCGTTGAGTGCATTACTTTGATTAAAATTTTGATTAAATTTTACATTTAGACCCAGACACAGAGACAGGCAGACAAACTCATTTACCAATTGTGAAAAGAAGATAACATATACGAATTAGATGCAACTAGCTTTTATGGTTCTGCTCATGATTCTGTTAGTCGCTTGATTACATTCGCGACTCGCATAACTTGGCCTTGCCACAAGTACAGCTCTGTGACAGCAACGTGCCAGCAACCAACAACGTGGCATCCAGTTACCGCTGCAACTTTAGAATTGAAAATGAAACCACGCATTGTGCTCGTACCTCAATCATCTGCCTGATGCAAGTGTCTTTCATTCGTAATGTTTGGAAAGGACGCATTCACCTCCATGTGCACATCCACCAACAACATGCATGCATGACGGGCGCCATTGTTGCCGGTTGCCAGTTACCGGTTGCCAGTTGCCAGTTGCCAGTTGCCAGTTGCCAGTTACCGTAGTCCTTGTGCTAAGGAGACTTCGGACAAGGTCCCAATTGGCAATGTGCATGCAAACACGTTTCTGATTAGAAATCAACCAAAATGACAGCAGCTAAAGTCAAACTTGGTGATGGAATGTTTTTCCTTCCTTATGGAGGACTTACAAAATACCTCGCTTTACACTTAAATATACCAACTACGCACCTGTATGAATATACTTAAGGACAATTGCTTGGAATGAAACACTCAAATTGCTTTTGCCCAATCTTGTGCTAGTTCGCTTTAAAGTTTTCTACACAATGCATTAATGCTTTATATGCGTTATTATCGTTTACAGTTTAAGGGGCGGGAAGTTGGACTGGGAATCTGGTAGTATTTGGTAATCATTGGGCTCATATTTGACAGTGGTTTTGGTAAATTTATGCAACAGCTTTTGCAGCTGGCATCAAAAAGCCTTAATCAACTTGTCCTTAACTGTGCAAAAATTAAATTTTTTTCCTAGCAAATCGCATAATAAATGCAAAAGAGAGCGTAAGATATAAAAATTTCAATTTTTGAAATGCAAATGGAATACAAATATTTGCATAAACACGAGCTCACAGAATGAGAATGGCAAGCAAAGACCCACAGACCATCTGTTGGTTTTTTTTTATTTTTTTGTTGTAGTTGTCCCAGGGATATTTGTTGTTGTTGGACGAAACAATGGAAAATGTGTTTAGTAAACTATCAAATACCCTGTCTACCTAGACTAAACTAATTTCAATACCTACTGTTACTTAATTTAGTTAATTTTTCATTTCAAAACCAGAAAAAGTCTTCATTACACTTGCTTGAAGCAAGTTTCAGTTTTTGATTTGTGGTTTTTGATGGGTGACTTGTAACTGCAGTACCTTTGCCTCTCAATCTGTGTCAGCTTTGAATTGTGCATTGGCTTTTAGTCTTGGTAAAAAAACACACACTCACACACTTGGGCGAGTCCTTGAAACGTTTCACATTGTTCCATGTCGATTGATCGCAACAAAATGCCAATTAAATTCGACACCAAAGTGGACGAGAATTGTAATTTGAAAATGCTCGTTTCGGCTGTGGATGCAGATGCTAGACTTGCACTTCACCTCCCCCATCAAGGCCCACTTTCGATCCACTTTCGAGCCACTTCATTGCGCCTCACTTCACTTCATCATTACCATTCATAGTCGCTTCAAAACGCTTCGCTAGCAGCGCTAATCAATGTTGAAATATGCGGGTCCAGCGGTTGGCTGCTAAAATAGTATGTTTTTCCCATGGATGGGGGTGTACAAAAGGTTGTCGGAGAGGGGGGGGGGGGGGGGGGGGAGGTAAGAAGGGAGTCGCTGTTCGCTCGCCCGACTTCAATCAATATGGAAAATAAGAACGTGATTCATATTCAGTACGCGCAGCGCTCAACTGAAATGAGCAGCTTCGAATGAAGCCAGGCCGAGGACACTGAAAAAGGAAATTAAATACACGTTCTTTATGCAACGAGACGACAAGGGGGTTAGGGCTATGGACCAAGGGTTCTCGGTGTATTTACACTACGGAAATTACGACTCATACGAAATGGGCACAAACAAATGGTGGGACTCGCGCAATGATTCGTTTTTATTTTGATTTTAATAAATAGCAATCAGCTGTTCACGCATAAAAATATCATTTAATCAGAGCTGGGAAATTAATAAACCATTTAAGAGCTTCGAACACAAGAAGAGATTATTAATGGATTTGCTGTTGTGACCAGTCCAAAGCGCTTTAAGTTGGGTTTTTAATAGGAATTTTCCCTTCAACCTTAAGTATTCCAAATTCTAGACAAGTTCATACAGTTAGGGTCAAACTCATTTGCTTATTCCTATTCTGTGCAGCTTTAGTACCGGATAACATTGGACGAACGGGGAGGAAAAGTGTATAAATAATGGAAGTTGTGCTGAATGTTTCATGATAAATAATTCAATTTGGCGTCCAGTTAGGAGCATAGACCCCTTGTATTTTGGTATCTATGGGCTCATTGTTAGCTTGCTTAATGCTCCATGTCAATCTCAATCTTCAAACGCCATCTGCATCTTCCATCTTCATTGTTTCAAAAAAACACAAACATAAATACAAACCAAAACCAAAACTCAAACTGATGCTCTGGCGAGTATCCGTATCCTGAGTGAGCATCCTTGGACGTCTCTTAGTGACAGGCGCGTAGGATTTACCATTTTGTATCCTACGCACGTCCCGCTGCCAACAAATCACGCACGTTAACACCTCCAAGGCACAAGGCGAAAATCAGCGACACTCTCCCACACACACGCACACACACACACATTGCCTATCTCTTTTTTGGTTCTTACTTCTTCGTTCTCTTCTTTTTCTTTATGCTTTTTGGCAATGGCCAGCGGGTGGGCCCAATTGACAGCCCGAGTGTCTATGTCAGCTATGTCTCTGTGCGCTGTTCTGCCCCTGCCGCTCCCCTCCTCCTCCACGCCGTGACGACGAGTCTGTGTGTCCCTTGACTCTGTTGAAAGTTTTTCGCTGTTCTGTGCTGTTTTCGTTTAACCGCACGTAGCATGCAACGCTTAATTAAGCCACCATTAAACTCTGTCGCATGCGTCTGGACGAACGCCCCAACAATGCACCGCCATCAGCATTACGTGCGTGACAACAACAACAACAACAACAACAAGAACAACTGCAACAATAACAACAAACAACAACAACAACAGCAATAGCAACAGCAAGGAAGAATTCGTATGTGCATCGTCAACTGATTGATAATATCGGGTTGGCCACAATGTGCATATCTGTGGACAGTTGCGACTCGTCGACGACACCATGTGAGATTTGTGGTTGGTTGAAATTATTTCTGGTTCTGTTGCTGGTTTGTCTGGTTGCCTCTGCTTGGCTGCATTCAGACACACGACGGGATTTGTGCTTCACTTTAAATAAAAAGCGCAACGAGTCCTGCTTGTGTGCTTTTCTTGAAAGTTTTTCCCAACTACTTGTGTATGTGTATATAATATTCAAAAACTTTTCTACTGCCTCCTGTTGAGGGTATTCTGATTGCCTCGCATTGATTGCTGAATTGTGAACTGGCCGCTTTCTAAAGCTGATTTCAATAAGTTGAATCAAAACAACATTCATAAATACATACCTGTTTGTAAAAGCGCATTCTCCCAAGTACCTTTTGAAGTATTCAATGCTGGACATCAACATATACAAATACAAATATATATGTATATGCGAATAAGTACTCGCAAGCAATGTTGTTCAAACAAAGCAAAACAACAACAAGAACGTTGAAGGATGCTATGCAGAACATGATTCTAGCAGCATAAATGCGGTCAAAGTAAATATACCTTGAAGGCTCCCCCAACCCAACCCAACCCTCCCCTCCAATCCACATCTTTTCAGGCACTTCTCCACTTCAGTCTCGTTTGCGCCACACTAAACAGAATCGCCTAACAGCTTGTAAATGCTGAAAAGGAGCATTTGAGTGAGAGCTTCCGGTTTGCTTTTGAGCAGCTTTTAACGAGCTTACGTTTTGTGTACGGGAATAATGATGGGCGAGTGACGTTGCATATTTTAGCAAACACAACAAGCAAAAGTGGGCGCGACAAGGTGAACACAAGACGAGACGCAACGAGGGCGGCGCTGTGGTGAAGTGGTAAGGTGAAACGCTGCGAGGTGAGTTAAGTTTTACAATCGATGCTCGACGCATTGGATGTGACGTTCATACAAATACCCTATGACAGATTACTTATGTACGTGAGGAAAAGGAATTGTTGAATTACAGCGCATCTCTTAGGCATGCAGGCTTGATTGTGATCTGGTCTGGGCCGCAAAACATATTGTCTGGCAAACTTCAAAGAAGCAAACATGAAAAAGTATTTTGTTTCGTATTTTCTCCTCAATGTTAACCGTTATCCTTACCGTTAGCTTTACTGTTGACGTCATAGCCGCCATAGCGCCTAGTTAAATGGGCAGCAATCGCCGCTGGCGTCTCATAATTTGTGCACTGGGATTTTGTGCTTTGTGCTGCGGTTTGTGGTTGTGTGCGAGTGGAGAAGGGGATGTGTTCGGCAGCTGGGTTAAAGTAAAGTTCAAGTGAAATATACTAATAAAATGGCCAATTTAGCCGTTGCAGCTGCGTTGCTCTATGAGCCAAATTGAAAAGTTGCTACCAAAATAAAATAAGCCAAACAGCCGTTGGCGCTTAAAAACTTTCAAAAAAACAAAAAAAAAAAAAGAAAGGAAACTAAGTCATGTTCTTAGTCTGGTATAATTATAGCGAAACATAACTTATTAATTGCTTCGTCTACCCTAAATAGTTTTAAGAAAGCTATAAAAAAAACCAAATACTACATTAAGCATTTTGTTTTATAGTGTTTAAAGCTTATTAGCCCAACAATACAGCTTGGGTTAGTGTGTCTTTTTTAGCCACACAATGATGACTTGGTTTTGTTTTGCTTTCCTTTTTTTGTCTGTGCCTGTGTGCTTTGCCGTTCCAATTCCTTTTTTTGTTAAGCCGCTGGCATTCAATTAAATGGCGCACTTCTCCAGCTATTAGTACGTAAATACTTGAGCATAACAAAATGCTGGCAGCCATTTGAGTAAGCAGCAGCCGGCTGTACCTAATTAAATGCCGCGCCTCAAGTGTAGCGCGCAAACTTTTTAATTGTTTTGCACGCAAGATGGCGCCACAAGCGCGCGCCTCATCACTGGACAACAATGGACTACAGCTACTGCTACGGCTGCTGCTGCTGCTACATCTACTGCCAGTACAACCAAGCATAAATGTCTGCTATACGCTGAAATTGCAAAGGCAACAGCATGCGGATTATGCGAGTATAGCACAAAAGCCAGTGCTGCGTTTATTGTTATTGCTGCTGCTGCTGACGCGGCTGCAGCTGCTCTCTGACTGGTGTATTAGAAAGAATATACAACAAATGGGCAACGATATTTCTTTTGAACAATGTTCTAGCCACAAATGGTATACTCAAGTGTATGCCAGTTAAATGTTGGAGTATACAGATTAACATACATTTAATGGGGTTTTTCTACTTAGTTCTTAGTGCATTTACTCTTTGCTAGCAATAAATCGAAACAAGTTATCGATAACCGATTATACTCAGTTTAAATAGTTTCTTAAGCTCAACTCGCGTTGAGCCAAACCTTATAGAGACCCTTATTAGCAATAACGTTATTGTGAAAAGTACTTTCGAAAAAACACATTATTATGTTCATTAGTTTTAGCTAAGCTGTTTTCTTTATTTGTAAGCGTTTCTGGCAACAGAAAGTTGTGTAAATTGTATGAATTAAATGGTATTTTGTATTTTGTCTGTGTCTGAATGCATGAAATTTAAACTTTGGCCATAAAAACCCAACAACGATTTTGGGCCAAGTTTATTGCAACTATAAATATAGTGGGCATTGAGTTGAGTAGAAGACAAACCAAAAGACACACACACACTTACACGGACACTACTTAACAATACGAGTGGATACATATGTAAGCATTGGGTTTGGGATTGGAATAAAGATAGGAAAAGCGTTGCGATTCTTGTTGTTCTCAAGCTAGGCCACAATGGGCATTGGTTGCGAGTGTGCTTTTGTGTAAGCGTGTGTGTTTGTGTGTGTGTGTGTGGCAAGTGCCATGTGGCATTTACTGGCATTGCGATGATATCTGGTAAAGCGGGCTGCTTGGGCCACATTCGTTGCGGCTTTGGACTTGGTTTATTGTCGAATGTCCTTTTGTGTGTGTCGCAATACACACACACACACACACACACACACGAACAGTCACAACCGAAAAAAAGGACAACAGAGCGCAGCATTTGTTAATATCGCTGGCTTAACTAAGTGCCAATGCCTTTTATGTGATTTTCGGCATATCCAAGCCACAACCTTCACATCAGTCCCAACAACATTTGTCTCTCTTTTTCTCTTTCTCTGTCTCTGTCGCTCTCGGGCGCTGTCTCTTTTGGTCTTTCAAATCACATACATATTGTAATAGTGCTAAAGTGTATTTACTGTCCTTGTTTCCTAGAACCTCTGCAGGTGTGTGTGTGTGACCGTATTTAAGTATGACCATATATGGCTTAGCCACTGCAATACACTTGGTAGCCACTTCGTTTTGTTGCCAGCCAGGCTTTAGCTGGCCCCAACATTGTATCTTATTTCAAATTCAATAAAAGCACAAACACACAAACACACACACACACACACATACACACATACACAGAGAGCTGTATTGACGTCCATGTGCTGTGGCACGCCCATTTATTTCAGCGCCTCAACAGCATACATAGTAAATTGCTTGTCTGGCATTTAATTTGATCTGTTGTTTGATTGTGTGCGTTTCACTTTAATTGAATTTTATGATGATAAACATACACACACACACACACACACCCACATACTGAGGAGAGATAATGGCCAGAGTGTTGGCAGCATGGCGTGGGGCATTAAATGGGTGTGGCAACGCCAACCCAAACCAAACAATAACAACTGAAAAAACAGCAGCTGCAGTAGACACAAAACATTTTGGACATAAAGCTAGGCACTTGAAATACAACCGTGTTAAACTATGAAAATACATGAATATATCGAGTTTTTAGTCAAATATCAAACAAGCACAAATGCATAGTTTGTTATATCAAACATTTAAATTGTTTTCATTTAGCATTTAGCCAAAGTTAAACAAAGATTGACCAAATATATTTAAACGAAAAACATAAATAGCTTTTTAATAGTAACTTAAGTTGTTAAGTTAAAGGTGAGTTATCGATAACTTTAGCTGTCTTTTGTGATAGCTGCGTATCCCTGGATAGCTGAGGGTATCCCTAAGTCGAGCTACCTTGAAAAGAGTCTACTTGCTTGTTTCTCTCTTAGCCAGGCTTAGTGCATAATACTTTGGCAATGGCCATTTTGCACTTAACAAATCACATTTGATCGAAAGATAATCGGCTTATGTTTTGTTAGTATAAATGACCTTCGTGCTATTTAGGTGTTTTTTTATTTTATTTCAGTAATACTACAATCATACAATAACAATTAAGACTAGTGAATAAGTTAATATCGTATCGTTGCCATCCTTCCTGGGCTGCTGCAGCTTCCAAAGCTAGGCTACGAATTGGGGTCATCCCAGCCATAGCTAGGGCAGCGTCAGAGGAGACTGTGCGAAAGGCGCAGCACACCCGTTAGGTTGGGAGCCGATAAGTTGCCTCAATGCCCCTCATGTAGCTGGCAACTGACGTAGCTCCGACCCATATTGGCGCAGCATATGGCATGGTTGACTTCATAACGTTGGTGAGTAGTAGTAGTCTGGTCTGCTGCTTAGGGCCTCTTGTGTTTGGCGTCATCCTCGCCAGAGCACGTCCTGTAATAGTCGCTCTCCGAAACTAAGCCGCCTGTCTATGATCACTCCAAGGTATTAGATCCAATCTTTAGACCTTAATGTGTCAGCACCAACCGTGATGTTCACGTGCTCCACCTTTTTTCGGCTACTAATGAGCACCGCCTCCGTCTTTTGGGCTGCCAATTGAAGGCCACAGGACGATAACAAATATCTATTCTCTTATTTCAATTTGGCATACGAGCGAGAAGCAAACAAACTTTAGCAGCAACATCAAAATCATAACCGCAACTAAATGCAAACACCAGTCACACACACACACGCACACACACTACAACACACTATTGTTGACAACATGCTGGGGTAAGGAAGGCTCTAAAGGGTGGTGTGGAGGGATGGGTTGCTAGAATAACAGACGCGACTGTTGTGTCAATGACATTGTTTGGGAACATTATAAAATTTCAACGGGATTGCATTATTAATAAAACAATGCAATATAAATAATAAATGTGAAAACCAAGCGACGAAAAATCCCAACGGAAAACTAAAGAGGAACCCCAAAAAAGGTGGGGGGAAAAAGAGAATGCAAACTCTAAGGGTATAAAAAAAACATTGCAACAAAATGAGTTCTCAACAACAGGTGAAAAGTTATTGCAAACGTTTAAACATTTTAATGCCATTTAAACAATAACAATTGAAACATTTTTATTGTTATTATTGTGTAGTTAAACACAAGCATTATTTAATCAACATTGTGTAACTTTGCAGTTAACCCTCGCTAATAACACTACATTTGTGCCTAATGTACTGACTTAATCAAAGTTCTCGAAACAATTACATAGATAATTTATGCTTGGTTGTTGGCCAGGAATGTATATTTAACTAAAATGCTATTTGAATTGCATTGTTTTGCGGCGCATCTTGAACTAATTTAACTAAAAGGGCAAATGGTGCAGATTTGGCCGCATCGTTGTCCTTATCCTTCAGCACTTGACTGTAAGTAAATAAGCCTCTCTGTGTGTGTGTGTTTTTGTGTGACAATAACAATGCCATTATTCTTCGAGGCTTTTGCCACAATTTGAAATGGAGCTTTGCTAGCGGTTTGCCTCTGGCTCTCTCTCTCTCTTTCTCCTTTTCTTTTTTCCTGTCTCTTTGACTCTAAATGTTGCTTACACTTAAGCGATTGCGGCTAGTTGTGTCTGCCAGCAACTTTAATCAGTTAAAGTCAAACAATATGTAAAGCATTTGACTAAATATTTAATGTGAAACCTCTTGAATGCAGCTAAGTAAACGATTTATTCAATATTGCTTAGACTTTATAAGTCTGTTCCTATTAAGTGTATAAAAAAGTAAAGTTAGAACTAAGTAAGGAGTATAAGTTACAACATAATAAAGCTAGTTTTAATGCTTTTTTCGGAGGCTTTTTGCCCGGAAAGAGAAGATGAACAGAAACTGAGCTGATTCATACAATACTATCGTGTTAAGTGTTCGTGTCACGCTTTTTGTTCCATCTCTATGGTGAACACCTGAAACGCACTTTCGCCATATATGAAGCTTTTATATGGCGCTGCCTTCAGTTTATATTGTTAATAAAACATTTCATTTCACGCCAAATGATTCTCATTTGTTGGACACGTGTCATCTCAGTCTGCCACTGCATGTGTGGGTGGGTGTGTGTATGTGTTTCTTTCATTTTGCCTTCATGTCAGTTGTGTTGTGTCAGCTGCATTTAATTTGCTGCCCAAGTTGATTGTAAAAACGCGTCGTTGGCGACTCGAATAAAAGTGAAATAAAAACAATGTTCAGCCAGCTCAACACACGCCCAGCGAAACACTTGGAATACATTTGCAGCCAGCCTGTCTGTCAGAAGTTACTTAACGCACACACACGATGAAGAAATGTGCAAACAGCAAGGATTAAGAGTAAACAGAAGAAATTACAGTTATAATCATATGAATTAAATGAAAAACCACAATGTGAACAAAGGCCAAATACTACAATGCAACAGCTCTTTAAAGTTATGCACGCATTCTCTCTCTCTCTCTCTCTCTCTCTCTCTCTTTCTCTGTCTGCCAAACGATAGGTAATGCTGAAGGCTGGCTAGGGGAGCATTTCCGTTGGTTATCAAGAAAACTGAAAACTGAAAACTGTCCTCCGATGACAGCGATTGCCCCGGCTAGGCAAAAAGCTTCAACGCTTCATTGGATTTTAGGCAATCATAAGTAAAACGTCGCATCCAGTCTCCAGTCTCTCCCCAGCTCTGTCTCTCTGTCTCTTGTCTGTGTTTTGCTATCTCTGGCGTCTGTTGACTGTTGTAACTGCCACAGCGACGCTGGTCTCTCTGGTCGCGTCGCTGGCCTTTTTGCTAAAAGGAAATGCATCACAGCATACACAGAGAAAAAACAAAAAAAAAAAGCGCCAAACCAAACGAAAAGTGGAGTGCCCGCGGCATACAGTGCGGAGGTCAAAGGGGGCATGATGTGTGGCAGGCACCGGAAAGCAATGTTAGCGTTGGCAGAGCTTTCAACTACAGACAATCTTTGATGCTCTTCCTCTTTCTGTTTCTCTTTCTCTGTCTGTGTGTGTCCTGCGGGGGGTGAACAATTTTCAATGGACATCGCTTCATACGCACTGATGCATGCATCAGGTAAAGCATTTCAGTTATGTACCAGTCTCAGAACAAATGCCATTTATATAAAGTATGCTTGTTAAAATTCGAAAGTAAGCTTTAATAGTAAGCACAACTTAAAGCACGCCTCGTCTAAGTAAAAAACCATTTATCAAGCAAGTAATCGCAAACCGCCCTTAAAATAAAACGCTTCGTTTTTTATTAAGTTTTTCTTTGAATGGGATTTTATTCGTATTGAATTATTTATTTGGTTTATATTTAGACTATTTACGCATACATATATTTGCTATTTGCTTCACTTTGACATATCTTTTTGGTTGTATTTTTATTGGGCTTAACTCCAGACATTGCGGCGCCTCTTGGCTTTGCTCCGTTAACCGACATTTAATATTAGCAAGTTGATTATCTTTCTTCTTTTATTTTTTTTGCTTTGGTGAATACATAAATTTCTACATCAAGTGTCATTTGAAGTTTATTTTTTTTATATTCTTTTTCTGGTTTTTGCTGTTTGTGTGCGTTTGTTTAATCTTAATATTAGGTATGTTTTGAATCATTCGACCAATTAATTAACTCTTCGGCTGCTCCACATTTGAATAGTAATAGCTTATGCAAGAAATTGCAATCCATATATATTTGCTGTGTGTTTATATATATATTATATTTCATATTCACTATTTTTGGACAACAACAAAAAAAAAAACCACATACAGATGAGCTTTTACATCATCATTTATGGATGAGTGTGTAAATTTATTCATATTTTATGAGGCCTGTTTCGCCATTTCGAGAGAAGCTTCTCTCTGTGTGTGTAATACTTGTTGTTTATGGATCATATAGACTGCCATTTCAATTATATTATAATGTGCACAAAACCATAAATATTCAAGATGTTTATCAAATATTTACTTTTGACTCAATTGAGTGCTCTTTGCTGTTGCAAAAAAACCCGAAGGTAACCCCAACAAGTTTTGAAACAGACTCTTTTTTATTTTTCTTTCGATTTTTTTTGTTGTTTTCGTTCATTTCATTTGCATCCTATGTATGTATGTACGTATGTATGTATGTATTTTGTATACTACGAGTAGTTCTGTAAACATTTTTAAGTTGTATTTATCATACTTAAGATTTGGCCTTTGAAAAACGCGCACACCTCTTCGCTCTCTTCACTCTAATACATATATGAATGTATGTATATTTTCTTGCTTACTTACTTTTTTTGTTTTTTGCTGCCATTTTACTTTGA
The DNA here is from genome assembly GCA_035044725.1 of Scaptomyza caliginosa. Lineage (NCBI taxonomy): Eukaryota > Metazoa > Arthropoda > Insecta > Diptera > Drosophilidae > Scaptomyza > Scaptomyza caliginosa. The sequence goes on from JAWNNR010000482.1 coordinate 679,499, forward strand.
CAGACATCGTTTTTATTTTTTTTCCTTCTGTTCTTCTCCTGCGCCTGTCTCTCTCTTAATGTGTGTGTGTGTGTTTGTGTGTTAGTACTTTGGGGTTGTTGCTGCAAAGAATTGACATATTTGGTGCTCCCAACTGGAACCTTCTGCTGCCACTCTACTCTGAAGTGCTTGAAGTTTTCTTTTGGCTGCTTTGCGTTTCCGCTTGGCGTTGACTAACAGCTTGAGTTTCCGGTGGGCGGTGCGAGAGAGTGGAATGGGGTGAGGCAAAGGGAGGGGGGTGTTTTTTTTTCACAAACTTTGGCCAGAATGTGGATATGGTTGATGTTGCTGGTGATGATGATGATGCTGCCGACTGTTGTTGTTGTTATTGTTGTTTGTTGGCTGAATCAGGCAATGACATCAACTTGATTCAATTTACTGGCAATGCAGCTTTGATTCTTCTTCCTCATTTCTGGTTTTCTTTTTTTTTTCCACACCAATTATGTTGTTGTGTTGCAGGAGCTGGGATCGTTTGGGGGGCTGTTGTCGGAAATGTGTGATGAGAGACGCTTCAGTTACAGTTGTGCCGCGTGCATTTCTGTTTTTTTTTCTTTTTTAGCCCAAGATCTTCTTGAAGTAGCTAACGGTTTCCGGTTTTGTTAGCGAACGTCGTCGATTTGGTTTGAATGGCGCCTCAGTTTCCTCCTGCAGGAAGTTGTGACGAGCTGTTGTGGCGCTCGTTAACTCTATCTGCTGTTGCTGCTGCTGCTCATCCTCGTCCTCGGACTCACTTTCGCTTTCTGGCTGCTGCTGTTGTTGTTGCTGATGCATCTTGTTAGTAGCTGCAACAGTTGCTGCGGTTGCATTAGCTGTTGGCTGTTTTGCTGCGGTCGCTTCAAACTGCTGCTGCTGCTGTGGCGCCTCTGTAGTCAAGGCTTTGTGTTGTTGTTGTTGTTGTTGTTGGTATTGCTGGTGGTGATGTTGAGATTGCTGCTGCTTTGTCTACGCTTGTTTCAGTTGCTGCGGCTTGTGTTGTTGCCGTTGCCGTTGCTGTTAAACGATTTGGCATAGTTGTTGTTGCTGCTGCTGCTGCTTCAACTGCCAATCCAGGTTCAACTGCTGCTCCAGCCGTTGTTGTTGTTGTTGTTGTTGCTGTAGCTGCCTTATGCTCACCATGCTCCAAGTGTTCCCAATGCTCGCCATGCTCACCATGCTTGGCTGGCGGCACATAGTGTGATTTGACCAGCAGCATTGGTGGTATAAAGTGCGAATTGTCCACCGTTTCCTTGACATGTTGTGGATGTGGTGACATTTCATCGCGCGTCTGCTGCACCGGATGTATCGGATGTGCAATGCTCGCCGTTGATGTTCCCAATGGCATTGCTGCTGTGGTCGGTGTCGGAATGTTGCTGTTAATGCTCGTGCTGCTGCCGCGGCTAGTATTGCTGTCATCGTCGGCGTCATCGTTGTTGGAAGTGTTGCCGGTTGCGGCGTCAACAACTGTTGTATCTGTATTCGTTTTCACTTCCACTGCTGTTGCTGCTATTGCAGTTGTTATCTTAATGTTCATTTCGGTTGTTGGCCATGTTGTCGTTGATGGTGCGCCTGTTGTTGTTGTTGTTGTTGCTGGCACAGCAGAGGTACCGATGACTATTTCTGCGGCTGCTGGTGCTGCTGTTGTTGTTGTTGTTGGTGCTGGTGTAGTTGTTGTTGTTGTTGGAGCTGGTGTAGTTGTTGCTGCCACGGTTGTTGTTGTTGTTGGTGGTGCTGCAGTAGTTGTTGTTGTTGGTGGAGCTTGAGTGGTTGTTGTTGCTGCTACAGTTGTTGTTGGTGTCTGAGTAGATGTAGTTGTTGGTGCTGCTGCAGTTGTTGTTGTCGTAGTTGTTGCTGGCGCATTGGTTGATTGAATTGGAGCTGCTGTTGTTGTTGTTGTTGTTGATGTTGATGTTGCAGCTGCTGGCTTTTCAGTAGCTGACTCAGTTATGGGCTGCATGGTCTTCAAATCCTCCAGCAATATTTTCTTACGATGCGGCAACGCCTCAAAGATCTCATTGGATACATCGCTCTCACGATCCTCGGTCAATTGCTCATCGCTCATGGGCGGCTGATCACCCATCATCATGTCCAGGTGGGACACGGGCTTGGGAGTTGTCTTGCGCTGTACCAGCTGCTTCTTGGCATACTCATCCTGGGGATTGACCTTTTTGGCTGACTTCTTGACGGGCATGGGAATTTCGTCGGGTATATTAAAGCCGCTGAGTGGAGCTGGTGCATCGGCCATCATGAGGCTATCAAGACTGAAACGTTCAATGGGCAGCGGTGGAGCGGATGTGGCAACAGTGGCAACTTCAATCTTAATGGCACTTGCACCATAGTTGGCCATCAGGGGCAACAGTTCAATGTCATTGTTTTCGTTGTTGTCGGTGGGCATGTTGTTGATGATCTGCAGCGACTTGAAGTGGGAGTTGGTGATATCGTTGATGCGTTGCGCCTCCAGGCGTTCCTTGGGACAGATCAGTTGACGTATGGCTCGCTCACGATCCTGGAAAGAGAGCGAGAAAGGGGCAGATGCCCTTTCAGGGTGAAAGCTCTGGCACAGCCCACCCGTCACTTACCTCCTTGCCCTTGCAGGTGTGACGCAGTAAACCCTCCTCTTGACAGTTTCGTATGAGTTCAATGCTTGCCGTATCTGCCATATACTGCATGGTCAGATTGGGCATCTCCTTCAGGATGCAGGCATCCGCCCAGCTGGGCACTGTGCAGCACAATAGGTCAATTATGCAATCCAATCCCCTTGCATTTAGCTACTTACCCGGCATCTCACACAAAAAGGAGGCCGTTTCGGGTCCGCCGCAACGCAATGCATGCCAACGATAGTCACGTATGGGATCGATAACAGCACAAAGTGGAGCATCCATTAGGGGCAGAGATTCCGCCCAATAGCCAGTGTCCGCCACCAAGGGACGCGAGTTGCTGTGTAATGTATGTTAGTTAAAAATGCTCAATCTTAAAGCTAGAATTCACTATTATCGTTTATTAGTTTCGGATTAGTTAAGGATATTCAAGATAAGGTTTATCTCTCATTCGTCTAACACTTTCGACCTTAAGTTATCCCTTACAATGATCAAACTCTGTCAGTTAAGGACTCTAAAAGGTGAGCACACGGGACAAAAAAAAAATGTTTATATTCAAGAGAGCTTCACGTATCATTCATTTATCATTGCTAGTGTAGCATGTAAAAAATACACATATCAACATGAACGAAACAATTACAACACAATGTTGTTGATTGCTGTTGTTGTTGTTGTTTTTGTTTGGGGTGTCGTTTTGTTATGTTGTTGTTTTACTTACGACCACATAAAACGATCCGAGTTCTGCGGTCGCATGAGTCCAATCCAAACGATGTCGTTCACATCCAATTCCCTTAGCAGGTCGCGAGTTGCATCAAATTGAAAACTGTTGTCGACTGACAGAAAAAAAAATAAAATAAAATTCACAACAAAACAGAACAAGGGAGAGAAACAGAAAGAATGTAAGGGAAACAAATGGTTTTTATTTGTTCAATACGAATATTTCTTTTTAATTTGCCAAGCGCATTGTTTTTCCGTGTTGGGCTTGCGACTCAGGCAGCGACCACAAAAGCCATCCGGCAACACCACCACCACCATCAGCTCCAGCACCACCTCCAAAATCCACCCAAAAACACTCAGAGAACCCGAGTAGAGAGACTCTCCCACCCCACACCAGACAGCAAGCTAGACTCGTCCGATCCTTTTACCCCAACCATAAAACAAATCGAGTCAGACTTTTCGGGCAACAATGGGACTCGAGTAGAGGATATCTTAAACTTATAATTAATCTAATGCGTTCCTGTTAAGTCCTTTTATGCAGTACACCACTTTAAAGTACGTTTCTCTGTGGCCTTTAAGACAAGGACTAAGTTTTGGATTGTACATAAAGTCTTTGATGTTGAGTACAGGATATTTTCATAGTTTGAAATTGTATACATTTTGCTTTTCTTTTTGCGCATTGAATATCCATTTTCCTTTTATTTTTTCTTCATCTTTGTTGCTGCTGCTGCTTCTTCTTCAGTTTCTTGTTGTGTTGTTATTTCACACATTTACATGCATCCCTGCGCCTCAAATTGTTTATGCACACTGCTTTCCGACCCGGCCCCTATCCATTTAGTTGACCCAAGGACAATTGTGCGCTCGAATGAACTTTTGGTGTTGTACACAAAAACAAGTTAAGGGAAACTTGTAGGAGAAACAAAAACATATGAATCCATTTACAAGGCTGAAGAACAATGCAATCCAATCAGCTGGCTTAGAATTTCACTGAGATTTGTGAGTGTATAAGTTAAAAACCTGAGAGTCAAGCGAAAAGCGAAACTAAAACCAATTTAAAGCCACTCATTTCATTATTATCTCTAAACAAACCGCAAAGTTAAAGTATCTCTTGATAGCTGACCCAATAGCATAAATCTGCTTTGACCTTTTAGTTATGCATTCTTGTTCGTTTAGCTTATCAAATTTGCAGCAGAGCATTTATCAGATTTTGCAGCAAACTATTCAATGCAGCTGGAAAACAATTTGCATTGTCTTTGAGTGGCATGAACAATTTATCAACAATCTACTTACGCATGCTTATCTATTTACGAGGCACACTATCCACATGAGCCGGTTGAGTGACCTTTTGTTCATTTAGTTGACCCAACCTTCGTTTTGCCCCTCCCCTAACCTCCTCTCCCCCTGCTGATGCCCGCATTGCAGTGTCCAGTATTTGTCAAAAGGATTTATTGTGTTATGGGCACAAAGGCAGGCCAACAGACACATGACTCTCAGCTGGGGTTTGGCCAGGTTCATTGGACGGCTGCAACCGGATCACATTAAAGGGCTTTGGCTCTTGGTACTCTCTACCCGGACTGCATCATTTTGCAAAAGCTGGCTACGTTGTTACAACAGCTGGCGGACATTTGCAATAATGTGCAACCAATGCTTCAGCCACCCACTACCCATTGTTAGCTTCCGTCTGCTGGTTGCCTGCTTTGTGCGGTGTCTCGGTGTACTTGGTGTTTGGTCTCCTGTCATTGGGCTTATTTGCATATCACATTTTGTGTGGCATAGCGTTTGGCATAGCTTTATATACATATATCTACTCTCTTTTCTTTGCTTCCCCATTTCTGTTTGTCAGGGTGCAACGTTTACCCGATTGTGGCTCATGTATTGAATATCCTTTAGCAGCTGCAGGCAGAAGTCAGTCGCGTCTTTGGCTTGGCTTTTGTGGCCAGCTGTCCGCCTTCCTGGCTGTCTGTCACTAGCTTACCTGTCACCAGATTGGCATGATGGAACTGGCAAACGGCATCCGCCTCAAACCAGGAGATGCGATCACGAAAGAAGCGATAAAACACATTCAGGCCTTCCTGCGGCATTGTCCAAGTGTTGCTCACATTCACCTGCAAAATCACAAAAGTAGACATTAAAGAAGATGATGGCGAAACGAAGAAGACACAAGAAAATACGCAAAGATGGCAGCTGAGCTGAGCGGCACGAAAAGGAATTTGATTTTCTTGTCGCTTTTCGTTGTCAACGCCGCAGAGCTGCGGCGTGCGGCTCAACGCGGCGTATGCTTAATGCATTAAGTATATGCCACGTAAAACGCTTACATTTTAAATGTGGTTCATCAAGCACACAAAAGCACACACACACACACATACACATACGATTATATAATGAGGCAAGAACATAAAAAAATACGTATATTCTAACATATTATGCATGCAAATGCGTGTGTGTGTGTGTGTTGTGCGTGCCTATGTGAAAATGCGGCTACAGACAAGAGCAAGAAAAAAAAACACAAATATTTGCGGTCTACTGCACATTAAGTACTCTTGCTGACATTGTGATCTATACGAATATAATACACTCATAAACAATAAACCAGATTTCAGATTGCTAGCTTTAAATATGAAGCCGAGTTAGATTTCTTTGATATTATATATTATATACGAACTTGTTTATAGGCACATTGGTTCGCAGATGTTTCCCTGAATATTTTACACATTTTGCAACAAAATTCTGGAGCCAAATCAGCTTGAGCCAAGCAGCCCGCTGCCAAACCCTTTGCAAGTGTATACAAATGTTTCTCTTGAAGGCTAGCATATGTACGTAGGTATGTGTGTAGGCAGACATTGAAAGGCACATACATATGCATAGGTATGTACTTCATTAGCTTAGGCAGCAGCCGGCTAAGCAACGAACAGGTAGCAAAATTTGTAAGGCAGCGAGATGGAGAAACAGAGACAGAGAGGAAGCGAAGGTAAATTACGAGTGGGACAAAAACAGATGGCAGAAAGCCTTGCATATTTAGCATAGGCCACAAGGCCTTCCTCACCCCCAACGCGTGCCCACCTCTATACAGCCCAAAGCAGTGAATTTTTCGCCTTTCTGGCAAACCAAACGGGGCACAAGAGTGAAACGAGCGAGATGGTTGGAGGATGGGTTGGAATGGGGTGCAGAGCTTAGGGAACTGTTTGTGGCGCTTTGGCTGTGTAATGCCAATGTGACCGACTACGTCAAGGCACATTAACTAATTACAAATGAAAAAGGGGAACAAGAAAGCGCATATAAATACAGACATAGATTAAGAGCACATCAAATCTTTTCATGCTTCTGGGGCTGGGTGTGAGAGAGATCTAGGCACTTAAATTAAGTGCCAATGCGGTTGACAAGGTCAACGTTTTGCTCTCTCTCTCTTTTTCTGTTTTGCCGCTGGAGAGCAGAATATGTCAATATGGTAAAGATTTCGTAAACTGTGTTGCCTTAATGCTGCCAGATGCGCAGTATATGCCTAAGTGGCAACATTGCCAGCACATACAGCAAAGCTACTCAAATATTTAACAGGATGAAACTTAACTTCTTGTTGGCTGACGACAAGCAGCATTAAAAATATGAAAATGTATACGCACAAGTTTGACAGGCATATTAAGCAGCCTGACAACTACACACACCAACACACACACAGTACAGTTCGTGTTGTGTATAAATTGAAATTCTTGACTTGATTTTCATGCTCGTTTCATTATTCGCCTCGGTATGCCACGTTTTGGGTCCGTTATGCCATTTTGCTCTTCACTCAACATTTTATTGTTATAATTTGCTGTGTTGTGTTTTTTTCTTCTTTTTTTTTCTGTTGCTTGCCGCTTTCAAATTGCAATTAAAAGATGAAAGTACATTGGCGCATGCTTTTCGCAGTCTGTCAAACAATTTCAATTAAAAGTTAATTAAGTTAATGAAACGCTTTTCTTTTCCGTTCTTCACTTTTTCGCTCGTTTTTGCACTTTGTTTCTACAGCCACACACACACACACACACTGGCCACGTGGCATATGCGCAATGCACATTCTTAATGACCCATTCCAAGCACTAAGCAAGCCATTGCGGCCCTCGCGTGTGCCATCCCCAAACTGATTTGTATACGAAAATGCTTCATTTGTATTCATTTGTTCTTGGAACAGCTCTCAAAGCAGCGACTAGATTGTTATTATTATTATTAACGCATCTATAAATAAAAATTGTTCACTTTGACAGCTTGTCAGATTGTTGTATTTTTTGTATTTTTTTGTTGTAATTGCATTCATTCAATATTTATCCAATTGTGCACTATTTAATATGCTTATCATGCAGTTTTCCACACTGTGATTTTTATTATATTCGATTGTCGATTGGTGATGATTTTTTTTGCAATCTAAAAAAACATTAATGCTTGCATGCAGACATAATTAATCAATTACTTATTTAAATATATGCAACGTTTGTAAAACAAATGAAATAACTGCAATAATTATGCTGATCACAAACAAACAATACAATCGTTATATAAAAAGAAAAATTACAAACAATTCGATACGATAAATGCAAACTTGGCGCATTTTTATGAATGGTCTTTGCATGCATAATAATTGAAAAATTAAAGTAAACCCATGCAAAAGAGAAACAAGAACAAGGCCAATACTTTGCGGGCCCCTCCACCACCCACTATGTATGCAACAGGAAAATGTTAAGCTGCAACATGCCCCAGCAACAGCAGTTTGTTGACTCTTATGCCTTCTATTTGTATTTTCATTGTTTTCGCTTCTTCAGGCTTTCGTTTTGTGTGTTTTTTTTTTGTGTTTTTTTGGGGCACTTAGCAAGTTGGAGAGCAAACAGTTCAGGCTCTTTAGTTTTGTTTGGCTGTTTGCCTCGTTATTCTTTGTTTGTAGTTATGATGAAGACGCGTATTTGCAGTGCTACAACGACAACGACAAGCCTGTTACAATTTGCAACAAAGGAATAAGTGAGAGCACAAAAACAATAAAACGCTTTTGAATGTCCTGGCAGGACCTGCCCTGTTTAGCTACTTAGCAAATGAACCGAAATGGTTTTATAGAACAGTGAAACTCTTGTAAACGTTAAATCTTTTACATATTTACTTTTAATCAAATTAAGCAGTATATTTCAGTTGTGTCCATCTTATATACATTTAATTTCCTTTTGTTGCATAATTTCGAAATTTGCATTTGCCCCAGTTTGTTGGACATTTTGTACCATTGCGTCTATTGCCATATTTGCCCAGCACTTAGGGACAAGTTTTGTCGTTTGCTTTGTGTTTGTGCAGCCTTTCAGCCGAGTCAAGGAAGCAGGCAAGGAACAGGACAATGCAGTCATCGCATCGCATCGCATCGCAACGCTTACTGCGCTCACATCCTTTGTCTTTGTGCGCTGCAGGGAATCGGCACAAGCGACCAGTTCTTAAGCTAAACGTTATGCTGTTTTTGGTCAAGTAAACTGAACTGATATTCAAGTTTCATTAAATGTTGCCTACTTTTTGGCTGAACTGATATTCAAGTTTTATTAAATTCTGAGTATTATATTTAAAGCCAGCAAGCAACGTGATTGTCGATTAATAATGCCTGAATTAAGCCAACATAATTGCGGGTCGTATACATACATACATATACAGTGTGTGCCCGATAAGCGTGCCTCGCATACACGAGTGGCAATAATTTTGATTGTGTTATTTCCTCTTTATCGACTCTTTTACCCATCTTCTCCTCCCTCCCAACACACACACACACACACACACTACATAACCTCGATTGGTTTCAATGGCACTTTGTATCCGTGTAGATTCAAATTTTAACATTCTTTATGCATAGGCAGGCAGGCAGCACACTGAGCGCAAGAATCAAGAATCCTTACAAAGAAAAAACTTGACTTGCTTGAAGGTTAAAGATTATTTTTCTCTGTGTAAACACACACACATACACATAGCGTGAAACAAGTAGCATGACAGTGGCGCTTAAAAATCAAATGTATGCAACATCCTTGTCAAGCTAGATGCCACATATAGATAGAATATGTCAGAGCCCGCAGCTTCTAGAGCTTCAAAGCAGCATAAAACCCATTGAAAACTGTATGAAAAGGGTATTATAATGGTTGAGGTTCGCTATGTAACAGGAACAAAGGGAAAACAGCTGCGACACCCGCTTAGGATATTTTCTAGTCGAGCTGATAGATTCATTTTTTCCTTGGCTTTTTGTTGCTGTTGTTGTTGAGTATTTGGCTTTGGCATACCTGTGTATTAGCAATCCTTTTGATATATTTTGTAATATTTTATGCATGCCAATGCTTTCAGTCTCATTTTGGGCCACACATACCATTAACCCCGCCAACGACCACACACACACGCTTAACCCTCCCCACGCATCATTCGCGCCTAAGTGAACATATTCTTTGTTGCTTGTGTATGTTTGTAAAGGTGAACTTAACTATGTCAAATGTCATGTCATTCGCAGGCTCCCCTTCTACCATATCACTCTAAGCTAAGAAGATAGAATATCTACACACACATGTGTGTGCTGCTGTGTGTGTGTGTGTGCAACACCTGTCGTTACATTGTCGCATTGCGTTGGGTTTTGGGCTCGAGGGGAGGGGTCGACGGGCAGCTCCTGATTGCTGAGTGCTTCTTATGGCCATTAAAGCAAATGTGGCTCAAATGCTACTACTACCAACCCACACACACTCACACCCACACACATATGTCAGTGTATGCATGTATGGCTCTGAATAATATATCTTCTCGGTTTCACCAAGTCACTTAAATATACAAAGATGTTTGCTTATACAATGCGATTTGATGTTAAAGACATTCATATTTTCACTTTGCTTTCGTTCTTTCTTTTCTTTTATTTTTTTGTCGTTACAAAAGAGGATAGCAGAAAAAGAATTATCTGAACTTAAAGCTCTCATATGTTATTTAATCAAACTCTAAACCAATCAAGTTGATGTCGAAGAAGCGAAAGAAGTAGAGACAAACCTTTTTCTGAGCAAGTGAACAAATTAAATTTGTATTTGCTATATAATAGATATCTGCTCTGAATTGGGTTAAATCAACTAAAAAATGAAACAGAATGCACTTGTTTCAATCCAATGCACACACTTCGTATATACATATATATATATATCGTAATCGTAAGAAGAAGTTAACACAACTTTACCGTTTCCAATTTTCCCCCTTACGCACACATTTACATGGACTTGAAGTTGAAGAAATATATTGAAACTGATGAACAGAACAAAGCAACTCAGCCTGCCACGCTCAATTTGCCGGGGTTTTGTTGAAGCATCCGTTGATATACGCTGCAGTTGACGGACTGACGGACTGACGGACTGACGAACTGACAAACGGACGAATGAACGAAAACAGACAGATTCTGATGGGGTTTAAGGGCTTGAAGGGTGGTGGGGGCATGGGAAGCCAGATGCCAAATGATAAATAGCGCTGCCGCTTGGAAGAAAAATGTACGAAAATAAATAAAATGAGCGCATAGGTGGCTTTCGCTCTTGCTGTTTGCCAATGGTTGGGGCGTGGCTGAACTTATAAATAAAGCAGCAGTAGCAGCATCAGCATACACACACACACAGAGACAGCTGTATTGTCCTTGATATGACCCCTAGCCCAAACTACTGTTGAGCAAGTGTAACAAGCAAGCAACATGCAACATGGCGGCAACATGGCAACAATGTAGCAGCTTCGAGGAAGTAAAAATTCGTGGACGTAGTGACGTCACGTCGATGTCACCAACCCCTACCTCCCTCCCTTCCGCTCTGTTCCTTGTTGTCATCTCGCTTTCTTATCGCATTGCTGTCAACTGTCGCGCTTGCTTGCTTGCATACAATGTACATAACACACACGTACCAACACACACACACACACACTTATGAATGTAGCCAAAAAATTTATTAAAATTGAAGAAAACTTGAATGTCATCCAGTTAGTCAGACAGTCAGTGAAGGGCTTAAGGGAAGTTGACTGCAACTGTTTGCCATAAAGTTGATGCATGATACACATACACATACACATATAGTTACAAACTAGAAGCACTTAACACAGAGCTGCATACAAATGTTGAATGGTGTGTGCAAAATCATTAAGAAATGTTCTTCGCAATAAAATTGCCAACGTTTTGTGCATGCTCAGCCGTAAGGACACACATTTATTTAATTAAAATCATAACTGCCTCACCTGAAAGTTTCGTTTGTTGTTGGTTTTTTTCTCTCTCTCATGTTGACTTGCATGCAGTTCACCAAACAGTACAAATACTCAGTTGTGGCAGGCAGTGTGTAAACACTTTTTGTTATAAACAGTTCACTTTGGCCATAACTGATCCGAACTGAACAAACTCTTATATTAGAAAATTGTCAATTGCTATGGAACCCTTTGTTAGTCTCTATTGCTCGCTCTCCAAATCTGCCTGCTATGTATTTTGTTTATCCTTGGCTTTTGTTGTTTTTTTTTTGTCGTGACGTTAGCCAATAGCCAAACCGTTCCCAATTTTGCCCCACCCGGTTTTTCGCTGCTTCTGCTGCACTTGACATGTGTTTTAAGCCCAAGGATAGCAACCATAATTTGCTGTGCATGGTACTAATCCTTGCGCTACTTGGTATCGAGCCAATGCTGAATAATGCACTCGAAAGACGCAAAAAATATTAACAGTTGCACTTAAGCATGTACATGGATCTGTATAACATACACATGTCCACATGACTAAGTCATTTCTCATAAAATATTATAAGTACTGTATGGCAACGGTATATGTCAGTGTGTGTGTGTGCGTGATAGAGGCCAACGTCTCAGCAGCGAGTAAGATTCTCTATGCTTTAATTTTTGCAAGCGGCTTAAGTGATTTACTTTAATAGTGAGCTGCATACATACAAAACAAAAAAAAAGTAAAAGTTGGGTAGAGGAATTGCCAAGTCGTTGCAGCTTTATCACAAGACGTTACGAATGTCAGCTGAAAAGAAATTAAATTGCTCTCATCCCAACGCTGAACTGCAGAAGAAACGCACAGCAATGCTGCTCGCTGCCAGCTGCCGTTAGAGGCAGAGACAGCGGCAGAGGCAAAGGCAGAGGCAGCAGCAGGAGCATTTCGCTCAGTTGCTCTGCAGCTGCTGACGACAATTTGAAAGGCAGCACAAAACTAAAACTGTGTGGGTGTGTCTGGATGTGTGTGTGCTTTTTGTGCAAAGGCAGTTAAAGTTTCTAATTGAAATTGAAACAGAGAGAGCGCTGGGGCGCTGATAGCTGTAGTTAAATTTGTACGCAAAGAGAGAGAAAGAGAGGGAGAGAGAAGTAGAAGAACAAATGCAACGGTTATTTTTGCTAGCACGCGAGCTGCAGACAATTGAAAGTTCTTTAGTATGTTAAAGCAATGCCTTAATATGACAGACACAAGTGTGACCAGACACAGGCAAGAAATGCAGTATTTTTTCTTATCATCTCAGCGACAAGAAGAGTTCATTGTGCAGAATTTAGTACTGTATTAGTCAAACCGCTTTAATCTCAGGCTCAATTAAGCTGCTGACTGTTGAAAAGTTTTGTACAGCCAAAAAGCCTTTGAGCAGTTGAGCAGGTGCATGCTCCTTAATATGTATTGAAATATCGTCATTTTCATCTACACTATTGTGTGGTTTGTACACGACTTGCCTTTTGCGGCTACACTCCCCCTCCCCTTCACCCGGCTGCTACTTCTCCTAAACAATGCTTCTCAAACCACCTGCACTTCAGCACGTTGACAAACTTTGAATGTGGCAAGGCACAACCTTATTACCACCCTTCACCTAACCGCTAGCCCCTAAACCCCAGAGCCTGTACATCAACTTGCAAGCTACAAGTTGAGCAGAGCTCTGGGAGGGCAGAGCAGGTGGGTTGCGGGGTGAGCCTGCGGATTCGATTTCTAATTAAAAGCGCAAAACTTTTGGCCGTTGATCGAAATCGAAATCGTCGCACATGACGTGGGTATTTGTCTGTGGCTGATGCTGCGACTCTGAGTTCAAACTTTTGGCCTGAGGTTTGGGGCTTGTGGTTGTGTGTGTGGGGCTTGATATTGCGGTTTGTGGGGCAAGGAGCGTTGCCAAGCATATGCCGCAACAATAGCAAATGAATTTGTGCGGGCCGCAGCTGCAAGTTTTGTGCAGGACAATGCCAGGACAACAAAATTAAAAAGACCCTCGAATATGCTGAAAGTTAAGCAACGTTGCACAACAAAAAAAAAAAAACAAACAACAAAAAGAAACAACAACGTAATGTCAAAAAGCTTTGCGTTGAGTCGTTGTTCATACCCCACATTAGATTTGCTGTCGTGACAGGGTATAAAGAATGAATCGAAGCGTGCCAAAAAGAAAAGTTGTTAAACTTGTGTCACATTTAATTAACATGAATCAGTGGGTTTTTCTTTTTTATTCTCTCTCACTCTCTTTTGTTGTTGTCAGCGTGGGTGCTGGGAGTTTAAGGGGGTGTGGAGAGCTATAGGCTCATGTGAGTGTGTGTGTGTGTGTGTTGAGGGATAAGTTGTGGCATTCAACGCGCATTTGTAATTTGTTGGCTCAGCTTTTTGGCAATAAACTTTAAAATTTCATGACCACGAATCATTAAACTTAAACGAGCACTAAATTAACAATTAATGCACATGTGTGTGTGTGTTTGTTTGTTTTATGACTTCGCATACACAAATTACCTAATGCCACGCTTTATTGTTCAATTATTAAGCGGCAGCAGCATAAAAAGTTTAACACGCATTTGAGCCCAATTGTGTGTGTGTGTGTGTGCTGTTAACTTGGCTCAAATCAAGCAACAACTTAACAACAACAACAACAAAGGCTACCGACTGCCTCGATTAATGGGGCAACATTAGTTATCAATGATGCCCAAGTGAACGATAATGATTCAACGCCTTGCCACACAGCCTTCCCCTGAATCTCTCTCTCTCTCTCTCTCTTCCTTTCATTCTCTTTGTACCCCAATCACCATACACTTGCAATTTAAGTGTAACCCTTAGCAACCATCAGGGTCTACTGTTTGGCTAGCTGGCATCATTTAAGGCTATCATTATCATCATCATCATTATTGTTATCATTATCATTGTTATCGTCGCCCATTGCCTTGTCATGGCCAAAGGCAAAACTGTGCCTCATTATTGCAGCGCCTACTAGGCCTCATTACCAACAGCCGCATTCACTTCTGCCTCGAACTTTGACCGCCTCAAATGTCCGCAAATTAATTTGCCCTTAACTTTCAACAACCAACAGCAGCAGCCACAGCAGCTGCCATTCCCATCATATTCTCTTTGTTGTCTTTGGCTGTGTGCGAATGACTTCTTGTAATTAGGCTGGGATAACTGAACTGTACTACAAACAACATTTGCTTAAACATCATGAAAATCTTTGTGTTATTTAAGTACAATTCTCATTTGCTCAACTCGTTAAACAGAATGTTGATACCATTATATTATGAGGTTCACGTAGTTGTTTGGCTTATCGTCTACGCTACATACATATTAATCTCAAAAGCTTCACATTTGTAGCATACTTTTCAGGGCAACTTTGAGTTAGTTCTTCATAGTTGGTTAGCTCATTGTTTAAAGTATAGTAATGTATTAAAACTTTGACACACAACTTACATTTAATTTAGATTCATTCTATACGAAAACAAAAAAAAATATATATATAAAGGTGCAGAAAAGTTTTTAAAAGGGAAAAGAAACAAACAGAAAAACTTTTAAATATGATCAAAAGTATTGTAAAAGCGCTAGCACAATCGATCATTCAGAGCGTTGCAAGGTGAAATGCTGGTGTTGCAGCTTGTGCTGCAAGTGAAGCTGCCTCATATAATTTGCTGCTAAATTGAAGTGAAACGCTTTGTTTGTGCATAACGAGGCGTGCAGCGCGTTAAACAAAGGATGCTTACCAAAAGGCGCCAGCACGGCAGCACGGCAGCCAAAGCCAAAGCCAGAACAAGAGAGAGAGAGAGGTGAAGAAAGAGAAAGACTGGGGTAGTAAGTGCTGCCGCGTTAGCTTTGTGTTAGCTCTGTTGCAAGTTGGCGAACGGATATAGCTGGCTGCATGTGCAAGGGGTAAGGGGCGAGAGAGAGACAGAGAGAGTAAAGGCAAGGGTGGCAGAGTGCAGCCCGCATATGCAGCGCGTTAGGAGACTGCCGAATCGGGTCAGAAAGGACAAGGACGAGGCGCAATTGAGTTGATTACCGCCAGTCAGGACAGAGACAAAGCTGATGTTGCAATCCAACCAAATGGTGGCGCTTCAAGTGGCAAATGCAATCGCGTCATGCATCCACTTTCACATCTTCAAGTCGATTGCGCTTTAACACAAATGGATCAAATGCATTTAGCTCACAATAGAATCTGACTTGGCTATATCTTTTTTTAAATATAATTATGCTTAAAACGCAAAGATATGCTGACAAAACTATCCAGAAAGCCCTGACGAAGTAAAAGTCTAAAGTTTAGATTATGTAGCATACTTGTATGGGCATGCTCAATACTGATACTGTAGCCTAAATCATAGGCATACTTTTATGGGCATACTATCTTAAGAGGTTGATAAACTAAGTACAGCCAATGGATAGGAGAAAGGCAAGTAAAAGTTAACTCTCGCAATCAGAATGGTCGGTGGCTCGATACTCGGATTACGCTAGAGGCAACTATTTCGATGATGAAGGTAATTTGCATGGCACGCAAACCTGATGATGGCCTCAATCAAGACAAGTGGTCTTTTTCCAACATACCATACCTACGTGTAGATATGTGTGTGTGTGTGGCACATTGGCTGCCACATGCAGCACATGCCATGTGATTTCCGTTTCCGTACTTTTTCTCCCCTCTACCTTTACTGTAATTTTTTTTCTTTTGCTGTTGTTGTTATTTCTGCACCTTTTCACTCTCCCCCTCTCCCCCTCTCCCCCTCTCTCCCTCTCTCTCTCTCTCTCTCTCTGCTTTTGTCTCTTACTCGTTTTTCCTTGGAGCTGGGCACCAAGTAATTGGCTGCGAAAATGCTGCCATAAATCAAAGCGATAATTATGTGGGCGACTGCGTTATGCCGGAAGGTAAATGCCAGAGGAAGAGAGAGAGGTGGAAAGAGGGGCGATGGGTGGGGTAGTTGAAATGGCGGAACAATTTGATTGCTCTATGCTGCCATAAATTATGATTTGATGTGCGAAATACATATATATATATATATAGTTGCAACTTGGCTCAAGGTCAGGGACAGTGTGCAAAACTTTTACCGAAAATTTCCATTCACATTTTTTTTTCTTACTTTTTTTTGTATTGTTTTTTTCTTTTTCTTTCAGGCAGTATGTTTTGTGTGCTGGCGGCCTTCGTCGCGTCCTTATTTATACAGAGAGATAGAGAGAGAGAGAGAGAGAGAGAAAGAAAAAGATGAAATGAAAGCACAACTGAATGTGGGGCAGCCGTTTTGGCATTGACTGTGGCTATGATTAATTGCATGTTGTTGCGCCAGCCACATTGTAAATTGCTTCACAGCACCCGGCATCCATGGTCAGGAGCTGTGAATGAAGAGGACAAGCGGGGTTGGGGTTGGGGGTGTTGCTGGTAGCTACTAATGCTGTGCGTTATCTCTGCTAATGTTGCATTATTAATGCAGCTGCAACACAGCCGCAAGCCGCTGGCCAAGGCAACATTTTTTCATAGCCTTGGCCAAGTGTAGACCCAAATGGACAAAAATGGAAGACACTGAGGCAACCTTTTGCCTTTACTTTACTGGTCTATCAGCAGGCAGCGTCCTGTGGCGTCTTTAGCTCTGACTCTGACTTTGGCTTTGGCTTTGGCTTTGGCTACGGGTAAAAGCAATCACGATAATAAGCATAAATAAAGAGCCCAACCAAAAAAATTACACAACCATAAAAAAAAGGGCAAATGGCAATGGCAAAAGGCTAGGCGACCACCGAGAGTGGCAACAAGGGGCGTGCGGTGTGTGGAGGGGTGAATAACATACAAAATGGCACCACAAGGCAATCCTCCAAATGCTTCAGACTAACTAACGAAAAACAAGCGAGAAACGTAAATAAGCATATGTAGTTGACTGACAGATACCTTGTAAGTTGGTTTCCCTCCGGCTGTAATTGAATACTTTTTTATCAGGCTTGGTTAAACAAACCGAGGAATAAAACTTTGATATTCTTGCTCAAGTCAGAGTACGAAAGTTTTAGAGCTTAAGAAGTTAAGCTGTTAAATTGAGTGGTGTGACCTTTAGCAAGAGCATAACCAATTAAAGGGCATTAAATTTAGTGTGTGTGTGTGTGTGTGTGTGTGAGTGTAGGGTATAAAACGAAACACGAGAGAGTGAATGAGAACACAAATAAGTTTTGTAGTGGCTTGCACAACCGCTGAACAACGTCGTAAAAACTTATTTAATTTGTGATTTATATGAATAAAATTTTCTAGTAAATTCCCTGAAATTATTCATTTCGTAGCAAGCTAACGGGCGGGTGGACAAGCGCCACCAACAACAACAACAGCAAACAACAAACGAAAAGAAAAATGGCACTGGTAACCGAAAAGTGTAGGTTTGTGGGGGGCAAGCGGAAGGAACAAGCAGGTTTGTGCAAATGGAGGGTGGCAAACCAGTCAAAAGGATAAACCTCGCAGCCAAAACAAGTTGCCAGTTTCAACTGATACAGACAGACAGAGAGAGAGAGAGAGAGAGGGGAGAGTGAAGTGAGTAACTTTGAGTTTCAGGACAGACGACAGAGCAATGGCGACGATGACGTCGCTTGTCTCAAAGCCGCACCGCAGTGTCCCACCTAAAAACAGGGGCAACAAAAAAAGGAAAAACTTTTGACTTGGCTAGCCAAGAGTTCACATTTTTGATTTACTCCCCAAAACACACACACACACACAGACGCAAACACACAGAGAGGGACACAATTTTGCTCATATAAATTGGGCAATTCGAATTTCAAAGTCCTGCCAGAGAGAGTCTGTCGATGGCGCCCCGCAGTCAGTGAAATGTGCCAGACAGACGCCTGGCTTTTCTTTTCGCTTTGCTTTCTATAAGTATTGCCTAAATCGTTCCATTTACTCAACAAGATAGATTGATAAACGTTTGCTAGATTTCCATCAAGAAAATGTATACAAATATTACCTGGAAAAACACAGCCACAGTCTTTGTACAAGAATATTTATTTGATTATACTTAATGCTAAGTACTTGTCTGTTGGCTAGGTTATATTTATATATGGTTGTCCTTGAACACTTGGTTTAGTTGATGTTGCCAAGCACAGGATCAGCAGGAACTTTACTCAATACACTTTAAATACTTACTTACCCTGGCTTAATATATATATTTGTAAAATACAATAATAATATAAGCATATAAGAAAAAAAGGAAGATTTTATTTGTAGTTTTTTGGATTCTCCCTCGAATCGTTGTCAGGCTCTTACTTAAACGTGTTCCTCGCGAGAGCACTTCATTTATCAATTCTGCTTTGTGCGACATCCTTAAACGTTTTGGCACTGCCATTGTCGATGCGAAAACAAGGACAAAAGACAAAGTAATCGCAATTGTTGTCTACGCTCTAGGATTTCGGTTAGCGAATTCAGCGCAAATTGTGGCCAACAGCCAAGTGGAGTCAGCCCCAATCGCGCCATGCGGAATGTATGGCATTTATATGGCATGTTAGGGCGGGCTAAGGGCATGCGGCAACCACTGAATAACTCTGGCTACGCCTCAAACACAAATGGTTGGGTAAGAGGTTGGCGCTGGGTTTTGGCTACTTACCGCACGGGCATCGCAGCGTAGAGCAAAGCTGGCGAGGCACAGGCCCAGCAGCGGCAACATCAACAGCCGGCTGCGTCTTTGTTGCAACTCACGCGGCATTATCCTTGTTGTTTTGATGTTTTTATTTTGGGTTTTTGTCTCTTTGTGTTTATTTTTAGGGAATCCCTTTCAGAGTTTTTCCTTTTTTTTTGTTTTTTTATATATGGTTTTTAAGGCTTGACACGCTTTGTATATGTATTTGCACTACAAAAAAAAAACAGAGCCAGAAATATAAACCAAAAAAAAAGAACAAAAAAAACAATTTTAATAAACGTTAGCGTAACGCAAAAATTTTGTTTGTGACTTTTCAATGATCTAGACTTTATGGGGCCTTTCTTGCCGCCGTTGCTGCTGCTGCGGCTTTTGCTGCTGCTAAGTGTTATATTGTATTTTGGCAATGTTGTTAAGCTTCACATTGATTGGGTTTTCTGTTGCCGGCGGTTTGTTGTTTACTTTCACTAAAACACACTCACAATCACACACTCAATCACACACACACTCACAAACAGACAAGAACAAAAAACACAAAACTGGCGCCACAAAAAACGCCAGCAAAGTAACAACACTGAATGGAATGAATGAATAACAAGCAGCAACAGCAGCAGCAACTGGCAGGCAATGGCAGGAGCCAACTGTTAAAAGCGAAACGAACCGAACGCGCACGCGGCACGAATTGTTCTGGCGTTTGGACTCAGTTGTGCGCTGCTTTTAAACAACAGCAGCAGACTCGAAAGCAGCACTGACGGCGACGGCCAAATGAGAAATGCGGCGAATAAAAGCAAGCTTCACGGCGAATTGCCAACCATTGCCATTGTGTTGACGGGCGCAAGCAAGAGAGCTGCACACTGCTAGTCAGACTTGAGTGTGTGAGCGAGTGAGAAGGCGTTAGCGAGATATGGACAAAGGACCTGATGTGCCATGAAGTTTATAAAATGTACGTGACTGTGGCTCGCTTCGCGCTTGAAGTGTGTGTTAAGCTTTGCTGTTACTCCCGCTCGCTCCAATCAAGCCTATGCATTTGGCACAAAATGTTCAAGGACACATTCATACACATATCATAAGCACTACACTGAAAATTAATGCTTTTATTGTGCAGCGTTTCTTTATCTTAGTTGATTTGTTTGTACAATATCGTTTAGTACATACATATATATTTTTTTTCTACTGACAGCTCCTGACCTTGGACTATCAATTGCCCAATTTGTGCACAAACCTAAAACTTTACACCAATTACAACAAATTGTCGATGGACAATGGTCGACACTTAAACTTCACGTGCTCGATTTCACTTCTACAAGCAACTGTGGCATAATCCTGCAACTCGTCGCCCAATTCCCCGACTATTCCATTTTACACTTGCCATTTCCCATTGCCATTTTGCCACTTCCTTTCGTTTATGGCGGTTCACTTCACGGATTACATTTGATGTTATCCATTTGTTGTATTTGCCGTAAATGTGTATGTCTTTATTTAATCGAATCTGAATAGAAACTTCAATTGAGCAGTTAGTGTGAAATGGTTTTCCATCAATCTACTAGGTAATCAATGCTCTATTCAGTCCTTTCAACATATATAATTGGGACGTGCATGCATTTCATGCTCAAATAAACAAATACTAATGAACAGCAAGTAAAGTTTTTAATTGCCTTTTTGGTAGATGCAAATGTTAGGATACAAGACGACAGGTGGTATTAAATTATTGTTGCAGCCACAGTGCGACGACTTCTAAATGCTCTGAAGTCTTATTGATCCTGGAATCGTATTGAATAGATCACAGATCCAACTACAAGCGTATCACATATGTGTCCATCACCTCGTGTGGCGCCGGCGGACATATAAGCTGGTGTCCTGTTGCATCCACGTGGTCCTTGTAGCGTATGGAGTTGGTTCGATGGTAGCCCAAGCTCTGCACTAGGCGACTGGAGTAGACACTTGTGCAATCAACGGTAAGCACGGGATAGTCCAGCTCTTTGCCACGGTCGGCCAAGGCTTTCATAAGACGCCTGCCTAGAGCACGACCACGTAGCTGGGCATCGACGGCAATGGCATGCAGATGCAGTGCTTTATCGATATCGTAGCGCTTGAACACGTTTGCATCGCGCTCGGCAATTGCCAAAATGCCCAGAATGCGTCCCCATTTGCTGCCAGCCAGCTTGGCGGCCTCCTCGAACAGATGCGCTGCTTCATCGGCTGTCTTGGGACCTGCCACGGCGGCGGCCACAATGCGACCCTCTTGTAATGCCAGCAAACAGCAGCCATGCGGCAGATTGGAGAGCAAAAACTTCTCATCTTCCTCATCCGGCTGCGGTGGCTCACAGCCGGCTGTTAGCGGCTCCTCTGGATAATAATTCTTATGTAGGAACTCCATAAGTCTGTTGCCATCCTCTGGTGTTGCCACACAAATCTCGATATCGTCTTCGTTGGTAAGACTCATTCTGAACACAATTTGCTGGTAATTACCTCAGCTGATCGCAGCTGATTCAAAGTGACCGCATACCTTTGGCAAATAGATAACAAAAATACTCATAGAGAAAATCTACTAGCTAGTTTCTTGCGATAGCACCCACATAAATCGATAAGAAGGAAAAAAATACTCAAAATATGCACGATCGATAGCAACAAAATGCGCCTCTTTTGAAATTCTTTAAATATATACGCACAAAAACATTTATGCTAGTTGCACAAACAGCAGTAGTGTATTCAATTTGCGGTGTGCTTTTCAGTGTTAAATTAATTCCTTTTCTTAATTTATTTTCATGCTTCTACTCTTTACTTGCCAATATATTTTGTATTAAACTTAATTTCTCACAAAGGATTATTTTATCAAACTCAAATGGATGGCCATAAAATGATTTGCATACAAGGCTTAAGATGTATATGTATTTCCAAGTATTTACCAAGTCGACAAGCATAAATATATCAATTAAAAGTTGTGATTGAAATATTCAAAACCAAACTCTCTAATATTTAAAGCATTTTTAATTTACTTTGTTTATTATCTGTTGTGTTGTGAACAATGCAATTAAAAAAAGTTTGGTTTGAGGTAACAACAATTGCATACAATTTTCTTTGTTTTGTTTAACAAATTGCATCCCAGAATTATAAAGTGGATAGCAAGGAATGCATTACCGAGAATGCTGATTGTTTTTATAGTAAGTAAAAACAGACGAAAACCGTAAGCTAAATGACATTTCACTTGAAAAGTGAATTTAATTTAGTTTAAGCTCGTCTATTTGGTGGAAAATACACAAGAAAAGTTCAAATAACTAAGTTACATTTTCTACAATATTTATTAAAACCTTTAATTAAGTCATGCGAAGCGTAATCAGTAATCCATAATAATTCGAAGGGAATTTTTGCAGTTTAAACGGACTGGGGCAAGGTATTTGCTTTAAATCGTTGCCAAGGATACGACAGACAATTGCATTTTTTTTTTTTTGATAATCCTCTCATCTTACGCTATGTGTGCCGCAAATTCCACAATAATTAGTGAACCGTATCTAATGCCAAACTCAATTAGGCGCCGCACATGTGCCCTGCCAATTGAAGCAGGGGGGCCAAGTAGATGGCTGTTACTGTGGCAGCCATATACGCATTATAACTTCCCTTCGACATTTTCCCCCCGTTTCCATATCCTACGCTCCCTTGCTGTGCTGCGATGCTGAAATGTCATTTGATATACTAGTCGTGTGAATGCAATTACGATGTGCAAAATTTGATGTCCTTGTACATTTGTGGACGTTAAATAACGAACTTATTGCAAATCAATTGAATCGTGCAAAACGAATAATTCGACTTGTTTTAGTTTTATTTACAGCAGATATGCTCGTAAAATAACGTTTTTTAAGTGTGACCGTTTTAGATTCTGTGGTATTTTGCGATCATATGCATACGTATTTTCATAGGTGTTAAATGGTCTCACTGAAAAGTCCTAATACAAAACATAAAGCCTTTTGAAAGAAACAAGAGAAAAAATATATATATTTAAGGGCACGTCAACTTTGTTTATGCAGCTAAACAATAAAATTTTCATCTTTAGCATTTTGTTGTTATTCATAATAGTTTTCTAATTGGATATACAATACTCATGTGTAGTTATTTGTAAAATTTTCCCAATTGTTGTTTAATATTTGTATTCATGATTATATAACACTTTCTATCTGTTAGAGCTGACAGCTTTGAGTTCATTGTTCAATGCATTGTCATAACTTCTATTGTGAATATTGAAGCAAACTAAAAGAACAAAAAACCAAAACATACGTGAAAAGTTCTTAAAGTATTTTAATACAAATTTATGTACATATGGAACGAAAAACACGCAATATCATTATTTTTGCGTACTTCATACCAATTAGTATTTTCGGCAATTATTAAATATCTGTTTATATAGAAAACATGCAAGGCACTTTAGTGTTAAATATTAAATGCAAACTTTTGGTATATCAAAAGAACAGCAAACATATTGATACTGAAATTCAACTCTTAACGATATAACATTCAATTAATTCGAGTATCGTTGAATGTTCTAATTAAAAACAAGCGACACAGCTTAACAACTTCTTTTGTTTTGTTGTCTCTCCCTTTTTGTTTACTTATTAGGCGTACAAACACATAAGGGAATTCATAGAATGCAAAGGTTGTGAGATAAAAATAGTACAAAAGCTTATCTCAACGAATGAATTAAAATATATAGTTAGAAGAGCAAAACAATCAGATTAGCATCTGATACCGTTGAACTGGAAAGGGTAAAGGAAAAACAAGTTGAACTCAAAGGTATTGTCAGCCAAATCATCTCATATCGTTCATCATAAATTACCATTTTAGATAAGCAGCAACAACTACAGCAACTGTAACTGATGCATTGGGTAACAGGTAAATAAACAGCAAGCAGCAGCATCAGGGGCACCACAATGCATCCTTACCACACCATACCAGCAACACCCACGTCGCATTGATAAAGTGAGGACCGCAATGTGAATGCGACCCGCAACATCAGCTGCCAACTGACCGCAGACGATTTGAAATAATGCAGATGCGATTTGCTATGCGGCTGGTTGGTTTGCTTTCGGTTTAGTTTGGTTTCGTTTGGTAACTAGGCCTGGTTGGTTGTGTGGTTGCGTAACTGCGTCATTGCCAACACTGTTGCATAGTTACACTTACTGTCTGTGTGTGTGTGTGTCTGTGTGGGCCAAGGTAACCGACAATTATTCATTGCGTATACGCGGCTTGGGTTTGGCGCTAATTAGACGCAAGTGTTGTCGATAATGAAGTGACGCCTATGTGTGTGTTTTTAGTAAGGACAACATATGTATGAACGCGTCCTGTTTAAGCTGTGAAGCACGTAGCCAGCAGGACGTGGCTCGCATTACACGACGCACGTCCTGCAATAGCTCTTCCTGCCCGTCTTTCACTGTTGCTTCTACTGTTGCGCGTGCTCCATTGTCGTGCTGGTGATAAGTTTTTTGTTCAGCCAAAAGACAAACAAGCGGCTCGAGCAAATGTAACAAAATGTGCCAACCTAACCGAATCCGGGCTTCTAGCCTTAGACCCAACTGGACGTGGGAGCGCGCTTTAGAAAAAAAACTCGCCACAGCGTTCAAATTTCAAAAGAAGTTAACCAACTAGCCCGGCAAGGACTCAGCCAGGCTGGCACTATGAAATGGTTATCCAATCGCGGGGGAAACTATTTGATAGGCGAAGTGGCAGAGGCAGACAGATGCAGAGCATGCGCGACAATTTTTGTGATAACCAACGCTAGGATAACGAGCTGTGTTTCAGATATCAATGCCTTGGAATCTTAAAACTACAAATGTAAGCAATTTTGTCAGTTAAATGCTTAAGAACTCGAAGGTAGAACCAAACCAATTTAATGTTATCTCAAATTGCAGTTTGGTTAAATGCGAAATAGTTTCTTAGTATTGGACAAACCTTTCAATCACATCTCGCTAATACCCTTTCCCAGCCCATCCCCACTGTGGCGCCCATGCTGACGTTCATCCTGTACGTACAATCGTCCGTTCGTTTGTCCAGCATGCCAGATCACGTGCTCTGTCCATGACAAACATGAGCCTCATCCGCATCATCCACACGACCGAGGCAAATGGCGTGCACAAAATATTTAATGCCTGCTACAGTGGTTTACACAATAATGCAATTATTAATGTGTATCAATAATTTGTTTTCAATCATAATCAAAAGTCATTGTAATCCTAGGATATGTGTACTCCTCGGCTGTCACAACATACAAATTCAATTAAAATGCCAATATTAATGCACAATCATAATAATACAAGTTGGAAACAAAATCAGTTGCACTTTCACACACTGTACTTGCCACGTATGTTGCATGTACTTTGGCAAAACTCAACTGACCAAAAACTAAGTATTCTTAGTAGCACTTGCATTGCATACTTTGTGGCGTATATGCTTAACTTGAACACTAAACTTGAAATGAAACTCGTCGGGATTAAAGAAGGACTATATAGTCGTTGTCGCAAAAAGTTCAAATTCTTTGATTTAAATGTTTAATTGAAATGGTAAATCAAAATACTTTTTGTATGTTACATAAAAATAAATTTCTTCTGAGTTACACATGCAAAAACTACATCACACATATTTGGTATGTATGTGTGTGTAACACATAAATAAGAAATGTGTTTTGGTTGTCCTTTTTGTGTGTGTGTGTGTGTGTGCCGCTGGTGTCGCTGTTGTCGCCTTTTGTCGTTTTTATTGCCAGCCTGTCAATATCCGGCGGCGTATATCCTCGACTTGAGCGACAAATTTCGTCGGATTTGCTGTTTGTTCGCTTGTTCGTTTATTCGTTGGTACATTCGTTTGTTCGCTTGCCTTTTTCACAGTTCACCCTTTGATTCCATTTCCCGTGCGGCACATAAGTAATGCAGCTCTTGTTATAGTGGTTGTAGTTGATACGAAATGTATATGCTTGTTGCTGGACGCATGCCGTTGCTGTTTGCATGCTACGACTTTAAGGATATGTGCTCATAAACAACTGAATGTAAAATGGCAGCTCCAAGTGCCTCAGGGAGGAATGGAGGAATGGAGGAAGGGAGGAAGGGCGCAACCGCTCGTCCTACAACAGCTTTACAAACCCCTTTTGTCCTTGGCTGTAACTCAAATATTCGTGCGTTTGCGGGTGTGTGTTTGTGTTTATATCCCCAACTTCACATTTCACACCCAAAACCCGGAACGTACCCAACACAGTCGCTTGTGCGGATGCGGGTGGGGGTGCGGGTGCGGGTGTGTGGACATGTGCAAGGATGTGAATGTGGATACGAGTGTGGATGCGGAGGATGTGAATGTCGTCGCCAACGTAACCGTAACCGTTGCCCTTGGCTACGCACGATTTGAATTAAATTGCACTCGACGCATTTTGCCTGCACCCAGAGGCTGGCAGGAGCGGGTACAGTGACAGCGGGCGTTTGGGTTGTTGCAGAGGTTAGCCGGAGCATAAAGGACATCCGGAACAGTGTAAAACCCCAGCATCCACACTTAACCATCATACTACGATTCAATTAATTCGAGGGCACTCGAGCCACCTGCTGCCAGCCTTCCTGCCTTTCTGCCTGCCGTTCGTACACAAATAATCAAGTTGAGCTCAAATTTAGTTAGCTACGTTAAGGGCTGAAATTTATTATGTTGGCAAATTGGCTTTTACATGACAGAAAATGGCCAAAGAAAACTATAGCCAAACAAACATATGTACACATATGTAGTACACATACAGTGCTGCCTAACTAAAGTGAACCGTTTTTGGGTTTTTCAAGTTTTGGTTCAAGAAACAAACGAATGAACCATACGAACTATAAGTAATTCGCTCGTGCATTTATTTTGAAGCTAACTTTGAAGTTTTTTTTATCACTTGCGATCGATTTTTGGGAGAGACCACTGTATATGTGCATAAATGTTTGTATAGTTGTGGCAAATGTGGGCTGAGTTTCAACCGGATTGTTCTGCAAATTCTGTTGGACAAGTGCAAAGATTTGCTTTAGTCATGCCACACAGATCATCACCATCATCATCGTGTTTGTGAAAAAGCTAGAAAGTAAGGCTGTCCAAGGACGACAAGGATAGCAAGGCATCAACCGAAGAGCACTGAAACGTAATTTTAATTGTATAATGCGCACAGCATAGCTTTCTTTATCTCTTGCACTGTGGAGAGAAACCATTGGTCAAAGCTCAGGTACATTCAGTGCATAGATAAAAAGTCCGAGTAATCCTGGGACAGAGAGTGGAAGAGGAAGCGGAGGAGTGAGTAGGTTAAGGGTGCACAATTAAATTGAAAGCAAATAACGAACATTCGTAAATGAGGATGGTCGCTATGATACCGTGAACAAAACACAGGAAAAAAAGAGCACAGAGATAATCTTTTGGGTTCAAAATACGTTAAATTAAATGTCAGCAAACAGTTGATGAAAAAGATTTGTGATTATGAGGACTGTGGGAACAAAATGTGGAAATATTTCTTGTTAAATGATAAAAAGCTACTGAGTAAAACTGTTTGTTTGACCTTATTTGGGATTTTTATGGAATGAAACTAATAAACAAGTGTTACACAGTCTGTAGATATGAACAATGAGATATGAGATTCATGGAGCATCTGGCGTGTTCTCATCTTTGCGCATTGGCGTCTCCGACTGTGAGCCCTGGGTTGTGGTCTGGGATGGAAAGAGCGAGAGCCCGGAACGGTAGATGCGCTCATCAATGATTTCAATGTCTTGGATAGAGACGCTCTTCACCAGCGTCGTATTGGGCAATATGGCATACTTGCCCAAACGCTCGCCTCGCTCACTGGCCACAGTCTCGGTGCGCAGATGCTCCGCTCCAGTGCGTGTAATCACACAGAGATCTATGTTGGAACCGGAGCCAAGATCATTGAGTACACCGGCTGTGATGGCTTCGCGCACCAGCTGTTTGCCCTGTTCCAGATCAAGTGTGGGCTGCCAGCCCTGCTCCAGCACAGCCATGGCAGCCAGGGTGCCTGAACCCATTGCCGCATATGGTATCTTATCAATTGAGCCACAGGGATGTATGCAATTGATGTGTGCACCATACTTATCCACTCCGCCCATGACCAGGGCAGCACTAATGTGTCCCTGGTAGCGAAAGAGTGTGCGTCGCAGCAGCATGCTTGCACAGATCACCGGCACCTGTCGCTCCGTATTCAATTCCTGCAGATCCAACTCGGCCGAGGTAATCAGTGTCATTTGCTCCGTATCTGCAGCAGTGCCAGCGCCACAGCAGCTATCAAAGTGGCCCAAAACATTCAACATTTCTGTGTCTATTACGTGTGCGTGTGTGTGTGTGTGTACTTACAAGATGTGCGCCTGCAAGCGATGTATCTTGGAGCAGTTCTTGTCGGAGACAATGGGTCCTTCGGTGGCACGCGTATCGGCGCCCAATATAACACCATCATTGAATATAATCCCCACAATCGAGGTGCCAGTGCGCACAGCCAAAGGTGGTCTAAAGCCACTCGACAGCAGCGCAGCATTACTAAAGGCAAAGAGTTCTTATCAGGTTATGAAGTAATCAGCACACAGCCAAAGCCATGAGTACCACAATGTTGAAATCTTGTGGTTTCGTTTTGTGCCTTAATTGCAAACGAAGCAAGGATTGAAGCATTACATTTACATCCACGATCAACTATCATATGGTCACCCTTAAAAACGAACATTCACATGTGACATAATATGTTATGCTCAATGGGAACTGTTGGGCGGGTAAACGGGTGAATGGCAAAGCAATTTTAAACTTCTTTTTACTATGTGCAGAGAGATATTAATGCAACTAGCAATCTGCATGCTGGGTTTGGCTTTTATTAAACACAATGTGAGCTTTTGATCATGGGGCTGCTGCCATTGTCCATTGTTTTAATATTGAATTCAATCTCAGTTACTTACCGTTTGGTATTCACAAAATTAAAACTACCCCGCTGACTGCAGTTCTCCAAACTCAGCTCCTCTCTAGCGTCCAGCATTTTTGTGTGTGAACAAAGCAAATGAAATGATAACCAAAAATTTCAATTTTCAATTTGAAGTGAATTGCTTTTGGGTTGTTTTTGGTATTTCAAATGTGATGTGATTTGAAAATTACCTTTATAGATTTTTTTAAAAAACAAACCAAAATTAATTGGGGCTTGGAGACTAAGAACTGGCAACAGTAAAAATGCAAAAGTACACAAACACAAAGATGACAAATTGAAATAGGATGAAAGAGGAAGACAAAGAAAGAGAGAGAGAGGGAGAGAGCGTTGGGACAGCTATTGACGTAGCATTGGCCCCAAAGAGGACACTGCTCTACATTCCAGCTGACTAACAATTTGACAGTGCCTAATTGCTAAGTGTGTTTGCATAACTTACTCACTTACTTACTCACTCTATCCTTCTCTCTCTCTCTCTCTCTCTCTCTCTCTCTCTCGCTGTCTCCCTCAGTTGTGTACTAAAAGTTTGCCTATTTGTCAGTTTGCCCATTTATTTGACACATGACACATTCCAGTTGCATTTGTTTTTACAAAATGTTACATTTAACGCATTTGGCGTTGATAATCAAGATAATAACATAATAATGTTTATTAGTTTGAAAATTATATAATATCAAATCATTTCAAAAGGATCAAGAACTTGAGTATGAGACATTTGGTTTATATTCGCTACAAATGTGGAAAATCAATGTTTATTTTAAGCATTGCTGTATTTACATAAATATTTAATGAATGCAGCAGTCAAAGATATTAATAAATATGCAATTATTGTAAAATTGTATGCACAATTAAATATCTTTTCTGCTTATTATTCGTTTATTAGCAACAAAAAACAAATAAAAAACAGAAAAAAAACCCATTCGCTGAATCAATGTAAAAAAGATTATAATACTCTGCCCGTAGGGCTATTCCACCTTTGACATTTGGAATTATTATTATTATTTCTTTTTTGGTTTTTCGGGGCATTCAGTAAATTTTTGTTGCAAGTATTTGATCACGTTATGTTTCAACATGCATAAAAACGCGTTGTAAAAATATTATCAATGGGTTTTTTCCATGGAATTTGATGAGAATATTATTATTATTATTTTTAGATACCAGATAAAAAATAAACATTAGTTTTGGTCGCGAGAAATGAGTTACAAACTGAAAAGTATTCACTTATTGATGATTTATCAAAGTTTTACCAATGAAATTCAATACTCTTGTGTGTGTGTGTGAGTGTGTGTTGTTAAATCAACAAATCATTATAATGCACAAAATTAGTTTGAAAACGGCTCTAAGTGGTATTGGAGTCAGGTTGGAATTTGATATTTCAAACACAGATTCACATAACGAACAAGTCAATTAGTAATAATTATTTTAATCAGCAGCAGCCGCCACAGGCAACACACAGTCAATCCCAAATGAATGCCTACTGTGCAAATGACACACACTTTGATTGGCGTCGGGTCTTTGGGCAATGGGCAAATGTAGGGTATGAGAGTTGGCTTTGACTTGGATTGGGTGGACTGGGTGTTTGTATGCAAATGGCCAAGCGGCCCAAATGACTGTGTAGTTGCAACTTGCAAATCATGCAGCCAACTTTTGTGCAACTTAATTACAAGAGGAATTGAAAGAAAGCCGTTGGGTATGCAGCGGGGCAAGAGGTAGGCAATGGTAGGCAACTGAAGATACCGGACAACGGTTGCTCGTTGCTAGTTGTTGCTTGTTGGTTGCCAGCTGCCGGCAGACTTGCAACTTGAAAGTTTACTTAAACGATTTTGTGCTGCATTTTGGCCCAAAAACTTTGCAACAGCAGCAGCAGCAGCAACAGCAACAGCAACAACAACATAACACTGTCAAATCCAAATCCAAATGCAACTTACTTTGAGCAATTTTGAAATTTTGCCTTTAGCATTTTGGACAGCTGCCTACTACTACAAATCGCCTTAGGTTGGGTTGGGTTCGGTTGGGTTGGATTGCATTCAGTTGGGTTTGTTTGCGAGACCAGACCAGATGACTTTGCAACAGCTTAATATATCTTTGAATTCAGCATAGGCAACTCCAAACACAAACAAAAATGTATTCGAGTTGAGCCGTTTTTTTTTTCTTGTGACAAAATTCTAGCCGAAACGAAAAAAGTTTCCATTGGTTTTTTCAAATGCAGTCAAAGTTACAATTCCAAGTCTTTATTAATTGCGGAGAGAAGATTAAACTGGTTTGAAGTAGCTTCTACCGAAGTCATTCTGTAAGTAGAAAATAGGTGATTACTATAAAGATGGTTTTTAAATTTCCGGTGTCAGTGCAAGGAAAAACTAAGATAGTCTTACTTAGCATTGAAATATATTTAATAGAAACGCTGTACAAGCAAAGCTTAGCTTTTTCTTAATATGATATATATATATATATATACTCTCATACCTTTTACGGGTTTTTAGGCTTCGAGCAATGCTCTGAGGCATTGTCTTGGATGCAATCTAAATGGCATTTGACAAGATTGGCCATGTATATTGTACATAGCACACACACACTGACAGAGAGAGAAAGAGAGAGCGGGAGGGGAAACGGCTTCATCAACGGGATCTGCTGACTGTTAATAAATCATTTGGACGCCAAAACGTCATTAATGCCGCTTAAGTCTTAACAACTGCGCCGCGCCGCCTTGCCGCACCTCGTTTAATGTCCGCAACGCAACGCTAAGCTTAGTCATTTCGTTGACATTTGCGGGGGTGTTTTGGGCGGTTGGCGCTTTGGTAGGGGGTAGGGGGGGAGGCAGTGCAGTTATGCGCCAAGTTTAACGCCAGTCGACAAATTTGATTCAATGGCTTGGAATCGCGATTTTCATGCCGCATTCTATCTCTGTCTCTGTTTGTTTCGCTCTCTCTCTCGCTTTCTCTAATCTCAACAAATGATTTATGCAGCCAACGACAACAACAACAACAAGATAAGTACAATAACGACGCTGCAAATTTGGGCACATAATTAAATTAGTTAACCGAACGAAAAAGTATTTGGTTTCTGGTTTGATTTGAAATTTGTATGGCTGCCAAAGGCTTTATAATTGAAAGGCCAATTAGAGCTGGATCGTATACCATAGAAAATAATTACTCCAACTGTGTGTGTGTGTGTGTGTGTTTGAGCAACATGTGAAACAATTAAAGCAGAAATTTAAGTTTTCTATCTTTGTTTTTTGTCGGTTTGTTTGTTTAGACAATGCGCATAAAATGGCAGGCAAAGTCACGGATGCGTGGCAAAGGCGATTTCAACACTACGGTCAGGGCTGTGTGGCACACAGACAAACACACAGGGTTGCCACTGAAGTTGCCACATTCGGCACCACGTAATGGCATGCTTAAAAAAATACTACGGTAAATGCATAACGAGAAGGAACAATAAGCAAATCGTTAAGATTCACAAAGTTTGTGTTCAACAATTGCAGCAGATTCACAGATATGTGTGTTAGTGTGTGTGTGTGTGTGTGTGTGTGTGTATACGCGAAGTCGCTGGGGCCATAAGTTCAGTGTTCATTGTTAACACCAAATACATATGCATGAATGCATATATATATAAATATGTGTGTGTGTGTTTGAGATGTATGTGTATGTGTTTGTTTAAGGTACGCCCACTGACGCTGTTCTTTGCCATAGCTGTGTTGCTGCTGCTTCTTTGCCCTTTTCCCTCCCCCTTTTTTTGTTCAGGTGCAGGTGTTAAGTGCAACTCGCGCACAGTGGAACCTCAACTAAAAATAACTTCATTATAGCTTAAACTTTTCTTAAGCTAACTCAAGTTAGATAAAGACCATTGCATTCGCTTAAGCGTTTCACAACTTTTTTGAGACGCAACTATTTTTATACCCATATAAAAGACAATTCGTTCCACAGTGCAGGTTAACGCTAGGACTGGATCCAGTGGACGCATAGTAACGTTCATATGGATGCGCTTGTATAATGTATGTACACAAAAAAACTATGTGTATGTGAGTCTAGATAGGTACCTCTGTGTGTGTGTGTGTTTGTGTTTCTGTGGAGCTGGGTGAAGCTTATGACTTAATAAATACTTGCCAGTGTGCGCAATGTGGCTGGCAATTTAATAACGAAAGCAAACGGCATGGAAAAACAGAGGAGCTGCATACGTGTAGCACAAACACGAAAGACTAGCGCCAAGACGGCAAAAAAGGAAGAAGCAGCACAAACGAAAGACAACACTTTTGATTTACTCATATGCATGCTACTTTCCCACTTTTCCACTTACCACATGCCGTTGCCACCGCCTTTTGCACTGCAATTGCGGGCTCTGATTATTTCAATATACTTTTGTTCTTACATATTTGGTATTTTAAGGAGTGCACGAAGCACACTGGCATTAAACCTGTTGTTGCCACATGCCTGCAACATACCAACATTTCGTGTTTCGCCTTTTAGTTATGTCCTTTGGAAACAGGAGATACTCACTATACATTTTATAAAATATGTTAACGCAAGCTAACTTCTATGCCAACAAAAAGAACTGTAAAGTAATCCGAGACGAACAGAGAGAGGGAGGGGAGTGTGAAAGCGGGCGGGGGAGAAGGAATAAAAGTTCCAAAATGGCATTAAAAAATGTAGAGAATGTCGTTCAAAGTCAAATTTGTGTATGTATATTTGCCTTAATTATGACATAGCATTTCAATGATTCCAATAACGCACCAAGGTAGACCCAAACTGTTGCCCGTTTCTACTGACGCTTCCTTAAAAGTCCGCCAGAAAGGTGAAGGCAGAAAGAGAAAGCGGAAAGCGGAAAGCGGAAAATTGCTGTCTTCCAAGTGGGCTTGGTGTAAATGGTGCGCAATGCTGCTAAATATTTGTTCTATCAAATTCAATTAAAGTTGACATGGGTTCACAGCTGGCCAGTAGTAGCAGTAGTAGCGCCCCAGACAACGTCCTAGATCCCTCTCTACACTTACATGCAGACAGAACTGGGGGCTTCCCAGACTTGAAGCCACTTTTAACAATCCCAAGCTCAGCCGCTGCCTAAGTTGATGCTTACGAGGAGCAACCATGAAATGAACCCAGCCACCCAACTGGGTTGGGTCAAAAGTCAGAGACGACTTTACATTGCGCTGCAGTCCTCCCCATTAGTGATGGTTGCGATAGATAGATATAAAAGGTGTTTAATAACAAACTGTTATTAAAAGCAAGTAACAACTTGACCTGTCTTGAGAGATACTAGTCGGTTGAACTCTAACGTCTTGTCCGTGTCACGTTACCATCTCCAAGCATCGTGACCGGCCGACATGGCTTGAACCCAATTTTTGATTCAATTTAAACACGACAAACACACACACGGTTCCGCCTAGACATACTCCCTAGGAACAAACCTAGAACGAACGAGGAGATATTGTGCAAAGGGAAAAGAGAGATAGGACAAGGCGACATGCTGCAGCCGGCCATGGAGGCGATGCTAAGTGGCATGAGGCGTGCCACGATTCTGATTGGTAGGCGTGGCAAAGTGGAGCAAACTGTTTGCACTGATACGCATACACAGTAGGCAGTCTAGTTGGGAGGCAGGCAGCATAGGGCAGCACTGTAAAGTTGGCAACGCCCTCGACCCGCGACCCCAATCTTTCAGGAACTAAACCAAAAGCAACAGCAACAGCAGCAGGAGCAGGAGCAGAAGAAGGAACAGAAACAGAAACAGGTCCGTAATAAGACACAAGGCAAGGAGGTTACCAACATTCACGGGCTTTGTTGTTTTTCTTTCTGTTTTTTTCGTTTTGAAAAGCAATTGCTTTGCTGTATTTTCCCCCCCTTTAAAAAATTAAAACAGGCACAACCAACACACACACACTCAAACACAAATAAAAGGAACAAGAAAGAGGGAGAGGGAGAAGAAGAGAGAGAGGAAGAGCAACTGCCGGCGCTTTTTGGTGCCCGGAAGCACAAACACAAAATTTACAACTGGCTGGCGCTGCTGTAGTCCCATTTTAGATCTGGCAAACTGTTTGCTGGTAATAGCAGGACGACGAAGTAGTACCGGCTCCACCGGACCGTACCAAACTAAGTACCAAACCCATGCCAGCGGACGGACCAACTTGCTCCCGTCGTGGCCGCCGCTGCTCGAGTGTAAATTTGCTCGTTAAATTTGTTGGCACTCTCGACTAATTTGCACTTGTAACGCAATGGGCCAAGGGGCAGCAAAGCCAGCCGCTGCGGCACGTTGGGGTGCGGCAAAGGTGGTCAGTGTAGTAGTAGTCAGTAGCTGCTATGAGTTTGCTTTCGAAAGTTTTTCGTTTTCCTTTCTATATATTTTTTTTCCTTTATTTTTTTTATATTTTTTTTATTTTTGTTCGTTGATAATTGAAAAGACAGCAACTGGCCAAGGAAAATGACCAACAAACGAATTGTTGACCAAAGCGGCAGATGCCAACATTTTAACATCATTTCCGTCCAACTTGTGTACAGATAGCAGTCTACTTAGAATCACAATAATGATAAGAATCTCAGGCAATTAGGTTGAAGTGAAGTTGAATTTAATCAATACATCCCTTAAGCAAGCAACAATATGAAATACAATGATTAAAGTTGCCTTTCACCCACATTAAGTTGAAAACGAATACTCAGCCATTCAAACTTATTTTTATAATAAGATTTCTTTTACTTTTTGCCTCTTACGTGATCTTAACCGTTAATGATAAACGCCTTCAATTTTCAGTTGCAACAAAAGTTTCCAATCAAAGTTCTGTAGCTCTTAAAGACACAACCTCCCTCGCCCTCGCCCCCGCCCCCGCCCCCACTCCCACAAAGCGTTAGCAAATGTATCTGATGGATAGCAAGAAGATGGCTAGATGGATAGATGGAAAAACCATCTGGGCGTGCCACAAAACACCAGCCAGGACAGGCCGCATAATCAAACTCATCAGCGGTTGCACGCCCAAAGGGAAGGGGCGATGGGGGCTAAGTGTTGCGGGAGGGGGGAGTGGGGGGAGTATTAGCAAACTCATTCGCATGCAGGAAGAGCCATCAAGTGGCTTTGGCACGAGTGTCTAGGAACTTTTTGCGCCGATGAAATGAATAATTGTGCCACATTATGTTGCATTGTTATTCGTCAATGGCAAATCAGTTGCTAAATTAATCGTATTGAATTCATTGCTGGGCCATGGAGGTGCCATCCATGCGGTAGCTCGATTCAGTCATCGAACAGCCTGCCTGATTGATGACGGCCCACAAAGAATACATTCCGCACACACACACACACACACACAGAGGTATATGTATCGATAGATGCGAAATGAAGGATTGTTCTATGGGCAACACAACTTTGTGGCAGGGTAGTGGGCGGTTGTGGGAGGGGAAGGCGCTCACTGGGGATACTCAGTGATTACAGGCGACCGTTGGCGCCTATTTGCGGACTAAGTCTGCGATCCGCTTCAAGCCGCTGTCTCATTATTATGCAGCTCATGAGTCTCGTTAGTGGCAAAGTTATATGAGCATACATCAGAACAGTACAGCACAGCAGAGACGCACAACTTTGCACAACATGCGGCAGCTTGGGAGCTGAGTTGCTAGATGCGGCTGCGGCTGCGGATGCGACTTGCAAGCGGAAAGTGTTAAGCACAACGTTGCGAGCCGTAGTAAATGTTACCAACTTGCTGACTTTGCCACCAAAGCGAACGATGCGTTGCGTCTGAAGGCGCGTGTGGCAAGTGGCAAGTGGCAAGTGGCAAGCGGCGGAAGTGGCCTCGACTTGACTTAGGCCAACCAGGCAAGCCAGCACTTTTTACTATGCCCCCCATCCCCTAACTTCTTTAAAAACCAAACTAACTACGCACCTCCCACTGCTTGAAAAACTGTTCTGTCTGAATTCGCCGCAAAATTTGTTTCGAGGCGAACTTTGTTGTTGCTCACTCAATGGCAACATAACGTTCGGCTTCGTGTTTCGTGTCGTTTCGTTTTGTTTCGTTTCCGTTCGGTTTTGGTTCTTTGAGCTTGCTGCTGTTTTGTATATGCTTGGGTGTGGAAGCAGGGCGGGCCGGGGGAGTAGGGGAAAGAGGTGGTGTTTTGTTTTCAACAAATCGACTATGTTTGCACAGTCCAAGCCTGCTTGCCTGCCTCTCTCGCCGCCAGCCAGCCCCGGCTTGTGTCTGCTTGTTAGCTGAACCTTCGAGAGAATGTTAAGAGAAAGCGCAACTACACTGAGCGAAACATATGCTTTAATATAATGTAATCTGAAAAAGTTGTTTAATTAGTATTTTGCATTAAACATGAATATAAAATCAAAAGTATTGCGGCACACAACTTTTCTTGCAGTGTTTTAGCACTCACACAACTCGACAACACGATTAGCTTTAATTAGCTGCAAGTGGACAACGAGAGGCAACTCAAAGTGGCCAAGGACAATGAACACATTGGCCCAAGGAATTCAACTGAATGCCTAACAACCAAATCAACAACAGCAACAACAACATCAATAGCGATATAAAAAGGGAGATAGCGAAACAGAGAGAGAGAGAGAAAGAGAGCTGCCCAAAAAAGTATGCAATGCTTTCGTTGTCCAAATTCAATTATACAAGCTGCTTGTTAAAGCATTGCCCATCCACATTTCTGCCCCTGCCCCTGCCACACAGAACCCTGCTTGTCTGCCCTAATGGTTTGAGTTATGTGGCAGCTAATGGCGCTGAAATGAAGTCCGAATGTCCACAATGAAGCAAATGAGTGATTTGTGGCAATGCTGCTGGAAAAATTTGATGCTCGTTGCCAAATTGGCGAGATTTATGGCCCAAAAGCGAATGCTTCACGGCAGGTAAGGAAAAACGCGTTAAGTGTATTCAAGCTGATGACAGCCAGCCCCAAGCCCCAGTCGAATGCGAGGCGGTGCGTCAAGTTAACTGTTAAACAAAGCAGCAAGAGTAGCAGCAGCTGCAGCTGCAACAGAGGCGGCAGCAGGAGCCAACAAAATGCATCCCTTGGGTGCAGTTGTTGCCATTGCATCTGTTAAATTGCACTGCAATCGTTTTGGGGCTGGCCAAGAGAGATCTGGCGGTTGGAGTGAAGTGGCGAAGGGCTCCACTCCATTGTGTGCACTCAGCTGGCCGAAAGCGCAGCGCAGCAATAATTAGCAACAACTGGAGTGAGCTTTAAAGTGAAACGGACAAAGGAGAAAGCGAAAGAGCTAGTTGCTGTGGGTGGTGCTACGTGATGGGGCGCATTTTGTGTGAACCAAACTTAATTGAAATGAGCGCCAGCTGCAATTATTTTTCAGTCTAATTCGAGCTGCTCCTTGGAGGCCAGTTACAGTCAGTCAGCCAGCTGGTAGTTGGTAGCTGGTAGCTCCCTTCGCCAGCCAAAACCAAAGCAAAAACAACAACGAAATGTAAAAAACTACAATTTTGGTTTTCATTTCAGGTTTGGCTGCAGTAACTGCACCACCACCACCACCACCAGCCTCTCAACCACCATCGCATTTCACATTCACTCGTCCACTACAAGTTTAGCATCATTCAGCATTCGCGTGCTTTCTCTAATTCGTAACCTCGTTTGGAGGTTTTCGCCTGGCTGTCTGTATTCAATTTTGTATCAGTTGCTGCTCCAATTGAATTTCAATTCGTATTGAATATAACAAGAAGCAAATGTTAACTCGCACATTAAATGCCCTTTTCAAATACTCTCCTTGTGGACGAACAAGTACAGTGAAGCATTGCTTTTACAAACCCCAAAGACTTAAGATGCGTTTATCCTTGATATCCTTGCTTTGCTTCTTGGTATTTTGTGTTAATACCTTTTTTTGGCATAGGGTAATATGGCCAGTGCCAAGGGTCAGCGTACAGTAATTGAGGTTAGTTGTCTGGATCGCCTGCCTACCCCTAACCCTGGTTAAGCTGTCCATTAATTTGGCAGTTTTGGTAACAATTTCAGCTGGCGCTTTGTTGCTTTCATGCAACTTTCGCGTTTAATTAGCTGCAACGTTATGCTGGCCACAGTTGCATTTGGCATATGGCCAAATTTGTGTCTATGTACCGTTTTGCAATATGCAATTTGTGCAACCATGTCGCAGCCTATCAACACCTTTTTACACTTGCCCCAATCCTGATGTCCCCTCTCCCCTTCTCACCTCCACTCGTCACGCTACTTGTGCTACGTCCGCTTCGTCCGGTTGTTCGGCAGCCGCAGAAATTCAATTTGCCACACGCTCTGTTGCACAATGGATGAAAATGTAGCTGAGGCTGCGAATCCGAAAACGAATACGAATGCGGATGCGGATGCGGATGCCAATATAGTTGGCAAATGCAACTACAGCCATGACCAAAGGGATTGCAATGCAACTTATGGACCAACTGGACCTTTTTATAACCACCTGCTCTTGCTGCCTTACCCTGCAGTGCCAATACCAATGCCTATCCGCTTCAAGCACTGCAACTATGTAAATTTCTAATTGAATTTTTGTACTCACCAACCAGCCCCAAATCCCTGAACCATGAAGTCAGCCATCGGGGCAGTGTTTAAGTGCCAATCGAGGCTGAAAACATTTGGCATTACAAAAAAAGTCGCGACAAGTGCAACTGGGGCAACAATAGCGGCATAACCGTTAACTGTTATTGTCAGCTATCTTTACTAATGCACTGTGCAGCAAAAAAAAAACAAAAAAAAAGGCAGCGAAATAGTTCAAAACTGACAATCAAAGTGAATAGTTTAACTTGGTTAATGTGTTTTAATTAAATGAACTTTTGCTGGATATGGTTAGATAAATGATAAATTAATTAGTCGCGTGAATGACACTTAATAAAAGTCAAGTTTGGATTGGTTCAAGACTTTTATTCGGTTTTTCTTTAAACTAAAGCAATAGACTAGATTTTAAACTACTCTTAACTTTTAAGCCTTAAAGTTATTTATAAAAATAGCGTCATGCATTACCTGTGGCAAGTATGTGGCACATACAAGAAAGAAAATTGCTTAACTGCAATATGTTCCAAGTCCTTGGCAGCACCCGAGGACACTGGTCCACCTCTCAACCGCTCTCCACCTCTCCTCTTTGCTGTGGCGCTGCTTGATGGCGTTACGTTGACCGCTTGGGGCTGCAATTTGGCCGGTGCCCGTGTGAGCGGAATGCGCTGCTTTGTGGCATCAACAAGGACACACCACTCGAGGGTGACTCTAAGATCCTTTTGCTTTTGCTGCTTCGATTCGATTTTCCTTCTTCTTATTTTTTTGCTTGTTTTTTGGCAAATTGACTTTGATTTGGCGCTGCTGCTGACCGGACCGGACCGAATCGAACCAAAACCAAACCGCACCGAACCGCAGCAAAAGCAAAAGCATTTGCCGTATCCTGAATGCAGCCATTTTTTATGCTTCGTTTCGCAACAGCTCACACATATATAGAGTCACATGGACACTTGGGCACTTGGGCACTTGGATTGGGCATTTGTTAGTGAAAGCAAAGCACACTCAACTTTTGCTCTACCCTTGGAGGAGTCCAAGACACCCGCAACCCGCAATCCGCCATCCGCAATCCGCAACCCAAAATTCGGCACCAGCAAACCGCAATCCGAAAACCCCAAAGCTAAAAACCAAAGCAAAGCGATTGTAAGAGCGCAATCTATAAATATCTAAAAATCCCATAAAACTCGAGGACGTGGCATGTGGCAGGTGCAACGAGCTGGGCGCGCCAGTAAATGTCATCATTGAGATTGTGTGCACCAATTGAAGATGCAGAAGATGCCGAAGATGATGAGGAAGAAGCAACCAAACTCAGGTGAGGGCCAAAAGCTGGGCGCCAGCTGAGCTATTTTCAAATCAGAATGAGTCTGGCTAAGAAGTGTGTGTGTGTGTGCAGTTTGAGGAGGCAAAGGGACTCGTTGCGATTGACATGCGGTTTGCAATTGCTTTTGCGGTTGCTTTCCAATTGATCAATTCAAAAACGAGCCGTGGATTATCAAAACTCTTCTCATGCCACACAGCAACAACATAACTTTTGCCTCTTGGCGTTTGTGTGTGTGTGTGTGTGTGCGTGCCTCGACAATATTTGTGGATGATTGCATGCTTGTGCAAACGGCTTTCATGTACGTGAATAGCAAATTTATTTGCACGACTGCAATGGATGCTGGTGCCATGTTTGTTGCCCAAGACCAAGGAACGATGGAGGAAGGAGTGAGATAGACAAAGACAGAGAGGGAATGAGCAAGTGCAACAGACCTGCAGCAGAAATATACAAACTGTGCAGCACAAATGCTAGCTGCAGTCTCGATTCTATTTAGAAATTTGCCTCCGAATGCGTTGCGCTGTCAAAGTTTGCCATTGCCAAATGCCTTGCTCGACTCAACTAAAGTCTGCCTCGATTGGGGCCGGCCTCTGACGTGCGCCATGAAAGTCTGTTGCATAAACCAATTTCGCATTTGCTCGCACAAATGCATCTGAGCGATGATGATGATGCAGGGAATGAGGATGCCTGGCGGGAGGTGGCTTCAAGGGTTTTTTTTTTTTTTGGGGGGGAGGGGCTGATTGGTTGGGTGGAGATTATGCAGACTTTTGGCGCTGTCAACGCAACTTGTTCGCAATGCAAAATTCGATGAATGCCACCTTCACACGCCTTGCCCCAACCCCCTACCCCCTTTCACCCACAACCCTTGCGTCGGGCCATCAATGGAAAATCGTCGCTGATAACGTAAACCGCTTTGATTTTTATTTAACTGCACATTTCGCTTAGGGCGTCTCTTCTGCCAACTTTGACTATCTGAACGCAGCACAATTGCTCCGATCCTACCCGCCCTGCCACGCCCCGCCCCGCCCGAAGCAAACTCCCCCCCTTTGCGATATTCCAACAATTTGTGAGCCCCATTTCACATTCAGCTCTATTGACATTTAATGGCAACTTGTGGTGAATTTTTGCCAGAATTGCTTGAATTGCTGCGGTTTTCCAAACGAATTTTCATGAATTTTCAGTAAATATTTTCTCTATTTTTTTTTTTGTTTGTTTTTTTCCCCCCAATTTTGCCAGTTAGCAATTTCACAATATAAAGGTACAAATATATATATATATATATGTGTGTGTGTGTTTTCTTTTTTGCATTTGCAATTTTCCATTTTCCACGTATTTTTCTCTTATTTATTTATTTATTTATTCGCTGGCTGGCTGCTCAGTTGCCGTTGAAATTGATAATTTAGAAAATTGCGAGCAAATGTCGCGTTTCTACCCTTCCCCCATCCCTCCCGTGGCAAACTACAAGCCGTGCAACAAGCATTGATGTGGGCGCCAGAAATGTTTCATTTTGACAATCAATTCGTAATGGTTTTCCCGTTGACTACATAAACCCACCCATCAGAAGTGTTTTAACTTATATTGAAACTAACTTTTAGTGTACTTCCAATGAGTTAGAAAAAGGTAACTAACACACACTTAAAGCTGTTTGTATCTACCCTAGTTACATACATACTTATAGTTGGTCACAAGTGGTTCGGTTTTTTGGTTCTGGTTCTGGTTTTGGTCTCTCTGATTGAGTGTGACTCGAGACTCGAGACTCAAGCCATCCAACACCTCCGACATCTGGCTGTTGCATTTACTTAACTCTGTAAGCACTGCAATACAGCAAACACTCTTCTTTTCCGCCTGTTGGCAAC
Organism: Scaptomyza caliginosa; assembly: GCA_035044725.1. Taxonomy (NCBI): domain Eukaryota; kingdom Metazoa; phylum Arthropoda; class Insecta; order Diptera; family Drosophilidae; genus Scaptomyza; species Scaptomyza caliginosa. The sequence goes on from JAWNNR010000482.1 coordinate 722,218, forward strand.
CTCTCTCGTTATATATTTATTTAGCTTCTCATCCTCTCGTTCACTACTGAAGCAGGAGGCATCGTGTTTTCAGTTTACGTATTTATTTGGCTCTTCGTTGGAGTCTTTTTTTTTATTTTATTTTATTGTTTTCAAGAGGGTATATGTAGTTTTCGAACAGATATGCTACACGTTTCTTTGGTTCTATTTGGTCATTTCGTTGGTTCAAACTAACTGAACTAGTTCGCTTCTTGAAGTTAGTTCCATATACAGTATATACAGCTATACAGTTTAAAGTATTTCAAAGATATACTCGCTTAAATTCAACATTATTAAAGTTGAACCTTGTGTGCAAAGGTATCACATAGTCGACACACCATAAAAATGCAAACTTTACTTTCTTGTTTTTATTGAAATTTATGATTTCTGACACAAAATTTATGTTGTTTTGCATTTTCCCGCCGCTGTACGTGGGTGTGGGTGTGTGGATGTGCCTGTGTCTGTGTGTGTGTGTGTGTGGGTGGTTAAAAGCATAAAATAAACCTCAAATGCTCGTAAAATGCCATACGTACACAAACCCAAAAGAGCCCGCACGAAACGCCCGAACTCTGTAAATGCCATCGCCTTTATTCCTTAACGCTTCCTTGAGCCCTTCCGGTAGTCTAGCCACACACACACCCACACACACACACACACAAACAGCTCACACTCTTTTGGTCGCTCGCTGCCTCTCTCCCACACTTAGGTGCTGGTTTGAAATTGTGCGGTTTTCATTTGCCCAGCTATGGCAACACGGGCAAACGCGCGTGAATTATTTAATTCGAATAAATATTGAAAACTCAATTTTTTATGATGTTTTCTTGTTGGTTTATTGCTCTTTTGTGGCATTTTAATATCGAATATCCTTGCTGCCAAATGTCGCCATTTGTCTGAGTGTCCGTGTGTGTGGGTGTGCGAGTGTGTGTGTTTACCTTGGACATACATATCAAACAGCAAAGCTATAATACACACACTCAGTTAAAAGTGCGCTGGTATAAGCTCATAAATCTGACCGTTTTTTTTCTCGCTTTTTGTTTTGTTTTGTCGTTCTTGTAGCTTTACCTGTATAATAGAAAAGATACACAAATGTAGGTTTATAGATACTATTACGCTCGGTCCATTACATATTGTTTATAGCTATAGCCAGAGATGGCAATTAGGTAGCAAAGTATAAAGTGGCACACAAGCTTAACGCAGCTAATTATGTTAAATAACCAAGCATATATAAATTGCACATTTATTGCTTCGATAAACCCTCGGGGCTTTTGTGTATGAAAGCCTAATTATGTAAGCTGGCTCTAAAATCGATTTAACCAACATTAAGCGCTAAACACTCAAATATTCGGATAGGAATGTTTGACTTTAGTCAAAGCTTGTGGCACATCCATAAACAAAATAATACGTATACGTTGTTTGCCTCTAATTTGAGTGGGTATGAACAAACGGACAAACACGTCTTGACTGTTAAACTCAAGCAGCTATAATCTGTCTGTTTGTCCATTCGTTGGTGTGCGTATGTGTGTGTGCATAGCCATAAGTTGACTGCACACACATTTACCATACGAAATAATCCCCAATAGAAGAAAATTGTGTAAAATTTGTGTTGGTTTCACTGATTAAGGATGGCTTACTGGTTGTTCAAGAAGCTTTCGAGGGCGGGCGGGGGAGGGAGTGGAGAGCGGGGGCAAGTCACGTAACATTTCAGTCCGGCCAGCCTTGGGGAAATCCTTTGAAAACCAAAAGATGTATACACCAGTCCGGCATCTAATATGTGCGAAATTTATCAACAACGATACTGTCTGGGCATACAAAAGGCGCACAAGGATAAAGGCAACCGACATGGAAAATCGCAATAATAATTTTCCACTTCAACCTTCTGTGTCTGTGTCTGCGTGTGTGTGTGTGTGTGTTTGTGTGTGCACTTGTTTGTTTGTATGGAATGGGGCGGTCGCAAAGCTTTTAAGTGGGTAACATCGGTAGTTGTATGCATTGAATGCCGTTGCTGTTAGCCAGGCATGTCCTCATGTATGCCAAGTGGACAATTGCAGCGCCTTGTCCATGGTCTTCGAGGACAACGTTGTCTGATATTGGTGCAACGGGGCCTTGCTCTGGAGGTCCAATTATATTTGATTTTGGGCCGACCGACCGCAGATGCTAAATTCAGGAAATGGAATTGAAACAGAGTCTCCACGGTTTGCATATGCTCAACTTTGTATAACTTATATATTTGTTTGTAGTATTGTGTAGTTTACAGTTACAATAACGGTTGGATTAAATTGTACATTGTATTTTGCAGACACATCTTAGATCCACTCTCTCTCTGCGTTAAACTCGTTGCTCTCAATGTTGTACGATAAGGGACGTTTGGTCCGTATAATAGGATTTTGTGGTTTATTAGGTACTTATGCGTTTCAGGTTATCGGTTAACTCGTAAATCCTTGTCAAAGTATCTTAACAGTCAATGGGATTGAGGAATCGCTTCAGATGATCACCAAGCTTGTTTCTATAAAATTATATATAAGCATTAGTAAATGTATTTGTTCAAACCAGCAATAGTGCTTACCCCAAGTTGTTTCCCTTGCAGTTATTGTTCAGCTTGGAATACAGTAGTAGCAAAACTAGCGCCTGGCCAGAAATCATCAATCCTTGCTTGCAGAAGTCATAGCTAATCCAATTGCTAAGCTTCTGCTGAGTTGGTAGCATTCGGCTTTCCTGTCTTCGCTCAAAACGCAGTGGAGATAGCTCACGCTCTCGTCTTCGGCTTTCGGAATCATGCTCATGTCGTCGGGCTTCATCTCGTTCCTCAAGACGCAATGTCTCTCGTCGGAGATCAGTGCGATGCTCTCGTTGAACCTCGTTGCGTCCTTCTCGCCGATTTTCATCGCGTTCGACTCGTTCAGATAGACTATCTCTTCGATCTTCCAGGCGATTAACATTACGCTCACGATTTTCAACCTCCTGTCCTCGCGTCAACTCGTTGTCCTCCCGATTAACGCGCATTTCAGATCGGTCTGAACCCAAGCGATAGCGGCCTTCACGCTCCTGTCTTCGAGATATGTCTCGTTCGCCTTGTCGGACTTCATCTTGCTTTTCCCTGCGAAGATCGTCTCGTTCTTCCTGTCGGATGGCATCACGAATATCACGCCTGTAGAGAACATTTTCACCCTCTTGTCTTCGAGACATGACTTCCCGTTGGATATCATTTCGCACCTCACGGTGAAGTTCGTCTCGTTTATCGTTTCGAACAGTATTGCGAACGTCCCGCCGTGAGAGAAAATCTTCACGCTCATGTCTTTGTGTATTACTACGCTTTTCACGTCGGGAGATATCAACTCGTCGTTCCTCCATGCGATTAACATCAAGAGTAGCCAAGCGAACGCGATCTTCTCGTCGTTCCTGTCGTCGAGTAGCATCTCGTTCTCGTTCAAGTAGAGCATCTCGCCGAGCTTCCTCACGATTGACTTCTCTTCCGTTGCGAAGGTCCTCTCTTTCTTGTCTTCTGCTTATATCTCTATCCTCCCTTTGCGACTGCTCTCTATTTTGACGTTCGCCTTGTCGCTCTTCGATCATACGCTGACTGGCTTCGCGATCTTGCCCTTGTGCCCCGCGTTCAAGATCATCTCGCTCTTCTTGTCGGCGATCGTCACGACTTTGTGTACGAGTATCTAATCTTTCACGGTCTTCTCGGTTAAGTTTTCGTGTAAGGTCACTTTCGTCACGCCGGAAGTTCTCCCTATTCATTCGACTATCCATACGCTCGGCATCTACACGACTCCTTTCCTCACGCTCATGTCGTCGAGAAACATCTTGTTCACCACGTCGAAGATCGTTACGTTCTTCTTTTCGCCGATCTTCTCGGTCTTCTTGTCGACTAGTATCGCGATTGTTACGCCTGGAGAGAAAGTCTTCACGATCCTGCCGCCTGAAATCGTCTTGTTCAGCACGACGAAGCTCGCCTCGCTCCATTTGTCGTAGCTCAGCACGCTCCTCCTGTCGGCTATCATCTTGGTCCTGACGGCGAGACAGATCGGCGCGTCGCACATCCGCACGAATAACATTGCGCTCGCGATGATCTTGCTCCTGTTTTCGTGCTAGCTGTGTCTCCTCCCGTCGCAGGTCTTCTCGCTTTACTCGTATTTCCATTTGCTCATGGCCATCAAATCTTCGTGATTCATCTCGTTGCTCTCTTCGCAAACTAAGACGCTCAACTCGACGAAGTTCTTCACGCTCTTCACGTCGGCTATTGTCACGGACCACACGTCGAAGATCAACTCGTTCTTCCTCTTGGTGATCCCCTCGGTGCTCTCGCCGGCGATTATCACGAACCTGAAGTCGAATATCATCTCGTTTGTCTTGGCGTTGTACTTCGCCTTCTTCACGTCGATTCATATCCACACGTTCATTGTTTTCACGGGAAAAGTCTCGGTGCTCTCGACGAAGATCATTTCGCTCCTCTCGACGAAGCTCGTCGCGTTCTTCTCGGCGGCGGTCATCACGTTCCTCATGTCGTAAATCATCACGTTCACCACGGCGAGAAAGATCATCTTGCCTCTCTTCTCGTTCCAGTCGTCGTGACAGCTCGTTTTCCTCACGCCGAGAAGTACGTTCATTTTGACGGTTGTCTTCTCGGTTAATGCGCCTTTGGAGATCCTTTAGCATGTCATTAGGCCCATTCACTTGTCTATACACAAGATGCTCGTCGTAATCATCTAGTTCTTCTCGGCGATCTTCCAACACCCGATCCAGCGAGCCCGTAGGACACTGCTGGACACGATTGCCGCAAGTCTGACTGTCAGCGTGCACGTAGTCAAACCTGCTCAGCTGGAGAAGCAGTATTAGAATGTTAAGTCTCAGCCATTGTGGATTAGCGGCCATCTTGGTGTTGTCGTTACTTCCCAGCGAAGGCGTTCTTCAGCTACAGTAATCAGCAACGGTCTCGGATTGGATTGGCTTGTAGTGGATTGTGTGTTAGCAGTTAACTTAGCAAGCTTCAGGACTTGAATGACTTTCTTGGTTGCGATGCTTCTGTTTTATACAAAAATTGTAAGCCAAGAAGCATCATTGGAATGACAACGCCCACGCAGCGTTTGAAACGCATTTTCCAGAATGAACCTCAATTTACCAATGATTGATTCAATTTCGCTTATCGCACATGTGCACCAATGCGCTTTGTTCAGGCCAAACGACACTAGCTACTAACTCCGCTCAAGTGGTTCTAATGCGTTCGAGCTGTTTCCAATCAGCCAATTTTATGAATGAAATTGAAATTATACCAATGACGTCATTGCGCATAGAAGCATGTTACCAATTCTGGTGTTTTGTGGCAAGCATATACATAAGATATATTAAGTATTAAGTGTTTGAATAGACACAGCTGACACTTGAAGGTTTAACTTATTATGAAACCAAGAGATGTTATGGCATGATAACTTTTTTTCTTGTTCAATATACAACTTTGTAAAGGACATGCACCAAAAGCAAGCATTCTATATAAAAGCACTTAAAATTTGTTCTTGAACATACAACAGCAAAAGGTTGTTTATATATATGTAACCCTTGTATACGTAACGTTTTCTTAAGCATGATATTTGTATGTACAAGAATGTTCAAGGATATGTATTCCAGCGCTAACCAGGCGAAACTGTCGAGCATTGTCTGTGCTTAGGCCGTGTGCACAATTGCGATAAGAGTGCTTCCAATCAAAATCGAATTAAAGTGCAATGAACAATATGTTGACTCAGTGTTGGACAAGCGTTAATAATGAATAAGGTTAGATGCGCATCTGGGCGTAAAATTGTCTACAGCCAACTGCAAATGTGACCCAGCCAAAGGAATGCTATAAAAGGCGATACTTGTCGCCCACACGGCTGACAGTTCTGTTTTTTAACTCGTAGCGTTCGCGTCTGCAACGGAAAGTCGCCGTGCCAGCCAGCTTAATGGCGCGGCGGCTAACACGAAAATCAGGGCTACCTGAAAGAGGTAGGTATACTAAAGCGGTATTCGTTGTGTCATTAATGGATCATACTCTTGCAGCACAATGGACGAACAGTACTTGAGAGCACTTTTTATTCGACTACCCTACTAGCAAGAAATATGTGAATCAACATTATAAAATGTATTTTTAAGTTGGAAATTTAGTACAGCTACGGTTGTAACCAATAACCTACATACATATACATACATACATATTAACTTAACGACAACTCAACCAATATTGTGTGTTTTTGGGTGGCAGGGGGATTGTTAAGTGGGAAGGTCCATTACAATCACTCCGACTCAAGTGTCGCTGGCCGGGACAACGGAAAGCTCATTTGCATTAGCGCTGACGTCGACTTGCCTACCCAGCCTGCTATGCTTTTTCTGTCGTCACTTTAGTTATTCATGCTGACCAAATCGAAACGGGATAAAACGAGAAATTGTTCATCAACAATTCATAATTGGAGAATTGAATGGAACACGCGCAACACATTCATGCGGTTAACATTGATTGTGCTTGGGTGTGACTAGCGGGAGGTGGGAGGTATTGTTGTTGTTGTTGTTGTTGTTAACTTTTCCAAGAAAAACCTGTTGCTACTTGTTGTTGTTATAGGAATCCTTTTTTAACTTTTGCTGATAGACAAAGAGTTTACCCTGTTATGTCAAAGCATTCGTTTTCTTATTTGCAAAATGTCAAAGAAGTTCTAAAGAAAACTTGTGTCAAAAGCTTATCTAATCGACTGTTGTTTTTACTTGCATAAAAAGCTCACCTCCAACCTGTTGCATACATATGCATAAGTAAATAATATGCCCGCTTTGAACATTTCACGGGCACACAGGGTAACATATACATGAAAAAAATGTGCCGATAAGCAGAAGCAACGGCCTCGACCGAGTCGTAAATTAGCAAATAGAATCGAAACAACTGAAATGTAACAATAACAAAAAAGAGAACAAAACAGAAAGCGCAATAAATACAACAACAACAACAATTCTTAACCCATGTCAAGGCAAGCCCAATTGCTACTGTACATGACATGCGACAGATACGCTGTGAAAGACAAAGAGAAAGGGTGAGCCCAAACAAACATATAGATGAAGAGAGAGAGGGGGAGGGAAGCTCAAATATGAAATTGACACAAGAAGAAGAGTGCCTGTGTCAAATCGCGTATTATTCTATTTAATGCCAGTGACTGTTAGTGACTGGCTGCAAGATATGTTGCACAATAAAGCAGCGCCGCCGGGCAACAGCGATAGCTGCCACACAGCCAAAAGGCGGACTTGCACCTTACATATATAGCATATATTGTTTTGACATGTCGTTTTCTATTGACTGAATTGCAGATTGCATTGGACGCATCCGATTTGGCATTGTTTGATGGAGCATGAAAAGAATGAATGAAAAAAAAAACAAAAAAAATAAATGCTTTTGAATAAACACGCTGTGATCATAGCGGGGTAGCAGTTGTAGCTTTCAAGCTCACTAAACACGTAATTAAACGTAGGTTTGAAGTTCTTTTCTTTCTAGTATAACCTCAAATTCGGTACTTTTTTACTAATTGCATAACACATAGCTTTCCAATCAATCATTCAATATACAAAATATAGCCGTGTAAATCTAGAGCTGACATTTACGAGTGTATATCTATATACATACATATATATCTAACTGCGTAGCTGCGTTTTCACTTGATTGTTTGTTTGTTTTTTTTTTTTTTGTGTGTTTTGTTTTATTGTCATGTGAACTTGAAATATGGCCAAGCGCAAAACTGACCAAAACTGGTTTATCACAAACAGCAAACGATATAAAAACACTGATAAGCACAAATCAAAATACATACACATATACATACATGTATGTATGTAGAATATTGTATCTTTAAATGCATTGCACTTGCAATCGTATTAGAAAAATTCAATTTCAATTTCTTCACATGACTAATTGAATGACAAACAGCCGCAATGAAAACAACGACAACGACAACAACAACAACAATAAAATAACAATCACAATCAAGATGACGCTTTCATTAAAAGCGCTTACGTATGCATTTGATATATACTATATAGTGTATTCCGAATTAAAGTCCAACCTAATAGCAGTCACATCAATTTATCTCTCTTTCGAATCATTTGCTAAACTTTTATTGAAATCCTGCTTTAACGGTTATTATCTTATTATAAATTAGCTTTTTATTATTATTCAATTCAAACACTTTCACTGTAAACACTAAAAGCATACAGTTAAGAGCTTTTAAGCTGAAACTCTTATTCTTATTCAAGCAGACGAGCTTTCCTCTCCTTTCCCAGCTATAAAACCGTTTGAAAAGTCCAAAGCCCAAGCTCTTAGTTAAGATTTCCCTTCTTGTTTGGGTTAAATCGTCTACATAAAATATAGGTTTCTTTAGAAGCTCTTACGAATGAATTGATATGTAAAAGACCTTAGCTTAAGCATATTTTCAAAGAGATTCAAGGTTTATTTACAAGAAAATTGAACTATTGAAGGGAATTAAGTGCCAAGTAAGAGGTCGGAAGTACTTGGACTGAAAGAGTATTTCGTAAATTCTATAAAAAATTTGTAAACGTGTCTATTTGGCTCTTGTTTGTGTTATTATTGTCGTTGCTATTGATTTTTCGTCGACCCGCTTTTCTTTTGCCGCATGCAATAAAACAAAAGCCAACTAAAACTTGGTACATCTCATGGTTGAAGGAAAGGTGGTGGATTTGGGGAATTTTGCGGTCTATATGTATGTATATATAGTATACAAATACTATATGTTTACACGATGTCTGTATGCATGCATACTATATGCTCAATTGTGAACGGTTGGCGCCCAACGCATATTCTGCGCATTTGGCATGCAATTTCAGCTGCATATCTCTCTCCCTCTTCCTCTCTCTCTCTCTCTCTCTTGCTCTTCTTCGCTTGCCATGCAGATGTCACTCTCTTTCTGCTTGATTCGTCGCGTTTTCCGGCATCTTACCCAAAGACTCAACGACAATAAGAATAATAAATAATACAGATATTTATGTTCAATTTTAACGATATCATTTATTTGCTGATGTGTATGTTTGTTGTTAAAAAAAAAATTTGTTTTATTATACTAGAAACTAATCGTTAAAAGCACATGCATTTATATATATTTTAATTATATAATAACACGTATGTATAGGTACAATTTTATGGCATTTATAACATACCAAATATATCTATTATTTGTTTATATGTACATATATACATATATCTTTAACATTATACAATATATATATTTTGTCAAGTCTGTTTGTTTTATTTTTGTTTCGTTTTTGCTCGCAATTGTAAATAAATACATATATAACTATGTATAAATAAATATACACATATTGTCATTAAATTGCGCTTAAATTTAAATTGTTTCTTTTGCTTTCTTTGTTTTTTTTTTTCCTAGCAAATTCTTGTGGTTTTATTTTTAGTGTCTTTTGCTACTCAGTTTTTTTGTTGTATTCTCTGTTGTGTTTTTGTTGTTGTTGTTGTACAATGCAATTGGCAGTTGCAATTTTGTCTCATTTCTTTTGTTTCCCGTTTTTGTTATTTTGGTGGCGAAACCGTTATGCTTAATGCTAAGCTTTTTTTTTTATTTCTTCTATGGTTTCTCATGAGTCTAATGTACTATGTGTGCGTGTGTCTGTGTGTGGAAGCCTTTTTTATGTTTACTGTTTCACAAATTTTCAAGTATATGTTTATGCACAGAAGCAAAAGTACGATATAGTTAACGAAGACATTATGCATACAACATTGATATCATAATGTATATGTTTGACAGGAAATATTGTCGCAAAATTAAATTCACAATTACAAATATACGTATCAAATATATAACATAAAAACAGCCAAAAAAATGTATAATGTATATTTTGCAAACAGCTGCCAACTTAATCAACATGCCGCTCTCTCTACGCCCACCGTCCCACGCATTCGCTCTACCTGTTTTGCAATATTCACTTATGCCGTTGTGCGCCGCTCTGTCCTCATTCTGCCTGCCTGTATGCCAGCCGTTGCTCTCTCTATCTCTTTCAGTTGCAGCGACCCAGTTTAATATTAGCACATCTGGCAACGCTCACCTTCCCCGTCGGCCCTTGCAGCTGCATTCGCATTCCAAGCATTTCATAATTTCAAATATTCGAAATTCGTTTTCTGTTCACATATCCCAAGTAGCACTGCGCTGCGCACTTAGCCTGGCGACGAGGTGGTGCGGCGCAGTCGCAGCTTCAAGCGATTAAGATTACTGCTGCCGTTGCTGCTGCACCGACGCCGACAGCGACGCATGGCACAGGGACTGCCTGCAGTTAGCTGCTCCGAACTGTCGCCGCTGCCATCGTTAAAGTCCAGCTCGGATGTAGATGCGGCTGCAGCGGCGCCGGCACCGGCAGCAACAGCGGCTGCGCCAAATGCCCGACAGCAGCGCCGAATACGACGACCCAAGCGGCTAACGCCACTGACACTGGAACGCTGCTGCAGCGGCTGTGCGCTGCCAACGTCGCTGCACTCCAGCCAGGCATTATTGCTGTTATTTGTACCCCTTGCGACTGCGCCTGTACTGCTGCTGCTGCCATTGTTGTTGTGGGTGTTACTATTATTATTGTTGCTGTTGCTAATGGTGTTGTTGTTGGTGTTGCCGCTGCTGCTGTTTTTGCTGTTTGCGTGGGTGACGTGTTCTCATGACCGCTTGCCGTTATCCTTGCGAAAGGACTTGCGCAGCTTGTCCACCAATCGCACATGGAATTTTGTATAATCGTTGTTGCTTTGCTCCAATCGCTGCTGCTGTTGCGCCGCTGCCGATTGCGCTGCCGCCTGTGCAGCAGCCTGTCGCTCCAGCGCCGAGGCGGTCTGCGTCCGGCTAGGTGGACTGGAACGTGTGGGTGACATCATTTGCAGCATGGATCCGTTATGTGAGCTACGCGATGTATTGCGCGTAAATCCTCGCGAGCTGTGGCAACGCTGCATCTGCATGCGATGTGCGCCCAACTGACCATGCGACGGCGATGTCGCAAAACTCTCCGATTTACATTCGGACACCTTGCGACGGCGCTGCTGCTGCTGCGCCGACTGAGCCGGTGTGCCCAAGGCGCTGGCCAGCGCTGCCGTTCCAGTATTGCTGGCAGCGCTTGCATTGGAACATTCAGAGGTTTTGCGCGAGCGTCCACGCGTATCCTTATAGATATCGTAGTTGTTCTTCATAACCGGCATCATGAAAGCCATTTCGATGTTGTTTCTGTTCTCTTACTGACTGACCACACGGGAAGCACAACAACAAAAAATTATATTTGTATATATGTATACAAAAACAAAAAAAAAACAACAACTCAGAGTTTCAATCAACGAAATTCGTTTCAACTTCGCTCTTACGCTATTCTAGAAGTTTCTAATCGTCTGTGTGTGTGTGTGTGTGTGTGTGAGCGCGCTCGTTCTTTAACACTCTACAATCGTTCTTGAACTGTTCAGTGCGCTTCACAAATGCATATCACAATGCAACTTAACTCGACTTTCATTCACTTTGTCTTGATTATGAAAAACTACTGCTGCAAGCGGTGTACGTCTCTGCAGTGCGACTGTTGTTTTGTAAATGAATCGTATTTATAATGAACGTTGCAGATTTTACGCGGCCTGCTGCCAAAGAGCGTGAAAAACCTTAAAAATAAATGAGTGAGTGAGTGAGCGAGCGAGCGAGAGAGAGAGAGAGAGCGGCATGCGCTCTCGTGTGACGTCACCAAATAACAATGTGTGCGCGACGCGTCGCATCGCACCGCGCCAGTCAGTGTCTGTCTCTGTTAATGTGTATGTTTTGTTTTTTTTCCACTGAGAGAGTGCCCGTTTTTTTTTTATATTTTATTTTGTTTTGAAACAATTTGGTGACATGCAATTGGGGATGTTTATATTATGAACTAGACGATATTGATTATTAATATAGTATCTTAAATGATTCCGTTAACAGAAAACAGTTAAACCTAAAACGAGATAAGCATTAACACGTTTGAAAACCACGTAATGAGCGTTTTCTTAAAAATTTGTTTGTTACCTGATTCCCAAATTTGAGCTCATCTTTATTATGTGCACATGAACCGAAACTTTTACCTGCTGTCATATTTTCAAATGTTGTTGCCTAAGCAATAAGCGATAAAAACTCAAATTCATAGTTGCTAATAAAAAAACTTACGACATTTAGCTCACGTATGTATACGATATTCAAGGTACATCTCACGATCATTTTGTGAACGTGTACAAGAGAAGCGACTATGCTCTCTTAATGACGATTAGGCTAATTGGCGATGCTTTTTGTTCAAACTAAGCGGAACAAGATGTCATTGTGTTTTGTAACCCTTTAATATGCTGGTTTAAGCAATATAATTAGAGGTTAGGCGAATGCACTTACGATATTCATTTAGTTCAAACACAAAACGCCAGATGGAGCAGTCTAGCTGTGCACTTTTATGAGGGAGAGAGAAAGAGAGAGATAGATAGAGAGAGGGCGGATAGTAGCGGCGCGCAGGAAAGCGATAGAGACAGAGAGAGTGAGTGAGAGAGGAAGTCAAAGCCAAAGAGCGCGCTTGCGCTGTTGAGCGGGTCAGTTTGTAGTGCGAGATGTTGAATGTTTACACGATGATAGAGTTGTTGGTGTTGTTGGCAACATTTAACGATAAGCCGTCGAATTGCTTCTTGGCAACGTGTTGAATGTGCTCTCTCTCTCTCTCTGCTCTTGCGATGATTGCGTAACAGCAACTGCCGCTAAGAAGGTATTATATGTAAGTTAGCTTTAAATGCGCCAAACTACTGATAATCATGACAAATTGACAGCGCAGTGGCGTGCATGCGATTGTCAAAAGTCATTTAATTATAATTCCCAACAATTAATTCAGGTCTATAGATATCGGTTGTACCCAATGTGACTTACCAAATGACGTTAAATACTCGTGTTTAGTATTTGAATGATTTAAAATAGATAAAAGACTGTTTACAATTTTTTTTTTTATATATTCTTTCACTTTAATGAATAATTTTCAATTAATATTTATTTCTTTTGGTTTTTCTCTCATTGGTTTTTCTTTCTTCGTCAATGTTGTTAAATAATGAAAGTGCATAAACTCGTACATTGTGTTTTTTCCATTAAATTTTTTTGCTTTTGTTTTTTTCTTCTCGTTTTTGTATACATATACATATGAATGTTTAAAGTTTTGTTTTTTGTTGTAACAATTAAAGTCATTTTGTTTTTGTTGGTTTTGCTTAGTAAATTTTTACTTTTTTTCTTCATTATTTTAAATGCATTTTTCAACAACAGTTTTGCTCTTTGTATTCGTATTTGGTTTATCCATTGGGCTTTTCAGCGTTCTTTTTACCTCTATTAAGGTTATACAATAAATAGTTCACAAAAAAATCCTATTTTTATTTTTAATATATAAGTATACATATAAGTACATACATATATAAACATGTGAAGCATTTGTAACGGTATGCCGAAAAAAGAAGAGTCGAAAATTGAAAGGAATCTATATGTAAATGTGATTTGGTTTGTGTTTTTTTTTTTTTTTGGTTTTGATTTGATTTGAATAGAGTACAATATATAATAATATATTGTTGAAATTATTGTACAAATTTGTAACATTTTGCATAATATATATATATATATATTTATATATATATATCGTATATACGTTTGAGATTTTATTCATTTAATATTATTTGTTATAGTTGTAAGTGCAAGTTTTTGTGCTTGTTCGTCTTTAGGTCTTTTAAGTTCAGGATCTACTAAAGTATAAGAGAAAAGAAACACACTCTCTCTCTCTCTTTCTTTTTATCTCTTTGTTATAAGACTAATTTCTATATTCTTAATGGAATAAGTGCCCAAGAACTTGTTCTTAGCACATTTTCAATGCAATTATTTTTTGTGTATTTTTGTATTTGTGTTTTTGAGTTTAGCTTTGTATAATTTACCTAATGTATTTCGTATATATAGGTATATATATAGAGATTTTTATTTGCTATTTATTATTTTTGCTTCAATTAAATGAATGTCCGTTGCGTTAATATTAATCAATTTAGTATTTAAACACTAGCTAAAGTTTCTTTTTTTTTTCTTCATCAATTCAAACAATTTTCAATATCAATGGGAATGATTCGATATTCGCTTTGCTCGAAACAAAAAAACAAGTTTGTTTTAGCTGCCGCTCGGATTGTGCTCAAGGAAAAACTAGTTTCCATTTCTATTTCCATTTCCACACTAACTGAGATGAGAATCCAGAGAAATAACAAACAAATTGAAATAGCTGGCAGTTTACGTTGGCTATTATAAAGAATAGTTGGGAATTCCAAAGCATATACATAGTATAAAATGGCAACAACAATGCTGGCCAGGGTTGCCAGACTAGGCAACGCGAAATATTTAGGCAAAATCTTCATATTTTGGTGGGTGGTTATATAAAGTACATACAGATAGTTGCTAACAAGGTTATCCAGTTTGTCAGTGTTGTCAGTCTTCAGACTATTATTAGCTTTCAATATTATTTGGAATTACTACTAAATATGCATGCATTATTATGATTATTATGTGTATTATTGCTAGTCGCATGTGCTGTTTGAGTTTCAATGCAGACTGATTCAACTGTTGAGCTTTAACAGAATTAAGTTAAGTTTTCTTTCTGAGCTACTGTAGGTTAAGACCTACATGTTTCATACGTATCTATGCTTAGCGACTTAAGTTTTAGGATCTGACAGTTGCAGTTATAGATACAGATACAGATACAGATACAACAGATTGCAGTTATCATAATATGTTTATATAGTATATGTATACATAGTAGTTGTAGGTACTATAAATCATAACATTTTTCAAGATCACATCAAATTTGCCAGCGAATTGCCTCCGAAAAGCATTTGCACTTGGTTACAATAGAGGGGTGGCGAGAGGCGCGAGTAGTGAAGGGGCAAAGATTTAGTGGGGGGTTGGGGGATGTGGCTTAAATAGTCGTCTAGGCATATACATATGTATATATATATATATATATAAGTTAATTGTTGCTATCAAAAAGTTATCCTAAATACTCGTACATATAGGTATACATGTATATATAAGTATAATATATATATATATTTAATTCATATTATAGTTAATAAGTATATTTAGCTATATTCGAATCGAATGGAAATACTCATTTCATCAGAACATCGATGAGGAGACTTTGTCAAAATTTTCTTTATAACTTTTTGTTTTTGTTTTCTGTTTTTTTTTTTTTATTTTTTTCGTTTTTAACAACCGCTCTGCTTGAGGTACATACATTGAGGATATTAACCCAAGGACTTTTCGTAGCCTTTACCGTTTTTTGTGTTTTTTTTTTGTTTTTTGCTCTTGACTTATAGAGAGAGAATTTTTGTTTGTTAGCTACCCTGAAGATGCAATAGTTATGCAGATTAAGTGAAAACAAGTTAACTCAAAGCTCGAAAACAAATTACTTTCTGTCGGGAAATTTGCGTATTCTGGAACTGGGGGCAGCGTCGCGACGTGGAAACTCCTCCGACTGGATAACGACATGAAAAAAAGAAAGAGAGAAATTGTGAATGACTGTGTAATAGAGAAAGATGGGTAGAGAGGAAGCAATTAACTTTCTTTCCCTTCGCTTCAAGGACTTTTCAGCGTTCACTTACTCTTTGTCCAGCGTTTTTGTTCCCGTGTCGCACTGGAGGCGATGGTGGCTCATCGCTGTAGACTCTGCAAGATGAACATTAACAACAGCCATAGAAAGAAATATCGTCCAAGAGCTTACCTGCTCTCCACATGGGTTTCGGGCTCGAGCAGCGGCAACATATCCTCACCCTGTTGTAGTAGTTCCACGGAGGCTAGCGAATCACTGCCAGTCTCAGTGCCGGTGCCTGTGCCGGTGCCAGTGCTAGTATCCTTGTCCTTGTCCACGGTGGTGGTGGTGTTTGTGGCCGCTGAGGATTCACCACGTTCCGCTTCGTGGCACTCGCACTGACAGTCCTCGGGCTTCACGTAGTTGTAGTGCAGCTTGTCACCGGTATCCTGACGCTGCTGCTGATGATGGTGATGATGACCGTGATGCGCATGCGAATGTCCAGACATTGGGCGGTGTGCACTGCCACAGCCAGAACCGGAGGCAGAGGCTGCACTTGAAATAGTCGCATTGGTTGTTGTGGTTATTGTTTCCTTGGGCAGCGTGGTAATGCGTTTGGCGGGCTTACGCTTCTCTGGAATGTTCTCAAAGTCAATCCAGTGACCGGAGAGTTTGCGCTGTGTGGAAACCTTGGGCTTGGGCTCCTCTAGACTGGCCGGCATGCTGCGTTGTTGGCAAGTAACTGACGGCACACCAGGCATTGGCAGTGGTGCACTTGCTGCAGCTGCCGAGGCAGTGGCTGTGGTTGCAGCAGGCAAAAGCTGTTTGTTGGAGTCCTTGCGCTCTAGATTGTGGGCCCGTAGGCCCTCCTCGGCGAACTCGAACCAGGACTTGCCGCTGGCATTGGAGATGCGTCGCGGTGACTTGGAGCTCTGCGTCTTGTCCTTGATTGCTGAGTCCTTGCGGGGCAAACTGATGCGCAGCTTCTCGCCACGCATGGGACCAGAGGGATCCAGGTCATGGCCCGCGAGTGGTGACTCCTGTGGTGTCATAATACCCGTGCAGTACTCTTCCAGATGCGAGGGATTTAGCGGTGTTGTGGATCGTGGCCGGTCGACGGGGCACGTTCTCAGCTCCATGTTGGCGCGCTCTTTCATGGGGATTAGAGGCACACCCTGGGCTCGCTCCTCGGGCAACGTTGTGGGTATATAGGGTAGCTCATCGTCAAAGGACTCCTCCGAGACGAGGCCGGTGCTCTCGTGCTCCTCAATCAGGCAAACGTTGCGCGGAAAATGATGACGCTTTGCCTCTGCACCAACAGGCACAGCTGTCGTCATGGACGAGTTGCCTGCCATATCCGAGTCCCGTTCGCTTTCCGACGACTCAACTGGGTCATGCTCGTCTGTGGAATGACGCTCTGAGCGGATACCTGTCGGTGGTGGTGTTAATGCCTCCAGTTCCTCGGGCTGTTCTGGTTCCGGTTCCGGTTCGTGTTCTATTGGCATTTCTAGCTCGGGAAATGCTTCACTTGCTTCTGTAAAACCAAAGGATTTGCGATTAATAACCATGACAAAAGCTATATTTTCAGTTTGCAATTGATGTGTGGATACAAATCAAAATGAGCTTTTATCGATTACTGTTATCGATATGTGTGGATGGTTTGTTTGTTTAGCGTTTTGCAACACTGATAAGCTTGTTTTTAGTCCTTTTCGAAAGCGTTCTCTACAGACAAGTGCTTGTTATGTAAATATTCAATTATTTAATAAGTGTCCTAATTATTAATTGCATAGTTGATAAAATGAAACGGTATGTAGATAGTGTTTCAATTAAGTAACAAAAAAACTGGCAAAAACCTTTGATGTGGTAAATGGTGGTTAAAACTGTAATGAATATACTTGGCCAATGCAAAGGCTTGACCAAACTAATGTACAGAGAGAAAAAGGTCGTTCGAAATCTTTAATCTCTCCCTTGAATAACCTTCGACGCTTCTGGTTTAAGAAGAGCGACTCAAAAGCGAACGTTGAGTTCTTTCGATCAGTAAATCTTTTTAAAAAGCAAGCATGATTTTTGTAGTTGTTACAAATTAATATAATGTACTTACGCTTTGCATCTAGGACGCTTTGGCGCTTGGGCTTGCGTGGCACACTTCCTGTCCCGCTTCCCGTCACGACGCTTCCTGTCACACTTCCCGTCACGTTTGCAGCGACATTTTCATGATATTTTTTGCGCACATCAAAGTTCTCAAGGTAGCGCGAATGACGCACATCTGCGGCCAGTTGTGGTGCTGCTGGTGCGAGCGGTGGTGTTGCACGTGTTGCACTGCCTCCGGCACCCTCCTCTTCGGAGTTGGAGCAGGACTTGTGCTTGGAGCGCATGACGACAGCGGTGCTTATAAAAACTGGCGCTTGCTCCTCCTCCGAGCTGGAGGGTGCCGTTGTTGCTCGCACTCCGCGTACTGGTGCTGGTGGTGGGGTCGCTGCGGGTGTTGTTGCTTTTGGTGGAGCTGGTGGTTCAGGCGGTGGTGGGACAACTGCAGCTGCAACTGCTGCTACATCTGTTCGCCTAATAACCGTACCCTGTCGCTGCAGTCCTTCTGTAGTGCAATCGGAGGCCGTAGAGTTAGAGTCGGGCAGCTGAACCTGCTCGGACAACTGACTGGACTGGCTCTCCGTCTTCGAAATGCTGAATTGTGTGGAGAATATCTGCTCCTGACTACCAGAGCCCAGACGTGTGGCAAACAGCAGACGACGTCGCTCTTTGGCCACAGGATCTTCGATGGGGGCATTGACAGTTGCCACTGTCTGCACCAGGCGCGGCTCACAAGTGCTCTGATTACTGTCTACCGATGCCAGACGTTGTATTTCTCCGTTATCGCGACCATTTAGCACCTCTGCCACGGTGACGCGTTCGGTTGTAACCTCTGCCAAATTGGCGGCACGTGCACTGACCACCGAGCTAACCGATTGTAAAGTAACCTGGGACTCCAGGGAGCTGCTGTTACGCTGTACCTCAAGGCTCCAGTTGCGCTCCTCCATCGTTTGTATGGCATCCAGATCGGGTCGTTGTACCTTGGCACGCTGCTGTCCCACTGGGCGCAGTGCAGCTGCAGCCGCTGCCAGCTGGCTGGCTGTGATGACCGTCGGCTGGGTGTGATGGGTCGTCACAGTTGCTATTGTGCTGCTACAGCTCGGACGCTCCATGGGCGGTGGCGATGGTGCTGTCAGCTGCTGTATGCCCTGGAGTAAAGTACGTGCCTCGCGCTCCTCTGGTGGTGTATGGAGCGGTATGTGTATGTAACCCTCGACGGTCGGCTCGTCATAGTATCTCAGACGACTGTTGGGTCGCGAACCAGCGGGCGTAACACTCCGTGCACCACTGGAGCCAGGCACCGGCGGTGGTGGTGGCGGTGGCTCACCGCAATCGATAGGCGAAGAGCTCTTGGAGCTCTTGGCATCAGCGCCGGCGCTGCTGCCCCTTTTGCCCGGCTTGAATATGGCCAGCACCGACTTCTGTTTGCTGGGCGTCACATTCTGTGAACCGCTAGCTCCACCTGTGTGGCTTGACAGTGTTGCCATTGCCGTTGATGGTCGTTCTTTGCTCTTGCTGCGCGAACGACTCGTCTCCCTGGGGGAGTCTGGGGAGTCTTTGCCCAGTCGAAACAGCGAACTAAACGAACTCTTTCGGGAAACAGGAGCATTGGGTGGTCCAGCGGCCGTGGGTGAACGACTGGTGTGTCGCATCATATGACGCGATGGCTTTGGACTTGATGTCGGAGTCAGACGATGCTCATCCAAACCGCCAGACTGCAAGCTGAGCGATGCTGGCTTCGATTGCGTTTGTGACTTGGAATAGACGGGCGTTAGTTGATTGGGCGCCTCAACAACCCGTTCGTTGGGCGCAATGCCCTTGTCGCTGTACATGTGATCTGGACGCAGATTAATGCGTATATATTCCGTTCCACTGGCCATTTTGCCAATGACCATCTGACCGGGACTTTTATTGCTACGTCGCTGAGCACCTAAAACACTTGAGCTAGGCTTGGTTGAGCTGCCGCTGCTGCTGCGTGCCTTACCCTCACCATTAGCCAGAGTGCTGGTCTTGGAACGACGCGAGGCAGCTGTGCTGCTAGGTGACTGCACCATCTGAATGCCCTCGGCCAGCACCGCTTGGGTGGGATCGTGTCTGGTGCGTGCCAACAATAGCTGCTCCACGGCAAGCGTTGCCTCGGCCAGGCTTTGAGCGGAACTAGGTGCCGTAGAGGCATTGCTGGCACCACTCATAGCTCCGTCGTTGCACTCCACAGGCTTGGGGCCGCAAAAGGAGGTCTCGAGCAGCATGCGATGCGGCGAGGGAGAGCGTGAAATGCACGAGACGGCTGAGAGACGACTAACCGCTGAACCCTGACTGCCAACACTTGAAATGCGACTGGTGCGACCGGAGATGCAAAGTAGGGCAGCCACCTCGGAGCTGGCGGAGTCCTTGCGCTGATGCTGTTGCAAATAGCTCTGATGGTCGTCAAACTTGAAGATGTGCGGCGAAGTGCGCTTGCCCTGCAGTAGCAAAACAGTTTGAAGTTAAAATACAGACAAACACAATGTAAGGGAGCATAGAAAATTGTTATGATAAGGTTACAAACAAAAGACAAAGTGGAACACCGAGCAGAGAGAACAGAGAATAGGGAGAGAATGCAGACATCATTCAATGGTCAACTAAGCAAACGACAATTCGACAACGACAAATGTCACTTGAGGCATCACCTAGGAGAGAACAATGTCGCCACTCCATAACCACAACAACGAATAAGTTAAATGGACCGACTATTAAATGTCCTGTTTACTTACACACGCTGTTTGTTTATTTCCACTATCACTTCAAAGGCATTTTGTACATTTAAAGCATCTTTATCTTAAATCATATTTAATACCATTAAAAGAAATGTCGAAGCTTGGAAATTTTATTAAATTTATGTACCTAGGATTTACACTCTTTATGCATTTGGAACAGCTAGTAATGGGTAGAAGATACGAATGCAAAAAGGTAGAAAATGCAAGAACAAAAAACCCCATCACGAGCTCTAACCCGAAACACAATCTCTGGCGTTCATTCAATTGCATGTCAATTGCAGTCACCAGACCCGCACCTCACAACCCCAAGGCGTTCAATCAATGGTGTTCCATGGGTTTAGAGTGTGCGAGGCAGGAGAGAGAAAGGGAGAAACAGGCACAGAGAAAAAGAGAATGTGAGTAATGGAGACTCATAGCGAAACATGCAAGCAAACTGGTATAATTGCTGGGATTATAGGTTAAGGGAAGCTCATTGACTTTTTTGTACAGGGGAAACATTGATACGTGCAAAACTGTCAAAGGACCGGTGCAAAATGTGAGAAAAAAGCGCTACCCCAAAATAAGTTAATGCGAAAGTTGGAAAAATGTTGGCAGTCGGTTCACAAATTCGTTGAATACCCAATGGAATATTAAATAATTAATTAGAATAGATAGTTTTTTATTGGTCTAAAATACACACACACCTACTATACGAAAGAGAACGTCAGGTCACCCCACCAAATTGTATACGATTGTGGCTTGCTACTAGGAATAGGAACTAACGTTTTAACAATTTCAAGGTTACTGTGACCAACACAAAATGACAATGCCAATGTAATACAAATCTAAAATCCACAAGGCTTAGACACTTTCAAGGTCGCTGTCTGTTTTGTAATGGGTTAGCTGCGAGTTTAAACCCAGCCACTGGTGGGCTAATAACCAATTCACTTAGACATTTACAAAGTGACGGTTTTGTTAGACCGTAAATTGAATAAAATAGTTTGAAAAGTACATAAGTTATGCATTGAACTAATTGAATAAAATTCAATATGATCATTGTCTCAAGATAAGTTATGTCTGAATAAAGTATCAACTCGGGTTTAGTTGGGTTAATTAAGTTAAGCCTCATACTCAATATTTCTTCAACTGCAATTTTCCCAAGTTAAAAGTGGCACAGTTGCAAACTGTAGAACTTTATTTTTACCACCTTATTAAGCTGTCAATTGTTGCAAAAAACTTGACTTAGTTATACTTAGAGCACTCTTTGCTAGTTATTCTCGTTTTTTCATTTGATTTTAGTTTCCATAACGTTGAGGGAAACTTTATATATTACATATACATAGTTGAGTTGCTTCGTTAAATCAAACTTTTAAATTACACTTGAATAGTATCCCGATGCCTGTCAATGGCAAATTGAAAACTTGATAAGAACCGGACAACTTATTTCTTCGGCTGGCAGCATTTATTAATAAGTTTCCTGGCACGCTCTGTCGCAGTTGGTAAAACATTTTGTTTTGATTATTTCCACACAAAAACTTAACAAACCTGCCACCCAACCTCCTTACCCTCCCCTTTCACATTACCAACAATGTACGGATGCTCTGGTGTTGATGGCGTTGCCACTTTGTTACTATTTCAATTAATAAACTCGCTGACAATTGCTCGCTTTTCCGTTTTCCGTTCATTCCAATCACGATTTGTGACCTCCCTGCTCCTACGCTTAACTAGAAGCGGAATACGGCAATAAATAGCAATTATTTCTTTGAGTCTTGTTGTATCCAAGCAACATGGAATGCAACAAAATGCAATTGCTAAGAAAAATCATTGCTAAACTCTTGCTATTTAGCTGCTTCTTTTTCACCGTATACCCTGCTACTCAGATATAGCTGAAAAACAGAAAACTACACAAAACTTAGTTAGCACTAAATAGTAGCTTTTTTTCCATTCCAAAGAGAAAAGGCAATTAAAAAGAGAGCTTCAATCAGCTGATCCCTTTGGTTAGCGGTTTAACTATACACGAATACACTTTAAGCCGCAAGGGCAACCACTTCAGCTAATAAAGCAACTAAAGCAAGCTAAAAGTTAAAAGCCCGTTAAGCGCATTATTTGCAGCCCTGCAGCTTTTCAAGTACCACGCACTCAACTGTACTCATTTGGTTAAAGAGGTGCAAAATTCGTAAATGCATTTAACTGTAAAATTTTGTTTATGCACAATGCAACACTGGCCTGTGTGTGAAGCGGAAAGGCCATGTCTGTAGTTGATCATTTACTGGTTAGTTTGGTTTAATCAGAGGCATTTGTCAGTCGCGCATGCTCATCTAGTGTAATGTTTTGTGTTTTTGTCTATTTGCCACAACTTGTGACCATTTGCTGCACTTGTCAGCTGACAGTTTAGCCTTCGCTTAACTGCTGTTTATTTACATAGTGCTTCTGTCAGTCGCAGTTGCCAGGTAGTAAACTAGCCAGAAGCTGTTAGTCGCCAGTTGCCAGTGTTGCCAGCCACTTTCTTCTTGTTTTTGGTAGAAACGCGACTTCCACTTGTCGCTGCCACTGCATTCTCCAAGTGCATCGTGCGCAATTTCAACATTCTTAATTCAAGTTTGCTTTTACATTTGCTGCTTCTGCAGTTGGCTTTTCTTTGGGCACATCACTGCCATGTTAAGTATTTCAATTTCCGTTCTGTCAATTTTCTAATTTTCTCCTGCTCAATTCTCTTTTTCATTTTCTACCTTAAGTTGTTTTTTTCCATTTCCATTATTGTGGCCTTGGCAACTCTGAAACTGTCTTGCTGCAACTAGTTGTTGTTGTGATTGCTTGTGGTGGTTTTTGCGGTTTTTGAGGCAATAGGAAGTCAAGTCAGAAGCAAGTGCAAGAAAAACCAGTTAACAGACAACTGCAGCTAAGCTTTGTTTATCATTCAATTACACAGACATTCTAGGAATTTTTATATAATTTTTCACTTCTTAACTTTTCTAGTTAGTTGACTTCAATGAAACCAGAAACTCTAATGAATATTCAGTGGAAAACAAAGTGATTGTTAAGGCTAACAAGAAAAAAGATTTAAGTGCTTAAGGCACAGGATCTTGTTTCGGTTCCTTTGCTTAGCTTACCGAAAGCTTAGTTAATCGATTTCGTCACTTTTCGCCCAAAACTCTTAAAACCTTCTTAAAACATTTCATTTTAGATTACCTAATCCTTGCTTCTTCATGTGGTCGTCAATCCTCTCTCCATTACTGACCCCACTCACCTGCTGCTGCTGCTGTTGTTGTTGCTGTTGCTGTTGCTGTTGGCGTTCCTGTTCCTCACGCTTTTGCTCGGGATCCATAAAAAAGAGCTCTTCGGTGGAGCTACGCAACTCCAAGGCGCCCTCCTCGCGAAAACCGAGACCAATGGTTTCCTGTAGGGTGCCAGTGCCGACCTTCATAGCATTAGTTAAACACATTGTTCATCCAATACACACCCAAACACGCACACACGCACACACACACACAAACACACACGCACACGCGCACATATCATAGAAATTTTTAGCAAGTTAAGTTTAACGTGGGATAAAAGCATGCGGGGGGCGGGGGCGAAAAGCCGGAGAAGCAATGTATGTGATATGTTCGGTGAAGGTACAGAGCAGATGATGATAAACACAAATCAAAAATAAAATCAACAAATCAACAGCCAATTTTTGTGCATTGCGGTGGGGTTAGCACCCAAACGGGAGGTTAAAAGTTGGATATTGAGGAGATGGGTTGTGTAAATATGTGTGAGTGTGTGTGTGTGTTAAAGTTTTGTGTATTGGTGTGCATTGGTGGAAAAGACACATACAGGAAATAGACAGACAGATAGAGTTACGCAGAAAAAAGAGAGAGAGTTAGAAAGAAAACGAAAGAAAACAAGAACAAAGTACAAATAATTAGCACAAAATGATTCATTAAATGCAACGACGACGACGACGACGACGACGACGGCGACGGCGACGTCGTGCGGTGTTCAAACTGTTAATTACGCTTCTTGTTGTGTTAGTTGTTCTATTTTATACCCTTGCACTAAGTTGCTTAGTTCAAATGAAATCGACTTTCTTAAACATTTTCCACAACATTTTCAAAACGGACAATAGTTGCTTTAATAAAGTGTTCGCCAAAACTGAAACCATTAAATACACTTAATTATTTATAAGCTTAATGCAAAGCGAAAACTATTAAACTTGCCCTTGTGTATTGAATTAGAATATTTAATAACGTATATTAAACAACGCTGCAAGGGTATAAATCAAAAAAAAAATGGCGTTTGGCAAGGCCAAAGTTAATTGCAATTTAATGTTGTTGTTGCTGTTGCTATTGCTGTTGCTGCTGGGTGTCAGTGTGTCGCTGCTGTAAAAGCCAAGCTACTAGCCACTACTAGCCGGACAACGATTTAGGAGCTACGACTATGGCAATGTCTTACCTGCTCGAATACGTTCTCGGGACTGCTCTCGCGACTATCCTCCTCGTGATGTGATGAACTGGATGCGCGGCTCAGTTCGATTCGTGGCGTTGAGGGTGTTGTTAAAGTGGCAGCGCCACGATAGTTGCCAGCACCAGCACCAGCACCTGCGCCTGCGGCTGCGGCACCGCCCGTTGGCTGGGGCAATGGCTGGCCGCCCTCATTGCTGCTGACCAGTGTCGTTGTGACGGTTGTTGTTGCCGTTTTGAGCGGCGGCGGGCGTTGCTTGGCAACAACAACAACGCTGGTGGCATTCGCGGAACAGGTGGCGGACGAGACGGTGGATGTTGATGTTGATGTCGATGAGGATGAGGATGGGGAGCTGTTGTTGTTGCCAGCTGTGTTGTTGCTATGGGCAGTGCTGGGCAGTGCACCCGATATGCTTGGTGCTTCACTCGCATTTGGATTCGAATTGGGATTATGTGTTCCTGTTGCTGTTGTTGCTGGTGTTGTTGTCGTCGTTGTCTGTTTGCGCAGCGCTGTTTGCTCCATCATCTGCAATACGCGAGAACAATGGCTTCAAAACTTGCATCAAAGCATTCCACTTAAATTACATTAAGCGCACACAAACCAACTAACACACACACACACGCCCAGAGAGAGAGGGGAACACACGCACATACACGTGCACTTTTGACTTACATTTCGCAAATTAAAATCAAATGTCCTGGCATCGTTTTTTTTTTCTTTTTTGTTTTTTCTTGCGCTCATTCACAATGTGCGACGCTTAGCAACACTGGCCACACCCCGGAGTGTACCCTTTAGGGCTTTTGAGTGTATGTGTGTGTGTGTGTTTGCGCCTTGTGTGTTGTAATGAGAGCAGCTGTTGTATTATGCTCCCGGGAGCTGCAGCTGCCCCAAAAAGCAAAAAAAAAAAAGGAAAAAAAAAACCCAATCACAATCAACTTTAATTCCTTTATGGCTTTCATAGCATGTGATTTTAATGAATATCAGAATTTAGCTCCCATCCACCTCGTTTTCATTGTTCAACCCAAGCACTATTTACGTTAGCAAAAAAAAACTTGATGGAGAGTGAGGGAGGAGGAGAAGGAGCTAGGTAGAGTGAGGCTACCCGTTGCTTAAATGGCTGCACAGGTTTTTTAATTGAATTTCCTTTGAAAGCTTTGGGAGGCGATGAATGGACTTTGACAATTTTCTTGAAACGAAACGAAACCAAAGAGGGTCGATCGACTCTGGAATACACTTTGTTCAGTACAGCAACAACTTGTGGCATTCATTCTGTGCAAGTTAAGCAGTCGAGGCTAGTTTATTAAATCAATCAACTGGCACTAAGAACACACTAACACATAACAATAAAGGTTTTACATATACATATATACATCTTTTCAATGCTGTCAAAACAATTTGCCTCGCGCCCCTTTTTGCCAACAAAGAGCAAAATAAGTCACAGCTCTGTGCCATGGCAACAGAGTATTAAAAAATAAAAAAAAGGAAGCGGAGCGAGAGAAAGAGCGAAGGGAAGGCTTCTAATGCACTTTCAAAAGGTTCTTTGACAGGAGAACAGCGAAGAAAATTAAAAGGAAAAGTTCTTTTGGTTCTTAACAATACTTGAATGGACGATACTATCACAGCGTTTTGAATTCAATAACAATGAAAGTTTTGCAAATAAAACTTTCAATAAACCTTGCACACTAGCATGGGTATGATAATTTATAGTTGAATCAAAGTTAGCCTTAGAATTGCATCCACATTTTGTATAAGCAAGCGTCTGAATTCAAGTGAAACTCTTTTCCTAGTAGTATATTTTAGTACATCCTCTAACTAAAATCGCATTTCATTAGCCACTAATCATTATTATTTCCAACTGTTCTTTTCTAACCAACCTGTTTGTCGCATTTTATTGCACGTTTCCATTTGCCTTTAAGTTATACCTTGAACGGACAATATTGTCTTTTATTTACCAGTTAAGCACCCATTTTTGGTTAGCTTAAGCATCTCTAATTTGAGTATTTCAAACAGTTCATTATTCATTTAGAACCCACAAGTTGACCATGGAGAACTTTGCTTGCATTGCATATAAACCACTCTAATTGAATGCAGAGCGTATGCAGCTGTGACCTTGTCGCCATGCCCCAAAAGTTACCAAGCTGCAAGCTATGTCCTTCGACCAACAAAACCCTACAACGACCCACCCCCTGCTCCCATTTCACCCGGCAAACGTCCTGCTAAACGCAATGTCAATGCAATTATCCAATTTCAACTTAGGACAAGCGCAGCTGAAAGACCCTGCATGTGGACTCAAACCAACCCCAATCCCCCCTCCTTGCACTGTCACACAAACTGAGCTGGAAATTCACGCAATAGTTTAGTGGAGCAACAACCAGAGGGACAACCCGCACCACAGCTTGCATCCCCATCGCCTCATGGCTGAAATGCTAAAATGCAAGCGCATCAAATGCGTTCAAGGAGAAGTCCTTATACAGCACACGCACACACACACACACGCACACGCACACACACACACTCATTCACACTCTGATTGACACATGGCGCTTCAGAGCTTGGGGCAGAAGTTGGTTGAGGGGAGGGATGCTTAGGCGAAAAGCACGCGTTAATATTCGAGTTTGCTGTCTTGACACGAATAAACCGCTCAACCTTACGGAAATACCAAAGAAGTGCTTAAAATCACAACCCAAAAGTAATGTTAAATCGTGAAATGCTGCCTGCTCTTAAAGTTATATAAAGTATTCTTGAGTCAAGTACTTGAA
Source organism: Scaptomyza caliginosa (assembly GCA_035044725.1). NCBI lineage: Eukaryota > Metazoa > Arthropoda > Insecta > Diptera > Drosophilidae > Scaptomyza > Scaptomyza caliginosa. Next base: position 749,840 of record JAWNNR010000482.1, read on the forward strand.
ATTCTTGAAATGCAGTAAGTTACTGGTAGTTACTTAATATATATGTAAAAACTATCTTCATTTTGGTAAAACTCTCTTAAGAATCGACATTCATTAAAATCAGAAAAATCAAAACAGTTTAACTAAAAAAAAACATATAATTATTTTTGAAATGTCAAGCAAACGAAAAACAAAAGATTAGAAGCGTTACCTTCGATATGGTTTTAAATGAAATAAAAGCATTATAATTATTATTTTTGAAGGCAAAATGTCGTGTTGCGTGCTTGGAAAAATATGGAAAAAAAAAAATCTGGCACGCTTCTATCTTAAGTGATGAGGTTGAGTGGGTGGGGCAAAAACCTTGGGATAGCCCCACACTCACACACACACACTCACACACACACACACCAACGTACTGTCACACATACGTAAGCAAACAAAATTAATTTAAAGCTGATGCTAAAAACTATGCTATGCTTTTCACGTGCTACAGCTCGCTCTCATTCACACACACACACACACACACACACATACATACACATACAGAGAACCGCTTAGCCCTCCACCCTGTCACGCTGTGACGCTGTCTGGCTCACACTCTTATTGAATGCCGCCGCACGCCGTGACGCATACATAAAAATTGTAATTAATTTGAATAAACAAGAGCCGGCTTGGTAACGAAATTCTTTGAACTGTTGTGGTTCGCCTTTAGTTCAGTAATATTTTATTTGTGGTGTACAGAAAAAGGCACAAAATATGTAAAAATACCGAAAAAACAACAGCCGCAACAAGGGAATCAAGAGGCAAAAGAGGCATAAAATGGGGCCAGTCGAAAGGGCAACGAATTGTTGTTCTTCTTCTTCTTCTTCTTTTTTTTGTTGCCTTTTTTGCATTTTTAACCACTTTTGTGGTGTTGGAAGCTGCACGCTTGTAAATGTCTTATAATAATTATTATTATGCCTTGTTTTTAATAACAACAGCAATATTTCCCCCACACACACACACACATGTTATTATATACATAATATGCATGTGTATATACATGCTGAGAAACGCTGGAATCGTGCTGTTGTTTCTCCATTTCTGTTTATTGTTAATGTTGTGTCCCCAACAACACACACACACACACACAAACACACACTCGCATACACACATACCAACACACATTCGCATTCACATGGCATCTTGCGTGCCGTTGTGTGCGTATTTCTACTCACCGTGTGCCAAAACTTGGTGCTATTGCTCTCTTGCCTTGTGTGTTAAAAAAAAATGTGTGTGTTTGGTTTTGTTTGTATATTTCCTTCTCTTTTTTTTTTGTTTTTGGCTTCTTTTATTTTTTGATATTTTTATCGCTGTTGCCTGCTAACCAAAACTCGTGCTTATTAATTTTTCATTAATTTTCTTGCCTTAGCTTTGCACCGAAAAAAATAAGCAACCGAAAAAAAATAGAAGTGAGAAATGACAGCGGCGCTGCGACTTCGCGAGACGCAAGGGAAGCGCAAAGTCAACTACAAATTTTGTGTGTTTTTTTTTCGTCTTTGTATTTCTTTTTTGGTTGGTTCACTTTTGGTCGCTGCCTGCCGCGTGCGTTCGTTCGTTTGGTTCGCTTCCTTTTGGCTTTTGGTTTGATTCCTCTGCAGCGCGCCCGTTCAGCGCTCTACGCTCTACGCTTCAAACTCCACACTCCAAACTGCAAACTCGCGCTCTCGCTTGCCAGTCAGTCTCTCACTCTTTCGGCATTTGGTTTGTACGTTTACGTTATTACCGATAGACTGCACGCACACAGCGCCAGCGTCGTACTGGTCCGCTGCCCAAAAGTTTGCTTTGCTGATTGCGGCTGCTGCCAGCTTACGTTCACAGCAGAGGGTGAACGATTCGAAGAAAGCTGTTGTCTGTGCTGCTGATGTTTGTGCTGCTAAAAGCTTCACAGCAGGAGTTTAACCGAAAGCTCCACTGAGCGTCGCTGCACGCTCAGCTGGCTAAGCTTTGGCTACAGCGCTCAACATAAATATAACAGCAGTACAAACTGTGCTTTATAATATGCGCTTAATTTGCGCAGATTCCATACTAAGCGCATTTAACAAATGCTTAGATCATTATTCAACTATTGAGTCGAAATGGCTTGCATTGTTTATATTTATGACAAACTTTAGCTAAAGTTTGCTTTAATTGAAACACAAGTATAACAATAATTTGCTTAATAAGTTTATGTAGTATTATTTATGCACATTCATATATAATTCATATATGCATGTAGTTTCTAAGCATGTGTTGTGCAACATGCCAGGCTCGCCTTGCTCTCACACACTTAAGCTCTGTCGCCCGCTCTCCATCTCTCTCTCTCTGCTTTCGCTCTCTTTTATGCTGTTTCCCACTCCACAGCCTCTCGATGTTTTTGCATATTTCATTTTTTGGCAGTATTTGCTCGACCCCCACACACACACACGTACACAGACAAACATCGTCATGCATGTTTTATAAGCTCTTTCCAATTCCTGCTCTCAATCTTTGCCCATTGTTAAATGATATTATTTGGAGCATTTCCACTTTACATTTGATTTGACGCCTGTCAAAATATTTTCGTAAATGTGCCCGTTTGCAACTGTACCCCGCAGCCCTCTGCAGCCCGCGAACAGTTTGACAAGTCCTTGTCAATGTTGTTCTTGCTCCGCACTTTCTGCTTCTTCTTCTTATATTTTCGGCTTGCTGCTGCTGCTGCTGCTGCTTTCGATGCTGTTCTTGTTGTTGTTGCTATTGCTGTTGTTATAATATTTGTGGGCATCGCTTAAGCTTCGGTTTTGTTTATTAGCCCCCCGCGCAGTTCCCTCAAACTGTCCAAAAATGTGTTGCAAAGCTCTTTGCAAGCTTACAGAGCTCGCTTTGCCCAAGTTCGACTGTTATGTTTGGGTTAATTTTATTTTAGTGTCCAATCATAACTAATTGATGCCTACATATATACATATGTATATTTATTGATATATATTGATAAAGTGTACATACAAATGTATATATATACAAGAATGATTGTATGTGTATTTATATTTGGCATATATTTATATAAAACTTACCGCTATTCGATGCGGCTGCTGTTGCTGTGCAGCAGTTGCAGCTGCTGTTGTTGTTGTTGCTGTTGCTGTTGCTCTTGTTGCTGCTAATGTCGTTGTTGTTGTTGCTACCGTAGTGGTATTGTCCTCAAATGACTTTTCGAACGATGCAATTGGCGCTGGGCCAAGTCGCTTCTGTCGTCGCTCATCCATTCCGGGGTCTCAGCATGCACAACTAGGGCTTACACATACACACACACACACACAATTACTCATACACTCACACACACATACACATGCATATGAAGAGACATTGAGCTTCAACGACGTCCTGCAGGCGTCGCTTTCAACTAGCAAAGAGAGACAGAGGAGAAGAGAAAGAGAGGCAAGAGTGTAGGAAACACATTAGACGGCTATTGGCACGCTTCCTTTTCTTGGCTTTTCATAATTGCCACAGGCAACAATAACTATACACAACAACAATTGATATGCTAGCTTTACAGTATATAGACTAAGAAATACCCTGTACTGGCAACATAACGTATTGAGCTTGGTCTATTTGAAGCAATAAGCAAACGGTATTTGTTTTGTTTAGTAAATTTAAGAATATAACCAAAATAAGTACTATAAATAAAGGGTTTTTTTTGAATAGACTAAAGCTTTTAATTAGGTCATACGCACAGGCTGAGTGGTATACCGCTTTTTTGTTAGAGAACTATATTTATTTTACAGGGTATTCGAACCATAACTCGTATACATACTATCAATCACTGGGGAATATATTTGAAATGAAGAAAAAAAAAAGATAATGGAAGCGAAAGAGAAAAAGGGAAAATTATTACTACCGCTACTATGTATATATATTCTTGCAATGGCAACAAATTATTGGCGTAATAACCCTAGCCAGCAAATTGCCAGACATTCCGTGCCTGCAGTTCGTTGAACTGAATCAAATGAAGTAATAACATCAACAACAACAACAATAATATCCACATACATACATTATAGATAGTTTTAAATCAATACTAAGAATATTGTTTGTTCAAATAGAATTTAAACGTTGTTTAAACAAACCAAAGCTTATTTAAACGTTTTGGGTTTACCGTAAGCCAATTTAGATAATTTTCAATAAAAAATAAATCGCTTTACCATATACATTAGAAATTATATTTGACCGATATTACTTTTTGCATACGGCAAACAGTAAGAAACGGTTTTGAAGTCAAACTCTTTACCAGTCGATGTTTAATACTTGTTAGTTTCAGAGTATTTGCTATTACACATAACTTTTGGTTTGACATTTGAAATATTTTTGGCCAACTCCACTGCAATTTGGCAGCCAAAACTATTCGACAATGTTTGCCCAAAGTGACTAGAACTGTGTAAACAGTTTGGCTTGTTTTCAGTCTCAAGCTCGCATGCTGTCACAGTCATGACTTCATCATTGACTCAAATTCAATATAGCATATATATAAAACTGTGTACATGGGGGAAAAAACTATGCCAAAAACTGACTAACGTAACTGGAAAATTGTGCTTTATTAAAAGAGTTGACATATATACTTTTGGGTAAACTGGGAAAAATGTGTATGAGCATGCTCTGCTAGAGAAAAAAAGCTACGCTATACAAACACACACACACACACACACACACACACATACATACATGCAAATAACATTATTACAGTTGAGTGCAATAACGTAGGGAAAAAGCAGTGAGAACTTTTGACAAACTGCCAGCACACGACTATGAAATGCACTGTTTCAAAAGCCAAGAAACAAAAGTTTTAACAATAGATATGAGAAGAGATATACTCTCCGTGTGTTGCAAGGACATCAGATTCAGGCTTGATGCAGACACATTTTCAACACTGTCTTTGGGGTAGAGCATAGGTGAAAAGTTATCGTTCTCTAGTTGAACATTGAAGAATATATATATATATGAGTGAATATACTCCGAATATATTATATCCACTGAGAATTGAGTGTAATAAAACTTTGTTGTTGTTGTTGTTGTTGTTGTTATTTCTCACAAAATAGTATTCTGCAGTTTGTTTGTTGTACTACTACTACTACTACTACAACTTCAATATGAGTAAAAGCTTTTGCCCCTGGGAATTTTTCGGGAGCTTGGCTGCATCGAATTGATTGCCTACTTTCTGGGGCAAGCAGCCCACACCAACTGCAGTTCGCTCTGTTGCAAAAGCCAATTATTCATATACTACTCATATACATTAAAGCATATTGCATATACATACATATTTTATGTATCTTTCATTTTCAAAGGCGTTTGGCTTAATAAATATGTATTTTAGATTGAACTGTTGTTAAGATACTTTGGTAACTTTTAGCTTAACCCAAAATTATGACAAATTATTACATATGCCAGCTGCCAATTACCATGCATTGAATAGCATCTGGTTAAATGGCTTTGATTTCCAATATTGAATCGACGAAACTTACACAATAATCGCAGACCTAACCTTGACTTGAAACAAACAACAGCGAGTGTGTGTGTATGTGTGTGTTTTACTGAAACTGTATTTGTAGAGGTGTTCGGCATTGGCTCTGTTGGAAATTTAGTCAGGCGGGCGGCACCTGGGCGCAAACCTTGTCGTCACTGGAAATTGTAACAGCAGCTGACTATGCCATTTAGCTTTAACATAGGGAGCATTCACACACACACACACACACACACACAGACACGAGCACACACACACACAAGCACAGAGGCCAATATTCATGTTGTTTAATGATAAACTTGTCAGCTTTGCTGCTGCCACACGCAGATTTAGTTTACCGCTTTGTATGTGTTGCTGTGTGTGTGTGTGTGTATGTGTGTGTTTGTGTGGTTTCAGTGCCGCCAAGCGTCAGTCTAAATTTATAGCTAACTGCCGCACAGTTGGGCGTATATTGAAATATAAAATTGTCGATGAATGCCTTCATGAGTATATACGATTAACGCACACACGCAAACACACACACACACACACACACACAAACACAACACTAATTCGCAGAAACTTTAGAAATTTGAACGAGCTTATTAAATGAGACTAGGCTGCAGGGCAAAAAGGGCACATCCTAACATTAGAACCAAAAGTAAATAGGAGACCTTATTTGTGATGTGTGTTGGCCAAATAAGCTTGTGCAAGTTTTAATTGTTAACGTTTAACAAGCATGAACTGATATTGGAGACTGACCTCGAAGTCTATTAGCTATTTTCTAGCCGAAGGATTTATTGTTTTTCCTAGTCCAACTTTATTGCGTAAGTCTTAAGTCCTTAAGAACCTGTCTTTGATATTTAAAGTCTCTAGCTTCAATAGCTCCTAAGATTAAGGCACTCATACTAGGCTAGTTTTGTTTTGATTAAGAACATACAACTTAATATACAAAAATACTTCCTGTCATCTTTTATCCACTATTTAATTAAGTGTGTTTTGTGAAAAGTCTTTCAACTATGACGTAGTGTTAATAAAAAGTGAACTTGTGCAACAAGTTGTCATGGCCAAATGCAGCTGGCTAAGAGCTTATAGCGCAAAAACTGTGCTGCGAGTCTGCTCATGATCATGCGACATTTAAGTCCACACACTTATCTCTAGCTTATCAGCTAAGCTCACATTAGCTGTACCCATATCAAAGTCAAGTTAATAGAGTCAAAATTAATGAAACCCTTACCAACAAAACAAAAATACCAATAGTTAAAAACTTTGTGCCACAGTTACAGCTGCTGCTGCTGCTGCTGCTGCTGCTGCTGCTGTTGTTGCCATTGCGACAGCTTAGCTTAAACCGATGACAGATGCTTTAAAGCCAACGAAGCACGTTTTAATGCGGCAACCGGACAAACGCAGCCTCCTACAGTTTGCTTTTTTAGTTGCCCGCAAACCGCAACTTTAGCGACATTCATTGAAAATCGATAGCAAGTCTGACAGAGCAGTAAGCAGGGGAGGGGGGAGGGGTTTTTGTGGCATACATTCAGACTGCTCAGTCATCGTAAGCAGAAAGCAGCTTAAAGTAGTCCAAACCCAAACTCTTCGGCTTTTTGGCTTTCTTCACCTCAACCCGCCTTGAGCTAAAACTATCCGCCAAAAAACAAAAAAAAAACCCAACCACACACACACAGGAAAAACCTTTTTACAACATTGGCCCCAATGACATTGGCAAAACAAGCAGAAGTAGGCAGTGAAGGGGGTTTTTTTTGGGTAACGCGGTTTATTGTGCGACGTCGCCGCTGTCGTCGTCATTGTGCCCAATTGCTTTTATTTTTGAGGCAAGTGGCAACTGGCAAGTGGCAAAGGAACTAAAGAGAGAGAGAGAGAGAGAGCGCGCGATAAAGTTGCGCGACAGGCAGCAACAATTTCATTGACCTCATAAATTGTGCTCCAGCCCAAGACTACCCCGCCAACAGCCAACCATCCGAGAAAAAAAAGTAAAACTCGATCCCCTAAATATGGAACACCCGCCGCCAAAATGGCACCCACAAAACATGAACACGACCCAGCCTAATCACCCCTCCAACCCAACAGAAAAACAAAAAACAAAAGAAAAACAATAAGAAACAAACGGCAGAATATTAATAGCTGCTCGAGGCTTGTTGTTGTGGGACCTAGAAAACTACGAATAAAACCGTTTTGGTCAGCAAATGTTGTAGGCGGGGGAGGAGGACAAGAGTAGCTGTTAAATAAGCGAAAGTCCAAGGCAAAGGCGAAGGCAAAGGCGAAACTGAAGGCTGACCTTACCTTCAATAAGTGAGTTTGTTAAATGGCCCAACGGAAACGGAAACGGATGCGCATATGCAAAAATGCATTATTGTAAAAATGTACTCATCATAATAGAGTTTGGCTCCCTAAGGAGCTAGGAGTAAAATTTGAAGTATAAGTTTCATAAAAAGTATTCTTAATTGTTAAGTATATTTAGTTTTGTTAACTGTTTCGCCAAGTTTAAAATGCTGTAAAACAGATTCAAAACTCTGTTTGTATCTAACTTTAGAAGCGGAAATTAAGTACAAAGGTTTTTATGACAGTTAGAAACAATAATAATAGCCCAGCAAAAGTTATGTTTGCTTTGTTGAAAAAGTTATTATAAAGTTAAAATATGTATTTTTAACTTATTCCAAGATACAACACCTCCGCTAAACAGTTTGCTCCCGCTGCCTCAAATGATATAAGAGCAACATTTTGTGTTCATTGTCGAAATCATAAAATGAGTGGTGGTTAGAGAAGAAGTGGTGGTTGGAAAGTGGAAGTGTAAGTGGAGGCCACTGCACGCTATGTGGCAAGTCGGGCAAGGAGCAAAAGTAGACAGCAAGCAGAATGGAACAAAAAATTGTTGGCGTTGCTTTTGATCGCTAGCTTTTGATAAGCGGGGCACTGCTTGCAGCCCAGTAAATCAGTTTCTTTATAAATGTGTGTGTGTGGGTGTGTGTGTGTCGGTTTGTGAGTGTTTGTTTGTGTGGGTGTGTGTGTGCTGTTTTCATTATGTATTGTGCTTTGTAGCAGAGTCGCTCGTCTGCCAATTTAGGCCAACTTGTGGGAAGGTTCTCAGTTTGCTGTCTCTGCTGTTCGCATTTTATATCCTGTACCTCATGTAAGATCAATAGTTCAAAGATCTGGCAATGAAATTCTAGCAAGTATTGCACTAAAGAATATCAACTTTTACATACTTAAGCTATGAACTGAACTGAATGCTGAGTACTGAGTGTCTACAAGTCAATCACTCTTATCGTTTCTACTTGTCTCTTATTGTTGTTGCTGTTGGCCTTTTGTCTATGCCTGCCTGCCAGCCAAGTGGCACATGGAACGATGCTGAATGTAACTGTACATGAGGCTGCTAAACTGTAACACTGTCCATTCTGGTGTGTATCTATGTTGTAGTTGCCTTACTCTTTGGTCTACACTTTCGTTGTTTTTATACCAATTCCAATTCCCCCCTTTCGCTGGCCTGCTTTATAGTAAGTTAGTCAGTAAGTAAGTAACGTTAAATGCGATTACACATTTTACTGCATACTTTGAGGGGCGGCTTGAAATGAACGAGAGCAACAGAGATAGCTAGCTAATAGGAAACAGAATGAAATTAGCATGCAGTAACAAAAGGCAAACAGTGAGCCATGACTAATACTCAAAACGTTGACTCAAACCCCGAATTGTTTGCAACGTTAACCTGGCCCGGTCTAACGTCTTTTGGGGGTAGTTCAAGCTGTCAGTTGTTGTTGCTGTAATCGTGTAATAGCGTGCAGACGGATGTCAGCTTGTAGGTGTTAAGTAATGGTACACACACACACACACACACCCAAAGACACACACACACACTCAAAGAGATACATATATATTGGGGTTATTCACTGCAGTTACTCGTTTGCGCCTCATTTGCTAATAGAAAACAGCAGCATTTATTTTTGTTGCAAGTGTTGGGAAGTATTGGGTGGCAAAGTAGCTGCTGGCAATGACAACATCTGAAGCTGTTCAACGAAGTACAATAAAGAGCGAAAGCTCAGCACAGCGCTAACTGATAGACCTTAGACTTAAATGATGTCATTGGAGTGGCAAGTTTTTCGATTTTAAAGTTTTCTTTTAACAACGCTGAATGTGAATTGAAGTTGCAAATTCAAAATAATATAAAGTAGTTAGTTAATAGCTTCAAACTGATAATATGCTAACAAAATACATGTTATGAGGCAATTAATTGCAGAAATCCAATTTGTATCTTTAGAAACAAGCTGTTTGAAGTGTTTGGTAGAATAATAGATGGAGTAGATCTTGTAGGATCTTGTTTTTGGAAGATACTCAAGATTTTACTCTCATTGTATTCATCTCAATCTCCATTGAGCAAACTTTGAGCATTACAAGCAGCTCGTTGCGAATTAAGAGTGCGCCAATAAGTATGCTTTAAAAAGTTGAAACCAAACAAGGATCAAAACAATCTACATTTTTGACTACTTTGCGAACACGCTCGCCATAAATGTCACTGAAGGTATAAGTGCTTGGTAACAGGGTCTAAAACTATTTGAGCTTACATAATAGCAAGCACACAAAAAAAAAAACACATACATCATAAACCAGTCGGGCAAAAATAAGAACATAAATATCACCAACATACTCTATGAGAAGCTACTCGAATACAATAGACCAATAACAAAGACATACCCAAACAGCTGAGCGCTGCTGTGCTGCAAGCTCTTTTCTCCTCTTTCTTCTCTAAGCGGAGTGTGGAATGTTAGCCGCAACAAGAAGTTTAGCACGCTAAGAATATGTTTTTATTTTTTCGTTTGGTTTTGCCGCACGCTCGTTGACTCAAGAATAAAATAAAATAGATTCGCTTTCTGTCTATTTCTCTTACTCTCTCAAACACACACACAAAAACAAGAACACAGTCAAAAAAATAGTAGAAAAAACAGGAAAAAACACAGTTAGAACAATGCTCAACTAGATCGGAAACCGTTAGGCGCTTCAAGCGCATTCACACAGCACAGTATTTAATAATAAAAGGGACGCGTTAACCGTTCACGGCGCCTGCCAAACGCCAACTGAACTTATCACTCACTCGGCCGAGCAGCGAATGCGGACGCCAAAGCTTCTCTCGAAACAACAACTGTATGCTAGCTATTGTGTCACTGTGTGCGTGCGTGTGTCCAAAGCTGGCTATGTGGGTGTGTCTGTGCTCGGGGGGGGTGTGTGTGTGTGTGTGTGTGTGTGTGTGTGTAAGCGACCATTGTTGACTGCACATTTTACTTGTTGTTGCTTTTTCCTGCTTCTTGTTTGCCTGCTCGCTTCTTTATCTTCTTCTTGCTGCTGTTGCTGCTGCTGTTGCAGCTACAGTTTCTGCTACTGCTGCTGCTGCTGCTGCTGCTGCTGCTGCTGCTGCGGCTGTTGCTGCTGTTGCTACTGCGGATGTCAGTTTGTAACCTCAAAGTTGAAGTCAAAGTGCTGTGCAAGTCCAAAACTTGCTTCAACTGCATGTTAATGGGGTCGACCGCAACGCTTTCCAACTAGCGCCTATTGTGTGTGTGTGTGTGTGCGTTGCGCGCTCCTTCCGATTGTTGCACACACACACACACACACATACACATTTACATAAAAAAATTATTGTACAATTTTCGGGGCGTCATGTCTCACACATACATATACGTATAGAGTGGTTTTGTATTAGGCGGTAAGTCTGTGTCAGGGCGTGGCAGCCTTTGACCAATGCCTTGCATCGTATTAGGCCCACAAATATAATTAATGCCACCCAAATACTCAACCCACCCACCACACACACCACACAATATCAAATGCAATGCCTCTGCTTTGGAAACATATCCAATCATTCAATGCTTGTTGTTATTGTTGCTATAGTTGTTGTTAGCGTACGTTGTGTGTTGCCATGACGATGACGCTGACGACCAGTTGGTTCGGTTGGGTTTGTCCTTCAGTCGTTCTGTCGTTCTGTCGTTCTGTCACTTTGCCATCGCATCGCAGCGTTTGGTACGCCTTAATTGTGTTACACATTTGCCTGCTGTCATAATGCTGCATGTGCCAAAATGTTGGGTTAGGCATCAATGGCATGGCTATACACTACTTACCCTACTGAGATTATCCTAAAAGAATCAAAAAGTGCGGCTTAAAGGCCACTCCCTCGATGATTTCAACAAAAACCCATGTGCCCCTTTTGAAAAATGGCAAGCTGCACAGCTTTTGGCGTCCACTCCACAGGCCGTGTAATGCATCTTTGGATTGTGCTCCATTTTGTGTATGGTGTGCATGAATACATACGCGCCAAAAAAAGGGAAGGAAGAAAAGAAACACAGAGGGTGAAAAGCATAGAGAGAGAGAGAGAGAGAGAGCGAGAGGAAGGGAAAAAAATGGCAAAGCAGAGCTGCCACATAATTCGATTACCATGCAATTGCAAGCAGTGCACGTCTCGATTGGATAAAAGAATAAGCCGGTTCGAGAATAGCGAGTTCGAGGGTGCGACAGTGGCAAGTCTGTGTGTGTGCTGGGTGTGCCTGCCAAACACTTGCACCTAGCTGATGGATGGATGGCTGCAACGTTAAACGGTGTTAAGCGTTGGGCTTTCACACATGCCATATGACATGTGTCTACATACCATACTGGGTTTATATACATACGTATATATATACATATACATGGCAGACAGACGAGAAGAGAAGAGTTATTCGTATTGAATTTTCTTTCATTTCTCTTTCTTTTTTTTTGTTAAAGCTGCACTTTAATGTGCCATTTTCAAACAAACTAAGACACACACACACACACACACATACACAGACAGACAAACACAGTTAGACTGCATTGTGTCAGGTCTCTCACTGTTTATTTGTGCAATGAATGTGCTATTGACGCCAGTTGAAGTGTTAGCGCTTCGTTTGCACAGGGTGTCACAGGGTGTTACAGGTTGTCTGTTAAGACCAAGCAAACGAACATGTCGATATGCGCATTATGCTTTCAAGTGCTCTACGAACGCTACTGCTCCACTTATACTGAACACATATACATACACATATGTCTATCTAGTATCTATCTGTCTGCACAATCCACCAACCAGTCGACCTACCAACAATCGAATATATGTTCTCTTTCTGTGTTACTCTTTATATGCATACGTATATGTATATAATTTTTGTGCTTACAACAGTTGGAATGCGAATGCACTGATCAAAAAACTAATCAATTACACAATTTTCTTGCTGTTTGTTTTAAAAAAAATAACCTAAAAATGCATAATGCTGGCTTTTGAACAGCCTAAGCTAAGCCTTTAAGTCTCTGTTAAATGTTTTGTTGTTTTTTTTTCGCAGTGCGTGCAAACTTTTACACGAACGTTGTCTATCTGTGTTGGCACTTCTCGTTTATTTCCAGTGGCTTTTATCTGCTTTAGCGTCCCTAGTTGGCCACTTAATTGCATCAAGCTCGCAGCGCCGTTGACTATGACTATGATGACGTTGACGATGACGATTATGATGATGATGTTTATGGCATTGATTAAGATTATGTTGCAGCATTGTAAATGAAAATTCTGCGAATGCGCGCCCCATGCTGCTCGCACAAACAAAAGCATGCTTTCAAGGGTTTCAATTAAAACTTTCACAACTGCCATACGCATACAAATAAAAACGAAAAGTAGAAAGAACACACACACACACACACACACATGGGAGGAATATCGAATTGCAGTTTACTTAGCAACGTTTAAACAGCACGGCAAAAGCGGCAAATGCAACAGTTGGAGTCCCGTTTTCTTGGTAGCCTTGAGATACGAGTTGCTAGGGTATTATAATTCAGCGCTTTCTACAGGCATCCCTAATCCGTAGCAATTATAAAACACTACACTACACTTGCGCGTGTGTGTGTGTGTGTGTGTGTGTGTGTGTGTGTGTACGGCTTAAATTTCAAGCTTGGCTGCTATGGCAACTATTTGAAGAGAGTTGAGTTATGGTTGGTTGGAACAATTAGCCAAAAAGCAAAAAGAGCTTAAAGTACCTAAAACTAAATGCACCAAATGCAGAACCAATGCCAATTTGAAGCGAATAAAACATTTTATTTGTATTATATTTAAAGTAAAATACTTTTAAAATAGTAAAAACCAAACCAGAAACTAAACAAACACAAAGAAGAGTTTGTTTTGTTTTGTTTTTGTTTTTAATTGGGTGCCGAAAGAATCGATGTGTTACTTGATCTAAGTTGTAAAGGGTGTTCATAATCCTTCACATTTCAGCTTTGCAACCCATTTGCCATTTGGCATTTGCCATTAGCAAAATTTAAGCGCCACTGTGGCAGCATTTACAGATTAGCACAACTTTCTTTGCATTACATTTCAATTTCAATTTGAAAGCAAATATTTACTAAAGCCAAGCCCAGCTGGAGAATATATGTACAGTTGTGTGTGTGAGTGTGTGTGTGTGTATATACAGGAAAATTATGGTTATGGTTATGGTTGCGGTTAGAGCAACTAATCGATTTCGAGCGTCTTGAGGCTCTGCGTCATCGAGTCGGACGAGTTGCTGGCACTTTTATTGCACTTGTTGAGCTGCCAGTTGGATGCATTGCTCAGATAATCGCTGGGGAAAACGATAAGGATTATTATGAGTATATACATTTGGGGTATATGGTTTGTCAGTTAGTTACCGCTGTTGTTGTAGCAGCTGCATCCAATGCTCTTTCAGCTCCGACATTTTGCCCGCCCCACCGCCATACTCCTCGGGCAACATGGCGCGTGGAAAGTGCTGATAGGGTGTGTCCGCATCGGGCAGATGGAAATGTATAAGCTTGAAGACTTCGCTCTTGATGAACGGCTTGACAACGGTGAGCACCTTATCCAGATACGATGGGCAATTGAGCACATGGATCTCCTTAAGCCGCACAGGATGCGCCTCCTGCACAAACTTCATGTAAACGCGCAGCGAACTGAGCACCGTCTTGGTCAAATGTCTCAGCGTATAGCCGGCCATATCAAAGATGGGTATCTCGCCATCCGATAGACGGCCATCTGTCTCTGTGGCAAAGCGACAGTCGGCCACCATAAAGAAGACCTTGATGCCTGCCGTAAAGTTAAACTGGCAAATTGCATCGTTGCAAGTTGACAAATTGACAAATTGACAAATTGAATTAGGTTGCCCTCAGCTTGACTTGTTTTGCGTACGCGCTTACCTTGTCCGCATCGTAGTCAATCAGGCGGTAAAATAGCAACTTGTTGTTCTCCGGTGTCAGGCCAGGCAGCGGCACCAGATCGCTGCAACAGCAAAACAGCAAAACAACAACAGAGAAAAAAAATGTAATAACAGCGGCAACAAAGAGCCTTAATTAGATGTTGCCACAATGCAAATAACCGGTTATGGGGACAGCGCTAGAGATGAGTCGTGTCGTGATTGTGTTGAACAAAAAGTTTCTTTTAGAGACGAACTAGACGAAGCTGTTTGCACTCTCTTACTTCAACTCGTGTCACGCACTCATCTCTAGTCGCGTTAATGTACTCACGCGACTTGCAGCAGTTGCTGGGAGCTGGCATCGCATGGATCGCGATCGATGAAGATTTGCGGATGCTTGTTGCGCATGGCATAGTTAAGTTGCAGCAGACGCTGTGCGGCAGCCAGATCTCCTCGCGTTGTGTGCAAAAAGCGACGCAGCAATGTGGACGCTAATCAATGTGTCAGTTGCAGTTGCAGTTGCAGTTGCAGTTCGAGTGCAATCGATGTGGTATACAAGGTAGAAAGGGGGAAATGTGCAATTTAGTTGTGGTTAATGTGGTCACAACGGCAAGCGATGCAACACAGTTATGCAACACAGCTGCAAACACAGCAGCAATTGCATTCAACTTAGCCGACCCACAAAAGTGGCCAAAAAGTGTCAGCCAAGCCCATACAGCCTTGCTATGTCTTACAGCTGGCTCACGAATCTAAGCAACTTTAACTTAGGTAAGTAGCAAATACTAACTGCCTGGGCAAGGCTTACGTAACTCTGGCAATCACTTGTACTTGGCTATAATTATGTTTTGATTATCAGTTACAGCTAGTTAGATCTCGACTTAGAATTAACATTTGATGCCATTCACTTTGGCTGTACTTTGGCTTTATATATGATTATTCCAAAACCTTGTAAGAGCTGTTTTATTGGGCAAACATACAACCTACGCGACTTTTTTTTTGTTGCACAGTTTCGATATAGTATAAACCAGAGTAAACAAGTTCATTACTCGTTCGACAGCTATTCTTTACAATTCTAAACCGTTTGCCCAATTAGCGCTTCATTAGAATCGTTGCTTCCTTCAATGATTATAGCTTAAAGCTGTGCTTAACGTTCTCGATGAACTTTTAAGTATACATTTCATATGGAAAATTTTGATTTTAATTATTAAATTAGTGAATCTTAAGTTTAGGCCTATAATTTTTGCTATTATTGTATTTCTGTACATATTAAAACAACCAGATCTTATAGTTATTAAGTATAAGGTTCCCAATCGAAACTTTTCTCTAACTTTAACAAAGGTTAAGCTGATATAAACAAAGCTTAATGCATTTCTTTATATGTGCATAGTATTCGTATACTGTGCAATGTGTTTGAAACAGAAAAGCACTAAAAGCTAGTTCTTAAATTATTCTCAAGCCAGTGTTTATGTTTGCCTAACATTTGATCTGTAGAATCTTTTAAAAGTATCTTTAACTGCATCGTCTCACATACATACATATATTGTGGGGTAGCTGCGGCTGCGACTTCAGCAATTGTCGCAATTCATCCACACGCTGCTGCATTAACTGTTCATCGTCCTTCTTATGCACCATGATTGATCAGCAACAACAACACAAATCGAAAGATCACAACAACAAAAATAAAAAAAACAACAAAATGTGAGTCAAAGCTTCTTTCAGCAGAAGCTTTTCGAGCAAGAGAAAATAAAAAGCGCGTCTGTGCGACGCTAATTCGCGACTGCAACTGATTTGTTGTGTGTGAAGTTTCTTACGTTTCTTGCCGTTGCTGGCTTTCGCGAAAAATTCAAAACACAATAAAGACAACAATAACAATAGCAGCAACAAAGTGCCTCTATGAAAATTTAGATAGCTTAATGGTAAGCGGGTTTTGGAGGGTTTGGTAAAGTTCAGTTTGGGTTAAGGCATTGCACTCGCCAATACGGCTTTAAGATCCACACTCTCTCTCTCTCTCTCACACTCTTTCTTATTGCACATAGGCTTTGGTGTATCTGTAGGTGAGTGTGCTCGACTAAACTGACGCAGCAGTATTTTGTTTGGTTTTTCATGCAGCGTTTGTCGAAATTTCGTTTCATTTGGTTTTTTTTTTTTTTGGTGCGTTGTGCTATTTACGTAACCCATTTGCAATTGTTTTATGTGCCGGAAGGTCGGCTATGTATGTGCGTGTGTGTGTGCGTTCTATGAAGCGTATACGTGGCCATGTCCGTTAACGTTGTGTATTTGTGTCCAGCGGCTGTACTCAACTTCTCTTAACAATGTTACTGTATTTCACCTCTGCACGTTTTCTATACCCTGTAGCATGAAATCTACTACAAGGGGTAGCATAAACCTAAAGATTACATACTAAACGCTTCTTAAGCTTTTCTGCACGGCCAGCCTTCTATATATTTAAAACAGGGTAACGCACAAGTCAGGTTTAACACTAAAACAGAGTATCTGCAAGTTCAACTTACATGCTTTGCCTTGTATTTTTTTTCGCTTTTGGTTTCTGTAGTTTTCGACGCTTTATCGCGACATTGGCAAACAATTTTCGTATGCGCTCCACTTGCCATGCTCGACGCTGCCGTCGCTGCTGCTGCTGCTGCTGCTGCTGTTGCTACCACCCTCTCACCATAGGCTCCCTCCCAACTCCTCCGTTACTCGCAGCATACGTGTTTTGCAAGTTAAACTAGGCGACACAGACAACAACTTGAATTAAAAGAAAACAAAACAAAACACAATCGTCAAAGCCCAGAAGAAACAGCAGCAACAAACGCCTCAAACACAGAAACAGACGGCAAGACAGAATGACAAATAAAAAACAAAAAAAAAACCGAAAACAATAGCAACTATGATAATCAATAGTCAAAAGCGACACTTTTGCAGAATGCGTAATAAAAAAATAACAAACAAGAACGCCGCATTTTTTTTTTAAGTAAAAGTGTGAATACACTGAAAACTTGGAAAGTATATAGAATATGTATATAATTCGATTTGTCAAATGTCATGGGAAGAAAGTACAAACTTCCTAAAGTTAAGCGAGTTTAAGTTTGAACAAGTTTTCTTAAAGTAGCAATACTCGATCTATACCCTAACCTTAACTTTAATGGTACAAACTAAATGTATAGAAGGTGGCTGTAGAGTTAGTTTTGCGTTAAATTTTAACACTTTTAGCGCACTCGTATATTAAATAAGACTTTAAACAAAGAGCTACAAACAACAATTTGTTGTTGGTGTTGTTTTTATTAAAAATTGTTTGACCTTGACCAGCACACAATTTGAAACTCGAGAGAATTGACTTTTGCAATTACCCAAAAGTGCATGACAAAAAAAAAAAAAATAAAAAACAAAAAAAAAATTCCATCTTGTTTAATGCCAAACCAAACAAGTTATATCAGTTTAGAAGCAATGGCAAAAGCCAAGTTTGCAATACTAACTAACAGGCATCCTAAATTTCTAAGATGATAATCAAAATTTAAATATTTACACATGAATCCAATATAATTCTTAATTTAAGTTGTTTTTGTTGATGACTGAAATTCTTCAAAGCCGCACAATACAACACATGCAGTATTATATTTAATACGTATTTTCTGTATTTTTATCTACAGTTGTCGATTTTTCATTTTATTTTCAAGAGAAAAGTGCCTTTGTCATTATAATTGTGCCATTTGGGAAACTGAAGTTGTTAATTGCAAGTTTGGTTATCGCAAAATTGTATGTGTGTACATACATTTTTTGTTATGATTGTGCAAAGTTTGCAAAACGATTTGCCGGCGATTGTGCAGAAGCTGCAGAAACGGGTAAAAAATCAGACAAATTGAATGCTTGCAATCACTTGACTATGACCAGACAAATTACACAAATGAATGGGTTTTGGTTTTCAATAATATAGTTTGTTTGGCTTACTCTTATTTTTTATTTGTATTATTGCTCAAAAAAACTCAATATAAAATCTATGCAATTGAAATTATTTTGAGCGCGCCAACATTTCAAACCGAGAGTGTGATAGCATTCAGCTTTGGTGCGTATGCCATGCGTATCAGACATCTGCTAGTCAATAAGGTGCTGCCGCTGCTCAACACTGTGAACAGCCGCAAACTGTCATCACAACTGTCAAGTACGCGCCATGTTTTTGCTCACGCACGCATTGCAGTAGAAAGAAGAAGCACGTGCTACAAAAAAGTAGAGCAGGCAGAAAGCAAACAAATTGCATTAGTTGCAACAGAGGCAACCAATAAGCTGCTCAGCGCGCAAATAGTAAACACACATTAAGAAACGGCGCCGGCGCTAACTTCTGCAAAAAGTAACTATTGAACAACACAACTAATAACAAAAACAGATTTTGCCAAAACAGTCAAAGCGTACATTGAAGAAGAAGCACGCCGCGCTACAATAACACGAGCGGTGGGTGAAAAAATTGCAAGCAGCCGCAAGGCAAAAGCAGCAGCGCAGACTCTCTAGGCGCAGAGCTCAAAACGAGAGCACGTCTCATGCCGGTCGCCGAGTGGTTGCCAATAACCCAAAAAAACCGCGTGGTTAGACTGTTGTTGTTTTTAATGTTACCGCTTCTGTTCTTGTTAAATCAAAATACATAAATTTGCGTGTCATATTAACTAAGAAGTCGTCGGTGTGTTTATGTGTTTTTGCCTGTGTTTTACTTACAGAGTTGAGCATAGAGTTGAATTGAAGCACAAAAACGTTTGCCATGGTGCCCATTGGAGCCGTGCACACGGGCCATCCCGGTGTTGTGCACCAGCAGCCACAGCAGCCAATGCCAACAGCGCCCAGCGGACCAAATTCCCTGCAGCCGGGCTCTGCCTCATCAACCTCCTCCAACACAACATCCAACAAGAGCTCCATGTCAGTCAAGCCGAATTACACTCTAAAATTCACGCTTGCCGGTCACACCAAGGCCGTCTCTGCGGTCAAGTTCAGCCCCAATGGCGAATGGCTGGCAAGCTCATGTAAGTTATTAGAAAAAAAAATGCTCTTCTCTATTGAACAGTTTGCTTACACTTAATTATTGTTTTCTTTGTCTTGTAGCTGCGGACAAACTCATAAAGATCTGGGGTGCCTATGATGGCAAATTTGAGAAAACCATATCGGGGCACAAACTAGGCATCAGTGATGTTGCCTGGTCGTCGGACTCACGTTTGCTTGTAAGCGGCAGCGATGATAAGACGCTCAAAGTTTGGGAACTAAGCACCGGCAAGAGCCTTAAAACGCTCAAAGGTCATAGCAACTATGTCTTCTGCTGCAATTTTAATCCACAATCCAATTTGATTGTATCGGGCAGCTTTGATGAGAGCGTACGCATTTGGGATGTACGCACAGGCAAATGCTTGAAGACTCTGCCCGCCCACTCTGATCCCGTTTCAGCGGTGCACTTCAATCGCGATGGTTCGCTGATTGTAAGCTCCAGCTATGATGGTCTGTGCCGTATTTGGGACACGGCTAGCGGACAGTGCTTGAAGACGTTGATCGATGATGACAATCCGCCCGTTAGCTTTGTAAAATTCTCGCCCAACGGCAAATACATACTGGCAGCCACCCTTGACAATACCCTAAAACTGTGGGACTACTCCAAGGGTAAATGCCTAAAAACCTACACAGGCCACAAGAACGAGAAGTATTGCATATTTGCCAATTTCTCCGTCACTGGCGGCAAGGTAAGCTCTCAATTCAATTGGAATGCGTATGGTATATATTAAATTTAATCAATATATTGCAGTGGATTGTCAGCGGCAGCGAGGACAACATGGTTTACATATGGAATCTACAAAGCAAAGAGGTAGTGCAAAAGCTGCAGGGACACACAGACACCGTTCTATGCACTGCCTGCCATCCCACTGAAAACATTATTGCCTCTGCTGCGCTGGAAAACGATAAGACCATAAAACTATGGAAGTCCGACACTTAGAGCTTCAAGCTATCAGTGACAAACAAGCAAAGTAAAACACACATACACGAAATCACACATACATTTCTTGAATAATCTTATTTTAAACACAATTACTTTTAATTAAGACTAATATTTTTTTTTTCATTGATAGTAACGAAAAAAAATAAGAAAAGGAAAACAAAATTAATTTAAAAAACAATTCAAGCTTATGCAAAGTGGAACATTCTAATTAACAATTGCAAAAAAAAATGCAAAACAATTTGTATACTTTGATATTTTTTCTTAAATATTTATTGGCTATTGTATTGGCCAGTTTAAACGACACACACACACTCACACAACCAACGACACCATAAACACACACACACACACATGTAAGCGCATGTGAATACACAGAAACATGAGCAGCCGGCGTGGAAGAGAATGTAAATTTAAAATAAACAAAAAAGAAATCTAAGCACATGTTTTTTTTAGTAATTGGTCATGACTTTTGAGAAATGGATCTGCAAACAGCGCAAAATCGCAGTAGAATTTACAGATAACAAACATAAATATTTACATATTTAGTAACTTGATAGACCTTTAAAGTTGATTGGAATTTATAAACAACAAAAGCCAAAGAATCTATGGGAACCCCTCAAATCATAGTCTGTGCTTGCCCTTAGCAGAATAGAGAGTATGCCAAATCGCCGTTCGATTTGATAAAACATATATACGAACGTTCTTTTCACATTTTTGCTTATTTATTGGTGAACCTACGAACTGAAATGTAACATACTATCTCCAAACAATATACTTAAGTTATTTATCTGTTTTTAAATGATTTTATTGTAAAAGTATTATTCGTGTACAGAGAAATAAAGCTCAACATTGTATTTTTAGGCAACTGTACCATAAATATAATTTAAAATTAAATTAATTCTCGTTTTATTTAAACACAGCTAATTTGAGTGGCAACCACGACCAGTGTTGCTAAAATGCTGAACCTGGTGCTGCCTTATGCTTGTGCGATAACCTGAACTGCGATAACATTATCGATTTGTTTCGCCAGCTCTGCCCACCATCGCCAATAAATAATTTGGATTAAGTGCATTTCGCATTCAATTTAACCCGTGTTTTGTGTTGTTTTCCCCACATTAAATCAATATGGTAAGTTGTACAGAACCTTTGTTGCTATTACTGCAGTACATAAAACAAAATATACATTATTAAGCATTGCATTAATTCTATTGTTTTTGTTTCTGCAGGCAGCTTACACCGAGGATCAGTTGGCTGGTGAGTGTGTGTCATAGGTGTTTTGTGCTAATGTGTGCCAGTGTGTGTATGTGTGTGCGTAAGTGGGTGTTGGTCTACACTCTAAAAACAGGCGCAGAAGTTTTAAAGTGCCAACTCAAAGTGAAAACGGCAAAAAGAAAAAAAATTGGTGTCTACGTTGTCATCATTTTGCATGTCGCTTTGTGCCAGAGTACGTCTGTATGTGCTTGTGTGTGTGTGTGTTACACATCTTCATTTGCGGCGCATGAATCATTGATAAAATAAACACACATAAAGCGACGAAAGCAGCCATACGATCGCGTCAATGACTCACAAAACGAACGCGCAAAGCAAGCGATTTACAGTTAAATCAAAGCAACAAAACCAACAAAAATGTATAAGCGTTTTGAAGGATGATGAATTGAATGCCAGGCTGTTCAGGATGCCGGAACGCGAACTGTCGCCAGCTCAATCTCGGCGGCGACTGCTGCAACAGCTGCAATGGCAATGGCAACAGCAGCGGCAGCGGCAACAACTTTTTGGCCATATCCATGTTGGATGACAGCCGACAGCTGAGCCGGCTGCCATTTAAGGCTGCTTTGTGGGTCAACTTGCCACATGGCCCATGGTCACCCTACCCACCCACCCTCCCTCCCTCGGCCGGTATCGGTTAACATTGCGAATCTGTTTACGCAACTCACTGGAAATGTTGATTTTTGCCTTATTGCTGTTTTGATAACTTAATCAAAAACTATACGGCTGCTTGTCGTTTAGCGATAAGTCAAAGTCGCAAAGTCGTTGAGTTGTTGCTGTTTTTGTGTGGCACTGACGTCAGCTGACCGCATTGCACGTATTGATTTACCTGAACAAACGAACGAAGCAACGAACGAGAACGTGAATGCGTCGTCGTGTTTAAAAGCCATTGCCATAAATGGACAAAATTCTGTTGTTGTTTTTAAATGCCGTTTTTGGCATTGTTGCAAGCGTGTTGACAATACTAATAACAACAACAACAACAATACAAAAATAACAAGCATAATGCGTTTTTAACCTAAAACGCCGAAGTTGTAATACACTAAGTTTACCGCAAGTATAAACTGCCGATCTTTCAAACTCTTTCAAGTTTTAATTGTTGAAAAAAATGATTGAACTAGCTTTGGTAAGAGTATGAAACAACACAACATGGACAAAA
Source organism: Scaptomyza caliginosa (assembly GCA_035044725.1). Classification (NCBI taxonomy): domain Eukaryota; kingdom Metazoa; phylum Arthropoda; class Insecta; order Diptera; family Drosophilidae; genus Scaptomyza; species Scaptomyza caliginosa. The sequence continues at coordinate 772,885 of JAWNNR010000482.1, forward strand.
GGCAACAACAATTGATGGTGCAGCTGCAACAGATTTTGTTGATGCACTTGGGCGACTGACTCAGTAGCAGGCAGTGCAGCCAGGCAAACAGTTTAGATTCAGTTAAAAGCATCATGTATTATTATACGGCACACGTGAAACCCACATTTACCACCCTTGAAGGTTGGCTCTGTCTTCGTGCATTATATTATTGTATTAATAACACTTTGCTTTTGTTCATTTTGCCTTGCAGAGTTCCAGGAGGCGTTCAATCTGTTTGATAATCGTGGCGATGGCAAGATACAGCTGGGTCAAGTGGGAGAATGTTTGCGCGCCTTGGGTCAGAATCCCACCGAGTCAGATGTGAAGAAGTGCACGCATCAGCTGAAACCCGATGAGCGCATCTCATTTGAGGTCTTTCTGCCCATCTATCAGGCAATATCGAAGGCGCGTTCTGGCGATACCGCTGATGATTTCATTGAGGGTTTGCGTCACTTCGATAAGGATGCCAGTGGCTACATATCATCGGCTGAGCTGCGCCATCTGTTGACTACGCTGGGCGAGAAGCTGACCGACGAGGAGGTCGAACAGCTGTTGGCCAACATGGAGGATCAGCAGGGCAACATCAATTACGAGGAGTTTGTGCGCATGGTCATGAACGGTTAGACCGGTTAGACGTTTAGTATACCAACGACTAGATCCTTCAAACACCGCAACACAGCAAGAACATAAACAATAATAATATAAATAACACTCACCTGCCATGCTAGCTAGCTGTTCATTCCGCCAAAACTCCAATTCCAAGATTCCAATTTGTTTAAGTAGCAGCAGCAGGATCGAAACAAACAAGCATTGGGAACTGAAGCGAATGTCCAATAGTTTTCTCTCTCTCTTAGCCACAAATTTGTATACACACTTCGTATATTCTTGCATTTCGGATGCGAATAGAATTGATTCCATCTAAAGACAAACAGACGAACCTTTAGCGCGACTAACACTCAACTTAATCATACCAAACACACACACACATACAAACACAACAATTAACCGTTGTTCAATGCAGGGTAATTCACATCGACACACACACACATATACAGCTACACAGTCGCAACGTTAAATTTTTGCGTATTATTCTAAAACTAACGAGTTTAATATCAATGAAAGAAACCCGATTTTTTACATACATACCTATAATGGAACACAAGTCTTCAGCGAGTATCGTAACAAGTATTTCTAAATTAATGTTTTTTTGATATATATATGCGAATGGAGCGTATATCTTAACTTTAATGCGCATTTTGAAGTTTTACATGTTTTTTTTTTTAAATAATTTAATAATTGTATTTAATAAATGAACTAAATGAAAGTATATCTTTTTACAAAAGAAACGTACTTAAAGTTATTAAAATATATGAAAACTAAAATTAATTGTTTTTATTATTCTAGTCATAAATAAATGGCAAAGGTAGCTTTTCTGAAATATGCAGTTTTACATTTTGAATCTTAGTACTGTAGCAATCAGCTTAATATAGTCAACTCAAATATCCATGACCGATGGTAAATGCTAGGAAGGCGAGTTCAACCATACCAATTGTAATTGTAATAATTGCTGCTTCTGGTACATTTTGCTAAAAGCAATTAATCTCAATACAATTTAAATATAAGAATTTTCCTTATGAAAAAAAATTAAAAACTGCCAGCGCAAGGTGTGTCTTACAGCTTCAACTAAGCCGACTAGTATTGTTTTGGTATTTTCTGTTTAGCCACTTAACGGTCACACTGCTCAAGCCCGTATAGAAATAAACAAAAGCAAAAATGCAGCAATTAATTTAAGCTTCAAGCAATTCAAACAGTGTCAAACTGCATTCCTTAATAAGCGCTTAGCGTTGTTTTAATTTTTAGTTGCGCTTTGCTTCTGCCATGTCGAAAGCTACGGGCGTTGTCGCCACATTGCCAGGCGGCGGTGAACCCAGTTCCCCAGTGCAAAAGGTCTGGAAGCCAGAATGTAAGTAATTACAAACGAATAAAATACAAATGATTAATGATCGTGCCTTTGCTTACGTATGTGTGTCAAGTGTATAAAATACAATTGGACGCACCAGCACCACATCCTGTGCGCTGTCAGCGCACCCTGCCCCTGCCTCCGGCCTGCACCACCACCGATGCCGTCGAGGACAACAAGCAGGCAGTGCGTTTGTATGGTAGTGAATACCATGGCGTTATGGGTCACCTAGAGGCTGCGCAGCTGCTTGCAAATGCCAGCGACGGCAGCTACTTGGTGCGTCGCAGCCCCAAAAATGACGGCTACTACACGCTGAGCGTGCGCTTTAACAAGCTCACGAAACACTACAAGGTGTTCTACAAGCCAGGCAACGGACACTTTTTGCGGGAGCAGGATAAACACTATGAGACGGTGCATGAAATGGTCGCCGATGGGCTTATCAACTTTCACATGCAGCTTCACGCCAGCCCCATCATACAGCAGATTAATCAGCAAACCAAAAATTGCTATCAGCAGAGTCCATATATGACGCTGAATCGCCGCAAGCTGCGTGCACTTTCCAATGAGTTGGGCAAAGGCAGCGCCGCAGCTGATGATTGTGATACAGCTGTTGTGCAGTCGGATAAGTTGGCTATGCCTCAGGACAATCAGATCAGCCAGCAGATGCCACAGCAGCCGCAGCAGCAGCAGCAGCAACCACAACAATACATCGCCGTTGATCCCATGCCGCTGGTCTACGAAAAGCCGCACAACTTCAAAGTGCACACGTTTAAGGGACTCAACTGGTGTGAGTTTTGCGCCAACTTTCTGTGGGGCTTTACAGCGCAAGGTGTCAAATGCGATGCCTGCGGCTTTATGGCACACAACAAGTGCTCTGAGCTGGTGCCGCCCAAGTGTGTGCCGGATTTGAAGTGCATACGCGGCGTCTTTGGCACTGATCTGACCACAATGGTGCAGCTGCATCAATGCAACATACCATTTGTTGTCCGACGCTGTGTGGAGGAGGTGGAGGCACGTGGCATGCTGCAGGAGGGCATCTATCGTGTCTCGGGCTTTGCCGACGAAATCGATGCACTGAAGCTGGCTTTGGATCGTGATGGCGACAAGACTGACATGTCCGAAACGACCTACGGCAATGTAAACGTCATTGCGGGCACCTTAAAACTCTATTTGCGCCTGCTGCCCGTTCCACTTATCACGTTCCAGGCATATCCCAACTTTATGGCTGCAGGTCGTGAGTAGTCTCTTAAAGCATTTAACGAATATTTTAACTGATTTTCTCTCTCTTTTTTTAGGCAACGCTAAGCAAACGGAGCAGTTACAGCTCATGTCGGAGGCAGTGCGTCGTCTTCCCCCTGCCCACTATAGCTGTCTGCAATATATGCTGGGACATCTCAAGCGGTTAGTAGTTTAGTTCTCAACAGTTCTTTGCCAGTTTTAATGTTTGTTTTTGCAGCGTTGCCTCGCATTATGCCGTCAACAAGATGAATGAGCACAATTTGGCCACAGTTTTTGCGCCCACTCTTATTGCCACGCCTCAGCACATGACGAATCTCACCGAGGAGATATTTATGCTATCCTCATTGATAACGCACTGCGAGACCATTTTTGCCAGCTCCTAAACAGCAACAATAGGCACGAACATTGCCCAGCGAGCGAGATAGCGTATGCATGTATATCGCGCTCTCTTTTCGTCTTTTGTTCTTTACCGCACTTTGTGTCTCTTTCTTATTCATTGTATATCTGTGCATACTTGCAATCCTTAATTAGTTTACATTTTAGCCAAGCGTTTATTTATTTATTAACAACATTTTGCCGCATCTTCGATGCATTCACCAAAAATCTAGCATCTAAGTATATTATTACAATGAACATTTTGTTGTATTTATTAATAATACTAGCATTCATTGGTAGTAAGTTAATGCATGCACTTCTATTGTCAAGCCTTCCACATACCATTTATAGAGCATACCAAACAATATTGTATACCTATATGTACATCTGATGGATTGCCTCTTACGTATAAGCATTGAATGTTGTAAGAATTAACGTACGAATTTACCATTTTTGGAAAGTGTTTTGGAACGCGTTTAGCCTGTAACGGTATCGAAAATAAACATATTTATTTAAATTAAAAAACCCAAAATAGTTATGATAAGAACATGTTTAAGGAATATTTTAACGTAAGTATGACTGAAATTTATCTTTAATAAATGCAATAATATAAAAGAAATTGGTGGTTTTTTCATGCGTTTTCGAGGATTACTGCTTGATCAAAGCTATATAAAAACTAAAAAGAACAAGTTTGGAGATCTGAATCTAAGCAAATGTCGACTCTTCTTCAACGGACCGAAGATTTGCATAGAATTTATCTGACCCTTAGCACAATTTTATGGTCTTTAAACGTTTTTTTAATGAAAAATATTCGAGCTTCATCTTAATAAGCAATAATGGACTGAAGTATTTCGAGATGACACTTACAGTTGGGGTAAGCGGTTTGAAGAATCTTAAAACGAACTAGTTGCTGACCTCTTAATGTTTTGAATTGCGGTTATTAACTTATGCAGTGTTGGATAATGTATCAAAACGGCATCTGAAACTATGTGAAAGTTCTACCAATTGTCGGAAACGTTTATCAATCTAAGCCGATTATTATTATTTTTCTGGTTTTATTATCCTTGTAACTTATTTTACGACGTTATTTTGTCTATGAACTTATATAAAAACTTTGCACAGCACAGTAAAGAAGAAGAATTTAATTTCTTCCACTAAGTAAACTTGCCGCTGCCTATTGGAGCTCTTTTTAATGTTATCAATGTTCAGTTGTCTGCTGGAAGCGGCAATAAACACCACAATTAGCGCCATCTATGTTTCAATTAGCTGAGAGTATAACAGTTTTTATGCTGAAAAATCAGACAGAGCGCTGTTAACCGTTACTTTCCCAAATAATTATTGTTAGACTGTAGACGAATCTCAAAATAATATAATAAAACAAATGTTGGTATTGTGATTATGCATTTATTAAAAATATTAAACTCTTGTATCTTAAGTGCTTAGCGTATATGGTTTTTTAATTAAATGTATTTTAAGATCATTAGTGTCCTCAAATGAAGACAATTGGTTTTGCAATTTCGATTAAGTACGACAATAAATAGTTTATATCTATTAAAAAAAATGTTTATTATGTTTATTTGTTTCGTTTTGTCTACAGCTAAAATACATTATTGGGCAAATACCTAGCGCAGGCCCAAATGGAAACTATCTGGCAGCGCCAATGTATGACGTCAGGCATCATCGCTGGACGCAAGGCTGCCACCGCTCGAGGTGAGCTCCATTTTGATGGGCACACCACTTGAGGCATTTTGTTGCTGTTGCATTTGCGTCATTTGGCTGCTGCTGCTGTTGTTGTTGTTGTTGTTGTTTCGCTCCTCGCCCTTAAGCATATCAGCCTGGGCCTGTGCCTGTGCCTGAGCCTGAGCCTGAGCCTGAGCTTGTGCTGCAAAGCTGCGCACCTGCAGAAACAAGCCGCCATTGTTCAACAGTCGCGCCTGATGCTCCTGTGCCTTGGCCCGCAAACAGGCAATCGAGTTGTTTCTGCAAAATGACAAGAACAAAAAAGTCAACTCAACTCTTCTAGATTTGTTAAGTTCAGTTGAGCTTTACCTGAAAGCATCCGGATCGTGCTCCATGAGCGCTGCTGCTGCCGCTGCAGCAGACAAGTGATGAGCATGCAACGCCGAATGTGGCAAGGTAGCAGGCGATGCTTGTTGCTGCTGTTGCTGCTGTTGCTGTTGTTGCTGTTGATGCTGCTGAGCGGCTGCTGCGGCCGCTGCAACTGCTGTGTTCATAATCAAATGGAAATCCTTGCTGGAGGCAGCAGCGCCAGCTCCGGCTGCATTTGCCGCATCCAACAGTGGATGATAGCTGGGTGTGGCAGCTGCATAAAGCTGAACGGGCGCTGATTGCTGCTGCTGTTGCTGCTGCTGCTGATGCTGGTGTTGATGCAGCTGATGCTGGTGTTGATGTTGCAGCAACTGCGTCTGTTGCTGGGGTGAGGGTGAGCTTAGCTCTATATGTGGCGAATTGGAGCTGTTGGTGGTGGCGCCGGTGGGTGTGGTTGCGGCCGAAGATGCAGCCGCATAACCACTGCTACCATGTGGTGTTGTCGATGTCGGTGGCACTGTCGACGCGCTCGTTGGACAGCTACTAGGTGCCGGACTGACCACATTCAGTGATTCTGTGGAGGAGCTTAAGGCTCGCGAGTGCGAACGCAGCTCATCCGAGTGTCCCGACTTGGAGCCAGCCGAATCCTCGTGATCGCTAACACCAGAGTCGTCCTTGAGTGTGGATTGAGCTTCAATTGACTTGCGATGCATGCCTGCGAAGAGAACGAGCTTTTCATTAGTACATTAGCTTTTTAATGGCAGTGCATACTGGCTTATGTGGAGTGGATGTGATCAGAGAACAGAGCTTTTGTGGTATTAAAGCTTCGCACAACAAAAGCTTTTGTTTCCAATGTTTATGTGTTAACTAATTAAGTTTTCACTTTTCACTTCAACTAAAAGTGTTAGGTTAAAAACGATCCAACTGATTTTTATTTGTGTTATGTTCATAACAAATTGTTTAAAGCTTAACCAAGAACCGTTATTCGTTTATTTCGTTTGGCATATGGGTGGTGTATGTAAGAAAGGTCATATCTAACATAATAGAAATTCTCTAGGTTTCACTTTCATGCCGTCCGGAGCGCATCAATTGCCAACTAATTTGACATAGACATACTTAATTAAAAAATGTTCGCAGCTAACCTCTAAGCTGAGCCTTTAAGCCACTTATGGCCCAAACAATCGGCTACTTGGGAATTAATTTGCGAAACACCCAAAGCATTATGGAAGGAGTAGAAATAATGACAAGTGCCAATAAGACCGGCAGCATAAACAGCATTCACTTGGCGTTCCCTTTTACATTTCTCACAATTGAAATAGATAAACGATAAATGCCAAATTAAAGCCATACACCCAAAGCAAACCATACCCACCAATTCCACCACTTCCACCCCTTCCGTTTATAACAGCAACCCCATTGACTGTGGCATCGCGTGTGCATTTTGCATTTATTAAGCGATTATTAACAAATAAATGCCAAAAACTGAAGTCAAAACCAACCCCTGTGACCCCGACAAAGCACTTGTTAAATGCTGCGGTATCCCCCCTCCCCCGCGAACCCAGCAGAGACCCTTCCCCGGCGTTGCCATTGAGTCGTTGCTCGCTAATCCGCAAAGTCATTTGAGGCAGAAGAGCCGGAGTCCAAAAGAAATGTGCGCAACATATGACGACAAAAAGAGGACGAGCCAAAAGATGCAACCAGGGCCAAGCGACATGCACGCCAAATATGCTCACAATTTTCGTACAGGGTCTCACAATATGTGAAGGACAACTACGAGATTTGCAGCAGCATAGCAGCATACGTATATCATTTTATAATCCCCGAGCTGCTGGCCTTTGTCTCGCTTAAAATTCAATTAAAGTTGCCTCAATGCAATGCGATTTATAGATTCGGTGAGCCGTGTCCGTGGGGGGGAGTGTAGAGGAACGAACATTGGTGGGGCAGAAGCGAGAGAAACATTCAAGTTTTGGGCTATCAATATAGAGAAATGGGTATTTGTGTGTGTGTGTGTATATGTGTGTGTGTAGGCATAGTTTTGTTGAAAGTTTGATATGATTGTTGCATTTACATTTCTGTTCCATACCTAGTAGCCAGGGTGCCACCGCATCATTTTCCTTAGCCGACTTCAATATGGTCTCCGGCAGTGGCAACGAATGCCTCACCATCGCTCCATATAGGCCATATTCGGCCATTATTGTGCTGCCACCCCAAACTTTCTCGGTTTTGCGCCACTTGGCTCGACGATTCTGGAACCACACCTGTAACAAGAAATTTGATTCATTTGAATATTGTGATTAACCCCTTTGTTAAAAATGAGTTTAAAAGTTTATTTAAAAAGGTATAAAGTAAATGTTTACTAGCGAGCTTTTACATTTCGATTACAACAATTGTATCGCTTAACAAGGGAAATAGTCCTTTGATGAGTTGAGAATAAAGATAAAAACATATAGATATGTATTTGTATACAGTAATGATAACAATTTCTAAGCGTAGGCCCTTTGATAAAAGCTCGTATATTAAAGATTATATTAAGAATAACTTGATAATCAAGCCATATGGAGTAGGCTACCCAATGGGACATTAGACCATTTGGTCATTGGCCGTTTATAAGGGGGCGCCTCGCAATGTTGCAACTGCTGCCGTTGCCGTTGCTTAATGTCATGCAAATTGCGAATTATTAAATAAAAAAGTCGTTGAAATTGAAAAAATGTAAATGGAATGTATTCGAAATGCTAATACATTCGGACCGTGAAGGCTTTTAGCACCCACATGAAAGACGATGACAACCCATGACCAGCGACAAAAAGAGATAGAGAGAGAGAGAGATAGAGACAGTTAGAGAAAAACAGTTGGTTGTAAGGAGTGTACGTATGGCAACACTGTGTTCACACATAATAGCAAATAATATACATATTCGCATATAAGTGACCAAATTAGATTATCTTCCAAAACATTAAACCGATTTTCATGCAACAGCAGCAGCAACAGCAACAGCAACAACGGCAAACAACAACCGTCCGACAATAATAAGAAAACATTAAATGTTGATCACAAAAGCGACCGGCAACAGCAGCAACAACAACAACTGTCACAATAAAAGGATTTGCCACAAGCGGAAGAAGAAAAAAACAACAACAAAAAAACGGAAGGATGAGCAAGGACGTCGAGCTGGTGAAAGAACCACTCTATATGCATAGCGGCGGGGCCGAGTCAAGCCAAAGGATTTAACTTTGACTTAGCAACCCTCGCACACACAAACCCCAACCCCTCTGACTCTGATAGACTGGCGAAAGACCGAAAAAGAAGTCATCATTTTTCTGGTCCATCAAATCGTTTAGTTCTGCTATTAGTCATGTGCGAGAGCCAGCAAACAGCGACAGATGGAGAAAGGGTAAGGGGCTGTGAAGTCGAAGAGAGAGAGTGAGGGGTGGCGGGGTGCTTGAGTATAAAGATTGCCCACTAAAGTGAAATCGAGGCTGGCGACGCTGTTGAAGTGGCTACGACAACGACAACGACAACGACCAGTGCAAAAAGCAGAAATGAAAATTTATAATAAAAAGCAAAATATGCAAAATAGGTTGGCATGCAAAAAGTGCGAACGAGCTGGGGTATTGAGGGTGAGGAGCAAAGAGAGAGAGAGAGAGAGAGAGAGAGAGAGCGACCCAGAGACATTGGAGTGTTGGTAAAGTCTGTAAAAAAGCAATGTGGCGACATTTTTGCTGAAATTCTTTTTGGCACGGCCCAAAGACATGGCCAACGGAAAGAAGAAAAAAAACCGAAAAACAAAAACAAAAACAAGAAGATTGAACAAATCGCAACAAATCGCCAGGGAGCTTGAAGAGTGGGTGGTTACTTGAGGGTAGCTTCAGCCTCGGTAAACGAAGATAAAGTGATTTGGCATTTGGTTTTGTCAGTTTTTGCTCGCAAGATGCCTACGCATTTGGCATACATATATATTAGTATATGTAAATGGTGTATATACTTTATGCATGGCTAACAAAGGAAAAAAAAACTGACAACTTGGCTCATAAATCTGGGCATCTGAGAAATTGGCAGCGCCCAAAATGGCTGGCAGCCACTCAGTGCGCTTCGTTGCAGCCCCGTAAATTTGCCATAGTGGCTAAGCTGCATTTTGGCCAAGTGCCCAAAGCGAATGCCACAAGGGGACAGAGTCGAACGGAATGATATCGAAAATTCTGTAACAACAACAACAGTGCGTATACGCTAAAGTGAACTAGTAAGTTAATGCTAATGTTCTCGAAGGCTTTAACGTTCGTGACGTTGTCTGATCAAGAAGGGGATAAGTTAAAGTAACATTAAGGATTATGAATAAAAAGATAAAGATTAATCTAATTGAAACCCATAAGTCTTTACTTCTTACCGTTCAAGAGTATATATCGAAAAGTTAAGAAACAAATATCAATTCTATTATTACTCAGACAGTTGTTATATATTTTATGATATGCAAAACAAACCTAATCAGATCAAACTTCTATGATACGATTTTTGTTTGGGAAATGTTGCATATGAAGCATGGAGTTGTGGAAGTGCCTTCAGTGTTTGGCTAAGTGAAGTACACTTCTTATTGGATTGGGATCGTTGGTGATCGAAGGTGGTAGTAGCTGTAGGATGCGATTACCACTTGCATTTAGTTGTGGTTGTAGTTGGAGTTGTGGTTGTGGACAGGTTGCCCAGGTGGCATGCCACTTGGCATTGGAACGGAGCTGCCAACTGCCAGCTAAATTAATTTATACTTACACACACACACATGCGGCTTTCAATGTCGAGGGCAAAACGAGTTGCTTAACTTAAGAGCAGTAGGGGCGTGGCAGGTGCAGTGCGGGGCGGCTGAGCAGTGTACAAAGCCTTGGGTTGACTTGGCTTGGCTTGCCTTGAGCGCCCGGAGCCCATTCCGGGGCAACGAAATCAAATTAATCCGGTTTGTTATTTCATCATGCAACGTCAACGTCATCATCATCAGTTGCAACAACAGACAAAAGGCGCAGCAGCAGCAGTAACAACAATTTGCAATAATAAATAGCAACACCAACATATACACACACACACACACACACACACACACACACACAGACATACAGAGAGCGTCATGTAAACAAACGTCTGCCAAAGGAGCGGAAAATTTCATTAACAAGGCACACAAGGCAACAAAAACAACAACAACAACCACAACAACAAAAGCAACAACAGCAACAGGGCCTCAGAGCGCCTGCGTCCGTTTGTTTCGTGTCACCAAAAGCTCCTAGCACCACCCCTGCCACGCCCACCCAGACCCGCCTCCATCACTGATAATTTAATCAACTCTCATTGAATTATATCATTTTGCAATTTGGCAACGCTGCCAGCAGAAACCCTCTTTATCTCCTGCTCCTTTCACCTTTTCTCTCTTCCCCCCCCCCCCCCCCTATCACCACGCTTGTGTGTGTTCATTTTCATGCAAACTCAATTCTCATTATGATTGCATCCAACGAGCTGTCGCTCCATCGAGCGTCCATTTTGAGTGCGGAAATCAAAATAGGAAATGCCATAAATTTGCGCTCGAAACGGGAAACTTCCTGCCCAGATACGAGCCTCTCACTGTCTGTGTTTCAGTGTGTGTGTGTGTTTGTGTGTGTTTGTGTGCTTTAGGTTCTGCAGTTAACTACCTGGTTAGTTGCTAGTCATTGCTATGTGCTGGCTGTCGTCTCTCTGTGTAAGCAATCTAATTGTAGCTACTATTTGAATTATTTTTTGATAACTGAGCCTCGCTTTCCGTTGCCTATTAGGGCGAGAGCAAAGCACCAACTCCTCCTTCCGTTTGTGCTACACACCTTCAATGCAATGCCTATCTTTATATGCCCTTTTAACAGATTCTATATAATAAGAATCAAATAGTTAGAGACCAGTAAACAAAGATTTGTTTCCGAGGTGCAAATGGCCAAATGTATTATCATCTGCAAAATTGTTAAATATTTGAAATGAATGTTTTAATAGTAAACGACTTAATGTCATATGCCCCGCCAGTGGTAGAGCATATTGCGCAGGAAATATTATTTGCCGGCAATGTAACTGGTAAATGTAAATTCTTTTATTTGATAGCTGCATTGAAAACTGATTATTTGTTGCACGCACTAATTGCAACGGCAACGGCAACGACCAACTTGTTAAACAATTGCAATAATCCAAGTATTTTTAATTGAGACTAGATAATCGAAAAAGGGAATCATTTAATCATTTGGGGTTGCAGTTAAGTAAAATTCACTTTAATATAGATAACAGCTTTGTCAATCAGCCTCTAAATGATTACTTGACCATACACTTTTATTTGCCGCATCCCTTCGGATGAAAGTACGTTAAGAATCACGATGTCAATTTGCTGATTGGAAATTTATTATTATTATTGAGCTCTGGGTTCGCTTTTATGGGCCGCAACGTTCCGAGACGTTGCAAGACGCGCCCCCTTTTTCATCTTTTTTGTTGCACGTTTTTTTTTCGCTGTAGTTTTGCTAGCCGCTGGACACTGGCCAACGTTTAGTGGCAAGAGCTTCTGGCCGAATTGCTCAAGTGGTTGGCCAGACGGCAAGGATGCGAGGATGCGCATCAATGGCCGAACAAACACACATAGGGCCACGCCCACTTGTCTTGAGGCCTTCGCAAAGCAGAATGCATTTGATTTATTGAACTATGAAGCTGAAGAAAGCACAATAAAAACGATCTGTTCTGTGTACTAAATAGTCGTAGAGGTTAAGCATTAGCAAATGGATTAGTTAAGCACTTAACTTATGGACAGGTCCGTTCAATATTACGACTCTTACCAAATCTGTGCATAAATATTTGTCTATTTTCATTAGGGATTGAACATTGAACAGCCGATAAGTGAATTTTCAAATGAGTTTGCTCTGTGGTCTCAAGTTCAAAGGTGCTTCAAGCAATAGTTGAAAGCAGCTGCCTCAAGCAAGCCCTATGGGCAAATGTGAAACCAATTTTGCATATTTGTTTGGCTGGCTGCATTTTGGACAAAAGGTCAGCTTTGACTGCCGGTTCATGGCTTGGACCGAGGGGAAGGCTCAAAAGGCTGTTGGCCATAATTAAAATATTGGTAACCAATCAAAGATTTTCAATAGGCCAACTCCCGTCTCGCAACCTCTCTTTCTCTCTCTCTCTCTCTTAGCCCACCCGCTCTTGAATTCTTGAAGCGGGAAGCTCTGGGCTGGAGCACAAATATTTGCGCACTCGTGCTGCAAAATTGCGCAAATTGCATGCAGCGTGCAGCATGTGGCAGGTAACCAGAGAGTGGGGGAAAAAATGAAGGTTTGGTGCCTTCTTTTCAGGTGACATGTGCAGCGTGTAATGCATTCGATTGCATACGACAACCACTGTCTCTACTCTATTCATACCTCTCTTTCTCTCTCTCTTTCTTTTTTTCCTAGCTGTATGTGTGTGTGAGGAGAGGATTTGGCCTGGCTTTCAGCTTGTATGGCATGCGGCTTTTATTGGTTTACTTCATCAACTCGACAGGCAGCCAGTAAAGACTGTCCGTCCATTTGTCTTTCCTTCTGTCTCCTGCGTCCTTCAGTCCGTCACTCAGTCAGCCTCAACCATTTGAGGCGTGTGGAAATTTCATAACGACAACGCGCAACTCCCAACGTCCCCCCTTCAGCTACCCAACACTAACCTCTACGCCTCGTCCTCCCCCCGCTTTACATGCAATATTCAATTGACATTCAGGCAAGGCATTTCGCGGCATTTTTTTCATATACAATGCAAACATACTTCCCCAACCGCTCCACCCACACCCACACCCCCACACACACACACAATGCAGCGGGAACTTCAATTTCAACTTTCATATGAGTTTTTTTCATCGTTCGCGATGTTTTGTTCTTGTTTTTCACTCTTTTTTTTTTGTGTTTTGGTCTTTTTTCACAACTCTTTTTCAACGTTTGCGATTACAAAATATGAATGCAAACATTGTCTGTGCCCATTTATTGCAAAATGTGTTTTAATACCCTGTACAAATGGCATCAAGGGGCACCAGGGGTATCAAAAAGTTGTGCAAAGCTTAAATGGAAAGAATGAAGTTCCTGAAATCGAAGCATACAGGGTATTATCCATTCGCATACTTTGAAACGAATCAAATTTCAAACTATATATTGTGTTGTTGTTTTGCAGTTTCGAGTATTAATTTACGTAAACGGAACATAAGGCTTGACTTTGATGTCGAGGCACTCGAAAACCCAACGGCTTTATAGATGCAATATGTTAGTGCTACTTCTAAATATGGACTAACCATAGACTATAGACTAACTGAGTAGAGGCGACACCTCGACGCTGTGACTGTGATATTAATGACCTTTAGTTGACATTGAGCAGCATTGCAATTGCCATTGCTTTTTGAAGCTATTAATTACAATTGAAATGATATTTTAAATGCATCATGATTAATGGATAGTTGCGATTTTCTAATTAAACGACCCAACACGACGAGGGAACGGAGCGGCACGAGGGTGGCTTACTAAATATCACTCAAATTGAAGGGGCTGTGCCAGCAGCGCAAAATGAGCCTTCAGTTCGTTAAGTAATTTAATTTACAAAATGCATTAACAATTAACAATTACTAAAGAACAACAATAACAACAAATAACAGAGATTGGATCATTGGACCTTGACATAATGGATATTACCACTTGTTACAGACTTTGATTTAGCTAAGCAAAATGCCACTTGAACGACATTTAGAACAAAACACTTTATTACTTTTATGATAAATAACGATTTCGCTAATGTTTGGATATAACCTTATATAAGATTTTGAAGCTTTGTGATTTTAGCTTTGGCAACGTAGTCCAATTTGTTTCGATCTTTTAAATGCATCATATAAAGCTGATTAAACAAACTCTACAGTTACAAATTTCTCAACTAAAATTAACCATTTTAAAGCTGATTGAGCGTTAGTAAGTGTGTGTTGTTGTTGTTGTTGTTGCTGCCGCTGTGCTAAATCGCCACTCTTTGGCCAGCACATTGTGTTGGCCAAGGCACTAACACAGTGGCCTTAGTAGCCGCATCCAATTCACAATCTGTGTCAGAGTTGCTGGCCAACTCTCGATTCGCTTTTGGAATTGCTGCACGTCTGTTTAGGAATTTCTATTTTGCCTAGGACCGCAAAAGGAGCAGCAGCAGCTGGTGCTGGTGCTGCTTTTGTGGGGCACTTGGCATTATTGGCATTTAGAACTTATTAACATTAAATCGCTTTCACTGCCAGCAGTACCACATCCACTCATCCTGGGGTGGTGGGTGAGCCTGGCGCCTGTCTGTTGAAATTGGAAATTCCTTCATTAATTCTAATAAGGTTATTAGTTGACGCTCGTCGTCGCCAGTAAAATGCCCAAAAATGCCAGTAAGCCAAAGCCAGCAGCAGAGGCAGCTCCATGCCATGTTTTGGGCCATTGCTTAGAAGCAATAATCGAATAATTTTTCGACCGAAGGTCGAACGACGGTCGTTATTTGCTTTGCTCTGCCTGTATTTTGACACCTCGAAGTCAACTTCAATTTATCCGGGGCACAATTTGTGGTCGAGGCTCGTGTGAAATTCAAATAAATAGATAGGAAAAGCAAATTCACCCAAAACCCAAACTCCCCCGGAGAAGAAAAAACAAAACAAAACTGCGTAAATCCAATAAGCATAAGTGTGCGCGATCCCAAGGGCTTAGTGGGAATAAGGAAGCGGGTACGAAATGAATGAAATTAGCGCACGTTAATCATAAACAAACTAAAGACCAAGTACAGACAAAGCATGGCTAGTCCTTTTGTAGTCCTTTTCGTATTTGAACGGTGGATGAGCTGCTCCGTCCATACTGATGATGAGTTGATGAGCAACCCTTTGCGTGATGCGTGCGTGATTCATTCGAAGTAGAAACAACAGTAAAATCAACAAATTGCAACAGTTCTCACAGAATGGGAAGGGAGAGTTGGGTGGTAAATGTGGCTTGCTAACAGTGTTGTTGTACTTGTAACCTGCTGTGTGAACACGCGGCCAGCCGACGGCCCTGCACTTGCCAATTTGTTGATAACTACTCAAGAGTAAAACCAGATCGATGCCTCACTTCTTCCCACTGCCGAACTGCCTGCCACAGACAATGCTCTCTCTTTCTCATCTCTTTTTGTGTAAGCCTGATATGGAATACATAATGACAATTGGCAGCGTGTCTCCAGCTGTGAAAGCATGTGGCCAACAAAGCTAAGCACTGGATGAGCTTAGCGAAGATACACTTACTAGTTGTAAGGGTGCTTAATTAAGCAAAGTTTGTTTATCAAAAGTTGGAAACGTTATAAGAACTAAAACGTCTAGTAAATTACTAATCCATCTATGGTAAATATTAAAGCAAGTTGTTCAAAGAAAATCAATATACTTTCTTAAGATCAACTTTTAGATAACTTCTAAGTATTTGTAATAAGTTTATGGTATATTTTTTTGAGGAAGCGTTGTTCCTTTCAAAACCCTGAATATGTAAATCAGCTGCATACGGCTTTTTCCACACTTAAGTAAATTCAAAGACCATATTGTACAATTACGAATCACATCGAGTCGAATTTAAATCGGTCAACAAATGATTTATGCAAACATATGCACAAGTATTAAGACTTAATGCTCATCAATGTCTTGGATCTCTCTGCCGATAATATTAAGTGTGTTTTATCAACAACTCATCAGCTTTTGCCTGAGTGCTGAATGCCCGATTGACCCAACAATTGAAGTCACAGCTGCAGGTGCGTGTCATTGACAGCGATTCACAGTAACAGCAACAATAATAACAACAACAACAACAACAACAATAGCAACATGAGTGTTGTCAGTGCGTTGTCATCATCATTTTCATTGATGGTAAACCAATCATTTTTCAATTATATTCACCGCTGGATACAAATTGTCTGATTTGCGTGTGTAAGATTATGTGTGTTGCTCTGTGTGCTGTGTGTTAGTGTGTGTGTCAGGCGCCATGCCACGCCTACAAGCCATGTTAGCTTGCAAAATCTTTGGAAATCGTCTTTTTATTTAACTGATTTGTACCATGCCAAAATTGTGGATATGTTGTTTTTTTCAGGGTATTTTGTATTCTGCAAAGTTTGTAAAACATTTTGGCTTTGGATTTTAAAAGAGTTTATTAGTTTTTAAAGTGATTTGAGTAATCAACATTTAGCTTAAGATTAGTAATAAGCAGAAGTTTTGTTGTGAATGCTCCCAAGAACTCCTAATGTATAAGTTAAAAGGGTTTCAGGATATGTTAAAACTTGGCTTTTGACTATAATTTTTAGAGCATCTTCAAGTCGAGTTTGACTAGAAAATTCACATGTTTTTTTTTGGGGTTTTGTTATTTGTGTCGCTGATGCGTTTTGTGAAAGGTTTTCTTTTGGCGCGACAAAACCAATTGAAGTGTCAAACGCAGTCAGAGACGACGCCGCGTGGCGCCACGCCCTCAAATTGCAACAGTTGATAAAGTGCACAACTTGGCGCGTTCCTCACAAAAGTTCAGCTTGTTCTGGCTTCGCTTTGCTGCTGGTTTGAGGTATATTTTTGCTACTGTTGCTGCTGTTGCTGTTGCATGCTGTGTAGCCATTATGAGACCATAATTTGCTGACAATTCTTCAATTAAGGGCGTCGCAGGTAGACAAGGCTCATTGCCTCTCACCTCCCCACAGGCGGGAGAAAACCACCCAAAACAACAACAACAACAACAGCAGCAGCAGTAGATAGAAAGAATGAATGTTTTCTAATCTATTAAATTAATTTTGTCAAAATCTTGTCGAGTGTTTTGTTTGGTCTTCTAAAGTGTCACCCACCCATCAACCCCTAAAGGCAGGGGGTAGCAGCAAAGGCTCCCTGGGGACACGCTCAAGAATTGTAAAATATATATACATATATTTTCGCTGGGCTTTTAAGTTGCGAAGATTTTCGTTCTGTTTGTGTTGGTTCCCTTCCCCTATTTTCACGACCCCATTGCATTTGCTTTCACTAATCAGCAGTTTCAAAAGCTACCCCCTGCCACAATGTTTCTTTGGCTTTGAGTCTGGTGCTGCCACTGCCACTGCCACTGCCACAGCCGCTGCCGCTTGTTGTTGCAAATTAGCGTGAAATGCGATTTATAATGTCAATTGTATAGGCAGGCTGTATTTATTGCTGTATAGCCATGGATTTAACGCAGCTTGGCCATAATTGAAAAATATGCTCAAAACACAAATACAAACACATACTTTTCGATACGCACAGAGAGCGACAAAGATGAAAGTGTGGCTTAGTCTAACAACGTGCAAAATTGCGTAAGTTTAAAGACTTTATTCAGCCTCCAAGCTAACAATATCACATCAATCAATGCTTTAGACAAGAAGCAAAACAGCCCACCCCCCCCCCCTTGCCCCATCCCTCTTAAAACTTACGCCACTGTGCCATCAATCAAAGGAAACTATTTGCTCTAATTGCATAACACGTTGCCGCGCCTAATTTTCCAGCTAGTACCCAATGCTCGCATCCGCAGGTAAAGAGCAACCCTTTCGCAACAAGAACAACAAATTTGTGCTTCTTTTGTTGTTGTTGCTGTGTTGCCCCTTTTTTTCTGCTGTGTTATTGTTTTTCTAACAAATGGACAACAGTTTTGTGTCGCTGGACAAGGCGGAAGGAAATTCGTTAGCTGTCGTCTAGTCAGCTAGGCACAGAAACTGGCTAAAGAACTAGCTGAAAAACTGCTGAATGTTCTGTCTGCTAATGATGTTAATAAGAACAACAACAATAATGTTAATGATGATGACAATGATTTTGTTGTCATAGTTGGCCAACTGCAAGTTGACACTTGAATTTTATGCTTTAAATTTGCACTTAGTCAGGTTTTTTGCAATACGCGTTTTGCCTTCCATTAAATATTGTAAGTTATTCACAGAACTATTGTTAGCACCACTTATTCGAAGTCTATTTCGCTTAATTTGCGATAATAGAGCTATATATAATGAAAAGCTATAAATGGTTACATAATCGATCACCATATTTGTAAGATATACTTAAGAGTGCATTCAACTTGTGTTGGCTACAACACACACTCAAGAGTCAAATCGATCGACTGACAAAGAGACAGCAAATCAAATGAGAAACACTCTCTCTCTCTCTCTCTCTCTCTCTCTTTCTATCTGTCTCAGCTGAAACAAATGATTGAATTGTGGATAAGAAAACAAATAAATATATATAATGGCAACATTTGAGTTTTGCTGCTTGCGGGTGGCTGTGGCTTGGAGTGGTTTAGTGGTTCACTGGTTCACTGACTCTCAACAACGCACACTGAGTCACAATATACAAGTAACGCGAGCAGTACTAACAATTGTGAATGCGATCGTGAATTGCCTCGATGATAAGTCTAATTTAGCGACTATTTCAAATGTTGGTTAATTTGCACAAGCCTTTCACTTTTATTTTTGTCTCTGCGTGTGTGTGTGTGTGTTTTGCTTGCAATTTGCAACAGCTAACAGGGCTTACGACAGGTGGTTAGTTGGAGCGAGAGGGAGAGAGATAGAGGGTGTGCAGAGGGGGTTTTCAAAATATAATTAAATGAAAAAAGGTGTTATTATATTTTCACGCCTCGACTGCAACAGCGACGGCAACTGGAAAAGTCAACAAGCTGCGACTCATCCGCATATACACATACATATATAGAGGCAGAGATTTAGTGTGGTTCGCCTTATGACCGGCAGGGGGCGTGCTTGTGTGGGAGGGGAGGGCTAGCAGCCGAAAACGTCAACGACTTCGAAACCGACGAATTATTTGCAGAATCATCAAATTAAAGGTTTGATGTTGATTTCAACAAGCGGCACCCGGGCGGCCCACGATAGAGGGGGAAGGGAAACTGAAAGTATATATATATATATATTTAAAATTGGAACTGAAGTTGGATTTGTAGATGAAACAACAACAGAAACGAGCAAAATGCATATTGAGGTGAGAGAGAGAAAAGAAACTGTTTAGTCATGCAACCGACTTCTCTCCGCTCCCTTGCCCCACCTCTTAACCATTACACTGTTGCAGCCTACAGCAGCTACAAAGTAAACTCCCTCTGTAGCTTCCCCCCTTCCCCTCCGCCCTGGCAATGAGCAGCCACCGAGTGTCTGTATAATTTTCGTTCGTTCTCTCGAATTGGCTGTCATAAGTTTTGAGTAGAAAATTGGTGTGCAACACAGGCAACAACAACGATAACAACACCAACAACAGCAGCCGCGAACGAAAAAAATCCCGACGCATTGCAAGGCAAACAAAATGTTGCCTGTTGTTGTTGTCGTTGCTCTTGTCAAGTGTGGCACAATGAAAAGCAGAAGCGAGACAGAGAGACAAAGCGAAGGAGAGAGAGAGTGAGCTTGAAAAAAAAGGATTTCTTGATTGCGATAATGAGTTATACTTAATTTCCAAAGCAAATCGCTTTAAAGCGGGATGAGATGCCGGGCAAAAGGGTAAGGCAGCCACTTGAAAGCTGACAAGAAACGCATCTTTGTACGAGAGGTTCCAAGTACCAGATACATACAACTTAGATATGGTAAGTTCGAAGTTACGCCGATCCTCCTAACTAGTAAGCGTTAAGATGTAAGAGCTGCATTTGCTTTTCTATTCCTCCTTAAACATATATCTTATCTAGTAGTAAGTAGTGTATTTAATTAAACTCGGGCTAACAAGCAGTTCATGGCTGAAAAACTGAAAACATAATTATGGCTTTTAGCTCATTTGCCTAACGAACGTATGGCAAAGAGAGTTCCGCCCGTTTAACCGAATCTTTGCCTAATTGTAAGTCTTTTGGGTGAGTAGAGCATAGCTGCATTGATTGAACTCGAACACATTTCAATTGGTTAATTGGTCAGCGGCACAGGAAATCTATTCAGCTAGGTGGCTTTCAGACAAAATTTCAAATGACTAATTTTCGGTGTCTAAACACTTTGCCCAGCAACTTCTCACACTCGCCCGGTCCCAATTAAAAGTGTAATAATAACAATAATTTGTTTGTGTGTGTGTGTGTGTGTGTGGAAGTGTTGTTGTGGGTGTTAAAATTTGATTTTGGACATCGAATGGGTATTGAGTTGCTTGAATTTCCCAAGCATCTAGCAAAGATCAGTCAGCAATTCAACGATAATATTTATTGAGTAAATAAAGTGAATAATGCAGCGACCGTTTGATTTGTCATGCGATAATTACGCTTTTCAAAATTCGATAATAGGCCTCATTCAAACAGGCGGCGCAATCGATTGCCCTCTTTTGCTATACCCGGTTCCAAAAATGATTTCAATCAAACCAGAGCTGCTGATGACAGTGATGATGTTGATGATGATGATGACAGCACTTTGCACATGCTTGGAGAGCAGCTTGTTAGCGATTGCTCTAATTGTTTGATGAGTTTTGATTTGCTTTCAATGTGTGCAATACAACAAGAACAGCAATAACCAGCTTAAGGTGTTTCAATTATTTTTTCCAAAAATTATTTAGTAGCTATGGATGAGTCTCATACGGACGTTAAGCAATTTATTGAGTAGGCAATCAAATTGATATTTGTTCCATCTTTAGTAAGCGATTAAGCTTGAAGATATGGCGACTTTAATAAGAGAAACTATGAAAAGCTTCTACGGCTTAACACTCATCGATGGCGCTTGACAAATCATCATTCGATTAGACCAACTACTTATTAATAGCCATTGCAATAGCAACTTCTACATGAATGCATATGCGTCGGCTAATGTACTACACTTCAATGGCCAATGACGCCAACTGCCATCACCTTAGCCATACCGCAAAGCTGTTTTTTGGCCCGTACGAAATCCATTTGTGCCCATCAGCTGAAGCGTTAAGTGTTTAACAAGCTACTTTCCCACTTCAAAGCACCAAAAAAGTAGCAACAACTGACAAAGGCGGAGGTAGACAAAAAAAAAGCCAAAGCAAAATATTTCAAGATGATACATTTTTGTATTTATTTATTTTTTGCTGATGAGATCTAAATGAGTGTGCGCACTGTGCTCATTTTGCGCTAATAAGTCTACAGCAATAACTGGAAAGGCAATAACTACACGAGAGAGAGAGAGAGAGAGAGAGAGAGAGGGAAGGAGGGAAAATGCGTGCGTGTTCAGGCTGGATTTGGTGGATACTTTTCCTTTTGCGTTTTGTTTTTTACTGCGCAAAAATCATTATCTTTGAGGCTGGTAAGCTGGTAAGCGAGTGGCGTTAAAACGAGGCGAAGGTCACGTTTTCGCGCTGTGGGTGGCAAATGGAATGCGAATGGCAATTCCCTTCTTGAAATAAACAACAAACAAAACGCAGCAAATTAATAATAATAACCAGCAACAAACAGCCGGACAACGCAATCTCACCCCTCACAAACACACTCGACTCAAACATGGGTGCGTCGTTGTTGCCGCTAACAGTCGGATAATTGCGACAATGTTGCTGCACTTACACGTGTCATCATCATCATCATCATCATTGTTATCATCGTTTGGAACATCATCGTAAGCATTAGCGGCCTCAAGAGCAACACTGGCAGTAGACACTTGCCCAAGCAATTGCAACCCTTAAGCTCTGATACCCAAAAACAAACCCCATCCAGAGGCACTAAATCCAAAACCGAAAACCCAAATCCCAACCCTGCTGCTTAGTCAAACCACAGTGCCACACATTGTTGCCATTGACTTTTACATGTGTTTCCCAGACCAAGAACAACACCCAAGCCACTGTAACGTGTTTGTTGTTATTAACGTTGTTGTTATTGGTTATTATAGGGTATTATATTGCTTAACGAGCACATACAGCAGCATTTATGTTGTTAAATATGCAAATATTGATAGTGTATTCAATTGTTGTTTGTTTGTCAAGTTTAATTATTATATAATGTATCTTTTCTCATAGACATTTAGTGTTGGATGTGTTAAATACTTTCTAATCTGAGAGTGAAAACGGGTTTAATTCACGAGTTCATGATATATTGAAGAGCAGGAGTTATTTTGTAGGCAGTTTTGAATAGTTTTTACCAGATTTAAGTTTTCGATGGCACGATATTAGAAGCAAGCAGCTCTCGTAGAATATTTCAATCCCTGTTTAATACAATCAAAGTTTTTCAATTTGCCAGCAACTAATAAATTGGGTTTCTTAAACCATTAATAGTGGTTTTCGCCTTGAGTAATGCTTAATTGTTTTAGAGAACCATTTTTTTCTTGGGTTAAAAAGGCACAAAGTTTGGTTGTATATATATTTCCAGTGCCAGTTCGCGTTGCATTTCAATTGTGAGTCCGAGCCACCCACTTGCTGTCGCATTTCCGTTGCACTTTTTCCCGGAATTTCAAGTATAGAAAATTAAAAACCACTTATAGCCTTACACTGCCAGCCGCCACAAGCTCCAATACCAGCGAGCTCTATTAACACGCAGGGTTGACATATTCAGCCGGGAAAGCAGTGAGGGGTAGGAGATGCGTAGGTAACACAATACGACAGGCAGCAGCACAACAGCAGCAGCGCAACTACTTAAAAATGCAATTATATGCATTATTTGGCTGTTGTACGCGTATTTTTATACACAAATACGCAGAATATGTACAAAAAAATATAAAAAGAACGAACGAACGAACGAAAGAGGAGAAAAGAAAAAAACTGAAAATGAAAATAAAAATGGAAGACGATGATGATGGCAACCGGCAAGTATTTAAATGCCCACCTCAGCTACTAATTATTACCAGGAAAAACGCTTGAAATTGACGTTTCATTTTGGTTCGGCGGGGCACGTCAACACCACCACCAACAACAACAACAGAGAGGCAGAAGAAGTGAGCGGGAGGTGAGGGGAAGAGTATTCTTCTACTTCTACACCTCTGCAACAAGGCAACGAAGCTCTCGCGTCTGTTTTCACTCACAAATACAGAACAACAACAAAAAAAGAAGAAAGGGTGTGAGGTCCGCGTCGGTGTCGTGATTATGCACAACCAAAACGAAGACGAAAACGAAGACGATCGACTGCAGAGGGACCCTGGGTCGGAGCCACTCACTCAAGCAACTCTTCAACAGATTAACGCACTCGAGAAATTATAAAAAAATAATATTTTTCTTAGAACTGATACCATTTTAAACGAATTGGTACTCGAGTCGTACCGAACCAAAACGAACCGAACCGAAACGAATCGAGCCACAAGTAACAAAATGAAGAAGTTCCTCGTTCATCATCGTCGTAATGATTATGGTCATTCAGAATAAGAAGATCCATAGGGCAAATATGCATGAGAAAATGCCCAAAAGCGTTGACAAGCTGATTGACTAAGAGAATAGAAGCGAAGATGGGCAGAGAGAAAAAGAACGAAAAGATGAGAGTGTAAGAGAGATAGAAGTAAGTTGATCGCCGGCGGCCGATTGCAGCAGACGGCATTGCGTCAAGTGGCAGCATCGGCGAGTCGACATGTCTGCCACAAGTCTGGCCGGTTGGTGGCTGGTTGCTGGTTACTGGTTATCCAACGCAATCCCAAAAACCCGATCCCTCTCGCAGCTATCCCCAAGCCCCAAGTTGGCTTAGATGCAGTTGAGCATCGATGCGATTCGGCTTGGCTTGCCGTGGTTCGGTTCCCATGGCCAACACTAGCGTTTTCTGAGGCTGCCAATCGGGTCGCAGCTACTCCAAAAACAGACTCCAATGACGATTGCACATTTCATATCTTTCCTTCTTTTCTCCAAGAAACCAACTAAAGCTTCATTCAGCCATTGTGAAGTGCTTCATCGATGTTGTGGTTGTTGTTGTTGTTGTTGTTGCCACGATGCTGCGGCACTTGAGTAAATTAGTTTCGTAGAACTTGTAGGCTGTGGCTTTCGTAGCGCATTGAAATTAGTTGCAAGGCAATAAGGCTTAGAGACATGCCTGAGAATGGCTCCAAGAATGCATACATATGGCACTTGAAAAGGTATTCAAATTGTTTGCTCCCATGCCAATTTGAAGATCAGTCTGCCAATTGCAAATGTGCTAAATCTCCCCAAGATCTGCCAGCGATGCTTAGCTGAACAGTTAGAAGTCGAAATATTCTGTTAGCAACCGAATGCTTTCGTATCTGGATACATTAGAGTAGTTCACAGATTGTTGAGAATAGTTTGGATAAAACGATTAAACAATAAACCTAATTGTGACTTAACTATTAGAAAATGTTTGACCAAAATAAACTTAAAACTTATTAATTGGACATATTCTTTCAATTGAACTACAATTTTCATTGTTTATTTGCGTGTTCGTGTTTTCTCACGATTATTTTTTTTTAACTAGTAATTAAACAATTGGCAATTCGAAGAATGACCTCTCATCGATGCAACTAACAGTTTTAGTAACAGAAATAAATGCATAAACTTGACTTTACAAGTGGGTCAAATTAAGAAATAATGCAAATAACTAACTAATGTTCGTACCTTATTGCGAATTCAATTGAAATTACGCATAGAGCAATTAGAAAAGTGGTAATTGAAAATACTATTCCAATCGAAATAAAACCTTTGCCGTCTGCCAACGAATTCAAAATAAATGCACAAATGAAAACTAATAGCACAGGGCACAAAAATTTCAATATTGAATGACAGAAATGGCTAAAACTTTGTTTTATAGATATATATATTGTTTTTTTCTTGCTAAATAAACTGCTAAGCGATATGCAAAGGCATTCAATTATTACGAAATGACTGCTGTAATTCAATATGCAATGAATAAAACACAACAAACAATCAAAAAAAACATTTAACAAAATATTGTTCTTTAAAATACTTGTCTAACGAATTGAATTTTAAGCTTACTATAAAATATAAATCAAATAAAAATGAATTCTATTCGAGAAAATATATTGGCGTCTATTTCATTTCAATCAATTGATATACAAAAATACAAAATTTTACACATGAAATTGAACAGCTGCTACTTATGTATGTGTAAGAATTTTAGTCGATGCCAAATTTAAAGCTCAGACACAAAACCAAATGTCCAAAATCCAAAGCAAAACGCAAAATTTCGACACGAGTTTTTGGTCTGCGCTGTAGGGTTGAAAATTATTCACACACAAATGTGTAATTACCCAGACACAGAACACAGAAGTAACAACAACAACAACAACAATAAAAACATACTAACTAACACACACACACACACACACACAGAGAACAGTTGTAAAATTGGCAGCACACACCGAGAAAAAGTATACTTGGCAAAAGGTTGAAGAGCTGTGCTGTTGGCTGCCGCCATATGTGTGTGTGTGTATGTGTGAGTGTGTACGTACGTGTTGGGTAGGGGCGTGGCTGCTGCCTTCTGCTTCTACTGCTGCTACTGGCATGGAAAATTAACAATTTTTCAATTAAAATCAATACCGAGTGCTATTTTTGGGGTTCAACTGTAAAATTGTGGGCGGCATGGCATTTGGAGTTTTTGTTTGGTGAAGGGCTGCATCTGCACTTGATAACTCAGTGTCTGTCTGTTTGACTTGCGTGTGTGTGTGTGTGGGTGTGTTGTGTTTGTTGTTGGGCACATTTCAGGCAAATAGCTTAAGTGCCTGAAAATATGCAACACATGCGACAAGCAACCAAACGCTTCTGTCTATGTGTGTGCATTTGTGTGAGTAAAAGTACTTTCTAAGCTGCCTGAATGTGTATTGTGTGTGTGTGTGTGTGTGTGGCTGTTGTTGTTAGTTTATTTTGGGAGCGCCTTTCGTTGCCATCAAGTCAATTTCTAAAGCTTTTTTTGTTAAACTCAACACACACACACACATACAAATAGTGCCGTTATTTTGCATGACATTTGCAGGCAGTTTGCTCTGTGAGTGTGTGTGTTTGGGGTCGTAGTCTGCTCTGCTGCTGTGTTGCGGTCGTTTGGTCTTTAGAGTATTTTGTGGTTGTCTAACTGTTGAGCTGCCACTATGTGAATGTTGTTGGTGTGCGTGTAGACAACACCCACACATGCCTGAAAGAGATAGAGAGAGAGAGAGAGAGAGAGAGACAGTCGTTGACTATTTGCGGGCACCGCAAACAACGTTAAATGCAAATTTACGCCAAGCAGCTTCTTGCCCATAACCATCAGTGTTTGAAACACCCTCAACCACCATCTGCCCCCGCACCAATGTGGCTAACATTGGCTCCACACCACCACACTTCACTCCCGCAATCTAACAACAGTTATACACAAAATGGCCGTACTTTGGCGCCATTGCCTCAGTTGTTGTTGTTGCTGATGACTATTGCCGTTATTGCCAAGTTAGTGAGAGAGCAGGCAAGTGCGTAAAAGTGTGTGCAAAAGAGAAGAAGCAACACCGAAAGGCAGGAAGAGAGAAAGAGAGACAGCGAGGGAGGGATGGAGAGAAAGGCATACGGTCGACTCTGGGCCAGAATTGAAGTGTTAGTTGTAATGCTACTAATTGGACTCGCTTTTAGCAACGCTTCATGTGCCCCCAAGCAAGCCAAAAGCAAAGCTTCTTCTTCTTCTTCTATTGCTTCTGCTTGTTCAAAGTGCCCACTTCTGCATACACACACAGACACACACATGGATATGTATTATGTGCTTATGTGTGCGTGTGTGTATGCTACTCCAAAGTCTATAATTGGAAAATTTTACACACTCGAAATTCAATTTCCAACTGGAGAAGTTGTTGTCGCTGAAACTATGGGCTAAGTAAGTGAGTATTAGCAAAGGACATGCAGAAGAAGAGAAGGGGGTAGCAAAGAGGAAGAAGGTGCTAGGCAAGGGTAGGTGCTAGTAGGTGCTTTGTGGGCTGCAAACTCTAACGGTAATTGGGAGTTGTTTTGCCATACCATATCACATCTATGATGTGGCAATGCCACAAAGGATTCGGTGCTGGTGTTTGGTTAGTAAGTTAATAACGTTTACAACGTCTGCAACTAAATAGGATTTGGAAATTGCAGTGCTCTGACAAACTGCTGCAATTATAATGTGTTTGTGTGTGCATCGATAGGCCAGTCATATTTATGGCATATATATCTATTTTGTACTATCAAATGCAATGCAGAACTCTGAGTTAAAACAGAAGCAGATTGAATAACCCATTAGGAGAATTGTCGTAGATCCTCAACTAAATACAGTTGCAGCTGGCAAGCGTGTAATGGTGTGGAAACCAGGTTGTCACACATGTAATCGGAATATGTGAGGACATGTTTAGTTTAATAGTTTACCAAAACTGTATAGCAATTAAATACAATTTAAAAATTGTTCACAAATAACTATGCTCATTTCTTGTCTTAACCATTAAAAGTTGAATATCTTTTTCTCTTAGTGATTGTTGGGCCAAACTCTTTCACAATAAATGTAAAGGTTGGTAATATCTGGTTTAAATTAAATAATTTTAAACACATTTTTTGTCTCAGTCAAATTCGCTTAGATGTTCGCATTGATTCGCAAAGTAACAAAATTTTTAAGTGAAAAATGCTTTTATTTGTCAGATATTGATTTTTTAATTCCTTTCGCCACAAATTCCTTCACAAACATAGAAATTATCTGCCTGGATGCCACAATCTCTGCCGTTGCAACTAGCAACCTCCACACGCTGCTGTGCCCCAAGTCAAGTCGTCAGATGAGTTTTTAGCTAAGTGCCTGGGCACTTGAGCCAAGCTCGCAGCCATTAGCATCTCAGAATGAGAGGACAATGGTAACGAGGACGAGCCCATGGTCCCTAGCCCATTCCAGTTTTAGTATTTCCCTTCCCAACGATTCCCTCCCGTCCATGTTCTAGTGAGTGGCGCACTCAATGCGGGTAAAAGGGCAAATTTGCTTAGCTTGGCGAAGGGAGAAGGGGAAGTGGCTGCAGCAACTGCGCCATAATCACACAATTTTTGCCTCTTTTTATTTCTTGCGTTTTTCGATAATTTCTTTTGCTAATCAAACGCATTGCGAGAGTAAGCGAGAAAGAAACCAAGAGAGAGAGAGAGAGAACGAAATTTTTAGTAAGCTTTTTAAGGGTGGCAATTTGGCGGTGTTCAAGTTTACTCGATAAAAGCACACACACACACACACAAAGGCACATACACATACTCGTACTCATACCCGTTTCTGTCGTCTGTCTCGCTCGCACTACTGTCCCTGACGTTTGGCTAGAACAATAACGGCCATTAAAATGCTTAATTATAAATTCGCAAACGTGGCTGATTTTTTTTATTCCACTGTAGCCCCACCGCAATGCCTACTCCTCACCCCCCGCTGACGTGGCTGGCAGACCAATGGCCCTTTGGGTCTGGGCACGAAGGACTCAAGCCAAGGAACAATGACAGAGAGCGCGGAAGCGAGAATGAGTGAGAGAGAGAGAAAGAGTTCCTCTACGCATGCAGAAATGTTTGTGAGCTGTTGAGCTGTTGGAGCTGCACTTGAGCTGTGGATTGCTTATTGGGAATGCAAGAAGGATTAGGGCTGATGATGACGATGATGATGCTGATAACAATGCACACACAATGAAGGTGTGAAAAATCAGCGCACAAAAATCCAAACAAAGACAATGAGACAAAAAGGAAATGCAAATTCCTCAAGCCTTCCCTCAGACGTCTTCTGATGTGCTGTTTGTTGCTGTTGCTGTTGTTTTTATGTTTTGCCAACAGGTAACACCTTCCACAAGAAGGAGAAGCACTGAATAACGTAGAGGCAAAGGCAGCTAAAGAAACTGCACAGCGGATGTAATTAGTTCGTTAATTCATTAAGCATAGACCCACAGAGCAATCCGCTTTTGCTGCAGAGAGATAACAATGGGACACATATCAAATTACCTGGCACTCATGCCATTCATTTAAGTACCAACATAATACATCTACACATATATATATATATATATATTATGTTTACTGTATGACTCACCTGTATGCGATCCTCGGGCAGTTCCGTTTTCAGAGACAGCATCTCGCGGGCATAGACATCAGGATAATGCGCCTCTTTGAAGGCTTCCTCTAGCTTCTCCAGCTGATAGCTTGTGAATATTGTGCGGCTGTGGCGTCGCTTCTTTTTCTTCTTCTTGCTATTGGGGCCAACACCAGCGCCAACACCAAAACCATTTAAGCCATCCATGCCAAAGTCCTTGGCAGCCAATGAACCTACCGCATCAAGTAAGAATTAATTGTATATTGTGGTTTGTTAGCTTTTAGAGTTAATTGTAATTTCAACTAAACTCAATTTCCATCAAATTCCACGTAACTGTGATTGGGACAAATACCTTGGTAACATAATTCCATATTGTGTAATAATAAAAGCTGCCAAAAGAGTTGTTTTAAGAGTCATACAGTCTTACACTACTATGCATTTGTACAATATATAACTCTGTAAAGTTACTAAAAACTTAGCATTAACTTTAGCAATTTTCAACGTTTCAATTGTGGCTATACAAGTTTGATAATCAATTAAGTTTCAATCTACTAGCAGTACAATGTGTTGCAATGTGCAACAATTTGTAGTTGTATTCAACTGCAGCATCAATACAATTTTAGTTTTAATCAACTGTCAACTAGCAGTTTACATCTTTACATCTTTCCCGTTCTCTCTTTGCGTTGACATTTCCTTATCAAAATTGGTTCACAGCACATTTTCAACGCTGCTCCCATGACCTACACTTACACACAATGTAAAAAGCGAACCAGTCTCTTTCCCCTATCCTCTACCGCCCAATTGCACATGACAGACAGGTCTTAGTCGGCGCTGAAGCGCGACTTTAAGTGGTTCTGGGCACTATATATGTATAGTTTTTTTGTTTTTCTTTCCACTGACTGGTCTGAGGTTGTCTGTTATTTTAAATATTTAATAATTGTATCTAGTTTCCCAACTTCCTTATCTCTTTCTCTCCCTTCTGCACGCGCGCTGCTTTCAAGGAAAACTCCACTTGACATTACCATGACCCGCTCAAACATGGGGGAAAGTGAAAGCGGCTGAAGAGTGGTTTGAGGACAAGGATGAGACAACGTTGACAGGGTTTTAAGAGAAGCGTATAAACCATAAGAGGTGGACGAGGTGGAGGGGGTGGAGGAGCAGGGCTAGAGGGAAAACCTGCTTAATCGCCACTTGGCTCAAGCCGTGCAAATTTAAAGCTGCTTTTCAATAAGCAAATCGATGATCGATGAAGCACCCGGAAAACAAATAACAAACATAGCCAAATGCCAAATCATGATCTTTGCGAGAGAGAGGACGAAGGGCAGCCACTCTCTAAGCTAAAGGCAGCAACAGCAACAGCGTCGTCGTCTTGTTGTCAGCAACATTCACAGTTTTAGTATTTTTATTTTTGTTTTTTGGGAAAGTACCAAAAAACAACAACAACAACAACGCGAGCAGCGAGCAGCAGAAGACATGCTGCAGACTCATGTGCGGAGTTTAAACCAAACCAATTCGCATTGAAATTCGATATCAAAAATTAAGCAGAAGCACATACATCGGCATGTTGTTGTTGCTGTTGCTGTTGCTGCTGTCAAGTTGTTCGAGTGAAGCGCTGACGTGTATCCTTCTCATCTATTGTTGCTGCTTTTCTTATTTACTTTCGTGTTTTTGTTTTGTTAGGGGGCCAAATCGACGCGTATTTTCCACTAAATATGCGTGAAAATAAAACAGAGACTCATCATATATATGTGTGTGTGTCTGTGTGTGTGTGTGCAACAAGAACTGAAGTGGAATCGTGTAATGAATGCGATCTTTGGCGTCTTGAGTTACAAGCGAAACGCAGCAAAGGCAATTTACCAAACACAACAACAAGAAATTTCTAAAGACAATGTCGAATATACATATATTGTATACGTTCAATTATATGCGATTTAGTTTCAATTCAATTAAAATTTTCATAGTTTAGTGCTAAAAATATCTTGTTACCTAATTTGTATATAGTTCCAATATAGCAATTTACATGTGTTACGAACTTCAACTTGCAAACGACTATTATAATGACCTCAATGCTACTTTTACTTTGTATGCATATTGAATTCAATTAGTGCTCAAGTTGTGCAATCAAATAGAATATATGCCAGCTTGACGCTAATCAACACTATGTTTATGTGTTGTCTACTGAAAATATACATATATGCATATGTATATAAATCTAATTATACAATTATGATGATGAGCAAAATGTGAGCGAAATTAGTTAATTCTGTTCGCACAAAAGTAGGCAACATTAATTTTTGTTTCTGTTGGCTTACACTTGTGCATAGCAGCGCGCTTTTAATGAGCTCACACACACACACATACACACACGCACACACACACACACGCAGAGCTTTATTATTGAAAGTTTTGCCAACATGAAAGTGGAGGGTGCCCAATGCCACACAGACTCACGCACACAAAGAGAGCACATGCCAACATGCATACAAACACACACACGCACACACACACACGCACATGCATCACAACATATTAGCAATTAAAATTTTCTTAGTTAATTACTTTAAGCAGACGACGACACGAAAATTCCAGAGCGAAAAATGTCGCAGCATATGAAAGGCGACAGCACTGAAAGAAAGAGAGCGAGACAGAGGAAAAGGAAGAGAGACGGTGGGTTGAGAGAATGCGGAAGAGAGAGGATGGTGTACGAAGTGAATTTTATGAAATTTATGCGCATTTCACTAGAAAATTTAATTAGGAAATCTAATTTGCTCAAAAGCGCATAAAAAATGTCGCCCAACGTTGAATGCTTCGCTGCCACAGCTGAAGCGGGCGCCTTTTGGATGCTGGATGTTGGTGTCCCAGCTTGGGCGCCATTTTTGTTCCGTCTACACAGACTCAGCCTCTCTTGGTATGCGTGTGTGTGTGTGTGTGTGTGTGCGTTTATTGTCAGTGCTGGCTGCGTGAGTGGAGAAGAGGGAGAAGGCTCAGAAGAGACATGCATCAAGTAACCAACAAAATGACTAATTCGTGGCTCATGTGTGGGTCGACACCCTGTATGCGTGTGTTTGTGTGTGTGTGTGCCGCATAAACAGTTGCATGGCAAAATACGCTAATAAAGTAGCTGAGTTGTTGGCTGCGTCGTCAGCAGCGACAGCGACGACAGCAGCGACAGCGGCAGCGCAGTCGCATTCGGAATTTGCATTAGCGTCAAAGTGGCTGCGTTTTTATGCAAGTGTGTGTGTGTGTGTTTGTGTGTGTGGGTGCTGCCAAAGTCACTTTGGTCATCTCACTCTCACAGTCTGTGTTCGCATGTGTGAGTGTGCCATTTGCATTTGTTGACGCTTTTTTTTGTACTAATTAGAAATTAAATTGAATTATTTGCTTGAGAAATCAAATGAATTCAGGTTAGAAAGTTAAAAAAAGAATTTTGAAAATATATATATTTCAAGAAAAAGACTTAATGCTATTTTTCCTCATGTATGGCTGTTCGAAATGTTAAAGGTGTTAGGTTCAGTTTCAATACTTCAAAAGTTTTCCAGAAGTTGCTTTTACTTATGTAACTGCTAAGAAATGTCTTCCAAGATCGGAGAAAACATTTATGTTTTATTATTATTATTTTTTTTTTATAACGAACATATTTAAAACGTCGGAAAACTGATTAAGTAAATATGTCAAATGGCTTTTTAATATATAAATTTATGGCCAGAAAATGGGCTTGAAGCTTGAAGTTTCTAGCCATCAAGGATAAAGAGGAATAGGATAAAAAGGATCTCAGCTCTCGCACTCTGGCCATACCGCATGAAATTAAACATTTATAAATAGTTATCCAGATAACTTCTTTCAACCTAACTGTACATCTGCTTTGAAGTTCTGCATCGCTTCCAAAAAGATAAAGAAAATACAACCTCTATGTACCAAATTGTTTGTCTGACGTCATTCTGGGCGTCTGTTCCCTAATTGCTACTGCACACAGCTAACCAGTTTTAGCTGGGGCACTCTTCCCCACCCTCTTTCCTCTTCCCTTCACCACCCGTCCACACCCGTCAGTTGCTCCATCGTCATCGGGTGTTCGTCGTAATTTGCGCACTCAATGGAAAATTGTTAATTAGATTCCTTGCTTGCCGTGTGACTTTGTCTTCTTCACCACGTCTGCGTTGCTCTCATCGGCCATTGTTATGCACCCCTACACAACGCCACCGGCTTACCCCATTCTCCCCCACTCATGCCCTACCTGGTGCCCCGAAAACTTCACCTAAGCCCCTCGGCATGGAGCGTTTTAGCCCCAGCTTTGTGTCAAAGTTGGTTAACGTGATTGCCGTTGGCTTCATCTCCCCTCAATGCCGCGGCCGTACGGTTCCCTGGCCTTCGTCTTGCTCAACTACCAATTGTTTCAAGCCACCTTTCCGCTTCAACGACTCAGCGAACCCAACGAACTTTAAGTGCAAAGCATTTTACAACAACAACAACTATAACAACAACAACAAAGGAGAGCGCAATTTTTGCACTAAACTTTTTGCTCTTTCACTTTTTACTACAACTACTCGTCGAGTGAGAGTGTGTGTGAGTATGGCAATGTGTGGCACGTTATGTGTGTGTGTGTGTGTTTGTGGCAATGTGTGGCTCAGGTTTCGGTTTAGTGAAATTTTGCAACGGTAACGAGTGCAGGAAATAACACGGATGCGGTAAGCAGCGGAGCAACTAAACATCTAAACATCCGGACATGGCTATAGACCAGCTATGGGTTAAGTAGAAATGCACATAGAAGGAGGCTGTAGATTAGTAAACGTTGTTAGCTCCAATACATAGATGGGAAGGCAATTATATTTGTTGATCAACTGCAAGTTCAGGCTATCAATTAAACAACATAATGTGTTTATTGTTAACAAATTATGTTTTCTATATTTAACTAACAGAAAGAAAAAAGATAAGGGGAAAGAATAGTAAAAAATAAATTGCAGAAAAAGCTTCAAATGTATTGCTTAAATCCGTTTAATTAAACAATTTTTAAACATAAATATATTTTCTAGGGTTTTATTCTTTTCAATCCTTTTAAAAACAGTTGTCAAAATCAATATCAATCATCCTTATATGTAATGCATGTAAAGACACTTTGATCTCAGAGATCTTGTAATCAATCTATCAATTTTATTTTGCACTAAACTTTTAATAAGCTCCTTTTGAAACGTAAACATGTCTATTTCTGTCGCACGATCAACAAATTATTTTGCTCAACTGTTCGACAGGTTGGGAACAGCTTGCCACCTTATCCCAGCTATTTTCTCCTGCCGCTCCAAAGGCAATTCAAGGATTCACTCAACTGGTGCGATGCGAAATGCGATTGGTTCCACATGTGTTGAATGAG
The DNA here is from genome assembly GCA_035044725.1 of Scaptomyza caliginosa. Taxonomy (NCBI): domain Eukaryota; kingdom Metazoa; phylum Arthropoda; class Insecta; order Diptera; family Drosophilidae; genus Scaptomyza; species Scaptomyza caliginosa. The sequence goes on from JAWNNR010000482.1 coordinate 807,743, forward strand.
TGTGTGTGTTTGGTTGTGTGGGTGTGAGTGTGTGTTTGTTTCAATTAAACAGCCTTAGATGGAGGCGGGTGGGAAGAATGCATAGATGCATTCGCCATGGCCAGCAAATAAAACTTAGACACGCTCCATAGCAATGGCGAGCTGTACGTGTGTGTATGTATGTGTGCAGCTAGCAAGGGTTAAGGGCTGGTAGACCCCCGAACCCTGCAAGTCCCTAAAGGGACACGGCGCAGCAAAATGAGAAAAAATGCCAATTAAAATCTTAGCCGGGACAAGTGCATCATCAGGCAGACAAGACAAAGCAGAAAGAGTGGGTAGAGGGGTGAGGGAAAGGGGAACAGTGGAGCAAATACAATGCAATGTGGGGGTCGCAACTGGGAATTCTGCGCTTTGAGCCGTGAGCTCTGGGTTCTGCCTGGTTTGGTTGGTGGATTGTGTACGCGATTTGAGTCGAGTTGAGTCAAGGGAAATTGCCCCACTTGTGGAGTTCGTCTTGCTATCCGCTCGCAAATGGCGCAAAAGTGGCTGCTTTTCTTTATGATTGTTGTTGCTGCTGCAAGTGAAGAGAATGCAAGCGTCGAGTGGCTGCTACTAAAATACTTGAGCAGCGCACTTCAGGCCTTCATAAAAACAGAATAGCCAAGAATGCGCTGCCAAGTGGCCAAGTTCGTGTTGCCCAGAGATTAGAGATTAGAGCCAAGTGTTGTGCAAGTGCTAGTGCTCGACAAAAAAGGCAATTAACTAGGCTAAGACAGCAGCAGAAGTAGCAACAACAACTACAACTTATAGTAAAACTGTATGATTGTTGCTTATGATAAATAACTAAAAGCGAGAAAGTGTTCTTGGTTTTTTTTTTTACTTAAATTGGGTCACAGGAGAAGTTTATTTGAACTTTCTTTCTTTGTAATCCACCTAGATATGTTATTTTCTTTTAGCTTTTATTTCTTTGAAAAATTCATTTACCTTACACGCACTAAAGGGTAAATAATCAATTATCTAGTTAATGTTTTGGGCAAACAATTCAATTTGTGCTTAACACCATGCAACACCTTCACCCTTAACTCTATCCTGCCCACTCCTTGCTGACACAACCCCCTTTCAATTGGTTTGTGTGCCTCTTATTAGACAAGTTTATGTGCGCCTCTCTTATGTCTTTTGCATTTGTTTTCTTTTTTATATGTGTTTGTTTTTTTCGGGCATATGTGGATGGCACAAAACAAAAGGGTTAAAGAACGAGCACACATACAGTGAGACCAACATATCCTTGCGTCATGTGTGTGTGTGTGTGTGTGTGACGAGGAGATGTATGCGCGTGTAAATTGCGTATAAAAGCGTATGTTGAAAATATTTATTGCCCGTTGCGAATGCAACAAAATGAAAATGAAAATTTCATTAGTTGACTTTTGCCAGCATTCGCATTCAAACACATTCACAAAGCACTCACACATGTGCTTTATATTTGTTTTTTTTTTCTCCACATCGGTTTGCTTGTTTTAAGCTAAATTGTTTATTTTATTAGCAATTTGAGAAATTTATGCTCTTTGTCTGGTTGCCAGAAACTTTCTGAATGAAGCGCTGGAATGCCCATTAATTAGCATGTAGCAAAAGTGAGACAAGAATACACACACAAGCGGCCCAAGAGAGTGAGCAGGACAAAGCGAGTGCCTGCTTACGCTACTGCCCTCTGTTGGTCAAAGCTTTCAAAGTCAGTTAGCCTGTTTAAGCTAAGCAAGGATTTTTGCATTTGATCATTGCCTACCTTTGGGCGGTTTTTTTTAATCAGAAAGGATCTGCAAATTGTGCTTTTGGGTTCAAGCTTACCAGGTAAACATGTTCCAGTGCCCGCAAAGCTCTTCAGCTGTGGAAATGCTGTTGGGAAAGAGAGAAGAAAGAAAGAATAATGACAATGAAATTTGAGTGCAATGGCAAAAGAGTTTTATATATATATAATTAGTTAAGTTTTGTCCAGAAACCCAATATAAATGATATATTACATTGTATCTAATGGTACACTCAATTGTTGCTTTACTGTGCTCCACATGCATGAGATAAAGCTCCACAGCAGCATTTTATAGTATAAGTAAGGTTGTACGTTTTGTCATCAGTCACCGCATTTATTAGCCTTATGAGTGCTATCTGCCCCTGCGACCTGACCCTGACCGCGTCTTCTTCTTATTCATTTGCGCGCTTACCCTTACCCGCCCCTCTGTCTCTCCCTCCCTGCGAGGCGTCCTATTCTGCATATTGCACGCCGCAAACAAATGCAAATTGAGTGGCTCAACTCAGCCTCAGCCTCAGCTCGGCTCGGCTCAGTGTGGATTGGCCCGGCTGTCGGAGCCTCCGGAGCTTTGGAACGAGTGACATATCAAAGCAAAATCAAATTTGACAGACAACCGCGCTAATTTCTGCTCGATGTTTCATTGTTTCAAGGCGTTCGTTTGCGGTCGCTTTACCATAAAAAATATTTTTTTAAAAAAGGGGTTGCGACCCGCAAAGCGGACAGGGGGGGGGGAGGCGGGGTTGCCTTTCAATTGTTGTGCGGCAATAATGTTGATGATGCTGACGCATTTCGAAAAATGCGGCAAACACAATGAGCGCGACATATGTGTGTGTGTGTGTGTGTGTGTGTGTAAGATCCCTTTTCACTTCCCCCCTGAGAGTGAGCGGAGGACGTCAACAATCAGCACACATCAAACTGGAAACTACATTTATTAGCTTTCGCCTCGTTACTAAGCCCCTACACCGCCCCACACTCATCCCCTCAGTGTCACCCTCCACCCAGCCGCTTGGATTTAGCATCAACTCTGCATGTCAACGGCAATCAGCAGCAGCAGCAGCAGCAGCAGCAGCAACAGCCGTTGCTGATTTAACAAGAATTCAGAATTTGTGAAATTCGATATTGCGCGAAAATTCAGCTGTAAAGCATTGTGAGTCCATACAGTATATGGATATAAGTTTGAGTTTAAGTACAACTACAAGTAAGTAGTTGTGTATGAGCCATGAGTGTGTGTATACAGCAGCAGTAGAGAGCTCTATAGAAATGCAAGTGACGAAGTATTTATAAACTGATTAACGCTAAACAATAGCTGATATGGGTCGACAACGTTCCAATTCTCTCTCTCTCTCTCTCTCTCTGTGTTTCTATCTTGCTGTGTGTTTGAAAGCTTTTTATGGATTTACAATGAAACGTGCAACAAAATGTTGTTTTCTAATCACGCCGACCACACAATGTGAACCCCCCAGCGGCCCCTTAAAAGTTTGAAATCGCTCTAGCGGATCTTGCCGCTGGCCGTGGGGCATGCAAAGTAGCCGCTTCACTGTCTTCAAAACAACAACAACAATCAAATTTGTTAAGTGTTTGTGCGGTGCGGAACAAGTGAATGGCAGCTGGCGGTAGGTATATTTATTTTTTTCTATACACTTAACTGCATATGCATAACCCATATATCCCATCAATTAATTTGCTATGAATTTGCCAGTTGCAAAACTTTGTGAAACACATTAAATGCTATCTACTCTATGTGTGTGTGAACTTAATGATTTAAACTTCTATATTTTTTTTTAAAACAGGTAACTGTAACTATTTGCCATATCTTGCTTGAGTATCCACTTGAAAGTGGCCATCATTTGTTGTTGAATACTCGCCTGAATATATATGCATAATTAGCATTCGTCGAGCAATCGGCGAACAGTGAAAGCAGCCAAAAATAGCCAAAAAACAAATAAATAACAACTAGAAGGAAATTTAAAAATAAATAAAAAAAATGTACCAAAACGCGATTCAATTCATGATTTCGATACGAGACGAGCCGCTGAAGAAGCGAAGCGAACAGGCACAAATGAGGCTCAAGTGGCAAATCGTGTTTATTTGCGCTATAAAATTAGCGCAGCGTCAAACTGAAACTCAAGACGTCTGCTAGCAGCAGTTGTAGAAATGTATCTGTATCTTTATATAGCTTATAGTATCTACCTGTTAGCCATGTGTATCTGTATCTGTATCTGTGAGCTTTGCTTTTGGGCACGATTGCCTCGCTGATTGCCATATGACGCGGCATAAAATCTAGCATATGTTTATCTGCTATATACACACACACTAACGAAATTAACCATTATTTATTTAAATATAATTAGTGGGATTTGTAATTATTTTATGGATTTATTTTTTGTCGCTATTGTACATTTATTAAATGAAATTGCGGCTAATTCTGTTTAATGTCAAAAATGTGACTCAACCTTTTTTTCTTTCTATATATTTGGACCAATACACACACACACACAAACACACACAGAGATTCTCGCACACTCTGGCACACAGCAAATTAACCCCTTGAGTGGCACTCAGATTCGTTTGTCAAGTTGCTTTAATTGACTTTTAAATTTGCTGCAAAAAGAAATTCACAAAAAACAATGGGCGAAAAAACAAAAAATCAAAGCGACAAACTGTGACAGCCTGAGTAGGTAGGTTGTCCCTGCCCTGGTGGGAGTGGGGTATTAGGGGGTGGTAAGGTCTAAAGTGCAGCAGTGGCAGCAGCAGCAACAACAATTGCACTCGTGTTGGCAACGTCGTCATAAAAATGTTCACACCTCAGACAATGCACACAAGTGGCGTGCGGCAATAGGCGCGGCAAAGCAAATCAAGACAAGCGCCAGCGGGCGGGCGGGCGGTTGGGCGAGCAACGCGTTTGGGGCACTTGACTGGACTTGACTGAATACATGGGTGGGGAAAGGGAGAGCGAGAGGGCGAGTGCGAGTGGGAGAGTGTATTGCAGTTCACGCTCAGACGCTTTGGCGAAGGGCGCACAAACGATGAAATTTGTGTGTTTGTTGTTTGGTTTCTTTAGCTATTATTATTGTTATATGATTTTCTTTTTGAACATGCGTCAACGCAAAATCAAAGCAAAGTCAAAGCAAATATGTATGTGTTCTCAGGGTCTGCTCTATATGTATATATATATAGCGTGAAAGAGGTAGGGAAAGACCTCACACATTGCGAACGCACACACAATTAAGAATATTTCTATCAGCTAAGAAGCAGGGCGGCATGGCGGGGTGTTGTGTAGTCAAAAGCAAAGGCTATTAGCAAACTGTCTCAAATATCAAAGGGCAGTTGTCTCAGCAACTTTGTGGCCTGATGATGGACAGACGAGGCGTTTGCCTCACTCATCATCAACATCATACCATAGACATGCAGCAATTAGCAGCAGTTTTTTTCGATAATAATGTTCAAACGATTACAACACTAACTGCAGGCCAAACTATATACAATTAACTAACCAATAGCAATCTCAATTTGGTTATTACACTTGCCATAAATTCTGGTGTCAAGGATTATTTCTGTTCCCATAAAACAACCAATTGTTTTAATTCTTCTAAAAATACGTTTATATGTATAACAATATCATACTCTAACACAATAACAAAACACTAGCAATCAAAATTAAAATCTATAATATTATTTATTTAAAATTTAAATTTAAATTGTTAATTAGTAATAAACGAGAATCATTGTCAATGTCAAATTAAGTATATTATTATTTTTTTTATTTACGAATCGTTGTTGAAACTCTGTTCATATTTGCAAGCGCCTCAAAAACATACTTTCTAAATGGTCAATTAAAATTTGACGTAATTTGCCAAACAAATATTTAAATGCAGGGACATGTCCCTGTCACTGTCCGCCAGGTGGCGCTTCAAAGTAAAAAAGACGCTCACAAAACTTATCGATATCAATTTGCAGTAGCTAACTGTGTGTGTGTGTTTGCATACACATCAAACCAAGTGTCACAACAAAGCGAATAGAGTCAAAGTGAAAATTGTCAATTAAATAAAAAATATATTTACAAACGCGTTTCTGGTTTATGTTATGTGCTACTAATTTTGCAGTTTAGTTTGTCTTTTTTTTGTTGCTGCACCCCTCTGGTCGCTCCCTCTCCCCTTCACTCCTCTGTCTGTTTGCACATTGTGTAAAAGATCAAAGGCACTTAATGGTCTGGCTGAGTGTGACCGTTTGGTGAGGATTTATAGGGGAAGAAAAGTGTGGGGCGGAGGCGCCACTTGTGTTGACTGGGTGGCTTTGAGGCAGGAAATCCGTTTGGGTTTTTGGCCCCAAACTTGACGCGACTTTAATTGACGAAGGGGGCAAATGGGAAAAATCAACAAAAGTGTACAAAATCAACGAGACAAACAGAATATGGCATAAAAAAGAAAAGGTAAAACAGAACGTAACAGCTGAACAGCAACAATATGCAAAATTAAATAAGATGACGCGAGTAAAAAGCGCCAACAATAACAGTTACCAACAGCAAAAGCTGTGTCAAAAGTTCTTTCTCACATTTATTAAACAAATTACGCGAATGGAGCAGAGCAGAGAAATATGCGATAAATAAATACACACACACGTGGGTAAGTAAATGCTACATTCGTGCATATATAATTAATAAATGAAACAAATAGTTGAACAAATAAAAAAAAAGCCAAAAATAATGCAGGAAGAAAGGAGAAAGCAGGCAATGCTTAAGAAATATCATCCGGAAGTTGCCAACAAGCAAAACTCGAAACTGAACTCTTACGAGAGATGGCAAATGCAGAGAGCGTCTTTCTGTGTGGGTGGAGAGAGAGATGCAAGAGCGAGAGCGCAAAGTAAAGCTCCAATTTGAGCTGGCAACAATTTGGCACAGTGAAACAGTAACAACAACAATCACAACAATGCGAGTGATGACGATGACATTTTAACGCTAATTAAAATAATAATAACAATAACAATAACAACAGCATTAACCACAGCAACAATAACAGTTGGCACTTCAGCCAGCCAGATTATCTGCCGACTTATGTATGCGTGTGCATTTGTGTATCAGTGTTTTTGCTGGTATTCGTGTGAGGGAGTCAATCGTTGTGCGCGCTTTATTTGCTGTCGGTTGTTGTTGCTGTTCGTCTCGCTGCGGTGATATTGCCACTTGCTCGACTCAAGCTCGCGCTCTCACTGCCTCTTGTTCCTCTCACTCTATTCGCAGCTGGCAGCTTCACGTCTTATGTGAACGCTTCACGCAAATGTTTCTTTTGTCGCTGCTGATCCGCAGACTAAGTCGCTTTTTACAGTGAGGCAAAGTACGTATTTTTGGAAAAATTTTTTGTTTTTTAAAACAGCAAGTGAAAGCCTAAGAATGTTTTGATGTAGAAAGTTAAAAATATTGCTGTATGGATTTAATTTAAAAGTAAGCTTATTTAAAAGTTTTTAACCTATGAGTTGCCCCACTGTGACTGTGTTGTTGCTTTTGCTCTCGCACACACACACACACAGACACTGAGTCGCACATACATACTGCCATGCATTTGTGTGTTTGGCAATTGCCATTGCAATTAGCAGCTCAACTTGAGTGGAGGTTGGAGATTGGAGGTGGAATGAAGTGCCTTTAAAAGCCGAAGCTGTTGCTTGAGCCCCAGTCACTGTGTCTGTGTGCGTCTGTGTTTGCTGGGCTCGTCGATGGCTCGTTGATTAATTTATTTTTTATGCAAACTAAGCGGCTCTCGTTGTGCTTTGTCTCGCTCGCTTTCGCTTTTGTTCTCTCTGCCTCTCTGTCTCTCTGGCTTGTTCTGTGGGACAGAAAGAGCAAGAGCGAGAGAGTGCAGGTGACAAAACCAGTTGGCAATTGCTAATTGCATTGCACTCAACTGTTACGCTAACTGTAACTGTAACGACAATCGAGTGGAACTGAATGGTTAGAGTCGGAGTATCTGGGGATTGGCTTACCCTGGGCATGCAGCAGCGGGTGGTGCGGAGGCATTTGCATTGCTGACGGCGGCAGTGGCGGTGGCTGCTGCGTGTGATGAGAATGCGAATGTGCATGTGGGTGGTGGTGGTGCGGATGGGAGTGTGAGTGTGGGTGGTGGTGCGAATGATGATGTGGATGCGGATGCTGCTGTTGCTGATGATGATGGTGATGATGATGCACTGCAGCAGCCAGCTGATGTGGCATAAAGGCGGCGGCAACCGCTGCATGTGCATTGAAATATGCCATACGCGATGCGGCGGCCATTGTTAGTTGCTGTTGTTGCTGGTGATCTCTAAACTGTTGCTGTGGCTCCATTGACGCCAAGCTGACTGTTGCCGCTGTTGGTGTTGGCGTTGTTGTTGTTGTCGTTTCTGCACTGCTAGCATTGTTGTTGCTATAATGCGCTGTTGCAGTTGTTGTTGTTGTTGCTGCTGCCGTTGTTGGATTAGTTACAGCCGTTGTTGTTGTTGCTATTGTTGCTGACTGTGAGGCTGTTGTTAAATCGGTTGCCGTTTCACAAGCTGCTGTCGCCGTCGTTGCTGTTGTTGTTGTTATTGTGGCACTTGTTGTTGCTATTGCAGATGTGGTTGATGTTGTTGCTGTTGCTGCTACAACGGCCAAGCCGAGCAGCTCTTGTATGGCAAAAGGCGAACGCTGCGGCATTGCACTATTTTTTCTGTCCTCTCTCTCTCTCTCTCTCTCTCTCTCTGTCTCCCTGTCTCTCTTTGTAATTAGTTATTGCAACGAAACTAAAATCAATTTCGAAACTCCTTTGTTTTTTTTTAACTAATTCGCAGTTCGTGTCGTGCTATTAGAGCTTTGGCTTGTCCTCTCTCTCTGTTTGTCTCTCTCTATTTTCCTCTCTTTGTGTCTCTTGTCTAATTAGTTATTAGAGCCAAATTCGAGTTCGAAAGCGTTGTTGTTTTTTTAACACTTTTGCAATTCGAAAAATCATAAGCGGCAAAATGTTGCTTCGGGTATTGTCGTTGTTATTGTTGCTGTTGTTGCTTTAACTGTTATCGTTGCTTTTTGTGTTTGCTTTTTAATTAAACGATTTTTTGAAGCTTTATCAACGCTCGCTCTCGCGGCGTGTCTGTCTCTTTCTCTCTTCGTGGCTAATATGCCGGCTGTTCGCGTGTGTTTGTGTGTGATGCATGTAAATACATACATAAGTGTGTTTACATGTGTGTATATTCAAACATATGCGTGTGTGTTAGTGTGCGTGTGTGTTCGCTCGTAGGCCGCCAAGAATAACTGCACTTCACATAAAAAGAACACTAAAAAAATGATTGTAGCCGATGATGCTACTGTTATTGTTGATATTGGCGTTATTGTTGTTTGTTGGTTATCGCTGCAACTCTGTGCAAGCTCGCTCGCGTTTGCCACGCGCTTTTTGTCGCGTTTACGTGAATCGCCTGTCGCCTGTCGCAAAAACACACAACAAATTCGCAATAATTTCCACGTTAAACTGTTGCCTGACTTAATGTGCAGCAGGAGTTTTGTCGTTGTCGCCGTCATCATTGCCATAGCCATCGCCATCGCCGTCGTCACCGTCGTCTACGTCGATGCCTGCCCCAGCGTTGTTGGTGGTTGCGACTTGGCTAGAAAGCCTCTCATCCATCCAACGGTAACGGCAACGGCAAACGGCAACGTGCACGGGCAACGGCAACGGCAACAGCAACGGGATTTTGTTGCCTGACTTGGTCCTCGCAAGCGACGTAGTCGTCGTCGTCGTCACTGCGCAGCTACTGCGCTGTTGGCGTCTCTGCCACGCAACGGTAAATCGACGTCAGCATTCAGGGGCGGCGTCAGTCGGCTAGCCACCAGCTAGCTGCACTGCTCGCACACTCGGGCCACAGGGCGAGCGTGCGAGAGTGGCAATTTTCCCTGCACAGCATGAGATCCCAATATGGCGCATGTGCACAACAAGTTGCGCGCGTGCGAGCGGCACAGCTGCTGTGTACAGCTAAATAGCTAGCTGTGCGTATCTAACACACGCAACACTTCCAGTATGCTGGAAACCTTCCAGTCGTTAGACCCGCTTTGTTAGTATGCGTGCATTGAGTTGCGCGTGTATTGGTAAGCGTTTGCTAGTGTATGTGGTGCCCATTTTGTATTGTTTGCGGTACTAGTAGTGCTTGTTGGTTGTTGGTTGTTGGTTGAGGGGTTGGGAGGAGGATTTCAGCTTTGGGCTCGTTCAATGAAGGACGCCAATTTATGGCCCAAAACCCAAGCCGAGACTCACTTTCCCGAAGTTATAACAACTATGCTATGCGCAGTTTTTATTGTTGTTGTTTTTGCTGCTGTTCTCTTCTTTAGTGTCTTGTTGTTATTGTTTTTGCTGCTGTGACATTTGTATTGGGCGCGGAAGGCATACAAAAGGCAGCAAGGTGCTAAAAAACAAGTCTAATTAAAATGTAGCAGAACTTTTGCCATTTAAATTCCCAAAATTGGCAGCTACACTGCCACTGGAAGCGCTAGTGGGAATAGCACTTGGCTTAGCAGCAACAGGACAATAATTCGCCGAATACCAAATACAGAATATACTTATAATTATGTGTGACCTTTAATTCAATTATTAATAGTATTTTAAATAAAAATTATAAGAAATGTGAGGAAAAAGCGTTTTAAATTAATAATTTAAATGAAGGCAAGTATGCTGATCAGCTGGACTAGAAAGCTACAAAAAGCACTTGTTAAACAACAGTGCTTTTGATCACGCTCTCATCTCATCGACTGCAACGGTTTTTCTCACGCCCACACGATGGCATTCAAGAAGACATCGACTACAAGAGCAACTGAAACGGCAGGCAGCCCACGCGAGAGCTTTTTCGCCGCAAGCCCATTAGACAATTGAAATGCCAATGCCTAAATAATAACAACAATAAGTAGTGTGTATTTACGCGCTCTCACAAAGACAAACTTCGCCGTCGTCGTCGTCGCCGTTGCCGTCGTCTTCATATCATCATCGCCTGTGCCGTCTCTTTGTCTGCGTTCGCAGCGCGGCCACGCAGTCTGGAGACGTTGTGAGTATTTAGCTTAAGCGAGCGAGTTTGCAAGAGGAAAAAAGAGATAGCTAGCGCTTAGATGCTTGCATATCGGTGTTAGCATAGAGGTTAGAGCGAGAGTGATCGCAAATGCGTAGCCTAAGAATGCGATGTGCAGTAATTTGATATTTTTACTGCGCAGGTTGTGCGATCCTTGCTTTGGCCAAAGAATGGGGAAGGAATAGGGCATAGGTATGCATGATTCATGAATCATGCTGTGAGTATTTTTAATGCGAATTTTTCCATTTTATTGATTCCTTTTTATTGTTAATTAACTTGCAATTACAGGGGACGCCTGGGACAATGCCAATAAGAAAACAAAAACTATAAAATTCTGGCCCTGTCAAAATAAATATTGAATTTCGTCTAAGCGCTCAATAATGCGCTTAGTAAGTAATATAATTATCATAATGATCATAATGATGATGATACCTGGTAATTTGATCTGTTCACATACATATGTACATACATACAAACCTAAAGAACTAGGTATGTTATATTAGGCTTTAGAAGCCTTCAGTTGACGATCATTTGGCTACAGTCTACAGGCATGACCAATACACTCAAACATTTGCGTTCGTGTATGTCCTTTAGCTTCAGTTTGTCCTTCAACTTGCAGCTTTGTTTTGCAAATATTTTGACGTGTGGTTCTCACACAACACAACGGACATACATATGTACATAAATACATACATAGAATCTTTTATTCTTTGCATCTCTTCATTTTGTGTACAAGATACAGGGTGCCATAGCTGTTTTTTGATTTCTGGTAGTTGACAAGCCGACAAATGATTCAATTATCGCTTTAAAAGCTCAAGTGCCTCGTTTCGAGTGCGAAAGTTGCCCAAAAGGAGTTCGACTTTGAGTTCGAGTCTTTCAGTTTCTCGAGTTTCGGATTACCCACAACAAATGCTAGAGCAAAAACAACGTCTACGTCTGTTGCGACTGTCAATTATGTGTCGAGTTCATTATTTACTCAACTATAAAGTGTACACGCACACAATTCCAATTGAACAATTCGACAAACTTAATTATGAACAATTAAAGTTCAGTTAGATTTATTTCATTGTTGTTGTCTATTTTTGTTTCTTCGCTTTATTATTTTTGGGCAATAACTTCAAAAAAAAAAAAAAAAAAACAAATTACAAAGACCACAGCCAAAAACACTAAAAAAAAAGCAGCTGTCAAGCGGACAAGCAAAAAAAAAAACCAAATACAAATCTTAAAGAGCCGTTTTAAAACTTGCCAAAATGCCATTGTTCAAAGTTTGTTGTTTGTATTGTTGTGTAATTAAGTTGTTTCGCTGTCGGACATATGAGCATATAATGAACGCATCTCTTCACTATCTTCAAACTCAGCTGCCGGCCATTTTTGTTACTGTGTGTTGGCCATTAACAACAAAAAAATAGCAACAATAACAACAAAACAATATTATTGTCACACAATTGTTGTTGTTGTTGTTATTGTTGTTGTGTAGTGATTAGTTGAAACTTTAATTGCCGCACAATGGCAGCTTAATAATAATCATAACAACAATAATAATAATAATACATAATCATGTTAAACGGTAATGGGCGAAAACATACATAATTGAATAATCAATCAAATAATAATTCACAATCAGTCAGGCATCAATGTTAAAATACTCTTTTTAATACTCTCAGATGCGAGTTTATGGATATTTAACAGTATCATTTGGTTTTCACATCGATCTTTGTCGGCTTCAATTAAGAGCTATCTTAAATTTGTATATATTATTTTTAAATTGCAGCAAAAGTAGCTTTAATACACAATTAAAACTATATAGGCCAGTAAAATAAAAGAAATTCATTATATTTTATCAAAATGAACTTAGTTCAAATTTCTAACGACTTTCGATTATTGTTTCCATTCATAGAAAATTATTTATACCAGTCACAAATAAGGCGTTGTAGTTAGCATACCCCAAGTAAAGAGGGTAAAGAAATTTTCACTTACTGTATATAGAGAAAAGCTTAGAGGACATTTTGGTATTAGCCGTCAATTGATGTTCGTCAATTAAATCGAGATATGATTTTTCAATTATTTAATTGTTTGAGCTTGAGTGTTGCTCTTTTGCAACGTGAGAAAATTAATTTTGCTATGCGTAAAGTTGATTGAATTTGAGTTCACTGAATCGCAAAAATTACAATAGAAGTTGTTAGTAAATAAGTAACTTCAAAACTCACTTTAAATATTAACAGAATAAATTAAAACCTTCTTCTTATAGGTAATTAGCAGTTTGCAATGCAAAGATAACGTTTAAACATAGTTTTATCAATAGATTAGCAGTTGTTAATTGGAAGACTATATATATACGACTGATAGCGGCTGATAACAGGGAGGGCAGCGTGGCCGAGTGGTCTAAGGCGCTGGTTTTAGGCACCAGTCCGAAAGGGCGTGGGTTCGAATCCCACCGCTGTCAATATTTTGATCGATTCTTTTTTAACAATTTTTTGTAAAGCATTGGAATAATAACAATTAAAAATACTATCTGTTTATTAATCTTATTAAAAAAGTAATTTTTGCTTCAACTTTGGCTTAATGCATTACTTTCCGCAGGGTTTTTCACATAATAGAATAATTTGGATTCTATTCTAGTTATGGTTTCTCTATTCACTTGAAGCTTATCAATTAAGTAAATTAACTGAATTTGTTGTCCTTAATTTTGTTTCTGATGCACAAATCAAATGCTGCGCACAGATGGCGCCACTGTAACATTTATAGCTAATTTTGCGGTTGGTTCGTGTCACGGCTAACGCCCGTTGTTTCTGCCCAAGTTAATTATAACTTTGCATTGTTGTCAATTAACAGGCAATTAGCAGACTCAAGCTTTCTGCTTGCTACAACTGAAAAGACCTAACTTCAATAAATATACAATCCAAAAGTGAATCTGTGCATTTGTCATTCTGCTGTGGAAAGATAACTTCACGTTGAATACTTAAATACTCAAACGTACAAACAATTAGAAATTCTTCACGAGTAGCTCAAAATCGTCAGCAACGAAGCTCTCTCCCTCACTGTTTCTCTCTTTTTCGCTCTTTCCTTACTTAATAATGACGATTATAAAGGCCGTTAAATGTTGTATCTTAATAGGATTATCTGCACTAATTTTTATTTCGTACTCAATAATCAAATTGTTGCCAAGGGGCTAAAAAATGATTTATCATCTGAGAACACTTGAGTGTGATGTAGAGCTGACAAGGGTTCTCTCTTCTTGCCCCCTATATAGGTGCGTATGTGTGTGTGTGTGTGTGTGTGTGTGTGCTACCGAAGTGGCTGAAGTGTGTATGTGCTTAGCACAATGACGAGGAACCAATTTGAAGGGACAGTGCTGTTCAGTTCAATTCAGCTAAGTTTGGTTCCACAACGAAGCGCGGACACTTGAGTCCAAACCAATTGCAAACACAGAGATGTAACAGGCAACGAAACGGTCGGTTGTGAGGGTTTTGAGGGGTTTGAGGGGGGGAGCAGTTCAATAAGAAAATAGGCAACACTAAAAAGTAGCAAACAATACCACTCTTGTTGCAAGGGGGTGAGTAAGGACGCGCCAGGGTGTAAAATATTAGTTAAATAGCACATAATAACTATTCATATACATATATGTATGTGTGTGTGTGTGTGTGTAGGCAAAATGGCCGCTATGTTGCTCTTGAATTACAATTGAAGTGTAACGGGAGAAGTGCCAGTGCCAGTGCCAGTGCCAGAGGGGTGGAGGGACACAGTGGCTATGGCTCGCTAATGATGATGGAAGTTTTGCGCCGTGGGTTAATCAAATAATGTGCCCGCCCAGGGAGCAGTCACTGCAAGGCGGCAAGCGGAAACTTATGCAAAGCAGGCAGGCAGGCAGGCAAGCAACAACAACAAAACTTCAATTAGATGAGGCTCAGCTGTCAGCGGGGGGAGTGGCACAGTGGCACAGTGGCAGAGGGATAGAGAGGGTAGACGGTAGCAGTTGCAGTACAAGCAATAGCAATGGCAATGGCCAACCAAAAAAGGGGCGCAGCTCTTCTCTAAAAATAAGCAGCCATAAAAAACATGGAAGGCAGCGTCGAAACAATTGCTGAGCTACGGGAAAAGCGGAGGGCAGCAGCTTTTGCTTGCACAAGGTTGAGCAGATGTCTGAGGAGTAGGAGGAGGAGGAGGAGGAGGCGCCCGTCAGCGGCAGCCACTTTCAATTGTGGCAAATTGCAGGCGTTTCCGGCTGCCATCATTACTTGAAGTTTTATTCAGCTTGTTTCTTGTGCACTTCCCTAACCTCCCCTCCACCACACATCGCTCTCTCTTTCTCTCTCTCTCTCTTTCAGTCATATATATATACATTTTTTTTAACTCTGTGGCATGTTATTTGTTAATTTACAAATCAAAAGTTTTGAAGTGTGCGACATGACGCAAATTTGATTATTTCGCTTTCAAGCTGTTTTGAGGACGGTGGGGGGAGAAGGGTGCCAGGAATGGTGGTACTTTTAGCTTGAGCTTGAGGGTTGGCCCAGCTTTTGTGCAAAAGTTTGCACAGCGCATTTTTTTCTTTCATTTTTTTTTTTTGCTAATGAGCCATTGATGGACACACAATGTGCAAAGATTTGCATACAAAGTACAAAATGTAAATAAAAAAATATATATATTATACAATTGTACGTGTATATAAAGACTGGTTAGTTATAAGGAATAAGCTGTTAAATACCAAGAAAAATCTTTAAGAAGTGTGATATATATTCAATAACTATATATATTTGAAGTTGGTAAAATAAAAAGTCTTATACTAAGGTCCCTAAGTTAACTGCCGTTCCTTAAACCTATTAAAACCTAAGATAAACGAAGGTCAACTTCAATTTTAGATAATATAATATTAATACAAAAAATCTTTATTATCTCATCGCTCTTTGAAGTAAGAATTTCCTTTATGCTCGTATCATTTAATATTTCAATTTATATCTCACTTTGAATCCCTTGTTTTTTTTTTTTCAATTCACTGATTCGCATTTTTGTCGCTTTGAAATATTCAAAAACAACCAACAACAAATGGTGTAAAATACAAAAATTGATTGCTTTTACAAAAACAAACGAAACGGGAAAGAAATTTAGCTGCAGTTCACAGTAAAAACGTAAAGAACAAAACGATTTGCATGTATGTATACAGCAAGGGGGGCAATGGTGTGACATGATGTCCTCCTTCTACCAAGTCCTTAACATTGCTTTGATTGCGAGGCGACCAAACATACAAAAATTAATCAGAATTGCACAACAAAATGCGAAATTGAAAAAGCAAGGACGAAAAAAAAACAACACTCAGTTGAAGTGACAGAAGATAAGGGCGACCGACAGGTTCGGGGCCTGTTTGCTTTTTGGTAGGCTTGCCAAATCACGCCTACTACTGGGTGGTTTTCCAATCTCGCCAAACCAATTTACAGTTCACAGTTCCCAGTTTTACTTATTAAAATCTCACTTTAATAACTGCACTTGCTGCATACGTATTTGTTTGTGTGTACTTTGTTTTTTTTTATCCATTGCAACTGCATAATAATTGCCTGCAATTGTTTGTTTGTTTGTGTTTTTTGATCTCAGCAGGTGTTTGACAGCAATGCAACAGCATTTGAGAAAAAAGCCTGAAGCTAATTGCATAGCTCTATTTATACTTTATTTATTTTGCTTAACATTGTATTAACAAGTTTATTTTCTTTAGGGTTTATTAGTTGCTTAACGTCAGCAGCAATTGCAGATTGTTCAATTGTATCATTTACTTTGCTTTAAACAGATCGCAACAAAGCAGATTCGAATACAATAAGCTAAAGTATAGTTAGGGATATAATTCGTTTGTTTAATGTCTAGAATAACTTATATACAATCACATCAAACATATCATTAATATCTTATGTAAATGTTTTAAGAAGAAAAATAATCCGTTGAATGTTTATTAAAAGGTTTTCAACATAGTCAAACTATATGTATTATTTTATGATTGAGAATTCTCTAATTAAACTACTATCTTTTTTTACAACTATGTTGTGAAATGAGCAAATGAGAAACTGCCAACTAGAAATGGCATAATTGCGAACTAAAAAAAAAGAAGAAGAAGAAAACTATTCGCAATGCGCAGAGTTGTCAACTGTCGCCGGTTACTGCTGCTGTTCCCGCTCCCGCTCCCGCTTCCAATCCTGCTGCTGTTGCTGCTGCATTTCCACTTGAATGCGGAATTTGTGGTGTAAATGAAGCTGCCTTTGCAGCTTCCTCCTTTCTATTCTCCCCATATCTTTCACCCTTTCGCTCTCTCTTTCTCGCTCGCTCAGCGTTGATAATGATAATGATTATGATGAGGCTGATTTAGCCCAAACACATACAGTTATACACATACACAGGTTGCTTGGTGTGAATTTTCATTTCAATTATGCAAATACGACAAGTGAGTAAAACAAAGCGACACGCCCACCAACCAGCACCGCCAACTCCCCTTGGTGCTACCTTTTCTGCCTACAACCTGCCGCATGGCTTACATATGTGTGGCATGTGGCTGCGAGAGTGGAGAAAGGATGTTGCCTCACGCCATTTTGTGAAACAATAGGAAAATGCAGGCTGAAAACCGCAGCAATTTGTGGCTGCCGCTCCTTGTTGGCTGCAACAACAACAACAACAAGCACACACACACACACACACACACATGTAAGCTAGCTGGCTGTCTTGGAATTTTGCAATTTGTGCATAATAATCATGATAATAATAATCTCACCTACACCAACAACACACTGTGTATGTGTATGTATTCGCTGCCCCTGGGGCCAGGGCGTTGGCGTTTCACAAATAAAAAAAATAATATGAGAAAAGCTGGCAAAAAAAAAGAAATGTTCGCAAAAATGCGGCTGAATAAAAATAACTTTGAACTGATCAGCTGCATGATATCCTGTGAAGGTTGAGTTTTTGTAAAAGATAATACCTTTTCCTACTTCTCTAGGCATAAAATATCTCTTTGAAAAAATAATCAGAAAATTATTCACCATATAACCAATGAGAAACCTTTTCCACACAATTTTTTCTTCTCTTTAGCTTGACATTATGTTTAGCAGCATTTTACAGGGTATGCGAGTTGAAGAAAGTAGCAAAAAATAGATGTGTGTATTCCTGTTGCGACGAGAGGCGTGGCAGTTTGTGGTTTGTGTGGGTTTTGTGGCTTCTGTTATGTGTCTGGTTAATTGCGGTGGTTGTTGGGCTGCCGGCAAACCATCCAACCAACCAACCAACCAACCAACCAACCAACCAGCCAACATAAAAAAAAAGCCGAGAAAAAACTAATGGGGAACAGCTCATATGGGAAACGGGGAGAAGTGGGAGGCCTGTGGGCCGGCCGCGTCCTGTTTCCCACTTGTGTGAATTGTGCAATTTTCAATTATTTCTTGCAAGTTTTTTTTTTTGCCATACACTGTGCTCAGGGGCGGTGTCTTAGCCAAGAAGGAGTGTAACGGGAGCTGGGCTGTGGCAGTGGCAGTGGTGGTGGCATAGGCGAAGTGGTTGCGCTTGCCACAGAGACTTTGCATAATTATAAGCTGCGATTGCGATTGCGATTGCAATTTGCGTTTGCAGGCTCTGCCAGCCATGAATCATAATTGCAACGCGAGTGCGCCAAAAATTATGCAATAATTCTGATTATTCAGTTGCATACAACTGTGCCACGTTGCACCAGATAGTTGTTGTCAGATATAGATATGTAGTTCGTTAGCATGAATTAATAATGCATTTCTTTAAATGTTCTTATTCTAAATTAATCTCTACTTAAGCGCTTCCTGCTATATAAGTCAAGATTGTAAAGCTTATATGTTCAAAGAAAACAAGAAACACAGATATTTGATATATAAGCCCTTCAAAGTGCTTTATGGTCTTGTTGTTTTTGTTATGGAAATTAATGATAGTCAATACTTAAGGGGATTCTCATTTGAAAATCTGGCCAATAACAAAATTTGTTAAACATTCCCTTTGTTTTATAACAACCCTGAGCATTGCTCTGTCCACGTTTTATTTCAAATATGAAAAGCAAATCACAACAAACAAATAAAACGAAGCGTGGAAAATGAATTTCCAAATGAAAGATCAAAGACGGATTTCAATTGTTGCCATTTGCCGGCGGCGCCCAAAGCCAAATGAATCTAACGGGCGCCAAAGTGGGTGTAAGTCAGATGGCTTTAGGGTTGGGGCTGCCATTGTCGAACGATGAATGCGGAGGGGTGGGGTGGAGTGGAGTGGCATAAACAGCTTAATACGAAATGTAGCAATTATGTGTGTGTGTGTGTTTGTGTGTGTGCTTTGTCACCCTCCTTTCCACCAGTCATGGCAACCTTCTCTCTCTCCAAGCCGAACATTACTTTTGCTATGAGCTGTATACATATTTATTCATTTTTTCATTTACACATTTTTAATTTTAATTTTACGAGTCAAAGCGGCAAATGAAGCTGTTTCCTAGCTGTTTCCCCAACCACCACCCCTAACCCCTTAGCCCACCCATCCCCCTAAGACCTCCTTTGGCTACCATCATGCAATTCGTACAACAGTTTTCCTCGCCCACTCCACTATTGCGCTCACATTTTTTTTTCGCCTCATTTTCTACAACAAGGACGCTGCTCTGTCGCATTATATGTATGCATATCCCAACACGCCCTCCTCCTAGCTCTGTCTCCATCTGCCCAATCCCCTTTTGCATTACGTGTACTTAGCATTTCCTCAGTTTTTTGCTCAGTTGCTTTATATGGAAATCAACACACACTTGAAGTCTTCTTCTCGTTGTTGTTGTTGTTGTTGATTTTTAATGAAGTACTTTTTCATTATATGTATATTACTTGTCTAAGCACACCCACACACACACACACACACACCCAGAAAGAAAGACACTCATCTATGCACTTATATATATACTATATATATATATATATTCTTGTATTTGGCTCTATGCAATTTCTTTTCATTTCCGTCTCTATCGTGTGTGAGGCTGCACTTTGTTTTGTATTCTCTTGCATATCTCTTAATTTCTATTTTAGTTGTCTTTTCATGCAAATGTGCTGCTTAAATGTGTACGTGTGTGTGTGTGTGTATCTCTGGACACTTGATAAGTGTAAATGTATGTGTGCTATGCTCCAATTGTCCCTAAGTGACAGAGTAGAACCCAAGACGAAGACAATCTAAACACATATTTCATATTCATAAGAATATCCAAATGAAGCTTGCTCAATAATATTTGGTAATTCAAAGCGGATTTAGTTTTTATTATATCTTGAAAATTGATAAAGTGGCAGTAATGTTCTCTTCAGTTTATAAAATTTAAAAGAACAACATCTATTTCCAAACGCAATATCTATTTAAAGCTATCTATACACAAAATAGCTTATTATCAATGCATTAAACGCTACATTAGCTTAATTTGATCAATTAAAATCGAATTGCAAATGTTTTACTTTTTAAATACGATATCAATTTCTAAGGTTGTCAATAAAACAATTGCTCCAAGATGAGGATTCGTTTCATTTGTCGCTGTGTGTGTTTAGCTTCCTGTATGATTGTATGAGTCATTCGGGATATTCGTTCGGTTTTGCTGCTGCTGCTGCAGCTTTGATCCTTTTTGGATTTGCTCTTCCTGCGCAAATAACAAAGTAGTGAAAAGAAGAAAAGGGAAGATTTTTGGCATTCTTCTGTCAAAATATTTACACAACAGTTGTCAGCTGGATGTGTGAACAACAGCCGAACAAATGAAGGTGAGCAAGCGTACAGGACATTCCAGGACAATCGGTTTGTTCTCATGCTCTCTCACTCCCACCATCTCGCTCCAAATACGAACATCATGTTCATTAGGAACATCATTATTTTTATCTGTTGAGAGCCTCAATTACTTGTAATTATATTATTTGCAGAGCAAACACAAACTGGTCTCGAAGTGTCCTAATGATTTTTGGCCATGCTACGCCTCTGCAGGATTTGCGCCTACGCCTTTTCCTTTTAATCCCCTGCTTCGGCTCAGAAGTGGCAATGTAAATAAATAGATCGTTGGGCTGTGTGGCCAACAGGACGAGATTAGCATTGGTGTGAACTGAACCTTGCCCATCATCGGAGCTACCAAATGGTCAGCGTTAAGTGGCAGCCACAAGAACAACAAGAATAACAGTTGCACGGCGCAACACACAACACACACAACAAACAATGATAAGCAGACAAAGAGTAGCAAATTGAGATTGAAAGAGAATGAGAATGAGGAAGCTGAAACTAAGGATGTGCCTGAAGTGGGCAATTGACATTTGTGAAGGGGCTGAACTCTGCAGCTGAAGCTATTTGTAGCCAGAGAAATGGTACAGCCAGTTGTAAGCAATATAATCCATTTATTTCTAATTAGTTGAGCCGTAGATCTGCTTAGAGAATTTTGGCTTCAAACACATATTCATTGTAAAAAAATATTAATATTTACATTACTTTAAAGGTAAAAGGATAAAGTAAGTTCATTTCGTATTTCGGAGTGAATTCATGAAAGCTTTTATAATATATATTACAATTACTAATACTAATCTTTGCCCTTTCTTATATCTTTCAAGCTTTGTCTCTGGTGCTTTTCGTCTTCTTCGACACTCTTATTGACAGTCACTCTCATAGCCCAATTAATTGCATGATTAACGTCAATCTGCAGCCGACTGCCTAAGATGCGAGCTACAAGATACGAGTACTCGATACTCAAGCAGTTGTGAAAAGCGACGCCTGACGATGAGGTACTTGAGAGTTTTTTACGTTTACACCGAAAAGGAACGAAAAAGAGCAGCAGCAGGAGTTAGAAGCAGGCGTTAACTTGACATCGGACGAGACGAGGCTGCACTATGCTAGATTCGCTTGGGTTCGGTTCGAGGTTTCCTTCTTGTGGTTTGGGAACACTGTCAACATACACAGGTGCCACAGAGTTAGATCCATGCTTCAGCAACTTTTTTCAGACTCACACACTCAGACACACAGTTTTTCCGTTTACACAAGAAGTTGGTGTTGTTTTTTCCTGGCTATCGAGGCAGGCAGCACTCCAGCCACCGACTTGCCACGTATTGCTGTTAGGGGTTCAGGTGGTGCGGTGTTCTCTGATTCGGTTTGTTCTTAAGCGTGACTAAAGCGTTTCGCCTAACAAGCCGTTAACGAGCTGCTGTAAAGTCAGCTCGACAGCACTAGAGTTCCACAATGCCACATGTGGCAGCAACGGCAACAGCAGCAGGAACTCCCTGGCAATCGCGTTTAATTGGTAAATGGTTCATTTAGCAGTCAGAACCAATTATGAGGCAGCAGTACACACACACACACACACACACACAAAACACACTCGCTGCCGCTGTAAAAACAATTACAACAGTTTTTCACCTTTTCTTTCTATCGTTTTTTTATTATTTTTATTATTTCCACCTTGTTTTTTTGAAAAAGTCAAAACGAGCCGCAAAAATTTTGTTTTCAAGTGGCTTCAAATTAAAATTGTTTTGTGGCCATTGAGCCGCTTCGCTTAGGCACTTCGCCACGCCCACCCATACCGTATCAAGTCCACAATTGAGAAAATCTACGGTTGATATTTATGATAGCATTTTGCTTAATTTGATTAAATAATTGAATGACCAAGCAACGTTTCGTTTCACATTTAATTTTAAAATATTCAGTTCGGCTTACAACTGTGTGTATGTTTAAGTCTTGAGTCTTGTTTTGTTTGATTTGATGATTAAGTCAACCTTTTGAAACTGATCTGTAATATTCATATAGAAAAAAGGCACAATTACTTGTATATAGATCTTTTCATTAACAAGCTTACCTTCGAGTTGTTTAAAAAGACATTCTTACTAAAGTTATTGGCACTGCTTTTACTGTGGCGATGGGCATCTTGATACGTGTCTTTAAAAATCCTAAATCCATGTAATATTTTTTTTTCTGGAAGAGATATAAAATCCAGCATAATAGAAAAGCTAGAACCTTGGGTTAAGATGCAACTATAACGTGATTTCTGTAAAATAACAAGACAAAATTTAATAAAGATAATTTGCAAAAATATCAGAAACTCTAACTTACGACATTAGACAGTGATACAAGATACTTCGGCAACCATTATTTAACAGATTTCTTAAAAAACATACTTGCATCCCAAGCAATGTTTGTGATTTTATAAAGTTTACAAGAAAATTGTGCCAGAATATAAGCTGGCAACATTGATTTTTATAACAGAGAACGATTAACGCAACAAATTTAAAAAGGATATGTGAAATATAAAAAATTTTGACCTGAAATTATGAAAACCATAAGATTAGAATCAATATGATCATGTGTATCCTGTACATACATAGTTTTTTAGTGTTTGTAAACATTTCCAATTTATATAGTTTGTTGTGGCAAACGCCTCTTAAGAACAAAGTAGATTACCAATCCAAAAACCAAAAGCGCAAAAACACAATTGTTAAACTCATATGACATTATTAACTTCAATGCTGTCCCCAATAAGGGTGTGGCCTCTGGCTCCGGCTCTGGTTGCTTAAAAAATGGAAACCAATTCCAAATAGTTGGTTGTTCCTTCACTTTGTCAACTTTTCGTATGTATGTACCACAGATAAGGCTGACCAAAGTTGACCAAGCGCTTGGAGTTTCCGCGTTCTCAGATCCTCCACAGTCGAGGAGGTGTGTCTTGAAAATGTTTAGGAACAACGACATACTTTCGGCTCTATATCTTTATTCAGGAATGACCTGAAAATATAATTTTTAAAAAACTTGTTATATTTCACAGATGCTACACATGAACAATTGTGACAAAATCAGCTTAGGTAAACAAACCTATACTTTTTATAAATATTTTGTTTTTAACGAAAATTACAATTACCTTTCGCTTTTGCTGTCAACTGACAACAATAGTCTGACTGTATGTCCGTCTGGCATTGTAAACCGAGATATTAATGACCAAGACCAAGTAACGGTAAAATGAAATGCTAGGTTTTCAGTTCGGTTTGTGGTTTAAAAAATAATTTTTTACTGATGTTTTTCTTGCAAAAGTTAATTACAAACTACAAATTTGAACTCAAACAGGTACGACATACGCTTAATACATATTGACGTATTTGTTTTTCGCACTAATTGGCGCATCAACAGCGCCCACTACTACATCATTAATTCCTGCCTCCCCCTTTCACAAACAGTCTGTTTTCAACTTGTAACTATTTAACCAATGGCAGCTAAGACCGCAGCCCGTTGCGATCGTTATGTGTAAAAGTCAATTGCTGCATAATATTTGCAATATTTGGTACACTTACACTGGTATATCTTCGGGAAAATGCACAATAATAATACACAATAATATTATTTGAGAATTTACGAAATTTTCAATTGCTTTTTAGCTACGACTTTTAAAATATTATTTAAAGTTCTAATACCCTTTTAACAGTTGTGACAGCATAAGCAAAACAAGTTTGATGACAAATAAATATTCATATCATGTACTTAGCTTAGAAAGTTGGTACAGATAGGTCGCGATAGGAACTATCGCTTAATGTGCTGTGCATATATTCAAAGCCTTATATCAGAAGATGCAACCGGACTAACTGCATCAACAGCGCCCACTACTACATCATTATTTCCTGCCTCCCCCTTTCACAAACAGTCTGTTCTCAACTTGTAACTATTTAACCAATGGCAATTAAGACCGCAGCTCGTTGCGATCGTTATGTGTTAAAGTCAATTTAACAATATTTGGTACACTTACACTGGTATATCTTCGGGAAAATGCACTATACACAATAATATTATTTGAGAATTTACGAAATTTTCAATTGCTTTTTAGCTACGACTTTTAAAATATTATTTAAAGTTCTAATACCTTCTTAACAGTTGTGACAGCATAAGCAAAACAAGTTAGATGACAAATAAATATTAATATCATGTACTTAGCTTAGAAAGTTGGTACAGATAGGTCCGTAATTTTCAATACATCAAAGTATTAAACTCAAAAAACGCTATTTTATAGTGAAACTAGAAGATTTTGGTGCTATTTTTAGGGAAATGCTTTTAAAGGGAACTATCGCTTAATGTGCTCTGCATATATTCAAAGCCATCAGAAGATGCAACCGGACTAACTGCTAAACAAACCAACGTAACTAAAAGTGGAATATATAATATATACAAAACGAAATCGGTTTAGAATTGTACACTATTGTTGCCGAACTTCAATAGAATTCATTCTTGTTTTTCTAATACTACTTTAATTCTATACTGTCCGTCGATCTTTGTGTGCGGTTAAAAACCTTTAAGATCAAGAAGTCCTATAATTTACTCAATTCACTTAAACTAGATGGCAACAACTGCCATGCCCCCCTACAACCATTCCCGTCTCACCTATTACAGCGTATTTTACAATAGGTTGCTTCCAACTTCAAGCTTTTAACTTGGTCTTTAACAAACCATATTACTATATTCTGTATACGTATTATAATTTAAATTTGCATAGAAATAGATATTGGTAATAAAAGAAACACTTACAGCGATATGCCTTGGTAAAAATGAACCAGAGATAGTATTTTTTAAAATATATGCTTTTGCAGGTTTATAATTTTTCTCTTGCTTCCAGCTTTGACTGATACAACTTATGATTTATTTTCAGACACAAAAGCTGTTGTACTGGTTTTTACAAACGTCAAATTGTTATCCGTCACGAAAATATAGTTTTCAATTGCTTTTCTTTTGCTGTCAACTGAAAATTACAACTCGTAAAGTGCAAAAGGTTATTTTTAACAATCTTTTGGCAATATTTCAATATTTCCAGAATAAGCTGAACGCATTCTACAGAAGAGTTCCAAATTTAAGTGAGAAGATAGAAAAAATACGTTGGTAAGTGGAAAAAGTGAAGTCAAAGATTTTTGACTGCTCGACTGGGCAATTTGGTCAGAAAATGTAGCTTAATTGGTAGGCAACAAATGTTGCACGGTGCTTGGTTGTATTTGTCATATGGGGCATTCATTAGAAATATTTTGCACAAATGGGTTGCAAGCTGCGAGTTTGCGCCTCTCAAAGGAAATCAACATATTTTAACATTAATTTGGATGCGACAAGGCGAGTGTAGACTGGGTGGGACGCCGCGGGGCAAACGAGTTAAAAGTTGCCCACATTAATATGCAGAAAAAATGAGAAAAACAAAAATGAGAAATGAGAAGAAAAAAAATAAAAGCGTAAACGGATAAAGTGCATGGGGCAGGAGAGGCAGGTGGTTGTGGCAGCAACTGTGCTCGTCGAGTCGGCGAAATATAATAATGAGGACACACTCACACACACACACGCATCTCGTTAGGAATGACGCCGACGCACCTGCACCGAAATGGAGTATTAAAAATTATGCAAATGAATTCGTGGATTCGTATTCGCTGCTCGTCTGAGAGATGAATGGCTGGCTGGCGGTGGGTGCGGGCGGTTAGCCCGTTGTCCTTCAGCGCCACACCCACCAAATGCGCGGAAATTAAGCGCGTGTATAAGAAGAAGCAGAAGCAGAAAAAGTAGAAGAAAAAAAACAGCAGAAAAAGCAGCAGAGGTGTGTAGACATTATGAATGATGTAAATTAATTTCCAGCGGGTTGTTCTACGCTCTTTCTCCTTAGATTTTTTTGTGCCTTCCTTTTCTTGCTGTAAGACTCGCCTATACTTGAAAAGACACGAGCCGAGCTAAGCAACGGGAAGGTGGGCTATGGTTGGTGGGGTAAGCGGCGGGCACTGGACAAATGCGTTAAAACAATTACGCTTTAATTGCAATGATTTCCTCCTGGAATCGCCAACGAAAATTGAGCTAAAAACAAACCCAACGCGTTGCATTTGCCAGCAACTAAGAGCCTAGGGGGATTGGCTGATGGCATGTTAGGGGTAAGGTGGCAGTAGTTGGGGTAAGCCTCACAGATCTGTTGAGGCTGATGCGCTGATTCTTCAGCCTGCAACATACTCACAGTATAATGCAAAATGCAGGTGCCACATACAGTGGAGTAAAATTCTTTAAGAGTTTCAAAAAGTTGTGTTTTCGTGATATACTTTTGCCTTCCGTGAGGTGAAAAATTGCATAATCGATATGTTTATGGGCAATGTGGCATTGTAAGCAATTGTTGCAAGCCAAATGTTGACATCATATTGCAATCTGAGGGGTTAACAAATGATTCGTTTTCAAAGAATGTGTTTTAAAACTTTTTAGACGAAATTTATGGCCTATTGCCCATTGTGGCCCAACTGCCTTATGGCAATTTTAATTTCGCTTAACGAATTATTAAATCCTTATGAGCAGTGAGTGTGCAACGTGCAAATGTGTATGTGAATGTGTGTGTATGTGTGTGGTTGAAAATCATATTCACATTCATGCTTGAATGAGTTTTTTCTGCATGCAGGGCACTTGCCTGATCAAAGGACGACACTCTTGAGAAATTATCATAAAAGGATTTGCGGGCAGCGTCGTCGGCGACAGTTCTGTTCTATTCTATTCTGTTCTGTTCTGTTCTGTTTCATTCCATTTCCATTCCCATGCACATTTCCATATAACAATTTTTGAATAGAGCTCCTCGCCTTTTGTTTTATACTACACAATTTTTTCATCTTCATTCAAAATTGCAAATTGCAAAATTTGAATAATGCGCAAGTGGCGTAAAAAAACAACAAAAAAGTAAAGAAAAGAAATATTCATATTCGTATTCGTATTCGTATTTGTATTCATCATTTATTCAATCCATTCATCCATCCAACCATCCATCAACTGATTCAAATAAGGAGGTGCGTTCACTGATTGCATAATAGGCCGTTCCGCATTGGCAATGTTGATCCCATTCAACATGCAACCGTTTGACTTTGGCACCTCACTGTCCTGGTTGTCCTACAATTTGCGGATTGCAATTAGAAGCCCAAATGGCAAGTGGCAAGTGACAAGAGTGTGCCGTGTGCCGCCTGCATTCACAATAGACAATTGTTGGGCTATTTGAGTTGGTAGCTTTGAGAGGAGTATGGCATGGGTATGGGTATGGGGCGAAATTGGAAAAATGCTAAATAAGTAATCAAGCGTCGCTTAAATTGTTAAGCTCCCGACATTGACTTTGAAGTGCATTTAAACGTCCCGATTTTAATGGCTGAATAATTCACATTTGCACTTTGAAGTGGCTGCTGCACTTCAATGCATTTCTAAGCATCTGTATTATGTCCCACACACAATGCGATATTGAAGCCTGCTTAGGCTTGACTACTATTTAAAAGCGACTAATTGGCTAGCACTTATAACTTTACTAATCGAGAATCGAATTTTCGTTTTTATCTTGGTTTTATTAAACATATTTTATAGTTAGCACATGATAAACAAAAAATCTTCTTCACCAAATTACGGCAATTAGTTAAAATTGTTTATCTGTGGAATTAATACAGTAATCATCAATAAATATAAAAATTTTTAGCAACTGTTGGCATAAATAAAAGGTAATAAAAGCTTCACAAAAATATAGCTTGTTTAAAGTCTTTGCAAATATTATTTAAAGAAACACCATTATAGATAAAGGGAATTTTTAGTTTTTGTTCTTTAAAATATTTATAAAACGACATAAATGAGTTGCTTCGAGTAACTCTTAAATAATGTTGGCAACTTAGTAATTGAACCTAATTTAACTTCTTTAATGCCAACTTTTTTGAGCTCTTTAAAAACAACTTTTGCTTTAAGTATACGAATTTTAGACTCAATTTGTTGCATTTACTGCAGTATAAATATTCAGACTTGATTAGTTATTATTCATACAGCATTCTAAATATGTTGTTGCCTTTGAAGATTTGTGTAACTGATCTTAAGTTTGCTGCAGCGGCAACTTCACGAAATTTTGTTGCAGTAGGTTCAAGTCCTGGCTAAACGCAGAGCTCGCAACGCTGACAAAAGTTTGCAAACAAGGACAGCTTTCAAGTGTCAACACAGAGCTTTTCAGCGTGTCTAAAAAAAAGGGTTGACAGCATTCACTCACACACACACACACACATACAAGCGCTAGCATATGCATATGAGATTTATGTATGTGTTCCTGCGTGGCCATTGCGCTTGCCTGGCAATTTGGAAGGCTAACGCTGCGTATGCGTCATGTGTGATACTGTGTATCTTACATACAAGGCGCAATACAATGCGCCTGCTTTTAATCTGGTAAATGATTCAATTTCAATAATCTATCGCATCTGGGAGAAGGAGGCGTGACAAGCAACTACTGCGCAATTTGGCTTGAGTTATTTTGTACGCTCTCCTGCTGAATTTTAGCAATTTTCTCGATACATATTGCGATAAATTCAATTACACTTTGACCAGAGGGCCCTGTTTTCAGACAACAACAACAAAAGTCATAACAACAATTGCAAATATGTCACGGACAGTGGCCAGTCGACGACTGCGCTCCGTTTTTTGCGTCTTCTTCTTAGCGCTCTCTGCCAGCATCAGTTAGTTCGTTTAAGTAGTTGGCCCAAAGTGTATTTAAGCTAAAAGCTTTGGACTTCACTTGACAATCTGCCAAGTTGTTGCTCTTGTTGCTGCTGTTGTTGTTGTTATTGTTGCTTATCTACTTCTTTCTTCTTTATCTTGTTATTTCTGCTGTCGTAAAGCTGTTGTGTCCTGTGTCCTGTTTGTCTGTGGACATTTCGACCAGCTTCTCAACGCCCCCTTTTTTTCCTGTCCCAACCCAAATGATGCGACCCTTTGCCTAGCCCGAGGCAGAAGACAAGATTTATTTGTGCTCAAGCGGAAGCTAAACAAGCACAATGTATGGCAATGAGTGGGGTTGGGTTGGATGCTGGAAATGTTTTGTATCTGAGGCAAAATGTTACTACTTTGTTAGTAAATTGCATTTTCGTAATGAGCCAAATTGATTTAAGTTAACAAGAATAATTAACAAATTATGGACTTTAGTAAAATATTTTCCTAGTAGTTAAAGCTTGATTAATATATAAATATTGTAAAATCGACACTGAATAAATTTGTTTAAATGCACCTTGTAAACATTTTTCAGCTTCTTACCAAAACTCTTAATCTTGGGGTCAGTTAAATAAAATCTTTTCTTTTAACGCACTAAGGATAAGTAATGAAAGGCCAAGCTTAAGAACTTACCATACAATTTCTGTGAATTAAGGGCCATTCCGCTTTAGCATTTGTAAGCATTCGAATGGAAATTGCTTAACAGCAATTTATACAAAATACACAGTATTTGTAAATGAATTAATTTCAAAGTACACAAGGCAACACAAACGATGCTGAATTGCTACAAGTCTCAAGCCGATTGGAAATGGAGGCGAGATAGTTAGGGATGGCGAGTTACTTGCGCAAGTTTTTCTACTCGCCATTGACATGCAAATGGGAAATTGAAAATTTTTTGATTATGCAGCATAAAAGTGGACTGTGGATTTCAACATTTTAGCTCCAACCTTTCACCGTGCACCTGGCTAAGCAGTATTTCCCTTTTAGATTCGCTAGATACAAGAAGAAGGTGAGTTTTTATTTTATGGCTGTTCTAGGAAAACAAAATTATGCGGAAAAATGTGAGTGAAGTGGCATAACAAATGCAATAACATCTGTCGCCAAATAAAGTAGCGCCTGTGCGTATCTCACGGATACAATGTTCTGCACGTATCTCTAAGATACAATGGCCTTTTATCGCCATCGACGACAGCCAACTGACAAAAGGATGAAGTGTAAACATTGCGCATCAACACGAAACAAACAAACAGACTGTGACAGCAAACGAGG
This sequence comes from Scaptomyza caliginosa, assembly GCA_035044725.1. Classification (NCBI taxonomy): domain Eukaryota; kingdom Metazoa; phylum Arthropoda; class Insecta; order Diptera; family Drosophilidae; genus Scaptomyza; species Scaptomyza caliginosa. The sequence goes on from JAWNNR010000482.1 coordinate 838,308, forward strand.
AAGCATAGGCATATAACTAAAGCAAACATGTCAACCGAAATTCCAAAATTTTTGACAGGTTGCCCCTGAAGTGGCACAACACAACGCGTTATGCCAAAGCCAATGGCAATGAGGGTGATTATGATCATCATTCGCAACAAAGATAATTATAATTGTTTATGATTAAAGTGTATGTGTGTGTGTGCTGATCAAGCGGGCTTATATGAATACAACTCTAGGGGCTGCGGGGCTATTATTGGTTTATCAAATCATTCAAATCACTCAAATCATACCAGTCAGGCCGAGTAGGGTGCTATGCATACATTGTATTTGCTATCATTACGGACATTCTTTTCTCAGTTTAGCTGCAGTTTTTATGTTTCAGATGTGTTTCATATGGTAATTTACAGGGCCATGAAAGTAGATGAGTGTTAAAAAGAACGTGGTAAAACTAAAAGATGTCTTGGGTATATTTTATTTAGGTTTTTTAGGTCTTAAATTCACATCTGTAGTTGGAATCGGCCTAGTATATACGAGTGTTTTCGTTGTCTTAAAAAACTTATTTCATCATCTTCACTTTAACATATTGATCATATTTTAAAACTGATTATTGATTATAAACAAAAAAACCTGGTATTATGATCATCTTTCTCAACTTTTGGCTGTCAAACCTTTCTTTGAGTGCAAGGCATGCAAATAACATCAATAATCAATTTTGTTGATCAACTTATCAAAGTAAATAGAGAGCCAAAGTCAATCGAAACTAAGGCGCTGTTAACGTTAAAGCAACAGGTTGTTCAACAGCTCCATTTGCCTTTGCCTGCAGCTGTGTTCCCCTTTCTAACAGCTATGAAATGGATTTCAAATTTTCAATTGCCGCGTTTTAATATCTCTCTCTTTCTCTCTCTTACTCGAGAGTATTTCTGTTGCATTTGACAAGTTTACAACTAAAGCTATTTGCTCGACAATGGCAACATACAGAAAAGCGACCTCTTGTCCCCGCTCTGCGCCCGCCTTTGTGTTGCAACAGCAACTAAACATGGCAAATATTGGCAGCACTCGAAATGCTGAAGTCAACTTAAATAAGGCTAGCAAGTGGCATCAAACAGTATAGTAAAATGAGTGTGTTACTATTAAATACCCTGTACTTAGAGAAATGTGTGTATTTGACAACTTCTTTTGTTCGGCATAAGTTACAAAAAAAACTATAAAAAAGTAATGTTATTTCAATTGGTTTTTAAGTAAGTGTGTATCTTACTAAGGCATATACTCCATGCGGTTTATTGGCGCTATAGGGTATAACGACGCGACTTGCGATTTGCCGTTAGTCGTGCGTTTGACAGAAGTTATTAAATCGAATCAACTTTCAACTGACGGCTGACGTCTGACAGCGATTTACGATTTACGATTTACGCACTTGCCTCCCAGCCGCAAGCATCTTAGCTTCTTGCCACTGCCACAGGTCGTTCAGGTGCAAGTTCGCTGCTTGCGCCATATTTATTGTGCAATCATAATAACAATATACTATATTGTGAACTGGCTGCTGTTGCTGTTGCTGACAGCATCCTTGAACGTTGCCCCAATGTGTTGCAAGCTGCAGCTAAAACGAATTTCTATTTCTATTTGCCATGTTGACTATTTGCCTGTTGATATTGCACTTAGAATCGGAATTCTTCTTCTTTTTACTGTACCCTAGATTCACTTATATGGGTGCAGCGGCTATGCTTCTAATTGTATGTTACAGAGAAAACTTCTTCAGACTTCAGTCTCGATGGTTACCAACTTTCTAGGTAACTTGTTACAGGGTATCTACTTGCTTAAACTATATCAATTATAGCTCACTTCTTGCTTGCTTATTGATTGTGCGTTTAGCTTTGAAAGTGCCACTGCAATAAAGTAGATTCCATTCGATTTACTTCTCTACTAAGTAAAAGTCTTTCGATCTTTCGTTAAACCTCGGAAAACGAAAGAAAAACAAATAAATATTTAAGCGTAAATTGTTTGTTCGGTTTTCCAAGCGTCTAAAGGTAAAAGTTGAATCAACTAATTGAGACTCAATCAGAAAATTCAACTCACAACAAGATTCAAGCATAACTTAAGCATTTATTATAGATCGTTCTTCGAATGCTTGGCATTCAATCCATTAACGTGCATTGCCTAACTGTAAAAATGAGAAAATTTCTAAATAATTCAATTGCTTGACAACAAAAGCTGCGAAGGCAAGCAGCAACAACGGGCGTAAGGACAACACAGTCAATGTAATTCATCATTGCAGTTGCGCACCATAATGACTTCCTGGGCGCAGCCCCCTCTTGACAAGGCGCAGCCTTCCCACAATAACAACGATAACAACAACAAGAGCTATAACAACAGAAGAGCCGTAACATACGAGAAGGTTGTGAAGAGAAGAAGGCTGCGGCCTGAGTCCTGGCAGGCAGCCATTAGCGAAATTTGAGCACCAGCAACAACAAAAGGGGGCACCCAAAGCGAATCAAAATGGTGAGCACATGGTTGCAGCCAGAGTAGAAGTGGTAGTGGGTGGGTGGGAGTAGGTTGGGTTGAATTATGCCTAGAGGGTTAGGTGCCACGAGTGAATAATGCCAGAATTAAGCTGCATAATTTACACAACCCCTTAGGAAAGTGCACTTAAGAGCTTTACAAAAAAAAAAAATAAAAAAAATGGAAGCATACAAAAAAAAAAAGAGAAAAAAATAATAATAATATAAGAAAATATTTCGTTTCATTTTGAATCGCAGCGCAACTGTCAGCCGTAATCGTATCCTGCGAGCGTCTCCTAGCCCCTACCCAACCGATTCGTCTGCCAATAGAAAATTGCGTTGCTAAATTGACAGACTGACTAAGAGACTTACTGACTGAATGACTGCCTGCCTGCCTGAGTGGATGACAGAGTCTGTGCAATTGTCTGCATGGTTGAATGGGCATTGCTTGGATACAGCTTCAGTTATTGCAGGGATTATATGGTCGCAAAGTATATTCGATTGGGTATTGGGTTGGGTTTTTCTGCGTAGCTAACCAGTCGAGTGTGTTATCAATTGAAAACTCAACCAGCTTAGTTAGGTGAGTCTTGTCTTGTTTTGGTTGATCGCTAACGGGCCTCAGATATGCAAAAACTTTGTGCGATCTACATTTAGTATATACATATACAACTTTGTGTACTAAAACACAATAAATACTTATAAATATTGAGTATAAGCTTTATTAAAATAGTACAAATTTCAGCTTAGAAAGCTTAAAATTTTGTTAGAGAGGGTTAAAATGTTATTTCAAAACGTCTTTGTAATTATTTTGCCAACATTTTTCTTCCAAAGTTATCGTCTTGAACTACATTCTTGTCCCAACAATATGTTAGTAAGTTGTATGTCTCTGTTTGCCAAAAAGAAAAAAGTTTTAAGCTCTGATATATTCCAGCTATGTATTTAAAATATTTACTTCGACGTCTTATTAAAGCAAAAAGTATTATACTGTAAGTTATATAAATTATTAAAATCTGTGTAGTTGCTAAATAACTACATTTTTGATTTTTTAAAATGCATGACTTTATTATGCTACTTACAGGCCATTGGTTTTTTGCTGAATCGAGGGATACGGATATGTATTACACTTGTATTTTTATCTCCTTTCTGCTTTTCTTGAGTAAAAAGTTTTGTTCAAGGGTATCACCAAAGTCTTGTTCACCCAAACCCATGGAATATTATTCTGTACACTTTTTTTTTCTTTACGCTGCTTTTCGCTAATGACGTTGATGAGTTGACGAGGTAGGTTAGGTTTTTCCAGGATATTAACACAGCTCAGCTCCAACGGCGAATGGCGAAAGAGCGGCAAGCAGGGTGAAGAAGGACGCGACGTTGGCGCAGCGTTAATGAGGACGATTATAATGTCGCTGATTTTGCGTTCAAACTAACAGCAACTGAAGCGTTGCAAACATGCCCTGCTCCCCATCCCAATTGCACCCCCTGCACTTGGCCCTCCTTTGCCGCTGGCGTTGTCTCCATTATGCCAAGTGCCGAGCACGATGAGTACGAACGGTTGGCATATTTCTAGACTAAATGAGGTTGAGTTTTGAGTTTTGTCGCGCAAACAATGCCGCCAACTGTTGTCACTAGTACTATATATATCCCCCTTCAATCAAATGCCCCTTGCACTACCCATCCTCCCCTTGACTTAACTCGTGCTATCCGTCGCTCTGGTTGGTTGCTTGTTACTTGAGCGCCCGCCCATTGAATACAAATTCAAATTTGCTGCGTTGCCTGAATGTGAATGTTGTTGGGGAAATGGGTGTATGGGTGTATGGGTGTATGGATGCGGATGTGGATGTGGATGTGGATGTGAATGAGTATAATGATGATGATGTTGATGCCGATGCTGATAACTGATGACTACTTCACTTAATGCAAATTTTCGAAAAATTTGATGAGTGCTCAATGTGGCCGCGGGTGGAAATTCAAGGAGCAAACTCTTCTCACCGCTTTCTCTCTTAGCCAGCAAGCTGTGGCACTCCAAACGAGGCCATAATACTGCGAATCGTCGTATAATGAATGAGTTAAGCCCCCAACCAGCTCACAATCCTTACAGATTTCGGACTTAGCCTGCAACAACTCGTTAGCCGTAACTAAGGCTCGTACTTATATACACCGCCGTAGTCACAATGCTCAAGTGCACTTTGAATGGGTGCGAATGAATTCAAATGGGTGCTGTGAGTGGGTGAGTGAGTGTGGCCCAAACTAGAACTGAAGCACTTTATACATTTGAAATTAATATGTCATTGTGCGAAAGTGTTTGCCACCAAGTTGCAAAATTCAATTTGCACCTTTTTTTCCCTGCCACCCCACAGTGCCCCACCGTTTGGTTGCATTTGGATACAAGTCAGAGAAAAACGCTAACGACGAATCCAACAACTAACGAGATTTGCATATGGATGCGAGTTACAGCTTCCTTTTACATACTACATACACATACATGCTCATACATACGTATTTCACGCATCATAATTCCCAAACTCAATTCCCACAACGCCATAATCAACTGACTCTTGCTCTCAAGATCTAAAGGGGGCGCAAAGGGGATAAAAAATTGTGCAAATTTTGCACAAAATTAAAATGAAAATTGCATAAAAATATAAAAACTTCGAAATCAGCAGAGCAAATGAAGCGACAACTCTCCAATTGAAAGCGAAGGACGAGAACGAACTGGGAAATACAAAAATGAGATTTGAAGTTACGTCTTCTACTCGTTAGCTATCCTTAGAGATTGTTCGATTACCGCTCGGAAGTTTATTTTCGACTGTGTTGGTCAAAAGCTGTTGGCATTAAACTTATAGATAGCTTAAAGTTTGTTTGGTTTTGGCTAATTAGCTTAAACTCATTAAAATTTAAACTGCACATGTATGGAAAGCAATGAAATGTCTTAATATTATTTAAGCTCAACATTATTAATTTCCTTATTGCAACAGCAAATGGCAGACATGCAAGTTAGGTGATACAAAGTTTACTGGTAAATAAGTTTTTATAAATGTTAGATCAATACAATTATCAATTATTCCAGACAATTGTTTAGTGCAGCTGCAAGCTAAATATACAAATCAAACATTCGTTTCTTACATTGCTTTATTAGCAAATTTCCAACCTACCTCAGCTTCAACAGCCAATACGATATAGATAAACAGATCGATCTCAGAGATTATAATAGCTAGAAAACTTTGCGTGTTTTCAACCTGTAGCACTGTTACTAATTCGTTAAGCATTAATATTGTTTTAAATAATTCGAATCTGGATTATCGTTAATACTTAGCTCTTCGATTGTCTCCCCTTTCCTTTCTGTATTTGCCTTCATCTTCATCGACCGGTGTTCGTAGCATATCCTAATTGCGTGCAGACCGCAGAGATGCCTCATTAAAACAGACTGTGATATGCCTCATTAAGAGTGCATAAAATCATTCAACAAGAACACATACAAATATACATGCACACAGGCATATGTATGTATGCATGCATAATTGTTGATTCGTTGCGATTTGATTCGATTTGAATGCAATTGAAATTGAGTTAAGTTTACCAGTGTCATTAAGAGGAAGAGTACCTGAATAACTTCACCTAAATCTCAGTCAGAGTCATCAACATCATCATCATCATTATATGCCGTCAATATTTCCAATCTAATATCCGTTTTGATGGTGCCCAGTCCAGGTAAGGGCTAGGCAGTCAGGCAGCCAGTCAGCCAACCAACCAAAACCCAATCAGGGTCAGCATGGAGAGACAACCAGACCAGGGGGCTACTTGCAAATGGGGGCAAGAAACGCGGGTGCCGTTGAGATGGCGCTGTGGCTGTCACTTTTGCACCCACGTATAGCTTCTGGTGGTTGTTTCTGTTGCTGCTCCTGCTGCTTCTTCTTGCCTGCCTGGCAGCTGTGAGTGGCCATGCGGCTAAACAGGCAGCAACCCCACAGCTGCCACTACACCCTACTCTCCCAACTTAACCCAGCTACCTACGTCTAATATATATATATATTTATTTTTTTTCTAAGGATATACAAATATATATTAATTTTTTTTCTTAAGTCGCTTTGTCTGTGTTGATTTTTGCAATCATCCTTGATAGGACTTTATCTTTGCTCAGATTTGCGAGTGTGTGTTTGTGTGTGTGTCGCATGCCCCTCCCAGTTAATTTGTTTGCTCTCGCTCACGCCGCCTGTCAGCCTAATCTAACAACTCTCTTGCTCGCTCTCTTGCGCTCTATGTGTATCTTTTTCCTACTCTCTCACTCGCAAGCTCGCTCACACACACAAACACACACACACACTTACTCGCTCTCTCGCGTCTTTTTTCTCAGCATTCATTCATTCATTTTCATTTTATGAATTGCATTTGCGCTCAGCCCTCGCGCTCTCTCGCTCGCACGCGCACATGGCACTACCAATGCTAACGCTGTTTCGCTCTCACCTCGTTGTGTATATCCTAGCTTCCTGTCCATTCACCAGCTTTTGCTTAAGAGTAGGAAGCCATTATAAAATGTTCCTCTTGTCAAGGGGCTGAGCATTTATTAAAACGCTGATTACTCGATTTGCACACCCTTGCGAAAAAATACAAAAATCAAAAACAGGGGCTGCGAGGGCTGCTTCTGAAGAGTTTGTCCTTGCCACGGTGGTTGCAAGTGTCCTGTTCCGGCATATTTTTTTGCCACTACCAGCAGCATTCTATTATTGGCAGCAAAATAACTAATTCATAGCCCATTTTGTACAGGTCCTTCAATGCAAGCTGATGCTGATGATAATGCCCCTGTGGCAAGGACATCCAACTGTGGCATGCTCTTCATCTCAAGCACTTTGCTTGGCAAACACACACTCACATTCAATACACAGGGAATAAGATAGAATTTAGTCAAATCACACCTAAATACTTGCACTTTTTAACTGCCTCATTCAACAACTCGTTTACTTAGTCTACTGCAGTAAACCAGTTTGTTTAACCTCGATGTTTAATTTTTAATAAAAAATACAGCTCAAAAAGCGCTTAATGAGTATTTTAAATACAATGAGTTTGGCACGTAAACATCCAACGAATTATTAGTTTTTCTGCAAACAGTTTCTTAAAAATAAATTTGAATTGAATTTAACATATTTTAATTGGTTGCTTAAAAAAACAATTCTGCTTGAGCCGTGAAAACGATTGTTTTGACACAAAAATTATAAAACTGGAATATGTTTTGTATATTTTTAGTTTGTATGGTCAAATTTGCAATAATATGATTATTAGAAACGTATACCTTTTGACCAGCAAGCAGGGCCAATTACATTAGGTTATGTGCGTTTTTTGGATGTATTTCATGTATATTAAATGGTTTTTCGTATCCTGATAATTGATACCTTGAGTAATTTCTTTATATTTGGTCAAATGTCTGGTTAAACGGTTCGCTTTGAAAGCTGTACAGTAAAAACATTAAAAAAAATTGGTTTTCAGCATGTCCGCAAAGGGGGAAAAAAAGTAACGGAGCCTTTACTCGAGTTATTCATAAGGATCCTTGGAGCATATTAATGCATATGCAAGTTATAAAGCAGTCGCTGACGTTGCCAGCCACAAAGAAGAGAAAAGAAAATGGAAGCATAGAAAAACGATTGTGCCTAGGTAGAGGAAAGAAGATTTGGGAGCTGGGGGGACTGGCGGTTTCGCTTGGTTGGTTCGTTATTCGGTTACATTTCATTATGGCTGCCACAGAGGTGGGAAGGAGAAGGATATGAGTGGGTAGCGGAAATTTAATTCCTTCCAGTTTCATGCATATTTACAAGATGACGACAACGACGACGACAACAGCGAGGACTCAAGCAGCAGTAGAAGGACTCAAACGCACTGGAACTGCGACGCATACTTTTATAAATTAAGGATAACGACCGTCGTATTTATGTTTGAATGTATGTGTTAGTGTGTGTGAATGTTACTCGGGTGGCTCTATAATGAGACGGCCCACAACACTCTTACCACTAGTCTCATACCCCATACGGATATCCTTGGCTGCTTTGCATAATGTGCAACCGACGAGTCCTTCTCCTGCTTCTGCTTCTGTTTCTGCTGCTACTGCTCTGTATCCTGCTGCATTTGGATGCCTTTCAACTGAGCTTGCTTCATAATTGTTATATGTTTGCATATCACAGACATGCAACACCACCACCAAAACGCCTCAAGCCCCCGGAGGTTTAAACAAATTGTTAAAAGACCATAAACAATTATTTTGCATTTTACTTTGAGACGACATCCTTTTGACACAGCCCAACTTAAGGCTGCTCCTCAGGAGACCCACACGTGTCCCAGTCCCTGAATCCTATTGCACATTTTACCAATTCATTTGCAATACCCAGCACCAGATACAAATCAGCATTACCAAATAGCTTTGATCAGCCAGCATTTGCACTATTAACTTTTTCTTAAGTTTAGGCCTTATTAAAGATTTTGCATCTATATGACAGCCACTATATATAAAATAATTGTGTGGACTGACCTTGGCCACATTTTCAGCTCGATAGCTCGAAAATCGGAGGTACAAGTCTCCATTGAAACACGGACAAGCCAAAATAGTTATGTTGATTCAGTTTGCGATGCTGATCAATATATTAATAACTTATGAGGTCGAATATGAAAACTACTTTATTAGCAATTTTACTCGGACTCTGTAAACATATTGCATGATAGTTCTTTGGAAATTGGACCAAGAACTTTGATTTTTATGTTATTATGGCAGCGTTTGCAGCTGTTTCACAATTTTTTCCTGTTAAAGTCAAAAATAAACCTACATTGGTTATAATCCCATACATACATATCTTAAAATTAATTTGAGAGCAGATTGTACGAATTCATTATGTTCTAATTTATTTATTTATTTAACAAATAAAAGTTCGCTAATGATTCTCTGCTTTAGCTAGCTGAATTTGGCCTAGCCCCTAAAAGAAAAAACTAATATTTAATAAATGTTTACTTACAAGTTCCGTTTACTTGTTGCAACTTAAGCGATCGAACACACTGACTGTTGGCTGGGTCAGGTGCTAGGCTAAGGTCTTAGGTGGCTTGGTGGAAGGGGAGTTGTATGTTAATGGCCTGTCTTGTTTGCATTATGGCCCCGTTTTCTTTTAGGCTTGGCGTTGAAGCGTAAAACTTTTCACTCGACTCGCATCTCTTTGAATGTTGTCGGCTTGCTCTTTTTGTGTTTTTATTTTAATATTTTTTTATTATTTGTCTGAAGCGTAATCTGAAGAAAGTTGCACAATTACAAAGGCGCATGGCAAAAGACGCATCGTTTACACATTTCATATGCATGAGCCATCAGCCATGAACCAATCTCTTTTGAAGTCTACAAATTATGTGAATACGAATGCAAAATGCGGCATCACTGGGAATTGGGCGCTCAAAGCAAAGAAAACTGAAGTAGAAATACTCTAGCCAAGAAAGCTTTCACTAAAAGTTAACGTACATGCCAATACAGAATAGTATAAAATAAAGATATTCTTAAAAGCATTTGTTCAATCACCATTAAAATGCTATTGTATCTTTTTGTTAATTATGGCTTTTAATAAAATTATATATTGATTCACAGATCTAGCTATTAATTGTGGCTAAGAAAATATATTTATTTATTTTTATGCTCTTGGGTGCTTTTTTCTTATGCGTTGCACATTTAATGACAAAATTGTAACGCACTTTTTCAAGAGTATAAATACAGGCAAGAGCAGAATTATGAAGCGGCACTCGAGTGACGATGAACAAACAGTTGCCATGATGGCGAACGTTTTTCTTTAATTTGAATTTTAATTTTGAAACTGCGAGTTTCGGAATTGGGAGTTTGGATTTGCATTTCAAAGGGTCCCCTTAAAGACCGCCTACAAGAGCAGCAACAATGGCCGCCTTTGGATCCGGCCAAGAAATGCACAAAAAGCTCACTGACGCCCTTTTCATTTTATTTATTTTTTTTTGTTTTACTCTTTGTGTATAGTCAAATCAAACAATAAACTGCACTCGAGCACGGGTCGAGACACTATGAGGGGGTGTGTGGTGGAACCTGGTCAGGTGGTGCGGCAAGTGCAGCAGCACCCACTTGGCGGAAGGAAAAGGGGTGTGGGCATCCGTAACAAAGTTGGCCATATTTGGACGCCATGCTGTGCCTTAATTCGATCAAAAGAAGCTGCAAGCCGTGATGGCTGCATGCGTTGCCCTCTACTCTTGACGCCCTTCCATTCCCTGTCCCCTTTGCCGCCCCTCCATCTATTATTTGAGTGCAGCAGCAAGCATGAATGGCGCTTGGCACGCCCCCCGTCGCTGCGACTTTTAACCCTTAACGAGTCCCGGCAAAATGCAAAATTTGAAATCTAAGCTGGCTGCGCGTTGAGAACCTTGTTGAAGTTATAAGAATTGTTGCTTAAATGATTTATAATGGGTGGAAGCAAAGGGTTGTTGCAGAGTTGGCTCTTCTTTCTCCACCTTGTAGGTCCATTGGAGTGGCAACGCCCCAGGTGGCATTACAGCAAACTGATGAAGTACCTGTGTCAGCAGGCACTCGTTCTTAACTAATGCAAATTAAATGCAAGTGTAACTAAAACAGAAAAAAAGAAAACAGAATAAAAATCTATCGAGTTCCTTTTATAATGAATATAGTATAATATTATTGTAGTTTTGTATGTAACATTTTATTCTCTATCAAAAAACTTTAAAAATAAATGTCATACTAAGAACTCTTTTTAGGATCATTTCTTTTGGTCCGCTATATAGGACCAAGTATTTGATAAGTTTGAAGTCAAAAAAAGGTAGAGAGACGGATAGATATTTTACATAATAAATATATATTCTGTTCTACATTGTTGTTAATTTCACTGCCAAAAAAACTAATTAAGATAATTATTATAGCTAAATTGTACCCTTATCCGTTCGTTGTTATCTTCGATAGGAAACATTGCTAAACTTAACTTGAGTTTGACTTGTACCATCCATTTGGTATCAATAAGTAAACCTATTTGCAGTTATACAGGCCTGATTACCACTTCCTGTTGTTAAAAGACGCCATTTTGACCATGGCCCTCTTATTGCTCTGATTTCAATTTGATGGCGCGTCTGGCGACCCAATCACACAATCGACATCAATCATAATTTTCGCTATTTTTTGTTACATTGATTACATTTATTCCCTGCTCTTTGCTTTCTGCTCTCTACTCCGTTGTTGTCTGTTTCCTTTATTTATTTCTACTTCGATATTTTTTTCTCATTCAGTTGGCTTTTTTGTAAATTTGTCATTTTCTCGAGCTGTTCTGTTGTTGCTCGGCAATTTTCAATGGAATTTTCTTTCCTCGTCGCCTTGATGTCCTTAATCCTTGTCAACACACACTCCACACACACACACACACATACACAGAGACACACAGCTAACAATGGGTTTCGGGGTCCTGCGGCTGCTCCTTTCGCCTCGACGCCTCATCGCTTTGTCGCCTGTCAGATTTAGCGCTCATTTGTGGTGGGAAAATTGTCATAATCTTTTGACGTGCGCTACCCCCGCACTCCGCACTCCGAGCACCACGCATCCTGTTTCCCATTTTCCATTTCCCTACCCCTATTTCCTTTTGTCATTTTTCCGCTGCTTTCTTTTTTTGCTTTCTTGCTTTTTTCTATCTCAGCGCCCACGCGACTCCTGGCGCTGTTCAGTTGTGTTCTGAGTTCCTTAGTTCGCCTTTGATACTTAATAAGAAATCCGTCGTGTTGTTGTTCGACTTTAGTGGGTTGACAAGGCATTAGGTTCGCCTTCATTTGCATGCCCAAGCTCCCCGCCCTCGCTCTTGAGTTGTCCTCACTCAAAAGGCATATCAATTTACCAGTCATTAAAATTTCATGGCTGACTTTACGCTCGACACCAAGACACTAAGACACCAAAGAGCGCAATTAGCGCTCAACTCGACAAAGTTAAGATTAAAGAACATTGACTATCATAATGATAATGATAATGATATCCGTTCTACTTTCACCCTATCTCTCGATCTCGCTTTCTTTTGCTTTCCCAATCTCTTAGGTTTTGTTTTTTTTGTTTGTTTGCATCACATCTTTTTCGTTTGAAAGCAATTCAATTCCAAGTCCATTCTCACATGAACTGCAATTGAATTTCACCTCGTTGTCCATCGGGCTTGCCTTCCAACTCGGAATTCAATTTGCGCCAAGTGTCTGCCAAGTGTGAAAATGGAGTGCCAAATGGAGTGTATAAGAATAAATGAGCAAATTACGAACAAATTGAGTTACAAATTGGGCAGCATGTAATGCGACCAGAAAAAGTGTGTGCAACGGAACAGCACAACAAAAAAAACCAAGAAATATAACAAAAAGATGCAGCTGCTGTTAGCAGCCAGATGAGTCTATAGACACATTACATTCATCCACTAAACCCCATTGAACTATATTATTTATGAGTTGAGGAAGTAATTCAACTTAAGATCATATGGAAAATTCTGTTCTACATTTCAAACAGGAGAACCTTTAAAAATCAGAACGGCTACGCGGTTAACTAAAGTATCGAGCCACAAGCTGAACGATAAGTATATCCTTCTCTTAAACATTTTAGCTTTTTGAAAAAAACCTTGCATAAATATACAATGCTAAGCTGTAAATGACATAGAAAATATATTGAATCGTTCTTGTAAATCATTACATTCACTCATTGCGTATGGACGACTGAGCAATGAAGTAAATAAATCAGACAAATCTTGTTTGGATTTTTCTCTTTATTTTCTTGCACGCTTCGGTGCTCAAATCACCTGCGCAAATTTATGCAAATATTCATTGGTGTATTTAACGGTAATAGGCATAAAAATATAATGATTGCATAATGCGCTCACAAGGGGTAGGAGGTAAAACGGTTGGAAAAGGTTTAAGTGCGGGGATACGTTTGTGTGTGCTCAACTTGGGCTCAATTGAAGTGGAAAACGAGTTTGGATTTAAATTTGAATCGAGGTCCGAGCATGCCTTACTTCCATTCGTTTTGATTGGAATTGAGGTGCTGCTTATTGCAGGCAAATTAATGGTTTGCATATTTTCCAAACAGAAGAAAATAAAGCAAACTCAAAGGAAACTTATCAAAGCCGCCATTTTGCCAAAAGCAACTTGGCTCAATGCTGCAGCAGTCGATGAGGAACTCGATTTGAAGGTTGTGGGTCTCAATGGCTGGTTGAGCTCTCTAATTGCGCGTTGCACATCAAACAAGCTGTCAAAACACGCGAAATGTCACTTGAAATTAGAGATGGCAACGTTAACGAGAAGAGGGACAGAGCCGAGCAGAGGTTAGGTTGGGCAGGAGATGGTTGAGTCTTTGTACCCTTCTGTTTACAAATGCCGCTGCTGCTGCAATTTCAAGATGGCGCATTTGATATCCATTTTGATTATTGTGGCTGGCAGGCAGCGCCGATCCCAGCCGAGTCACTTGACGTAATTAAAACCAAGAACAGCAAAAAGCTGTAGAGGTAAAAGGCTTTGTCCTTGCTCTGGACGAATGACATTTGTGCCAGGAAACGGCAATTGAATTGGTTTTTGAATCGTTTGGAATCGGAGCTGGCGGTTTGCGTTTTTGCGGTTTTGCTGGTCTGAGTTGGAGGCTGGCTCCAGCCGCACTTCCTTTTGTAATTGATATCCCGATATCAGGCATTCATGACACAGGCAATCCGAAGCAGTCATCCCTTTGACTCCCCCATTGTCATTATCCCTGGTCCTCTGCTCTGCTCTGTGCTGCTCTGCTTTGCACGCAATTTAATCAACTTGACGCGTTTCCTTCTTCGTTTTTTTTTTTTTTTTGCCCTTTAATCAAGTAAACACTTTATTCTACTCCGACTTCGTGCTCATATCAATTACCAAATGTTTTGACAGCAATTGTCTAAATAGGTTCTCGCTTATGCTTACCCCGAATACCCCCTTGTCCCAAGCTATCGTGGATGATGATTTTTCTTAGCTAACCTTGAAAAACATATTTATGTTTTAAAGGATAAAGTATGATTAAATGTTTCCTATGTGCTCCCTCGTAAATGGCTTACAGCAATAGGAACGAATCGCTGTCTAACATACATTATTTGCTAATTAAAACATTTGTCTTGTAAGCAGTAAACTAGAGCTTATTGTTTGTCTGCTTTTGTTGATAGTATGTCATTTCAAACAATTAATATCAAAATGTTTGAATGATATATGATTTATTACATATTACAAAAGTTATATGACTTTTCTATTTATTGTATGTTTATGTAGAATGAAATATGAAGCTTAAGACTTATAGACTTTAACAGATCAGAGTAATTAAAAAAGGCTCAAATATTTATAATGTTAGAAGTCTTTAATCTTGAATTCTTAACCCAACAAATAAACATAAACGCGCTGAAGACTGTTTAAAAGTTGTAACACTTCTATTGCTTATCGTAGTTTTATTTAACCATAAAATATACTCATATCAATTTATATTTAGTAAGGTCCACTTTAAGAGAAACTTCATAAACATCCAATTACTGATCAAACCAAAGTTTCTTGCGAATTTTTCTATTTTTAGTTTCGATAACCGCCTGTTATGATTATATCTTTTTTTTATTTGTCATCATCATTACCGTACCTTACTTGTAACTAACTGATCCAACAAAGTTAACTGATTGCTTAATTGCTGCCTTTATCCGGCAAAAGTTAGTCATTCCATTGCGTTATATACTTGATATATGGTAGCTGTGTGAGTCCATTTAGTTCCTCATAGCTGTCTGCAAGGTGTGCGTGTGTGTGTGTTAAATGTCTCTACTTAATATCCATTATTTGGTGACCATGTCGAAATAATGCCAAAGTGAATGTAATAAAACGAAATAATGGCAAAATGTGCCACAAGATTGAATCATTTTTCCAATCAATCAAATCAGCACAAGCCGCAAAAGAAAACGTTTTTCTTGAAAGGCTGCTGAAGAGGGAAGAGAAGTTGGTGGCAATGCTGATGAAGCAATCAATAGAGTTTATGTTGGCCTGGACAGGAAATCATCAAGCTCCTGTTGTTGTTGTTGTTATTACTATTATTATTATTATTAGTAAGTAAAAGTAAAAACAATTTGAGGCTCGTTGAAGTTGACACTTTCATTAAGTTGGTCAAGCGACGACGTCAGCAAATTGGAATAATTTTTTGTCTCACGCTAACTTAAAAGGCGTTAATGAGCACAACAAAGCCAACAACAACAACGCCTGTAGGGCTAGAGCTGAAATTTGATGAGACATGAACAAATTAGTGACAAATTAAAAGTCAAAGCTGCAGCCAAAAAACAACAACAAGAACAAAAACATATCTCAGGGGTGGTTGCTGCTATTCCAAGGGGTGTGTGTGCTTTGTTTGTGCTAACAAATTGTGTCAAATGTCAAAATAAACAGCCCAACTAAACTGAATCCACAACCTTCCCCCCTTTCAAAGAGTGTCACCTGCTGCGCCGCTGGCATTGAGCAACATCCAATTAAATGGTATCAAATTGGCGAAAGAGAGAGAAGGAGAGAGCCAAGGTGCAGGGTGCGAGAAGCTAGCTGCAGCATCAACAGCAGGACTGGCATCATGCCACCAATTAAACTAATGATAAGTCAAAACAGCACTCGTTATGATAGAGCGGTAAGGGTGGGAGATGTGGCATGTCATTGATTTGTGCGATTTCGACTGACAAAATTGTGAATATGTATGTGTGTGTGTGTATGTACGGTATGCCATTTACAGACAGGCAACAGGCAACATGCAACAGCAACAGCAAGAGCAGCAGCAGCTCATCATTATCGAGCTCATGCCCCCAATATATCAAACTTGCAACTCGGGCAAACTAACGGTTGTTGCTTGATGGCACGCTTCATGATCCAGAGAGACGTGAGAAATTGCTTGTTATCAAGTTTATTTGGTTGGCACATGCCAAAAAGTATGCTACAAAATTCAGTTACGTGTCTCTGTGCAACACACAAACTCACATACACATTCAATGTTGCCACATGCAAAACTGATGCACACACACACATACACACACAGAACAGACTGACAGACATCTCGCTTAAGTGGCATCATTTTGAAATAAAGTTGATTCAATCAGTTACTGTGACATTCATTTGCAATGCGGCGCCAAAGGATATGCCCATACATGTGTATGTGCGTCTGTCTGTGTGTGTGTGTGTTTGTGTGTGACAGTTGTAGTGCTACTATCTGTCACGCATACATCCAATGATGCCCATCTTCAGCCATCAGTCAAATCATCCGACATACATTTTTGGCCATTTTATTTACTTGTCATTCTAGATGAGAAACTTGAATAAATTTAGTTGTGAGTGCAGCTCACATGAAAATAGATAGAGAAGAGGTACAAAATAGCTAGAAAGCTGAAGATATTAAAAAATAAATTAGTCTAGCTAGTTACGCTTAAGAAAGAGCGTTGAAGAAACTAATAAAATCATGGTATATTCGTTTTAGGTTCGCCTTTGTATCATTTGGTACGCCTTAATACTAAAAAAAAAGTATTAAATTATCTTTCGCCTAGTACATTGGACTATATTACTTAACATTTCCACAAGAGCTTATGCTTTAATAAGTCCCTTATGGCAGCTTGCAAAAAGCTCCAAATAAATTTAGCTTGCGAGCAAAGCTTTCAGTTTTAAGCATGCGTTGCGCTGTTTTTGCTGTACAGACCACAGGACACCTATAAACAGTGGCGCCATCTGGCGGCATGCTCTGAACGTTTGCCATAAACAACGTTTGCCATAATAATTTAACGCTGAGTTCTCTGCACAAAAAGTTCTCAGAGTGAAAACAAATAAGCATCGAGGTTATTTAATTTGATTTGCGGAATTCGGTTTTGTTTTTGTGTTCTGCTTTAACTTGTGTCCCTTTTGTTGCTTCAGTTTATTCGTGGCACATGTGCAGAGGTTGTGACAATATTGTAATACTGTCAGCAGCTGTCCTCTAATCCATTCGTAAAAAATAAAGAAGAAAAACTCTCAATTGACGCGCATTGGCATTGACTTTTTTGTTCCTGCTAGTGTGTGTGTGTGTGCGCATTTTTAATTGAAAAATTTTGAAATGACATAATTGCGACAGCGCCATCTGGCGTTCAATGTGTTTGTAGCCATTGTAAGCTGCGCAATTAAGATATTTAATCCAAAGCCAAAAAAAAAGTTAAAATACTACATTTTCTTTGACTTTTGCATTTGTTTATCCTACCCCAACCTCCCTGCGACTTGGTCAATGCAATAAGCCACGTTAACAGAAAGTGAAAAGGCAGCACAGAAGTATATGCTTCCACCCGCTTTCGTAACCCCCTCCCCTCACCAGCCTCAGTGTTCTGCTAGACGCTTTTGAAGTGATGTTGCTGCTCATTTAGGCGCAATGGCTGCTTGGCCACAAAGAAGACAACCCCATAATTATATACACTGCCTCACACCCCCTTGCCAGAGTGCTTTTCATGTAGCAATTCATTTGGTTTTCGAGATTAATTTTGAATTCCATTTAAATGTTTCTTCAATGCGCCGAAAGATTTCAATGCAAAAATATATAATTGGAAAAATGCGCTTAATACGACTAATGCGTAATGAGCTCAGGGAAAATATGATTGTGGCTGGCTGCTAAGAGGTGCAAGGCAGCTAAGAACTGCAGAATATGCTCTTTATCTTATTTTCATATTAATGAAAAAATATGAGAGACATGGCGAGTGTGAGACAAAATGAGTTATGTTCTGGTTGTAAATGGCCATGGCTGGAGTTGAAAGAACAGTCAATAAGAGTGGCAAGACGAGGAGAAACAAGAAAACGAGGTTTTAAGTACAAAAATCTAAGGACCGAAGAGATTAATTTAATACTTTTAATTCGAATTTAAAGCGTTGACTATATGCTATGCTAGTTGACAGAACCTAAGATTTAGAAATAAACTGGAACATTGATTTTTTTTTTTTGGTTACGCGAGGACTATAACAACATTTTTATATCCGATTGTGTCCTGTTTTAAGCTGGAATCATGTATTTTGGCTTCATTTCATAAAGATTCAGGGCAATATTCAAGAGTCACAAAAAAACATATTGAACACATGAGAGCAGTTCTGGATTACAAAAAAAAAACAATGCAACCCTTAAGCTGGCAGAAAAGAAAAAAATCACAGAAATACACACTAACAAGCAACTGTGGGAAGGATGAGAAGAAGAAAAAGGAAAGGGAGGAGCAGCTGCTGATTAAGTCAGGGGAGTAAGAAGCAACTGAGAAAGAAGTTAAGCCAAGTAGAAGGAGCTGTAGAAGTAGAAGTAGAAGAAGAAGTAGGAGGAGAAGGAGCAATAGCAGAAGTTGACCAATTATATAAACCACTTAAGTTACAACGCAGCGGGTAAGTCAAGCGAAGCAGCACCACCATTGCACACACACACACACGCACGTACACACATATACACAAAGGCCACAAAATAAATAAAACTGAAACTGAACGAGAACACGTCACGATAATTATTAATAATTATCCACTCGTCCTTATTCTGCCTCAGTCGCTGTTTTTCAGCTCTTCTCTGTGTGGCGCACACACTCACACACACACACACGCATACCAGTCACCCCCACTCTCCGTCTCCATGCCACTGTCGAGGCCACTTGGGTCTCTGTCGTGTTGCTGTGCCTGGTGCTGATTTCTCGCTGAGTGGCGTTGCAACAAAGGCTGCCGTCTCCAACACTGTTCTTCTTGTTGTTGTTTTTGCTCTTGCTTCTCTTTTTGTTACTGTTGTTGCCGCTGTTGTTATTGCTGTGGCCTGTGCTTGCTAATGGACGGGCAAAACTAAATTATGGCCAAAATGGTGTTGGCTTTCTGGCTGGCTGCCACTTATGTGCCACTCACACACTCTCTCTCTCCCCCTCTCTCTCTCTAGCACACACGCACACAACAAGCCCGGCCTGGTCTGGTCTGTTGTCGCCCATTTTGGGCCCATATACTCTCACGAAGCGTGTGCATGAAACATGTAATTATGAAATTAACGATTTCCAAGTGGCTTAAAGCAACGTTCGACATCGCCCAACGAACAGAGGGTTTGGGCAGAAAAACAGGCAATTGGTATGAGTGTGTGTTTGTGTGTTTGTGTGGCAAAAGTTCAGTTTTGCTCCTTGTGCTAGTCAGAAATCCTTTGTTATCATACTTTTAACTCAACTTCACCAAATGCCCCCTATCTCCGCGGCCCTTGTCTACCCACTTACCACAACAGCAAGGCGTATGCTGCATCGACTCTGTCTGCAGTTTTCGGCTTTCGTTTCACATTTAACGCAATTTGACGAGTTCATATATGGAGCAAGCGCTTTTTACACAACAAGTGGTAAAAGTCGTAGCCGATATTGGCAATTGCTTTTGAGGCAGCCAACAAGCATAAAAGCTGCAATTTTAATAATATTAGAGAGATACAGCTGTGTATTCCTATTGATTTCATAGTTAGGTAATTGAGGCAGAAAAACAAATCATTTTTTTTAGGCAATATTTTGTTTGTTTTTTTTTTCTTATTTCTGTGATTTGAGGATATTTCAGCTTTTATTTAAATTTCTGCTAATCTCTTTCTATATTTTGCACCATTTTTTTTCTTGTTTAAGAGATCTTGTGATTGCACAGTGGCAATGCTTCTTGTCTATGGAAGTGTTCAACCTCAATTGTCTCATGCACCTTTTTGCCATTTGGTGAATGACAAAATGCTGGGCACAAGATTGCGCCCATTAGCTGTTCAAACAATCAAAACCAAAAACAAAGGCGCAAATCTGTTGAACGCCTAATATGGCTAGGCAAAAACAAAAGCCGCTAACGCATTGCGGGCAATAAAAGTAATCGAAATGCGGCCAAGTTGAAAAGAAGAAAAAGTAAAATGAAGCATGTGCCTGGCTAATAGCAGAGTGAACACTGAATCACTGAACCAATTGCAGTTGCAAGCCAGTTGCAGTCCCCTGGGAGAAGCGCACAAAGTGAGCAATAACAATTGGCAAACTGGCTTCCCAAAACTGACAGATGTTAACGAGCTAAAATCTTAATTAGTTGTCAAAACAAAAAAATGCTTTTAGTCTAATGAGACACACTGACAACGATTGGCAACGATTGCTAAGAGGCGAGTGAAAGTCAAACAAGCAAACGAGGCAAATGACCAGATAACTAAAATAACTAACTAAAACGATTAGCAGAAAGGAATAGGAAGGCAATTATTAACGAGCGGCAAAGGAGCGAGTAATGAAAAACGATTGTGTGTTAGGCAACGCCCAGCGGCAGATCAAAGAACCATTTAACTGTGAACAGTTTTGAAAAGAAGCCATATACAATATAAGATTTGAAATTTACATTTGCACAAATGTCTGAAGCAGTGGAAACTCACCGCCTACACGAGTGTGCCGAATGCAATAAAAACTTTTTTAAATGCATTTCGAGTGGATGTCGAACATCAAACAAAACAACAGAACAACAGCAACAGCAGGAGCAGCAGCAGCGGCAGCAACATCAACGAAAAAGGCAGCGAATAGCAAAAAGGACGAGGCAAAAAGGCTTTTAGACCATGGTCCTCTAACGTGTTCCTATAAAGTGCACACAACACAAACATATGTATTATAAATAGTCACACACTGGCAAGCAGCAAGCACTGAACAAGAGAGAAAGAGAGAGATAGAGAGAGAGAGGCGTGCAAGTGGCATTTGTGATTTATGCGAAGTCTCTTTGAGGCTGAAGTGCAGATTACATTATAAATATGAAATAATACAAGTCGGCGCACAGGTCCTTGAGGACATACGAAACGGAAATTGAAATTCGTGATCAAAATGCTGCCCAGGGTAGCCAGAGAAGGAGAAGCAGAAGAGATTGCCCCGATTGGTTCACATTGCGATTCTTTCTTATTTATATTAAAAATACCATTTTTAAAGATTGTCAGCTATCCAATGGATATATTTTCATTGCAAATATCATATAATTTTTGTTTATATTTGGTTATAAATACAGCAATGTAACTATAAATGGCCAAGATATATAATTTTATTATAATGCATACTTTTCGTTTGTAAACTAGCTTATTTCTTATTTCTTAATTTGCTATAAAAAGACAGAGAAGGGATAAAATCAAATTATAACGTTTTCTTAAATAAAGTCATTTGCTAAAGATCGGTAAATTTGTACATTAAGACAAGATTTTTATAAACTTGCGCTCAAGGTGCATCGGTCACATATTTATTTTATAGCCATCGATCTAGAGATAAATTACTCATTCATTTTAACAATTAATGTCAATGCTTAATTAATGCCATTTTTATTTAGTTCTATGCGCTATAATCTTAGGAAAATGTAAGATATTGTAAGGAAATTGCAAGAAATTAAGAGCAAATTATTTTAAATAATAAAACGATTTAAGTATTTAAGTTTGCAATTTGGCTATTTAATGCAATTTAATTTCCACTTTAATACAAATTCGTATGATAAATGCCATTAATTTAACAGAAAGTGATAAAGTTTCAAAGTGTGCTAATTATACGCTGCTTCGGGCTCCAAAAACACAAGCTGTCTAAAGTGCAGCTTGCTGGGGATAAGGGGGTTTAATTGGGAGGCCTGCAATTGAAGCCTAATTGCAATGGCGTATTGATTATGCAGTTGTTATGCAATTCGACTAATTAATCACAACTGCTGCAGGCAAAGTGCAAAACGATAGAGAGAGAGAGAGAGTGAAACTGAGATAGAGTGTGGCAGCTTATCGATAATGCTAGGGAGAGAAGGAGAGAGCTTAATTAACACGGCCAACTTTTTGCAACAATGTGTGCAATTTGAAATTAAGTGGAATGGAAATAAAAAATCCACTTAAAAGAAAAACAACAGAACTGTGCGACCAATTTTTATCAAAACCGAGCTTGCCATACAACATTTTGCCAAAATCAAATACATATATTTGTTATAAATATTGTTTCTTTTATATGTATATATTTCCCAATAAGCATTGTCATATTTCCTTTATATGAACAAATTAACTGACGCAAGTATTTAAGTTATACGCAAAAAATAAACAATCACCAACAGAGTAGTTGGTGCACAATGGTAATAATAATACAAACAAAAACAAAAATACAAACTAAAAAAAAAAACAATTAAATGGATACACGTAAATCGCTGTCACATACACACACACACACGCAGAACTCATCCATACGCGGGCACACACATGCACGCATCTTCGTCGGTGCATTGCGGCCCGCCAAATTGGCGGCGCAAAACAAACTAAAACTTAGGCCGCTGCGCGCCCAGCAAAGGCCGAAACAGTCCATATAATTACACAGCACATATACGGGCATACGTCTTACACGTACACTATACACAGTATCGGTGTGAAGACTTCCAGTAAAGAGCGAAATAGCAAAAGGCCTTAAGCGTTAGTGCGTGCAGGATAGCAAGCAAAAAACTCAATAAATTTCCCCTTCAATTGGAATTATACTGAACATGTGCGCATGCAAGAGTAAGACAGCATGTGCTGTGACACAGCTGCCGTCTCGCTGGCACGCAAAGATGGCGTAGTAAACGGCAACAGCGGTGGCCTGCCGCTGCAAACGCAGCTAGCGACAGCATCAGTCGACAGTTGGCGTGCGAAGCAGTAAAAGCTACCCCGGTGACGGCAGAAAGAAAGCAGAACGCAAGACGTGCGCTCGAAACAGAGTAGCGCAAACGGGAAACGTGTGCGTTGGCGTTAGCGTCGCAGTCGACGCTGGCAGTGACAGCGACGTTGACGTTAAAGTGACGCTTTTGCTCGCGTGCAGCGCGCGCTTTGGTTTCAGTTTGTTTTCGTACGTTGTCCACGCTGAACGCAAGCGGTCAGCACCCACACGCAGTACGAAAAGAATCAGACAATCAGACGTGCAGATAGAAGAACACACACACACACAAACACGTAATACATGCTGAGCTAAAAAGCTCTGCTTGCGCTCGTGTCTTGTTGTGCTTTAAAGAAAACAGTTTATCACATACTCACTTCGAATTCGAATTGAGTTGGATTAAAAACATTTTGGGCAGTGAACTTCTTAGTGCTTATTGTTTTACATGTGCGTGTGCGAGTAAGAGTCAGCGGAGTCGGTGTGTGTGTGTGTGTGTGCAGGTGTGCGTATCCTGCTCTATTTTTTTTCGTGTGAGCTATGAAAACCGCTAGCTTTGAACAAGTGCAATAAACACCCGTGAACACTGATCGAACTTTTTGCAAACGCTTTGTCAAACGTTTCCCGACGGCAAAATGCAAGCAACCAAAATGCGAACACCCTTTGCCATACAGGAGATCCTTGGCTTGGGCGTCGGTGTTGGTGCCTATCAACAACAACAGCAGCAGCAACAACAATCAACGCAAGCTGCCGCAGCTGCCACACCCAGCGCCACGGAGGCTCCCCTTTCACCAGCCGCCACGCCGCCCCCTCGCAATGCAAACACTCCGCAACAATCGGCCGTAAGCAGCGCCCAACAGCAGTTGCAGCTGCAACTGCAGGATCAGCAACCATCGCGAGATTCACGCTCGATCTCCCCAGATGTCACTCGACTATCGGCCGCCGCAGCCGCTGCTGCCGCTGCCGCCGCCCACTGCCAGCTGCCTGTGTTCAATCCGGCGAATTTCTACGCTGCTGCCGGCTATGCCGCTGCTGCCGATCCAGCAAACGCTGCGGCCGCTCATCATCATCATATGACAACGCTGGCGGCTGCCGCCTACTTGCGTGGATTCCTGCCGCCTGGCTTTAGTACGCCGCATGAGTTTCGCGGACATTTTCAACAGCATTTCGGAGCTCAGTTCGCAGGTGAGTGAATATCTTGTTCAGTTAAGTCAGGAGCTAGTTACATGGCAGGGCCAAATATGAAAGATTTAAACAGAGCGGGAAGCTTTTGTCTTTGTGGCTGCTGCACTCGACTGACGCTCAATAGCAACAATAAAAAAAAACAAAGGGTAAAATGAGAGCGAGAATGCAATCTTTCAACAGTGCTGGCAATTTAGCTTCCCGTCAAATAAATAAGATAGTAGTGTTTTTAATTTTGTAAAGAAAAAAGAGCACTTTTGTTGATGTAAATGCAGCTGTTTTAAATGCATCAACTTTGTGAATTAGCTATTTTGAAAATGTTTGTCTCAGAATGTGGGCAACAGTGCAACAAAGAGAAGCACAACAACAAATGCAACCAAGTGAGAATCGGCCAAAAGAGCCACTCTTTAGGCGCAACTAATAAGCTCAAGCTAAAGCTGAAGGTTTGTCATTCGAAAAGGGGTTGCCCGAAGCAGGCTACGCAGGCTGCGTTTTGTTCGCCTCGCTGGGCAGGCAAAATTAAAACAATAAAACGACAAATTAAACACAAGTTGTGAAGTTGAACGGGGACAGCGGAAGGATAGGGTTAGGGTGAACCAACGACACCATCATCATCATCATCATCATCAGCATCATCATCATCATCATCATCACTAGCAGCAGTAGCAATAGCTTATTAAAAACACATACACACACACACACACTGACACGTTGAGTGGCTCATCATGAGAAGTGTGAAATTTCACACACACTTCAATCGATGAATTCTCTGCTTGTGTGTTCTGTGTGTGTATGTGTGTTTAACGCTAATTAAGCGCATAATTGTTCAAAGCGCAAAGAATAATGCAATTTCACTTTTCAATTTAAATGCAATTCGAAAATCGAATAATATCCCGTTACCCACTTGAAAGCTTCAACCGAGAAACCGATTGAAGGTGCTAAATGTAGCCGATGCAGCAAAAGACAACAGTTGTTAAAATGCTTTAAATATTTCCAACATTTATTTAAATCAGTTTTGTTTTCCGTTATTCAATTGACCTTAATTGCAGTTAAGATAGAAAGTTCTTGGTTAATTATTTATTAAATTGCTTACCTTGTTGCGTTCCTACTTTGGATATCCACAAATATATTGCAGTTCTAAAAATGTTTTGAGCTTTATACAATTTCCTACAAAGTCTTATAATATATA
Organism: Scaptomyza caliginosa; assembly: GCA_035044725.1. NCBI lineage: Eukaryota > Metazoa > Arthropoda > Insecta > Diptera > Drosophilidae > Scaptomyza > Scaptomyza caliginosa. Next base: position 863,761 of record JAWNNR010000482.1, read on the forward strand.
CAGACCTTTTACCAAATATTTGTATACGCAAACTGACTCGACTAAATTATATTATTTATTATACAGAGTATTTTCGAAACCTTTAGAGTGACTTGTATGTATTAAAACATTTTACTAAAAACGATTTAATGACTTTTTTAACCTTGAGAGTTGTTCTATTGTAATACTTTTAGTTTGCTGCACTTTCGACAAAGCCTTTTCGTGTGCTTTAACCTTAATGTATTTTCCATTTGCTATTCAATTATATAATATGGTCCTTTGACGACTTTTTGTCCGAAATCGTTTGATCATTTATTTACCTAGTGGTCACGCCCACACACACACGCACACCAAATTTTCCCGCTCTTTCTCTATATCTTGACGTTCGCACTTAATTTGTTAAATTTTCACACTTTACAGCATGTGTTGTTGTGGTGTTCTTCTGTGTGTGTGTGTGTGTGTGGTTGTTGCTGCTTTCACTATTGACCTTTTTGCAGCGCCTGCTGTTGCCTGTTTTTTTACTGGCCAGCTTCTGATGCTGCTTCCGCTTCTGCTATTTGCTCTAGGGCCACATTTTGTCTGTTTGCACAACAGAGTTTTTACTCTCTCTCTTATTGCTGTGGAAGTTCTTGTTGTAGTTGTCGCTGCTATTGCTATTGCTGCGGGCCAAGCTGTAAAAAAGGCAACGTCTTGTCCTTTTCTATGGCCTGCACAATGGCCATAGTGATAGCAGCATCGAAAGCCGCAGCGACGCTAGTTGTGTACAAAATAAATCGACTCGAGTGGTTAACCACAAGGAGCAAAAGGAGCAAAAAGTGAGGAGCTGAGATGAGCATATCCTTTTACTGGGAAAATTGCTACTTTGCTGGCTGGCTGTGCTGGTGGTTGCCACGTTGTTATCCCTAATTTGAGTGGCCATTGAGCAGCTCAGCTCAGAAACAGGACACAACTCTAGCCAGCGGGCACAATAAGATGCTGCTGATGCTACCGTTGCTACCGTTGCTGCCCCTGCACATCACATAGCCTAGTTTGCAGCTAAGGCTAGTTTGTTCTTTTCTGTTTTGTTGCTGTTGTTGTTATTTCTTTTTTCGATTTCGTTTTCCTTTGCTTATTTTAATAAATATTTACTTGAAAGTCATGCAAGTGCGAGAAGTTCCTGTGTGCTGTGTGTCCTGTTTGCTGCGTCAATGTTGTTATTTCTTGCCAGTTTTTGTGTGTGTGTTGCTGTTGTTACTACTACTCAAAGTCACACCAAGAGGGACTTTGGGTTGTTTGCGTTTTTGGGCTCTTTAACTGAGGATCGCTGACAGCTGGCAGCACTTGTCCCACACACTTAATGTTCTTGTTGCCGTTCTTGTTTATGTAATGGCCGCAACTATTTTTCACACATTGCGAGGCCAATGGGCAAAAGGGCAATGGTTCTTGTTATTGTTGACCATTTCATTGCCTTTGTTTGCTACTTCTTGCTACTGCTTATTGTTTGACCTTAACCATTGGTCAATTTTTATTTGTCTTAACGTCTTATAATTGTACCTTAATTGGTTATGTATTAAAAAATTAAAAAATGCCTTCTAGGCCAAAGGCAACAGTCTTTGTTTTAAGTAATCAGAAGGTTTTACCGAAAAAATATATGCTTATCTTGCACTCTCCTATTATTTTCGTGCATCTGCCACGTGTGTTGACGAAAAGAAAATTAAATAATAAAAGGAAAACCGCATGAAAATCAATCGCACCAATTTTGCCAACAAAGCATCAAAAAAGAAAGAAAATATCCTTAAATTTTGAATCAAATTTTGCGATAAATATCGGTTAACGAAGCAGAATAAGGAGAAGGGCGTTGGCTTGAGATATTTGTGATAGTAGAGCTCGCAATATCGCCCAGACGCACTTCCGAAACGATCAAATAAGGGCCAAAACAGCAAAAAACTAGAAAGAGTGAAAGAGAGAGAGAGAGGTGAGTGAGTGCGCATTTCCTGCCAGCTCGGACAATAAGGTAATTTGATAGTTTTTCGCACATTTTGGTAGACTAATGTGAAAATTGGTGTAGAAAATTGCTATATCAAGTGTTAATTATGTGACAATGAGTCGACCAAATATGAGAAGCACAAGAAAACGAAATGAAATGAAAACTACTTGAAAATTGGAGGGTTAGAATTATATTTTTTTTTTCATAATAATTTTTTAATTAGAAAACTACAAGTTTAGTTTTCACGAAAAACCGAACTGTGAACCAAAGCAAACAACCGAAACGTAAACAAAACGAATCGAAAACATAATTTCCCCGAAACCGAAACACAGAGCTGGGCTCGCAAGTGGCACGACCTCAACTGCTGCATAAACAGCAGTAACTGGGAAACTGGAAACTGGCAACTGCCGACTGGCAATTGGGAATCGGCCGAGAAGCATTTAGAGGCAAGTGAAAAGACAGAGCCGAAGCGAAAATTGATGACAACAAGTGGCAAGCGTCGAAAGGAGCCACAAGAGCAAGACTGGCGCTGTTCCCAACAATAGTCTATCCGCATCTGCTGCATGATCAGCCAAAGGCAGCCAGCCACTTCAGACGGCAGCCAAGCTGCAGATTCGTCGTCATCATTTTCTAGGAAGCACTCAAGAGTGCTGCAGCAGCGTGTAAACAACTTGCTGAGATTTTCCTTTTCTCTCTTTTTCTCTCTCTTTTCATCTCTTATTCACTCTCTCCTATCTCAAATCTTTATCTAACTATATAGCTGAGTTACAAGGCTAGTCAGGGTTACCTTTAAAGTGGCTTTGTTTCCAGCTTAGGCACAAGGGAGACTCGTCGTCTTATGCTGCGATCAACGCGATCCATGCCAAAGGCGCTGAAAGCCCATGCAACTTTTTTTTTTTTGCATGATTTGCATTTAAAAGCCCTGTGGCAAAAACCTCTTTTGGCCAAGTGCCTAGTTTTTTTTGCCCATTTATGTTTGCTATTCGAAAAAGTGCCCAAACAAACGGACACACGACCAAAACTTGACTCGAAGATGCGCTAAATAATATGGGCGCCACTTTGAAATTCTTTGATAAATTTGAGTTTAATGCAAAAGAGGTTAAATGTTTGAAAACAGTTCTTTAACAGGACCAAAACAATCATAAATTAGATGAAAAATCAATCGAACTTATTATATAAATTTGTTTCGGCTGGTTTGTGGCCACGTTGCTTCCACTCGAAGTCTCACCGCAATTTTGTATATTTCGCAATTACCCCTACAAACTTGTCACTTGGAATACCGTTAATCGTATCAAAATGCGTATAGAGATGGCTGACTAGTTGGCTGAATGGCTGACTGGCTGGCAACTCTGTTTCGAGTAGCTACCCTGGGCAAGAAGGACTCGCAAGAGCTAAAGGTCTCACACTGAGCTCTAACATTTTTTACAGCATGTTGCGTGCGCAAATTGAATATTAAACGTGTTAATCTTTTTCAGGGCCAAGCACAGCACCCACCCACTTTTCTCCACCCCCTCTTTCACGTTCTTAAAACTTTATTTTATTTTGGCAAGCGCAATTTATTTGGCGATCTTAAGCGCAGAAACCAGTACCAGTACCAGAACCAGTTACCCGAAGTAAGTAGTCGATTACTTTTGGAACGGGTACGAGGCCTTTAAAAAGCGTTTGACTTTTTATTAATTTCCCTGTTGACAGCAATTTGCAACGCTACACGAATTTGTTACCACCAAAAACACACACACACACACATATACAGCCAAGGGGCTGAGCCCTGGGCCCGGAGACTGAAACGGTAACAGGGCTCTGGGTTTGAATGTTATGTGTAACGAAACGGCCGAAAGACTTCTGCATGTGTTGATGGGTTAATAAATATTTGAACACACACACATTTAACGCCCATGTGTTGTGTGTATACGTGTGTGTGTGTGTGTATTTTTATATTTACCGCTATTTCCGTGTAGTGTTGTAAAACGTTGCGCCCTCTTTACGAAATGGACAAGACCACAAAAGGGTTGTTGCTTGTTGCAAGTTAGTTGCCCATTTGAATGGCACGTTTGCTGCCACACTACTATGACTGTGACAGGACAGGAGAGAGGTGGAGGGGTGGATGTGTGGAGTGGGTGGTATGGTGTGTTAAAAGTTGTGCAAGCAGTTTTATTGCCAAATGAATTTTACACAAGGCAAATACACAATTTGGCCTGGTTTGTGATTCGTTGCGGGCTCAACGTGTCCACTTTAACTCTTAAGATGGGTTACGATGAACCTGTCCATCCAATTGGAAGAGCACGTTTTAAGCTTGTAAATTATTTAAATGTTTATCGATTAACAAAATGACAGCGTTAAGTGATGCAATGCAAATAGTTTTGGTAGGATAATTTGATCGACGAATCAACAAGTCAGTTAATCGATAACAATACAATACAACTGATCAGCTTAAAGTTGAGTCAAGTAAAAATCAAATCGATTATTAATAAACCACTGCCGATTACCACTTAACCTAACAAGAAGAATTGAAAGAAAGAAAAACCCAAGAACAACAACAACAACATCGACAATAAGAGCACAATTGAACGCCAAACAACGTCTAATTATAAAACGCGAAATTGGAAAATGAGAAAAGCACCTGCCAGACTCGAACTATATAATGCAGCCATCGGCATTTCCCTACCCTCTCTCTCTCTCTCTCTCTCTCTCTTTCTATCGCTTGCTCTGTCTGAGGCTCAAGTGCACGGGCATACATACATAAATAATTGAATAGCCAAAGAATGCAAAGATGAAGAAAAATATCAAGCGACAACAACAAAAGGCAGCAACAACCCAGCCAGAAAAAGGGATAGGGCAGATGGGGACAAAGGGAAAAAAGCTCACTAACTACCCAATTATTTCATTCAAGCTTCACTGCATCACCGCAGCAAGGGCAATGCCGTCGACGCCGCAGTCAGCGTAGTCGAAGCAAATCGCAAAATGGTTGAAAACGAAATGAGAGTAAAACGAAAGCGCATAAAATACAAATATATACAACAATAAGATCTTCAACAAACCAAGTTTGGTCAAGTGGGCGGGTGGCGAGGGGGTGATGTAAGTTAACTGTAAGCAAATTTAAGCAAAGCAGAAAATCAATGGCAAGCAAAAATCTTTGTACATGCAACACAAGCGGCAACAACACCAGCAACACCAACAACAGTAACAGTAACAGTAACAATAACAACGACAATGGCAAAAAGTGAAATTGGAAAATAAGCGTAACACAAAACCCCGGGAAAAGTGTAGCTCGCGGCCCCATAACGTCGCATTCGCCCCCACCATCCATGCCACCCTGCACCACTGCCAGCAGCGGCAAACAGTTGTCTGATTGTTGCCATTTATATTGTTGTTGCTGTTACAACTGCTGCTGCTGCTGCTGCTGCCGCTGTTTTCTGAGTGGCAGACAACAATGGGAAATGGCAACTGCAATAAAGAAGCTATTTTGTACAACTGTTGTTATTATTGGATGCTACCTAGTGCGTAATCTAATATGAGTCTGCCAACTTTCCACAAATAATGCTGCAATCGTTAAGTTATCACTTATTGCCACTATTATTGTGTGAGCAATAATTGATAGCAACTGCAAATCTTTACTTTTAAGCATTTCACGTTGCTTCCTTAATGCTAATCGTAGATACTCGGTTGTTTTTTGTTTCCTACCTTCGCTTTTAATCCCAGCAAAGTTGCCAAAAAAGCAAATTAAATTTCGACCAGCTTCCGCTTTCTATTTTACTCCACGACGCACACACACACACACACACACGCACACGCACAAAACTTTGCCCGCCATCTTGAAAAAAAGAAAACAACAACGGGAATGCCTCATTCCCAAATACTTCATTCCTTCGTCCGCCTTCCACTTTTTCGTATTTATTACAACAGGCAAAAAAACGTTGAGAGCGCAAATCGAGTTAACGAGCTAACAGCAGGAGAGGAAGGCCGGGCGAAGCGTGCAGGCAGTGGCAAAGGCAACAATCTAAGCCCAAAAATTGTCTCCCGCAATAGCTGCCACCACCAAAAATGGCAGTCAAGCCAGCAACCACCAACCCAAACAGCGAAAGCAACCCCCAAAAAAGCAGCTTTTTGGATTGTATAACAACTAACAACTTAACCACCCGCCAGACCCGCAATGCTGACGTACCCAACGCCCAACACCCACCACAACCCCACATCCCACCTTCACCCCCCTTAGAAACATTTGTGTTTGCCCACTTTTTCGCATTTGCCACTTTGCTTCTTCAACTTATTTACGTCTCCATTACAAATAATTGCGCGTCATATTGGCTCAGCTATACTTAGCTTCCAGTTGCCACCCCCAAGCGTTGGCCCTACCCCCAACCCTCCTCCTCCTACCTCACACAATCCTAGTATATGTTAGCTTGCCAAGTTTTTTGCAGCAGCAAATAAATTCGAAGTAAAAGTAGAAACAGCTCCAAATGTGGCCCCATTCTGCCTAGACAGACGGCTGTTGGCAACGCCCAACCCCGTCCCCCTTGCGCCCTCTGTTCGTTGCGTTCCTTCTGTGTAAGTAGTAAATACGCTCGAGTATTATTAACGTAAATGCAAAATTGCCAATTTCGAGTGTATTTCCTGTCAACAGAAATTTCCTTCGCTACCACTTTGCCTCGACGCATCCACCTTCTCTTTCTTTACAAGGTATTCAGTGAAATAAAATTAAAAGCAAAAATATTGCTGAGAGGCAGGCCGGCCACAGAGCAGAGAGAAAACTCTCGCACAGGGCGCTAAGATGGCTTCTTTTTATGGCGCCTTTTATTTTACATTTCACTTATTCCATTTACTTGCTACTTCTCTCCTAGATCTCTCTCTCTCTCTTTCTTGCTTTGGTAGTACCCGCGCGACTCATTCAGTAAATCGTCTTGTCTACGCAATGCCAACAAGCAAGGAGTCTAAACCCCCTTCCCCCAAAGCGCCCCCTGTCCGCTGCTTCCCTTGTGTACCGTGGCTTTTATTAATATGTCTGGCAATTTCAATTTGACTTTATTGGTAATTTTAAATTTCGTCGCTCTAAACGAGTCGCAACTAGGCACAGCTTTGTGGCATCTTTTGGAAGGGGTGAGGACAAGTAATGCGTGTGGGTGGGGCTCAGAGGGGAAATAGATGCGATTTGTTGGCTTTTACAGTCATTTAGCACGGGGCTTTTAGCTGGCGAGCTTCAAAAGGCAAGGCCAATAAGTAACTGTTATAGCAGATTGTGCCCATCGATAATAATCGATCAAATTGTTCAATCCACACAGGGTTTGTTTGAAGAAGCTATCGATTAGTTTTGTAAACTCCTTCCAATGGCTCTAACAAATTGGCAAATTATCCCATTAGTAACTGCAGACGATGCAAGCGCCTTTTTGCTTTTTCGCTCCCCACCTTTTGGCCATTTAATGTAAATTCATTAAATAGCAGAAAGATATCGATAGCCAAATCAAATAAAGCCAGTTACGACAGGGAAAATTGCTTAATTGAACAATTAATAAACTCACAAAGGAGCTACTGAAGTGGTCAGCAGCACCAAGGACCAAGCAGAGGGCCAAGCAATCAGAGGTATAGATTACAGTCGTAGTAAAAGCAGAAAAGATGCCGACTTCAATATCAAATTAATTTAGGCGGAAAATGAACCTGGCGCAGAAGGGGAAATGAGTGAAATGAAGCTGGACACAAAACGAACTGAAAGTAAGGAAAGTGTGAGGGGAGGAAGGAGACGACAACGTTCGCTGGGCAAACCGCAAAATATCGCATGACAGAGAAAATCAAGCAACTCATGGGCCCCGACTCATTTGACCAGGCTGCCACGACCAGCAAGACCCGGTTCAACTCAATTCAAGCACAGCAAACGAAATTAGTAGCCGAAACGAATGTCGATGCAGAGTGAAAGAGAGAAAAATATAGAGGGACAGCTGAAAAGACTGGACAGGGCAAAGAGCAAGATAGACAGAGTCTGTGATAGAGAGATAACAAGAGAGAGCGAGAGATACTGGTGGCAGCAACAGCAGCAAAAGCAGCCGCAGCCGACATTAACATCAACAACGACATCGATAGCTGACCAAAGTGGCTAACCGTGTGTGTTCGTCTTTCCCTTAACACCCCTCCCGTCAACATCCCCTTCTACAAGTGGGCGGAGGCATTGCTTTAATTTCTATTTATAACTGTGTGCGGGGCCAAACTGGACATTGGACATTGGACAGTTGTCGTTAGCTAATTGTTAATTGATGTGTGTCTAATTATGCCCGCCAAAGTAGCCAGGCAATAAAAACATTCACAGCCACATGACAAGAGCGACCACAACAACAACAACAATAGCAGTAATGCTTGAAAACGTATGACTCGACGGCTCAGTAATAAAAATAGCTTTTATAGATTACTTGATTATCTTTTTCCCCTATAGCAACAAGTTGCACATTGAAATAACTAGTGTTGAATATTTTATTACCTTCGCTGTTTGCCTCACAATTTTAAATCCGTTTTTGATGTTGCTGTTAAACATTAAAAGATTCCTATTTTAATTATATCCAATAAAGATTATCTTCACCACCCAGCACTAACCCGTCTGCAAGGTCACAATGGGTTATAGTCCGCAATTGATTCGAGTGAGTAGCTCCGGAAACTAATTTGTGAAAAGTGAGACCATTATTGTTATCATCATCAGCTTGTGCACACACACACACACACTAGCTCAGACATTTAAATTTATATTTGTACCATATAATCACAATAGAACGCCCCGTGCGACACGCCTAAGCCGATTCCCGTTTAATTTGAGACCTAAGCCTCGAAAGAGAGGCAAAAAGAAACAAAAAAAAGGGCTAAACCACTTAACACCCTAACACCCTAATTGTCAAAACAAAGCGCGCACACACACACACACACACAACAAGCAAAGACACACGAAACCAAATTTTCTAAGACCTGGTTTCAGTTCCCCCCACACCCATACCTTGACAAGGGCTCGCCAGGTCCCTGAAGAAAAGCCAAACAAAACTGGCTAAAGAAAATATTTTGTGGCAATTTTCTAAGAAGCCAAAACATGCACGAAGTGGAATTGCAACTAGAACGGGGCAGGACGCAGGACGAAAGACGAAAACCGAAAGACGTGCGCTTAACCCTTCGCTGACATTTGAATAAATCCTGGCAACTTGTCAAAATCTGCACGCTGTTGAATGAAAGGCAAGCGAGCATGGAAAAATGTTCAGCTGTCGCTTATCGTGTGCGAAAAATCTAGGTGCACAAAGGGGTAGAGCTAGGGGTAGGGCCAGCCAGGTTTTCTCCTTCAGCATGAGCTGATTTTTCCTTTGAAGCTCTAGGATGAGCTCGTATGTCTGACATACTCCATTGTCAGGCATTTAAAGGAAATGGGATTTGGATTGTGATTGGGATCGTGTCCTTGCTTGTGTGTGTGTGTGTGTGTGGTTAAAACATATGTTCAGCAAGCGCCAGGAATGCCTCTATACTTACATGCAGCATGCTTGTAACTTGGCGCCCTACTTACTCTCCCTCTCTAGCTCGCGCTGACCAGACCTTATTGTTAAGAAAAACGCATTAATAATGTGTACTTTGTAAGCTAATAAAACCTTTTCATTTCTCTCGCAGAGCAAGCAGTCGCACGTGGTCAGGAGTATGCGAGTAACCTGGCCAATGCCAGTGGCGATGAGCAATCTCCCAGCAAAGGAGGTGCAGCAGGCGGCGCTGCTACAGATGTCGTCTCACTGCTTAGCTCTCCTACAGCTGCCAACAATGGCCTAGCTGGCGCTACAATAAACTCTGCCAGCGGCAGCGGCAACAACAACCATAACAATAACAATGGTGGTACTAGCTCGGGTTCCGGTTCATCTGGCTCAACAGCTAGTCGCTGCTCCCCATCGGCTGCCTCATCCTCCTCATCTGCGGCAGCGCTGGCTCATGTACAGCAACAACAGCAGCAGCAGCAGCAGCAGAGTGTTGGTCAACCGACGGCGGCTCATCATCACGCCGCATTGGCTGCCCATCAGCATGCCGCAGCAGCAGCAGCGGCGGCACACCATCATGCTGCTGCTGCGGCAGCTGTACATCATGCACACCACGCCCATGCTGCACATCATGCGCACGCCCATGTCCATGGCCATGTGCATCATGCGCACGAGGCGGCGTTTCTTGGCGCCAGCGCTGGCGCCGCAGCCAATCCGAATGGAATGCTGGCCGGCCATGGCGGCGATGTATTAGTTGGTCCCGGTGGCACTGGTCCCGGTGGCAAAAAGAAGAACAAACGTAGACATGGACGCACCATATTCACCAGCAGCCAGCTGGAGGAGCTGGAAAAGGCATTTAAGGAGGCCCACTATCCGGATGTCAGCGCCCGCGAGCTGCTGTCCATGAAAACGGGACTCGCCGAGGATCGCATTCAGGTATGAGATTTGTCACGTCGCACTGCAGTCTACATTTTATGGGCGCTCGTTAAGTTCGTTTTTTATGGGGCGACACAAAAGGGAAATCAAAAGCGAAGGCAGCAGCTTCGATTTGGTTTCTGATTGCTGAGTTGTTGCATTGATGTTTGGGATTGTGGCATGGCACTTGGCAAGTGTTGCCACATATGACACAAAACGAGAGGGCACACTGATTACATAATTACGAGTGTGCCAAACACACACACAAAGACACACACTCTTTACAACAAGAGCAACAACTCAAAATGAAGTAAGAAAACGTGGCAAGCGGCACTCGCCGACACTCCAAAGAAAAGAAAAAAGTATTCGCAAATTGCAAAAGCCTCAACGATCATCTGCAATCCTTGGCCTAAACCCTGATTTGCAACACTTGCAACACATTGAATGGGTTTGTCCCTTTTGAATGTAAAAGCAAGAGTTAAGGGTTTTTCATTCCATATGCCACGAACTCAACAGAACAGGATGCATATGCATATGCCACAAGGCTGTTGCTGGCAACAACTAAAGCTTGTTTTTCATTTTCAAATAAACAAGTCATATACCAATTATTTACAATAAAATACATGTTTTTATATAAGTACGTACAAACCGTTGAGCTTTAAATAAAACAAACCTGTCAAATGTTTATTCAATAATAGACTAACAGAATTATAAAAATTATCCGTTGAATCAATATAAAGGAAAGCTACTTACCAGTCAGGTTTAAATGAAACAATAATGCAATAAATATTAAAAGGAGCAGCAGATTAAAAACAAACAATCGAGTACGATAGGAATAAACTTATTTTCGATACTTACCATTAAAATACAATAAAAACACACTATATATTATTGTTAGAATAAATAACAAATGGTTGCTATTCTCAGATCAAAGAAAGTGAGAGTAAGATTTTATATAGACATATTGTCAACGTTCCATTTGAAAAAAACAACTTTGCCCAATGCATAATATTCTGCGCCAAACCTTTTCACTGTTTCAAACTCATTTGGGCCACTTGATAAGCCGCAAGATGGCGCTCCGAGAACATTTGCGTAAAGGGTATGGAGTAATGACTTTAGCTATTGCTGGGACTTGTGACGTCCACTTAAAGAGGAGCGGGTGGCGAAAGAGCGCAAGGCAATGATAAAAGGAATTACAACGCTGAAAGGGGTAAAATTGAGGAAAGGCAACACACACACACACAGACAGCATCAAATGAAAGCACAACAAGTCAGTGGCCAAATGGCTGACGTTCACTTTTTAGCCTGTCCTGTCCAGGAAGCGCGGGTGGGTTGGTGGTGGGCAGGGAGGTGGTATGAATAAGTGCAAGTACATGCAAGAGTGTGAGTGAGAATGTGTAAGTGCGTGGCTGTTTTTGTGCGCAAATCAAATTAACAAGCACAATTGGCTTACAAGAAGAAAAAAAAAAAAAGAAAACGTAATACGCACAAGTAACACGAGGCACACACACACACACACATATATACGTTCATGCTCATTGACAGACACACACACACATACACACGCACGCATTTCAATTACGTGCAAATATGGCGCAGTCTGCGCACAGCTTGAAATTGCCGTTCGGCAATGGCAACGGGAGTTTTGTTGAGTGACTGCTGCATGAGCCAAGAGGGAAAGAGGTGACAAAAAAGAAGAAGAAGAAGCATATGAAGTTGATGGATCGATGGGAAGGGTAAGGGGGTCTCTTCTTGCAGCGCACTCGTCGCTGAGGCAATCATTAGCAACAGCACGACAACAACAGCATACACACACATACAAGAGCAAAGGATACGACAAATGCGAAATGTGACGATGTTGATGAGTGCAATTTCAAGGGGCAGACGCATAAAGGGGGCAACAACAGCAACGACAATAATGGCAGCCATGCAAATGCATGCAGACAACTGCAGCAGTAGCAGCAGCAGCAGCAACAACAACAACAAATCGAAGCCACCATTAAAAGTTTGCCTCGCTCTCGGTGATTGTGTTTTTGTTTTTTGCCTGCCGTTTTTAATTGCATTCCATTTTGTGTGTGTGTGTGTGTGTGTGTGTGTGTTTATGCTGTGTGTGCATTTCGCCCCTGTGTTTGTTGTTTATGTGCATGTTTATTGTTGTTGTTGTTTGTTCTTATGTTTTTTGCGTTTTATTTTTTGTTTGTTTCTTCGACGCTGTCAGCTTGCTTTTGCAAAGAAGAAAGAAATATGGCTGGGCCGAAACATGTTTTCTGCTCTCTCGCTCTCTCTCACACACACACAAATAAAAAAAGCACGCATGCAAAACACTCTCTCTCTCTCTCTCTCTCTCTGTTTTACTTTCACAATGGCCGGCAGAGAATTTGCAAATGCTTCAGAATTAAGCAAATTTTTTTCGTTGCTGTCAAAAGTCAACGAAGCTGTAACAGGCGACAAAAGTGACAACATCGCAACAGCTAACACTTGCTAATGATCGATGAGATTTGTAGTTAGCTTCGCTTGTGGCTGGTTGAACCTTTTCTGGTTTAGTTGTGTGTGTAAAACAAGGATGGCATTTGCAGAACAGCTCGACAGCAGAACACTGCAATTGGCTTTCAGGCTTTGACTTAGTTCCGCTATTGCGCTCCTACCTTTTTGTTGTTGTGCTAATTTTTACAGCCTCTTGTTCAGATTGTTTGAGCACACTACACAAAAAGCACAACATACAACAAAATACAATAGAAATCTTCGATATAAAAAGAAAAGAGCTGCCAAAACAATGCAACAACATTTGCAAATGCATTAATACAACATTCGAAATGCACTCCACCGCCTGTTGCAATTGCATTTTTCAGTTACAGTACGAAATTCTCAAAGGGAATCGCTTTATTTCAGCTCAAGCACCAGTAATTTCGCCTACTTTAATATTTGTTCCAATGCAATTAATTGCCAAGAGCCTTCAAATATAAAAGGAAAACAAAAAACAGGTTCTTACATTCCATGTGCATAAAGTGTATACTCTTTTCCAGATTGCTACCAGTTTAATATCAGCATGTTTCCGCTATCTAAGGGTAAATGAAATAAAAAACAAATAAGCATCAAGCTATTGAGATTAGGCATGTTGTTTGTAGATTGACTTAATGGCTTAAAAGCAAGACAAAATAGTTTCAATTAAGTTTCTTCATTTCATAAGACCTGAGGGAGAAAAGAAAAGAAAATTAGTCACATTAGCTTTAAAACTTTTTGATATATGCTCATTATACAAAATAAGTTTGCGCCGAGAATTCAGCCTATATTAAGAGACTTGTTCTGTTTTTTTCTTAAAGAATCCGAATTACAAGTCTTTGTCTGTTTTCATTCAAACTTTCATTTGGTTAATACACTTCTTTCTTGTGTTTTACTAATCCATTACCAGCGAATATAAATGTTTGCCCTCATATCAATTCCCTTGACTTTCACCATTCGCTCTGCAAGTCTTTCCCTTTCCTTTCAGTTATGTTTCCTTTACTCTGTTAATGCCTCTTCCTCCTTCACTCATCGCTGGCAAAAGTGTAACAAATGTTTTGCATTCTTCTTCTGCATAATTGTTACTGCTCAGCCGCGTTTACACATTAATTATACACTTTACACACCCCAACACCAAAACCAACACCAATTCCCTTCCATTTCTTTTCTTGGTTTCTTGTTTTTCGTTTTTTTTTGTGCTTTGCCGCGGATGTTGCTGCGTTTTTAATGAGCTGTTAATACACACATACACAGTGCGAAAAATACTCTTAAAAATGATTATGCATAATTATGTAATTAACATTTAAACAAAAGAGGTTATGGCTATGAAACAAAGGCATTACACAAATTGCTATTTGCATTTTTTTTTTGCGCATTGCACATCATTACACACTACACAGCAATACAGCAACAACAACTCGAAAAAAAAGACATGAAATAATAACTATTACAAAACAAAAAAAACAGATACCATGCACTTTGGGTTATTTAAAACCGTTTATACTAGATGCTACGAGAACAGAAATTCAATTAATTAAATAACTAAATAATAACCAAAATTATTTCGACTGATATTCGCTCGCCTATGATCTGTGCTGTTGCCATCCCTTTTGAGTGCTAACATTTGACAGTGGGTATCGGACAGATGATAAATACAAATTAAAAAAGAGCTTGCGCGTGCCGCACTTGTTAGCATTTGTGAAACCAAGCCGCATCTAAGCAATATCCCCCCTCCTAACTCGAAACATTCCCGTAACAACAAAGGCAAACTACTGTAACAAGCTTTAACAATAACAATAACAAGACAAAAAGAGAACTTTTAGTTAGGCGCATTTTAAAAAGTCATTCATCAACATATTAGCAACACTGATTGAGTTCAACCCCGCCCCTATCTACACACTGAGGGTGGCAAGGAGTGACAGAGGGAGAGAAAGAGAGGGGGAGCGGTTTGTCTGTGATGTTAAGTGTTGTCAACTCAAGTAGATTTAATTTGCCATGTTTTTTTTTGTTTGCCGCTCTGCCCTTCACTTAATTCAATGTTTGCGATCTGAAGTGCAACACGGCAAACAACTAAACAGTTAAACAACTGTAAATGCAAATGTTGACATCACACCAACAACAAACCAAACATACCACCCCACTCCCCATTTTATCTAGCCGCGTGGCAAGTGAATTTAATGCGACCGCCGTCGACTTCTATTTTTATGGTCCGCAGAGAATTGCGGCACATGCTGCAGAGAGCAAGCGAGAGCAGCATGCAACAACCCTGGGAAAGCTGGCTGAACTTTTCGCAACAGCAGATTAAGTTGTCTCTTGGGACACCTCCCAGCTCGCTCGCTCAGCTCTCCCAAACGAAACGCACCCACTTTACAAGTTGTCTGTGAAATTGAAAATTGACCGTTTAATGTACAAACAAAAAAAAATGGAAAAAAAGGAAGCTGCAAAGACCCGCTGCTAACATTTCGTGGGACTAATAAGTACTTGAAAATCAGCTCGTGGCACTCGCAACTGGCAACGCACAGACCTGGTAGACACAGAGAGAGAGAGAGAGAGAGACAGGGACTGTCTCTGTGCTGGCTGCGTGACAAGTGCCAAGTTTCGTCTAAATAATCGGCTCAGACGACGGCCAAGCGCAATTGAGAAACAGTTTTTCCTTCTCCTTCAGCTCCTTCCACTTCTTTGTCGTTGCTGTTGTTGTTGTATTTAATTTAATTAGTTTTGGCCGCTCTTCTGCACTTGATACACACTCCCACATATCCCTAGCACTTATCCATCCATCGTTTCATTACAGCTTTATTATTATTATTATTTTATTTATTTTTTTTATTTGTTTCATGCTATTTATGCGTAATTATAGCATTTACGCTAATGAAATTGTTGTGGCTCTTTGCTGAGTGGATAATGCGATAAGTGCGATGTCCTTTAAACAGTTAATGCGCATTAAGCTGCATTAAAACTCATCTGACTAGTTGCTTAGTTGCTGTGTTTAACTCATTCATTAGAGAAACTCTGTTGATGTTTTGTGACAAAATAAAAAGGCTTTAAGAGCTATCTAATAAGATAATCAACTAATTATTTTATTTGTAATTTGTTGCAGGTATGGTACCAAAATCGTCGGGCCAAGTGGCGCAAAACGGAAAAGTGCTGGGGCCACAGCACCAAGATGGCCGAATACGGCTTATATGGAGCGATGGTGCGACACTCGCTTCCACTGCCAGAGACAATCATCAAGTCAGCCAAAGAGGATGAGTCTGTGGCGCCCTGGCTCCTTGGCATGCACAAGAAGTCTCTCGAAGCTGCCGAGCTGCTTAAAAGTGACGAGAGCGATAGAGAGACGCCCACATCGGATGACACTAATACCTCCTACTCGGCGGGCAGCACGCACAACTCACCAATCTCAAGCTTCTCGATCTCGCGTCTACTCTTCGATGCTCCGCCGCCGCCGTCAGCTGGCAGTGGCAAGCAAAGCAAGCATGCCGCTCACGCTGCCGCCCATGCCCATGCCCAGGCCCACGCCCATGCGCACATTGCGGCAGCTAATGCGGCGGCTGCTGCTGCTGCTGCGGCACATCATCATCATGGGGATGCGGCTGCTGCTGCTGCTGCAGCAGCGGCAATGCATGCGGGCATGCAACACCATCATCACCACCATCATCATCACCAACAGCAGCAGCAGCAGCAGGGGCAGGGGCAGGGTTCGAGTGCAGCATCGGGTGGACAGCAACAGCAGCAGCAGCAGCATCAGCACCACCCATACAATCAGCAACAGCATCTGCATCACCTGCAGCAGCTACAGCAGCAACAACAGCAGCAGCAGCAACAATTGGCCGAGCAGCAGGCAGCAATTGAGCGACGACAGCAGCAACAGCAACAACAGCAGCAGCAGCAACAGGCAGCAGCTGTGCAACATGCAATGCACTTGCACCACCATGGCACCACCGCTGCCGGCTATGCCGAGGCAGCTGTGGCCGCTGCCGCTGCCGCCGCAGCCGTTGCAGCCGCTGCAAATGCACGCAACGCGGCTGCCGCAGCTGCGGCTGCTGCCGTCACTGTTGTGGAGTCCGAAGCGGAGGAGGACAACGATGACATGGACGACATGGACATGGACAAGGATTGCGATGGCGATGGCGATGCCGATGCCGATGTTGATGGCATGGATGCGGATGTTAATGCCGATATGGATGCCAATATCAATACGCATGTCGATCCTGATGCCGATGCGGATGCGGATGGGGAAATCGATATATGCGATGATGACGATGAGGATGAAGCGGCGCAGGCGCTGACGCATCAACAGCTGCTGCTTAAGGTCAAACAAGAGCAGACGAACCACATGGGCGCTGGCGATAACAGCAGCAGATGAAACATGTACATCGATGTCTTGTTCTAAATCTACTCTCTCACACACACACACATACATATATATTTATTGAGCATTGGCGGGGGCAAGAAGAGGGGGTTAAGGGAGGTTAGTCCACAACATGGCAATGATAATTTTTTAAGCATAAATCTAATAAATTAATAACACACACACACAAATATACATTAAAATAAAATAAATTTTTTTTCATATACCTAAGGCACCCTTGAAAAAGCAAAAATATTATAATAAAACAAAAAAGAAACAGGACGCATTCAATATAATAATATACTTATGTGTATTTAGTTTATTTTTTTTTTTTTTTGCATAATGTAAATATTAAATTATTAAACAAAAGATCAAACCTTAAGTGTAAGCTGCAAAACGCATTAAAAAAATTGAAACGAAAAACAAAATATGCTAAATGTGATTTAATTTAGTTTTTAATTCTATTGCAAAAGCACAAGAAAGAAGTTAAACGAAAAAAGGCTTTTTATTATTTAAGATCAAATTTTTTTTTTGAGAAATATTTTTTTTTTGTGTATTGGTAACTATTGTACCCATAGTGTAGTACTCTTAAATCACGTAATTAAAATAAGTAACTATCGCTATTTTTTATTGTCATTCAGAGTTCTGTAAATGTATATATATATACATATATATGTAATGCACGCACGGCCATGCCGAACTGTCAATACCCTTGCAGTACAACACTGCATAGAAAGATAAATGAATAAATATGTATGACAAGTTATTAAAAACCTTTCTGCAAGGGTAAAACTTACATACACTAATACAAAACGAAAGACATCTGAATTGAAAACAGAAAAAATTCAAAATAAATTGCACACTTTATATATTTATGATAAATTAAAACTCAACAAAATTGGTTTACATATTCACACTTACACCCACACACACACACATTTATTTCAGATTTGAATTTTTTGTCAAAATGTGACAATTTAAATTGGGCGAAATTATATTAATAGCGAGTAATTAAAAACATTAACATGAACAAAATGCAAATAAACGATACCCAAATGAACATAAATAATATATATAAAAGTTAGATAAATAAAATAGTGTCTGCTATACAAGATAAAATACAACTTAATTACAAATATATATGTCTTTTACTTAACAAGTTAATAGACTTCATTTGCAGTTTTATTTTAACATATAGCTTGTGTTCAAATTCTTACTGTTAACATAACGGTTCGAGCTAGTATAACAGTTCAATAGCGCCATCATTAAGTTATTATTATAAGGATTCTGCCCTAGATGTCGTTACAATGAGTTAACAGCGCCACCTGCTATTTAGCTACAAAACTAACCAAAAACCTCAGTTACTGGGCATAGGTGGCGCAGCTCAATTAATTTAAATTTCCTTATTGCTTAACTGCGCCATCTATTCCGAATGATATGTACTTATGTAAGCAGCGCCATCTATTCGGAATCATATGTACTTATGTAAGCAACGCCATATATTCGGAATCATATGTACTTATGTAAGCAGCGTCATCTTTAGGTTATTTTTATGCGAACGTTTGGCAGCACTGGAAATTATCCAAAAAGATTTTAGCCTAGGTGGCGCTGCACAATGTGATCCACATTGTTTTCTTGTTGAGTAAAAAGATTTATAGGTGGCGCCAGCTGTATTCATTGTTAAGTTAAATAATGTAATAGCCATATTCAATTTACAATAAAACTGTTAAACAAAACCAAACATTTAATATTAAAAATTAATAAAAAGACGTGTAGAAACAGCATAATTTTATTTGTACACCAAATGTCTGGGCTGAGATTTGAACCACGTACTGCAAGCAGCAATGTAGATTGTTCATGTTCACACATAAAACACCGTACATAAGGCTCCAAGGTTGGCGTAGAGCGCTGGGTGAGCATTGACAACTCAATCAGCGTACGTTTCTCTCGCTCTACTGCAGGTTCGAATGCCTACGAAGTCGGTTAGTCGTGCTTCATTAATAAGTGTCCCCACTCTCTCCCTCATTAATTTATTCACCTTTGCAACCCCTATCGCCACGCGCCGTTTGTTCATAATATTGCAAAATGAGCGTGCCAGTGTATAAAAAATACATTGCCTAGGGGATATTATATGAAATTCTCCGCAGGAAGCCGAGAAAAGTCGTTGAATTTCAAATTCTAGACTCTCGGTGCCAAATGAAACGAGAAACAAATTTCACTATTTTTTATGATTTGTTTTTGTTTTCATTCAATGCTTATTAATACTTAAGCGTTTGTCATGATTTTTAATGCTTTTCTAAAGCAGCCTTGGAAGTTGAGAGGTAAATAACAAATTAAGAATTGTAAATAAATGCCAAGTGTCATTTTCATTTGTTGACTTTGGCAAAATAGCACATAAATCAAAACAATGTGATGGCATACTACCCACTCTACCCCTCTACCCCTCCACCACAACCAAACACCCGCCCTCTCACAGGGACATTGAAAACTTCCGCGCTGCTGACGCACTTTATTAACTGAAAAATATGTTATAATCTATGTATGTGTATGTGTATGTATCTATAAGCACATGCCTCTTCGGTTCTCCTGTGACACAGATGTGTGCGTGCGCCAAGTTAAATGCGTGGGCCTGGACCTCTTTGGCCAGCTGCCAGCGCTTGAAGCAACTGGCTGGGCAACAGGGAAATGGGCGGCGAGGGGGGTTTGGTTTGCGCCGTCTATAGCGTCTGCGGCCGTGTGTCGCTAATCTTTAGCATTATAAATTGAACCGATCTGGTTGCGTGCCATAATTTTGAAATGTGCTCAGCGCAAACTAAAATCTTCAGATTCAAGGGCACAAGTGAAATACAATGCACAAACAAAACTAAAAAGTAAATAAATAAAAATGAAATATAAAATACAGACAAGACTCAATTAATATACATAATTAGTTTCCCAAATTAGGTTAATTTGTTGGTGTTACCTAGACAAGTAGCAATGCGTTTGCATTGGGCTTGTATAAGGTTGATTGATACCCTTTATGATAATAATTAAAACAAAACATAGTAAAGCAGAGAATATATATACTTATTTTATTAGCCAAAAACATTTTGCCATTTGTGATTTGAAACCACTTTAAAATATGTTAAGGAAATTGAAATGTGATATAACTAATCTCTAGATTTAATCAACTAGGCAATAAAACCCATTGCTGGCAGGTGCTTCAGTGTGTGTGTGTGTGTGTGTGTGGAAAGATGAGAGTGTCGAACATATGTTTAACAGAATTGCTGTTCGCTATTCGAGATTTGAATATTCGAAATTCTGAATGTCCATTGCCTAAAAATAAATAATGCGATTTGAGCCATCAACGCTCGAGACGTGCAGCGTGCTGCGGTTGCGGCTGTTGCACGCTGACTAATGCGTCGAAATGTGAGGAAAATCGCCTTTTTCTTGAAATATGAAAAATGTGTGGCACATGCCGCCGCTTATTCACCGCATACACTGTATACAGCAGAGCACACACAGAATACTCACTCATAATACAAAAACCATAGCAAAAAATAAAAGAAATATTGAAAAACCAAAAACCAAAAACCAAAAGCAAGCAAAATCGACAAAATGCCCCGCAAAGTGTCAAAAATGCGTCAAGATCAAAGCGAGCTACAAATTTCACCGCCAGTTGGCAAATGCAACGATAAATTTGCCACAAAAACACACACAACATATGTGTATATATGCATACATACAAATGTAAATGTATATCTGTGTGCCTGTAAATATGTCGAAATTTCTATACTCTTTTAGTTCATATTTGCTCGTTCCAGGTTCGTTTGGGTGATTTTGGAAATATTGGGAGACTTTGATACAAAAAAATGGTCTTTACTTTAGATACTTTAGTTAAAGAAACTTTAGGTATCTTTTGCTTAACTTAATAAAAGAGGGTATGCAAAGTTTTTCGGTGCACTTTCTTACTTGATCATTTTTTTTTTTTGTGCCGAATTCATTTTGGATATTTGTGTTCTTACAAATTGCAAATTGTGTTTGTACAGGAAAATTTGCTGCCTGCTGTTGCCATATGTCCAATGCAAAATACATCTCCTCCCCACCCTTAATCCGCCTGCTTAAGCAATTTCTCTACAGTTTGGCGGGTGACTCAAAAGTGAAATGCTCTCCTCCTACCCATTTTCTCTTTCTGGACAACCTTTTGCAGCATGTATCTTTGTGTGCTTGCCTTGACAATTTCTTCAACTTTGCCGCTTGACTGAGCCCACACACACACACACACTGTCACAGCAAAAAAAAGTGCAACAAAGAAGGCTTTTAATGCATTTAAATGGGCTCGATTATCAAGTTGGCAGCACCACCAAGAAATTCCATATGGCGCATCTGACAGCTGTCAATTCGCATCGAGTGGCAGCACTGGCAGCGTCCCTTTAAGATGACAATGGAACTGACACCCAAAGCGCTTATGCAACTGTACCCTGTAAATAACGCTCAATTTTTTTTGCTCATTAAAGTAAAATTTGTTTATTTTGTAATCTTTCGCCCAGTTGGTATTAAGAAGATTACACAAATGCATGCAACTAGCTGAAAAAGTCTTTTATCCATATTTGCCTGGCTCAAAGATTATAAAAAGCATGAAAAGTGCTTTTTCCTTGCATCTTTTCATCCTTTCCTTTGCCTTGACTTTAAGTACTGCCATCTGGATGTGGTTTTTAGCAGTATTGTTATCATGTTATTCTTGATTTTTATGCGCATTTTATGCAAATTTCTCTATTATTAGACGATTAATTTATTTATGTGCGCTGTCCATCTTATTCCTTCTCTCTATCTCTGTCTCTTTCGCTCTCTCCGACTATTTGCGCATTTTGGCGCAAAAAGAAACAGGCAATAATAAAGCAATAGTCAAAACATTTTAAGCGCCTCTCAAGGCTGACGACTCGAGCTCCGTGGCCAAAGGGGATAGCCTTTAAGTTGGTCGTGTGCCCAAAGCATCTAAATGCGGGGTGGGGTGGTCGCCAGCGGTATTATTCTCTCTCTCTCTCTCTCTCTCTCTCTCTCTCTCTCTCTCTCTCTCTATGCGGACACACTAATGCGCTACAGTATACAATACATGATGTATGTGTGTGTATGAGGCCAGAACTATTTGAGCGACAACAACAACAATAACAACAACAAGCGCAACAAATTAAACAATAATAAAAAGCTGGCTGGGTCAGGGCATGTTCTCGAGTTTGGTCACCACTAAGGGGGAAGGGGGTTGGTAATGCAAAGGGATAGGGGTGCACACAAAATAAACAAATGACAGACAACAAATTGTAGAGCGTAGTCATTTATTTTGGCGCTGTCTGTTGTCTCTAAATACCCTATAATTTCAAGTCAATAAGGTATTATAAACCTGTATTATTTTCTCTTAATAATTGTGCCTTACATATAAATAGAATATACAAAGTTTTCGTAACTTCTCAGAACAAAAATATAAATTATGGGATTTTAAAGGATATTTATCAATGTAATCATCAAACCATCATTGCATTGAAATGCTATTGCAGGGTAGCTGCAAGCTATCATTACCCCCAAGCATACTTTGAAATGTTTTTATTATTGTTGCCAGCGATGCTGGCATTCATTGACTTTGTTGCTGTTGCTGTTGCTTGTTTGTTGTTGCTCTCGCTAAAGTTTTGATTAATTAATTTCCTGACTAATTCCTGCACAATGCGCGACTCACTGGAGCCACAAATGTGCCAAAAAAAAGAAGAAGAAAACACAAAAAACAAAAGATAGAGCAACTATAGAGCGTATAAGAAACATGAAGAGAGTGTGTTGTGTGTTGTGCGTGTGTGTGAGGAAGAGCGAATTGTGAATAATAATTTGCAAAATGTTTTCTATGGCATTTTGCGTTTCACGAAATTTCCAATTCACTTTTTTCTTCTCATCTTTCTTTTTATTCATTTTTTTTTATTCGTTTCCTAAGTAACTTCATTAGCGGCAACATGGATCAGCCATATAGATGCCGAAAGCATGAAATATCTGACACTTATAGGTGGCAAAGTGAAAGGGTTGCCATTTACCTGGCCCTAGAAGCAGGGCTGGAGAGGCGGAAAGTATGAGCCTTTGTGACTTGAGATGCATTGTCAAGATTGTTATTGGAGTTGAATGAAGTTGGAATAAGCTTTGGTCAGGCGTATCACATGAAACTTATATGGAACATACATAGATATAATTGCTTGTTTCAGTGAATTTATTAAGAAAATAAGACAAACTTTAGTATAGGGCTTTTTAAGAAGATTCCAACCTACTTCATTGAGGTATTTACCTTATGGAATGTCTACTGTTAACTATACATAAGAAACTTCATTGCAGAAGAGGTTAACATAATATAAATTTAATTGTTTTTCGTGCTTTAAAACACTTGTTTTGCGAGATTATTGACAACAACTTCTTACTTTCTGTGTACATTTTGTTGTCAAGATCAACTAACTTTCAAGTTCATAAAACAAAACTTAACTTGAAAGCTACATCTTGTGGAAAAGTCGCATAGGCTAGGCACTTGCTTTGTTAACCTTCGACTAAGACAAGCTGAGATTTAGCTTCTTAGCATATTGTGAGTAATGTTGTTGTATCTTGCTGTGACAGCGCTGTCGCTGCGCAGTCGCTGTGCTGCATGCGTCAGCATCCAGTCAATAGTTAATGTGGCTCGAGCCACAGCAAGCGAAAAGGCAGACTGATTGGCTAGAGAGATTCATGCTAGGCAGCTATTAATAGATGACAACCTAGCCTGATGAGAAGAAGAGTTGCTTGCTAGCAGAGGAGGGTAGGCGGGGTGGGGGTGCATGGCTCGTCAGGTCCAAGGGAGTATCGAGCTATCGATAACCACACGATAGATATATATATATGTATATGAATATGTTGATAGTTAGCGAGAGAATTTGTTTGTTTTTGTTGTTTTTGGATTTGTAATTGAATTGGCAATTGACTTGCACACTAACTGAAAGATCAAACAAGTGTGTGCATACACACACACACACACACACATACACATAGACAAGTAGCGATTGTGCTTCTATAAATATTTGTCCAACTAACCGGGTGTCATGGATATTATTGACGACGCTGCGCGTTGACTCATGCGCAAATAACTTGGCTTATTAGAAATTCAAAGCTGCTAGCCTCTAAACTTGGCTGCCCTCCTCTAGCCCCCTCTAGCGCCGCACCTTTACCTCTCCCCTGCACCGTATACCATCCCTTTGCCACGGTTCCCCTTTTGGCTTAGGGTAACACAAAACCAGCGTCCGATTTGGCTGCGACTGTACGGTGCCTTGGTGTGTGTGTGTGTGTGTGCTAAGGTGGGAGGGGTAGAGGTAAGCTGGGACGAGAAGAGACTCGGGGCAAGCAGAGACCATTCAAATGCAAATGAGCTTAATCAAAAACAGAGCTGCCAACTGTTGAGCGGCTTTTGGTCAAGACTATACCAACCGCTGGGCAACGCTGTTGACAACGGCCAAAACATGCACACACACACACATTATAAGGCGTGATAGGGGGCATGGGAGAGAGGGGGCGTGGTGCTAATGAAAAAAGCAAAACAGTTTAATCACAAAATATTTGAATTTGCATATAAATATTTATTTGTATTTTTTTACAATGTTTTTTTTTCCTTCAGCAATTTCTATGTGCACAGCAAAGACAAAACCCCGAAAGCAAACAAACACCTAAAACCAAGAACAACAATAACAACAACAGTAAATAATCAGCTTAGATTTTTTGTGTGTGTGTGTTTTTTTTTTTATTAAATTGATTTTACTGAACATACATCCAGTTCCATCCATTTGGTTTGTTTTTTCCCCTCTTTCATCTTCATATCGTATTTGCGGTTTGAAATTTTGTGCATAAATCGTTAAAACAAAAGTCAAAACTCATTTGCATCACCTTAAAGCCAGCTCTTGGTGCGTGGGCGTCGTAGAAGCTCGAAAAAAGCAAACAAAGGCAACAAATTTATATACATAATTATATATTTATACAATACTTAAATTTCGCTTGTCCCAAACCGGGTTTGTCTCATGCACAAACATACCTTAAGAGATCCCATTAGTTGGCGTGAAAGTTTCTAGATTTATATTTTTTGTAATTAATAAAGCTAAGGTACATACGTTTGGCTATTAGTAAGGATTATTCAACTAGAGGTTAAAAGGGCTTAAATATATATATAATTATGTACAATACTACAATACTACAGTGTTTTAAATAGTTTGAAATAAAATTCTTTTCTATTCTTTTACTTTTCTTAATCATTTTATCCAAGTTAAATCCATTAACCAATTATGTTTGTCTTTGGTTGTTAAATAATGTTTATTGTCTTGTAATTTTATTACGCACGAAAACATTCAAGGACACTTAACTGCACAATGTCCATACTTAAGTTTTTTTATTTACAGTGGTGAGTATTAAGTATACGCAGTGTCTGACCAGGTAAACATTTCAATTGCGTGACACAGCATGGAAAATGCCAAAGTTAACGGAATCATTACAAAATAAATTCATGATTTAATGCCCAGCAATCTTATCGACATGGACTTTTGAACGTAGCCTCAGACTGCCTCGCAGCGATTACCCAGCACCACCCCCACCCCCACCCGTCCCACCAGCCCACTCCGTCTCTGCAGACTATAATCGCAAATATCAGCGTCAGCTGTGATTGGTCAGCGATAAGGCGTCAAGTGAGCCAATCCACAACGCCAGCCAATGCTTAAAACCCAACGAGACTCGCTAGCTCCAAGGGGGGATCCGTAGGATCTACGAGCACCACTGACATTTACTTACTCGTGTGTTCCATGCTCAGTTATAATTAGCCATTACAGCTGAGTATTTGCCAACGGTGCCGACATTGTTTTAGTTATCTACATGAGGCGCTTATAATTTATTGCCCCCCCAAGTAGTTACTGTTGTTCTTGTCGTTGTAGAAGCGATCGCGGGCAAGTATCTTGAATTTATTAGTTAATTGAATTAAGTAATTATGGCTATTTTCATCAAATGACTTCACATCGTTGGCCGAACGACAGACGATAGACGACACACGACTGATGACGACTCGACAATTGACTCGTTGATCATCGTCGGCTGATCGTGTCGCGTGAGCGATCGCTGTCAACCCCATTGGCCAATAATATTTGATGGTAGGTGGAGCCAACTGATCTCTGAGTCGGGCTATAATAACTCTAACTATATCTATACTAGAGCATCCATATTCCCTTGCCAATCTACTATTATTATTTATAGTCGTAGTGGGTGGAGTCTGCAGATAATTGAATCGGTTAACTATATTTGCTTATACATTAAGGATCATAGTAAAATAATGATCAAGTTCAGATATTTGCCTCTTATAGACTCTGTTCAATTTCTTCAAAAACTTTCAATCCTTAGGTATAGTTTTCTAACCTTATGCACAATTATCTCCATATCTCAGCAATACAAAACACTACCATCATTGCTTCACTAATGGTCACTTATCGATTTTACTCTGAGTTGCATGTAACTGACTCATAGATCCATTATCACACAGCATGCACATTAGTTTTACAATCATATAGTTTATCTTGTGCAAATTATATAGGTTTCGCCTTGACTGTGTTTGCTGTGGCCAACCTCTGACTTATTATCACTTCCGCTTTTAGTAACCTGTCAGACGTTTAAGCGTTTGATTCAGTCATCCGAGATTTGCATATGGGTTAGTCAATTGTCTGAAAATAGGTTGCTCAAGGAGCTGACAAATTCACCTAGTCAATATTCTAACAGTGCAATGCATTTTGTAACCCATAACAAACATATCAATACTTTTTGTAAGGTCGTTTATCTTAGAAGTTTTCAGTCTTCAAGTAAGCTTACACTTAAGTGTACCATAAAGTTTGCTATGTAAATAGGTAACTCGGTATCGGCAAGATATAAATATATAGTAACTGCAATTCGTGGTGTTTAATTAACCTGCAGTAAGCACATAAATCCTTAATCTCTATGCAACTTATCATTGGGTCTCGGCTCTCAATGCACTCATTTAAAGTCACCATCGTTGTCGTTGCTGTTGCTGTTGCTGTTGCTGTTACTGTTGTCGTGTACTGTGCTCGCACAAATGTAATCTTTATTTAATTTAAAGTTCACTTATAGGTTGAGGATATGATTCATTTTAATTGAGAACATTCCAGAGCATTTCCAGAGCTGTTACAGCAACAGCGCTGTCAAACAGAGGCGCCGTTCAGTAACAGGGAAGCTGCTTGCAATAAAACAAAACACGACATCAACAAGATCCAAATGCACATTCCCGTTGATACTAGCAAAAATGTTGGCCAACCCCTCTAGCTACGCCAGTGTGTTTCATTTCAAACCTTATCAGCTGCTTGAAAAGGCATACGTACTTATATTCTACATATGTAGTACACAGAAATGTTGAGAGCTTCTTTCTATATAGTAAATATGCTTGTGCGTCTTGTCTCTGTTGCGGCATATATCAAACGTACCGATTTGCTTGGACTTAAGACCCCGTTTTGCACATTTGCCGTGCTAGAAAGAAATGATGCGAGCGAGAACTGTAGCAGACTAGGATTGCTTGGCTTTTAAGTGGCATCCCACGCATTTGTTGACGCCATTAGCCACATGCCGAGTAGATTCAAATCACATACGCAAATATGCGTCGCCAACCTAATCCCAACCCCCTGAAGCACCAGTTGGTGGTGTAGAGGTTGGAGGTCCCGGCAAATCGGCAAACAATAAAAACGAATAGCAAAAGCAAGAAAAAACTAAAGAGAAATTAGTTTCTGTTTTTTCTTTTTTTTTTCGTTGTTGTTGTTACCTTTAATAAAAAGGCGACAGGCGGTGCACAGCGAATAGTAAATGGAAATGGAAATGTCCTGTGCCGTCCTTCGAGTGTTTGAATTAATTGCGTAGCGCACGCCCGGCTGGCGACCAACAGATCCCTCCACACAAACCCACTCGCTGTTGCTGCCCGTCGAGCCAAACTTCTACCTACAGCACACCCCACACTCAATAAATGAGTTTATGTCCTAGTCCAGGGGCGCTGGCGTCGCCCGGCACATCCGCAAAGTCGACAGTTCTCGCTGTAGTCCTCATCGTCCTCATCGTCCTCATCGTCCTCGTCGCAGTTGAAACGCGTGTTGCTTTTTGAGTACATAAAACTGGCGCCAGCAGTCTGTACA
This sequence comes from Scaptomyza caliginosa, assembly GCA_035044725.1. Lineage (NCBI taxonomy): Eukaryota > Metazoa > Arthropoda > Insecta > Diptera > Drosophilidae > Scaptomyza > Scaptomyza caliginosa. Next base: position 892,123 of record JAWNNR010000482.1, read on the forward strand.
CAAAATGGCGGCCCACTTGGCTTGGGGGTTAGAGCGACAGTGGCTGCCTTCCCCCGACCGCCCTGTACAGCCAGTATGCCGCTTTATTATACAATTGTAATTTCGTATCGTAAAAGCGGGCGGCAAAAAATGTTAAAGAAAGTTTTCGTGTTGCGTGCAGAACCGTAGCACAGTTGCCTGCTTCTCTCTCTCTCTCTCTCTCTCTCTCTCTCTCTGAAAACGGACCTCGTCGACGCTTTTACCAGAGGGTGTGGGTTAGTCGGTTAGACACAGCAAGCATGCACAGCTGGCGACCCCAAACTCGCCCCAGTAGTAGGTATTAGGGCACAGACTTGTGGCAAAGCAGAAACTTGTCAAACATTTCGATAGCGACAGATTGAACGATCCAAGGCGTTAATCGACAGCGCTTAGATTCATTAAATATATAAGATTCTGTACAAAGTTAAGCTCGAAGGGAAGAACACAACATGGAAAACTGGCGACTAAAAATAGTTTTGAAACACGCTGTTAGTTATCAATTAGTATTAATACACATACAGCCATTACTTGCACACTAAAAATGGCATAACACTTTGCCAAATTAAGAGTTTCCTAATTAATAACGCCCTTGTACAGCCAACTGTTTGGGCAATGAACTTTGTTATCCTTCAGTGTACATTGAGAAAGGGGTTAACTGTTTGTGCAAAGTTCATACTCAAGGCATCACTTAAGTGCTTCGTATCCATTATGCTATTGCCGAAAAAATGTCAGAAAAGCTAAGAAAGCGCGTTTGCCAGGGAAAAACCAAAAGGAAAAGAAGGGAAAATGGGTCACCAGTTGCAGTTGGTCGACGCTGTCGATTGTCAAGTTGTTGGTGTTGCTTTTGTTGTTTGTTCTAGTTCAAGTTGTTGTCTGTTGGCTTCGTTGGCGCTTAAATTGTAATTGAAGTTTATAAAGGGCGACGAAGCTGGCGACTAACTGACTGAGTGACTAACTGACTAACGGACTGGCTGTCTGACATGCGCCCTTGGTGGCTTCTTTTGGCGGCTCCCTCATTGTTGGAACTGGTTGGGTTGCCCCGTTTGGGTCGCCCTCGTGTTATTGATCCATAGTTCAAGCAATGCGGTTTGTTTGTTTTTTTGTTTTTAACGCCTGTTTTTTCCATGAAATAACCAACTGCCGCACATACTATACCCAAGTGCGGTTGCCTTCTATCCGTGGGGCATGCAGCTTTAACTTGACGGCAAGGCCGGAAGCGTTTTACTGGCGTGCTGCTTTCGCTGCTGCCCACAGACAATAATGTTTGTATTGCTATTGAGAATTGTTGTTATCGCTGCTGTTGTTGCATGCGTCGCATTTATTGCAGTTGCAGCTTTTCACCTTTGCATTTGGCCACTACTAGTTGGTTTACGTTCTGCCAGCAGTGTCTGTGTGTGTGTGTGTGTGTGTGTGTGTGTGCACGCTTTTCCTAGGAATTTCCGCGTAATCATAAAAGCCACAACGCAAAGCGAATGCCGCGTTGTGTCGCACTGCATTGCAAGATATGGCAATAAATGAGAATGCTTAATAATTTAATTTGAGGCGCTGATACTTGAAGTTCTTTGCCCGAACTCTCAAGTGGCTCTTATCGCAGTGGTTACGTGTGAGAACTATCGCTGTATTAGATGTGCATGTGCTTGGCAACTTGGCCATTAACAAGTGGGAAGGTCGCATTTGTCAAGCCCTTTCATGAGCATTATAATGCAATTTTAATTACACACATTTCTTGCCTGTGGTGGCGTGCAAAGCAATCATCGAGTGAGCAACGACAACGAGTAACGAGTGGCGAGTGGCGAGTAACCTAACTGAATAAAGCGAATATGAACAAACGACAACCCTATTGAACCTGACAGACTGAGGATTCATTAATTGCAGCTAATCAAATAATAATAGCTGCTATCATTTGCAAAAGAGGCGAGTTGAGTTTAAAATGAATCGAGCCTACAAGCTACTATTAGTCACTGCACAAAGGAAATGTAGATCATGTCGTTATTGCATGTATATGTATGTAAGTGTGGGCATACAAATGTATGGACAAGTTCGCGGAATTGGCAAAGCTAGACGATAAAAATACTTGTGTATAGGTCAGCATTTCCTATGCAGAAAGTCAGGCAATTTGTATGAATACAAATACAAGTACATGGCCAAACTGCAGTTGACAGTTGCTGCATGCAAACGTCGGCAGGTGGCGCTTTACACACTAACCCCAACAACATTGTTGTCGAGCTGTGGTCTATGCAATTTTTCAACTATTTCTAATAGATATTCTTTATATAGCTTTCACCCTCTCAATTCACACAATTCGCATTTTATGGCTTGGCATGTGCCATAAAAACGTCGCGTGCATCTTTGCATGGCCTTTATGAATAGTGATGGCAAGAAAATTAAACGAGTAGGAGGATTTTCATACACTTTGTGGCATACAATGTGGCACATTGTGCCACATTCACGTCGGATATATCATCATCGAATCAAGCTAACTGAGCGATGTCTTTATTTCACTGGTAACCTTAGCCGTGGCTAGCATTTGTGTGTTGTTTTGTTTTTTTGTAAGCCGATCAATGCTGTTAACTAGTCGCATATACTTAATACAAGATCACATTAGCATAACAAATTCAAATTTCATAGTGGTTTGCGACTAGAAGACGTTCGCTGACAACCTAATCGCTGTGATTAATGTGTTTCCCACCTCAGAATTTGATTTTGACTAGATTCTCGCATTTGCACATTCGCATTCATCGAGATCTAATATAATTATCAATAATACAATACTTGGAAAGCGGACAGGTTGACCGTCGGTCGTGTCATTTAACCCCAGCCAACCCGCTGCGTTACTCATTTGACAAACAATGGCCAAAGCCATGTCTCGTTTGTCGTTTGCCGTTTGTCACTTGTCGCTTTTCGTTGAATTGTTTGGTCGTTTTGTCGCTTTTAAGCTGGCCCAATGTGTTAATCTTTTAAACATTCCTTTTCAATTTCTATCGCTTAGGCTGTCGCCCGCCCCTTTTGACTTCACTCTATGCTTCCCCTCTTCCATCCACTGCCACTCAGTGTTTCCGATTGGCATGCGGAAAACGAAATAAAACACCAAAACATCAAAACAAGACTCAGTTTGAAAAGGCTCAACAAAAAGATACCTCGCGTATATTAATACACAGATATTGGTATGCTACGACAAGGTTTAGAGAAGAAATGTATTATAAATCACATCCAATTCGATGGTGCTATTGTGGTACCCGCTTTGACATGTTTACAGGGTATAACAAAGACAGATCTTAAATCCAGTAGCCAGCGGGCCAAAGCCGACAGCCGTGACAATATCACCATTAGCACTTTATCATACTATACTAGTATTATAGTCGGAATTCACCGACCACAACAACAATCTCGCACTACCTGTAGCTCCACGGACTCTATGAGACAACGGAATTTGGTAACTCTGCAGCTGTTGTTGTTCTTGTTGTTCCAAGAGCAACAACAAGCAACAAATTCGTTTCCAATGTAAACAACAAGCTCAGTTCAACAACAAATAACAACAAACGACAACCGTTGACACGGTGATCTGTCAAAAATTTCGGCAGCTTGACACTGTCCACACTGCGCATACGTAATTTTTACCCATAACCCTCCCTTGACACGCTCCTCAAGCAGTACCCAACACCCCCGACAACCTGACACAACAAATTGTTGTCGACACATCGACTTCGTGTGTGTTCTCCCCAGCTGGGCTCCACGTTCGGACTGGATTGGACTGGACCGAACTGGACTGAACGGGGCGGGGCAGCGAGTGGTTGGACTGGGCTGGGTCACAACTATGCATTGGCATTGAAAGTAACATGGTAAACAATTCTAGCATTTCTATAAAAACAACATCGATAACGAGACCTGATCAAGGCTTTTGTCTCAGTTGTTAAGCCTTAATGGGGTTGCGGGTTAAGCCAAAAAGCATTAACATTTAGTCTCCTGCGTATTTATCATAAGATTCTTTCATAAAATATGAAATAGATATTTATATAAATTAAACTTCGATCAATCTAAATAAGACTATCGAAAAGCCACAAAAAGTCGTCAGATAGATAGAAAATGCTTTCTTAACTGATCTCTTTTGTTAATATCCGTTGTTCAGCCTGCATCCCACAACCTTTCCCGGCCAAAAAAAATATATATAATACAACGGCAGACAAAACACAAAGTTTTTCTTCTCTTCTTCATAAGTCCCTGCCTCATCTGACAGCTACTTCTCTGTCTGCTGTGTTGTTTAACTACTCAGTTTAGTCATGTCCTCGTTGATGTCACTGTGTGCCTTGTGTTCCTTGTGTTGGTGGTGCTTGCTGCAGTTAATCAACCCACATATTTTCATTCGATATTGATATGATCCCTATGACTTGGAATAAGTTCCCACTCAATCCACAAACTACACATCAATGGCTTTATTCGCCATCCCTTTTTGCGTTTGCATGATTTTGGATTGGCTCATTTGGCATTTCCGGATGCGCTCATGCCAATACTACAGCTATTGTCAATGTGTTTATATATAGAATATCGGCGCTTTGATTTAACTTAACACGACTCGACCTGCGCATCGGGGATTGGATCAGCTCGGCTGGGTTCGAACCGATCAATATGCAAATAGATGCAAACTAAATTTATAATTTATAATACACATATTTGAATTATTTATATTTAATGTGACACTATTTCATTATTTTTTTTTTGCTTTCTGTTTTAACTAATTATAATTGTGACCCGCAAAGTCAGTTTGCTACGCAAACAAATACACTTTGTATATGATGTGAACATACATAAATATATGTACATATGTACATTCATATGACTGACAATTTATTGCAGTGCCGTGCAACTGAAACGAAACGAATCGCACCGAACCAAACCAAACTGATCGACCGAATGGTGTTGGTAGAAAGAGCTGTGCTGGGGTGAGAAGGAGAGGTGTTAGGTGCCCAACCGGGCGTATGAGTAACAAACAAAAGCCATTAAAAATTATAGTCGCCTATTTAGCGACAATGCGTTGGGGCCTGCAAGGGGCGTGAACTGTGAGGGGCAGATGCCACTGCTGTCTACTGTTAGGCGCATCAAAGGCGACCCACAAACGCTTCAATACCCTTGCCAGTGCCTCGGCATGTTCACTCGCACAAGCATTCAGAAACGAAGCTCAATTTTAATATCGCCAAATTGTTTGAAACGAAGCTAAGTTTAAAAATATTTGAATATTACAATATGTTAGGTATATATTGATGTAACAAAAAAATAATTAGTCATTTGTTTATATTTAATAACAAGTATCAACATTTTCTAGTCATCACTTAAAAATGGTCGATGAGTTGCAATCTTTGGAAACGTAACCCGAAGTTATCAAGTAAAATTAATTAACTAATGTTTTTTTTTTCTTTTTACTAGCAATAGATATATATTAAATGAACTTAAACAGATCGAAAAACAACCTTAAAGCATTTCAACATATTGAATATTTTTTTGGTAAGTGTATTAATGGTTCGATTATTAGATACTAGACATTTTATTTTTATGGATTTTGTTAGTTTGAAACTATAAATTTTTATTTGCATGTGCATACCATACAACATACATACATATGAATACATATTCATAGATATGCATAAGTGCAAAACAATTGCTATTAGAATTACTTGTTGTTTGTTGCTGCTGCTTTGTTGTTGTTATTCTTTACATAACACGTTTATGCATTTCATTAACAGCAGCATTTTCAGTTATGAAATGCATTTTGGGCAGCGACTGCGACTGCGAAGGCAAGAATAATAAACATCCAATTGACTGACTGCTGCTCAAACCTGGCTGCCACCTGTTTGTGTGCGTGTATGATTTATACTGGGAACGCATTAACAGGCGAACAGCAGCAGCACCAGCAGCAGCAGCAGCAACTAGCAGAAGCTGAAGCGATAGTCGCGTCCTCCATTTGCAGTTTGTGGGCTGTTTACATTTTGGCACACTTTGTGCGTCGGCGTTGACTTTGACGTTGCTGCACAATTTCCATAATTTGGCTCTTGCTATTCGGTTCTTGTTATTACTGTTGTCGCTGTCGCTGCAAGCTGCTGCTGCGAGCTGCCGTTGCTGCCGTTGCTGCTGCTGCTTATTTTAATGCTCATTTTATTCCTTTATAAATTCGCTATTAGAAGTCAAAAGCAACAACGACGCCGGCGACATAGAACTTTTGTGTTATGTTTTCTGTTTTGGTTGTGTGTGCTTTGTGCTTTTCGCTGCCAAAGTAGTTGTAGTTGCCGTCGTCGTTGCTTACCGATAGTTGTTATTGCTTCGTCCGTTTGCTGTTAGCCAATCAGCGAAGTGATCACGACATTAGCAACGTATGGCAAAACGGCATGACGTGATGTGATGCCTAAAAATAGATTCTGAACATTCACTTGGCGTACCCGAACCGATAGCCGAGCCCGTCGTCGCGTCAAACGACGGCCTTGGAACACTGGAAACGAAATGTGAGCGAAACGAAATGTGTTGCGCTGCCGCCGGTATCTAGCCGCTGCAGCGGCAATTTCTTTATTACGCTCTTTCCCTAATGCACCAGTAATGGAGCAAAAGCGCAGCATCAATGAAAACGAAAACATAATTATCATTAGCGTGTAATTGATGTTTTTATTTGTTCAGTTGTTAACTAATGTTGCCTGACTATCAACAGCAATTTGTACATTTGAATTTTTTTTGCATTTACATATACATAGTTAATAACTTAACATTTGCAGAAGTTTAATTGTTGTACATATATGAACTTGCAAAGTCGTTTAATATTAATTAAAAATGTCTTTGAGAAAAAACTTCTAATCAACAAACTGTTAATCACAATATGCCGCCGACGCTAATGTAATTTCCACAGCAACAACATTTCAGAACACCGAAGACCGCATACCCTTAAATACAAATACAGTTTGATAAAAGGTAAGTACTTTATTATTTTTAGTGTGTTAACTATTTATTTATGCTATATGCAATTGCTATTATTGCAAATTTGCTATTCAAGATGTGTATGCTGTGGTCGGTGTTACAAACAATATGAGTTAAGTTTGGAAAAGCTATGCCGAGCGACTGCCCGTCGACGCGTGAGTGGGACAATCAAGCGTTGGAACACTGGAAATGAAATTTCAGCGAAACTGAAACCGAAACAGCCAGTTGTCTTTCGTCGCGGCTGTTATTGTTGTTGCTCGTTTTGTTCTCCAGTCACGAGCAGCGCGCTTTGTTATTGTTTCATTTTTTTCTTGCCCAGTTTCGTTGTTGCTTTGCTGTTCTTCTGTTTTGTGTTTGTTGCTGTTGCCGGCTCTTCGCCGGTTGCTCCCCTGAAAGTCCAAGCCCACTTCACATACACATGTATGTACATACATATGCTTGATGTATTTGAATGCGTGTGTATTTATTTACCTAGAAATGTTAGTTCTTTGCTGCGCTTTGTGGAGAAATAAATCAAAACATTTGATTGATTGTCGACTGACCCCAACATTTTACATATGTATGCATGTGTGTTTGTAGGTATGTCTGTGTGAGTTGTATTTGTTAGTCGACGAGCACTCTTTTAAGCATTGGCACGTCGCCCATGGCCCGGTAACGACACCGCCGTCCCTGCGTCTGCCGTTTTGCTGGCACGCTGATAAGCGTCAACCTCTTATCAGAGGTTGGCGACAATTTCAAATCGTTTCTGCCATACCCCCCTTTCGTGCTGTTCTTTCCACCTTATGTTGTTGTTTGTTGTTACTGTTTATGCAATAATTAAGTATGTTTCCTTTGCCTTATCGTCTCTGCAATTCTCACGTATATGTACATACATGCATAACAACATACATGCATGCATCCAACCTTATACACAGATATGAACACAAACAATGTACATTTGTTATGTGCAACATTAAATTTGTGTAAGCTTATTCGCTGCGACAATAACTGTTGGCCGCGTATTAAGTCAGCCGGCTGCGCATGTCCCGTTTGATGATTAAAAACAAAATTCGTTTTCAAGGTCAAGGCGCCGCAGTCGCTGTTGCCTTCGTCGCAGTCGCTGCATTTGAAATGCGTATGCAGCGCGGCTGACGGTTGTTTCACTGCCAAAACGTTTCACCCAAAATAATACACTGGCACACAAATATTTGTTGAGCATTAAAACAAAAAACAATAGACTGGGACAGTTAAGAAAATGTTTTTTAATAAAGAAGGAATACTATTAAACTTACCGTTGATATATAATGGAAATGTTTTATTTTTATAGGCTTCAGCATTTTCTTTAAAGAGATGTTTTAATTATTTAAGCTATGTATTTATTATAACGAAAGATAAGGTATTTAACATTTCCTATATAGTCTAACATTATGATATGTACACACTATATACGCACATTGCATTAATGTCTAAATATAGTACATGTACAAAGCCCCATAGACTTTGATCCAATAACCGGCAACATTTTAAACTTTTATTGTTACTTTTTTGGATGCGTTATTCGTTTTGTATTATTTTTTGGATACATTTCAATTCCGTGGCATTCCGCTGCTAGCATTGAAAGTTTGTCCAGTGGCGTTGTCGCTGTGGTCGCTGTCGGGCCAGTTCAGCCCACACGAATATTGTTGGTAGCGACGCCGTCACTGGGTCGTTGTTTGCGGCTGCGTTTGTTTAGTTGTTTGCCGTGCGGTGGCTGTTCCGTTTTTCAGCGTTCCGCTTCAGCAGTCGGCCAGTCGGTCGGACTGTCGCCTTGTCGAGTTTTAGTGCTTTGCGTGTACCAGACTTGAACGCAACACCGCCCGCTGCCTTTTCAGCGCGTCGCCCACCACCAAAGCCAAGCGCACAAGCACACCAGCACACACAAGAAACCCGAACGGCAAACGTACGAACCGAATAAAGTGCGAACGTGCGAGCAACTAAGTGAGTGAGTGAGTGAGTGAATGAGTGAGCGAGCGCAAGCGGACGAGGTTCTTATTAGATTTTTTTTATAGTGGCGGTTATTGTTGTTGCCCCGAGCTTAGAACGCCAGCAGCAAACAGCAGCGGCAACAATAACAATAACAATAACAAAAACAACAACAAACGGGCGGGCCGCGCCTTAACATTTGGCTTTAGCTCACATCGTCGTTGTCGTCGTCTATCGTCTCACGTCCCTCGCCTCTTGCCAACCGTCTGTCGTTTGTCGTTTCGTTTCGTTTTGTTCTTTTGGCTCTCGCGTTAGAACGCGCAGCCACTGCCGCGGCTGGCGTCGCCGTCGTTCGCTGTTCGTCGACGTCGACTGACTTATTGGCTTTAAGCGAATTTGAAATTCGCCCGAACTTTTATTCAACGTGTTGGTTTCGTCGCGTGAGCAACTCTGAAACTGAAAACAAGAAGAAAATAAATAAAACACTTTACAACAAGAGCCCCCGAAAAACACTGAATTGAGTTTTTCTACGCCCGTACACAACACACCTCCACAACAATACCAACACCTTTTCGTAACCGTAACCGTAACCGCAATCGTAACCGCAATCGTAATCGTAAACATACATTTGTTTCAGAAACCCTCTATTCGTACCGTGTTTCAATTTAAATATATACATATATACATGTAAATAAATATATATAGGTTCGTTTTTTTTTTTGGATCGCACGCGGTGCAGCTTCCAACAGATAAAACCATATAGCAACTGTATCTTTGTACATAGTATACAGACATCTATATATCTGCGTGGATCGCATAGATCGTACTATTTTTTTTAAAGTGTTACAAACCCCACAAAGTGCTACCAATATGCCTTACAACAGCGTCACGCTTTAGTGTCACAAGTGCTACTTACTACTACAGAAATATTACGAGTCCACTGGGACCCTCGAAACAGTGTTGGCTAACAGCCCGACGTTATTCAACAGACAATCAACAGTTATTCAACAGACAGAACGCATTTAAGTGTTCCATCTCTTTCTCTCCAAATCAAAATTCTTCTTCATCATCAACAAAACGAGCAACAACAACAACAACTGCTTTTTCCGGCTCTTCATCGCATAACAGGTGAGCACCTACCGCCTAGGGCGACCACCCTCTTTGTTTATCCCCGCGTCTACGACTACGTGACTCTACTCACACGCTGGCGCATTTATCGCAACACAACCCCACAACCTCCCGGTTAAACAGCAAATTGTAGCCATCATAAAGCACTCCTCGTACTCCACCCGGTCCCCTAGTCCGAAGTCCAATCGGCTGATTATGGTGTATGTGCCTGTGATATGTCAAGTTTTGCGGTTAGGGAAAGTCCCCGAGTATATTGTCCATCAGACCCGGTTACTGGTCTATAGAGTGCATTGCACAAACACTTGCAAAACTTGACCCATTCCGAATGACAGCGATGGATCTCATCAAACAGAATGGGCTCTAGTGAAGAGAGGAAATCTCATAGAATAGTGTATATTCTCTCTGTTATTTACTTAGGATCATAGTTCTTGCTGCTTGCTTGAAACCACCAATAATAGCCGGATTTTCTGTTATATTTCCAGTGTATATGGAAAGAATCCATTCTTTTTTTGCATATTTTTTTTCCTTCTGCTTCTTCTGCTCCATCTATTTGGCGGCTATGTGTGAGCGAAAGCAACGGGGAACGGGGAAAGAGAAGAAAATAAGGGGCGCCTGGTAGCCTGTAGCAATTATCAGCAGGCAATCGTATGCGGCTCGTGCCATTGCTAAGGGCACACTCAAACACACACACACACACTTGCAGCTGCTGCTTGCCAACTCATCGACACACAAACACACACACACACACAGGTTAACAGGTGTTTTGCCTCTTTGCGCACTTCTTGCTTTCTGACTTGGGCCGCTTTTAAACGCCAGCCGCAGTCCTCTTTTCCCCACGTTTTATCCCGCTGATTTAGCCATCAGCTGCTGCATACTCACACACACACATACATAGTTGTGGATTGCCCTTTTTGTTGTTATTGCTGTCTGTGTTTTCGTTCACAAATGCATTAATTTATTGAGCATTTTGGACACTGCGCAAAATTCACAGGCATTGTCAAATGAGGCAAGCAACCCCATGATATTTTCTTTGCTGGGGGGTTGTTAGCCACCCCGCTGCAACAAATAGATCAACTGCAGCTTGTCTATTGCCATAATAAACAGGGGGTTATTTTATAAGCAGGAGCTAAAGCGGAACATGCTTAACATGCACTTTACCCCAAAGGAAAAAAGAGAAAAAAAAAGAAAATGAAGCAATTGTAAATGGAAAGAAGTAAAAGCTCAACGCTGCGCATTTATCGCATAAGATTTATGTGAACGAAATGCGGAAAATGCCATGGAAAATGCCTCCTCCCCCTCCTTCCAACCAACCCCCATATGCGCTAACACTAAACTCAACCCTGCTATGCTTATTGTTGTTTTCCATCTGATTCTTTCACTTCCCTCTCATGTTGTTGTTGTAGTTGTTGTAGTTGTCAACATGCGTGTGGCAGGAACGCGGGGTGCCAGGGGTAATCAAATGAATACATACATATTTACATATATGTACGATGTATAAAATACTCATATCCACTATGTACATACATACATACATACGTATGTAAAGGGGCGAGCCACAAAACTCTTTTCATAAAATTATGCCGTCTCTCGGTGTGCGTGTGTGTGTGTCTGCCATGAATGATTTCCATTGTTGGCAGCCAGAGTCAAGCCCAAGACGCAGTAGTTACTGTTACTACCAAACACCACACACACACACACACACACACTCGCTGTGTGTGCTTCTAATGTTTCGAAAAGTGCGACGACACATTGCAGAACAGAATCGAGCAAAGACAAATCCCCAAGCTCAAACCCAAACCGAAAAAAAACTAACCCAAAACTTGAACTCAATGTCGAACTTGTGACCTGACAGCCAGTACAAGCTCTTCCAAATTTTATCCAGTCGCAACAACATTTCCTATGTCTTCCATTCCCATTCGCATTTGTCAGTCTTATTTCGAGTACAAAATCCAGTCGGAGAGTATCTTTTAAGTTCTAAACATTCCAAATGTGAACAACATGTGTTTTATTTTCATGCAAGCGATTTTTTGTATGCTAACACACAAGCAGCAGTTGTTTCTTATATCGACTGGCTACTGTATGGTGCGAGTATGCGAAAAAAATAAAATACTCATTAAGCTAACGCCCAAAAATGGTCTTTCATTATGTATGTATGCGTGTACTGCGCATTAATGAGTCCTTCCCAAATCACATTCATTTTCAAGCCATGCCTGAAATGAACAGCCTTGAAAGGCAACCAATACATATATGCCAAAACGCAACAGTACGAAAAGCACAATCCATCTCATTCTAATTTCAATACTCATACATTCTGTTTGGTTTGTTTTTTTTTTTTTTTGTATTTTTTTGTTGTTTTTTTGGGGCCTCTGTCAAACGTTGCGTACGACACAAAACTGTCAAAGTTTATGAAGGCGCATCTGTATATCTCTTTTAGACGCATCATTTTGGTTAATATATTTTTGAAATATTTGTCAGCAAGCTGCCAACTATATAAACTAATAAATGTACAAACGGATATGTCGCTAATGTGAATGTGCAAAATGCAGATGTTGTATTTGAAAAGCTCAATGTAAACACACAATAGCTAAAATTAAAAGCGAGAGTAGCATAACGGATCTTAATGAATACAAACCATCTGTTGATGCATATGCAATTCATTTGTACATACAGTAAACATTGACTAAAGGCAATTGAGTCTAGTCATATGGTTTGTCTTCTAGCTATGGATTAAAATCGAATTTGTAGGCCATTTGCTTTTAAGTACAGAGAGTCATAAAACTCAAAACCATACTTGCATTTGAATAATATAAGTAATTAATGTGCCTACTGTTTCCCCCACCCTCTCGCACTCCCACTCCCACTCCATTTTAAGAGTTTATCTTTCCCCCTTTTGACAAAGCCCGCATCAGTGCGCCCCTTTTGCAATCAAGACGAACAATCGATTGTAGCAGCCATTCATTAAACAATTAACCAGGCAGACTATTTCCCATAGACACACACACACACACAACTACATGTACATCTACTCAAAATCGAAACGTTTGTTGGCAATCCTACTACCAATTGTCTTATTATTCTCATTCGGTTCTGGTTGGCGCCCACTTACGCTTTCTTTGGCCCAGAAGCGAATGGATGGCACTAAAACTTGCAAATCGAATGCTTTAATAAAAATTCGTTTCTTTCTCTTTCTTCTGTATGCAGTTGATTTACTTAAGCCATTAAATGTATTTGCCAAAAAAATGCTAAAAACCGGCCAACACAAACGCACAAACACTTAAACCGAAACAGAATTTGAAGCTGAAACAGAAACAGAAACAGAAAAAGCAAATGAAAAAAAAGCAAAAACGGAGCTGGGCTGAAAGCCAAAAACCGGTTCGCCATTTGTCAAAGCCAAAAGCAAGTCAGCCAAAAAAGCTCCATAAAATAACAATAAAAGTAACCCCCCCTCCCCCCCTACACCTCGCCCTTCCCATCCCAATGCAACTAAGTCAGTCGTCTATACGAACTGGTAATACTCTAAGCATATGGCAATCATATTTGAATATGATAAAGATTTTTCGAGAAATTGTAGATATATTTAAATAAAGTCCGAAATGAAAATCACTTTGAGTAAAAAAAAATAAAATATTCATATAATTAAAGGTTTTATTTCTTATTCAAATTTTCAAATCAAGATGAATTGTGCTAAACTTAACTTATCGACCAGAATATACCCTTTTTCTCTAACTAGTTTTGTATAATTTATCATGCATATAGGCTTATAAGTTATTTTGAAGCTTAAAATTACTAAATAGGAAGAGGATTATTTCTAAATATGCTTAGAATATACCAAAGAAACAGGGTATTGCCTAAAATTTACTTAAGAAAAGGTTCTTAATAATTTCTGTTGTGTATTTTTTTTGGCTTATCTTTTTTTTTGTGTTCTTACTTTTTCGTAAATCTTATTTCCTTTTATTTTTGCTTCGTCTCACATGCTCTCCTTGCTTTTTATACTTCTCTTAAATATTTGTTTGTTGTTTACTTTATTTTCACTTTTTTTATTGTTTAGAATTCATCACGATTTTTATTTTGTTGTATATTCTTTTTGGCGTAATTTTGTATTTGATATTAACTTTTTTTGATTTTTTTTTTTGCGCTTTGCCTCAAATGTTGCGTCTAACCTTGAAGCACATTAGATTCGTGTTGCTGTTGCTGTGTTTGTTGTTGCAAAATGTACAGCAACAAAAACAATAAAAAATAATAATAATAAAAGCAATAATAACAGCAGCAGCAGCGAGATTCTAAATATATATTTGCTAAACATATATGTATGTAGTATCTGTGAGAGTGGCAGGAGGTAAAGTAAAAATAAAATAATTAAATAAAATGCATGTCTAATTTTTCGTTCACTTCTCCTGTTCGTATTCTACTTCAATGAGTAAAATATTGAGTAATATTAATACACAGTAATATTTATTTCCTTTTTTTTTTATAATTGCCTAACTTTTTTTGAATGCTTTTAGTTTTTTTGGTTATTTTATATAAATTTTTGTTTTCTTTGGTTTGGCGTTGATTCCAATTTGTGTGTCTAGCAAGTCCAATATATCATTTTTGTTTTGTTGTTGCTTCAAAAATTACTTAATTGCAGCCATATGTGTGTCGTTTCGCTCTCTCGCTCTCGATCTCAGACATTTCTCTCTATTTTCTTGACGTTTGACTGGAAAAGCTGTGAATGTATCTGTATCTCTATTTCTCACTAGCCATGTATCTACGCATTTCTTGTCTCTGGCTGTACATACATAATTCTAATTTATTTTGGCAAAAAAAAAAGAAATAAATAAATAAATAAATATAAAAGCGAAATGAAAATAATAATGAGGCAAAGGAAGCGCACAACAGTTGTTGTTGTTGTTTCTTTTTATACTACTAGTATTGTTATTGTTTTTTTTTATATGTTGTTCAATAAATAACGCTCGTTTGACATGCCGCACAGCTCCGTTAGCTGAGCCAACTACCCCTCTCTCTCCTTTTATATAGACTTAAAATCGCCCCCCGTTCTCGCGCAGCAACCCTCATTTTTTGGTCATTTGAATTGCAGTTGTTGTTGGCGTCAGCGTCGGCGTCGACGTTGGCGTCAGCGTCGCTGTTGGCGCTAACGTTACGCGCCGCTGCGCTTTAATGGCCCAAACGCAACTTTTGCTTTCATTGCACGTACCAACAACGATAACCAGCCAAAAAATTAACTTGAATTTTGTTGTTGAAGCTTCGTTTGCTTCTCACGACTTTTTCTTCCTCTTCATTACAAACTTAAAACTCACAAAAAAAAAAGACAAAGAAAGATACGTGGGTCATTAAAAGCGCTGCATGTTGCTTGCGCTTTTGTAATATAGTGTGTGTGTGTGTGTGTGTGGGCATTGCTTGTCAAAAAAGTGAGAGAGAACAGCTAGCTTAACATAACAGATAGATGGATTAGTATAAACTAAAAGCATAATTTACAAAATATTAACTTAAATCGAATACTTATCCTGCTGCAAGTGGCAACAACTTAAGGAAAGTATCTTTAGTATTTTTGTTCTCCAACAGACATTTTAAGCCAGTCATTTGACAGCTGCGCTATCAGCGTAGACATCTTTAACTACCCACAAGTCAGCAGCTCTTCACACACACACACAGAGACAGGCAAATAAGTGTGTGATTTAACGAGCCTCGTCCGGGGAGCTGTAAAAGCTAAAGTCAAGTTATTCAGCAAGACGTAGCTTCAGCTCCCACCAGGTAGAAAAATACAAATATTCGCAGAGTTCGGATCTCGCTCGAGAAGCTCTTCCAATCTACAGGTTTGAGGCTCTACAATTTACAGCTCACAGCTGTGGCCCGGCAATTAGAAAACCCTAACAAATGCCCCAAACGTAATGCTATCAACATTAACAAAAAAAAAACACACTTTTTGTGCGTGTTGTTGTCGTTATATTTTTTGTTGTTGTTTTTTTTTGAGTAAAAAATGACTTTCCGCTGCGGTGGGCAGGGCTCGACCCCCGTCGGCAGCTTTGGTTTTATTTTAGATTTAGATTTTGTGTTTGTCGGTGTTACGCTTTTTGAGCCATAAAATCAGACAGCACATAAAAATAGAATATAAAAACAAAAACAACAACGCTCGTTCGCTCCAAAATAGTTAAGTATATATAATAATAGAGCGCATCTTAATTATATAACAATTAAACGTTCGGAAAGACTGAACCAAATGGTAGAGGAAACAGCAAAGAGGTGGCACCAAATAGATTCCTCACACAGCGAAGTGAAGGTTGCTTTTAATATGGGAAAACTGTAATTTTTGATTTCAAGTATTTTTCCTTATGTTGTTTATTATTTGGTTTTGCTTGTCTGGGAACAAAAAAACACAACCAACTCGCATTAAACGTAATGTATTAAAAACAAAGAAAATTTGTCAAAATACAAACAAGCAAAAAAAAAATAAAATAAATTGCTGGCTGGAAAATGATGATCGTTACGAGCTTTCGGCTAATTCAACGAGAATGAGTGAGTGAGAGGGAGGGAATGCAGCGACAAGGTCAAATGATTGCCTTGTTGTCGTTGTTGTTAACATCGCAGGCAATTTGTCAACTCTGGCACAGTAAACACAACAACAACAACAACAACAACAACAAAAGCAACAGCAGAAAGTGTATTTGCGTCGCTTCACGTTCACTGCGCAATACGCAAAACGTTTGAATTAAGTCAAGGGTGTTCAGGCAACAAACACCACAGCACTAGTTCAAGAATAAGTTCATTAGTTCACTTCTTGTTGAACCAATCGAACTAGCAAACGAACTAAACGAAGAGTTCTAGAAACATGCAAAACTAATGAATGTTTTAAGTCTATGATATTA
Source organism: Scaptomyza caliginosa (assembly GCA_035044725.1). Lineage (NCBI taxonomy): Eukaryota > Metazoa > Arthropoda > Insecta > Diptera > Drosophilidae > Scaptomyza > Scaptomyza caliginosa. The sequence goes on from JAWNNR010000482.1 coordinate 909,024, forward strand.
AGTATAATCTTTCCCCTTAATAGCATTTTTGTTTCTTTTTTGTTGCCAACTTAATGCGGTGACTGTTGGCTGGCGTTGGCAAATTAGAGGCGCGTGCCAGAAGAAGGAGGAACGGCTGAGGTACTGCAGGGCACCTTTAACCGCATATTAGGCTGAAGCAACATGCAACATGCAGCAGGCAACAGAACTGAAGTTGCACACGGCATACAATTTGCAAACGAATATTGTTCAATTCTGTTCTGTGCCGTTCGAGGAAATGCAATTTAGCCATTCAAAGAGAACAACCGAGCACAGTGGCTCGATTTTCGTGTTCCGTGGGAACTTTTTGAGTCATTCGTTAACTTGTTTGTGCTGTCGCGTGGCTGTTGCCCACTGTGCAGAAGTGTATATCTGTTTGTATATCTGTGAGGTGCGAAAACCTGCAATGCTTGTAGTCAAACTCAAACTAAAACTCGAACTTTGTTTGAAACTCACGATCTCTAACGAAGTGGTTTTTTGTATTGTGTTTGGGTTTCGCTCACTTCGTTGCGCTCATGTGATGCTGCTCACTGTGATTGATTGCTTTAAAGAGCCTCTTTGCCTTTGACACGCCCCGCTGCAGAATGTTTAAAAGTGATTTTCATTAAGCATACGCCATGTAGTGTTTCGAATTCTTTCGCCTGTTGCTGTTCTTCGCTGCTTTGTGCTTGCTCGAAGGTGTGAATTTCTCAGCAATTGGATTTTGTATCTTTATCTGTGCATTGTTTATGCGACGGCGTCGCAAACGACAACGACAACGTCGACGTCGACGTCGACGATTTGTTTCGTTTCGTTAAAGTTTTCTTGCGGCTTGTTTTTGTCGTTTCGTTGTTGTGTGGTTTCGTTAGTTGCTTGGGCGCAAATTAACTTTGAACTTCAAAACAATATATATACATAAAAGAAACAGCAGCAACAACAGCCTCAACAATCAACTTCACCTTGTTCAAGGTCTAAGAGCAACGGCAGCAAATGCCAGCCGAAAAATAAGAGTTGTTGTTGTCGTTTTTGTTTGTTCGTTTTTGCTCGTACTCAAGTCATTTGCATAGGGAAATTGAATGTTATGTTTATGTTGTCGCTTTAACTATACAGTAATATATCTATTCATCAGGTTTTCAAGACAATCCCAAATACTATAACCTGCATAGCAGGTGTGTGTGTGTGTGTGTGTGCGTGTGTTGCAGTCAGTCATCTCAATTAACGATCTTGACTAACGGCTTAAGAAATTCACTTCAAACGATTGATTACCAAATTGATTGGGGTTGGTCACAAAGTGTCTAAACGCTTGATTAGCCCCGCCATGCCATAACTATTAACTTTACTACTTCCGAAGTTATGGTGCTCATTAGACTAACCACACTCAAAATGTAAACAATTTATTTATTAAAGGTCACTTTAATTATAAAAAAACAATAGAAATTACTTCAGCCATTACGTTAGCATTAGCTTATTAAAATGTGTTCATATTTGCATAATTACTCATGCTATCAATATTTTAAAATCAGTTTTTCAAGCTTTTCTTAATTATATCTTTTTTGGTTAGTTGGGTTGGCGCGTTGGCGTCTACTTTAGCTGCACTTCCGCAGCGACGCCAACGCGACTGCACAAGTATCAAAAAAAAAAAAAAAACAAAATTCACATGCCACTTGGTTAGTTAAGTATCTTGTATCTGGTATATTGTATCTATGTATCTGCATGCACGTGGGCTGCCCACATATACATACATATGTGTATGTATGTGTTGTGTATGCTTAGTGGCTGCAGTTTAACATTTGGTGGTGCTGCTGGTGGTGCCATATGGCCCGCTGGCAGGCGATCGGACAGCGCCCGAATGACCTTCCTGTGTCCGTATCGCAGGAAATGGCATTAGCTCTTGCTCTCTCTTTCTTACTTGCCCTTGCTTTCTGCCTCCTGGCTGGCTAATCATATTAATGCAGCACAGTCCCACTGTGCGTGTGTGTGTGTGTGTGTGTGTGTTAAGCTTTGTAAGGGCGCGGCTCTAGGTTTGGCTTCCAGAAGAAGAGGAAGCGCCAAAGCAAGAGCAACAACATAGCGGGTTTTACTTCGTTTGCTTTCTGCTATCTTTCTCTCCTGCACCCATCACTTTCGCCGCTGCATATTGCCTTTTATGGGTCACTTTGCTTGCTCGCTCCCTCTTGCTTACTTCTTCTGTCTCTTTCTCTTTGTGTGTGTTTGTGTGTGTGTGTCTCAGTTGGTGTCGCTGGTTTTTTGGGTCATGTCCATCATTTGGCCCAACAGCTGGTAACATAATATGCCCAGGAAGTCCGGCGGGAATCCATTTTAATAGCGTTCAGCGTTTGCTGCTTCCAGTCAGTCAGCCCCCCTTCCTGCTCTCCCTCCAACTTTCTGGTTTTGACCAGTGTTGTTAACAACTTTTTTGTACACTGTTTGTGTTTGTTTTTTCGTAGTTCCAGTGTCTTTTTGTTTTTGTGTTTCGCACAATATGGGCTCATTAGCACTGGCGAGGAGTTGTAGGGAGCGAGGGAGCGCGAGGGTTGAATGAAGCCCTCCCCTTCCTCCTGTGCACACCGCACCCTGCTTACACTGTTCGCCGGTGGCAACTAATTAATTATGCCGCTGCAGCAGCGTCACGGGGGTGTATTATTTGCATGCGTAACTGTGTGTGTGTGCGTGTGTGTGTGAGTGTGTGTTGTGTTGTGTTGTGTGATAATGTATATTTCAATGTCTACTTTACATTTTTAGCTGTCTTTGTGTTTATTTATTTTTTTTGACTAAATTACTACAACAAATGCGGCCAGGAATGAAAATTTGCATTGTATTTAGTTACACCACACGCACATGGTCATCTACTGGATATATATACACACACATATATAGCATACATACATATGTACTTAACGTACCTTAACATAATTAACTGTAGTCCAGTACTTTGCACCTGAACGCTGGCACTACCAAAAACCAAAAAGATACCGAGAAAGAGAAAATTAGAGAAATGATAATACTGCTACTAAGTGCTAAACCGAACCAGTTTATACAGTTGCTAAGTGAGCAGTTCTCAGAAATATATATGCACATAGCTTTCTTAGGCCAAGTCTCAGCAAAAGATAAATAAAAGGGTACATGAGTTATGATTTACTGGATCACAAGACTAATTAGTTTGGGATTGTGGCATATTAAAGCAACCCGTTTTCAGTGGCTCAACTAATTGCTTCGACAATTAAATGAAATGCAGCTTTAAAAATACCGATTAGTTGTATTGATCAATTAAAACCAAACTTGTTTGCATACAAACTAACAAGTTCTAAAAGCAAACATCTAGAAATTCGATTGTTTTTTTTGTGTGACATTAAGTTAAGGCCATTTCCAAGAGTTGTGCTACCTACCAAAAGGTATATAACTAACGGCAAGTCATAAATTAATGTGTTTTGTTATGTTGTAAATGAATATACGAACATTGGTAGAAGTAAGTAAATGTGTATTTTGAGTGTTTTCAGTGTTTCAGTTGAGTTGAGATATGCAAATTGGCTGCGGCCTTGACGTGGGCGTCAAACTTTTGGATTTATAACTTCGTTACACTTTGTTACTTTTACGTTGTTCTTGTTCAGTGGGTGTGTGTGTGTGGTGTGTGTGTGCTTGTGTGGGAGCTAATATCTTACACTCACTATGTGTGTGTGTGTCTGACTAAGAAAAATGCGCTTAAACTTTTGGCTATTTGTCACATTAACGACGCAACTGCTGTGCCCAAAACAAACGTCTCTGACGTCTTTGTCGCCTGGCACATTGACCGAATTGGCACAAAGGTGTGCTAGCCAAGGGTTTTGTTTGCTTGCTCGATGTGGGAGTGCGTTCGTCGATGGCTCTCTTTATTGCTGACTCCATGTCCATTTGCAGATTTGTGGGCTTTGTGTTTCGACTTTCAAATGGCCCATTGATTGGGCGGCAGCTCAGTCAACTCATTTCTCTACGGCTCTTTGTTGTTGTCGATTGTGGTCGCTGAGTCGCTCTCTTGGCCATTGGGCAAACATTCATAAATTATTCAAAACAAATAAAAATCCAGCGCTAAGCACTTTTGGCCTCTTTGGTTCATTGGCATTTCATTTACCATATTCTAAGCCAAGTGTATTTGTGTGTGTGTGTGTGTTCGCTTAGATACTTTTTGTATCTGCAACTTCCCATTCACGCATACTGACGTGCCAGTTGGCCATTCATTAGTTTGAAACTAGTTTCTCTACATCTAAACATATATAATAAATACACACACAAAAAGGTATATATATAAATTTTTTTCTTTCTTTCTTTGATATTACTTTTTTTTTTTGCGTTTGTCTTTCCGTATTGTTTTGTTGTTTAGTTAACATATTTTATTTATGCTTATTAACAAGCGATACTCGTTTAAAAGAATAAGCAATTTATTAAAAATAAACTCGAAATAAATTAAAATATCATAAAACACAACGATATTTTTGCTATTTGTTTGCTATCATAATTATTGAGAGTCTATCATATGCATACCAATTGACAGAAGAAGGCTTCAAAGCAACCGAAAACTAGTCGAGGTTTACCTTAAAAGTTTTCCATACTGCTGCTGCCAAATATGATACTAACTGTTTGGCTATGCAATCAGTTAGCTTTGGAGGCGAGTAGGCAGCTATCTAAAAACTATTTATCAATGAATGGAAGTTCTACTCACTCCTTGCTGACAAAGAATACCCAAATATTTCAACTAACACAATATATTATTCAATCAAAAACAAAAAGCATTAGCATTTCTATGCATTAAATTTGTTATACAACATTGTATTTGTTTATGCAATTCATGTGTTCATTCCACTTGTGTTTCCACTCACATAACATGTCAGTTCTTTCACATTTGTGTGTGTATATGTGTGTGTGTGTTCCACACTATCAAATGCCATGCTACACTTATTATATGCCATTCCATAGCATTTGACATACGTAAATGTATTTCATATTGTTCTTGTCGTTGCTGTTGTTGCTGTTGGTTTATGATTGCTTTTTGCCATTGTTCGCATTGTCAAGTGCTTTTCATTTGCTTTTTACCACATTTTTATTATATTTGTTATTGTTGTTGTTATTGCTATTGCTTTTACGACAAAACACATTGTTTTATTTCACTTTTGTCTCCAGCACACCAGTCGTCTTCGCCTCTCCCCCTCCTCGCTCTCTCTCTCTCTCTCTAACCGAGTTTGATATTTGTTAAATGTTTGCTTTGCATTTGCAAATTATTTTCTTTTGTTTGGTCGCTTTTTTTATTTGATTATTTGCATTTGTTAGAGTCTCCGACCCATGCCGATCACATACCTCCTCTTCTCCTGCTGTCTACTCTTGTCATCTAGTTGTACGCGGGTATTATTAGTATCACAAATAGATTGCTTCAGATCACTTCGTTCTACAAGTGCGCATACATATGTATGTGTGTGTGTGTGTGTTTGTGGGTGTTGTTGCATTGTCAGCATTCATTTGCAAATGAAAAGCGACGACATTGAACAGCAAACAACGACAACGACAACGTTCAGTGATCATCATAGTGCATAGAATAATCTGCTCCTCCCCCCTATGTCGATTGCATTGGGCATGTGCCCGCCGGTCAATTTTCAATTACAGCGGTGCGAGTTAATCAATCAATCAATTACTGTAATAATGACGAGCTGATTTGTGCGATTTTGTGCAACAAAGCGAAATGCCGACAAAAATCATTGAGTGAACACCCTCACCTAGAGAACACCCCCTTCCATCTCTTGGCCTTGCTAGCTAAAAACGCCCACACACATTATTTTCTAATATACTAACGTTTGTGCGAACACCCAACGAGTCCAAAATTTATGCGCAAAGTGTGCCAAAAGATCTTCAATCTGGCATTGTATTTATTCATCTTAATTTCTTGCTTTTATCATTCTGTTTGATTTCATTTTTTGCCGTTTTTTTCCACAAAAGCTTTTTAACTTATCTTCGGTTGTGCGGGCAAGGAAGGAAAATTTAAAACACGCACTTAACCAAATTTATTGTTATACATTTACATATTTCGCATAGCATTTGATTGGACTTTGTTTTTCCACTGCTCATCAAATGAGTTTCTCTTGGCAGGTGGGCATTAAGTGTAAATATAAATTGTGTTATGTGTTAGATTTATGGCACACATATATCACGTTTAGAATTCGCAACTGGTTTAAGCACCAGCAAAATTCAAATCCTAACTAAGCCGTCACTTGAATCATCAACATAAAGACTCATTTTGCTGAAGTTTTACTTCAAGTTACATTGAAATATTGATTACTCAGTGCTTTTGGTGCTTTTTCGTTTCACTGCATTAGTCAAACTGTGCAGGGAAACGCAAACTTGACCGAGACAAGACATGACCAAATAAATGCATCAGATCAGCAAATATTTATCAATTACTCACAAACATACATACATACATAGCTGAGTCACGGTCAAATAGTCGCGTCTTGGCTTTGGTCACATGCCTCAAATAAGCTCTCTCTTACCCTCTTTCTCTCTGCATATGTGTGTGTGTGTGTGTCTGACTCTGTGTCTGGTTAGGCATTGGGGCGCCGTTTGCATGCCAAGCACAAGCAAAAGCACAAGCAGAGGCATCGGCATAAGCCAAATGCAAACACAAACTTCCAATACGATAATTGGTGTTCATTATCATTGGATAAATACAGCTCAATTCGAAAACCCTTTAAGTTATCAACTTACAGTTGGTTGGGGTAATAGGCAGAGGGGCAGATTGAGGTAGTTGTTGTTTGTTAGGCACATGTTTTTTGTCGGCGACATGCAGCGGAAATCCAAAAACGGGATAGCAACAAACTTAGCCACTTTTGGCTTTTGTTTTGGTCATGAACTTCCCGTGCGATCCAAGACAAGAATTTAGTTATTTGCAATACCCTTTAAAATGAGTAATAATCAATTAACTAGCAATAAAACGTATTGTTTTTGAAAAATAAAATCAACAAAAATATTAGCCGAAGGCCTGTTCAAAAGTCTGTGTTTGATTGTATGTACAGCTTAGAAAAACAGGGTATCTTAGTGTTTAACACTAGCGTGTAGACCATTCTTATTGGTTTTTGTAGTTTTTAATGGCTGTGATCGTCGTCGTCTACAAGTTGTTTGTACTTATAAGCCATGTACTTATTATTTTTATTAATTTTGTTGTTCTTTTTTTTTGTGTTGTAATGGCTTTTTAATGGGTGCTGTACTTTGGCCAGGCAATCAATACAACACGCCGACACATAATATGATATGTACATGGTGTATGTTTGTAGGCATATCTTACAGATGTGACCAGGCCAGGCCTTCAAAACTGAAGAGTGCGTGGACCACAGAGCAAAGCTCGAAAGCGGGCTAAGCCTAATTAAACCGGAAGCATTAGATGGCCAAGCTGGCCAAGTTGCTGTAACTGAGGGCCAACTGGCGGCCAGTTGTTTTGTACGGGTTTGACTACATCTAATTCTCTCAGATTATACTTTTTTTTTGTGCTGTTGTATCTGGTTAGATATTTTTTTTTTTAGTTTCCATTCCAGTTGTCACGCCCCGGCTTTTGTTATGTTTATTGTTTTTAATTTTTAGTTTTTTTTTAAATTATATGTCAGAGCACAAACAAAATATATTGCCTGGCCATAAATTATATGAAGAGCAGATGCGTAGTTCTCGCAAGTTTGCTTCGAATTTGTTTTTGGGCATTAGCATTTCGACTTTTTGGCTTGTTTTTCGCCTGCGTTTGACGTCTCATTTCGTATGGAAATGTTTCGAAAAGCATCCATTAAATTAACCATTGATTCTGGTCCCAGCAACTAGTTACTCGCTTTATAAGGCTACAGCTGCGTGGTTGAAATGGGGATGCTAAGATCTCACGACCATCTCACACAGCTGCTGGCCTTTGTTTGAGATTTGTTGTTTTATTTTCGTTTGGTCTATTTTGTTTTTTTTTTCGGTTAATGCGCTTGAAGGTAGCGCAGATTTTGACATTGCCAATTAGACTTTGGCCTGCCTTATACACTAATTAAACGATTATTATTCAATTACGGGCTTTTCATTCATTTTCATTTCATGCCACGAACACAAAGCCCCAAGTGTGATTTATGTGCAACGCCCACGCAACAAACACGATCGCTGGCGTTAAAGATCGGCTTTTTCTTCATGCTGTCGGCATAGCGATGTCTTAGAAGCTAAAAAGGTCAAATTCTCTATTCTAATTGAGAAAACACCGCGCTCTAACGAGAAGCTACGATCTAATGATATTGCGTTCCAAATGTTTCGCATTGGACTCATTTCCTCCCTCCTGGCGTAGTGCCAATCAATTTACGTCAAGCGCTTGATTGGACAACCTTTTAGCCCCATATATATAAATATATATGTATGTATGTATATATATATACACATCCCCAACCCATTCTGTGCGGACTCGCCTAGCGCCAGCCCGAACGATTAATGAAATTAGACAATCAACAAGACAAGAGTCCAATAAAAAGAAAAATAGTCTAACGAAAATTAAAATCACTTAATTAAATAATTTTTAATGTGTTTCGTTGTGCGTTTAATTGTTGCCGTTGTTGCCGTTATTGTTGTTGCTTCTAAACATATTTTTTTCATATTATTCTCTTATTTTGTAATTTTTACTTTTTATGGCTGCATTTTGTAGAGCAGCTGTCATTTGTTAATTGCTAAGAATGGACGTTAATAGCTTGCTTCATCTTCAATATTCAAATTGGCATTTTCTTAATATCTCCCTTTCTCTCTCTCTCTCTCTCTCTCGCACACTCTTTAAGAGCTTCTGTCTCTGCGAAGTGGCATTCCGCATTCTGGAACTCACTGTCTGACTAGACTCATAGACTCATGTTCGAGATGAAGGCCAATGCGATATGCGCTAATTGATCGGCAATCTACACAATAGAACACACAACTGATCAACACTGTACTGCTCGTTTGGTGTTTGTTTTGCGCCTTTCATTTATTTCGAATAGAAAACCGAATAAGTCTATATTATTAGTAACTTCTGGATCAATACGCTTTATAAAAGATAATATCGAAGTGTTGGTCGATAGTTAATTGATTATATGTAAAGCCCTCTTCATTGAGAACCAACGAACCCCATCGTAGATCAGCACATTTGTCCATGTTACGTGCCAAGGCTGAGGCTACAACTATGTATGTATTTATATGTATATATATATACGAATTGCTATATCTTATGTCAATGGGTTAACAAACAAACAACCAAACAAACAAACAGCCAAGCAAACGAACGAGCAAACGAACTAACAAAAGAAGCGTATATGTATGTAGATTTCTACATACATACATGGATATAGGTATATATACACTTACGATGACAGTATTATAAATCTTATGACTGCTAATGAGACTCGTTAAACACAGTCACATTCATTCTAGACATACATCATTTGATGTCTCCCTGTGCATTTGTATCATATGAATGTACACCTATAAAAAAAAAGTTATTAGCAACACGTTGTACAATTTACAATACCCACTTTTTTATTGGCAAAAGTACGAAAGCAAACAATTAAAAACCATATATATGTACATATATAAAATTCCATGAGTTTTATGTGATGATGACCTGCAAGGCACTTTGCATTTCATTAAGGTCTCATTCAATCCAGTAATTATAAATAAATGTCCAAGCATATTTGCTTTTTTTTTTTTTTTTTTTGATTTGATTTTGATTATAATTTCCATTAAAATACTAATCGAATTTTTTTTATAATACCTAGACAAAACCAAACCTTGAGCACACTTAATTAAAACTCCAAAATGATTTCCATATTAATTATTTTTTTAGTAGCGTAGCTCATCTTTTTTTCCATTTAAAATATCAGTATGTTCATTTAATATAATGTGGAAAAAAGGACGACAATAGAAGTAAAAGTAATATGCCTCATTTTCGAGTGTATTTTACGTAGCCCTGTAACACTGTCAGACTAAATGCAACTCTGGGTTTAGCTTTCATCTTGCATTTCAGTTGAATTGCTCTGACTGTTATTTTTAGGATGTTTTTTCTTTGTATTTTATGGGCTCCTCTTTTTAGCAGCTCTCTAAATAGGCACAGCAAAAATTGCTGTTAATTGCAGCTAATTGGGTTTTTGCACATTTCAATGCACAATTTTGTGAAAATTCGCACAAAATAACCAAACGTTCGACAATTGTTTGCATCTCCCTTCTTTTTTTTATATATATTGTTAAATATCTTTACTGTATTTTTGTTTTGTGTCTGCAGCCAGCTTTCCGCTTAACGCATTTTGGCATTTCAAACAAATTAATGCCATTAAAAGGTGGCAAACAGAGATGCAATTTGAAATGGCCGTAATCCTCACAAATGTTGCAAATTAGGTAGCTCTTTCGGTTGTTTTAGTTAAACAACTCGCGATGGGGTTGCGCATAACAAATATGTATGCTTGCCATCAAAATACTGAAAAATACAGTCGCTGTGCAAAGCACAAGCGAAAAACCAAATAAACAAAACGTCTTTCGGTTTTTTTTTTTTGTCTTTGTCGTCGTTTGCATTTTGAAAAATAAAAGCCAAATTAATGGACAGGCGGGCTAAAGAGAAGACGCAGGCAAGATGGAGAAGGGGTACTGACTGGCAACGTATAAACCCTCCCCCCCCCACAGCTTCATACCCTCCTCTCAATCTCTCACGCTTCTTACCCCAAAATAAAAATAATGTGTATGTTTGGCTAAAAAATTGGCGCTACCTACGCGCGTTTGTTTTTAGCGTCTTTGTCTTTTTGGCCGTACACAATTTTTGTTGTTTCTGTTTCTTGTCTTCTCTGCTCTTGCCAGCTAGCAGTCTTCTGTTTTTGCGATGATTCATTCGCCGGTCGTCCGCCAATTTAAGCTAATAGCAAGATATGAAAAGCGGGGGCAGATGGCGTAAGGGGTGCAAAGTGTGAGGACAGGCGCTTAATCAATAATCATCAATCGTCTTACACACAGCAAATAACCAAAATACTCAATGGCAGCAGCAGTGCTGGCGTTTACATATGTATGTTTAAAGAGTGGTGCAGGGTGTGCTGGCAAGCGCAGGCATGAACCACATAATGGATGACCATAAGCTGCAATTATTGATGGGCGTAAATGCGCAGCCTCGCTTTTGATTACAACAAATGCTGTTAGTTGAACATACAAACTATTTTTTTGTTGTTTGTGTTTTACACTCTACACATTTGAACGTTTGCTGCTTTAGCTATTAATTTGCTTTTACATTAGTTTATTACGGCAATCAGTGCTAACCGTTTCCACCTGTTTGCTTCTTCTCATTGCAGCCAAGTCAAAGCAGAAAATAAATCCACGCTTGTGCATTTTATGGTAAGTCAAAGTTTGATTACAATTCAACTCATTAGATATTAATAATGGAATTAAGTATGCAAGTTTTTATAAACGTATATTATGTGTTGTTAGAAGTTTCTGTTTCGTTGTTTAGGTTTGTTTTGTTAGTATACATTTGAGTTTAATTTTGTTTGATGTAAATTGCATAAAAAGTGCTATAAATATTGTCGTTATCAAGCGTTCAGAGTTCTATTTGATAGATGTATGTAAATATACAAAAGAATATTGTATAATTGCTATTTGGCCTTTTGTGAGCTGCGCTCAATTCAATTTCATGTGCAATTTTCATATAGCTTGACATTTTGTATTCAATTAGCCAACTTTAATGCAATTTAACAAGTTTGAATTTGAATTTTCAATTCTCTGTCTAATGCATAAATTTCGATCCAATTTTGCATGTCGAGTAGTCGAGTAGTAATATTATTTGTTTACATGTTTAGGCCATTGCCCCATTTACATGCTATTCAACTTGTAAACATGCTGGCCAAATGGCTTTTTGGTCTAAATTTAGTGATTTCACATCCCTTCCTCTCTAGCCCACGATAAACCGCAGCTTCCTGGACAAGAATACAACAAACAAACAAAACATGAAGAAATATCGCGTATACGTTTAGCACGCGTCGGCCTTTTGAAATCAATCAAAGGCACCTAATTTGCTGCACGCAATCGATATGAGGCAGCGTTGCCACAAGGTGTGGCAGGCAGGCAGGCAGGCCGGCAGGCAGCTGACAAATGTTGTGACTGCAAATGCAGAATGATTTGGAGGCGGGGTGTGGGGTTAAGTAGACACAGTGGCGCCAATTCAGTGTCCTTGTGGCTAACTCTCCTGCTGCCAGCTGCTGCCTGTGTGCGGCATGTACCCCAAATGGCGTCAAATCAATCAAAAAACGCGCTCAACGAACACAAAACAAAAAATCTGCCTGCGCTTGCGAGTTACGCGCAATTTAACCTGTCTGCCAATTTGCAGTTCTCTCTATCTCTTTCTCTCGCTAGTTCGCTTGCTCAATTATCATAATTGCGCCCACACACATACAGACACACACATACACACGCACACACACTTGGTTTGGCGCATACACAAGCTGGAAATGATAATGTCGGCGCCAGCATTTCCGCTTTTTATTAACGACGCTACGTCGACGTCTTCAGCTCAACCCCCTTATACTATACAACTTTAACCCCCTTGCTGCCAGCCCAGTGTGGCTTAAACACACCCAACGAATTCTTTGTATTTGCTATGTGTTGTATGGGTTTCCGTGTGTGGGTGCCATCCAAGTCCATGTCCATGTCTTTGTCCATGTTGTAGCCGCCTGACACGCACAATTAAGTGCGCTCTCTTTCTCTCTCTCGTACTCTTGCTGCCATTCTCTGTTTGTCCTTCAAGGATAACGATAAACGATAAACGCGAGTCAGGCGACGGCTGCAGCTTTTTCCTTTCCGTTTCGGTTTCATTACGTTTATTTTTTGTTTTGTAAAATCAAATCATATAAAATACAATTTACTACACTCACGCACGCTTCTTCTTCTTCTTCTTCGGGTATATGTGTACATATATAAGCAACCCTGCATTCCTTTCCTTTACACCCCGCTAAACGACAACTCTGGCCAGGCCAAATAGTTGAAATATAGAAATGTTGAACGCTTCTTTTTGCCTTCGTTGTCGACGCTGTGGCGCTCAGCTCGTTTTCATTTTCATTTTCGTTTCGTTTCGTTTTGTTTATTTCTTTTTCGACTATTTTTATATCTATTTAACATTTTCATTTCCGTTTCGCCTTAATGCACTTGACCTTCAGCCAAAAACGAACAACACAACAAGTAAAACCAAAACATCGCAAGAAGCATACAAAATCTATGAGCTTCTGCGTTTGGCATTTGTTCTCTGCTCAAGTTCTATATAAAAATTTGCATCCATCGCAGTCCAAGCGAAACAGCGAATGCCAACATAGTTTCAACAGCTTCCGGACAAACACACACACACACAAGTGTAAATCGAACTATTCAGAAAGTTGAGCTTCTGAACTATGTTCTTTATTTCGCAATATCTTTGTTTTGACAAGCCAAATAAACCAAAAGGTAATTTTTTTAGTTCGATTCCAACGTTTTGTGCCAGCTAAAATCTTACATTGAGTGTGAATTAAATGGTTATTCAACTTTTGATTCAATGATATACAAAACAACGTTCTAGAATATCGCTGTGCATGACAAAAGGCCACGTTGCATGCTAACTTCTTGTGCTATATTCTTGGCTTATAACATTGTAATATTTTCAGTGTAAATTCCATTAGGATTATATTACCACTCGCATACACACACACACACATACATACATGAGAAGCCACAAAAGTTTCGCTGTCCCATAAACAGAGGAGAAATTTCCTTTTATTATCCTTGGCAGAGAGTTGGCAGCGAGGACAAACAACACACACAAGCATACATATATGTATAGGAGAAACGAAAAAAGTTCAAATGGATTAGGGCCAAGCTGCAAGCGGAAGCCTGACAAGGCGTTGGCTAACACATACATACACTCAGACACACAAACACACACACACACACGCACACACAGATGAGCTCTTGTTGTGCTCTGCGTGCCAAGTAAACTATACTGGCTAAAGGATATGTGTCAAGGACATGTGGCAGCAACACAGCAACACAAAGCGCCAAGCCATTTCACATTTCGCTATATGTATGTGCGTGGCAGCTGCTATCAAATACACTGTATTATATACACTCTTGTATATTGTATAGGCGTGTCTCGCTGCAGTTAACCCACACACACACACACACACACACGTATATATTCGCACACCTTCAGTTTATGCTCCTGGCTCCACTCTGCGAACACATTTGGAGCACACACTAATTGATATTTTCACAGTCGTTGCTTTTTTCTTTCCTAGTCCATTTTTCATCGTTTTTTATCGCTTTGTTTTTGGATTTTTTTTTTTTTTTTTTGGCGCGCCTTGTCGCATAAATTTTGAAATTTTTGTTTCTCTTGCTCCCAGAAGACCAACGCCCAGGTGCCAGCTTGTCACTTCAAATGGATTAGCATTAAAATGATGATGAGCTTAGACTTGAACTTGCATAATAATCAGATAGAAATACTTACAATTTATTGCAATAATATCAACGAAATAAAGAAAACTTTTAAAATGTAGAATTGTATATATTAATAATGCCAAATATATGCTCCCGTTTCAGTTTTCTTAGTCTTCCAAGTATAGAGTGTATTATAGAGTGTATTGTAAAGAATCTAAAGCTACTTGGAATTTGTATCTGATATTAATGAATGAGTTTTCCTGCTTTATCATTGCACTGCAATTCTATAGAATGCCACTGGATGACTTTTCCCTCTCTCTCTATCTGCGCTGCGAAAGCGTGCGCTTTATAAACAATTATTTGGATTTGGCCAATGTGGTGTTTACTTAGCCAAACGGCCGAGTTTCAGCCACGAGATGCACGAATCGCCTTTTGCATGTTGAATGCCACAAACTGAACAATATTTCCTAGAACATATGTACATATATATATATACATATATACATAGTATTGTACAAGTTGGCAGCTGCTGGCAGCAAGTGGCAGCTGAGCAGCCAACTGTGGACATAGAGGCAGCTGCTGGAGCTGGAACTGAAAACCACCGAGCTGAAGGCGCTTACAAAGTCGCACAAAATTTCCATTAGATTTATTTTGTAAGTATTTATGTGTGTTTGTGTGTTTGTGTGTGTGTGTGTGTGTGTGTGGTGTTGTTCTTTCCATTTTGGCCGTTTGCTGGATGCTCGTTTGCAATAAATAAATACAATAAACAATTTTAATGCGAATTCCTTCATAAAAATCATGTTGATGGCCTCCGTTCATCATCAAGCAGCAGCAGCAGCAGCAGCAGCAGCAACAACAGCAGAAGCAAAAGTAGCAATAACTAATGCTCATTATGATATAGTTCATAATGATGATGCTGCTGTGGATTGTTGACTGCGGATTGTTGGCTGTTGACAGCTGTCGCATGGCAATGACAGACCCATAGATACATAGATAGACAGATACAAATGTATCTCTCGCAATATACACACACTCGTTCCAAATGCCAAATCATAAAATGAGGCGTGAAAAGTGTACTAAATGTCTTTAGAAACAAAACCCACAAACAACAAAAAGCTACAAACTAAAACATAGCAAAAAAAAATAAAAAAGAAAAAACAGCTCAAGCAATTGAGCTTGATAAAATTCCAAAATAAGGAATAAAAGCAACACACACAAGCTCATAAATATCAATAAATTAAAAGGCACACATTGCAGGCCAAGTTAACAGGCTGCAAAAACAAAAGCAAACAAACGGAAAAATAAGCCAAAAAGAACTGATAATGTCAATGACGGCGGCTATAATCAACATAAATCGCTTTGATGTCACACATGAATTAAGTCTCAAAATTAATTAGATTTTCCCAGCCAACAACAACAACAACAAGAGCAATAACGAGAATATAACTACAACTTTGCGGAAGATAAGGGAATTTTTTTGTTTTGTTTTTTTTTCTATTAAGTATTTGTTGTAGTTTGTTTGTTTTTATTTTTGGTGAGTTTCATGTTGCTGCTGATAACACATCTTTGACACAAGCCAAGGCAGCAGAAGCAGCAGCAGCAGCAGCATTTGATAAGTTGATGATAAATCCACTCCCCCTTAAAAAAATACAAAAAAGTATAATGAAAGTTCTGATTGTGAACGTCCTTGCAATGGACACAACACAAACACACCCACACACACACAGACAATGCACCTGGGCTTATCTGATTAGTGACTAATGCTACATGTTGGGTTAAATGTCCGAGTAGATACGCATAAGTACGTGTACTACACACATATACACATATAGAGATTATGAGTACTTTCAGAAAAATAGCTAAAAAGATAGCTGAGCACAAACACACTTAGCAAAACAATAACAAGTAAACATAATTGTTTATTTACAAAATTAAAGTTGAGCAAAACAAAAAATGCTATGCATCATTTTGCTAAAAAACATAATGATTAACAAATTGTTGCTGTAAAGTTTTGAATTTTATAACCTTTTTAACCCATTAATTGAATGTTACCTAACAAAAATATATATTAAAGACTTTCCTTTTGTTTGTTTTGTTAAATATATTAAAAATTCCCCATAGAAATGCACTGGTCTTTTTCCACTGTGTATGTTGATACTAAGTAACTGATAGGCGTACCTTTGTTTTAAATATATATATATACATTTCTACACCGACATTTCTATATGTATATTTGTTGTTACGCATTCCCTGAACGTGTGTTGCTTAAACGTATTGTACGTAGCTTTGCTTGCTCAATCTTTTAAGTTGCATTTTATGATGCAATTAGTATTGATAAATTTGCAAAAAACTTGTTGAATAAGTTAAAAATAGATATTGACAACTATTTATAGTTTAGTACTTAAGATATTGCACTATTTTATTTTTGAAAACAATTCTTTTACAAAGTTTCAGTTGTTTATTTGCTTTTTCTGCCATAATCGATAACATTCCTCAACACTGTTGCCCGCACACAAACACACACTCACACACATACACACATACTTTTATATCCACTTTATCTTAATGCTTGTGGCCTGCTTCGCTCATTTAAGCATATTTCCATAAATTTGCCATTTCATAATTCGTTTTCCTTTTCTGTTTTTGTTGGATTTTATTTTGTAATTCGCTGCGCTCTGTTTTCAGTTTTGCCCCAAAAGTTTTTAGTTTTCGACTTTGCCTAAAATTTAACGCACAAAACGTGCACAGCAATGTTTTTAACAGTACAACAACTTGTGTGCCACGCGTTAGCCATAAGTTAGTGGAACTTGCCACTATATCCCAACCTCCCACACCCTCCCAAACTGCCCGCTGTTCCTATTCCTCCCCCAAAAATACATATACGGACATTTCTTTTATTTCTCTCTTTTTGGCACATCGACTGTGTGCCGCTCCATTGGGGTAGGCAGCGGTTGCTATGGTGTTATGGTGTTATGGTGGTGCGGGGTGGGGGAGGTGTTTGCCGCAGGGCGCGGCCATCAAGCGACTGACTCGCAGGCGGTCCGCCGTTGAATGTGCGAAAAAATTCTTTGCAGCGTTTTTGTGCGCGTTTAATTTTTATAACATTTTTATGTGTTTGCTGTGGATGTGCATGCTAAACACCTCCTCCTGCTGCTCCCCTACCACCCCCCGTTTCACTGACCGACCGCCCGCCCGGCGAGCCGTGCGGCTCTTAAGTGAATAATAAATTAATTGAATAGCCACGCGGCCCATTTTTGGGTCCGGCTCCAGCCAAAGCTCTTGAGTTCTTCTTCTTATGGTGAGGGCTGCGCGTGCGCTTCTTCTTCTTTGTGTATGGGCCATTCGTAAAGTTTTATGTTAATAGGCAAGTTTTTATCACGCTGTCAGAAAACCCACCCACCCCACCCAGCAGTCATAAAACCAAACCAAACCAGACCTCCCCCATCTTAAAGTTGCAGCAGCGGCAGCTAATCAAAAGCAGATACATTATCTGGAAAATGCTTTAATTTAAGTGTACAATTTTCAAAGCGCGCTTGCTGAATAATAAGAAAGCTTAGGGCACGCCCACAAGTCTAGTTGGAGAAGCAAAGGGAGGCGAATAGTCGACGCCGAATCAATGACACTTAATTAGAAAATAGCTGACTTTATGTGGAGCGAAGCGGGGTGGCGGCATAGTGGGGGGAGAGGGGTAGGGGTTGGGGTTGGTTGGCACACAGACTATCCCCTCTGTTAATGTGGCAATTTAGTATCTAAGAGATATTTTTGCTATTGCACGTCTTCTTTATTTTGTTGTGTTTGCTCGTTTGGCTTGTGCCCGGATACTCTGGTCGATTGTTTGGCTTTGGCCAATGCTTTTAATTAAGCCAACTGACACAGAGAGTTGCTGGCTAAAACTGAGAGCAACAACAATTCTCTAACAATGTTAGTCATTTTCAGCGTTTGCCAGGCACGCTTGGAAACCGACCTGAACAGCAACACTAACAAAGTTTTAATGTGAAAAGCCAACGATTGGATTTTTTTTTTCATTTTCTTTTACTCTATTCCAAATCGTTTTGTTCCATGCTTTTTGGCATTTGCTAACAATTTTTACAATTAACTCAATTCAATGTTCGATTATCAATGTCGATGGTTTTATTTATCGTATGAAAAATAATTATAAATATCACATGCATCTATAAGTTATATATTTATCAGTCTTGTCACAGATTGCTACTGATATCCACTTCAAACTATCGATACATTTTGCAATGCCTCCTGTCTATTATTATTGTAACGAGCCACGCCCACGTAAATCACTTGAAGTGCAATCTGTTGTGTGTGTCGGTTGTTTTGTAATTTCAGTCAGCTTTTCTTGATTTTCGCTTGTTTTGGACGTACGTTGGCTCGAATCGTGTGAAATGTGGAGTGCAGCTCCCGGCACGTACGGCAAATGAACGAAAAACAAACAAAACGACAATTATAATGCAGGCACAGACAGCATGATAAAAATGTTAAATACTTAACAAATTGTTCAAATATCATAAGCATGTGCATTATATTATGGGATTGCACACGATTCGCCGCCGATCCGATCCGTTCCGATGAATATGATGTATGCTCGTTGTGTTCCAATGTGGCGCTTGCCACAAATCATTGTTGCACTCAACACTCGTTATCCCAATAATAATAATAATAATAATAATAAATATAAATATATATATGCATATGAGTATAAATACGAGTGTTATATAATTTGCAAGTGAATTATTTCATGCACATTTCACATTGCGGTTGTTTTCATGCTGTATTCCAAGGAACACACAATAAATTCGTTTTTATAATTATTGATCGAACTGTTGCGGTTTTTTCGTGACTCATTTCACAATTTGTGTTTCATTGTTTATTATGATTATTGCTCTTTTTTGTATTTCGGCATTTCAGGGTTTCCGATACATAATACATAAATAACATTTTATAAAAGCAACTTCGGAAACACCAATTAAAAGTTTTCAATTCATTGATTAATTCACAGACTGTAGCAATAGCAACCGTTAGACTTCTCGATAGTAAGCGCTAAACTGCGATTAGCTTATCGATAACATGACATATTGACTGAGCAAACGATATCTTTGTCTTTACAACTGATCGATTAAACAATATCGCGCAATCAGCAAATCAACAAACGGCAAGGCGACAAGCCAAACACACACACTCAGAAACCGAAAACCAAAAACACGCTTTGGAATTTTAATGACCAAATAAAAGCCAGATACAAGTCGTGTCTTGGGGCTAAAAAGCCGTGCACGCCGCCCTGCTGGGCCGTTTGCCAGCTGTCAGCTACTCTTCTTTGATTCGGTTATCGATTAGCAATCGAGTCAAGTCAAGCGATTGTCAACTTCGTTTGAGCAAGTCACAACTGCACAATGCTTTCAGCAGACAACGCTGCGTATGCGCAATGTGCTAGCAGGCAGCCAGTTGCCGTGACCTCAAAAGTCAGTTTTAGAGGAGCCGCAGACAGGCCAGGCTAGTAGAGACGTTAGCAAAGTGGGGGAAGAGTTGAGAGGGGGGTTCAGTGTAGTTGTACGCATGCGCCGCATTTGGTCAAACAATACAGAATTGAGAGACGCGGCGAATTGAAACTGAAACTGAAACTGAAAACAAGGCGAACCGAATGGCGAATGTCAAAAGTGATTTTCGTTTTTAACAAGTTGCAAAGAGCGAACACATCAAAGGCAAAAAGAAGGCAAACACTTTCAAAGCTTGCCAGCAGCACAAAAATCCAAAAGTTAAACCTCGCAAAACACAAAGCACAACACACACCACACCACCCCCCACACCACTGCACACACACAAGCCGAAAACAAAAAAACATGCGAAAGCCATAAATCATAATTCTTTATTCTGGCTTTTTTCATTTGGTTGTTGTCTCAAGTTTTGCGTTTTTCTTTACTCATTTTCGCTTTATATATATGTCTAACATATACATATACATAAATATTTTTTGGTTTTTAAATTCTATATGTTTTTGTTTTTTTTTTGTGACTGACTTTCAATTTGCACATGTGTGAGTGAGAAACATAAAAGTGGCACTAAAACATTTCAACTGTAGCTGCTGCGGGGCATAGGGGTTGGCAGCAGCAGCAGCAGCAGCAGCGGCCGCAACATAACACAACCCAACATTCTTGCCAAAATGATAAATGGCACAAAAGGCAATAGTCGAAATTACAAACATGCCCAAAGGATGGAATGAAGGGACGTTAAAAGAGTGGGAGAATGAAATAGTTTCGGTGTCGTGTGGGCGACTTTTTGGGGGTGGTTTGCATTTTAAGTTTCGGACAGTGAGCGGCCGCAATTTGCATTTTCACTGATATTCCCAACAAAAAAACAACAAACAACTTTTACATATGAACAAGCAACATCATCAGTTCGGCTCGGTTCAGTTCAGTTCAGTTTGCTGCTTAACCTAATCTGTGGCACTGGGGGCAGCATTCCATACACAATTTGGAACACATAACACAGTTCCCTGAAAAAGAAAAGAACCTCAAAGCGCGCTTGCTCGGGTCATTAAAAAAGCGAAACATGCCAACAAAAAAGGGCAACAAATTGCCATAAAAATAAAAATAAAAAAAAAACCCCAACTAAGCACTGAAAGCCAAAACTAAATAACATACTTTTACTGCTTGAATGCTCGATTTGGCTGCAAAGTTTTGCTTTGAAAAGACATTTGCATTGTTGCACTGCAGCAAAATGGCAACTCAATTAAGTACATGCACAACCTGACATAAAGAATATTCTATAAAGTGTTTAAATACACAACTTTTTGCTTTTCCATATACACAAAGAAATGCTTTGTTTCAGAGTACAGTGTGCGAGTAGAACACAAACTCCCGTTCTATTTAAAAAGGGAATCTTTGTAAATAAGTAGAATTTGAGTAAAGCAGATGCATCGTCTTAATTGACCTATTGCATAGCTGAAATATTTGCAATAGTTGAAATGCTTGTGCTACTTGTTAGCATTTCACCTTCAACTGTGATTGACCGCACACACACCCTACATACCTACACACATACAATAATTGTAGATCCTCATATCGGGCATCTATGTTTGTGTGTGTGTGTGTGTGTGTGTGTGCATTCTGCATTCAATTAACCGATTAATTTCTTAATTGAGACATCAACATGGCTAACTAAGCTACGCATAGTAAATGCGTACAGCATTGGGTCAGTTGGTTAGTCAGACATTCAAATCAGTCAGTCAGTAAGTCAGTCAGTCAGTCAGTCAGTCAGTCAATTGGCCAGTTAGTCATTCACTTGTCAGCTGCTCAATGCTTACATAAATCAATTTACTTACGCTTATTTTATAATTTAATTGTTTTTGTTTTCTTTCGTTATTGTTGTCGTACTGAATACTCTTTGTGCCAATCAATATCTGG
Organism: Scaptomyza caliginosa; assembly: GCA_035044725.1. Classification (NCBI taxonomy): domain Eukaryota; kingdom Metazoa; phylum Arthropoda; class Insecta; order Diptera; family Drosophilidae; genus Scaptomyza; species Scaptomyza caliginosa. The sequence goes on from JAWNNR010000482.1 coordinate 930,848, forward strand.
CAGGAGCATGCTCAACTTTTTGTGGTTTTTTACTTATAATAGGTTTCTTTATTGGAATATTGTGTACAGAAAAAAAATAATATATATATACCCTCATTACTCATTACAGGGTATCTGTTGGGTTAAGCATATCATTCATATATTGTTCTTAGTACTTTTTGTGCTTTTTATTTAAGTAAGTTTGTTTCTCTACGCTCGTTCGCATACGCGTTCAAATACGAGTGCGATTTGACTTGTATTCAATTCTCACAACAACAAATAAAACATTTCTCTCTCTCTCTTTCATTTCTCTCTCTCTATCGCTTGCGCTCGCTCTCGCTCTCACTCGATTGCTAACTGACAAACAGAGCGAGCGTGCGACTCGTGTTGGTCGTCGTTGTCGCGTCGGTTGATGTCTCGGATGTGGATGTGGATGTGGATGTCGACCGGTGCCGGTGGCGACTGAAAACATTCAGTTGAATTCAACGCTGTGAGCAACACACGCTGGAAGTGTCGATGGAACCGCGTCGCGACGCAGCGGCAACGGCAGCAGCGGCACCGACAACAACAACAACAAAAACAATAAGATATACAAAACCAACAACAACATTATTTGCACAAAAACAACAAAAACAACAACAACAATCAACAGTCTTAAACAGCTTAAAGAGTAAATGAAAAGTTTTATTAACAACAATTTGTGATAACCGAGAGTGACAACAACAACAACAACAAGTCGCGAGTGTCCAAAAAAAAAAAACCATTTATAAACTTATATACACAAATATATATATTTAAATATATATATATATATATAAAGATAGATAAATCTATATTTATACAAGCGTATATACAACAGTAAAATAAAATAATAATTTATTAAAGAATAAAAAACAAAATATAAAAAGCAGTCCAACAAATGCAACGCGTAGGCCTTCAACTGTGATTTACAAATAATAATAAAAAACAAAAAACAGAAATTTTAACAAAACAAATACAAAAGAAAGTTCTATTTCACAAAACAAGAAAGAGAAACAAAACCCAATTTTAACGAGTGTTTATTTTTTATATTATTCTTTTGCTGTTTCATTTTGTGTGTGAGAGTGTATTCGGTTTTTTTTTCATATAATTTGGCTTTATTTGTTTGCAAATCAAACCTAATCCAAGTATAATTTAAAAACACCACTAAAAAGAAGAAGAAGCATAAAGAGCCGCACAATGTTTAACTCAAACATACCGGCCACAGCTCTGCTGAGCATCGAGGGCAGCGGCCTTGGGGCACACACGCCCAAAACTCCAGAGATTCTCAACTCACTGATCGCCATGTCCAATCCCTTGGACAATTACAATTTCAATGCCTCAAATTCGTGCAGTGCCGCCTCCACACCGGTCGTTACCATACGCAACTTCTGTGGCAATCCCAACGGACAGGTGAGTCCATATCAGTCCGCCCCCCATCCATCAAGCCATTCATTCAACAAACTAATTACAACTTCTGTGTGTATTTTCTGTTACAGTCACACTCGCAGGATAGCAGTCATTCCAGTTGCTCGGCATCGCCGCTCGATTCACCAGCGGGCACAGCCACCACGCCCAGTGTGCAACAGGTGAGTGGCATAAACGGCTGGTGTTATATGTATCCCCTGTGTTTTATTTCGTTACTCTCTATCTGGTCAAAAATACTTACTACTACTTTAAATGTGATTTAACTTGAGCTTTTTCATTGAATAATCACTCTGTTGCCGTTCAAACATTCACTTGGTCGGGTCTTCTTCGAACAGTTGCTTGAATTTGTTGGAATTTTCACTTTTAAATCGAATTCGCAGCACGCGTCTTCAGACAATACAATTTTCCCTTTCAATTGCATTCATCAGAGCTTTCAACATTCAGTGACATTAACGTGTGTGTTCCATTCAATTCATTCCATTTCATTTCATTTCATTTCATACCACTCCATTCATTCATTCATCGTTGTCGTCTCACTTGTCCGAATTGCATATTGGCGCCCACGCAGCTCACGACAACACCGAAAACAAAGTCGACAATAACGACGACGACGACGGCGACGACGACAATGTGCCAAAATGCCCACGCATTGTGGCTGCTGCTGCTGCTGCTGCTGCACTAGCTCCGGACATTGGCCGGCGTGCATCCGCCAACGCTAGGGTGAACGAAAAGGGGTAATGGAAAGGGGGCAACAGTTAGTCAGTTAGTCATTTGGTCGATTTGTCGTTGGGGTCAGGCTTTTGGCTTTGGCGCTGAATTATTCGTAGGCGTCACTGTTGACGCTTCAATTGCAAAACGCAACCAGAATTGATTTCACTTTTTTATGCAAACAAAATTGAATAAACTATCTCTGTGTGTGCACCAGCTGTATATGTATTTGTATCTATGTACATATCAATCGCAATGCATCTGCATCTGTATGAATGCAAAGAATCTCACTTGACTGACATTGGCCTTAATGAGGCACGTAGCTAAGGCAGCAACGTGAGGGGGCGATGTGAAGAGCATTACGTTGGGATGGACGACAGTGAGCGAGCGAGAGAGAGAGAGGGAGGCGACTAGTTGCGGGTGCGATTAATGCATATGCAATAACATTTGCCACGCGGCAATTAAAAGCTATTCGAGCTTACAGCTCGCACACAACCAGCTCCCGGGGCGCATCTATTCCAACAGCCAGATACTGCTTAGATACTTAGTTTTTGGTTTCTCTAGATGTATCTGTGTGTTTGTGTTTGTGTGTGCGCTGCACTAATTGGCAGGTGTTTGAGTGTGTGTGTGTGTATCTGTGTGTGTGATTTATGTTTATTACTTTTAACGAATTTATAGGCATTGAACCGTCGCCAGTTTTAATTACCGCCGCCAGTCGACTGCAAAATGTTATAAATACACACACACACACACACACACACAAACGTTAACGAACAACAAAACAAAATCATTTTTAAACACTTTTCAATTTGTTTTCTAACAAATTTTACATAAATTACAAATGTCGAACACAAACACACAACACACACACACACACAGAGAGAGATACAAATACATTTTGTATGAAAAAGTTGCGCTGTTTCCACTCAAAACACACAATTTTATTGCACATTGCTTCTTCTTCTCATTCCCTTGCACAAATATTTGTGCAAATGTTTAAAATGTATTTTGCACATTTCTCATAAGTGCAAAATGCAGAGAGCAAAAACGAGAAAAAGGCGTGAGACAAAAATTATAAAAATTGCAAATATTGAATGTCGAAAAGCCAATAAAAAAACAACCACAAAAATACTTCAAATATAGCTAAATAATTGGGTTGCCGAAATTTAAATACCCTAGCAAATCATACTAATTAAAATAATTATACCAAATTGTTCAATGTTGAAAAGTAATCTTATAATTAATTTTTTAATTATAACTTATGTTTAACACAATGCTCCACACAAATGGTTATGCATTTAAATTTTAAAATTGAAATGCCCTCTCGAAAAGTGTATACAAAAAATTTAAATAAAAATAAAAATGAAAATGTGGCAAACGAGCGAACAAACAAAATGCGGGGCCAAATAAAAGATGCAAATTTGCGCGACGATTCGTGCGAAATTTTGAATGTTTTTTTTTGTATTTTTTTTTTTTTTAATTTTGGGGCGCTGCTCGACAAACATCACGCACACAGTTGCAGATACATATCTCGACCAGCAATATTAGATACAGTTACACAGATACAAATTCATTTGCACGTTGTCAATGTAAAACGCGAAATGCAACAAAGCAATGTGCAAAGAAAGGCTTGGAATGTATGAATATTGTTGTTGCTTGTTCATTATTTGTACATGTTTATATTGTACCTTAACGTAGGCTGTTTAGGTGTCGTACGATTTACAGTTGCAGTTGTGTATCTTTATATCATCGGCCTTAAAAACGAACTACATTATTTGCGCATCTTTTGCCTTATTCAGTTTCTCAGAACTGGCTTATCTGTAGAATTAAGTTGAGAAAACCTGCTAGCTCTTTCTTGGAATAGTTGTAGCTATACAAACTGCAAGCTTTTCCCAATGTGGTCAAATTTAAAAACCTTATAACGATTATTTATATAAATAGACTTTGTTGTATTCAATTTGTGTGTTATAATATATAGAATTGCAATTGAACTTTTTCTATGGCTTGCTCTAATTACACACACTGACCTCACACACAAACACACATTTGGATGCCCTGACAACTAGCAGACACACACACACAGAGAGACAGACAAAGAGTTGCACAATAAAAGCAACTGGAGCCAAGTAGAAAACGCACCAATTTTCGAGAAGTCTGAAGGCAACAACATTTTTTTTTTTTTGATATTTTGATTTTTTGACCATATGGTCGCCGGGCGTTCGAAGTCGAAGTTGGCGTCGCCATCGTTGGCGCATGCGATTATTATGATTATGCGTGTGTTTTGTTTTTTCCTTCTCTGGTTTTTTTTATTTTTTGGGGTTTTAATAAAATTTATTTATCTGCTTTTTGGGTCAATAAATAAAACGGCAGCGTGCCTAAAATTTAAATGAAACAATGCGCTGGCGAAATTATCAGAAGCAGCAGCAGCAATTCAAAAGTCAGCACAGATAGAAGGGCGCGTTCATGGTCTGGGCAGTGCCACAGGGCAAACAGTTGGGGGGAGGGGAGTAGTAGTAGTAGTAGTGGGAGTGGGAGTGAGAGTGGTGGTGCTGGTTGTGGTTGTGGGGCAAAGGGTGTCGTTAACAGTGGCATCTGAACAATTTCTCAAGCAGACAACAAATAAAAAGCGCAAAACTGAACATAATCAAGATGATGATCATTATTTTGACGAGCATATTGAGGATGATGATGGGCAGGCACAGATAGTCTTGGCTTGCCTGACATTTGAATGAGCTGTCATTAAAGTCAAAGATTGAAGTAACCCCATTCCCCTTAAGGAATGATTTTGTAAAAGTTTGATTAAAAATTTACAAAAAACTGTAAGATTGAATAGAATTCATTTAGTGTGTATATAATTTAACAAACTTAAACGCAATGCATTACAATTCCACTCTCTTTCTCTTACTCTCCCTACCTCTCGACAGCTTTAACTGAAAGTAGCGCATTCAAACAGTTGAAAATGCCGCACACACACACTCACATACACAGACACATTTGTGAATGTCTCGTCTGTTCAGCCCTTTTAAATGAAAGTTGACAACGTGTCGACGTGATGACCATCTGTTGTCTCCGCCATAAACGGCGCACGCTTTTGCCCACCCACCTCTCTGCGAGACGACAGACTCCAAGAAGAAGAAGAAGAGAGGAGAGTGACTGAGTTAACTGCACTTGTGAAGCGTTTTGTCGCTTGTTCCGCTTTGCAACCTGTTGTGGCCTTGTTGTTGCCAACTACTGCATTGTCCTGTCCCAGTTGTTGTTGGGACTCTGGGCTTAAGGGCGTGGCCACAAAACCGATTTCTATCTTTCACTTAAATATTTAAAATTTATGCGAATGTAGCCTGAAGTAAATCACAACAGTAAACAAAACAAATATGCCGCAAACAGCAGAGATAATCTCGAAACCGAAACCCGAAACCCGAAACCCAAAACCCAAAAAGCCCTGGCCCAGCCCCGTTGTAGATCCAACTCTAAAGTGTGGCTAAGGAATGCGTTAAAACTCATGTCAAGTATTTTTTGTTGATTCATCATGCAAGCGAGAGAGATCTGGTTGAACTTGGTTAGTTCTTCTCTGGCCAAATGGGTCAACATAAAATGTCAGGCGCGTCACATCCCGAATTGGAGTTGTGTCGCGACGTTGCAACGTTTTTTTTGTTTTTTTGTTGCAAATCACTTGATATACCTGCTATTCGATAACCAAAATTGAGCGATACCACAATGTGCTTGAGTCTTTAAGCTTGAGACTTATGTAATTCTTTTAGTTGCCATCTGCGGCAAGCTCACCGCATGGGACAGCGCCAGTTTCGGCTATTGGTGACAAACAACTTTTTTTAGGAAAAGACCTTGACAAATCAATTGCATTTATTTCTATACGTACATATACCCTGTTTACATTGGCAAAATAATCAAAGTGGTTAGGAATGACCAGCACTTATCCCCGTATCGATATGTATTCTTTAACAGACCAATACTTATCGATAACTAGATACAGTTGAAGTATTTATATGCCAAAAGAGTAACCTTGTTATGGTCGGCGATGTACTATCGATGGTTGTGGTTGTCGGACGAGGGTTGGAGAGTCGTGGAGGCCAAGATAATCGATTGGTGTAGGCGTAGAGGGGGATGGCTTAGAGGAAGAAGAAAAAAAGCCGGCATGAGAAGGCAGAAAATTCTTGAGCAGAAAAAAAAGTTGGCTGCAACAAAAAAGCAAGAAACAGAAAACTGCTCTTATAAAAAAATAAAATAAAAATATACAAAAAAAAAAAGGCAGAAAATAATAAAGAAAAGCCGACAAAATAAACAAAAACGCATAAAACAAAAACAGTCGGAAAATAAGTGCAAGTGCCGGCTGAGGAGTTACGTGGGGACAGAGCCCAACTGTCCAGGCAGCAGTTCAACACACACCAGGGGTGACGTAGGCAAAGGCAGGAGACCACCGGACGAGGAGCAGCAAACCCGTCTGGAAAGTCAACAAGTTTGTGCCTGTAGAAATAGTGCCCCGCAGGAATAAGTTAAATATCCAGCGCTTGCGCAACAGCCGAACGGTCGCCGTCACAGGCACAGTGGGCCTCAGCCGATTGTAAAAGGCTTGAATTAGATTTAGTTAATTTATTTATTCATATATTCATACTCGCTCCTATTTATTTATTTATCATTCATTTAGTATTATTTAATCTATTTATTTAATTATTCTTTCGGTGTTGTCGTGCATTGTTGATATGTTTCATGTTTATTAGTTTATGTTCATTTTTGTTTATTTATTTATTTAAATACTTTCTTTTTTCTTTTTATATTTATATAAGGTAAATCTAATTTAAGAAAACCATGTATAGTTTTAAATGAATAAATATAAGTGTATATTGTTGATATAAATATGTGTGAGTAGAAATTTATGTGTGGGTGGGACGAATATGTGTTGATGTCGGGGTAAGTTGTTGTTGATAGTGTTGTGTTGTTTAGGGGGTCGGCAATAAAATACAGGCATACCGACCCATAGGTAGGGAGGGCACATTGGGGGGTAAATGTTTCCACCTTTTTACCTTTTATATGTTCCAAAGTTGTCCGAATCTGTAAAGATCTACTATTCATCTGTTTATTCTTTTTAGTTCTTCGTAAAAATATAAATTTTTGTTAGACCGGCCCACACTGTATCCAGGTCGTATCCATCCCTGGGTAACCGATTTGCTAGCTGGCTATCGATACAGTGTTGGGAATAAAACGCCGGTTCATAACAAATGGCGCCCAATCTGAAAACTTAATAAAAGACGCTAGTGGAGTCACAGTACATGTTCAGTTTATTGTATCCGTTGTATTATGTGTGTTGGTTACTCGTCCTACCTTTTTGTCCAACAGCGGCTGGTCCACAGCAAGGCTTAATGCCTAAGCTGGCAGTACAGTAGCTGTGGGAAAGGGTAAGACATAGAACGTCACATCCAACAATGCCCAGGCGAAACCTAGAGTGGAGCAGAGAGTACCCTTCTGTGGTATAACCTGTGGTTTGGAGAGACAGTGAGCAACGCAAATTCGTGATACCCAAATATTTTAGTTCAGTTCACCTTATACGTGTATATGTGTCGAGGCTATGGTCCGTGTCATGTCCTTCAGGACCGGCATTGCGTTTCCTGCCAGACCATATATGGTATAACACTTAGCTACAATAACCCCAACTGTGATATAGGAGTAGGACAATTTTAGGATTAGGACCAATGTAGGTACGCCCAACACTTACAAAACCCGTATCATGTTACATGTTCGTCTCACCCCGTAATTACATGTCGTCCAGCGTCAATAAAAGAAAAAGAGAAACTAGCTTGATAGGAGATAAAAAGAAAATGCGTAGGGAGAAAGAAATGGTGGAGGAGCAAAGGAAAGAGCAACGGAGTGCGTATTTCAATCGGAGTAGAGGGGCCGAATTAATGGCTCCTATCACTCGTTCGGCATCCCAACCACGAAAACCACAAACCGACACACCATCCAACGACACGTCGCCACGAGAGGAGATGGATATCTCGGAGGCAGGAGCAGCAGACGGGGATATACATCCCAACAGCCTAGGAGCAGTGCCAAAACGCAGCTCCTCAAAGATGGCTCAGGAACAGCCAGCCCCTCTTGATCTGCAAAGCGAGCTGAGAGCCGCGATAAATTCAGCTCTAACGGAGGCGCGGGAAACTTTCCAGGCAGTTATGGCGACGGGAATGGCCGAGCTGCAAGAAAGAAATAGGCGTGAGATGTTGGAGTACGTACAGGCAATCCGCGAAAGCAGCCTGTACACACATTTGTCAGGGCCGAGAGAGGCACAGCCAACTGCCCGCCCACCGCCCGGACAGGACACCGCACCACCACCTGATCGAGCGTCGTCCCCGCGAAAGCCTCCAGCGGCACAGGGATTCTGGGTGGACAACCGCGCCCTGGAGTCCGAGCAGCGCGAGCAAGCGGAGCATTGGAGTTCCGGATTGCGTAGCGAAGCACGGGAGAGAAACGAGGAACACATGCGTAGGCCATGCGGTGTCACCGAGTCCAGACCAGAGATGATCCCGATGCGTCGTTGGGGTCTTGTTTTTGATGCCAGCCCTTCGGGAATGCCAGTTGGCGAGTTCATCTTCAGGCTGGATCATTTGAGGCAGACATACCAGGTGCCATGGCCAGACGTCCTGCGAGATTTCCACACGCTGGTTGAGGGACGCGCAAAGGACTGGTATTGGATGTTCCTCAGGACGAGTGGGGCAGTAGACTGGCCGAACCTGCGTTACGCGCTGAAGCAGCGGTTTCAGACGCGAAGGTCAAACTTCGAGCGCGAACAGGAGCTTCGTGAGAGACGACAAAAACCAGGAGAGAGCATCGATGATTATCTCCAGGCCATGTTTTCTCTGAGGTCGAGATTGGAGGTACCTGTCAGCGATCACGACCTGATCAAGATCGTGAAGGTGAATATACGAGACGGGATCTCACGGATCATCTATCCGATGTGGACCACGGACTTGGAGAGACTGCGGGAAGAATGCCATGACGCCGAGAGGATGCTGTCTTCACGTTGGTCGAGAGGAAAGACCACAACAGAACCAGTCGGTAGGCCTAGAGACCGGTTCCAGGTGAACGAGGCGTTCTATGGCGAGGAAGAAGCCACGGCAGAGGTTGCACCGGATGAGGCAGTTGAGGCGCTGCACAGGCCCAGAGGGGGTAGCGGCGACAACAACGCGATCACTTGCTGGAATTGTGCCCAGCGAGGGCATACTTTTTGGGAGTGCGAGGCCACAGTGCGAAACATATTCTGTTATAAATGTGGACTCCCAGGAGTGGTTTTGCCCAAATGCCCAAAATGTCGTTCGGGAAACGGGATGCAGAGCATGACGCAGGCAGAGGAGTCGCGCTCACGGTTGAGAAACCATTAAAATCCTCTCCACCAGACATGTTAGGATTAATAAGTAGCAATAAGGATCCTATGATAGTTAAGAATATTATTAAAAAAGCCAATAACGAGCCCTTGGCAAGGCCAAAGTGGTCGACACGACTGCCCTTTGAAGTGCGCCAAGTCGCGTATGAAGAGGCAAGAGCCCGGATTTTCGCCGAAGAGCAGGAATCAAAGAAGCACCAGAGCTCACCAATTCCACGGAGACGGAGAAGAAAAACATTACGCCGTAGGGAGCGCAATCGCGTGTGCGAAGCACTTGGCTCAGCACTCAAGGACGACGACAGACCCTTTGCCGAAGTCCAGCTTCAAGGTCACACAGTAAAGGGGCTTCTGGACACTGGGGCGACCGTTAGCTTGCTAGGCGCAGGAGCAGTGGAACTGATTGAGGAGCTGGGAATAGCCTGGCACCCCCAGACTTCGAAGGTGCGAGCCGCAGGAGGTGCGAGCTACTCGGTGTTAGGAAAAATTCTTGTGCCGGTCCAGTATAAAAACAAAACGCACAAGATGACTCTGTATGTATGCCCCGACCTGGTTCAAAGTTTGTATCTGGGCGTCGACTTTCTGGAAGAACTTGCGCCTAGCACCCGAGGTCGTAGGAGTGGAGTCGCTTGAACAGGTGGAATCCGAGTTCACGACGAAGGGAGAGCCGATCGAGCCGCACGAGCTGAATGCCGAGCAGCAGAAGAGCAGCTAGAGGCGATCAAGGCTGAATTCCGAGACGTTCAATACACGGCGGGACAGGAGGTGTATAAGCGTAATTTCGTGTTGAGTTGACTTCGCAAAGAACCTCAACGCGAAGTTCTGCCGCCGTTACACCAAGTGCCGAGTAGTGAGGCCAGTAGGACGTTGTCTCTATGAGCTGGAGACACTTCAGGGAGATCCACTAGGGGTGTTCCATGCTAAGGATATCAAGCAATAGCCCTAGCGTTGGATCTGAGCCCGGCTAGCTCAGTCGGGAAAGCATGAGACTTTTAATCTCAGGGCGTGGGCGGTGGCCTGCGTTGGACAGCTTAGCGAACAGACGCCTCCTTTCTGCACTCCTGTTCACGGTGTGCACAGGCGAACCGGAGTGTGGTGTTATGGTCGGCGATGTACTATCGATGGTTGTGGTTGTCGGACGAGGGTTGGAGAGTCGTGGAGGCCAAGATAATCGATTGGTGTAGGCGTAGAGGGGGATGGCTTAGAGGAAGAAGAAAAAAAGCCGGCATGAGAAGGCAGAAAATTCTTGAGCAGAAAAAAAAGTTGGCTGCAACAAAAAAGCAAGAAACAGAAAACTGCTCTTATAAAAAAATAAAAATAAAAATATACAAAAAAAAAAAAGGCAGAAAATAATAAAGAAAAGCCGACAAAATAAACAAAAACGCATAAAACAAAAACAGTCGGAAAATAAGTGCAAGTGCCGGCTGAGGAGTTACGTGGGGACAGAGCCCAACTGTCCAGGCAGCAGTTCAACACACACCAGGGGTGACGTAGGCAAAGGCAGGAGACCACCGGACGAGGAGCAGCAAACCCGTCTGGAAAGTCAACAAGTTTGTGCCTGTAGAAATAGTGCCCCGCAGAAATAAGTTAAATATCAGCGCTTGCGCAACAGCCGAACGGTCGCCGTCACAGGCACAGTGGGCCTCAGCCGATTGTAAAAGGCTTGAATTAGATTTAGTTAATTTATTTATTCATATATTCATACTCGCTCCTATTTATTTATTTATCATTCATTTAGTATTATTTAATCTATTTATTTAATTATTCTTTCGGTGTTGTCGTGCATTGTTGATATGTTTCATGTTTATTAGTTTATGTTCATTTTTGTTTATTTATTTATTTAAATACTTTCTTTTTTCTTTTTATATTTATATAAGGTAAATCTAATTTAAGAAAACCATGTATAGTTTTAAATGAATAAATATAAGTGTATATTGTTGATATAAATATGTGTGAGTAGAAATTTATGTGTGGGTGGGACGAATATGTGTTGATGTCGGGGTAAGTTGTTGTTGATAGTGTTGTGTTGTTAAGGGGGTCGGCAATAAAATACAGGCATACCGACCCATAGGTAGGGAGGGCACATTGGGGGGTAAATGTTTCCACCTTTTTACCTTTATATGTTCCAAAGTTGTCCGAATCTGTAAAGATCTACTATTCATCTGTTTATTCTTTTTAGTTCTTCGTAAAAATATAAATTTTTGTTAGACCGGCCCGCACTGTATCCAGGTCGTATCCATCCCTGGGTAACCGATTTGCTAGCTGGCTATCGATACAGTGTTGGGAATGAAACGCACGGTTCATAACAACCTCTTAGTCAGTACACACACTTTTTGTTTAAACTAAGATTTTCCTATACATAACACGTCTTGATAGTGTTTTACTGCTTTTTGTGCAATTGCAGACCTGTTCGCAGCTGATCAAAGCGGGCCTCAAGCTATCCATACAAAGCAAACGCAAGTTGTCCACCTGTGACTCCAGCTCCGGCTCCGAGCAGCCCAATTCGAAGTGTTCACGCCGCGATGAGGACTGCGAGGAGTCCAGCGATGAGGATAGTGAAACGAAATCGGTGCCCAAGGGCCTAACGCCCGAGGATGAGGATCGCCGGCGAAGACGTCGCGAACGCAACAAAATTGCTGCCACCAAGTGCCGCATGAAGAAGCGCGAACGCACCCAGAACCTAATCAAGGAGTCCGAGGTGCTTGACACACAAAATGTTGAGCTCAAGAGTCAGGTGCGTTCCCTGGAAACGGATCGTCGGCGTCTTCTTGAAATGTTGCAAGCACATTCGCCCAACTGCGTCAAACGTGGCGGCTGTCAGTTGCCCTCGAAGCTGCTGCAATCGCCGGCGCTTAAGTATTTCGCCGAAATGGAGCTGGATGGCCTGCTCAATGGAGACAATGCGAGCAGCGCGGCCAATACGCCCACGCAGCAGCAGCAACAACAGCAGCAGCAACAACAGCAGCAACAGCAGCAGCAGCAACAGCAACAGCAACAGCAGCGTATGCAAAGTATACCATCCATGTCTACGTTCAAGTTTGGCAGCAAGTCGCCAGCGGCAATGGCAGCAGCAGTTGCAGCTGCACAAGCCCAACAGCAGCAACAGTTGCAGCAGCAACAGCAACAATTACCTAATGGCTACTGTAAACCTTCGCCCTCACCGCAGGAGTTTGAACATGCCGGCTATTTAAGTTCGCCAACTCAGGAGGCGCTCTGTCTGCCACAACAGCAGCAACAACAACAACAGCAGCAGCAGCAGTCGTCTTTGAATCCCGCCAGCAACAACAACAACAATGCCGATAGCAATAATGCCACATTGCTGCTAAGTCAACAAGTCTCGGACTATGTGCCCAATTGTGATGGTTTAGGTTTGGGTCTGGGTCTGTCCGCTGTGGCTATTGCCATCTCCACGCCAGTCGCCGCTAACGCCAACAATAGCAGCAGCAACAACAACAACACCAACAACAACAACAACAGCCTCAGCAGCAACAGTCTAAGCAGCAACAGCTTAAGCAGCAATAGCAACAACAGCACCAGCAATCATAGCAATACCAACAACAACAACAACAACAATACAACGACAGCAGCATCAGTTGTAACAACATTGCCGCCTGCAACCACGCCCACCAGCGCCATTGAGTTTGTTAAGAATGAGCTTGTGGACTCGCAGAGTCCATACACCACAGCGTTGAGTGCGGAACGCTTCCTCTTCGATGGCTTCCCGGACATCAAGCATGCGGTGAGTGTACATCCGTGCAGCCTCAACAATATGACCAGTCTGGCGGCTCACAACAACAACAATCATCTGATGGACTTTCACAATACGCTGCAGCATCATGGCAACGGCATGGGCGTTGGAGTCGGCATCATGCCGCCCTGCTACGAGGATGAGCAACTGCTGTTGAAGAACAGCTGCTATACAAACGATCTGCTCTCGCAGCTGGCGGATGATGGTGGTGATTTCGTAGATCTGGATACGGGTGCCGCAGCGTTTATAACTAACGGTGGCTGTCTGGCGTGAGATCGGGCCCAACGTGCTGCCGATCACGAGCTGTTGCTGTCGTTCGAGCAGCAGCAGCAGCCGCCGCCGCTGCAGCAGGAGCAACAACGAAGCAGAACACAACAACAACAGCAACAGCAGGCGGTGGATAATGAACTGCAACAGGATCAGGCTTGGACACATGTCGACTATTGGTGCTAAGCAGCACACATAGCTGGCTTATGTGTGTGTGTGTGTGTGTGTGTGTGTTTGTTTGATTGTTTGATTGTTTGTTTTTGCAGGCGCACCACATGTCACGCCCAGGTATCGCCACCCAAAATCGAACAAAAATATCCAAGTTCTTCCAACCAGTAGTCCCAAACCCAAAAAACACAAAAATCCCCACAGCCCTGCGCTCGAATATACTTACTAACCATAGAGTCTGCCCTAAAACCCAATTTCCCCTCTAGCGATAGTCCTTGGTCGTGCGTGTGCGTGTGTATGTGTGTCTTTGTGTGTGTGTGTGTGTGTGTTTGGAGCGGCGCTCCATTCGTGGCTTGACTACCTCATAAAAAAAAAAAGAAACCTGGAAAACAAAAATTGATTGCACTCTGTTTTCTTTATTTTTAAACTATTCCGATTTTTTTTTTATTTTGTTCGCAATCTAAAGTGTAGTTATGTAAAAAAAAAAACAACAAGCACCTGTACATAACCTTATATTGTGTAATCTATAAATGTATATGTATATGTGTAAATGAAAATTATTTTATGTTATCGATAACATTCCGAGCAACAGGCAATTTGTTGGCAGTCACAGCCGCATCAGTAATTATTAATTTTAATTTCGTTAAACGCCCTAAACCCTAAAACCAACCTCCTCCTCCTCCCATGTGCGAGATTATGCAGCAAAAAAAAAAAAGAAGAAGCAAAATATTAACAAATAACATTAAGTTAAAATTTAATATTAACACTAAAAAAACCATGCGATATGATGACGTTTGATATTTTTCTTTATTTAATTTAATTTAATTTTTTTTCTTCTTAATTTAGTCTTAGTCAGTGATATATAAAACAACACTATTATTAAAATGCAGATTAAAAACAAAATAACATACATATATGTGTAATTTTTTCTCCTTTTTAAATGTAAGTTGTACAAGAAAAAGAAGAAGTGGAGAAAGAAGAAGCAAGAAAAAAGCTTGCACGCAGTTGCCTTAACAAACAATTCGCTAAAAAACTATATATATTTATATATATACATATAATAAAACTAGTTCTAAGTTTGTTAATTTTTTGCGAAACTAAAATGTGCTCTTAAAACAAACAAAAAAAAAAAAAAAGAACCATACAAAAAATATCAAAACAAAAAAAAAAACGTGCAACAATTTTTTTATACTAGCGCCTTATTACATTTAATGAACAATGAAGCAAATGAAAAATATTTACAAAACAAAACAAAACTTGAAAAAATCAAAAACGAGTTGGATAAAATGTTTTTGAAATCATAATATTTGTGTATGTGTGTTTACCGCTTGATAATATTTTGACAAAAGTCGTATATACATATACAAAATTTACCTATATACAATGTACAATACATGCATAGAAAGCATATTAATGTGTGTATTAAAAACTAATAACAAAAACAAAAACAAAACGTTTATGCATCTGAATTCTAAGTATAAACAGCTGTGAACACCAAAAAGTGGCCTAAACGACAAACCGTAAGAGATCATTAAGTGCTTTTCTAATTGTTTTTTTTTTATTTTTTACTCTAATTATAAATGAATAAATGTTTTTTTTTTGTAATTGAAAACAAAAACTATTAGTAAAAATGAATAAAAAATTGCCTCGATTTGTACTAAAGATTTAATATACAACTATTTATGTAAAATATATATGAAATACTTATATAAAAAAAACAAACACATAGCATTTAGTGAGCACGGCTTTTGTAGTTGTACGATGTCTACCATATACCATACTAGCATACCCTTAATATAGAAAAAACATATACCATTAATATATGTATACCCTGCAATTTTGACCACTGATTGTCTCTCTAAAATTCGTAATTAATGTGTGTACTTTGTTTATTGTTAAAAAAAAAGAAAGAAAAGAAAGGAAAATGGGTAAACAAACTTAGCATCCAGTTCCCCTTTTCCCCAGCATAGGAAACACAAAACAAAAATATAAGAAATTGGCAACAAATAAGGCCTGAATTATAAACATACTTTACCTATATGATATTTAACATTCAGCTTCAAAAACACAAAAGATAACAACAAAAAAAAAAGATGAAACCTAAGCCATTTTTGGCTCAGGTCTAGTTTGTGTCTCTAATTGTTCGGGGTGTTAAAAGGTTTTCAAAAATCAAAATACGAGGAAGAAGATGAAGATGAAGACAAAGATAATCCAAACATAAAAGTACGAATAAATGTTATATGTGTATGAATGCATTCAATGTTAATCAAAGAGTTCTAGTGCAAAACCCAATTTGGCTACAATAACCAATACATATTTATTATACAAAAACAAAAAAATAATATATGAATATACCTCTCACACATACACAAACACACACATACACAACACACATAAACGCATATGTGATGAGTTTTTGTTTTGTTTGTGCCGATAGTTGAAGTTTTTGTAGCTTTGTAGATGCAAAATCGAAACCATTTTTCTGCCTGCGTGTGCGTTCAAATCTTAAGTTACATAATCATAAATCATAAACGATATCACATTGGCAAGAGGCCAACGAAACCAACAATATCTTTTCTAATAACTTATACTCGGTTCGGCTATTTTTTTTTTTTTTTTGTTATTTTCTAACACATTCTGTTGGCTAGTAGTGGCGCATATCTTCATCTCGATTAATCACAGACTCTTCTCATCCTAGTTTAGCTTTTAATTTTAGGTTTACAATTTTTGATTGCAATAACAGCAACAATCCACACATTGTTGATAAGCAAAGCAAACAAAATGCGCTACGAAGTACCTGTAAAATGTTATATAATACATACAAATATATAGAGTTATATATATATATATATGCATACATACATTCATTAATAAATGTTGTTAAATGTTAAATAATGAAAGCACACACACTTGAAACTCGGGCACAAAACTTCAGCTGCAGGCACGTAAAGCCTATTAATTAAAAGCTATCTAAATAAAAAAGTAACAAACAAAAAAAAACTGTTCTACAATAGCTGCTAATAATGGATATGTATGTGTTAAAATTTTCCCAAAAACTAAAAGCAAAATCAAAAATCGAAATGTATAAAAAATAACTCCCATAAACTGTGCTAAAATCAAAAATGAAAATCAAACAGAAAATAAGGAAAGAGAAAAATAAGTATTATTTATATATTTTTGACAAGTGCAAAAATATATGCAAATTAATATTTGCGTTTTCAGTTTTGCATTCAAAAAAACAACAACACAAACAACAAAAAACATATACATATACAATAGACATATATGTATATATGTAGATGAAGTGTGCACACATTAATTAATCTTTAAATGTCTAATTAAGTTGAGAACAAGCAATTTGTAATTAAACTAATTGTATTTTTATCTTTTTTTTTTTTGAATATATCTGTATTTTTGCTTTTATATTTTCAATCGATATTTCTCTATGATTGTTTTTGTTTTTAACTTGTTATGAAAAGAAAAATGCAATTGTTAAACGATTATAATATTATTTTGAATAGTTTTGTTTTATTATTATTTTTTGTATATTTAAAGCACAAAAGAGAGGCAGACGATAAATCAACTCAAAGCCAAACAACGACAGCTACACTCACACACCTACACAAACTGACAAACACACACACACACACACACACACACAATTACACAACTACACTTACACAGCTAACTGTTTTAATGCTTTTTAGGATGAAACGTTTTTAAAATTTGTCAATATGTAATTTATTATGCTACTTAAAAAAAATTTATATATATACATATAAAAAAAACGAAAAATCCCAAATTGAGAACACAAAAAAAGCCTTACAAGAAAAAATCCCCAACAAAAATGTCAAAATGCAAACGAATTACTTCAAAACACATTTTTTTTAGATAGCTTTAAGCAGCTTATACTAAATATAAAATTAAAACGAACTAATAATAATAATTTGTTTTTTTTTTTTTATTATTATAATTACTATGTATTAAATGTCAACACATGGCATAATTCATTAAAAATAATTTAAAAAATGAAAAAAAAAACTAAAAAAAAAAAAAAAAACAAAACAAAAGCAAAAATGTAAAAATAAATGTTCTGCTTCAAAATCAAAACCGTAAATGAAATGTGTATTTATGGGAATTAAGTGGCATTTCCAGGGTTTCAGGATATGTGCAAGAGTTATGGAACACTGGTCAAACTATTCGTAACACAGTGTTCCATCCAATCTAACACGTCAGCTTCCGTAGAATCAGCTCGAGACAAGTTGACAGCGGCAGACCACTCATCCACTGCAGCCCAACACTGCTCCAGCCATGGCTTACTCATACAGCCAAACAGCAAGTGTACTGCCTCAATTGCTTGAGACTCAACTCAATTAGTTTTTGTGTTGCTTTTGTTCTTGGCGCGTGTCTTGGCGTGGGCGTGGGACACACTGGCTGCCAACCGCTAACCACTGATCACAGATTGCCCGCCCGTCGGCGTTTTGGTCCGTGCGCCTCCGCTCCCCCTACCCCTAACGCTGTGACAACATCTGGCAGCTAAAGTGCTGCTGCTGCTGCTGTTGCTGTTGCTCAAAAGAGTCGGTCGGTTGAGAATTGGGCGGACGGACACAGATATATTAAAAGACTATGACATCATGTTATTATGCAAAAAGACGACGACGACGGCTTCATTTAGATTGTCGAAGCCGACGTGCGCAGTGAAACAGCAGCTTTTATGTGTCAGCTTCTAAGCTATCGGCGCCGCATTTACTCTGTCTCTCTCGCTCTCGCTCTCCCTCTCTCTATCGATCTTTCTCTTTGCAGTTTGTTGCTCGCTCTAATACATGTATATGCATATCTTGAAGGCTTGAACGACGCTTTCGGCGCTTGGGTGATTAATGAAACAACTCCCACTATCACCCTCGTCCCCCTCTAGCACATTCACCCTTTCGCTTTGGCCGTGATTAATGTCTAATTGCTTATTGAATGTCATAACAGTAATAGCAACATGTACAAATCCTTCTGTATGCAAATTGTTCGACTGATGCTGCGACTTGGCGAATGTGTCATTCAATCGTACAGATCACG
Source organism: Scaptomyza caliginosa (assembly GCA_035044725.1). NCBI lineage: Eukaryota > Metazoa > Arthropoda > Insecta > Diptera > Drosophilidae > Scaptomyza > Scaptomyza caliginosa. The sequence goes on from JAWNNR010000482.1 coordinate 949,615, forward strand.
TTCACAGTCATCTCTAAGCTTAGACAACGAAACTCGAACAGTGATAGGATCAAAAACAATCTGTGTAATATTTTGACAGGAATCAGGAATCAAGTTAAATCTTGATTAAAGTTTACTAAAACGTTATAAGCATAAAACAGGTTACATAATAATGTCAGATAAGGATAATTCATACAGACAAGAACATATATACTTTATGCGGTCGAAATGCTTCCCACTGTCTGTTACACACACTTTCATAAAACAATCATACCCTTTTTATCTATTTCAAGCTGATTCTGTGGAAATAACATAGTTTCTTATTATTTTTTCTAATGCTTTGTAGAAACTTTCCACATGTTTCAAGTTTATGAGTTTATACCTTAAACGGAAAGAGTTATCGATAATTTAAAGCAAACTATTTTTTTAGGGCTTATATTCTATTCCAAAGGAACAGGTAAACCAAACAGGTAGGCCAAATCTAATAAATTTAATTCTTTTATTTATTTAGTTGGTTCAGGGATTAAAACTTATTAAATGCAAAACCAACTTACACAGACAACGAATGAAAAAAAAGTTCAAGGCTTTAAGATAACTTACTTAGAAATTGAAAATGTTAGATGCGTCCATTGAGAGAAGAAAAGATACGAAGGTCGGACGTGCTAGGTAAGTGATTTGTTGGTTTAACTATGATTTGGGAATCGCATTGCAAATCCCTTTTGCTCGGCACAAACAAATGGGCGATAACCGTTTGTTACCGTCATCAGTGACAGCAGCAAAGTACGTTTACACTGGTCAAACGTTAAAGAAAAAGCAAAAAAGCGGTCGCTGCGATAAATTATTGTAGTTAATCATATAAAATGCTACACATAAATAACGAAACGCATTATCATTGAACGTACTATTAGCAATCACAGTGACAAGCTAAACACATACACACCTACAGTGACATTTACAAGTGCCTGTTGTGCGATGTATTTTTAGCTGTGCGTTAAGTGAACAATTATGCCACCTAAACAACAACAGCAACAAAATAGAGAATAACAAGGCAACCAACACAAGTGCAACCCAGTGATAAATGGGCTTGTCTTGCGACCAAAAGGCTCGATATTAGTATATTGGCCAGGGCCCAGTAGCAAAACAATGGCTACAGAACAACCGATCGACAGAACCACTGACGACACTCTGTCTGCAACACGATCTGTGGTTCAGCTAAAGGTCAAGAGCGTTGTGGTGTGCATTAATTCATAACTATATAATGTATGTATATAAAAATATATTGAAAATATTTAGCTAAAAATAGTTGGTAGTTTGGAAAGTATGCAAGCTTTATGAAAACTTAAAATGTTGGAAAATTTAGTATGCATCCCTGATACGCACTTTGACTTTCATGTTTACGTATTTGTTAAACGCAAGCTGCAAAATGTGTGCAACACACACACACACACACACACACACATACTCGCAGATATTCAGGTATTAGATATGTTTAATGGCAACAAGTTCAGGTGCATGACGCGGCATTAGCCGAGGCATTGCAACATTTGGTGCAACAAATGGGATGTGACGACCAAGACGATGTTGGTTACAGTGGGTTGGTTGAGGGGAAGAGGTTTTTTGTTTTTAAATGTTTTCGCATGGCTGTGACAAAAACAAATGCGCGCTGCGCATAATGTGCATTTGCCGTCAATCATTGCTATTATTATTTTTATTATTGTCATTATTTTTGTTATTGCATATTGTATCAGCCAGTCAATCAAGGTGCAGCCGTGGCGCTTTTTGGCCGTTGGCTAAGGTCAGGCCAGCATTGGCCAGCATTGCGTATGAGTAATGCCGACGTACAAATCTCGAATCTTGTGCCACTGTGCGCGCAACGCCTACAATCCAATGTGTCTATGTAAATATGTTAGTGCAATATGCAAAGTTGCAATATTGAAGCTCATATTGGCAGTCACTTGTTATTAGCTGAAACTCAAATTAAAATTCAAATTCAAATTTAATTTTATATTCAAATCGATATGGCCGCAGGTCATAACAATAACAAACAACAACAACAAAACCGTGTACGCCATTTTGTGCGAAGGCGCGTCCCGTACACAGCTTGAGTTGGAGTCAGTGCTGACGCATTAAATACGCGCAGCTTTAAAAAGATTTAGTATCTAGAAGCTATTTAATACTGCACATGACTAATTGGCAATCAATCAAGTTTTATTTTTTCACTTATTTCGGCCATTACTAAGCACTGCACCAGAGCCGGGAACGAAACGAAACGAAACAAGACAATACAAAACACAACAACAGCAACAAACAAATATAAAATTAAGTATTTACATAACGGAGCATTGTTGATTAGTCATGTCTTGCGGTTGATGTTAGTGCATATGATTGGTTTCTATTTTTGACTTATTCACAAACTATTTTTGTAGTTTACGCAATTGATTGCAAATTTTCATTTTGAAATAACCGCCAAACATGTGATGCACGTGCGGCTAACTTCAAGCGACGCAATACTGCTCGCAGCCAACTTCAAGTTGTGAGCAGCGATAATGCGATTACTAATGTAATTTGATAAGTTCTCCCATCGCTGAGTGACGCCATCTAAAAACTTGGCGCGTCTTTTTAGATGTAAGCATTTAAGCAATTAGTTAGTTTTTAATGTTTCCGTGCCTAGCCTGTGGCTATGTATTCACCGCGCAAGGTGCTGCTAGCGCCAGCAGCCCAGGAATTTGGCTTTCCCTACACGCCATATGCCATACAAGAGCAGCTGATGCAGGAGCTCTTTCTGGTGATAGAGCGCAAGCAAATAGGCATATTTGAAAGTCCCACTGGAACAGGCAAATCACTGACGCTTACCTGCGGCGCTCTAACCTGGCTGCTCCAGCATGAGCAACTAGTGCGCACCGAGTTGCTACAGCGCATTTGCCAAGTCGAGGCAGAGCTTCGCGAACTGCAGGGTGCCAGCCAACAGGCAACGGATTGGATAACAGCGCAAAGCGAAGAGCGTTTGCAGCGTGAAGAGCTGCAGCAACTGCAACGCCTACGCGATTTACTGCAGCTAAAGAAACAGCAGTTGGCGGACATCAAGCAGCGCAAGAAGCAACAGCCAAGAACAGCACGACGTGCAGGCGCGGAATTGCTTCAGGCGGCTAAGACGGCAACAGTAGTTACAGAGCCAGAGCTCAACTCTGATGACGAACACGAGGATGAGCAATCAGATGATATGTTGGAGGATCAAATGCAGCCAGACCAGGAGCGCTTTCGCGATGTGCAAATCTTTTACTGCAGCCGTACACACTCACAACTAGCTCAGATTGTAGCAGAGCTACGCAAAACGCCATATGGCAAAAGTGTGCGCTGCATCTCGCTCGGATCACGCCAGCAGCTGTGCATTAATAGTCAGCTGCGTCGCCTGTCAAACGTGGCGCTCATCAACGAACGTTGCCTAGACATGGCACGTGCCAAACCCATCACTTCAAATGCAAATCCCACCAAGAGGGCTCGTCTGGCGACACCAGCGCTAACCCGCTGTCCCCACAAGGCTGCTGGTCAACTGCAGCGAGTCAGCGATGCGGCTCTCTGTGAGCCGCTTGACATTGAGGAGCTGGCCGCCGAGGGAGCCGCCTGTGGTGGCTGTCCCTACTATGCTACACGCTCAGCTCAGACACAAGCGCAGCTGGTGCTGCTGCCCTATCCACTGTTGCTGCAGCGCAGCGCACGCCAACAGCTGGGCATTGACCTTCGCGGCGCCGTCATTATTGTGGATGAGGCGCACAATCTGCTGGACACAATCGCTCAGCTGCACAGTGCAGAACTAAATCGTGCCCAACTGCAGTTGGCACGTCAGCAGATGACCGCCTACAAGGAGCGCTATGCACGGCGCCTAAGCACCGCCAATCTTTTGCGCATTAATCAGCTAATCTTTGTGGTTCGTCGCCTTCTGCTGCTGCTCGAGTCGGAGAAAGAGCCGCGTATGCTGCGCACCTATGAGCTGAGCGCCGAGGGTGACTTCTATAACATTGATCTGCATGCTGTGCTGCAGTTTTGCGCACGTACACGCTTTGCCCAAAAGTTGCATGGCTTTGGACAGCGATTGCAGTGTGAAGAGCCGCGTCCCAGTGAGAATCGTCCGCCACCCACACAAAAGTTGCTTCAGCGCCTGGCCGCTCAACATCAGCTGAGCCAGGCGCAGGCGTGCAGTAAGCGCAAGCTGCAGCAGGCGCAAGAAACGGAACAGAAACAAGTCAAACCGCCATTAGGTAGCTCAGCTGCAGCATCACCTTCGCCCATACGCCCGCTTCTGGCGTTTCTGGACACGTTTACCAGCAATGCAGCCGATGGACGTGTCCTGATCAATGCCAAGAACGGCACATACAAGTATTTGCTGCTCAATCCCGCCGAGCATTTTGCTGACATTCTTGGGGATGCACGAGCGGTAAGTGACTGAAATTCTTTCTTTCAACTAAATTGACTCTGTGTCTGTTTGCTACAGCTCATCATTGCTGGCGGGACCATGCAGCCCACACAGGAATTAACAACTCAGCTCTTTGTACAGTGTCAGGAGCGTGTGGTCGAGCGTTTCTACAGTCATGTTGTGCCGGCAGAAGCAGTGCTACCATTTGTTCTACCCACTGGACCAACGGGTGCCACGCTCTGCTTTAGCTATGCACAACGCTCCAATCCAGCTATGGTAAGCACTTAGCTAAAAGCTGCAAACTTACTAAAAGTATATCCTTATCCCTTTTTCTTTTGTGAACGCAGCTAAAGGAACTAACAATGGTGCTTCAGAATCTGTGTAATGTATTGCCTGCGGGTGTAGTTTGCTTCTTGCCCTCCTACGACTATTTGGAGACAGTATATGCGCATCTGGATCAGAGTGGTGCATTGCAAAGAATAGGCCAGCGAAAGCGCATCTTTCGCGAAAAGTCTGGGGGCGGCGGTGTAGAACAGCTCCTGCAGCAATATGCCGATGCAATTGGCAGTGCTGGCGGTGGTGCACTTCTCTTTAGTGTGGTGGGTGGCAAACTGTCTGAGGGCCTCAACTTTGCCGACGACTTGGGCCGCGGTGTTATTGTTGTGGGCCTGCCGTATCCAAATCGCACCAGTCCCGAGCTCAAAGAGCGTATGCGGCATTTGGATGACACGCTGGGCGGCGGTGCAGGCAATGAGTATTATGAGAATCTTTGCATGAAGGCGGTCAATCAGTGCATTGGGCGCTCTGTGCGTCACATTCAGGACTACGCCTGCGTCTATCTGCTGGACGAGCGCTATGTCAGTGAGCGCATTCAAAAGAAGCTTCCAGCCTGGATTGGACGGCACATATATGTGGCTAGCGATGGATTTGGAGCAGTTCAAGCGAACACTGCACGTTTTTTCAAGTCAAGGAATTAAGCAAAGTATTATAAGCTACGAATTCGCAGACAATTCTAAGAATCAACATGTACTATATATAAGTATTTCTTTGTCGGGCTTTTTTGTTTTTGCATATGTTGATAAGAGCGACTGTAATAAGAATTTCGAATTCTTTTCGCATTCAAGTGTATTGAATAAGCACACAAGCTATGTTTTAACAAATGATTTATTAACAGTAATTTTAGGTATTGCATAGTAAAGGTTGGAATTGCAGAAAGTACATCATAAAGTCGTCTCTATGGCACGGGAATATTGGGCAAATAAAAGGTTGTACGATGGGAAATTGCAGCACTGCATATCGGTACGTTTCCAATTGGAGAGCGTAGAGTACTCAATCTCTAGTTCTTTCATCGTCTCGTAGGCCAGTGACGATTTGTTGGCAAATATGGTGACAATAAATTTGCCTGGCTTAAAGGTCTTGATAACCTGAGATATAAGCTTGGTATAATTGTTGAGCGCCACATTGCTTTCAAAGCTCACATACGAGAACTTTTCCTCGGGCGTTATGTGAATGGTCATGTACTGACCGTTCTCATCAATCCCGTTCATGGAGTATCCACAGGGATCGAAGAGAAAGTCATCGATAAGCATTTCGGGAAGTATTTGATCGATGCCCGATTCTACCGTAGCCTCGCGACCTGTAGTTAGTTTACTTTTGCTAAAGATTGACATAACGTCCTTGTCGAGATTCTGCATTAGTATCTCAATGGTTTGATCGGGATCGGCATCTGTATTATTATCCTCCACAATGATATCTGGCAATGCTTTATTTTCAGGCTTACTGAATGTATACAAATACCAGCACTCCTGGTTAATGGAGCCAAGGCAATAGGATCTTCCCTCAGGAAATATTGTATCTAAATAGGTAACCTCTTGATAGAAACCCTCGTGTGGGGACATTTGGACTTCGGGTCTTGTAAAATTCTTTCTCGAGTAGAATATATCGGTAATCACATGATATCCTTCGAGTTTGGCCAATTCAAGCAATTGGTCTAGGCACTTCAGCGGTGTTGTCGTTCCACAAGTCTTGAGTATCCATCTTCGCTTTGAGACGAACATGCTGCTCTCGCTTAAGAGAAAGGCATCTATTGATTCGTTTTTGATAAAGCTAATGATTTCGCATTTCACATGGCACAGTAGGTTCTCCCATTCGTTTCTTGATATATTGCGTAAGTCAGCGGTGGGACTCGAGCTTTCCTCGAACCATATTTCCAAAAGTTTTTCCACGCCCTCAAAAAAGTGAGTGGCGTCCGGCATGGCAAAATTCTTTTGATCCATTAGATAAACAATCAAACTAGGGATGGAAAAGATACACGGCAATAACGATATATTGAAAGGCAATATCTGCATATCGATATGCTGCACACAGTATTTGCCAACGGTCACCACAAATAGTTTTGTACTGGGCATACGTGCAGCAAAAGAAACAATTGAACTATAACAAAGCAGACTTTGACCCTGCTTTGATATTTCATCAATAATTTGAAGCTATGTTTTAAAAACTAGCATCAAGGCATTCAATATCTTACCTTGAATATATGTGTTGAAGTTTTAAATAAATAATAAATCTCGTTGTATATTTGAACAAGTTTGACGTAATTACGACAAAATACTATGAAACAAAAACCACATGACTAATATTTAACTTTCAGATTATATCGATACTTTGCGTGCTCATATCGATACAGTTTTTAACAAAACCCTGAAAACGCAAGACTTATACTTAAAACCCTGTTCGTTTTCTTGTTAGTCGCGCTCGGTCACACTGTCGTTGATGTGTGTGTTGTTTGTCGCTGTCTCCTCAAAGTTATACATCCCAGTTTGTTCTTTTATTAAATTGAACATGTAAAGTATAAGTGGGACTTAAGCAGAAATTTATAAAACAAAACGCGCTGCATGTGTACAAAGTATGTAATTAAAAGTAAAAAAACGCTAGTTCATGTATTTCTCCTTGTGTTGTTTGTGTACCCGTGTCGGACAACACATCTGCGTGTGTGTACATATGTGTGTGTGTGTATGCGTTAGTTTATGTTTGAAAAGTGCATTTGGATTCGTTATAAATAGCCGCAATTTCATGCGATTTGAAACATCAAACAAGAGCAACCGCAACAAAGTTCAAGTCCAGCTTTCATTACGTTCGTAAACAGCTCAAAACTGTTCATTCTGAATTTTACACTCACGTTTTCCTATTTACTTTTCACATGTGCTGATAAGATGCTCGGTATTGGTGGCTCCCCTGTTTACTTATTATATCTATATACCTACGAACGAAACCCTCTGTGTGTACGCCAGCTTTTTGATTCATGAACAAGATATGCCGACTGTGTAAAAATCAGCAACAACAACAACAACAGCTATAAGAACATTAGTCGCCGCCATTGAACAAATATTTATTACTTATAATATTTCTCCTCAATTTACTTGCCGGCGATAAAACGCTGACGCCAGCTAAAGAATTTTTGAGTATTATACCCTGGATCCATTGAGCCGATTACAAAGTGTATACATACATACATGTGTATTCCGTGATTGATTGATAAACTCTGACAAATCTGTCCTGCTTTAACCGTTTGCATGAGCAAGTACTTCCGATTGTACTTTAGATCTCATTATTTTATTTGCAAACACTTTTCCAGTTCTTCTCAACAGAGTGTCTTTTAGTCGCACACTATTCATTAGGACTCTCTTAGTTTAATGGTCTTTGGGCTGCCAAAGGTTGCTCAGATTACATGCATGCATGCATACGTAAGTGTGTGTGCATTTGTGTATGTTTGTGCACGGCCAGAAACTTGGATAGTTGTCACCGGAGTTGCGGCTTAGCCCGCAGTCAGTGAAACTAGTAAAGCGTTTAAAGCGGTTATTCTCGTTAGCTGTTGTTATTGTTGTATCAAACTTGTTTTTATCGCTGACTATGATAAAAATGGCACACATATTATGTGTAATAAAGACAACACAACAAATATAACCATCAAGAAATCAGAAAGAAAACTCAGCTGAAAAGTGTTCAGGTGCTTTTCATCTTTTTGCTTGCAGATGCATTTTAAATTTTCACAGTTTGATATCGTTATCGATATGTGAATCATGCGCCGACTTGTTTACGTTACTGAGCTGTAGCTCAATTTGAATTTCAGCTGCCCCCAAAAAAAGTCTAAGCATAGCAAATGTGACCCAAGTTACCCTTGCACGAGAGTAGTTAGAAATGTATCATCGAATGAAAAAAGAGCACACTTATGTATTATTAAATATTTAACTACGCATTGAATGTGTTTTATTACAAAGGTCCTTAAAGGGTATGTTGTTTAGAATATGTTCTTTTTGGTACTAACGCTCTAAGAGCAGGGCATGCATGTTTCGGTGTGAGCGCGTTGCACTCAGAACTTCATTTTCTGCTGTTGCCTTTGCAGCCGAAAACATTGCGCAGGTTTTTCGATTCATTCGCATTTGGACCGCAGTCGCGGCAACAACGCTTCTTGCGAAACGAAACGAAACGGTAAATGAAACAACGCCCCGTGGCCGTTAAACGTGCGTCGGTAAAATTGAACAAAAAAAAAGGAAAAGAAATTAAATAAATACACAAAATTTAATAAGTTAACTGCGCGCGGTGTGCAACAACAACAACAACAACAACGATCATAGTACATAAGAACTGTGCATTTATTTCTAACAACAACAAAATCAGTCGAGCTGCGTGGTGTTAATGCTGATAAGCAGCGCCTTTTATCAAATAGTGGGCAAATTTATTTTTTGTGCAATTTGTCCTGTTTTTTTTTCCTTTTTGTTATATCCTTTCGCTGAGCGGCAAATGCTGTAGAGTTAAAATCAAAACAACAATTTAGTGCTTCGCAATTTCGCATTGCCGTTAGCAGGGGGCGAGCATACATACATGCATACATATGTATGCCGTTAGATTGCTTACTACAGTTGTGTGTAGAATTTTTTTTGTATTATATGTTTCCTTTTTTTTGGGTGTGTGAAAAGTGAAAGTGAAAATTTAGCGCAGGCAACGCACACACACACACACATATAAACGCAGCACGCTGTGACAGGACATGGCAACAAACGAAAGAGCACAAAGAGAGTGCAATTAAACGCGCGAGAGAAAGAAACCGATAGAGAGAGCGCTCGTGTCTAGGCAGAAGAGCATGCGTTTGGGGTCGCGGCGCTACAATTTGGAATTTGGCACAGCGTGTGAAGCGCACGCATTAACACCCCCGCATCAGCCTAATGCGCTCTTTCCCTCTCTCAGCTTGCCTTGCTCTGCGCACACTTATGTGCGTGCCTATGTGTTTGTGTGTGCGTGTGTGTGCAAAGCAAAGCAAAGTGAAGCATACGAATATATTTCCCTCCTTCATGTTTACCACCCCCTCTTTTTGCAGCTGTGAGTGTAATGCGCTAAACTCTCAAGTCAATTTTGCGCTGAAACGAGACGCCGTCGTCGTCGCAGCAGCGGCGTTGTGACGTCAAAAGCAGGAGCAGCAGCAGCGCTGCCATACTCTTAAGTCACACTTCACCACCCCCTTCTGTTGAAGCCGCCAAGCCCACGCAAAAACACACACAGGGTAACAATAAAAAAAAGCCCATACCAAAAAAGAAAGAAAATAAAATAAGAAGTACAACGAAGACGTTGACTAGCCAAAAGGAGGTGTGAAAGAGAGAGAGAGAGAGAGCGACACATAGAGAGAAGAAAGTGAGAAGAAAGAGCAAAAGCTAGCTTTGTGTGTGAGTGCAGCAGCAGCACTCGCAGGAACAACAACAACAACAAAAGCAACAGCAAGAACAACAACAAGAGCGATAACAGCGACAACGTTGCTAAAGGAGCTATAAAAATGGAACAGCCGAGCATACTCGTTAAAATCCTGCATTCAATACCGCATGTGAATTACACATTTCGTCGGGTTAATGACACCTTCAATCCGGATAGCGATGTTTACCTAGAGGTGAGTACAGCCAACTAACAACAAATCCACATAAACAATTTAGGGAATTCCTTAATTTTCACACAGGATAAAGAACTTTCAAATTTCGACTCCAAGAAGTATTGCATATTTTGTGGGAAATCCCCTTTTTGCATACAAACATAGTTTTCATATATTTTATGTGAAGTAGTCCCTAGAGCTGTCTGCCTCAAGTGGCACTTCGCAGTGCTGGTGTTGGCCCCCACTTGAGACTCCACAATTATGCACTTACAGTGCGTTCCAATTTACATTGATTGCATTTTGATTTGTTTAGTTTTCCATCATCTCGATGGGGCACTCTATGTACAAATATGCGTTGTGTTTGTACTCAACTCGAGTGCTGCCTAAATTTCAGGCTCTCTTTTACCTGTGTGTGAACCGAACGCTCTGCCTTCTATTACGCTCTTGCTGCCACTTTTTCTTTCTCTTTCACTCTGCCTCACTCGCTCGTTCGTATTTGGATTTGACTGTGCTGCAATTGCATAGTAACTCTTTGCAGCAGCAACAACAGCTAAAACAACAAAAGTGTGCGTTGATGAATTTCGTTATTTCCCATTTTGTTTACGCCTTTTGTTGTCTGTGAACGTTTGCTGTCGAGCCTTTTTTTGTTTCATTCTCAAAACGTTCCGCCTTGTTTGGGCTGCGGCTGCTTGCCATGTGCGCTACATGTGCCCAGATTCTTGCCTACCTCCGCCATTGCCTGGGGCAGGGCCAAAGGCGGGGGTGATATTACTACACACACTTCCGGCTTCCCATTTCTGTGTCTTTCTTTTTGTTTGGTTTCTTTTGATTGCAGCTCTGCTGCTAAGTATCAATGGAAATGGCTGTTGGGCCGAGCCCAAACCCAAAAACCAAAAACAAACCCAAGCCCATGCCCAACAACTGAAGAACCCTAGAGTCCCCGGCAAAAGCCGCCACTCACCTCAATTCGGGAACGCAGCGGGAACCCGAGAAGCAGCCGCTGCCATTGTTTGACTGACGACTGACGTCTGTCTTTGGGTTTACCCCTATAGAAGCAGAAGCAAGCGCGCGGCGCCGCTTTGAGTCGCGGGTTATCTCTCATCATCTATAGTCGCTGCTTCATTCGCACGATAAGGGCCAAAAACGCTTTAGTTGATATTATTCGGCTAGTTTGTACTCTGCTTTAAGTTTTGTTTAAATGATACAAGCTAAGCGATTTGTAGGATTCTGTTTTCCCAGCTTCCTAACAGTACTGAGTTGGCTTTAATAGGGCCGCCTGGGCCAAAACGAATTGCCATCAAAATCAATTACCCAGACATAAAGAAGTGTCAGCAACAGAGCCAGAATACAAACTCGAACCAGCGGGAGTGCCACATAACCAAGGACTACGCCCAAAGGCATTGCATGTGCGGTCCCTTTGAGGTCCTTTACAGGGTTTAGGTCATCTGGTCTGGTTAGGTTTTCGACTTATGCAAATTGCCACATGCTACATGCCAACTGCCAAATGCAGTTTTGCAGTTTATTTTCAGTTGGTTTTTCCTCCAGCCGAGGGGAAATCCTTAGCTGCGGGATTTGATTGAAATTAGCCATTGGCCATTGCAATAGCTGCCGGCTGTTGTAGGAGGAGTAGGTAGTAAAATGTAGAGAGTGGGGAACCAGAGTTAGAGACGAAGTGGTGTTTAGCGACAACTGCTGTTGTCATTGTCAAATTCAGGTCAGTTAAGCGCAGCTCCGCCTCTATTTCCTTCTCCTCCCCAAACTCACTCTCCCTCTCGTCGGCCCAATGCTCGGTTTTTTGCCTGGCTCGTTGCGCGCTTCGGCTCCGCGTTGGCTTTGGCTTTTTCTCTTGGATGTCGATGTAGGTCAGCAAACGCTTCTGCTGACACTGCTGCTACTGCTGCTGCTTCTGCTGCACTGGGCGTAGTTTTTTACGCGCGTCAGCAAAAGCAACCGGAGCAAGCATAGTCAGACAATTGAGAGCAGGCAGACCTGGCAGGCCAGGCTAGAAATAGCGTGGATAGAGGCTAGGAGGGGGAGGCAAAAACAGTTGCTGTTCCGATTTTGGAAAGCAGGTGGATTCAGCATATGCCGGCTATCGACAGCTGTCGCGTTGAGTTGGGTTGGATTGGGTTGGGATCTGGGGTTGAGCGTCATCCGCCCAGAGGTAAGCACGTCACATGGGATTAGCCATTGCCATAGTGGGGCTGACAATGAGCCAGCACTTTAGCCAATTCTGTTTGCGGTTGGCTGGCAAATGAGTCCACTCTCAACTAATCTGCTTATCGACTGGTTGACTAGATGACTACAGCTGCCTGATGTTGAATGTAGAACGCGACCAACTTTTACTAGCGCACTGGATGAGTTGGCTCCTTAACAAACCCAGCCAAATTGTTGAAGTTGCATAAGGATTTATTACTTCAGAAGCGAACGAAAAAAAGTAGAGAGCGAGTTGAAGTAAAAGTAAACTAAAAAGGGCCTGTTATGCATTCTTTGAGTACGCCCTATGGTTCAAGTAGGTTTTTGAAAATGGGCCATTGAGCTTGTTGAAGTGAAGGCTTGACGATGACTGGTATAAACGAAGAGCTGCATCAAATTTGCTTAGGCTTAGATAATTATGGGCACTTTTACCTAAGCAGACAAACTTGTCTGTTAGCCTATTAAGTGATAAAAGTTAACTTAACTTAATTTGTATGCCAAGCCCTATAATCATGCCCAGAATATGATTAAATCCACTGCGAACATATATAGGAAGATATACTTTGTTGTTTCTATCGTATTTAAACACCCTGAATTGCTTTTGCATTCCATTTTACAAAGTTTGATTTCCATCCATATATAATTTTCCTATCAATTTAGCATCGTATTTGATATGAAATTTCCTTAAAAAATTTCCTTTATCCTCTTTTGATAACCGCAATGCACAACCGATTTGCAAACCCTACTCGAGTGCCGTTCCCCAGGGGCTCTCTGACTATAGCGTGCGCTCTATTCTGTCTAGTCAGTTAATTCAAATTGTGTTTAATCAGCTCATGTCATATTCTTCATTCCCTTAACCCATCTCACCTCTTTCTTCTAATAGTACTCTCCCTTTCCTCCCCCTATGTGTTTAGGCTCACACATTGCAATTCTGCTGGCGTTGACGACGTAGCGATTTCTGCTGTTGCTTTTGCTGTTGCGGCTGCTGCTGCTGCTGCTGTTGATGATGATCAATTTAACCTTCAAATAGCTACACAATTGCTCTTGACAACAATGACAACAACAACGATGGCGACGAGTGTGTAGTACCCTTCGCCCCCCAACCACACACACACAACCTGTTTGCCCCCTCCCAAACCATTTTAACCCATCGCCTTGAATGCCTTGTGTGAGCTGCTCTCTAGTGTTGATAAAGAGTCTCTCTATCTCTCTCTTTCTCTCACTCAATCACTCCTTCCATCATCTCCCTGCCTGCTTGTTTTGCTGTGTCATCTGTTTGTCTAGTTGTCTGTCCAAGGTGATGACGCACTGTTGCAATCGTGCGGGCAGCTTAAAGAGGTGCAGTGAAAATTTTGAGCATTTAAATGGGATTGCTTCTCGCATTGAGTTCCGCTCTTTGGGCTCTGTCCGGATAACTCATTGAGACCCGCATATCATATGCAGCATATTAACCGATTAGATTGCCTTTCAAATTATCAATGCCTTTTGCCATACATTGTATACCTTGTAAAAAGGGGTTTGAAAAGCGACATAGCTCTCCTTTGTAATATTTCTTTGGGGGCGTTCGTTTGTGTTGCTTTCAGCGTTTAATTTATGCAACTAGGGCATAGAATTATGTCTTATTTCTGAAGCAAATTTCGCTGTAATTGCCAGGCTGCAGCAGCTGTTGCAAATGCTCACAGTTAGACCTCAAGCCAAAGTCAGAGTTTATGAACTGTCCGACTATATTTAAAAGACCCCAATCGAAACTATCTAATATCAAATTATCAGGCACTCCGAGTGTCTTTCTCTCTCTCTCTCTCTTTTTCATCTGCTCTTTCGGTGTATGTTGCTGACTTTCATTTTAGGTTATTGCAATTGGAAATGCAATCGAAAAGATGCTCACAGCACTTGGGCCCTTGCCTTCCTATTTTCCCCCCATCTGTCGGTCTCGCTCTGGCTTTGGCTCTTCCTCTGGCTTTGGATGGAAAAAAGGCACTCAGTTTTTCTGGCTGCCTGCCTGTCAAATGCAACCACAACAATTACAACAAGAATAACAATTGTCAGGCAGCTGGCTTCACATTTACCAGATGCATCTATAAGATGCATAGGCATGGCAATGTGCCTACTTACAGATACATTTGTATCTGCTGTCGCTTTTACGACTCTCATCATAAAACTTCTGCAATTCAATCACTTTTGTATGTGTCGCACTTATACACACTCACAGATACTTAGATATCAAGAGCCTGCTATCGGGCCTGACTTCTCGTCTTGTTGCTTCTTGCCTCTGACTCGGATTGAATGCCTTGTGAGCCGCCGCCGCCGCCGCCTGCTTATCTCATATGGCCGAACAGTGCGTTGTTTATTTGTGCAACAAGCGTCGTCGACTTTGGAACTTAGAAATATTTATTTGCCTTTTGCTTTTCTGCTGCATTTGCCTTTGCCGTTGAATTTGCCTGGGCTGCTATAATTTCGATTTGATATTAATATGAACCACACTTACGAGTACACAGATACAAACACACACAATTAGCACAAAAATTGTAAGTCGATGTTTTTATACGCTTGTTGTGCAAACATTATATACAAATAATAAGAAATTCCAATCAAAAACTAAATGACAAAATGATAAAGCATATCGATATTAATGTTCCCCTTGCTGTGAAACTATGAAACCCAGAACGTGTTTAAAAACAGGGCGCCCCTGACCGAGGCGCCGCTGCATCGTTTACATATTTCGAATTCTTTGAAGCCCCCCTGCACTCCACCTCTCCTTTTGCTAACTAGAGCGTACAGCAAACCGACCACACAGGCAGTATTCCAGCCTATACAAAAAAATTCGAATATCAACAAAAATCGAACCTAACCGTTCAAAACAGTTGAAAAATCTTAGCCTTGGCCCACGCCTTCGATCGACTGACTAACTGACTAACTAACTGAACCAGCTAGCAGGTTTCTTTAGCCCTCGCCCAACCTCTTCCCCCTCCTTACTCGTAACATTGTGCGTCGTATTTGTCTCGCCATGACATTAAACCAACATCCGAATAACACGAGAGAAAAAAGTTCAAGTTCAAAAACGTTTCGATTTCATTTTTGATGTATGCTGCTGCTCCGAAATTGGTTGTATCTTGTGGGCGTCCCAAGTGGCTCATTTTGGAAATGGTCTCTCTTACTTCCCTTTCACCTCCCTCTGTCCCCAAGCTCTGTGTGTTATTTTGCGCCTGTTGCCATCATCAGTTCTTTTCTATCCCTCTATGTTTATAGTTGGTTGTGATTCACACAGAGTTTTTGTTTTCAGTGATGTTTTTCTTTAAACATTCAGCAGTCAGCTTTCTTGTTCTGTCGCTTAGTATCTCCTTACCCCCATGACTTCCCCTCACTTATATATATATATATATATACGCATATGGGCCGCCCCTCCTCTTTCATGTTGTGTGAAAGTTTAGTGCACTGCGCGACCGACTGTATGTATCGGTGTATATATATATATATATAGTATCTCTCTGATTTCTGATATTTCTGTTCATGGCTTACGGAGAAATCTCACGCCAACACGCTGCGGCATTGCTTAGGACCCGGCTATTTGTTTATATACGCATAGATTTAACGATCCCAATTCCCCCAGCAACATACAGCAACATTGACTCGATGCTGTTGTTAATGATGATGATGATGATGCTGTTAATGATGATCTTTGGTTGTTTATTGGTACATTTACTGAATCCATGTCAGTTGGTTAAGCGATCTTATTCGATCTGATAGTATGTAGGCTTTCTACGTTTTTCATTTCTGGACGCTGAAGTTCTGTAACGAATATTTCATTAAAACAACATCATGTTTTCTTCCAGGATACAGCTCTCTCTTCTTTACCTCTTACTCTACTAGAAATGTAGAAACTTTTGCCCTAAAAAAATATGCTTTGCCAAGCCGGTTTAATTGGGCAAAGCAATTTAAAGCGCAATATTTGTTTTTGTTGTTTTAGGCTGTTAACAAAAGCAGTCAATTTTTAGATTATACATATAATAAATAGTATACAGACTTTCTTTGTTCTTGTTTGAGGCGTGTCTGTTTTTTCATTCACATTTGCATTTACAATTGTTTCTATGCATACGTATGGTATATACAATAAATAGTTCTGAATATGTATGTTATGTACATAAACATACATGTATATGCCATAAAATATGTGATCTTTATTCTCATCTAGAAATTGCGCAATTGTAATTCAGTGCTGCGCATTCTATTTGTTATTGGTGCTGCTGTTAGTTTTGTTAGTGCGTCACATCACGTGATTTGCATATGAAATGATTGCCACGTCAAAAGCAGCTAGCCCAACTAGCCCTGCTGTCCCGAGCTCAACCTACTACTATATACCTCTTCCCTTTGGCTTCACCGTCACCTCAACATCACCATCAACATTACAGTCTCTCTTGTGATATGCGTTTGTGTACATAATTTTACCTGCCATTTGTGCGCACTTCCTCGACTTCCTCTGGCGACGCTTTTCAATAATTTGTGCCTCGCTCTTTTATTTATTCATCGAGCACAAGTCTCAACCAGTCTCTAGCTGGCCATAGAGCTGGCCATAACTATGCCCCTGCCAATGCTTAAGCATAGTGCCAGTGTACCTCTAGTTATGGTTATGGTTATGGCATTAGTTACCGCTTTGGCCACTCGCTTTTTTAGTAGTTTAAGGTGGTTCTTCATTCAGTTTTGTGTAGTTTGGACTTTGCCGGCTTTGCTTCCTCTCTGTTTGTTGTTCGTGTGTTCGTGATGCGTCGTCAAGCACACAAGCTCGATGATGTTTCCGTTTTGGGAATTAACAGCAAAGCCATTTGCAAGCATGCACATGGGGGTATGTGTGTATTCCAAGGTTTCCGAAAATCACAGTACTTAGTCCTGGCCAGAGACTGTTGCTGCTGTTGCTGCTGCTGCTGCTAAGGCTACATTCTGTGCCCATTCTGTCGTGTAGACAAACATACGTATGCCCTATGGGGCTTTAGGTTCCTTTTGATATACTTGTCGAGAGTGTGCTGTGATAAAGGGAAATGCGACAGGGATGAAAAGTACTTTTGTAACAGACCTGACAGCACTACAAAAGAAACTTTAATTAAGCTAGATATGAATTCCATTTTGCCGTTGTGCGGCAACAAAACTCTAATATTGTATTATATAAGTGCATATCATCTTCGACATTTTTCAGATATTTATTCTTCCTTCTCTTCTTTGCTGCAACTGTTATCAACGCTTTCAAATTGTGGCATTTGTTTTGTTCATTGTGCAACGCTGATTGCAGTTACAGTTGCAAGTTCTATATTTGCATATACATTTGTATATACATATGTATATATGTATGTTTCCAATTGCATTTCCAGTTGCCATCGTCGTTGCAGTCTCCAGTCAGTTCCAGTTACTTTTGACTGCCCCGGAAACGGCTCGTCATATTGCCGAGTCGCATTGTTATGTATATAACATATTGTGATATGATATTATGTCGCATTTGCCGCACGACTTTGAGACGGTCACTGTACACACACACACACACAAACACACATAGATTCATGCCTCATAACTGTTGTTTGGCTAAGGGCATTCGTTTAATTCATAGGAAAGAAACTGGTTTTTTCATCAGATCACAGCACTCAACTTTGGCTATGTTGACGTTCTAATTTCGGCGCTACGCCAAAAGCCAGGGTTTTCAAGGGGGGGTGGTTGGAGGGGTTAAGGTGGTACCAAGCGGGGTGGTACGGGAAACAGCGGGTCGACAAAGTTGTCGCAGCTACAAAAGCTACAAAAGCCAACTACAAAACAAAAAACAAAAAAACACACAAAAAAAACTGTTACGAGAGTCACAAGCAACGCCTACGTATGCCCCAGACAGCAACTAAAGACACAAGACAGCCACCAAAACAACAACAACAACAACAGCTAGATATGTTGCATTTTAAATATGAAAGTTTGTTTCGGCTTTCGAAGCTTAAAGATTGAAAGAGCGTACGGCACGAAGAGCGCTGCCAACTTGTTGTTAAACTCAGATGCAAATGCAGCTGCATCTAAATTATTATTATTCTGTTTGTGTTGGAAAGTTAAGGTAATTAGCTAATAATCAGTTGTAACTACACTACACTACGCACTGACTCACAATCAATCTCTGTGAAAAACACATCTAACGTTTTTCTTAAACCATATTTCGAAATATAGTAATAAATATTAAAGGTAGATGTAGAGCAGCACGGTAACAATTGTTATCAAGAGCAAAAACAAAAAAATCGTTTCGCATGTTTACCCATCTGTTTCGCTCTCTCCCTTGGCGTTTGTTTATTTTTATGCCGTGCCAATTAAAAATAATGAAAAAGGGCAGGTGACCCTATTCTGACGTTGCAAGGCCTTCGTTTTCAGTATGCAGATTGTTCGACGATATCATGATTGATACTTTATATGCTTCAAAAAAAGATTTTTTTCTATAGTGTTATTTTAGTTATATCGATAGGTTTTTTTTTAAGGATTCAATACACTTTAAAGGCTTAAAGCAGCGCTTAAGTACTTTCATAAAGCTATGTAAAATTGTGGCTATAAGATAGTGACATAAGCAACAAAACTACAAAGATGTGCGAATTCTGGCTACCATTAAACATATTTCAAGGTATCATTAAGCCAATGCCTTGGCCATTGTGAAAAATATGTTAATATTTCATAACCATAATATTGACTTACTTAATTCATACTTCTCTCTTTAGCTGAACGTCTGTATATTTACTATTATTAGTTGCCATGCTGATTGGATTGCCTGTGACTTCCTCTCGATGGGTTTGTTGGCATTTAGATGCTCCAAATATTAGCTAGTGCTAATTTCAATTACACACAAGCATTACTCTCTCTCTCTCTCTCTCTCTGGGACAGTATGTGTGCGTGTGTGTGTTTGTTTGCTTAAGTCAAAAATGCACACAATTCCCACAGACACAATTCTCAATTGGGCAGTTGGGATTGAAAGGGTAAACACACAAAATGCGATGGCTACAGTATATGCATGTATAACTGGATATATTGAAAGTACACAGCATAGTACACAGAGAAATCAAAAATGTCAGCAGCTCCAAGGTTATTTTTTTTGCTTTTTGTTTTAGTTGCTTTTGTCAGTGATAGCAATTTGCTTTGATTTAATTCAATTTAACGGCGTCGTTGACGTCGTCCGCTTGCGCTTAATTTGCTATTTTTAGCGCCGTGGCCCAAGCAAAAGGGTTGTCACCCTTAGCTTAAGGGCACCCACCAAATAGGGGTAGCGAGGGAATGGGGTTTTTGTTAGTATTGTTGACTGTGTAAGTTGCTGCTGCTTTTGGGCCTGGTTTTTTGTCGTGTTATGGCCAAATTTTCGCCTCATTTTGTCGTTTTGCGCAGTTTGCATAAAATTGCAAAGGGTGCCAATGGAAGAGGGTGGGTGGAGGATAGGAAAGTAGGGGCCAGGCTACTCACGTTCAAGTGTCATTCAACTGCGAGGACACGCAAGTAGCTAACGACAACAGCAACAACAACAACTACAAAAAGTATCACACAAACAACAACAGTAACAATAAGAATCGGGAGCAGAAGTTGGCAAGTTGCGAGTTTTAATGATTATTTGCATGTTGCACGTACAAAAGGCGACTGTAACATGCATATAAATAATAAATATGCTTCCTACGCCCCCCTTCCTCCCATCTAGCACCATCACTACTTGTGTCCAAGCCTTGTGTCCTACCTGCTTTCTGTGTAGCCAATTTACTAATGCTGCCCTGTAACGCAGTGGTTCTTGTTGTTGTGCGTTCACTGTGATTGAACTTGATTGACAAGTTGAGCTACCTTTTCTGTTGTGGCTATCATTGTTCCTGGTACCCTGCTCCTCTTCTTGTTACTGTTCTTCAACTTTTCCCTTACGTCTCAAGTGGCGTTCACTGTGGATCGATCGCTGACTCATGGCCAGAAGTTGAGCTGCTAGACGTTGGGGACCGACTGCGTTGGTGTCCAATAACACGTCTTGAAATCTGATCACGGGCACCTTCAACCAGAATAACACACACATATACTGCACATTACCTACACCCACGCATGAATATCATATACTTTAGGGGAATTAATGCCCTGGACTATGACAAACTGTGAAGGGTGGTGCACAACTCCTGTTATAGTTTGTGAAACACTTGATGTAGGGTATATGTGCATGTGTATCTGTTGTAGTAGGTATGTCAGTAGTCGAGTTAACTTAACTTTGACCTGCCTTACTTACTTTTTAATGAGTGCCAATGAAATTTCCGTTAAGCTAACGGTTTTTTGGGCCGTTGCCTTCCGTTGGGCTAGCTGTAAAGTAACCCTGGCAACTCTGCGCCAAAACTTTGCCTGCTCCTTGCAGTTGTTGCTGTTGTTTTTGTTGTTGGTGTTGCTGTTAGTGTTATTGCTCTTTTGCGTTGTAGTCGTATCGTGGCGTAGTGTTGCCAATTCAATTAAATTTTGCATCCAAAACGAGCCCTAGCGACAAAAAATTAACTTTCCAGACGTATTTTTACACATTTTCGTTGCGTTTTGTTTCGTTTCGTTTCGTTTCGTTTTTTCGGTTGTGTCCTTTTCTTTTGCCTGGGCAGCCAACTAACAGCAACAGCAACAGCAACTGCAACAGCAACAACATTCACCTCAAACAAAAGAAAACGAGCAGCAAGTTATTCAATTAAAAGTTCACTCAACATCCCCCGCCCAACACTTTTTCTGACTTACGCCTGGTTTAATGAACGCTTGCTTGGCTTGATCCAGTCTGCACCGAAGTCAATTTGTTTTAAGGAACGTGACTTCAACAAAACATAAAACAATACCCATGGTGTCAGGTTAAATAATGACTTTTGATTATTAGCAAACAGAACATTCAACTGGCACAATGAAACCCAACACGGGCTTGTAGCATTTACTTTTATCATAAGTTCTGTAATACATTTGAATTCTTATCTTTAACGCTACTCCTCTCTCATTTTCAGAGCCTGGGTATTCTGGCTTCCATTCCCGCCGGTCTACTAATACTCTCGCTGCTGGGACTGCTCCTGTATCTTCTGACGCGCTGCTGCGATCGAAAGCAACGTAAACCGAGCGCTCAGCGTTGCCAAAGTTGCTCACTGGTCATCATAACGTTGATGACCTGTGCGGCCATTGGACTAGGTAAGTGCATTGGTGCATTGAACCCATTGCCTTATGTGGGTTCCTTAAAGGCCTTCCCCCTTCTTTTGGCCCTTGTTCAATGGCCACGCCCAAAGGCAAGAGAGCACGTCGCCGTCGCGTGTTTAACTTGGCAATTAGCCAAAAGCCAAAAGTCGTCGTCATAGTAAGCGTCGCCATAGCCAAAGCCAAAGCCATCGCGCATTGCATTGCTCCATTACATGTGCGGTTTGGTTTTTGGCACGTATCAGGATTTATGGGCGACCGATCGCCGCCAGAGTCGCGTCAAGGGTTAAGCATGAGCGAAATATGAGAGACGCTTACCACAAAGAAATATAAACTCAAAACTCAAAACATTAAATACGCAAAAAAAAAGTTGACCACTTAATTTGCCCATACATAAAGTATGTCAAAAAGCCAGAGGTAATGCCCCAAGTCAAATCGAGTTGAGCCCAGTAAAAAAAAGGAAAAACATCAACGATTGCGACTGCGAATAACAAGAGCAAGTACTGTGGCATCATTAAAATCCAACCTCCGCTTACAATAAAATAATAATTTAATTAGCGCTCTTAATTGACTGAAAAATGTGTCCGCGAGCTTTGTCGCTTGCCGCTCAGACAACAAACTAAACAAATGCTTTATTAAATCGGACATAAAGTGAGCTAATTTGTTTTTTTTTTTCAGAAATAAAATTAAAGATAAACCGATCAATTTTTAATGCAACTGATTCAACAGTGGGCATGGTGCAAGAGTCCTGTGATTAAGGATATCTCTCTTAATATTCTTATCTAACTTTCCTTTAGCATGGCAAAATGCATTTTGAATTGCAGTTGGGCCTTAATGTATTTGAACATTAAAGTATTTTTTCTTCCTTTGTTTTTAAAGGTCTATATGGCAATGATGATTTTCACAATGGTCTTCTGCAGGCCTTTAGCTCCGGCAAGAAGGTGGAGAGTCTTGTGCTCAATCTTAAACAAGAGGTAAGTTTACTTAATGCACTAAGCTAAAGAAGACAAAAATGTTTTTTTAATGGTAAATCGCAAGTATTGACTTTGCTCATCCAACATTAACTAAAAATGATGCTTTTCCTAACAAATTTAACCAACTAATGAAGTTCTTGTACCCTAAATTCGAATGCATCTAAAGCATACGGAAGTGTGAAGTAAAAGCAAAATGTTAAAAAAAAGCAACATACTCAAATGAAATCCCTTGCAAAGTTTGCGGATTGGAAGTAGAAGGAAAACTATTTTAATCAAGCAAATGTGCCGTACGAGTTTTTTTCTTATTAAATGAAAAAATCGGATTTGAAATCCCCTTTTTCGTATGTGCAGGAAATTTACAGTTGCATTTGCAATATCTGCGCTTATCGATAAACACATTTCATTCGATTTATGCATTTTCTTAGCGACATATTTATAGCTAGGATTATTTTCAGTTAAGCAACAATTTTCTCTCTAGCAGCCTTGCCAGTGATACTCCTTGCTCCCTACAGATCCTATCTGCTATCAATGGTGAAGGCAATGGCAAGCAAAGGGCGCAGGATAAGGCAGAGTGCGGGTTGTAGAGGATGCACACGCTGTACTGTGCTGTGCTTTAGTCAAAGCTTTGGCTTTTGCTTTTCCTATTCATAAACTTTGTCAGCTCACGTTTATTTATATATACATTTATATATATACACATGTATGTTTATGTGTACAAAAAAGAGACGATAAGGCAAAAGGTTAAGAGAGCGCGCAGAGTAAAAAAAAAAATAACCGAATACGAATGCGGCGCAACCAAGGCACAAAGTCACTTTCTAAAGGGGATGTCTGATGTGTGGTTTAAGTAGTAGGTGCGGACAAGTTGATACTGTAGCCTAAACAGATGGCTGGCATTGCTTGGCTCTTAAGTAAAACGCTATTAATTATCTAGGCACAGGACTGAACATATTCAAATACTCTCACATACACTTCTATGCATATATACATACACCTACACACACACACACACACACACATGAGAACCTGCCAGACAGTGAGTAAAGTTGGTGGTTGTAAGTTGGGTCTTAGGGTTTGCGTGCGTCTGTATTCGCTGCTTTTAGGCAAGTCCTCGACCCTATGCCCTGTCTGCACTGCGAGTCCGCTTTTCCGTTTGCTCCCCCATCGTCTCTCTCTCTCTCTCGCTTTATTTTGCTTTCTCTTTGGCTGCGTACTTAAAGCCTTGCACAAGTGCGGAAGCAAAAGCATTACGGTAAAAAAAAACTACTTTATTTATGTGCAACGTTTTCGTCCTTTGTTCCTATCTGCTTGAGCCGGCGACCCCTCTCCATCTAACTGTCAGTCTCTTTGGTTGTGCGTTTGTGTGTGTGTTTGCGATTTCTTTGTAGGCGCTTTCTCTTTACCCATTTTTGGTCATTAACTTTTGAACTGCTCTCACCTGCTGCTGGTGCTGCTGTTGAGTCAGCGGCTCAAAATTTCAGTTTAATGGACAACAAACGAAGGTCTGAACCCTATTTTGCGCACTTTCAATGACTTTTTGGTGGTGGCTGTCGCAGGATATTGCTTTCTGTTGCTAACTGTTGGCAAAAGCAACTTTAATCTTCTTCTTTATGACACCTTAAGATAACATATCTCCAAAAATTAAGAACTTATCTGTGGTTTTCCTAGTTAGTATTTGGGGACACTTATAGTCCTGTCACAATTTAAATACAATTCCGCAGTTAAGCTTTTACCTTTTTTTATCTGCAGGACACTTCCAATATTCCCATAATTTAGCCATATTTATTGTGATTAATTTAAAAAAGCTATTAGCTAATCAAAATTTTCTTATTCATTGACTTACAGACTGAAACCATCAAGCGTGATCTCGAAACAAAAATGGCTTCCCACAATGTGGTGCTTCAAGTGGAGAAGCCGCAGTACAATCAAACCGCTGTTATGCTGCTTATCGAGACGTCCCGTTTGGTGCGCGAAAACACTTCGCGGGCGGTCACCTCCCTGGACAACATGGTCCTCTACTTTATGAAGACAAAGGGAAGCGAGAATGAGACTTCTCTAATGGGCATTCTACATGTAAGTAATTGGAGTTTTATCAATCAAATCGGTGGAATCACAAATACTTTTCTTTATATTCTCTAATCCCTTAGCTTGGAGACTTGTACGAGTCGATACGCTGGCCGGCTACATTGGCGTTCCTTACACTGCTGCTCTTCTTGTGCACGGTTCTGGTCATTGGCGTGTTCCGTCGCTCGCGATGCACCTTAATCTTTTTTAGCGTTTCGGGCTTGTTTTGCATCATTATCTGTTGGTTGCTAGCCGGTATATATTTGGCCTCCAGTGTGGCAGCTGGAGATTTTTGTATGCGTCCACACGAGTTTATGTGCCGTCAAGTGGGCATGGTACGTAATATTTTCATATATTTGCAACATTTCACTTTAACAGTATGCTTTTCTTCTTGATTACAGCGCAGTCCCTATGTTTACTTCCTCAATTGTGGTACGCTGCGCAATCGCTTTATACTGCGTCTCAACGAGTCTCGGGATTTGGTTGAGCGCGCTCGGGAAAGCGTTGAAATGATGCAACGGTAAGCAACATAAGATGGATTGACTATGGGGCAAGAACTAGTTAGGTTGTGGGACTAGCTTTCAACTGTCAACAGCTAGTTTAGAGTCAATATTCACCTATAGCCATAGAGATATCAGTCATCAAGAAATTCCTTAGCTTCTTATTCTTACTTACATTTTTTTGTTATAATTTCATTGTTACAGCATGAGTCAGGACACGTATCCACGCATTGACATCCAGCGCACGTTGAACGCTATGGACAACGATCTGGAGGAGACTAAACGCAATCTGACAAATCTTTCGGCCACTCTGGATAGACGCGCCATTGACCGTCATTATGCGGAAGCTCTACACGGCCTCTGTAGCGGTGGCTTACTTGGTCTTAGTCTAATGATGGTCGCCGGATTGCTTACATCTTTTCTGCTTACAATTCTTGTCTACGCGGACTCGCATGCCTGGATCTATTTGAGCAAGCGGTAAGAGGCGTTGCCGAACTATTCGATTCAATTGTCGTGCTAATACACTCTTTGTATTTATCAGGCCCACACTGGATGGCGACAAGTCGGAAACGGCGCCACTGTTTTCGGCCTCGAATGCACCAAGCGCTAGCATTTCCCCAACGGCGCCACTGAGCACGGGCACTATCAACCGAACGCTGCTGCACCATCAGCAGGCGCATGGTGGACCGATTGGTGGCAGCGTGGCTGGCGGAACTGGAGCTGGACAGACGGGTACATTACCCAGTGGCGGCAGCTTGACCGGCGGCAATGGTGCCGGCCCCTATAGGAATGGCACAGCGGGCCTGCGACAAGGGTTGGCATCACCACCATCATCACAATCAAGCAACAATACATCAACTTACTACCACCACCACAACAACAACCACCACTACAACCACAACAATACACAGCATAGAACTAACTCAACGGCAGCGGCGTCGGCAGCGGTGGCCACATCCCTGGCCAACCGCAACAACGGCGGTCGCCGTTCGCCGTCGCCGCCGCCCGGCTATGATTTGGTGCATGGCACAAGGCATGAAGTTTAATTTCTTTATTTCTTAGTTATCGTTTTAGTTTGGTATTAGTTTAGTTTGTAGACACAATCCGTTAGACACAGTCGTCAATTTTTGCACAATTTACTTTTTATTTGTCCTTTGTACATTATTTTTCTATTTGATTACTTAGTTGTCTCTTTTTGTGTTCATTTCAATTTTTTATTTAAAACACATTCGGTATTTTGTGTGCCCTCTGCCCAGCACACTAGGTCATATCCAACTGCATGACATATAGTAGCTTAGATCACATACATATATATCTAACCCTATATCGTACAAGGACAATACGCTAACGTTCAACGCATAACGCACATATGACACAGACCATCACCAACAAAAGCAGCACGCGCAGCATTAGGGGTAGTATTGCAAACATGTGCTATATTTTTAAATCATTTCCACTATATTTGATACCACAGTTATCATTCCTTTGCATAGCTATAATTCTTCGGCACAAATTACTTATAGCGGACTGAGTAACTAGATCTTCAAGATATAAACAATTAATAGAAGCCAGTGTGCTTTGGTATATTAGGTTTTTTTTTTGTATTCAGCGATATCAATTAAAGTAAGACAATCATTTTATTCGGTGGTAGATTCAGTTTTCTAAGATATTTAATAGATTCTCCAATAGGTAATCTTATAAAGTGAGCTTGCCATTGCCTCGAACATTTTTTTTACATACAGATTAAGCTAACATTTTTGACAGATAATGTTTGAAAAATAAAAAATAATTCTAAAACTAGCCCATTAAGAATTAGGTTTTTAAGAAAATAAAAATACACGAACATTCGAAGTCTTTAATATGCACAAGTTGTACATTTCTTTGAAGATAATTTGAAAGAATATAGATTTTGATCACAGGTCAGGTTATAAAAATTCAACGTCACGTATGCCATCAAACTACTACCCCTCATGTTGCAACTAGTTAACGTTAAAAGCTTACACACTATCAATTGTTGCAGCTACACTTAAACGTCAAACGAAAAATAAATGCATTACTCATCGCGTATACCGTTATGTATTTGCAGATCCGGTCACCATACGCTGGGCCGTCTGCCATCGCACCACCAACAGTCAGCGTCGTATTTACCCGGCCCCAACAATGGCAAATACGCGACGCTTAGCAAGCAGTGTAAGACGCTCGAATCGAACGACTTTTACTGAGATTCGCTTGCCTGCAGCACGTATGCAGGCAATAGCAACAACACGCAGCAACAACAACAACAGCAGCAGCAGCAGCAGCAGCAGCTACAGCAGCAACAACAGCAGCTACAACAGCATCAACAGCAGCAACAACAGATGCAGCAACAGCAACAACATCAGCTGCAACAACAGCAGCAACTGCAGCACCAATTGCAACAGCAACAGCAACATCACAGCAGCAGCAGCACATTAAAGAACATATTCGCTTCGGCCACCCTGCCGCGTTCCACGGGCAGCTCCATACGCTCCGTGCTGTCCGCCCAAACAGCCAATGCGATGTGCAAGTCCACGGGCAATGGATTAGATGCTGACGGCCTGCTCGATGATCGTGATCCACGTGACGTCACCAACAACAGCTTTAATCGCTTCGATCCAAAGTACATTAGCATTGGCCCCAAGGCGGTGCGCGGCAACAACAATTTGAACATTGTGGCTGCCGCTGCGGCCAACAAGTGTGCCACGCTGCGACACGTGGGACGATACGGTGGATCGTTAAAGGGCGCCTCGCCGTCACCAAACTTGCGCAGCGCCAAGACGCCTTCGATAGCCACTGTGTCAAAAGATTATTGCCAGCAGGCAGACTGCATGCCGCAGGTCTATACTAGCGGCGGCTCTACGGATATGCTGGTGCCCAGCACAACGCCTGCGGTGGTGCAGCAACCTTTGCAACACCAACAACAACAGCAGCAGCTTCAGTTGCAAATGCAGTTGGTGTCGCAGCAGCAGCAGCAGCAGGTGGTGCCACCGCCACCGCCGCCGCAGCAGCAACAAATGCAGCCTCAGCCACAGCCACAGTTGCAACCACAGCCCGCACCACCGCCGCCACCTAAGCCAAAGATAGTCAATACCTTTACGGAAATACCCGGCACCACCGGTGTGGGCAGCTCCTACGCCAAGGAGCAGCAACAGTTGCTAGCTTTACAGCAGCAACAACAGCAACAGCTGCTCGCACTGCAACAGCTTCAGCAACAGCAGCAGCAGCAACAACAACAACAACAACAACAGCAGCAGCAGCAGCATCATCCACCGACGACACACATTCTGCCTCCATCGGCAGTTTACAGCATTGAGAGCAGCGCGGTCTATCCGACTACAGCAGCGACGGTAGCAGCTGTTCAACAGCAGGCGGCACCAACTGCAGCGCCACGCGTGCAGCGCTCCCTAAATCCGGCCTCAATAGTCAATCAGCCGCTGCCGGAAATACCCGTACAGTCGCCTACGGGCAACAGTGGCGCACCTTTGACCCAATCTAAGATTAGCTCGCAGCCGTTGTGCGCTGCTACTTTGGGTCAATATCGCTCGTTGCAGCGACCGCAAGGAGCGGCACAACAAAAGCTGCAGATTGCGGCACAGCAGCAACAGCAGCAACAGCAGCCGCCGTCGTTGCCACCTAAGAATCGGCACAAGACCTCGTCAAGAGATGCTAGTAATGCGAATCATATGCAAACGTTGCCGCCCAAATCCGCTAGTCTGCGGCAGCAGCAATCTGGCAGTTTTGGCTACGAACGTGAGCGAGACAGAGAACGTGAGCGAGAGCGGGAGAGGGATAGAGATAGGGATCGCGAACGTGAGCGGGACCGTGAACGAGAAAGAGAACGAGAACGAGAACGAGAGCGGGATAGAGATAGAGATAGAGACAGAGAGAGAGAACGTGAGAGACCACGTCGCGCTGAAACGCTGGACAATGCGCGCAGCTATGCAGAGCAGCAGCTACAACAGACGCCATACGGAGGAGGTCAGCCCATGTTAAGCAGCATGAAAAAGCAGCACTCCTACGACACCAGTACCTATCACCATCAACAACAACAACAGCAGCAGCAGCAATCTTACTACCAGCAACAGCAGCAGCGCCAGCACAACAACAACTATCACCATGGCACAGTTACAAGCAGTGGTGGGGGCAGCAGCAGCAGCAAGCATCATCATCACCAACAGCAGCAGCAACAACAGTTGCTAATAGAGCAGCAACAAGCATTATTCTATCGATCACTAAAGCGAAGTGGTGCTTCTAGCGGTGCCGTTGCAGCCGCAGCAGCAGCTGCCGCCCATGCCAATAGCGATTTGTATTCTGTGACGGAATTGTAGGAGTGCGCCTGCTGCGGCGGCGGCGTTGATGTTGTGCGACGTGCCACGAGTTGCTCGACTGGCACGGGCACAGCATCAGCATCGCTGCACGCAGCAGCGGCGGCAGCCTCAGCCAGTACACAGACACAAACGCAATCACAGGCACCCATACCGTTGCCGCCCAAAAAACATCGTGCACATCAACAGCATCAACAGCAGCAACATCAGCCACAGCAACAACAGTCGCTACCAACGTGCAACGCAAATCTGTGCGATGATCACGAATACGATGAGTATTGCCCGCAGCAATTCGAGTCGCATCAGCAACCCACACAGCATCTGCAGCAGCAGCAGCGTCATGGCAAACAGCAACGTGCTGCCACATTTGACGTTGCAGATGCACGTGACTATGAGCTGAAGCGTTTAGGTAATCGCCGTTCGCAGCAGCAAGCAGCCAGCAGCAAACGCAATGGAGGAACAGCAGCAGCTGCTGCTGCTGTTGCAGGTATCAGCGAACAACAGCAGCAGCAACATCATCATCGTACTCATGATCGCGAGCGTTCGCGCAGCGATCATCGAATTGCAAGCTATGCCTGCGAGGATGCGACAGCAACGACAGCACTTTGCAGCGCTGGCTCCATGAGTTTGCTTGCAGCTAACGGTAGCAGTGCCCAGCAGCCACAGCAACAACAGTCGCATCGCAGCCATCAGCTGCAGCAGCAGCAACAACAACAGCAGCAGCAGCGACGAGAGAAAACGTTTAAAGTATGATTTTTAGAGACGTCATAAAAATTGCCCAGCCCGCGACAAGTTGGTTACAACGACGACGACGGCAGTGGTGCTGGTGGTGCAGCAACGCGCAGGCGACGCACGCGCTAACCAGCTACAACATCAATAACGACCACATCGACGACGCCGACGAAGCCAACTAGCGTTGCGGATTTTTCTAATAATAAGAAAATTGCACACACATACACACAGAAAAGCAAAAAAAAAAAAAAATATTTACCAAATGTGACCCTTCCCCCCTTATAAGCAATTGTTCTAATCCGACTGGCAAACAATTGTTTGTCTGGTCTGGTCCTAGCCCCAAACACCGCCCGTCATTACCCCTTTTACCCGCCCTTGTACCTTTTTAACGATATATATTGCCAATTGGCCATGTTTAAAGAAAAAATCTATGCAAGAATCTGTTCAATTAAGTGAAAAATTTAAATGTTTGCAACTTAATGTTGCAAGTTGACGACAAGCCGTGCCTCATGCAAATGCACACACACACACACACACACAGAGACAGACACATACACATACTTGTACTTGCCGCGCTCCTGCCTCCCCCACTTTCTAAAGAATGCGCCGCCCTTGGTTCTCACTCACATGAATATGTTACAGTTGCCACCTGCAGCAGTTTGTTGCAGCCGCTGCCAAATTAATCAACAATTGTTTGCTCCGTGTTGTTGCCTATTGTTAAACATAGAATTATTATTAATACCTTTTTTTTTTTGTAAACTATATATACACGTACATACATACATATACATATGTATGCCTTACTATAACTATAATTATAGGTTTGTTCATAAATAAGTTTAGTTAGTTTAAGCCATAATTATTTATTTATATGCAACTCAGCAAAAGCCCTAACACCCCCCCACAAACTACCAAAAAACAAAAAAAATGATTTTACTTTAGATATCTGTGTTTTTTTTTTTTCAATTTGTTTATTATTTAAAAATCCGTTGCGAGACTGCAAACAACAACAGCAATATGTTCGTAATTTTTGTGACGTCAGAAATCTAATGAGAAGAGAATTCAAAAACTATACAATATACATATGTAAACCAAAAAAAAAAAAAAAAAAGCAAAAAAAAAACAAAGCAAAAAATCAAAGCACAAACACAACAACAACTGTACTTGTAATTCCATTTTAAATGTTGAAGAAAAGAAAGAAGATAAAAATCGAAAACTGCAGAGCAAGCAATAAAACGTGAAAAGAACGAAAACAAACTGCATAAAGCCATAAAAGAAAGAATGTTTAACTATTTTACAATCTAACAAAACATAAAATATATACATATATAAACATAACATTCAAACATACATACATACAACATATATGCATACATAATGAAATACGTATATTATGAAATAAAAATTAATAAGTAACGAAAAAGAATTAATTACAAAAACTAATAACAACAACAATGATATTATTAACGAATGTTCAGGTCAATAACTGCATTTAAAACAAATTTGTTGGGCGTTAAATATATATATATATATATATGCTCCTTTTATATACAAATACAAAACGAAAAGATATATATAAATATATTTATACATAAATACACATATATACAAACAAACAAGTTTACATACCATACAATACCACATACCACAACAAAAGACGTTTGCATGGACAAATGAAACCAGAAATTAATGTACATTACATACTATTATATAACGGAAATAAAAAAAATACAAAGAATAAAGAAATGATATAATGATCCAAAAAGCAATTCTTAAGCACAGCCATATATGAAACGTATATAGTTTTATGATATACACCCACAAACACACACACACACACACTTTAATATATACGTACGAGACAAGAAACGAACAGAGAAATGAATGGAAATGAATATGCATATGAAATTTAAAGTCTGCTGTGCAGATGCAAATAAACAAAAAATCAAATGAAATGCAACAAAAGTAATCAAATCTAAAGACGTCAGGCTAAACATTTTCTGAAATGTGAACAGGGCAAATATTTTGCATAATTAAACAGAAGAGAAGTAATAATAATACAAATATTCAACAACGCATTTGTCTCATTATTTTTTTTTGTTACGAACCAACTATTACCATTATCCACAAGTTGTACATAATTCTAAGAGAGTTTCTCCCAGCCTCTCTTACGTTCCCCCCCTCTCTCTCTCTAGCGTTCTATCTATCTCTCTCTAATTGTAATTGTTGCACAAAGATAAGAAAAACAAAAAAAAAACAATTTGAAATAATATGCAGTAACATTCCATAGAACATACGTATACATGATGTTGCACTTGCCACCTGCCCCTTTTTGCCTGGTCTTTCTCTCAGTGTGGTGGTCACAAATTGTTGCACACAAAGCCCTTTGCTCAATAATAAATAAAAAAAAGATAGAAAGAAAATGAAAAACATAAACAAGTTAACAAACACCGAATTAGTTCATTCTGAATTTTGCAACAATTATTGATTGATTGTTACAGGCTGTTTACACTTGTATATATAAGTATGTTTACCATAATATTTATAAGTAGAGAACTGCAACAGCAATTTATATATATATACATACATTAACAAATATATATATATATATATACTATATGGTGTTTTTTTTTTTTGTGAGTTTTGTTGCACTTTATGGCAATTCGTTAGAGTGACGCAAAGAAATTAAGAAAAATAAATAATAAAAAAAAAAACAAACGAAAACTTATAAGCAAAGCAAAAAATGTTTCAAGTTGTAGTTGTGTAGTGTAGTGTCGTCTACCCTATAAGGCCAAAATAGTTTTTAACAAATAAGATGAAATTCAATTTAGAAAGTAACTTAATAACAAGAAGAGAAAATACCAAATAAAAAGTGTTTCTTACTTTGCGCAGTTAGGCAGGTATATATTTAACAATACTTGTTGCAATTAAGTTAAAGACGAAAACGATGAAAATGATAATTCTAATTATAATTATTATCAAATAAATAACCAAGTATATAATACAGCTGCAGCAGAAAAACAAAAAACAAAACCAATGGATAACAATGGTGTTTAGACGTTTTAACTATTGACAAACAGATATAAAATAAAAAACAAAAACCTAGCGCACTTTTTCTTACTTAAACAGATTTAATCGAGGAATTAAAAAAAAGATGCAAATCAAAAAGGGATACGAGATACAAAAACAAAATACAAGTAACCAAAAGAAAAAAAAACGTACAGTAAGCGAGAAGCCAGACGAATTTTAGATTATGCCGTTTTTAACAATAACTTAAGATTGTATTTTAATCATTTTTTTTAAATACCCTACCAACAGCTATTAAAAACGCTCAACACTTGAGTGTGTGTTTTTTTTTTTTAGTTTTTTTAAGTGTATGTATGCTCCAATCTCCTGTTACAACAGTTTCAATGCATATTATATTATTATTGTAATAACAATATATAAGTCTGTACATTTGTTAACATTTCTAAGCTCGTGAGATCTTAAGGCAAAAACCCAGCGTACATCTATGTCGTCTATGTAGTTGTTAGTTAAACCAAATTACAATTAAAAACAAAAGAAAAACAATTCATAAAAAAATAAAAAAAACAAAGCAAAAGCATGTGAATTAAACAGAAATGATTAACAATTGTTGAAAGCAAATGCTTTAAAATCAAAAAATTTGAAAGAATTAATACAAAAATCACAAGAAACAATGCAACAAAAATAAATTATAATTATAATATAACAGTTGTGAACAAATTATATTTACATAGCGTATAAATAAATTGCATAACAATTGATTTAAATTACAGAAAACGAATGGTTCTTGTCTTTGGTGGGAAATTTGGTAATTTTTAACGAAAGTTTTGCAGGGCATTGTATGGTTGATGTATTGGATAAACTGCAGCATACTTTTAGGGAGGTACATTATTTTAGTTTACTTAATAGCCGTGACAC
This sequence comes from Scaptomyza caliginosa, assembly GCA_035044725.1. Lineage (NCBI taxonomy): Eukaryota > Metazoa > Arthropoda > Insecta > Diptera > Drosophilidae > Scaptomyza > Scaptomyza caliginosa. The sequence goes on from JAWNNR010000482.1 coordinate 983,826, forward strand.
AAACAGCAAACAACGAAAGTATTGATGCTAACGCAATAAAGTACTCATTGTAACAAATGTGTCTAGACAACCCTCGCAACAGCTGTTATGGTGGCGCGACGATAAGTTATCGATACTTGGCTCCACCAACTTCAATACGTACGGCAAGAGACAATAATAACAACACCACCAATAGAAATAGAAACAACAAGAACGATGCACAAGTTACTCCGTGGCGTTGCATGTTGTCAACATGCCGCCAGCAGCGGAGCTAACGCTAATCAACTGTTTATACAACGGCTAGGCCGTCGCATGCTGAGCAGCACAAATGATGCATGCGATGAGCGGGTGTTGAGTAAGCGAAAATTTCAGCCACAGCAAGCCAACGAGCTGCATGAACATCTAGCCGGACATCTGCCAGGCAAGGCGCGTGTGGTCATCTGTGGCGGCGGCATTACTGGTGCCTCGGTGGCCTACCATCTGGGTTTACAGGGCTGGGGCGGTGAGACGCTGCTCATTGAACAGGACGGCGTTGGCGGTGAGCTACCTTGGAGCGCCTGTGGCCTGGCTGGGCGCTTTGAGCCCAGCTTCACAGAACTGAAGCTGGCGGAGTACTCAATTGATTTAATAAAGCAGCTGACAGAACGAGGTCTGCCCACCGGTTGGAGGCAGGTGGGAAGCCTGAACCTGGCGCGCACCTTTGATCGTATGACCTCGTTTCATCGCATGAAGTCACTTGCTGTGGCCTGGGGCATGAATTGCGAAATACTCACGCCAGAACAGTGCCAGCATCATTGCTCGTTGCTCTCGCTTGACGGTATCGAGGGTGGTCTCTGGATACCTGAGGATGGTGTCTGTGATCCGCGGCTAGTCTGCCAGGCATTCATTGAGGAAGCATGTCGCCTTGGTGTGCGCATTGTGGAGCACTGTGCCGTTAAGAAGATACACAGCGCCCATGGCAGAGTGGCACGTGTGGAGACCACTGCTGGTGATGTTGACTGCGACTACTTTGTTAACTGCACCGGCTTTTGGGCTCGCGAAGTGGGCACACTGTCAAAGCCGGTGGTGAAAGTACCTCTCAAGGCTGTTGAGCATCATTATCTGCATACGAAACCTATTGAAAATCTAGATCCGTATACACCGTTTGTGCGCGACCTTGACGGACGCATATTTTTCCGAGAGTGCGAGGGACACATTTTGGCTGGAGGTTACGAGCGTGAGGCAAAGATGGTCTACGAGGATGGCGTCATACCGTTGTCGCAGGAAGCGCGCCAGTATCCACCCGACTGGGATCACTTTCACGAGCTGCTCGACGCGCTGCTGCAACGTGTGCCCTCCTTCCGTGAGGCATCCCTGGATCGATTGACCAACTCACTGCAAGTATTCTCGCCGGATTGTAAATGGATCTTGGGCGAGGCGCCCGAAATACAAAACTATTATGTGGCCGCTGGCAACAAAACGATGGGCGTGTCGGCTTCTGGTGGTATTGGGCGCGTGCTTACCGATCTTATTACGAAGGGCTCCACGTACTTGGATCTGCATATACTCGACATCAGTCGTTTTCTTGGGCTGCACAATAATCGCAAGTTCCTGCGCGATCGATGCAAGGAAGCGCCCGGCAAACACTTTGAAATCAACTATCCGTTCGAAGAGTTTCAAACTGGACGCAATCTGCGCATGTCGCCCATCTACCCTCAGCTCAAGGAAGCGGGTGCAGTATTCGGACAGTCAATGGGCTACGAGCGACCCAACTACTTTGATCTGAACGATAAGCAAGGTTGTTTATTTAATGTTTTATAATATTATTACTGTCATATTTATTAATTGAGTGTCTAATCCTTGTGCTGCAGATGAGTTTGGATTGCCGCGTTTTCGCATCTCACAGACGCGCACGTTTGGCAAGCCGCCATGGTTTGATCACGTGGCTACCGAGTATCGTGCGTGTCGTGAGCGCATTGGAATTGCCGACTACAGTTCCTTTACAAAGTTTGATTTGTGGTCGAAGGGAAATGAGGTTGTCGAACTGTTGCAATACCTCTGCTCCAACGATGTTGACGTTGCTGTTGGCTCTATTATACACACGGGCATGCAGAATCATAATGGTGGCTATGAGAACGACTGCTCCTTGGCACGTCTATCGGAACGCCAGTGAGTTCAAAATACAATCGAACCATATTTCAGAAGCTCCTTTATATTTCCTTTGCTACTATTTGCAGTTACATGATGATTGCACCTACCATACAGCAGACCCGCTCCATGAGCTGGATACGCAAGCACATGCCGGATCATTTGCGCGCAAAAGTCAATGTAGCGGATGTGACCTCTATGTACACGGCAATATGCATACTGGGCCCCTATTCACGTATATTGCTCTCGGAACTCACGGACACAGATCTCACAGCCAAGAGCTTTCCCTTCTTTACCTACAAGGTAATTAAGTTTTGCGCAAAAATCGTTGCTTGAGCTAACAGTTTTCGAGATTCTTTTGAACAGGAACTCGATGTTGGCTTAGCTGATGGCATCCGTGTTCTTAACATAACGCACACTGGAGAGCTGGGCTATGTTATGTATATACCAAACGAGTATGCGCTCCACGTCTACTCGCGACTGCATCAGGCTGGCCAGAAGTTTCAAATACAGCATGCTGGTATGTCGCTGTACTAATAAACATATTCGCATTCAATATATCCTGCTTGATGTTTAGGTTACTATGCGACTAGAGCGTTGCGCATAGAGAAGTTCTATGCGTTCTGGGGCCAGGACTTGGATACGTTTACCACGCCGTTGGAGTGCGGACGCAGCTGGCGTGTAAAATTCAATGTAAGTGGACATCGGTGAGCTATCGAAACGATGGTGTTATTCCTACTGCTTTGTGCCACTTGTAGAAACCAATTGACTTCATTGGACGAAAAGCGCTTCTGAATCAGCGAGAGGAGGGAGTGAAGCGGATGTATGTGCAATTGCTGCTGAACGATCATGACCACGAGGTGGACATGTGGTGCTGGGGCGGTGAGCCGATTTATAGAGATGGCGTCTATGTGGGCATGACAACAACAACTGGATATGGCTATACGTTCGAGAAGCAGGTCTGCTTGGGCTTTGTGCGTAATATTGATGAGCAAGGCCAAGAGCTGGCCGTGAGCAACGAGTACGTGCTGTCCGGGCACTACGAGGTGGAGGTGGCTGGCGTGCGGTTCGAGGCCAAGGTTAACCTGCACTCGCCCAACCTGCCCACCAAGTTCCCGGATCGCGAACGCGCGGCCTACCATGCGACTCGCGACAAACCCGACCAGGCAGATCTGCTCTCGTTCAATTCAAATGTGACGATGACGCGCCACTGAACCGAGCCGAGCCCAACCCATTCAACCCACACCCTCTACCCACAATAATACAGCCGTGCAAAAATATTTGTCTAGGCGGTGTTTTGTTCGATTTCGTTTTGTTCTTTGACTCGTTCGCTCGTTCGTTTCTCTTTTGTGCATCTTTGAGTCTCAATTGCAAAGCGATATTAGTTTTATAACATTATATATAGTATATATATAGAGAGAGAGAGTGAGAGAGAGAGAGAGAGTAAGATCGTTGAGTGAGCGAGTGAGCGAGTGAACGAATGAGAGAGCAGATACGATGTTATATTTTGCTCATTAATGCTGCTCCAATCGAGAGTTCAGCAATATTGGTTGTCGATATATATTTATCGGACTTGATATGTTAGTGTTGATGTTTATTGTTGAAATGTGTCAATTAATATATAAAAATGTTGAATCAAACAATTGGACAAACGCTGCCAAATCTGTTTTGGATACACTTTCAAAATTTACAGTACTCTCTGGCTTGAAGGTATACTGTAAATTTTGACTAAATTAAAATGAGTAATTTTTTTATTTTGGTATATATCTACATAAATTATATAAATATATATTTAAAGGTCCTGTTGGACTTTTGAATGTTCCTCAAATACTTTAAAAGCACTTTGTTGAACATTTGAACGCACACCAATTGTTGTGCATATAAAAAATGATTGCTCGTACTTCAACTCTTGGCCGATTCATATCATAGAAAACTGCTTTTGCCTTATATGAATTTGAATACAGTTGTTAGCCGTACTACTGTGCTGGGCAATCATTGAAGATTGTACACAAAACACGCATACAAATAATTAGCTAACATTTACATAACACAACATATAACATATTTATACGCATTTTTTGTGTACTATCGTTAAACTTTATATACATACATAACATACAACATACATAAATATATACATACACATATATTTGTATACAAATTAAATAACAGTTTATACAAAATATTGACTTACGCTTTTCCTTGGGTATTTTGGCCACAGGCTGTAGTGGCAAGTGTAATTCGCCTAATACGGCTTATGCTGCACAACTTTGCGCTGGCCAAAACTACAAACTTGGCCAACAAACTGGCAACAATAGCAACTTATAACGATGTGGGGAACTTTGGTCAGGGCGGAGGGTGGCGGGCGGTTTGATCAACCGGCGCAGCTGTTGGGCAATATGCAAAAACTTTTTGGCCGCCCTCCTTGCAAGTGGGTGTGGCTAGATTTGCATTAACTTAGTTTGCAGTTGTTGTTCTTGTTCCTGTTGTTGTTGTGTTTAGCCAAGAAATTCAGGCGTGTGCTAATGCGCAGCAAACTCGTTGCCAAAGATTTTTGCACATGTTTTGGGCTAAGAAGTTTTCGGCAACGGGTTGGCTACCAAAAACTAACCAGCAACAACAGCAACAGTAACAATAACAACAAGAAACAAGCTAACAAAACGGACAAACAGCTACTGGTCCTCATCAACAACAACAACAACAAAAACAACAGAATTATCATTGTTTTTGTTGTTGTTATTTGGTTGTTCGGTTGTCCTAGGGGCACTTTTGGACACGCTTGGCTGACTCTCTCGGCCCGTCGTCTAACTCAATGCCTGACTGGATAGCTGACTGTCTGACTGTCTGGTTGGTTGGCTGGCTGGCTGGCTGGCTAACTGGAGGCTCACTCTGCTCTGTGTAGGATTACAAACTATCTTTTTGTTAGTAATTAGCTGCACACGATAAACGTGACATTATTATTGTTGCCCAGTTGTTGTGCAAAAGTTTTGCGGGCCTTTGCTTCGATTTTCAGCAACAGCAGCCTAACTTCGCCACCCTCTTTACGCCCACCCGCACTAGGCTTTTTATACCCTGCATCCATTTGAAAACCATAAAAAGGGTATAATAAAGCTGTGTCTATAAACAGATGACAACCACAACAAGCATCACATTGTTTTTTTCCTTAAGCTTTCTAGCTGAAAATTATGTTTACTTTCTTTTTATATATATATTTTAGAATACCAGATCATTAAACAATATGTTGGGACTTAATTTGTTTAAAATGTGGATCTAGGCTCGTTACAGGTTATCTTTGAGCCGAGAGTGTTTTGGTTACTCTCTTGTTTCTTGATTTGTTGCAAGTCGCATTTGAATTTTAAGGTAGTTGCTTGCAAGAGTTTTTGACCGTTTTACAAATGAGACTTTTGTTAAATCAAAAATTCAAGTGGCAACGCCGCACTCGATGGCGCCACACAGCCAGCCAGTCAGTCAGTCAGTCAGTCGGTCTGTCTGTCTGTCAGTTAGCTTGACTAAGAAAATTATCAATTTCTGCAACTGCGCACATCACAATCACAATCACAGCTCACATCCTTAACCAAGTCGGCGTCGGAGTCTGGCTTTGGGTCTTGGTCTGAGTCTGGGTCTGGGTCTGGGTTTGTCTCTGGGACTGCTTCCCATTGGGGGCTTCATCATGTTTTGTAATTTATGCCCATTTATTGTGTGGTTTTCTACCACATTTCGTCTTGTGGTTGACCAGTCGAATATGGCTAACTATTGCTTCTGAAACTTTAGCTAAAGCTGAAGCTAGAGTAATCAACAAATTTGCATATGACTGGCCAACAACCATAACCAAGCTGGCCACTGACTATGGCTAAGGTCAATTTGCGGCCAGCTGCTAACTTTCAAAATGTAACTTTAACGAAAGTTCGAGTTAGTTATTGCATACACACAGGTCCAAATCTGACCATGGCCTGAGCGCAACATCTATCTGGTCATTCATTGGTTTACTGAGTGTCAAGCATCTGGCAAATGGCAGAAGAGCAGCAGAGTAGCAGAGCAGCAGAGATCCTCCTAACTTAATTTACGGTAGCTGAAATTTATTGGCTTTTACTTGCACATCTTTGTTTGCCACACCGAGATGGATTCCTGGCCATTCAGGCGAAGGATTTGTATGGCCTTAGTCCTGCAGAGTGTAAGAGCTCTTGAACGTCTACCCTATAAGGCCAAAATAGTTTTTAACAAATAAGATGAAATTCAATATAGAAAGTAACTTAATAACAAGAAGAGAAAATACCAAATAAAAAGTGTTTCTCACTTTGCGCAGTTAGGCAGGTATATATTTAACAATACTTGTTGCAATTAAGTTAAAGACGAAAACGATGAAAATGATAATTCTAATTATAATTATTATCAAATAAATAACCAAGTATATAATACAGCTGCAGCAGAAAAACAAAAAAACAAAACCAAAGGATAACAATGGTGTTTAGACGTTTTAACTATTGACAAACAGATATAAAATAAAAAACAAAAACCTAGCGCACTTTTTCTTACTTAAACAGATTTAATCGAGGAATTAAAAAAAAGATGCAAATCAAAAAAGGATACGAGATACAAAAACAAAATACAAGTAACCAAAAGAAAAAAAAAAACGTACAGTAAGCGAGAAGCCAGACGAATTTTAGATTGTGCCGTTTTTAACAATAACTTAAGATTGTATTTTAATAATTTTTTTTTTAAATGCCCTACCAACAGCTATTAAAAACGCTCAACACTTGAGTGTGTGTTTTTTTTTTAGTTTTTTTAAGTGTATGTATGCTCCAATCTCCTGTTACAACAGTTTCAATGCATATTATATTATTATTGTAATAACAATATATAAGTCTGTACATTTGTTAACATTTCTAAGCTCGTGAGATCTTAAGGCAAAAACCCAGCGTACATCTATGTCGTCTATGTAGTTGTTAGTTAAACCAAATTACAATTAAAAACAAAAGAAAAACAATTCATAAAAAAATAAAAAAAACAAAGCAAAAGCATGTGAATTAAACAGAAATGATTAACAATTGTTGAAAGCAAATGCTTTAAAATCAAAAAATTTGAAAGAATTAATACAAAAATCACAAAAAACAATGCAACAAAAATAAATTATAATTATAATATAACAGTTGTGAACAAATTATATTTACATAGCGTATAAATAAATTGCATAACAATTGATTTAAATTACAGAAAACGAATGGTTCTTGTCTTTGGTGGGAAATTTGGTAATTTTTAACGAAGGTTTTGCACAGCATTGTATGGTTGATGTATTGGATAAACTGCAGCATACTTTTAGGGAGGTACATTATTTTAGTTTACTTAATAGCCGTGACACACACAGCAAACAACGAAAGTATCGATGCTAACGCAATAAAGTACTCATTGTAACAAATGTGTCTAGACAACCCTCGCAACAGCTGTTATGGTGGCGCGACGATAAGTTATCGATACTTGGCTCCACCAACTTCAATACGTACGGCAAGAGACAATAATAACAACACCACCAATAGAAATAGAAACAACAAGAACGATGCACAAGTTACTCCGTGGCGTTGCATGTTGTCAACATGCCGCCAGCAGCGGAGCTAACGCTAATCAACTGTTTATACCACGGCTAGGCCGTCGCATGCTGAGCAGCACAAATGATGCATGCGATGAGCGGGTGTTGAGTAAGCGCAAATTTCAGCCACAGCAAGCCAACGAGCTGCATGAACATCTAGCCGGACATCTGCCAGGCAAGGCGCGTGTGGTCATCTGTGGCGGCGGCATTACTGGTGCCTCGGTGGCCTACCATCTGGGTTTACAGGGCTGGGGCGGTGAGACGCTGCTCATTGAACAGGACGGCGTTGGCGGTGAGCTACCTTGGAGCGCCTGTGGCCTGGCTGGGCGCTTTGAGCCCAGCTTCACAGAACTGAAGCTGGCGGAGTACTCAATTGATTTAATAAAGCAGCTGACAGAACGAGGTCTGCCCACCGGTTGGAGGCAGGTGGGCAGCCTGAACCTGGCACGCACCTTTGATCGTATGACCTCGTTTCATCGCATGAAGTCGCTTGCTGTGGCCTGGGGCATGAATTGCGAAATACTCACGCCAGAACAGTGCCAGCATCATTGTTCGTTGCTCTCGCTTGACGGTATCGAGGGTGGCCTCTGGATACCTGAGGATGGTGTCTGTGATCCGCGGCTAGTCTGCCAGGCATTCATTGAGGAAGCATGTCGCCTTGGTGTGCGCATTGTGGAGCACTGTGCCGTTAAGAAGATACACAGCGCCCATGGCAGAGTGGCACGTGTGGAGACCACTGCTGGTGATGTTGACTGCGACTACTTTGTTAACTGCACCGGCTTTTGGGCTCGCGAAGTGGGCACACTGTCAAAGCCGGTGGTGAAAGTACCTCTCAAGGCTGTTGAGCATCATTATCTGCATACGAAACCTATTAAAAATCTAGATCCATATACACCGTTTGTGCGCGATCTTGACGGACGCATATTTTTCCGAGAGTGCGAGGGACACATTTTGGCTGGAGGCTACGAGCGTGAGGCAAAGATGGTCTACGAGGATGGCGTCATACCGTTGTCGCAGGAAGCGCGCCAGTATCCACCTGACTGGGATCACTTTCACGAGCTGCTCGACGCGCTGCTGCAACGTGTGCCCTCCTTCCGTGAGGCATCCCTGGATCGATTGACCAACTCACTGCAAGTATTCTCGCCGGATTGTAAATGGATCTTGGGCGAGGCGCCCGAAATACAAAACTATTATGTGGCCGCTGGCAACAAAACGATGGGCGTGTCGGCTTCTGGTGGTATTGGACGCGTGCTTACCGATCTTATTACGAAGGGCTCCACGTACTTGGATCTGCATATACTCGACATCAGTCGTTTTCTTGGGCTGCACAATAATCGCAAGTTCCTGCGCGATCGATGCAAGGAAGCGCCCGGCAAACACTTTGAAATCAACTATCCGTTCGAAGAGTTTCAAACTGGACGCAATCTGCGCATGTCGCCCATCTACCCTCAGCTCAAGGAAGCGGGTGCAGTATTCGGACAGTCAATGGGCTACGAGCGACCCAACTACTTTGATCTGAACGATAAGCAAGGTTGTTTATTTAATGTTTTATAATATTATTACTGTCATATTTATTAATTGAGTGTCTAATCCTTGTGCTGCAGATGAGTTTGGATTGCCGCGTTTTCGCATCTCACAGACGCGCACGTTTGGCAAGCCGCCATGGTTTGATCACGTGGCTACCGAGTATCGTGCGTGTCGTGAGCGCATTGGAATTGCCGACTACAGTTCCTTTACAAAGTTTGATTTGTGGTCGAAGGGAAATGAGGTTGTCGAACTGTTGCAATACCTCTGCTCCAACGATGTTGACGTTGCTGTTGGCTCTATTATACACACGGGCATGCAGAATCATAATGGTGGCTATGAGAACGACTGCTCCTTGGCACGTCTATCGGAACGCCAGTGAGTTCAAAATACAATCGAACCATATTTCAGAAGCTCCTTTATATTTCCTTTGCTACTATTTGCAGTTACATGATGATTGCACCTACCATACAGCAGACCCGCTCCATGAGCTGGATACGCAAGCACATGCCGGATCATTTGCGCGCAAAAGTCAATGTAGCGGATGTGACCTCTATGTACACGGCAATATGCATACTGGGCCCCTATTCACGTATATTGCTCTCGGAACTCACGGACACAGATCTCACAGCCAAGAGCTTTCCCTTCTTTACCTACAAGGTAATTAAGTTTTGCGCAAAAATCGTTGCTTGAGCTAACAGTTTTCGAGATTCTTTTGAACAGGAACTCGATGTTGGCTTAGCTGATGGTATCCGTGTTCTTAACATAACGCACACTGGAGAGCTGGGCTATGTTATGTATATACCAAACGAGTATGCGCTGCACGTCTACTCGCGACTGCATCAGGCTGGCCAGAAGTTTCAAATACAGCATGCTGGTATGTCGCTGTACTAATAAACATATTCGTATATATATTGATCCTGCTTGATGTTTAGGTTACTATGCGACTAGAGCGTTGCGCATAGAGAAGTTCTATGCGTTCTGGGGCCAGGACTTGGATACGTTTACCACGCCGTTGGAGTGCGGACGCAGCTGGCGTGTAAAATTCAATGTAAGTGGACATAGGTGAGCTATCGAAACGATGGTGTTATTCCTACTGCTTTGTGCCACTTGTAGAAACCAATTGACTTCATTGGACGAAAAGCGCTTCTGAATCAGCGAGAGGAGGGAGTGAAGCGGATGTATGTGCAATTGCTGCTGAACGATCATGACCACGAGGTGGACATGTGGTGCTGGGGCGGTGAGCCGATTTATAGAGATGGCGTCTATGTGGGCATGACAACAACAACTGGATATGGCTATACGTTCGAGAAGCAGGTCTGCTTGGGCTTTGTGCGTAATATTGATGAGCAAGGCCAAGAGCTGGCCGTGAGCAACGAGTACGTGCTGTCCGGGCACTACGAGGTGGAGGTGGCTGGCGTGCGGTTCGAGGCCAAGGTTAACCTGCACTCGCCCAACCTGCCCACCAAGTTCCCGGATCGCGAACGCGCGGCCTACCATGCGACTCGCGACAAACCCGACCAGGCAGATCTGCTCTCGTTCAATTCAAATGTGACGATGACGCGCCACTGAACCGAGCCGAGCCCAACCCATTCAACCCACACCCTCTACCCACAATAATACAGCCGTGCAAAAATATTTGTCTAGGCGGTGTTTTGTTCGATTTCGTTTTGTTCTTTGACTCGTTCGCTCGTTCGTTTCTCTTTTGTGCATCTTTGAGTCTCAATTGCAAAGCGATATTAGTTTTATAACATTATATATAGTATATATATAGAGAGAGAGAGTGAGAGAGAGAGAGAGAGTAAGATCGTTGAGTGAGCGAGTGAGCGAGTGAACGAATGAGAGAGCAGATACGATGTTATATTTTGCTCATTAATGCTGCTCCAATCGAGAGTTCAGCAATATTGGTTGTCGATATATATTTATCGGACTTGATATGTTAGTGTTGATGTTTATTGTTGAAATGTGTCAATTAATATATAAAAATGTTGAATCAAACAATTGGACAAACGCTGCCAAATCTGTTTTGGATACACTTTCAAAATTTACAGTACTCTCTGGCTTGAAGGTATACTGTAAATTTTGACTAAATTAAAATGAGTAATTTTTTTATTTTGGTATATATCTACATAAATTATATAAATATATATTTAAAGGTCCTGTTGGACTTTTGAATGTTCCTCAAATACTTTAAAAGCACTTTGTTGAACATTTGAACGCACACCAATTGTTGTGCATATAAAAAATGATTGCTCGTACTTCAACTCTTGGCCGATTCATATCATAGAAAACTGCTTTTGCCTTATATGAATTTGAATACAGTTGTTAGCCGTACTACTGTGCTGGGCAATCATTGAAGATTGTACACAAAACACGCATACAAATAATTAGCTAACATTTACATAACACAACATATAACATATTTATACGCATTTTTTGTGTACTATCGTTAAACTTTATATACATACATAACATACAACATACATAAATATATACATACACATATATTTGTATACAAATTAAATAACAGTTTATACAAAATATTGACTTACGCTTTTCCTTGGGTATTTTGGCCACAGGCTGTAGTGGCAAGTGTAATTCGCCTAATACGGCTTATGCTGCACAACTTTGCGCTGGCCAAAACTACAAACTTGGCCAACAAACTGGCAACAATAGCAACTTATAACGATGTGGGGAACTTTGGTCAGGGCGGAGGGTGGCGGGCGGTTTGATCAACCGGCGCAGCTGTTGGGCAATATGCAAAAACTTTTTGGCCGCCCTCCTTGCAAGTGGGTGTGGCTAGATTTGCATTAACTTAGTTTGCAGTTGTTGTTCTTGTTCCTGTTGTTGTTGTGTTTAGCCAAGAAATTCAGGCGTGTGCTAATGCGCAGCAAACTCGTTGCCAAAGATTTTTGCACATGTTTTGGGCTAAGAAGTTTTCGGCAACGGGTTGGCTACCAAAAACTAACCAGCAACAACAGCAACAGTAACAATAACAACAAGAAACAAGCTAACAAAACGGACAAACAGCTACTGGTCCTCATCAACAACAACAACAACAAAAACAACAGAATTATCATTGTTTTTGTTGTTGTTATTTGGTTGTTCGGTTGTCCTAGGGGCACTTTTGGACACGCTTGGCTGACTCTCTCGGCCCGTCGTCTAACTCAATGCCTGACTGGATAGCTGACTGTCTGACTGTCTGGTTGGTTGGCTGGCTGGCTGGCTGGCTAACTGGAGGCTCACTCTGCTCTGTGTAGGATTACAAACTATCTTTTTGTTAGTAATTAGCTGCACACGATAAACGTGACATTATTATTGTTGCCCAGTTGTTGTGCAAAAGTTTTGCGGGCCTTTGCTTCGATTTTCAGCAACAGCAGCCTAACTTCGCCACCCTCTTTACGCCCACCCGCACTAGGCTTTTTATACCCTGCATCCATTTGAAAACCATAAAAAGGGTATAATAAAGCTGTGTCTATAAACAGATGACAACCACAACAAGCATCACATTGTTTTTTTCCTTAAGCTTTCTAGCTGAAAATTATGTTTACTTTCTTTTTATATATATATTTTAGAATACCAGATCATTAAACAATATGTTGGGACTTAATTTGTTTAAAATGTGGATCTAGGCTCGTTACAGGTTATCTTTGAGCCGAGAGTGTTTTGGTTACTCTCTTGTTTCTTGATTTGTTGCAAGTCGCATTTGAATTTTAAGGTAGTTGCTTGCAAGAGTTTTTGACCGTTTTACAAATGAGACTTTTGTTAAATCAAAAATTCAAGTGGCAACGCCGCACTCGATGGCGCCACACAGCCAGCCAGTCAGTCAGTCAGTCAGTCGGTCTGTCTGTCTGTCAGTTAGCTTGACTAAGAAAATTATCAATTTCTGCAACTGCGCACATCACAATCACAATCACAGCTCACATCCTTAACCAACTCGGCGTCGGAGTCTGGCTTTGGGTCTTGGTCTGAGTCTGGGTCTGGGTCTGGGTCTGGGTTTGTCTCTGGGACTGCTTCCCATTGGGGGCTTCATCATGTTTTGTAATTTATGCCCATTTATTGTGTGGTTTTCTACCACATTTCGTCTTGTGGTTGACCAGTCGAATATGGCTAACTATTGCTTCTGAAACTTTAGCTAAAGCTGAAGCTAGAGTAATCAACAAATTTGCATATGACTGGCCAACAACCATAACCAAGCTGGCCACTGACTATGGCTAAGGTCAATTTGCGGCCAGCTGCTAACTTTCAAAATGTAACTTTAACGAAAGTTCGAGTTAGTTATTGCATACACACAGGTCCAAATCTGACCATGGCCTGAGCGCAACATCTATCTGGTCATTCATTGGTTTACTGAGTGTCAAGCATCTGGCAAATGGCAGAAGAGCAGCAGAGTAGCAGAGCAGCAGAGATCCTCCTAACTTAATTTACGGCAGCTGAAATTTATTGGCTTTTACTTGCACATCTTTGTTTGCCACACCGAGATGGATTCCTGGCCATTCAGGCGAAGGATTTGTATGGCCTTAGTCCTGCAGAGTTTAAGAGCTCTTGAACGGAGTTTTAAATACTTTCTTAACATACCTAAGGTCTGATAAACTTATCAATTTTTACGAAAATCTATTGGATAAAGCTGGCAAGTAATACTAATCATGCCCCTGATTCTAAATCCCTTTGCATAATTTATAAGTTATAATAGTAATAAATATCTTAAGATTTTGAAAAGTACATTTGGCCAGTTGGCTAACTGATATCAGCTTTAATTCCAAGTGATTTAAAAAGTTTGCTTTTCAAATATTGGGGACAGTCTGGGCTAGGAACAATGCGCAGGTTAATTTGTACTTTCACCATATTGGCGGGTTAAACAGTATTGATTAAGTGAACGGTTATATACTAAAGATATACTTCCTATACACTCTTGGATTGAATAGTTTCTTTAAGTTGTTATAAATATAGTGAAGCTTTAGCAACAGCTTTACCTAAGGTACTAGTAGACCCGGACAACCAAGAGACAACTCCTGATACACGTACATTTAATAGTATATACAAAATGCATATGTAAACAGAATTTGAAATTACAAATCGAAATTGAAATTCAATGCAACTCGAGAGACAATATAAAATATTTATTTATATACTTATTTGCCTCTGGTCAAATTGCGGAGAGTATCAAAGAATGTTTACATAAAATTAACAGAAAACCCAAAAAGACAAAGCTACATACAAATAAGATTAGTTTTAACGGGATAATGATTTCAAATCTTTGTCTTTCAACCTCAGTCTCTCTCTCCCTCCCCCCTCACTCTATCTTTGTGTCTTGTGCCGTTGCCAAACAAAAGTAATGCGCCTCATTAGAGGTTAAGCTGTGGGCGGGGCCCAAGTCGTGTTTTTAACTGAGAGACAGCCGCTGGCCCGTGGCTTTCGGCATTCACTCCAGCCAAGCTCAATGCCCACTGCCCACTGCCCGTTGCCCATTGCCCATTCCAATTGCCATATTGCTGCCCCCTGGTATTAGCAAAAGCAATAGCAATAGCCGAAACCCAATTCGGTTTGCAGCTACCGTTTTGGCCGTTTGTTTGTTTGCCTAATTTTCCACGTTGATTTTCTAGCCGCAAAACAAATGAAACGTTCGTTGCATATTAAGCATCTAATTTAATTTGCGAGAGACCAGCAAGGAAATACATAAACAAAAAATAGAAAGAATGAAACCAATAGGAATGCTCTAGTTGTTAGTCGATGGTATTCGACTTGAAAACATATCCTTTAAGGTGTCCTTAAGTGCTTCAAATGCTTGAAAAAACTTACAAAATAATGTTGATACATTTTTGGCACAGACAAACGAAGATTTTTGGAAACGCTACAATCAAAAACTATATTTATATGCTTATAAATAAACCTCAATTCAGACAATCAATTATTGCTACAGGGTATTATGAATAGAACAAAAAGAAAAGCTCAAATCTGTTAGCCATCAACCCCTGAGAGCGACCGCAAGGGTGCGCGGTTCGCATCGGTTTTGGTTTCGGTTTCGGTAATGTTTCAGCTTTTCGCTACGGATTTTGGGTTTCTCGGTGTTTGGTCCAGGGGGTTTGGGGGATATTTGGGAAGTTTGCTTAAATGCTTCATAATGAAAAGCTGTGATAACTTGTCTTGTGGCTTTGATTTAGCCGTATGCTTTTTCAAGTGGTTGATTGTCTGTCAATATGCCGACAAGTTTTGTGGGTGGCTTAGATATCTGAGCTGAGTATTAAGACGGGGTGTGTTTTTCATAGGGGTGGGGGTAGCGGATTACAATTGCCAAATTACGCACGTTCGTTGTGGCCGTGCTAAGCCTTTGATTGCCAAACAGGGCAAACATTTAGTGACCAAATCCCCTCCCCTTTTGCCCACAAGCACCCCCATCCCCAAAATCAATGTCAAGCCGTTTTGCCAGCTTTAGTCTAGCTGAATTTGCTTTTGTGACTTTTATGTGCACTCAAAGCAAATTGCATTTAAATTCGCGGGGTGTTGCCCAAAACTCTTAACCTCACCCCATAACCAAACACCACCACCCCCCACCCCCCATGCCTAGACGTAAGGCGGCGACAAAGTCAAAAGCTACTCCCAAAACTGTCTGTTTGTTGTTTCTGTTTCTGTTTCTGTGTTCTTTATTTTTGTGACTTTTGGATTTGCATGCGACGAGTTTTGTCGCTGTGATTTATGCTCGAGAGAGGGTTGCAGCGTTGTGGGTAAATCGATGGGTGGGCTAGTATGTATATATGTATATATATCCTCGTATATGGGTGTTTGCCTCAATAAACAGTCAAAAAAAAAAGAAACGCGTTGCTGGCAGCCAAAAAACCAGCTAGATAGAAAGCCAACAGCAACCGGGCTATAATAGACAGTCGACAGAGTCAGCCAGTCGCAGGCGTCAACAGGATGCGTCGCCGCTTCTGCCAGCGACAGGGGATGACGCTGACACTGATGCTGCTGCTGCTAGGAGAGAAAGGGAAGAAGGAAGGGGAATTCAAGGGGGGTTGGCTCTGTCATTGGCAGCGACGGCTGTCACTTTGTGCTGCGCCAGGCGCAGTGCGACGCAAAAATTGTTGCTCAACACAAAACAATACAATTGTTAAATTTTTATTTCTTTTTTATGGCTTTTGAAAATTAAATTGTTGTCCTTTTGCCTCGCATGCAAAATTAACTAAATGCGTGGATGATGCTCCTGCTCCTGCTGCCCCTGCCCCTGCTGCTGCTGCTGTTGATGCTGATGCTTTTTCACATTTGCATAGTCATTGCCGCACCAAGAGAAGGTGTGACCTGTCGCCCCTGTCTCTCTCTCTCTGTGTGTGTATGTTGTCACTTATATTGTTGTTGTTGTTGTTATTGTTATTGCTGAAAGGCACCCGCTGTGCAGTAGGCCGGAGGCATTTTGTTAAACATTTGATTGTGGTTAAGATTACACGCAGCAGGCATCAAGCCAAATAATAAAGGGAAACAAGTGGTGGGGGAGGGGAGACAGAAGGGGCTAAAGAATGATCTAAGAGATTTGCCAAGGCAGTTGGCTGACAGTGATCAAAAAATTGCTTTATATTGCTTCAACAGGATTAACTTGATTTGACCACTATGTCTGTATTAATCGAATCCAAAGTTAGCAGAACTGGAACAGAACTAAAAGTATTTAATATCACACTTTTCATTTCATTTATCTGAGCATTAAATATTTCTATCCTATCCTGCGTTTAATGCTTAAAATGCTTATATGTCTATTAATGAGATATTCTTTATTTTTATTTTTTCAGCATCAATACTCAAATAAATATTATATATATATATATATATATATGTCCTTTCAGAGCAGGGTAGAAGAAAACGTTCTTGTTTATAAATGGAATTCTATAATATATATATTTAAGAATCTCAAAACGTTATTCCTTAGTTAGTATTCATCAAACAGATTCGATGCTTTAACAAAGTAAAGTAAATAGTTTAAAGTTAAAAAACATCAAAACGTTGCCTTAACATAAAATATTTAATTTAATGCTAGCGTAGAAATCTTAAAATGAAATCTTAAACTAAAATTTGCAGCAATTCAAAGCTAAGAACAATTTGCAGTTTGATTTTATCCGTTACTAGAAGCAGGAGCACACAGCTGGTCAGATGTTGGGTTACGAAAGGGAAGCAAAGAAAGGCAATTTTAGCCGAGGCGTGCGTGCGATTCAAAATCCCGCATGAAAACTAAACTAGCAGCAATCAATCGATTAAAAAGTTGCACAATTTTAAACAGATTTGCTGAACTCCCATATCCAACCATTCACATACTTTTCTCTCTTCGTCCTGGCCAAATATGCCGGCAGTGTGGCCCACCTAGGGCGAAAAAGACGCCCTGGGGACCCGCAGTCGACTGGACTTTAGCCGGCAACGCCACTGTCTTGCCCAACCTCTTACCACCTCCTCGGTCAACCAACCCAATGCGTTGCTTATCTCGATATTATTTAGCCATAAAATAAAGAAGCAAGCAGCAGAACAAACACACACGGACACGGCTACATGTCATTTGTTATGTGACATGACAAGGGGGAGTTCGGCTCTTGGACGGCATGCAAAATGTTGTAAAGTATCCGAATTGTGGCCAGGATAACAAAATAAGCGGCCCAAGTGAGACAAGAGAAAAAAACTCAAATAAAAATAGCCCAAGAAACTTTTCACATGTCGAAAGAAGCTGGATGGTCGATGGTGGGGAACGGATTGGCATAAGACGATGATGTCGCATGGAATGGACCGTAACGAATGCTGCGGGTTTCGTTGATTTCTGACTGCGTGAATCCCCTTTTGTCTCTGTCGGTCACCAGCCGCAAAACAGCAGACACGGGGATAGCAGCACCCTGAAACAGGAACAGGAACAGCAGGAACAGGAACTGAATCAGGAGCACTCGGTTGCTGCTGTCCACGCGCGTTTCAAATCCCTTTAGTTACACTGTTTCAAAATTAAATATTTACATTTTGTATAAGGCTAGCAGTGCTGGCCGTGGCGGTGGCAGTTGCGGATGTGTGTGTTTTGGTGTGAGTGCTGCGGGTGGCGGGTGTAAAGAGGTGAATGCAATGAGACTAAGGGTGGCAGCTTGGTTTAGTGGTTACTGACTTAGCGACAGTTACGCAGCCACTTGCTTGGTCACTCTGTTGACATGGAACGCAGTGGCGTCGTTGGGTTTCCATACAAGTGGTATACTGGACGAAGACGTTCATTCTATTTCTAATGGCATACAAGTGCTTAATTTATGAGATAATTGATTTGATACAATTGGACATTAGGTTAAAGATTCATTTATTTTAAAATGTAATCAGACAGACATACGATCAATGTTTTATTCACTTGTTAGTGTTATGTTAAAGTATTCTTTTTTGTAGGATTTGCCCTACTTTACTTCGTCTAATACCTAAGCTCCTCTTTAATCTAAAATCATCCAAATCCCCCTCTTCTCTAAGCCACTGTATATATCTAAGCAGCCTTGTAAACAATTCTATCGCATTTCTTTATATGATATTTCCGTTTGTGTTCTACTTTATGTGCAATTTCCCATTCCATTTCCCCTTGCCCGCTGTGGTTGCATGTTTTTTCTTCCTCTTAACTATATCGAATGTATTAAATCTGTCATATCTAGTCATATATGCTTGTATCAATGTATACATGTATATATTATTTTTTATTTGATTTGGCTGTGCCGCGTTTATTTAGTAATTTGTTTGTCTCTCGAATTAGTTACGGTTTATGGATGACATTTATTTTATGGGCGTGAAAAATATATCACTGCTTGGTATCACTTCTGACTCAACCCCGCTCTTGTGCACAGTTTGGGTGCTGCAGGTGGTCTATAGACCACTTAAGCCAGTTATGATTTCGTTTTATTAATGGTTTGCGATTTAAGTGTTAGTTTCACTCCCCTCTAACAGTCTGCTCTGCAATAGCCAATTATTGATGGCGTGCAACAATTTCGGATGGATTTACGATATATTTTGATTAAATCAGTGCAAAAGCAACCATGACTGGGGCCAGTCAGCGTAATCTCTTTGGGTCTTATAAATGCTATATGGTTGTTTTCTTTAGTTTACTTGGCTATGCTGTTTTTCTCTTTTTGCTATGTCGTTTTGCTTTGCTTCCTGCTTTTTCTTTTCTTTCGCTTCTAAGCGCATCAATTATGTTGTCAGGACAGATAGAGAAAGAGAGCACACTAAAACAAGAACCAGAAGAACCAAGAGAGAGAGAGAGAGAGAGAGAGAGCCTCGAGCCGCACGTATAGAGAGTTATTGGCCTATAAACTAATCGTATAATTGCACAAAAGTAATTATCCTCATCTCATGGCTCATCCTTATCCTGCGCCCATCCTGCAAGGCAGATCCTATTGTACACCTTTTGCCTTTAGCCTTTAGCCAACTGCTGCACATTTCCTACAACTACTGATTTTTCCAGTCAGCTGACGAACTATGCGGCTTATGCGCTTCACTGCTGCTGCTGCTGCTGCTTCTGCTTTTGCTGATGTCCTCGTAGCGGCGAGGACGCAGGCAAACGGTTGGAAAAATGCGAGCGCTTTGAACAGGCTAGCATTGTTTTGCGAAAAAATTAAAATCAAGCTGTTGATAGCAATCACACACTTGAGGTAGTTGAAGTGATGGATGGCTGACAAAATCGAAACCGAACCGAAACCGAAACCAAAAAGAAAAACACAAATAAAAAAAAAGAAAACCAAAACGAAACGATAGGATGCGTCAGGATGCGACGAAGAGGCCAGTGTGGCAGTGGTAGGACTCCGTCTCTAGGATGTATGCATCAATGGCAGCGCCGTCATATAGCCGACTGTTTCCGGCTGCAACGAGACCGAAAGACCGCTGCTTGCCCCTTTTTCCGCCTCCTTTTGCTTCTGTGTTTGTTTGTTTTTGTTTTGGATTTTTGTTTGGTTGACATCCTGAAAGGCCTTGCCTGAGCCTGTCGCTGGGTAGAAGAGCTGCATTGTGTCGCATTCCACGAGTAGTTTACTGCTCTTGCTGTTGTTCTTGTCGCTGGCTTGTTGTTTCTTGATTTGTTTGTTAAGCGTGTACTAATTGAGTTTAAGAGCTTGCCGTACACAAAGATGCACTCCCGATAAGGATAACGAAGTATGCACACAAGTTATAGTTAGCTCAGGACAGGACTGCTGTCTAGCGCCAAGCCCCACGCATAATCAACAGGGTTTTGTTGAAAGTCTGATCTATTGAAACATTTAAGGATCGATTTTGGTAGATTATTACTTTCACTGTTCCTGCTAACCCCCCCTTTATATGACGGAAGTTTTATCCCGTTGCTGCCGCTGCTTTGTAGCTGCCGGCAAAGACATTCAATTAACCAATGCTGCAAAATGAAAACATTTCTCACCGCTTGACGAACACTGCTGATGCAGACGAGTCAAAAGTAATTAATTGCAACTGCAACTAAGAATATTATTGCCAGATGCAAGAACGAGTACCTTTAAACACTAACACTGCAGCCATGATATATGTTTGTGTGGTTGTACTCTCATTCGCCTTCGCATTCGCAGGCCCAGTCGCATTCACATTTTTAAATGGCCAACCAATCGGCTGGAGAGCCGCATACTTTCTAAAGCAATTATCGGATGCCAGCGTGTCCCAATCGCCCCTTCCACCCGTTCATCCTTTCATACCGCCATCCCGTCGTCGTCTGTCATCGCCTTGGCGTCGCCATCGTGTGGAAGAAGACGAGGCAGAAGAAGCAGCAGCAATAGCCGCACTAACCGCAGCATCAGTGCCGACTCCGAAAAAGTGCAGCGTCAATTGCACCATGGGCTGCTTGTAGTTTCATGACGCCAACAACGCCTCATCGTGTTTGGTTAGCCGCCGTCAGAGCCGCCACCGACGCCACACGATGGCTGTTGCTAGTTGCCAGTTGCCAGTTGCCAGTTGCCACAGTTTGCCACAGTTTGCCGGTGGCGGGCCACAGCCAAAGCCTGGCTCCAACTTGTGAGCCTCAGAGGCTCCTCAGCTCTTTGGTCGTGATCAGCGTCGTGTTCGCAAAATATTTTTACGCATGCCCATTCCCCAAATTGGCCTTGAGGCAATGATTGGCTGCCGTCGCCGTCGTCGCTGCTGCTGTTGCTGCTGCCACGAAGAGTGTTCGGCGTCTGCAGCGCCTGCACCTTACTACTGCATCCCCCTCCTCGATCCATACCTTGCTCTCCTGTCTCTAGTCTTCAGTCTATAAGCCTGGCTCCATCTCGTTTTGTTTCGTTTCGTTTCGTTGCATTTCGTTAAGTTTTTGCTTTCGTTCCTTTTCGCACCACAGCGCAATATCTTGAACACTGTGTGTAAGTCGCTGCATGTGTGTGTGTGTGTGTGTGTGTGTGTGCGTGCGTGTTAGCGCGTGTGTGTGTGAGGCGTTGATGGCGATGGCGCTGAAGCTGGCGCGCATGCGCAACGCAACGCAACGACCACAAAATCGCATTGCCAGCCAGTCAGCCAAATGTTGTAAGACATATTTCGTTGCTTTTGTTGCTGTTTGCTGTTGTGGTTGTTGTTATTGTTGGCTTTGTTTTTTACTACTACCAGAGAGAGACTCTGTGTGTAGACCTCCCGCAGATAATTGCCCATCATCTCATCAAGTTCCGCCCAGCTATTTAAGTGCAGCAACAAAAAGCAATGAAACCCACAAAACAAGACACCAAAATGATGAACGCGACCACGCGAAGTAGAAGTAGCTGCCACACAGCCAGCCACAGACTCTGCAGCCCATAAGCTCTGCGGTCTGCTTCAGTTAACGAAGGTGGCTTACAAAGTTCCTTTGGTTTTTTTCAAGAAGTCAACAGGACGTTTTAGTTATTAGTTGTTTGTTACCTACCAACAAATCTATATCGAAATTTAAGCATATGTACGGCTAATAAGCATTTAAATTTACTTTACATAATAGAGTTTAACATAATTAAATGTAATTATGTCTCGTTTTAAGCTGATTTCTACCTGATTGTAGTATTGTTATACGAATATAAGCTCGTGCTTATAATCAAGTCAGGGCATTGTTTTTATTTATTTATGTATGACCGGATCCTGTCATAATTCCATGCCAAGTCTTAAATGATTTATAAGCGAGGCACAAACAATGCAACTGTTTGTTTGACCCTCGCTGTAGACGTAGCGCCACCAACGACAGCTTTGAGCCACAGCAAGCAGCAACAGGCCATCAATAGCACCACCGACGACGACAACTCCAACGACGAAGACGACGAAGACGCCAACGAAGACGGCGACGATGGTCCAACCACGTTAATCGAGTCATATCGATTTTGGCGTGGTTCGTGTCTTGGACGTTTTACTTTGAGCACTGGTCAACTGGCCAACGAGCCAACGAGCCAACCATCTCAACGAGCCAGCCAACCAGCGAGGAGAGGCACTTACACAGATCTCATCAGCAACGGTCGCGACTGTTGCAGGGGCTGGAGGAGGTCAAGCGGGAAGTAAACTTGTCGCTGTTGTTGTTGTGTAGCCAGAAGAAGATCATCTGGTGCTGTTGCTGCTGCTGCTTGCGAGTTGCTGCTGCTTCTAACTAAATTGAATGCAATTGCGGACGATACCAAATAACCAGCAAGAGTTAATGAATGAGTGTTGGCCAAATTGTTGGGTCTGGCTCTCAACCACACGGCTAATATCTCAATTCGACGGCCACCAACAACAACAAGAACAGCACCGGATGGTTCATTGCACTTGGCTAGTGGGGCTAGTGTGGCCAATGTGGCAAGTGGTAAGTAAGCGGGCCACCCACCTGGCACGTCCAGCTGCTCCAGTTTTTCAGCTGCTGTTGATGGTGGTAAACAAGCCAAAGGCTTCAAAACTTCTAATTGAATGTAAACATGTTGCAAAAGGCTTAGGCAGCAGCTGGCTGCAAGCTGTAACACTGTGCCACCCTTCCTCTGCCTTTCCCCCTCCTCAACGCCCTGCAGGACTTTATGGCAGCTTTTGCCGTATGCTCCCAAAGCATTGTCATCATCCTGGGTAGAGAGAGAAAAGTGGGCGTTGGTTGCTCTCCCAGCCAGGACCAGGACATGCTGGACAACGCCTGTCAAACTTTCAAGCCATGTCACTGCTGTTTGTCATTGTTGTTGTGTTTTCCACTTGATGTTTTCTTGGCTTCACATTTTCATTTCTTGTTTCCTTTTTCCTTTTTTCTCTTTTTTTTTTTCTTTATTTTTGTCATTGCCTAATGGGCACACTTGCCATGGGGACTGAAATTTGCACCAATCTTGTACTGCTGCTGCTGCTGCCTCATCTCTTCAAGCACTTTTGCTGCCTTGGAGCAGCACTTGACCTGGTTTTCTGGCTCTGGCTTTGGCTCGGTCTCAGATTTTAGTCGCTGTCTCCTCTTTGTATGTCGCTATTTGCCGGTGCTTAGCCAGGATAAAGCTATGCTCTTCAATTGCTTCGTGCGCCAAGACAGTTAATTGCTCTACCTGCTCCTGTTGCTCCTACTAGCGCACCAAGAGCTAGTTTCCCGGTATAGATACACTCTTCTGGATTATATACCATGAGATATTCTTCGAAAACTAATGTGATTTACAATAAGTTAGAATTTTCGCGAATAAGAACTTTACTAATTCGGCAGAATTCTAAAATGCCTTAGATGACAAATTCGAGTGATTTGAATACTTGATAAACAAGTACAAACTAATTGGGTTTTGGGAATTGTGTACAGACAGAATGGAAAATCTGCTCCAATGCCACACAAAGCGAATACTTATTTATAATATATATTAAGAATCCCTTCCCTCTACGAATCGATTGCACTTGCCGCCCACAAACACACACACAAAAAGTCAGACAGACACTTGAACTTATGCGTGTGGGGGCTAATAAAACATAATAATAATCACAGACAAGTACAAAGAAAAAAAAGTTATATATTTATATGAATGCCTACGCACAAACATAAATAAATATAATAAATTGCCAAAATGAAAACAAGAAAAATGCCGCCAATTGGAAGACCACCGAATAGGTTTTTGCTGCTGAAGCCAAAGCTGGCGGCTGCTTGATTTACTGTTGTTACTGGCAATATACACACACACACACACACACACACATGCACACTTGAATGGTGAGGTTTAAAGGTATGAAGGCTGAAGCCAATTGGCCTGCGCCTGCTGCTTGGCTGCTTAGCGCCAGGGCAAATATCGCGAGAGCAAAAGCTGAAAGCCCAAGTGAAACCCTGGACAGACAAGCGTTTTTTTTTCCCCTTTTCCTACATCTTGTGTTGTTATTGTTGTTGTATAGACATTGCCGCCGCCACCGCCTGGTGGCGCCTCAAGTAGCCGCCGCTGCCCCATGCGAACATGCCAGGCAATGGACACGGATACGGAGACACTGAAGAGAATAGGGAAATTGGGAAGAGAGTGGGGGACACACACACATACTAACACACACGGAGAGGAGGCACGGGCGCATTACTTGCTGAAGACGATTCTCTGGACAGCGGCAACGTCGGCTTCTGATCAAACGACAACGGCGGCTGCTGCGGCCCGCTTTCAATGCCCAATAAAAACAATAACAACAACAAACAAACAAAACCCGAGTTTTTAAAACAAAAGCGCGTTGGCAGCCCAAGCACAAATAAAAATACAAAAAACAAGAAAAAACTAGAGGAAGAGCGAGGAGGAGGCTGCAAAGGAGATGGAGACCAAGAGGCAATCCTTAAGTCGTGTTCTTTTCATGTCCTTTTGCATTTAAGTGTGCACTCGTTCGATTTTTTCGGATTGGATCGTCTTTATTTTGTGAGACAACGTCCCCTCTGTACTGCTGTCCAGAGTATCCAGGCAGCATCATCGTCTTCGCCGTCGTCGTCGTCGTCGTCGTCGTCGTCGGCGCTGCGACGTCGTCAAGTTATTCAAGTGGCGCCAGTCAAACATTTTTTTTTTTTGTTCTGCAAGCCAAGAAAATAATAAAAAAGTACAAAAAAAAATACGTGAAACAAGAAACAGCTAAGTAAAGGAGAAGTTTCAACAACAACTTTTGGGAGCTGCACAACAATAAATGGTGTTTTGGCTGGCAGCAACTAAAGCACAGTCGCTCTCAAACTGTAGAGCAGCGTACTAATTTGTCAAACTGTGAGACAGAGTGTTAATTTGTCAGCAGCGTTGTGTAAGAAAAAGGAGCCGAAGCAGCAGTGCCTTCCCAGGGGGTTGACGGAAACTACACACAAAGTGAAAAGTGAAAAGTGAAAAGTGCAAAGTCAGCGACAGACAGACGCACGATTAGCTGACAATTTGAATGAATGTTAACTGAAACTGAATGTATCTATACGGGTAGATACAAACATACATATCTTAATAGCTGTGTGGCTGTATTATCTGTGTCTGCATCGGATGTATCAATTCGCAAGTTGCGCTTCCTTCCGATCACGTGGCACAACGCCAACTGCAGCCGTTGCTTCCGTTCAGCCGATAGCTTCCGTCCGTTTGTTCGTCCGTCCGTCCGTTTGTCGAGCAGTCAGCGCCACCCTCACACACACACACACACATAAGTCCAGTTTCAAAATCACCCGAAAACACTTGAATTGTGTGTCAGGGCCAAGCGTTGCTACAGCATCCTACCATCCTATCCTATCATTCTACCACCCACTCCCCACTGCCCACACCCACCCCCTTAACTGAACGCGCTCACTCACCATGCCGCGTGACAATTACTCATGAATACATTTTGCGCCTGGGCCGACGTTTGCGTTTTATTTATGGTTTTATTTGTGGCAAACACAAAGGGAACACAAGCGACAGGACGAGGACGAGAACGCACACACACACACACATACATTGTACGTACATATATGCAGACAAACAGAGGAAATTGTAAGCTCCCGCATGCGTTTATTTGAGTATCTCAATGTACAGTGAGTGTGATGGGAGAGTATCTGCTCTGCGGCGCGCCATAACCATAAAGTCAATTTATTTATTAAGTTTTTATCGCAAAACGTCTCGAATGGGAACGAATAACATTTGAAGAATCAACATTTCGCAATTGCCACACACACACACAATCAACCACACAGAGCCATTAGATACGATTTGTTGTTGTTTTTGCTGATTTTATCACACTGATGTGTGTGTGTGTGTGTGTGTGGTTTTTTTCTCCTTTGTGTATCAGCAACATTGTGGCAAACACACATTGAAATTCCAAGTGTATATGTTCTGCATATATGTACATGCAAATGTCTATGGAAATTGATGATTTGACTTTGGACCAAGTCCAACTAACATGAACTAAGAGATATATGTCTTTAGTCAAATTGCTTTAAAATCTAACAATACTATTCTAAGGTAAATGTTTTAGTGCTAGCTATACATTATTTTTACCAATTCCAAATATATTTTTAGATCATTTTGCATTTAATTGTTATGGGTTATCATCATGTGTCAACTGTTTTCACCCAAAGTACATATAATTAAGCAGCACGTCCATTCAATAGTAAAAGTTCATAGCATATAATTATCATACACACACACACACACATGTGTCACTGCACTAATTTAAAATAAGCAAAATCTATATTTATATGATTATGCAGCATGGCACAGTTATTAGCATACGAGTTTACAGTGTTTTTTTTATTGTATTTCTATTAATATTCTTTGTACACTTTCTCACTCTCAAAGGAACACTCTATTATCCATAGTTTGAAGCACAGTCATTCCCCGACCCAATCCCCTCTAACCCATTAACTAAATGCAAAATATCTAAAAGTATTTCTTAGCAATTCCTTAGAACAATAATCTAATCAATATAATGTATATGTTTAGTAAATTACTTTCAATTTTAAATTATTAGCTAGAGCTATTAATAAAATGTATTTTTACACTAGCTAAAAGATATTTATTATTATTTTGTTTTCTACTTTTTTAGCAGTAGTTGTTCTAGATGTTGCTGTTGTTGTTGTGTGCATCTTTAGTGTTGCTCTGATCAGCCAGAGTGAGTCAAGTAACCATTTGCAACCATTTGCTGTCCTGTTTAATGACACGGAAATCAAATGGCAACGCCGTTGTTGGTGACGCCCCTCTCACATTATTGTTGCTGCTATTGCTGCTGTTGTTGTTGTTGTTGTTACACTATTGGCGTTGTCCAACGTCAATTGCAACGCTTTTCCGCCACTTTGGTCAGCAGCAGCGGCACTTTTTCGACCCACGTTCCCCCTCGTTTTGTTGCTGCTGCTGCTGCTGCCACCAGCCTTAAACAGACATTTGCTTTAATTAACGAAAATTAAGTGCAGTCAACGACAGCATCGACGCCATCGTCAACGTCAACGTTAACGCCGACGCCTACGCACCATGCGTGGTGAAAATTGGAATAGCAGCTGCTGCTGCTGCTGCTGCTGCTACAGCTTCTGCTTCAGCTTTTGCTGTTAATGCTGTACGCGGGTGCAAGCAAGACTCGAGCATTTGTTTTGTATGTAAATTAACTTAAATAGCCTAGAAATTAATTAGCAGCGATTGAGATCGCTTGATAATGACAACAACATACAAGCAACCCGACCACCGACTGTTTTTCGAGTGTTCCGCTGGTTGTTTGAACCCTTTTTTTGTTTTTGGCGCTTTAATTCGAGTGGCGTCGCCGTCGCCGTCGCTGTCGCCGCTGCGGCGACAGTAATAATGATGCGTTTATCCAAAACGAGCATCAGATAAGCGTCCAGCCGCAGCCGATCGACAAGTTTGATAACACGTCGCTGGGCGCTCAGTGATAAGCCTGGTAAAAGAACTGGTGCTGGTGCTGGCGCTAGCGCTGGCGCAGGTTCATTGGAGGGAAGAAAGGAGCGATATAGTGGAGGAGGGTGGTTGTGGCAAGGAGCGCGGCGTGTGCACATCATTCAAATGCCAATTAAAGGCGCCGGCTTACACAGAACCTGAGAAACTTGCAAGACCAAAACCGAAACCGAAACCAAGACACAGACAGGGACAGCAACACAATGACTAAGAGAGGGAAAGAGATGGGAAGACGGCCGCGATCGAGAGCAATCAGCTGTCATTTGGAGGCAAACAAAGTGGACATGACTATGGCTGCATTTCATTTTGGGCCAACAACGAAATAAAAGAAAACAACACTAACAAATAAGAAAATGAAGAAGGCAAAGCAGAAGGAGAGGTTGAGGAAGTAGTAGAAGGGTTTCAGCCAACCATCAAATTTTAATGCGCTCCACTCACCAAATAGACCGTAATTTACGACCCTCTCTAATTGGGGCTCCATTTGCAGTCATTATTATGACAGCAATATCATTTGGAGCTGATTAACATCAACAACAACAATTGTACACAAATGTCATTAAATATCCTCACAAAGGATCAAACAATATCAGCTGTATTCATATTTTTATTTAGAGCCAATTACACATTTATTTAGTACTCATTTTAATTTTGAAACGAAGAATATCTTGTTCAAATTAAGATTTAAAAAACTTATTGGAACAGGATTATTTATGATTTTCGGTATAGTTCCAAAAAATTGTAATGAATGTTCGTCGACCCTAAATCGATTTGTAACTCTTCTAAATGAACACCTGCTGATAATTTACGTTAGGGTAGCGCATGACTCCAGTGTGTACAGCTTAATCCATTCTGGAGAGCCAGAAGAACAGAAAATGAGATGAAAGCAAAAACCAGAACTGGCTGCTGCTGCTGCTGCTTCCCTTGGCTTGGCTTGGCTTAGCTTTGCTTGCCCTGGCATGGGCATTTGGGCATTTGGGCATTGTGTAAGCCCAACTCAAAAGCGGCGCTTGAATTCGCAACGGCAGCGGCGCCGCCGCGTGTCCCTGGGCAAGCCAGCCAGTCAAGCGACCCGCTAACCCAACCAAACTGCCCATTCATCGATCAAGTTGCAAGCGCCACGACGAGAAACGTGAGGCAACAGCAGCAGCATCGGCAACAGCAGCAGCAACAACAACAATCGCCTGCCGCACATCAGCATCGCTTGGTGGTTGCATTTGAATACACATTCGTATGCGGATTTGTATGTTCTTCATTCCGCCTGTCCCTCTGTTTCAGCCTCTCTCGGTGTCCCCATCCATGCCCTTTGGCTGTCAAACGGCTTGTCAGTGTCGCCAAAAAAGCAAAGCGTCGTCTTCATCGGCGCTGTGAGCTGCGATCTGTTTCTTTTCATTCTCATTCTCATCCTTGATGCGAGATTCTCAATGCTCGATGTTTGATTCTTCCGTTCTCATTGTTGGGGCCCTGCCGGGATATTGTCTTTGATCGACGACTGTTTAACATCAGCCAACTGGCAACTGGTAACTGGTAACTGGCAACTGGCAAACTGACTGCTGACTGCTCTTGACTGATACCGTTTTGGTATCACATTTGCTGGCCAAAAACGCAAGGCAGGCGCCGGCTGGGGTTAAAAGCCCGACGACCCGCAATTGATTCGCAATACTTGGACGCATTGATTTTGATCAGCCACGACAGGGCGCTTTTGCTCCTTCTTCTTCGTTTGCCCTCTCCTCTTTTCTGCTCGGCCGCACCTCGTACCCCTTTGTCCGGCTTTAGTTGTACACTTTTGATTCTTTTTGGCTGGCCAAATCAGAGCCAGACGCAAATTTTATTGACAGCATCAGTTGGCAGTGAACGGTTCTCAGTTCGAATCATTTGGCACTCGTGTGAATGCGAACTGCGCTTTCGTCTTTTTCTCGCTCTCTTTCTCGCTATTTGTACCTTACTCTCTCTTTCTGACGGTTGTTTACAGTGACTTTGTGAATGCACTCACATAACATCTGGCGCTCAAGCGGAAGTGTAAAGTTAGTTAGGTCGAGATTCATTTGAGTGACAAACGAATAAAAGCCAGGATTTACATATGTATATGGATTGGTATATTTGAGCTCAATAAATTGTTTCATATGAATTTTGCAATTGAGATATGCATAAATATCAAGAACTGTAAAGCAAAATAAATACGGTTTTGCATTGCCATGAGGAATTCATTTATTCAGATATATTCCAGAGGCACTTAATGATTTTTAGATGATTTTTTTTATTTATTTTTATTATTATTTATGTATGTAATAATTTCTTTGAATGGGAATTAGTCTCTTCCGCATTTGTACGGCCTAATTTGCTTCTTAGTGGTTTACAATGGAGGCTTAAGACAAACAACTACAAATCAAATAGGCATTATATATTTATCTATCGTATAAAATTAGACAAATTGAAGAGTTCAAAGATATTTTTTTTATGTGCTTACAAATTGCGAAAGAGTGGAAAATGAATTAATTGATGTGCATTTATGAATGTGTTCAGTTTTGTGATGAAACAAAAATCTTCGCATCCTTTCTGCATAATTCACAAAGATAAACGAACAATGATGATGGAAAGGGGTTGTTACGGCCCTTTGGGTTAGCTCTTAATTTGCTTTCATTTGGACGCACACGCAAATTGCTGGGGCAACCAAAAAAACCAACACAAAACAAAAAAATGCCAAAGAAGATTTGCCGCACCATTTGCACTTGCACCGTGGCATCACTACAAAGCGCCCCACGCTAATTGCGGCAATTAAGTGCACAAAAATCTAACGACAAAAATTCGAAGCATTTGGCTGACTCAGCCGATTTGCCAAAAGTATGCTGGCTGAGGGATCGGGAGAATTGGACACTGGCTAGCCAAAGTAAAGCTGATGGAAAGCAAGCAGGTAGGGAGAGATGCAGAGTTTGAGGTATCCATCCACGCTACCTGCCTTTTGTTGTACGGAATTCGGCGTTAAATGCTCTGCGCCCAGTTGCCTTTCGGCTTTTGAAGTTTAATAGCGCCAAGCGGCTGTGCGGGTTGGTAAAAAGTATCGTCCAAATGACATGCAACAGGCCGAACAGACAAGCCACAAAACTGTCAAATGGCCAAACGACAACAATGCCAACAACAACATTTTGGCGTTCTGACAACATGTCAAATGCAGACAGATAATAGTATAGTTACTCTCTTCGATAACACCGAACAGCAGACACTCTGATAGAGCTATCTGTCAAGACTGTAGATGGGAAACACAAACTGCTGAGAGCAGTTAATGTACCTTGCCTGTGTGCGTTTTGTTAACATACATACATAGTATATAAACACATTTTGGTATGTTCTTTTCTGTTTTTGGCAAGCATATAAACACACTTTGATAGACGCCAGTTGATGTCACAGAGACGGGGCTTTGCAGTTGCTCACAGACAGATTCCGAATCAGTTTCAGCAGTTGCACAGCTCCTGTCGCCAGCTCCTCCTACACATATTTCGATGGTGCCTTATCTGGGACGAGGCAGGAAATTTGCTGTTGATGCTGCTGCTGTTTTTTAATATGAAAGATCGGCCGACGTGCCACAGATTTAGTTTTTTCTTTTTTTTTTTTGATGATGATGGAACAATATTTTTGCTTGTCTGGCTGGCATCATGTGTGCTGGTTGTAGCGCCAATTGGAGGATTGCTGCTACACGCCACACTTGGGCTGCAAGGGCAGCAATATTTTGTGGGACGGGTACTAGGAGCAGAGGAAATCCCTGGCTTATGTCTCGCTTTATGTCTGTCCTTGTCTCTCCCTCTCGCTCCCACCCTCGCTCTCTCACTTGTTTTGGCCGCAGCTTCCTGCTGCTGATGACGCCGCGTTGACAAGGCGATGACAGATTTCCGCGAATTTTTCGCATTAGGCTTTGAACTTTTGCATTTATTTGTTTTTCTGCTGTTGCTGTTGTTGTTGTTGTTTTCGTTGTCGTTGTTGTTGTTGGTCGCAAGTGACGTTCGCAGCCGGCGCTACTGTTTTCGCTCAAGCGCGCAACTCTCTGACGGAACGGAACGGCCGCCAAGTGGCGCTGCCCTTTGATGCCGTCAAGCCCCCATTCCTTCAGCAGCAGCGCCGCCACCACCAACACTAACAGAGCCACCGGCATGCCCGTCTGACTGGCCCATAACGGTTTTAGATATGCGACTCGATTTCAGCGGAATTGCTAATAGAATCACGGAAAGTCGACCCCATCAAAAGCCACAGAAACAGCAGAGTTGACTTTTTATCAAAGGGTTGACTTTGTCTAAGCGATTGCTGCAGATTTGCTGTGAATTTTTTCTTACAGCCTCTGCCTAAGCACAATTACAGCAAAAGCAGCAATCTCTGCGCCTGCCACATCCACCTGATGGCGGTGACACGTAGCTCGTTTAGCCAAGCGCCGTCTTGTGACGCCTGTGGGAAAATGCAGCCGCATGACGTTTTATGTGTTTTGGGTGTGGTGGCCTCCAGACTCCATTCTGCTGTCTGGCCAATGCCATTGCTATTTCCATTTCGCCTCCAGATGAATGGCCTAAGCAGAGCACTCAAAGCTTTGGCCACTTAGCGTAAAATGTGCCAAGAGTTCATGAATTTAAGCCCCAAGGCAATGCCATGTAAATTATAATTGAATAGATATACCAGACCACAAGGCGGTGGCAGTTGGTTAAGCATTCAAAACAAAACAAAAAAACGATTCAAATTATTATTATTTCAAATTAATATTATAATGCATATGTTAAGTAACCTTAAGGGGAATAAAAAGCTCTTTAAAAGCCATATACTTTGTTTTGCCGGGCTCAATAAACAAATAGTTGCAAAGACACCCCAAAAACTTACTTCCACTTGCGAGTCGAAGAGATTAATGGCCACAGGACACGATGTGATCAGAGATGCGAGCTAAAAGATGAGATGAGCAGCGCCGATAACTGAGCGACATTTGTGGCTAACGGCGGGAGACGGGCAGCTAGATGATAAAAGCCCAGTTAGCAGTTAGCAGTTAGCTGAAAGTCACCAACCAACTAAGCAACTGTAGATAAAAATCATCAGATCAATCGATTGAATCACAGGCGCCCAAAAAGGGTCACACAAAACGTGAAGTTTGCAATCCAGCTCATTAGTTTAGTTTAGTTGTTTGGGTGCAAAGAATGTCAAAATATTGTGCTATTGCTGTTGCCGTTGCTGCTGTGAGGGTTGAGTGGTGAATGGCCATAAATGAGTTGGGTGGGGATGAGCAGGCTAGCATATAGACATTTATGTTTGTCTGAGCGAAGAGTTGACAGTGTTGCGAGTGGCAAATGGATAAAGGAGGCCGCCCGCCAGATCCATTGAGATTTAATTGCAGCAACGGCAGTTGAGCAATAAAATTTATGACCTACAAATAATAGGTCTTGTTCAACAACGACAACAAGCACAGCAACAACAAGATGACGAGAGACTCTCGGAGATACACAATGCCAATCGATGGATGTGCTTTGATATATGGGCTCTAGCCGACAACAGAAACAATAACAACAACAACAACAACGACTGGATGGTTGACGATGTGCGACAATTACGCGTAAAGTGCCCAAACAACTGGGACTGAGGCGGGTGGTAGTGGTTTAGGTGTATAGGGTAGAGGGTAGAGGGTGTGCGCCCACAATAGGGTGGCAATGTGTGGGCGGGCATTTGAGAGATCGATCAGAGCTAAAACAGAACTGTACCGACTGATGCAGCAGCAGCGCCACCTGCCGACTAGCATAGATTTGTACATCAAGAATGCGACGGAAGGATCACATAGAAAAGAGAGACAGAGAGAAAGGGAGCAGGGGTGTTTTGTTCTTGGCTTATAGGTTGGCTGTATTTAGGTGTGTAGTTGAGGCAGGGAATAGAGGAGTGAGCTGATCTCTAGATTTTGAGGTATTACTAATGCGGCTGTTGTGCTCAAGCGCACTTAATGGCCCTAAACGATTTGGCCTATTGTCAAGAGCCCAACCCCCGCAATCTACATGTGTCTAAGTGTGTGTGTTATTGTTTTTGTTACTGCATGATTCTTTATTCTCTTTGTGCTGCGCCTTAGCATTGTAATCGATAGTTTTTCGCAATGCAACAATTGAAATCAATGAAATTGAGAACATTTGCTGCAAATTGTGGACAACACATAAAAAAAAAACACATAGAAAATAATAAAAATAAAGTAGAATAATGAAAATATCGGGGAAAAATAGAATTTCGTATGAAATGAAATTGAGGGCTTGCTGCAATTAAATCTACTTGACTGCCTCAAGTACGGGCGGCAAACTCGCACACAACTATCAGTGCACAAACACACACCCCCATACGCATACACATATATAGATATAGACATCACTGCATCGGGAGAAAATCAACTACCCATATGTATCAACTCAGAACGAAGTGCAGCATTCTGGTCTGAAGTTAAACACTAGACAGCTGTGCAGAATAACACACAACAGAAAGGCATAGAAAAAACAGGGTGTACCTCTACTTTACATTAGATCAGATTACTTGGGATTGCAAATTAAAACAAGGAACAAGTCAAAGAAAGTTTGAATAAATCTGAATTGTTGGCGATCGTTCAATGATATGAAATGATAATGGGAAATCTTTGAAATGCAACAAAACCATTAATGCATAGAAATATTAGATGTATAAAAAGCTTATCCATAATCTTGCGAATATGCGTGCAACCGTTTCATAAATTCTTTGCACTTCCGAAGATACAGGTATAAGTAAATATAAATGGTATAAGTTGTACAATTCATTGTGGATTTGATTCGATAGTTTTCTCCTTTCTCTGGTAACGCCCATTGACAGTTCCCATTTACGATAGCAACTGCTATTTTAGTGACTATTTTGAAATCTCCACAGTTACAAATTGTTCCCCGACAGTCTTGCAACAGAGGAGCCGACGAACCGACTACAACGCCGCCCCCTAATTATAGACACATACTTATATGAACATATATAGTATGGCAAAGAAATTTGTTGCTACAAATCGCAAACGCTAAAGAGATGTGACAATAGCTGAGAGTCCAAGTTGAGGAGGCAGCGCTTACATTGAGTTGATTTCAGTTTGATTGCGGGTTTGCTCCGTGGTTCGCTCCAGTGGCCAAAGCAGATGACGCCCACACGTTGCGTCGCCTCATTTATATAATGTTGAGCTGTACGCATATGTATATTTTTCATGCGAATGCCGAAACAATGCAATTGTTGTGCAAGTGCGTAGCCTCCTTTCTCCCTTCAGCCCTCTGGCCGACCCCCTTGGCGCTGGCATTTTGTCAGAGTGTGTGAAAATGATGTTCAAGCGTGGCCCCACACAACAACAGCAAAGGCGAGAGGGTTACGCTTCGATGTCCGTCTGTCGGGTCTGGTCTGGTCTATACTGTCATCTATGTGAAAGTACTTCTCTGCCCGTTGCGATCTCTTAACTCTACCCCCTACCATTACATCTCCTCTTCAAACTCTCCAGTGGTCAGTACAGATTTAATTTTGTTTCATTTCGTTTCGTTCCGTCTTCTGGGTGGGCGACTTCAGTTGTTTGTTGTCGTGGGAGCTATAGGTGTATTCGCGTGGGGGGCGGTGGTTGGGCTGGAGGCATTTTGCATAACGCGACAACATCATGTAAGCTGTTGAGCTCTCTTGTGGTCTTTCATTTTCTCAGGCCAAGCCAATCAAAAAACGGCAAAAGTTTGAAGCCACCAAACTGGTGACGCTGCTGGTGCTGGTCGCCGTGGTGGTGGAGCTGCTAGCTCGCGTTGCCGTCATCATCATCATTGTCCAACGACGACGTCGTTCATCGTCGTGCATTTACAATTTTCTGCGAATTTCTTGAAATCCGAACGAACAACAACAACAAGCACTACACACAAGCTTGCCTAAATGCGATCTTAAGGCTGCCTACCCCCTGACTCTGTTGACTCTCTGTTTTTCTCCCTTTCTCAACTAGCCCTTAGTGCTGCCTACACCCGTTCGCCCCTTTCGACCCGCTTCGTCTTGCTGTCGCAGCCCACAGCTTTCAGTTGTTTTCGGAATTTATTCAACAAACTCTGCTCGCCCGCCATCATCGCTTCGCAATTATAATTAAGTTTAATTGAGTGATTGACGTTTTTAGAGAGTGCGCGGTCACCCACAAATTTACAATAAAAACAACGACAACAACAGCAAGATATGCAACCAGCAACAAATGGCAACGGAAGAGATTATGAAATCAACGATCGACGAGGCGAACGAAACCAAACGAAACAAACGAAACGAACGAACCAGCCAACGAACCAACGACAACGTTGGCGATGCTGACGAGCCATAATCACAACAACTCAAAATGTTGAAAGACAACAGCTACAGCAAACGACAATAACAACACCAACAATTACAACAATAGCTGGTTGTTGTTGTTGTTGTTGTTGTTGCAGCATCGCATCGGACAAAGCCGCTCGAAAATTGTTTTTCATACGCCCCATTGGCGGCGTGGGTGGCCCCACTCCAACCCGTCCCCCCTCCATGCTCTCATCTTATTATTCCCTCTCTCCAACAACAGCATTTCTTACTCTCCCCCCGAACACTTACTAGCCTCCATCTTCGCACTGCTTTAATAGACATTGCCTGGTTGCCATTGCCGTTGCAGTTGCAGTTGCCTCATGCCGCCGCTGGCCACTGGACATTGCACAAATTCGTCGCTTGGGTCAAACAACAATTGCCAATGTTGACAATTTTTTACGGTTCAGTTTTGTTTTTTAGGTTTTTTTTTTTGCATTTGTCGAAGAAGCCAGGGGGTTGCGGATGCGGGGTAATTTTAAATTTTGGGTGGTCCAAATCAAGACTTGAGTCGATCCCGAAGCATTGTCAAAGAGCAGGCAGCATTGACAATTCATATTTCCATATCAAACTCTGTATTCCGATATCCAAACGAATATTAAATCATTTAGCTACATAAGAACTTTCTTAAGGATACGTTGTCTTTTTTACAGTATACTAGAAGATTAATTCGAATGTAAATATTTCTTTAAGATACCATTAACTTTAACAACAGTGTAACATGTTGGTTATACAACTTGAGTATCAAACAATGGAATTGTTTACTTTCGATGAAAAGAAAGCAATTTTCATTTTATGACCGTTTAGTAAAATTCGACAATTATATAGCCAATATATAGCTTAGACCAATTTGGTTTCTGAGTGCCTGTTCGTGTCTGATAAGTAAGTTTATGTTTGTTACTTCTCTTAATCCCCTGCTAGGAAACTTAACAAAAAATATCGATCCTTTAATTCAAAGAATCTTCTGAATAACCATTGCTTTTTCAGTTGCCTCAAAGCATCAACAATAAGTATTGATAAACAATGGCCAAAATAATGCCTGGTAATCAAACTGTTAGGAAAGAGACTGTGCGTGTTAGGGGAAGCTTGTGCCAAAAAATGGTTTGTCCAATCAATGAATGGTTACCGATTTTTGGGAAGTGAGCGGGACACGTAGCCAGCTTATGTTAATTATAATGTTTCAAATAAAAGATTATACAAATCAACCGTTAGGTGTTACAAATGACCAAACACGCAACCTGAAAGCACGCGGACAGGGGCAGCGTGAGGAGGGGGACAACGACCTACATGACAGCAACGTGCGTTGCTCATTTTGAGAGGTTTTCAACACGATGATTGTTGATTTTGATTAGACGATGACGAGCACAGAGAAGAGGTAGAAAAACAGATGCAGCACCTTTAGCCTCCAGTCATCTCATTCATATATCCCTTGGCTCCCTATGTTTTCTCCATTCCCTCTTTTTCCCTCACCCTACCCCTTCAATCACCTGCTGGTGTCGACAGTGCGTGCGCGCATTTTATTACGCGCGGATGTGATGTAGATGGGTCTATTGAGATTGGCCGTTAGAAACCGAGATGAAAACGAAAACATAAATACAGAAACCGTGACTGTGACCAGGTCCCTTACGTGCGGCTGAGATTTTTATGGCCAGAGAAAGAGGGCCAAAAAATCGAAGTTTAAGAGCGACGAAGCGTCTTTTGGCCAAAAAGATGATCGCATTGATTATCGGGTAGACAAAGTTAAAGACTCGTGAAGCTGTATGCCGTCAGAGGGTCAAGAAATGGACCTCGTTTTTGGTCATTAATGATATTGATTTTTACGACTCTTAAAGGTCATGTCGTGTGTGTTTGTGTCCGCAAAAAAGAATGAAAACGATAAACAAGGCTTAGGCAAACAGACAAAGGGAAATATGTATTTGGTTTTATTTAGCTATAATTTCTGAAGTATTAGGAGTCAGGAAGAAAAGAATTTCGCGCTAACAAGTTCAAGTGTTGTATGCTAAATCAAATGGAATTATTGCAAAATCTCTCGCTTCATTTGTCGCCTTAATAGCTGATTATGCAAATTAAAATATATGTATACGATTTTGTGTGTGTGTGTATGTGTGTGTGCTGGCATTCATAAGTGTTAAGGTGTGAGATTGTCGCTAAAATTGCCCGACGGGGTCCACACGGTGATTTACGCGTAGGCGTCAAAGCTGCAAATATTTGTTGACAGCAGCATATCAGTTGTAGGTGTTTAATGTTCAACCAACTATGCAAACGACTCGCTTTCAATTTTGCACATTCCTAAAACAAATTCCAAAAATATTTAAATGCTTTGTAAATATGCATTGAGTAATGCACAAAATTTTACACCCACAACAGAAAAAAGTGTGGAAAAAAGTTAAGAAAAAATAACAAATTTACAAATCGAGGGTACCTTTAAGTCGAACCCTAGTTTACAACAATGAGCTTTAAGGCTTTGTCAGTTTATGTCCGAGCTACGCACAGGTGTGAAAGGTGTCAATTTAAGCAGAGCGACACAGAACATTCCAATCAGAAACCACTTTTGTCTAAGGTCTATTAAATCGTTTAATTATGAGTTGCATGAACAGAGCTGTGACTCATTTGGCCAGTGGCCAATGAAGATGGAGATGCAGATGGAAGCTGGAGAGTTGGACATATGACTTAATGACTTTCGCATGCTCGCTTACAGTTTTACCATCAGAGTAAATATGTGTGTGTGTGTGTGCGAGTGTGTGTATTTGGCCACCGCCGATGCTGACCAAAACATCGTATCACAATAAACCTGTTCGCTTGAGCTTGTTAAGGCGAGGCCTCACATGCTTGATAATGACGATGATCATCATGATCATTATGGTTATGACAATAATGACGATGAAGGCCTGTGCTCTTGTCATAATCAAAAACTTAACTTCAAGTCATAAGCGGGCGGACGCAAAGACCTCAACTTTGTTTCGGCAAACCCTGTAGCTTGTTGTGTGGCTCCAACTGTGCCAGCCAACGATGGGATAGATGGATGGATGGATGGATGGATGAATGGCGGAAGGGAGACACGGAGACACGAAAACACGGAGGCAGGGAGACAGGCAGAAGGGCAAGACAGGGGCGTGGGTCTGATCTCGTTGCTGTTGTTGTTGTTATTGCTGTTTATATTGCTGTGCTGCTTGTCGTTAAAGTCGTTATTATTATTTGTGGCTCTTTAAGTGGCTCATTCGCTAACTGCACGACGACGTTGGCGATATTCGTGTGCCTCTGCCCGACTCCCGGGCTGCCTCCCCAACTCCCGACTGCCCCGACTGGCGTCGATGCTGACGCTGAAGCTAACGCTGACAGCGACAGCGACGGTGGTCCACTTGGCGCTCTTGTGAATTGATTCATAAAATATTATATCATTTTTCTTATACACTTACCAAGTGTATCCATGCACTTGTAAGGCAATCTGCAACGCGCTTAAAACAACTGACAAAAATTTGCTTTTACACTTCATATAACGTATAATGTTAAATTGTACATTATTATTCTACGAATATTGTTATTTTATATCGCATAACAATAATTTTTAGTCAAACCAAAAGGTAATTAATCGGATTTCTTAATTCTTACGACAGCTTCTTGGTGAACCAAGGTTTTTACACTTTATATATTGTATATTATTTAACCAATTTTAACAAATATAGTTTCTTTGAAACCTTTATAATGACCAACGATTTAAAGAAATCTGATTTGATAATAATTAACTTATTTTTATTGCATGTATTCAGTAAGGGTATATTTAATTCGACAATTTATACCTAGTAGGTACTTTTATTGGCTTACATTTATTTTTTTTTTTTCGTGAAGATCGTTTGAGGCTTTGTAATTAGCGTGCATGTTTACCCGAATAATTTCACTTCATGGCGCTCGTTGAAGAAGTTATTATCAAGTCTGTGTTTTGGGGCACGAACCGAACGCGACGTCCGCCAATTAGCGGGGTCCACTGTCCAAAAAATTTCGTATTTTCTTTTTGGCTCCTTTTTTGTTTTTTTTTCTTTTTCTGTGGGCAACTGTAACGGAAGGAAGTGGCCCCGCCAGCTCGAGACTGATGGTGGGCAGAGCAAAAACTTGGATACGCTTAGCCCCCGAAAAATACGATTCAGAGAGTTTGAATTTGAGAGAGTTTCGTTATTGTGCGATGCCGCTGGCAATTGCATAAATCAGCGGCTGCTGGACCTTAATTGACATACTCTTATATAGACCACCGTGCTGACGTTTTCCAACGAACTGTCGCCAATTTATGGCGGGTTGCCAAAGGGTCACGTTATCTGGCCGCGCTTGAGAGCAGCTCGTAACTTTTTTGGATGAGCTCCATCAAGAGCGAACCGAACATAACTGAATAAAATGAAAAAGGGTTGCAGAGCATTAGATGACTTGGCCTTGGCTCTAGAGTCAGCCAGATGACAGTTGTAGAGCTGCATTTGACAAGGAATCGAAAAGTATGACGCAGAAAGCGAACATAATCATTCAGCTAATCTGAATATTGACGCAGATTATGGAACTCCGCCTACTAATCACGTTTATTGGTACTAAACTAATTATTAGCTAAACGACGGCTCTTTGACTTCTTTCAGCTGAACGACCCAGAGCCGAGGAGTCGATTTATCCTGCTGCTTAGTGCTTGACATATACACATGCATATGTGTATGTGTTTTTATATCCTTTTAGGCAGCTCAAATTACGTGAAAGAGTTTCGCCTCACCTCATTCATTGGATCGTCGCCGCGTCTCTCTGATCTTTTTTGTTGTATTCTACGCTTCATTTTGTATTGGTTCTTTTTTAATATTTTATTTTTGTTGGCTTGTACGGTCTAACCCATCCGATCCTGATCAAAAGTGCCGCATATCCTGTGCTTGAATTTCATTCATTGAGCCAGCCAGCTCGCTCTTCATACACATATGCCTGTGCCTGTGTATGTGTGTGTGTGTGTGTGGGTAAGCTTATTGAGGATTCACGATCCTTTGATTTTCACTTTATGCTAATAGATGCTTAATTAAGCTGTTGCTAAAGATGTTGTTTTTGTTTTTGTTTTCATTGTCAGCAGCTGTATGGAAGGTAAAGTTTTAGAAATTCAAATTCAAAGGTGTGATTTTGAGCCAGCTGCTTAGCCAATTTATGAAATTAGTCTTCATTTTTGCTTTTACGTTTAAGCGATTAAGTTGTAGTTCATGTAAACTCAAGCGGCGTATTAAAACAGTAATAAGTATTAGTTTTTTTTCTAACAATACTGTAGCCTGAAATCTTCATTTCTAGTAAAGGCTCATGGGTCTGTAAAGCTTTGATTCCAAAGAATAGCTGTGAAATAACCAAAGTGATAATCAAGCTCCCTGCTTTGCCAGCTCTGGTATTAAGATAATTTCTACCTTCTTTCAAGAAACTTGCAGCAGATTGTTACCAAGCTAGAACTCAATGAGATTGGTTGAACAGATTTTATAGCCCCGTGCAGACACTTGCTGCAATGAATTCTTAGCTAAAACAATCTTTATAGTCTTGCACCACGTAGAATACTATAAAATTATATTTTGTGAGCTGCACAACTGGGTTTCGGGTTTGCATTATAGAAAATGGTTAGAACTTAGTACTTGGTTCGTACAGAGAACAGTTTAACGAATTTATTTACTTTGCTGTTGAACTAGCATTTTTTTTTTCTTTTTTGAAGGCTTTAAAGCAGACACGCGGCTCCACTCCCCAACCTTTTGCAGGCATTGCTGAGCGTAGCTGTCAAGTACCGGAGCCAATGCATTGACCTCCTTCGCACACACACACACACACAAACACACACTTCCATGGCACTAAGCAATAATGGTTGCTCGACTTGAGCTGCAACTGAGGTGTTGTGGAGTGGGGTGGGGTGGGTGGTACGGTCGGTCGGTCTTGCAGTTATAAAGTATGTATTTGCAACCCCTTTTTTGGGCC
Source organism: Scaptomyza caliginosa (assembly GCA_035044725.1). Taxonomy (NCBI): domain Eukaryota; kingdom Metazoa; phylum Arthropoda; class Insecta; order Diptera; family Drosophilidae; genus Scaptomyza; species Scaptomyza caliginosa. The sequence continues at coordinate 1,026,075 of JAWNNR010000482.1, forward strand.
CAGCCCAACGGCTGGCAACAAAGCTAGCTGCCAGTAGCTGTTAGCTGCTGCCTTGGCGTTCTCTTCTGATTTCCTGCAAAAAGTGCCCAGGCCCGTTTTCGAAGTGGCCTAATTAGCAACCGTGCGGCGATCAACACCACTCGTCACCAGTCGTCGCTGCCGCTGCCGCCGCCGCCGACAACATTTTTTTTGTTTTTTTTTTGTATTTTCCTTTCTCTTGTGGAGTGGCTAATGTTGCCTTTGTCTGTGTGTGAGTGTGTTTGTGTGCGGCACTTACACACATGCATATGTAAGTGTAAGTTTAAATGTATGTGTGTGTGTGTGTGTGCAAGTATTTTGCATATTATTTCACGCCATTGTAACGCTTTCAACGCGAGCAGCAGCAGCACAAAAAAAAAAGAAGGAAAAACTACCAACAATGAGGCGGCTGAGTGGCATAAAAAGCTGTCGCCTGAGCTGAGACACCACCTCTACACACACACAGCCAGTCAGCCAGCCAGCCAGCCAGCCAGCCAGCCAGCCAGCCAGCGATATGCAGCACACACAACATGCCACATGCCACATGCACCTCCATGTCCACTTTTGGCTTTGGTCTTTGGCGTTGCTGCCAGCACTTTGGGCGGTAAAATTCGCTCAGCACACACACACACACACACACACACACATTCAGGCGGCCATGGCGTCGTCCATAGTTTACAGTTTGATTGCAAGCCGCATATCGTATGTGTCTCCGCATTTGTGTGTGTGAGTTTTAGCTTTGGCATGGCTTCCGTTTGTTGACGTGCCACTCTGCCACACACTCACACATACACCAAAGGCATGATTTGTTGCTGTTGTCGCTGTACTTTTTTTTTCGCTTTTTACCAACCAACCGGCCTAGCCCACCCACACGGCCCACCTTCAAAGCAGGACGTGTTTTTTATATACATACTTTTTTTTATAACTGCAAACAAGGTGCTAGGCCTGGCCATACAGTGGGATCATTTAGACGTCGTCCGTCGTCGTCTATGCCAAAGTACGGCCTTTCCATTTGCATGCACCGCCTGCTGTCACACAAAGTTCTTCCCAGTCTGGCACAGCCAATCCAAAAGCGCACAATTTGCAGCCCCCAATCACCCTACCATTCCCTCAACTCTTCAGTGGCACCCAACGGCAGCAGGCTGGGCTGTATGTCTGTTAAATGCTCCAGTTGTTGCCTGCCCCCTTTTTAGCATAGTCGTAACTCAATCAAAATTTATCCATTGTTGTCGATGCTTTAATTGAGTGCCACTACGCTTAAGTGCTCTAGATACAGTCAATCCCCAACCCAATGTCTCTCATGCATATGCATGCTATGTTTAATAATTCTCGATCAACTACAGTCGAACTTCTCTCATACGTACTTCCATACATCAAAGCCATCTGGATAACGAACTGATTTCCAAAAGACTTGAAATTCTACTCTCCAAGTTCTTTTTTTGCGTCCGTATCCATTTGTTCTTTCTATATTAAGGTTTAATATCTCAATCCTTTATTTCATACATCATTTTCATATTTGCAGGGTCGAATGATTAAAGTTAAAGTTAAAAAGCAATTCACATTTTAAAAAACTAATTTCCTCTTCCTTTTAGAAACATTAGTTTCCAAATTGGTCTATATTGAGAATGTTCTCTATAGAAGACTTTAGTTAATTAGCAAAAGATAACAATTTTCCAAATCTACCAATTGAGATGGACACAGGACAATGGTTATTGACAACCCTATGTCTTAATAAAAATCCAAAAGACTGATAATCTGCTATCAATCAATTTTGATTAGATTTCTCTAAGCTAATGTATTCATATTTATAATTTTATCTTTTATGCATTGTTGTTGGATCCTTCTTTTACACTTGATAATAATATGATATAATTTCTTATAAATCAGCTTGGGAAATTCACAAAAATACATCCAAAGTTGATGGGTTTGACCCGAGCAATGAAGACATAGACATATTTAGACGTAAATAAAAAGATTGAAAGAATGAGAGGGAGAGAGATAGATAGTTAGGGGTACAGTTGTGACTGAAGTGCGCTATAGCTGCTGCAGTTGGTTGCCTCAATTAGTGGCACGCCTTCGCCTCTGTGCCTACGTTTATTCTTGTTGTTGCTGCCGCTGCTGCTGCTGCCTCTGACTACTATGCCTATGCCTCTACCTCCGCCCATGCCTCTGCCTCTGCCTCTGCCCCATCATTCAATGCAACGATGTCGAGAGGGCGAATCAAAGCAAAGTGTGCAAGTGTATGCCATTTTAGCTCAGAGCCACACACTTTGTGTGTGAATGACATGGCACAGCCAGCGGCAGCACCAACAACAACAACAACAGCAACAACAGAAGCAACAACAACTAAAAGACAACGTCGACATATGCACAAAAGCAGCAACAACAACAACAACAACAACGTGGATGATGTTGACAACAACGACGACACATGGAGGCGGCTTTGTCAACGCTGGGTGACAGTCATAGAGCAAAAGGCACCAAGTGCCCTGCCACTGGTGGTACGGTTGGTGTGCAGGGAGGCGACATGGGGTAGGGCGGAGTGGGTTGCTCCTCGTGGGTTCGGCTGCTGTTGTGTGGGAATGGAACTCTCGCTGTGGCGAATGCAACTGCAACTGGCATGCAAATTACTGTCGAGCATGCTCATCTAAATTAGTAGACGACAACAACAACAAAAATGTTGCATGCACACACACACACACATGGCTTGTAGTCTAGGTTAAAGAGGGAGGCATTTGCTAGAAAGAAGGCGAACCGGTGGCATATGCATAATTATTTTTATTATTATTTTCTATGTGGCGCGCGGGATTTGTCAAGGGGCAGGGCGAGATGTAGGGTAAAGGAGAAGAGGAAAAGCAGGCAGTGATTGTTGCAAATGCAACTGCAGTGCAGTGCGCGCCTACTTAACCCTAGCTTGGTAACCTCTGCCACCATCTATCCCCACCATCTCCCGCAACCCCAACCACCACTCGGTGACTGCGACACAGCGGCGCAATGTGCCGTAAAAATAATTATGGCTGCAAACTGCACAATTTGAGGCCGTGCAACATGCTTAGAGGGCAGCTTGGGTAGTGGAGGCTTGGAAGGCAGAAGGAAGAGGCACTTGGCAGTTCTGTATAATTCCACACCCGAAGCTTGCAACGCTTTCTGCTTGGCTCCATTCCCCCCGCTCCCATTTCAAGAATCTAATGTGCAATTTTGTGTGTTGCCCTGCCCGCACACATGCCACGCCTACTTAAGAAGAGGCACGCATGTGATGTTAGACCCAAGGTGGAAAAGGGGATAGAGCAGGGTATCTTGGAAATGGATGGGAATGAGCTTGAGTTTTAAGGTCTTGCTGCAGCAACTGTACCTATTAGAGAGAAAGTTTACGTGCGAAATAATATGCCAAAGGCACCAATGGACAGACTTAAAGGATCGAGCAGGGTAAATAAAAGACGATAATTTTCATCCTAAATATTATATCATAATTTACAGAACCTTCAAACCATTCGTACTAAAATGGTAAAAATAGTTATTGAGATCAGGCTGTGTTCAGTAGTCTAATTAAAGTGCGTAAAAGGCTTCACGATAGTTGTAAAACTAACAAGTTATATGGCTGTAGTTAGGGGGCAGCTAGACTAGGGAATACCATGAGTCCAGTTATTTCTTTGGTGTTTCCTAACTGATTATTGTCATTTTGTTAGAATTACTTATTACAGCCAAATACAAGAGCTTATTGTTTTGATTGCAAGAAGTGTTGTCGATAATAATTAGGTTATAGAGTGTATATCTTCCATATCGACAGTCTTTCGGAGATCGACTTTTGCAGTAAACCATTATACCCCTTTTTTCCTATTTGTTGGATGAATGGTTAACAGGTACAATTATGATTGATTTGTATTCAGCAACCTCAAAGCAGATTATTAGTACTGAGAAAGTCTATTGGATACTTGTAGACGAGGAAAAACATACGTGAAAGCCCTTGATGTCACTTAAGGGATAAAAACGGCGCAGGCTATGACGTAGGGTTATTTTAAAATCTGAATCAACCAGAAATAGTTAAGTTGAAGATTATTAAATACTTAAAAGGGATAAGGCGGAAAGGAATTAAGATCTGATTAACAATCAGAGCGGAAAGCTTCATAAAAATAATATAAACATATTTGGCGAGTTATTCTCTTTATATTTGGACGAAATATGTGTACTTTATAGACTCACACCTTAAAAGAAATGTTTTTTTTGTATTGATTTTGGATCGCTTTGGTGGCACCTTAGCGCGTTCATGCATGGGTAGAAAGCATTTCATTCTGCCTAAAAGTCAGTCTATTTTCTCAACATTAGGCTAAAGATCGATGACAACACTTAAAGACTTCAATTACCTGAATCAAAGTCAAATGATTCGCGTAATGTTGTTCAAGTCGCTGAAATCTTTAAGATACTGGAAATAGGCTTTATTAAGTGTTAAAATATTTCAATAAAGTGCTGCAAGCAAAAAGTGTTTGGCAAAACTTTAGCAAACGCTGCAAAACTTGCAACGGCCTCACCTCCATTATTGCCTCTAACCCTTTTAAAATTTGGCTGGCTAACTGGCTGACGTTGGGTGGTTAAAAGGCTTTGCATTAACACCACCGCAGAGCAGCAATGAGGCTGCCATGAGAACCGCCAGAAAGCTGCAGCAGCATCAGCATCAGCTTGAGAAAGTGGCAGTTACCCAGGGGCAGAGTGACATGAAGGGCAGGAAGGGTTAGGGGAGGCTGCGCAAACACCCTAAGCGAACAACTTGACGCAGCCAACCAAACGTTAAACGAGCTTGTTTCTATATATTTTCTGTATTTTTTCTTGTTCAGCTTTTTGCGTTGTTGTAATGGGATTTACCTAAATGAGAGCTAATAATGCCAGGGTCAGGGCGTAAGGAGAGAGCGAGAAAGAGCGGGTATCGAGGTAGCTGGTAATGAGTGGAAATATTTCCGGGTGACGCGACGCAGCAGCAGCAGCAGCAAAATTTAACATGCCATTTGATGTCACACGGGTGCAGACGACGAACCAAAAACAAAAAAAAAAGAAAGGAAAAAGGGTGCCATGGGGTGAAGAGAGGAGTTGCGTGGGATTGGGAGTAAGGTGAAGACTGCCATGATTATTATTAGCACATAAGAGACGACGGCTTACACACAAACACACACACACACACACACACACATACACAGCACAGTAAGGATAAAGGAGGAGCAGGAGTGTAAAAGTAGCCTAGAGCGTAAAGTGCATAGCCACTCAAGCAACACACTCGACACTCGAAGGCAGCCTAGTTGGGTGGTGGTGGTGGGCAAACAGAAGTTTGCAGGGTTGAGGGTTTGCTGCCGTCGCTGACCTGGTTGACATTTTGGGACTTGGTACTTGGGTACTTGGCAACGGAAACGGCAAACGGAACTTGCATATGTAAGCAACAGCTCCAGCAGCAGCTGAACTTTGAGAACTCACGTTAAGATACACCTAGCTTCACCCACACACACACACACACTCACCCCACAGCTAATCTCTTAGCCACACCCCTATTAGACGAAAGTCAGCGTTCTGGGTTGGGTACAAGAACGACAATTGTCGCGTCTAGAGGCCACTTACGCTAAATTGCATTTCACTTGTGCACTGGGCACACACATAAGTGCGTTGCCAAAGAGAATGCGAGGCGTAAGGGTAGCGGGGCGAGGGGTTGCTGTTGCACATATGTACTAGACACACACCTTAAGGGCAGTCATCAGTGTGTCAAAGTTTGCATCAACATGAATCACACGGATCGTAACAACAATATGATCATAAATGTCAGCTAGGCTAGCTAGAAGAAAGGGAGAAGAGACCTGTGGCCAGTAAATAAAATAAAAAATAAAAAGTACCCAACGCGCATCTCATAATTATCTCCTCGCTTCGTTGCCATTCTGAAGACTTGCGGAGACAGTTTAATAATCATCAAAATAGCAACCCAAGCAACAGAGGGGGCAGTGAATTGGTAAAAAGGTAGAAAAAAAATTGGAAAGAGAAGCCAGAGAGATGACAGCTTGTTGCATGTCTGGCATCGTTGTTCCATGCACATTTGTGGTAAGTATGCAACACGCTATACCGACTGCATTTTTGTGTGTCAGCTGTGTGCAACTCGAAGGTGCAAAAAGTCTCAATCGCAATGCATCGAGTCGAAGAAGTAACAAATATATCTATTATTTATATTTTTATGAATGAAATCTAATGAAGTTTAAGCTAAGCAACTTTAGTCAGATTCTTTAGGCTTAAACTCTGTTGTTTATCATCAATCTCGTGGGTTGTTAGAGTGTTTTCAAGTGCGACTTTTAACTATTTTTGATATTATTATTTTTAGAGCTGCTGCTGTCCAATGCGGCAATTGCGAAAACAAAAGCACAACAAAATGATTTCAATTCGTAACTGAAAATTAAACGTTTTGTTTTTTTTTTGCTTGTTGTTGTTGTTGGTGGTCGGTTATTTGTTGTTTAATGTTGTAGGCTGTTGCTGTTGTTGTGGGTTGTGTTCCATGCAACTTTTACCATAATTGCAGGCCACGCGGAGACAACAACGGAGACAACACAAACACCGACATTATGACATCGGGAAGCGACAAGCGAAACGCAACTGGGTCCATAATTACAACAATTTGTTGCCTAGTGTTTGGCCAACAGAAGCAGCAACAACCACAGAAACACAACAAGAACAACAACAACAACAACAAATGGTCTTTATTGTCATGCTTGAATGATCCAACTGGAAAAGACCAAAACCGTATAATGTCGAGAGGGCAGTGAGATTGTCACGCACGCACATCCAAAAGCCATTCACATACACATCCCAGCCAGCTAACTCAGTCGTATGTGGCAAGGTGGGAAAACATCGCCCCATACACACACACTCACACACACACATACACAACTAAAACAGACAGATAGACCGAGTAAATGGAGTAAGTAGTAGTTGGAAGAGGGGTGTGTTTGCGGTGGTGGGGGGCAGGCGGTGAATAGAAATACAGTTGCTGCAACAGACAGAAGTCAGGAAACAACTGATGGGCCTTTGCCCAATGCATAGCAGTTATATCAGAAGGACAACTAGAAGATGCCCTGCAACACTTAGTTGCAACACTGAAAACATATTTTGATTACTCAAAGAACGTCAAGGAAAAGCCCTGCTCTGCGAAAACAAACTGAGAATTCATGAAAGAATAAAAAGAATCTTGTTTTCTATTGTAAAATATCTTTCTTCCTTAGTACCACACATTTTGCCATCACTTATATGCCCAATTTGTAGCAAGGCGCTTACAGGATATTTAATGGCAGCAAGCAAAATAACAGCGAAGAATAAAAAATAAAAATAAAAACAAAAATAAAGATGCTCGTCACACTTCATTTGGAGGCTTCTCAACGCTTGTTGCGCCTCCAAATTAATTGCCGCCGCCTGTGCAGCGCCAAAATTTAATGGAAAGTTTAGCAAATACAACAACGGCGCCCCAAGCGCCCCCAAAAGCAGCAACGGCAACAGATCTCTTTACCAAGCTGGTGCTTATATACCCCAACCTGCCCAACTCCCCGCGTACTTCCAGGACCAGCAAACTCCTTCTGGACTGCCAAACGCTTCCAACTCGCGATTTTGTCTGCAGCTTCGACTAATTAGGCGAACGGGCGTAGGCGCCAGAGTATGTTTCGGCTGTCGAAGTACAGAATACAGAACTGCAGTAAATAATTTAAAGGGTGGTGCGGACGGGTAATGAAGGTAAGGGGCACGTAGGATATGCGCGCCACATGCCTCATTATCAACAATTGCATATTGTGGCATTTTTTACAGTTAATTTTTTGCTCGTTCTTCGGCTTGTTTCATTTTCTTCTGCCTTCATTTGTTTTTTCGCTCGCTCTCTCTCTCTCTCTCTCTCTCTCTCTCATTTTAAGAGCAGCTGCAACTGGCGCCATTTTGAAGTGTTTTAATATGCCCCCTAGGAAGTGCAGTCAATATGACGAGTTTCTTATGTTATAACAAAGATTTAAAACAATATATGAGTAAATCGGTTTTAGTAATACAAATAGTTGAAAAAGGTCCATAAAATGTCTATGTAGTGTGTTGTAGTGGCCCAGCAATCCTGACTGCCTTTAGTGAATAATGTAAACAGAGCACGAAATGAATGAATATATGAATGAATGAAAACTCAAAATCCTTTCTCTCTAATAGATTTACAATTTCACACGCTGCCGTGGCGCCTTTCAAAGGCAAAGCGTGAAATTTCGCGCCAAAAAGCGAGCTGAACGCAGTTGCTGCGTGCGGCAAGGATAATAGTACATTTACCAACATACGTATACGTATATATTCAAATGGCATCGTTCGAATGGATGCCACAGCAGGATTCGTTTTGAATTCGTTTTCAGTGTGCGGCTGCTTTGGCTGGGCAGGACACGCTGTTTGGCGTCGCCGGCGTTTCTGTGACAAAATTCAGGATATGCGTGAGGGCCGCTTGTGAGGTGACTGTGGCAGGCCAAGGCGTTGCTTGCGTCTCGCTTGTGCACACTGAGCGGCCGCATGCTTACGGTTAAACTCCGCCCACAAAGCGATCGTGCGCATTGTTGTTGTTGCTGCCAATGCTTATGCCCCATATGTGTGCTCTTGTGAGTATGTGTGAGTGTGACTCTTTGCTGTTGACAAAATTAATGAAACTCACCACAGCAACGCACACACCCAAACAGCTCTGCTGCAGCTACTGCTGCCAGCGCAGTAATAATGCGAATGCGAGTGCGAGCAGCATCGCATGCTGCCGATGTTTTTGACGCTCTCACGACGACTGCGCAAAGAGTAGAGAGCGCACTCGCTCTACCCCACGCCAAGCGCTGCGCCGCAATGTAAAATGGTCGTCGTACAGTGGGCGTTGCTCTACTGTTGTCTCGCTTGCTCACACGCACACACACACAACATAAGACGTGCGCTCTCGCCGCTACACTTCGCTTCGCTTCACTCTCTTCTCGGGTGTGCTGAGCTTTGCTTTGCTTGCGCTACGACTTTGCAACTCTCGGGGCGCCGTTAACGAATTTGCATATATTTTCCTTCTTTATGCTTATTGCATATTTTATTCATTACGTTCTGGCGCAGCGGCAGCAGCAGCAGCAGCCTCAGCCTCAGCAGCAGCCGCCGACGCGCCAGCGACAGCGTAGACGCCAACGGTGGCTGCTCTACCACGTAACGTGTGATAAGGCATTCACAAAAGCATTTTGCTCAGCAGCAGTAGCAACAATACCCCATCCCACCGAACACACACACACACACCCATCCAATTGCGCCTCTTACAATCATTCTCTTTCCCTTTTCTGTCGCTGACGTTCTCTCTACAAATTTCTGTCATGTTATTTGGCTTTCGCTGTGTTAGTTTTGTTTGTTTTTCTTTTTTTTTATGTGTTTTTTTTGTGTTTTTCTTGTTTTTATCATTAATGACACCATTTCTTTTATTTTCATTTATTTACATATTTTGTTGTTGCGCTTTTTGCGACGTTTTCAACCAAACGGCAATAATTGGTTTGGCCAGCATTAAATAAAGTTTTTACATGTAAAATTCCAAATTTGTTACATTTTCACACAAACATAGTAGCATAAATATTTATAAAATATATCATCAACATATATATTTTTATTTATGGTATTTATTTAATAAATAAAAAAACTGTTTGTAGGTATTTTTCCTAAACCCAAAGCATTGAAATTAGCACTATTTTTATTTGAATTGAAGCAATTTTTATGTTAAAAAAAAACACAAAATCATTTAAACATGAATTTTTCTGATGTTACCACAAGTTAAACTTTGAAGTCTTCACATCAAATTGTCGAGAGAAGATGCCTTTTTTTAAAGCAATATTGACTTGATATGATCTTCATTTGAAAAGCAAACTAAGTATTTGTAGGAATAATTACAATTATTAATCTGATTGCTGTACGTTAATTTCTGCTTATTTGTAACTCATAAAGTCATTTATACATATTCACACTGCACCCATGTAATCATATACCTGACAAAAAAACCATCAAAACTCATTATAAATATTTAAAAATATATTGATTAGCAACATTACGTAAGCTACATTATCACTAGTTCCAAAAGGCATATCCAAATATAAGTAAGCCATGGAGAGTCAAGTATTCATGCGTATTTTCACACATACCACACACACACAAGAGCTTAGTATTTGTGTTAGTGTGTAGCTTTCATTATCACCTCCGAGCAAAAGCTTCTCGAACTCTGCTTTTGATTAGAGCGAGTGTGTGTGCGTGTGTGTGAGTCGTGTGTTCTACGTTCTGATTGCTGCTCCAGTTACAGTGGCCGACATAAAGCAAACATTATGAGCAAACATACAAATCTGTTATGCTGTCTTTAAAGGACACACAGCAGCCAAGTGCTTCTGCTAGACGTTCCCAAGACCAAAATGGCCCCCACGCAGCACACACACACACATGTACACTCTTCTACTCTGATAGACACATAAGCTGACGACGTCGCAAAATATTTCGTTGTCGCTGCTCTTTTGGGGTTTTTTTTTTTGGCTACCGCCAAAAGGACACAACACAGAAGAGCAACAAAAAGAAAAAGAAGAAATATTAAAGAAGAAAATGTAGAAACATCTGAGGAAAAGCGTATCGCTGCCCCTGCTCATTGCGTGTTATCCTTGCCTGGCTCCAGACGGCCTATAACACACTCACACACACTCCCATGCCCTGCCTGAGCTGTAACCGGTTTTGAGTGAATTCTACTTACTCACTCTCAGCGCGCGCTGCTCAGTCAACGTCGCTGCTGGCGACGCCATTGCCTAATTAACTGAGCAAATAGCTTATGCTGCCAGCGGCGCTGCTAGCGCTGCGCGCTGCTGTGGTGAGTTTAATGCGTGTGCGCAACGCAGCGCAGCGCAGCGACGCTAAGACATCGGCCCGAACGGAGCAACTGTCATTTGATGCCGTCCGACGGCAGGCGGCGCACGACGGCAACGTCGAGTGCAACAGTTCTATTTCTTTTTGGTTTTGCTTTCTTTTTTTCTGCTACTGCTGCTGCGACGGCGACGGCGACTGATTGTGTCGCCGCCGTCGGCAATGTTGTGGCACGAGCTTTTTATTTTTTTTTGTTTTGGCAGGATCAGTTTTGCTCTTGCCAACACTTGCTCTCACTCTTTTCCAACATCAAGGCGCCACTAGCGGCCATTTTGTTTCTGACACATGACGTAGGTCTTGTGGGTGGGCAACAGCAAGAACAGCAGCATAAACAACAATAACAACAATAGTAAAGAATAATGAATAAAGAAAAAAACAATAATAATAACAAAAACGGTGTCAAAATGCTTGTCGCGCATTTGAAGCCGCCGCTGGCGACAACGACAGCAGAAAAAAAATATATACATATATAAAATAATAAAAAAAAATAAGTAAACTAAGCTTGGCTAAGCCTTTACTTAAAGTCTGTGACGCCGTGGTGAACAACGTCGACTTTAACGTCGCTGCCCCGCAACATTATTGCCGGCGTGCGTTCGCTCTCTCGCTCAGCCGCCGTCAATGCTGCTGGTGATTTTTGTCGCACAGCTTTCGCTGCCGACGTTTGCGCTGCTGCCGCTGACAACTTTGACTTGGACTTGGACTTGTCTGCTGCGATTGTCTTAACCCGGCCCGGCTGTGTTGCCTGCCTGGTGCTTTGGCTTGGACACGTTTCGGCCTGTACGTTACACGTTCTGCGTTCTGCGTTCTGCGTTTTTAGCGTTTTCAGCGTTCGTTTTTAGCGTTCTACGTTCTACGTTCTGCGTTTACACGTCTTATTGCGTTATTGCGTTTACCGTCGCGCATCCAATTCGTAAACAATACAATATCTTTTTGTCGTTGTCGCGTTATCGTCGTCGCAGTTCTTGTCGCTTGTTTTTATCAAACTAGTGATTTTCGATTTGTAAACTATTTTGTTTTGTATTTTTTTTTAAAAATATATGTATTTTGAAAAACGAGAAAATCGTGTACAATTGAGCAATTAAAACACAATTTTCAATCCAAACCCAATCACAATTATATCTCTCTCTCTGACATATATTCGTAAATATATATATATACATAAATAATACTATACTATATGTGGCTCAAGTGTTTTTTTAGTGGTGAAGTGCTTAAAAATCAACAGAAACTATATATGTACTGTTAAGATACTAAGGAAAAGGTTTGACACAAATGCCCTTTCCCAGCAAAACATTGGATTTAATGTTGTTTTGGCAGCGGCTGCATTAATAACATCATCAACGGATTATTGTATAAATAAATAAAAGCTTGAATTTCTATAAATAAGCAACGTTAAAGTTGTTGAGATAAGAATCCTAAATTTTGTTTGGTAAATTCAATTGTTCTTGCTCCTTTCTTGTTGTTGTTGTTTCATATATATTTATTCCCTATAAACTACTTTATATTATCTATCGAAGTGCATATGAAAAAAACGATTCATCCCTGCTCTTAGGTTTATTTATTTTCATTCAATTGACATCTTTTCTAATTTAGATAGATTTAAAACAGAATTTGGGTTAGTACTAAGTGCCAATTCTTAAGAAACTCGAATAACCTTTATCTAAGGGACTTATATCAAAACTTTGCTAGCTGTTGGAGTAACCATGCAATTTGAAACCAAAAATAAGAAAAATACACTATCATGTTGTAGTTAAGAAGAACAACAACTATATAGCACCTTAGTCTGAGAAGTCAAAGCGTTATATGTACAGACAGACATATAGACGGACCGACATAGCAAAGAAAAAACAATTTTTACATATTTCTCTTATATGTATTTTTATTAGTTTTTAGATTTTTATCTTAACAATAATGGATTGTTAATGGTAAATAAGTGCTGTTAACATAATAAAGACAACCGATTGCACAGACAGACAAACAAATAAGTTAACGGAACGACGAATTAAATAATTTTTTTTCACAATTAAAGGCAAACTCACAAAATTGCTCTCAAAATACTTATTCATGCAAAAGGAGAATGCAAAAAGACGAACAGAGCTCATCGGAAAACCTGAATCCACATATTGTAGGCGTGTTAAAATACTATTTTTACAACTTAAGCTAAACTTATTTTACACATTATCAATGGGTTATTTATTAATAATAATGTTTGCTGAATAAATATGTACATATCTAATCACTAGTCACAAATTTCTATTCTCAGTCAAACAATATTATTAAATGCTTAGTTTCGCTGGCTTATGCCATTGTACAAACATAACTCTCAATTCGCATCCGTTTGCTAAGCGGCGCTAATAAACTCAAAACTCTGTCGCTTATCACCTCAGAAGTTGTAAATACTCACATTTGATGATGTGATAATCTTCCCTATGCCTGTATGCGGCGCTGTCATTATCAATTAATACATACACCCGCACATGCATACATACATTCAACAAATGTACTCCTCTCCTCTACAGTCAACTGCATTCAGGCTTGACAAGCTTCGGAGCGCTACAAAGCTACAAAGCTGAAACGCTAAAACGTTAAAACGCTTAACACGCAGCTGTTGAAAAGCTGTGGTGAGAGAGAAAGGTGTAAATCGCATATGAAAATATGCAAATTGCTGGCTCCATTGTTGTTGGCACATGCATTATTATGCCAACTGTCATTTGCACGTACATATTTTAGTAGTCTAACTAGCAAATACTAGCAACACACTCTCACTAACTTGCAGCAACTATTATTTGCACAATATGTGTCTAGATGCCTCAGAGTCAGTGTCTGTGACTGTGTGCGAAACTGTCTCGAGACTGTCGAGTGTGTGTACTATTTACATTTGTCAAATCAAATTTGACAGCTATGGAAAACATAATATGCCCGCAAGTCAAAGCTAAAGACAATGTCGAGAACCTAGAACTCGAGAGCTAAGCGCTCAGTGCCCAAAGCCAGTTCTAGTTGTAGTTCCGTCAACCTCGAGGCCGGTTTGATATGAGCCCCAAAGAAGCACAGTGTCTAGACTTGGCCAGAACTTGATTGGCTTTACTTTACGTTTCTCTGTGAGCAAGCCGAGCAGCTTGTATTGCACTTTGGTTACTTGCTGATCATGTTGTACTTGGTAAGTCATCAATAGAATGATTCTGCTTATCCACAGCATCCACCACAACCTTCACCGTTTGTTAGACCTCAGTTCTATTCCTGACCAAATCCAACTTTTATTCATATCTTGTGCGCCCCACTTTAGGCGCCAGAGCTTAGCTATTTATGCCCGCTTTGTATATATATATATGCCTTTTGGGTATCAATGGCCAGTGCATTTAAAATGCCATCACTTATTAAGGCTTAAACGGGGGTCGTCGTCGGCGTCGTCATCATCATCGCCATCGTGGTCGTTTATACCATTCAAGTGGTCCGGAGTACAAAGTGCCGGAGCAATAATAAAGGAGTAGATGAGCGTGAAGCGGACCTGAGCTCGAGGGCGGTCGAAGTCAGCTCGCATTACTTTGGCATTGAAATTATTGTAAGCTGTTAAGCGAATAGCAAACGCAGAGGCGTCGAATCTTGGGGGGAGAGGGGGGGAAAGGATGTAGCAGTATAGTGGAGGTTGTTGGGTGGTAAGGGTAAAACGAGGTCAGAGTCACAGTTGAGAGTTGGAATTCGTTAATGGGAGTCCTACTATAAAATGCAGAGTTTTGTGTTGAACGCCGGCAACGTTGAGCTCCATTGCTGCTATTGTTGTTGTGGCTGTTGTAGTCGTTGTTTGTATTGTTGTTGTTGTTGTTGTTATTACCGGCGGAAGAATGGAATTGCCGTTGGATGGATGCTTTTTACGCAGTTAGAAAGAAAGAGATATAGAGAGTAAGAGGCATGTATCGAGCGAGGGTTGAAAACGCAGGACGACTTCGCACACTTAACTAAAACATATAAACACCAGAGGGAAAGAGAGAAGTGGAGAGTTGAGATGGACTAAAAAGACAGGCAACAGCATTTGCTGCTGTTATTATTGTTCCCGTTCTTCTTCTCATTGTTGTTGTTGTTGTTGTTGTTGTATCTTTCTATCTATCGACTGACTAACGCACGCCAGCTGACGCCCTGTATGCCCAAGGCATCCTGCTTTTGTTCTGACAAACGGACGAGCTAGGGAAACTTCAATTCAGTTCAGTTCAGTTTCATTTACAGCGCACGCAATTTTGTATCTATAGAAAACACTCGATGATTGTTGTTATTGTTGCTTACGGTGGTTGCTGTTCGCCCGTTTGTGCCGCGAAGGAGGTGAGGTGAGGCGGGGTGGGTTGGGTTGGGTTGGGTTGTTTGCTTTGTTGCGTGGGTGGGTTGGGTTGGAGGTGGCATTTTGGGTTGGCTTGGTGGGCTTGCTGCTGATTTTCAACGTGTTGTAATCCCATTTGCAGGATTGCGGATTCAGGAATCAATTACGAATTTAATTTATAACAGCGCGCGTCGTGCACAGGAAGCAAGAAATTTAGAGAGCACCGAGACGATGGGTGGAAGAGGGTGCATGGGGCTGGTCATATTGATTTTGCTCAAGTGCTTGAGAGGAGAGTTGGGGTGTGGTAGGACGTGGGGGATGTTTCATCTGAAACACTTCATTGAGCTCTTAAAAAGCTGTCAAGTCAACGCAGCACAAGCATCTATCTCAAGAAAGCTGCCAAAAACCGACAAGGAGGCAGCTAGAGACCAAGAACGACAAAGCGAGAGGGAGAGCGAGTATGAGAACATAAGAGAAAATGTGGGGAAGTCAAAAGTCTGGCAATGTCAGGTGCGTTACTTCCCCTTAGCCCGTTCCAAAAACCCTCTTGAAGCCTTCAAGTCAAAATTCTTTTCCATTTCTTAACATTGCTCAAATGATTTCGGCTACAAAACTTGTACTGCATTCACCACCTCCACCCGCCCTCTTGCCTCTTGCCTGCCCACACCCTGACTCTTCTGTCTACTCCTTAGCGAGTTGCATAATGTATACAACAATTTGTGTCTAACAATCTGGCGCATTTTCACGCTATTTGTTTGTTTTGTGGACCAAGAAACCAGCAATAAAAATAATAAAAAAATACAAAAAAAAAACACTTGACAAGTTTTTGACTCTGGCCTTAATTGCTATGCAAATTTTGGCTAGAAGCTTGGCTAGAATACAATTTGCTGTTTTATACGTTTGGAGACATTTCGCAGGGGAACTTTATTTAAAGTAATCAGTTAATTGGCTTTGAAGAACAGTCTTACTTGTTAAGTAGCCAATGAATTGCTTTAAGGATCCAAAAGAAATGTTCTTTGCTTAGGTCGAATGAATATCAAAGCTTTAAATCGCAGATATAAGCCTAAAACATTAAAGCCTCAGTCCTATTTCCTTAAGCTATTTGTTAAAACAGTACTGTGTGTAGTTAGATTAGAAACCTTCAAATAAGTAAGATCGGATTTTAATACAGCCTCTTTTCCAATGCAAAGCTTTGCTCTCTTGAGAGTGCTTTTAAAGAAGCTGATCCCAGCTAAATCGATAAGGAATTCAAGTAAAACATTATTGCCTTGCGCTGAGTCACCATCACGTTGGCTTCTGGGCTAAATAAAAGGACCTGTTTTTTGATAGCATCACTTGGGGCATCACTTAATGCAATATCATAATGGTAGCGCCAAAACACTGCTGCTGTTTTGTCAATAGGGTGTTGTAGCCAACAAGGGGCGAGGGGAGAGGAATTCTATTTTCTTCTGTACTGCTGTCGCCGCAGACAAAAGTGAATTCCAATTTCAATTCCAAGTGCGAGGGAGAGCAGTCGCTGTTGCTGTCCACGTCCAAGGAGCCATTTCGCATTGTCTGCGAATTGTGCGAGTGCCAGCAATAGTCTGTCCAGCACCCTTAACCCAACAGCACTCCCCCATCAGAAGCGGTCTCCATGCCTCTTACTTACACTCACTTTAGGTTATATGTTGCATCTTGGTCTGGTTGAGCTTTAGTCTTGCGTCTGACTTTTACATTAATGAGCATGTTTTTATTTATAAGTGTTGTTTTTCTTTCTTCATCCTAAGATAGTCTCTCCTTTTTTTTTCTTTTCTATACTTCTTTCATTTGAGATTCTTTCTTTCATTCTCCGGCTTTTGTTTGCTGCTTGAAGCGCTTTGTTGCTGTTGTCGTTCGTTTTTCTTTGGTGAGGGGGCGGGGGGGTGCGAGGCTTTTTCGTTTCTTTGCCTTCATTTTTGCTATATTTACATTTTTGCGCACAGTTTGACATTTCTCTTGCGCTCCTTCACTCGCTCAATTTCATTTGATGTGTCCTTTTGGTCACTCATTTACTTAATTGCAGGGATGTAACGAGCAGTCCCCTTGAATGTACCCCAATGTACTTCTACCTGAATGATCCATTGTTGTGTGGCGCTGGTCAAAAATCACGCAAAGCTTTCTCTGAATAGGTCCTGCCCCCTTTTTGAAGCTTTTGGAGTCCTTGTTTGTGCCTTGTTTACAATCGCACCTCGGCATCGCGTCTATTGACCTGAAGTGGGCGCCACTGTGCCACTGCAGTCAGTGGCATAATTGCTGAGAGCGTCGTCCGTCTGGCGCCTTTTTTATGGCACCTACCAATATAGAGAGAACCCCCCCCCCCCCGCCCGCACACCTCTACAGAACACCTAGTTTGGCTCTCCACACAGCAGGCAAAATAAACTTTACCACACACGCACAACTAACACTAACACTAACACACAACACGCACAGCTGCATTTCTGAGAGTTTTGTAATGTAATGAGTTGTTAGTTTCGTGCGGTCAGCAGTGGCTCTGCGGTGGAGTAAGGTGGTGGTTGCAAGGGAATTTCTGCTTTTGGTTTAGCTGCTGCTGCTGCTGCTGCTGCTGCTCTTGCTCTGTTTATTCTCTGGGTTTTTGTTTTGGTTTTTGTGCTATTTTGCAGCCTCGTCTGTTTTTTTTTTTTGTTTTTTTTTTGTTGCTTCTACTGCATTTTAAATGAAAAGTTTTGCTTTTTAGCGCATCATAAAAAAGTTCTATGGTTCAGGTGTCATGTTTTCATTTACACTTTGTTATTGTTGTTCTTCGTTCTTGTTGCCGCCGCAAGTTGTTGATTAGTTTAATACTAGCCCAACAAAGGAGGAAACGAAAACTTATAAATATCCAATTAAGATTCAAATATGATTTAGCTTAATTGCAATTGTTTTACGAGCTATTTAATAAAATTAATGACAAAGCCAAAAAAAGAGTATAAATCCCTTTTATCTATGCCTAATTTAATTATGTTCACAATTACAAGCTAATTGAACTAACAAATATTGTTTACTAGCCACAAGGAGATTTTCTTCTACCCTCTGTCTCTCTTTCTCTTTTGGCTACTTTGACTAATAAACATATATTGTGTGTGTAAAAGTTTTTGGACTCAACTAAAATTCAAAGCTTAACAAAATTACCCAGCAAATTCAATTTAATAACTATATACTGTTGAAAATTCAGGAGAAAAACTGCAGTTTAATTTACAATGTAATATTATTAAATTCTCTTTTGTGCAAACAATAAATGGAATGCACATATTTTCGTTTGTCAATTAATATTGTTAATTAATCAACAAACATGTAAGGTATCTGTTTTTCAACGTTTCAACGTAAAAAAGAAAATAATAAATATTTAACAGAAGGGTCAAAATGCGCTTTTGTTGAAAGAGAATTTCACTTAAAGAAACCCTAAATTCTTCACATCTCAAGCTAACAAAAACCTCTTTGTTAGCAAAAAGACTAAGCAAAGCTGAATAATATAATGACTAGGATTAAAATATATATTACACAGTTGTGTTTAACAGACGAACTGATCTCATCCATTGTTTGTTTGATATCTATAAAACCTAACTCTGCTTTGACCATTCTGCCTTTAGATTTGGATTAGGCATGTTAAAATGGGTCTCCTAAAGTCTAGTTTCTAGTTAGTTCGTCTTTCGCTTGGTACTTACTCTTGTCCAACTAACAGCTACAGAAAACAGACCGACATAAAGTTAACTTATTTCATTCATAATTAATAAAGACTGCTCAAGATGCTATTTATATATTGTCATTGGGAAGTGTTTAGGAAAAGCCAACGGACGGGCATAACTTAGTCGACTAGATCAAGAATACATACATCGAATGGGGTTGAAGTTGAAGAAGAACATATAGTCTCTAGGATGGGAGCGTTTCTACAAACAGACGGCGGAAGGATAAAACAGACAAGCCGGATAAACAGACAGTTAGACAAAAGGATAATGGGTTATCTTCTCTGTAAATCCTACTTATATAGTTGAAGTTGTGTCTGGAGTAACTAAAGAGCGAGCAGACTGACTGAAAAACTCTTATTGTAAATTATGCAGAAAAAGATGTAAATAGATGCGAGATATATTAAAGTGAACATTAACTATTGTGAATACTTCGAGAAATCATACTTGATTTCTTGTTAAAAATTAAATGTAAGGAAATAAGCATAACTGTTTTGTAAGTAGACCGAGTTGAGTTTTCGACATAAGTATGAATTCTGGCATATGCTTTCAATGCTTTCTTGGGTACAGCCACGAACAACAGCTTAAGTATATATATGTGGCATCAGCAGCAGTTGTTGCCAACTGTAAGTAAAATGCCACAAACCCACACAAACACACACACAGAGACACTCTGGAGACGACACAACAAGGATAACGTTTGCTCATTGGCAAAGAAGATGTAGGCGACAGATGGGTGTCTGTTGGGGGTAAGCTTGGCAATGTTGCTGCTGCTCCCAAAGATAGAGACAGAAACAACGCAACAACAACAACAACACCAGCAACCTACTGGGAGAGCATATGTGTGTGTGTGTGTGTGATGGTGTGAAGAATACTGTCAAGTGTTGGTGTTGGGTGTTGTTTGGTTGTATTGGTATTGGTGTTGGTATCGCCTCTTGTCAGTGTGTGAATCTTGTGTGTACTTTGGCCACTCCTTTGGCTGACACGCCAACAGCAGCAACAACAACAGCAGCAGCAGCAGCAGCAGAAGCAAGCAGCACCACCCAAAGCACCACTTGCTCGTTTCGTAGTGTTCGTGTTCGTTTATTCGTCTGGCCATCTTGGCCAATCGCTTGTGTAAACAACGACTCCTCCACTCTCCTTCTTCTACAGCAGCCGCCGCCCTCTGCAAACACACACACACACACACACACACACACAAAGAGCGAGAAGAGTTTTTCACACAGAAAGTGTTGGCTATCCAAGTCGCCTAGCACCACAGCACTAACCTACCACGCGCACCACCCGCACCACCCCCAGCACTGCAGTGCGATTATTCATATTGCAGAGCTTGTGCTTTGCCATCCATTTATCTTGCCACATTGTTGGCTGGCTGGCTGGCTGGCTAGCTGGCCCACACCTTCTTGCTGCTGTTGTTGTTTTTGTTGTTGTTGCTTCGTTTCGCCAGCGGCGCGGCGCGCAAAACGCTTTTGTGTGTTTAATTGCTTGTGAAGAGAGCTTTTCAATGGAAAATGCACAAAAAATAAAAAAAGAATAAATAAACACACGCACACACACAGCGCAAAAAACAAGAGGAGAGTAAGAAAGCAAAGAGACACGAAAACAGAAGAATAGCAATGAAAAGCAAAATAAGTTCTTTACGCAACTGAAAATAAAATATCAAACACAAAAAAAAAAACAAGCCATCGACATTTGACAACGGCAATTGGCCAAGCCGACAGACTTTGGCCCGTAACTTTTTGTCATTTAATTAAATCGAACAGTTGGATGTCCTGCTGGTACAGTCAGTGTAACTGTAAGCCGCAATTGTCTTGCCCCCAACATATGCACTAATTAAAACAAAAATGATCTGAAACACGTTTGCACAAAAGTTGCTTAATTTCATTTTCACAGATAGCAAAAACTGTTGCATACTTTTCAGCAGCAGCATCCGTCTGTGTGTGTGTGTGCGTGTTAACAGTCAAGTGCATCTGCCTTATGCCGCAACTAGTCTCGGCTACAACAAACTTGTTTAAATTGCAGCAATAAAGCCATGCCAAATCATGAATACCCTTAATACAGTTTAAAACACATACGTATAAAGGAGTTTATCCTCTCAGTAGGACATCAAAGTACAGTCCAAGTCTACAGGAGCAACAGAGCTTTGGCAAATAAAGTTAGCAATAGCAACGAAATATTTTCTCTATAAAATCGGTAAACTCAATCCGGCTTAGTGCTTAATGCACATATCAAAAAAGGAAACAACATATTTTATGCAAATAAAGTGAGATTCCCTGAAAGTTAAAGGATACGTTAAAACACATCAGACAACAGCATGGAATGCACTTTGTTTTTCACACATTGCCCTAACTGATTAACTTTTGTGTGAGCTGAAAAAACAACAAGAGTTGCAGCAACAGCAACAGCAACAACAACAAAACTGCAGCATGCGTGGTCTTTGCACAGTTATACAAACACACACACGCACACACACACACTAACAACAACAACATACACACAGATAGCGCAGTGCAAACAACGAATAAACTCAACGTCTGTGCAGCAAATGTGAGTTTGTGTGTGTATGTGTGTGTGTGTGTGTGTGATAGACAGGCGTGAAGTTAATTAAACAATAAATACACACACACACACATACACATGCGAGATAGAAAGTGTGTGATAGAGAGAGCGAGAGCGAGAAAGAGAGAAAGGATAGAGAGGGACTTATAGGAAGAGAGTGCGCGGACAGAGAGACGCGCTAAAAATGGCGAAAAACTACGGACTTCACTTGGCAGCTCCTGGCGTGAAATTCAACACAACACCAATGCGTGTGCGTGTATGTGTACACACACACACACACACACGAATGTATTTATATGTTGTTGCTGCCTGTTTTCGCTGTAATTGAGCAATTGGCGTTCGTTGGCGGCCTTTTAGCCGGCAATTGCCAATTTACTTAGCGCTCAAAAGTAGGCAACAGAATTTGGCAAAGCCAAAAATAGTTTGAGAATTGGTGTTTCAAAGACGACAAACAGTTTTTAACGCAATTTATTACAAATTGGTTTTGTAAGGAAAAGAAACTGTTACGATTCTAGATTAGGTAGGTCAAAAGGATCTCAAAATCAGGGGTCAGTAGTTAAAATAGTAACATGAAGCATAAAGAGCAAAGCTCGTTGCTTTTGCGGGAGAGAAAACAAGTAAAAGATAGAGAGAAAGAAAGCTGACAAAATGGGTTCGTTTTAATATGCTAAAGGTAAGGTGGCAAGAGTGTTGAGTCGAGGCGGTGGCAAGGCACTAACAGAGACGCCGCATGGCCACTCTAATTGGATTAAAGCGCCATGCATAAAAACACACACACAAGCCAAATGAAATGCGGGCAAAACAACAAAAATCAGAACAAGAAAGAGCGAGAGCGAGACAGTGGGACATATATACATTTGGGGGGAAGAAAACTAATGTCCTGGCTATTAAACGCTTTGCCTTAATGCGTAGCCAGCATCTCGAATCTGTATTCCAAAAAACCTTGGTCAACTACTGGCTTCGAACCTAGAGCAAACGCCGCCACGTCCATACGCCCCTTGGAGCCATTCAGTTGTTTTATTCTTATGGAAAATATGTGAGGGAATCTTATCCAATGGTGTGTCGTGTTTTTGCATGTGTGTGCGTGTTTGGCTTAACACCCCTACCAAAACAGCACATACACATGCACACAGCTATTCTGTCTGTGTTAACATAAGGCTAGACATTTATTATGGCCCTTTTGTTACTGTTGTGCGATGCCGCCTCGTTTATGTTTACATAAGAAACACATACATAAACCTATATGTATTTACATATAGTGCAAGCACGTGCGCGTGTTACACATACACGTATTTGTATGTGTGTGTGTATGAAAGCACATCCATTCATTGTTTTTGACAGCGTGAAATTTAAGCTTATGCTAATTTTATTGATTGGCCATGTCCCAAAGGAAAACCACCAACTTTGGTTAGAGAAAAAAAAACAAAAACCTGCACTGCCAACTGAAAAAGCAGGCAAAAAGTGGGCGTGGTCAACTGAAGGGACATATTTCTAGTTAAGAAACATGCATACATATATGCCATACGTATACGTAATGTTTGTGTCAAAGAACAATGCAAATGAAACAGTCTCACAAAAACTAACTTCTACTAACTAAATTCGCTAAGAAGTTGTTCTCGAGTTGAAATCAGGTCCAGTCAATTAGTTCGTTCCTGTTTATTTAAATAAAATATATGATTAGGTTATGAATATGATTGTTACAAGTGTTTTCAATTTGGTTTGTTTAATTTCCAAATATTTTCAAACATTTTTGTTAGTTTTAATTTTAGAGCGAGCACTGTATACAAAATAACATTTTGTTTATTATTCACACACACACACACACACACGCAGACACAAAGAGAGAGTCACACACACACACTGAGAGACACACGGACTTACTATGCACAAACACACGCGCCAGTCAAAGTGTTAACCCATTCGTCGTCACCTTTTTGCCCCCAACATATTTGGATAATTTAACGCGCGCCGCTTGTAAATTTTCACACACACACAGACACGTACAGAGACATATACACATACGCAAAAAAGCAACTAAACCATGTTAAGCAAATAAACATGCCGACACATAAGTGCACAGGAGTGACAAAGAGAGATATATTAAGAGTGAGAAAGAGAGAGAGACCCCACGGGGAAGGCAGCCAGTCAAATAAACGCCGTCAAATAAAGTTTTTCAGATAATTATGAGGCAGCCAGCAAGAGCAGCACCATCGTCTATCTATGTGTATTATGTGTGTGCTTGTGTTTGTGTATGGGTTGATGATAAGTGTGTTTGTGCACACATAAACTTTTAATAAGCTACAAAGCGCTAACAAAAAAATCAGACAAAATTTCCTATGCGCCAGCCAGCGAGCAAAAGGAGAGTCACAAAAGCATTAAGCAAGAGCTAAAGCGAGAGCGAGAGCGAGAGCAAAGGCGAGAAAAAAGTTACGCTCTCAATGCTTGAACGTGGCTCGATGCTGCTGCGATGTGTTGTGGTGTAAGCTTTTTTCAACACACCACAGCATCAGCCCACTCACACACACACACACACATACTCAAAGAGAGTGAACTAATCAATATACAAACACAAGCGGGCAGAGAGTGAGCAATTTTTGCTGGCAGTCAGTCAGTCGGCATTTTGGTTGGTTGTTTTTCAACACCTTGTGAGTGGCGAGCACATTTGTGTTGTTTGTGCTTGGTAAAGTAACGCGCAAAGCCGTTAATATGAATTTGATAGACAGCCTGAGCTCAAGCACCTCTCATTGTGTATAATTCCAATTGGATGTGAAACTCTAGCTCGGTGTGCATATATCCAACTAGAAGCAAGATTCTTATATGAATTACATACATATGCATTTGTATTTGTTTTGTTAGACTTGCCCCTTTGACCATAAGCTTGTTTTATACTGAGCTACCGCTATCATTCACAAACTAATCGCCTTTCACTTTACACCGCCCAATAACAACCACAAAACAGAGCAGCAGGCAACAGCAGCAGCAGCAGCAGTCGCAGCAGCAGCAGCAACACTCTCAGCTTTGACTGTCGTGCAGCATCCTCATTGTCTTTTCTTCACCACGGCGACGCTGCTGCTGTAATTTTTCACACCACACACAACTTACATACACACACACACACACACACACACACATATGTCGAGGCAAAGAAATGTTGTCACCTTTTACAACTACAACTACAACAACACGACTGTCGCCGACGACGATGACGACGACGACAACATCGCTGCTCAATGTTCGCCATTTCATTCACTCGCATGCAGCGAGCATTGAGTAGGAGAGAGGAGTTGGCATTGCAGCCGCCATTGTGAGGTGTGTTGTTAACTAGCTGGCGTGTCGCTCTCTACACACAGCTGTGCCTGTACTCTGTGTGCGTGTGTGTGTGTGTGTGTGTGCGTTTGTATTTGTGGTTAAACTTGTCACACAAGCTGAGCACTGCTTCTCAGCAACAACAACAACAACAACAATGAGAGTAGGCAGTCGGGTAGCAAGTTCAACGTCGTTGTCGTCGTAGCCGCTGCTGCTGTCGTTGCGCTTGTCGTCTTTTTCTTGCGCACACACATTGCCCATATTGCCAGCCAGCTCTCGCAGCACTGGCTGTATGTGTGTGTGTACGTGTGTGTATGTGTGAAAGCGTGTGACAAAATACATTTGCGTTGCCGTTTTTGCTTTTTGGCGCCGTCGCCGTCGCCGTCGCCGCTGCCAAGCTTCTTTGTCTGCTGCTGCTTCTCTCTGTGTGTTTGTGTGTATATTTGTGTGACTTCTGCTTGAGCTTTGCCTTTCATTTGCACGCCTCGTCTCTTGCCGTCTCGCTCACACCAACGGGCCACAGCAGCCAGTGGCCGTGTGTTTGCGCAAACTTAGCGTCAAGTTTGTCACACGCGCTCCACTCGGCACCTACAGTCAGTCCAGTCCAGTTCCTTCTTCACTTATTCCTTCTCCATCTCCTGCTCAGCTTACTATTCTTTCCTTTTTTTTCTCTCTGCTTTTTTTTCGCACTTGCAAATTTCGTGTGGTGCTTAGGCGACGGCTATATGTATGTATTTATGTATGTATGTTGACGCCGCCGCCGACGCCGCCGCCACTAACAGCACCAGCGCCTACGACGCGGCATAAATCGTCGTATTTACAAATTTCGGACGCATAAAAGCTGGCAAAGCGGCTAACACGCGTTTAAACACCACCTCCTTCTAGATTGCTGAAGCGCTTAAGCTGTTATTCTAATTGCTTTTACAACACTAGTAGCTTTATATAAGAGTTTATGTTAGCATTGCATAGTTGCGAGCTTTTAAGCTTTAACTGATCCTTAAACGAATACTTAAGGATGAAAATCAATGCTTTCGTAATTATTTTTATTTCCATAAGCATTGCATAGGTCGGTCTCGGCAAAAGAAGCTTTCAATCCTTAAAAAGCTTTGTGTGCCTGAAAGCTCCCATTTGATTTGCTCTATATGCTCTGAAAAGCTCTTTTTTTATTCCAATGTGATCGCGCTCTCTCACGCTTTTGCGAGCTTTTCTACGCGATTCTGATCAGAAAAGCTCATTCTAGGTTACGCTTCCTCTCTCGTCCTTTCCAGCAATCGTTTTATCCGACTCGCTTGACTCGCATCGCCAACAACAAGATACTGTTGTCGGGGTTTTTGCTTTATCTTTCCGCCTACGGTCTGCCTTTTATCGCATTTACTGTTCTTTGCTCACCTACCCTTACCCCACTTATCTCAGCATCCACACATTTATCAAGCAAATCTCTACCTCCTCCTTCTGCCATTCAGCAACCAACAATTCGTTTCTGGCCATCAAAACATTTGACCATTGAAGCGCATTTTTCGCTTGCGCGTCATTTGTCAACTTGGCCGTTTCATAAAAAAAAACACCACCCCTACACCTCCCTTTTTGGGCTGCTGTTGCTGTTGCTGCTGCTGCTGCTGTCGCTCACATTTTGAGCCATTTTTCTGGCGCGCTGCACTTTTGGTGTCAGCTGCCTTGTTACTTCTAACACGCTTCATGCTGCTTGTCACACGCCTTGGACGCTGGCGTCTCTGCTATTGCTGTTGCTGTTGACGCTGGCGTCGCTGCCGCTGGTTGGTTTGTCACATACTCGTGTTGTTGCTTGTGTGCACACAGATACACACTAACACACGTGCATACACAAACACACACACACACATGCAACAAGCAAACGCGTCAACTCAACACTTTGGTTTTTGGTTTTCTTATTGGAACCCAAAAATCGAGTCGCGGTCTCTCAGTGAGTGTCTCAGTCTGCCCTGCTCCCACACCCAAACGCAAGCGGGCAGCAGTCAGGCCACAAGCACGACCCAATCGACTCACTCGCACGCCCAGCCGAACGGCAAATTCAACATATACACACATACGCAGGCGGCGCTCTCTTGCTCGCTCTCACTCGTTTGCTACTCGCCGATAGCGTCGGCAGAGCAGCTAGCAAAAGCAGCAAGAGCAGCAGCAGCAGCAGCAAAGTCGTGTTTTGTCTTCGGGGTTGCGCTGCTTGCGTCCGTATGTGTATTTTCCAGTTTGGAAGCGACCGGCGTGTAGTTCGTATCGGCGTCGTCGTCGTCGTTTGTGTTGCCCACCGTTTTGTATGTTGTCGTCGTGCCGTTGTCGTTTGCAACAGCAGCACTACCAACAGCAGCAGCAACAACAATAACAACAACAACAACTAGCAGCAATAGCTTTTAGTCAGAGCATATATATTTTTTTTTGTGTGTGCTTGAAGGAAGAAAGAAAGCTGCATTTGTTAACAACAATACCAACGATAACAAGAAGAGGAGCAACTTGTTTAATAGGCTCAAGCAAAAATTAGCAAACGTCGCGTCGCGTCGCCGTCGCGTTGACGTTTTGCCGCCGCCAAAACAACAAAACACAAAGCTAAACAATTTTTTTGAGCAAGAATTTTTTTTTCTTTCTATATATGTAGCAAAAGCAACAAATCTCTGAAGAAAGCTTGTGACCAAAAAAAGAATAAAGCATACAAATCTATGTAAGATTTAAAAATAATAATAAAAGAACAACAAAAAGATATGACGTGCTGGTGTGAGTGTGTGTGTAAATATATTTAAACAGAAAAGAATCTTTGAAAAAAAAAAACAAACAAAAAAAACAAACGAAACAAAACACAACAAAAAGTAAAAAGTACCTGCCGAACAACAAAACACAACTGTAATAAGATTTATATATAAAAAAACAAAAATATATATATATATATAGAGTATATAGATTTTCCGCGTGACGCACATGTTGATGAAATTGTAATGTAATGAGATACGACGTCCAGGAGCTGCTACTTCATCAGTCTGCTGAGGATCCATTCGCCAGGTTCGCAAATGGGATGGCATATCATCCATTTCTGCAGCTCTCGCAAAGACCCACTGACTTCAGCGTCTCGTCGCTGTTGACGGCGGGTAGCAATAGCAACAGCAACAGCAACAACAACAACACCAGCAGCAACAACAACAACAACAGCAGCTCGGGAGGTGCAGCCCAGGCGCTCAGTTCACCAATCTCGGGCGGCGCCGGCAATTTTCGTAGCTCACCGTCGCAGCTCTCGCCCCAGAGCAATCATAGCAGCCACAACAACAACAACAATAATAATAACAACAATAATAACAACAACAATAACAAGAATCACCTGAGCACCAACGAACCACTGAGCGGGAGTCAGGCCACAACGCCAACGGCGACACCGCCTCCCGCAGGATCAGCTGGATCTGGATCAGCAATACCGCCATCGTCTGCATCATCATCG
Source organism: Scaptomyza caliginosa (assembly GCA_035044725.1). Taxonomy (NCBI): domain Eukaryota; kingdom Metazoa; phylum Arthropoda; class Insecta; order Diptera; family Drosophilidae; genus Scaptomyza; species Scaptomyza caliginosa. The sequence goes on from JAWNNR010000482.1 coordinate 1,054,333, forward strand.
TCTCTACCCGCGTCTCATCATTCACCGAACGTAGCACAACAACAACAACAACAACAGCAGCAGCAGCAACAACAACAATCGGCACCACAGCCACCGCCGCCGCCACCGCAGTCATCGCATCACGGCGCAGGCTTGCAAACACATCCCTCGCATCAGCCGCATCCCCAGCAGCAGCAGCAACAGCAGCATTTGGGTCCACAGCAGCCACCGCCGCCGCCGTATTTTCCGGCCGCTGCGCTTGCCGCTTTGGCCGGCAGTCCGGCAGGGCCGCATCATCCGGGCCTGTATAGCGCTGCCGGCGGTTTGCGTTTCCCCCCACATCCAGCGCATCCGCACGCCCATCATCCGCTGGGCACCGCCTACACCACCGCCGAGGACGTGGTGCTTGCATCGGCTGTTGCCCATCAGTTGCACCCGGCGATGCGACCGCTGCGCGCACTGCAGCCCGAGGACGATGGCGTCGTCGATGATCCTAAGGTCACGCTCGAGGGCAAGGATTTGTGGGAGAAGTTCCACAAGCTCGGCACCGAAATGGTCATCACCAAAAGTGGCAGGTAAGCACACACACAAAAAACAAATACAGTGACATTCTCTTCAGTGAATAGTGAATAATTCCTTGTTTCAATGTGATCCATTTGATAGAAACTGTGTTCCGATTATTTGTTATTGAACCATTTGCTAGAATCTGGTTATTCCCAGTTTATTTAATCGATCGGTTAGCTGTTCCTGTTCCTGCTTGACTTCCTTTCTTATCCATTAACTTGACATTGCTATTCAGGTATTCATCCACTTGCCACTTCTTACCATTCTCCCAATAAGCATGCCACTTTTTCCATGGCAATACATAGATTCGCGAAGGTCAGCTCAATGCTAAAACTTGAATAGAATCAAGTGTGAATCTTTCAATTCAACATCGTCTCTCCTGCCTGGCTCAGCCATCCTGCATCCCTGTAGCAAGTTTTCAATGCCATCTTGCTTCTTGATGCGCGTGAATCTAGTGGCAGCTACTTGAGCACGTGTGGCGTCTCAAGCATCTTCACTCTTCGCTTATGTGGCACACTGTGTGCGACGAGACGACAGTGGTCTTCGGGAAAGTAGGTGAAAAACGCATTTTACAATCGTCTCCGTTCACCGCCCCCAAACACTCACACATGAATACAAAAAAAAAACACTCGTATAATATCCCATAAGTAGTCAGGGCGTGTCATCAACATCATCAGCATCATAATCATACTCTCCAGACAACAACAACGCTGGGTTCAACGTTGACATTCAAGTTGCGTTGGCGCGTGAAAATGCGTTTTAAGATTCACACCTACTTCAAAACGAGGCATTCAAAGCCATTGAATCAGTGAGTGTGTCTCTGTGTGTGTGTGTGTTTAAGTATGACTCGTGTACAGCATGCAATTAAATCAGTGAAAACGAGCCGAAAATGATACTAAACTGTTCGAAACGAAAGTTTTTATCCTTCGAATACTCAGTTTTGTGAAACGGGTATACTCATTCAATGATTCATTTCGTATCCCTTTTAATTCATTTGCAGTTGACAAAAATATTCACTTTACACAACAACAAACGTATGTGTGTGTGTATGTGTGTGTAAAGACGAGTATTAATTAAATCATTCACTTGCGCGTGATTACAATTCACTTTGGCGGCATTAGTGCATTCACTCATTCACTCAATGATTCATTTTAGCACACAAATTCAATTAGTTTGTTTTTGTTTAGGTTTTTGTTTTTAAAGCTACAAATTTGTTTGACGCCTCGTTGCCGCTTAAATCCCTAAGCCGACACCCTGCGCACCACCCTAACCACCCACCCACCCACCGTCCGCTGTTGCATAGCAAGGCCGTGGGCCGTGAGCTTAAGGTTTAGTTGGTTTTTTTCCTTTTCCATTTGACTTTGGCCAACAGCAACGAAAATAAATACAAAAAATAAAAAAATTGCTTTACAAATATTTGAAAATAGTTTTCGCAAAAGCGTCGAAAAGTTTCGAGTGCGGCGTCGTCTGCAACGCGTCTGGGGCACGCCCCACGCCCAGCTGCTGGCACGCCCACCATTGACGCGCCCAAACAAAGAGGCGCAGCCTTTATAAATATGTAACTAGCATTTTCCCGCTTAAGTCTCTTGCTCTCTCTCTCTTTCTCCTCATCGTCGAAAAGTTTTGTATTGTTTTGCGTTTGTTGTTGTTGCACTGTTGCAAGCTGCAAGTTGCAAGCTGCAACCAGACCAACGGACCATTCGTTCTCCCACTCGCTCGCACTCGTTGTTTAGCACTCGTTAATCCTTAAGCTCATTAGCAGCCGGCGCTCAAGTGTGAAACTGAACCAAGTGGCCATCCATAAACATAACCACTCTCCACACACACACACACACACACAGGTATAGAGAGAAAATATGCTTACAGTTCCACAGCAGCAGTTTGAAGAGTTGGCAAAAGTCCCGCTCTACATTTCCGGCTAACAAAAATTCCAACAGCGTGTGCATTTTATTTATTTTTTCGCACTCGCCGCAGTTCATTCGCCTAGCACCCAACGAACCCTGCTCTTGCCCCTGCCCCTGCCCCTGCCCCGTTCAGTTGTAATGAGTTTAGCATAACACTTGAAAGTAAAGCTTTTACATTGAGAACAACAGAGAGGGCGAGAGAGAGAGCGAGAGAGTGCGAGTGGGTGGCAGTTGGCTGCACTGAAACTGAATGCTGCGAAAGTGTTGCGCCTAACATGCAATTGTTGTAGCAACAACTCATTTTTCTACCCATCTCCCTCACACCCATTGCACTCATTTGAGTGGCTTGTAAAAGTTTTAAGTACTCATTCGTTTGTTCTACCGTACGGTGCTCACACACACACACACACACACACACACACAGCCACAGCTTGTGGCGAAGGCGCTTGCCACATGTGTAAGTTGCAACTTTTGTGCACGCCACACATATGTACTGACGTTGTCGCTTCTTCTTCTTCCTCTTCTTTTTGTTGCCTGCTCGGTGCTTGGTGGCATTGCATGCTAAAAGCATGCAGGGATCCGCTGCTTCAACCACCTTCCGCCCACCTCCCTGACGTTGCGCCCAGAAACAAGTGCGAAAACTACAAGAACTTAGCGGTTGCTGTTGTTGTTGTTGTTGTTTGGCTGTTGCTGTTAGTTGTTGCACCAACATCATCATCATCAATGTCAAAATTATTGTTTTGTTATTGCCAGCGGTAATAATTTCAAGCCCCACCCCAACCACTTAAAAACCACCCAAACCACCATACGAGCCATTATTTAAGACACATGTGATTTGTTTCGAGCACTCTCGTATGAAATGTTTTAGTTTTAATTGCAATTTTGTATAAATGAACTTAAAACTTAGCGTTCAGTAGAGTTGAATATAAATATGATTTGAATCAACGTAAAACGAGTACCCAAAAAAAGGAGGCAACCCTAAGCGACACCAAAGTGTCGGCAATTAAATGCGAACATTAAGTATAATATCAAAAAAGATAGAAAAGGAAACAAAAATTGAGAATGGACATAAAACAGAAAACGGAGAAAACTTTATTCTGTTATTAATACAGAAATCTAGTATATTTAAATATTCCTTGCTTTCAAATTTGTTATGCGTTGAATGGCAAAAAGTGTCGTAACTCATTTGATTGATTTGATTTATATGACGATGACGATGACGATTCGAAACATTCCCAAGAGTGCGTCGCACTTGAAATGCCTCATCGAGCAGTATATAGTGATACATCCTCTCAGTACCCATCTCTCTCGTCCAATCTACATCTCTCGCTTTAGCTCACGCTCTGCTCAAGAGTCAAAACCAATCACAAAACGCCAACCAAGGCACAGCTGATTCATTTGGTTGCCCACAAGCGAGTACTCAAGACAACTGTCGTCTACTGGGATACTCTGCTGCTGCTGATTCAATTAGCGCAACGCATTTGAATCTCGTTATTCGTTATTCTTATTCGCTCTTACTCGCTCGTTGGTTAGCGGTGTGTGTGTGTGTGTGTGTGTGTGTGTGTGTGTGTGCGTTGCATCTGCAGAGTCGAAAAGTTGCTAACAGCGCGACTAAATGTCGTTGGCAATTAAATCGCCAAAGCGAATTGCGTGAAATGTTGTCTTCCTTTTTGGTTCTTGCTGCTGTTTGTGACTTATCAATTAATTGAAATTGCTGCCTAGGCGCAAATAAATAAACCGACTCGAGCGCACGCTGCTTCTTCTTCCCCCTTTCTTCTCAATTCACTTGACGACACTTTGTCGCGTGAAAGTGCCAAGCAAAAATCACCACAGCAGCAACCAAAAAGCTCTTCTCATATGCTCTTATCTACACGAAAACTCAAACACTCTTTCAATAGCGAATCTCTCTCTTAGAAAGCGAACTAGATTAAGAACTAAAGAGGCAAGCAGTTTTTATTTGGGTAAAGCAAAGTTAATCGAAACGAACTAGATGAACTATTATAGTTCTCGAATCGTTAAGTAAAGTGTATTTAAATGCCTAAATAAGGGTTAACAACAAACAGATACAGATGCTAAGTAACTTCAAAACATATATTGCCATCTTGAGAACAAGTGTAACATATTCAACCCTATTTCTTCCCCATCTTTGGTGTTGGCCATAAAGAAACGTATGAAATAGATGAAATGCTTTGATTTGTTTCTTTGGTTGATAATTAAAAACGACAGCGCATAGACGAAACATTTGCCAGGGCTCCTCTGTTGTCTCCATCCCCTCTCAGTTAGTTGGTGGCTCTAATTAGTGTCAGGCCTACGCCCCTTTCTCATGTGTGTGTGTGTGTGTTTCGTGCGTTAATGTGTTAAATAGCCGGGCCAAGACACAGGTCGACAAATGTTTAATGACACGACCAAGAGGCAGCCATATAGTTAAACCCCCTTGCCCGCCCTGCTACCCAACCCGCCTTTGGCTCAAGACTGTTAGGAACCGCATGTCAAAGTTCACTTGTTTAATTTTCATAAATAAAAATGGTTCCCAAACTTGCCACTCGCCACTCGCCACACGCCACTTGCCACATGCGACTTTGGGTAAATATTCAGCTGACGTTTCAAACAAACGGGTTTGAGGGGCGGGGGGAGTATTATCAAAGTGCACTGGCACGCCCCCTTCACCCTCCAATCCAATATAGGCCCAATTAAATGGGTGTTACGCGTTTTTTCCTTTGTATTAAGTTTTTTTTTTTCTATTACTTTTTTTTAGATGTTTCTTTTCTTTTCGTTTTCGTTTTCGTTTTTTTTCTCAAACACCAAAGTCATTAGACTTGGTTTGAGAGAATTTTGTTACATTTATCGCAACCCCTTGCAGCGAACAACCCCTCCCCACTTCCACTTGCCCCACACGTAAGCGTTTTTCATAATTGTGTGTTGGAATTGTCGAGACTTGGCGAGGCGGAGGGCGGTAGAGGCATTATCGATGTGCTAAGTTGACAAATGCGTTGCGGCAAGTCCTTCGATTGGTTCGATACAACACACACCCACACACACACACGCACACTTAACCAATTCTAATCCTTGCTGTACGCAAATTGCACACAACTTGAACGACATTCGACGGTTTGCTACGTTGGCATTTTGTCCATGGACAAAATGTGAACGCTGCACGTTAAGATAATTTTGGCCCATGAAAAATGCATAATAATTGCAGCCGCAATTCAGCTGCAAGCAGGTGCAGACTAGCCGACCAGGAGTCATCCTTGGCCATAATAGCTGGTATCGGTGTGGTTCGAGGTGTGGTCAAGAAAACAGTTTATCCTAATGCAATATGCATGTCTTTGGCTTCCAATTTGTGCGTAATTTGTAATGCGTAATTGATTCGAATTTCTAATAGCTATTACAGACTATAAATATACACATACACATATACATATGCATGAATAAAGCTAATTGCATCGGCCCATTATATGCAATTCCAGCTGACAATCTATCACAATATCGAAGCTAATGAATACAATTACATTTCTGTCACAACAAATCGAATCGAATACCTTTACGTATTAGTTGGACACATTAATTTCAATTTCAATTCTAATTCCACGTAACAATTTACAATCGTGCCCCAAATTCGATAATCCTTAACCAAACTTATGTAGAATTTCCGAAAAAAGTACAAAATGTAAGAGTAAATATGAAAAAATCGGACAAAAAAGAAATGGGTTATAAGAAGAAGAAAAATGTACTTACCTTTCGAAGCAGTTAATGTAAAAAATTGGATTTGATTTTCAAGTTTTTTACAATTTCAAGTCACAAAAAGAAAAAAAAGATTTGTTTTCACAATTTTTATTTTCACTTTTATTTTTCCAGGCTTCAAAATTTTTTGTACTTTAGGTTTAAGTTTCGGCACTATACTGAAATTTGTGTGGCCTTTGAAAAGAAGGAAAACTAATTCTAAGCAAAGCCTACTAGACAAATGAAATGCAATTTGGCCAAATGGAAGAATCTAGAAATATATCATAGCCGTCAGCTTTTGAATGGTATACATTTATCGGCACTTACTTGGTATCGATATAAATTGTTTAAATATTTGGAGATCTTGCAAGCAACGGATAAAACAGCGTTTAATCAAAATGATATATGAATGTACTACAAGAATGGGAAGGCGGAAGGTTAGATATATATGTTTTTTAATAGTTTATAATATTATATAAACTCTATCGCTGTTCAAGCCACTAATAAGTACAGTTTTGTTCAAATGCGTAGAGTTTAATGTGTCGGATCGTTTAATATGCAGAAAGTAAGAGGTGTCTAATAGCCTTTTTTGGGGTTGCAGCGTTTTGTTGCATGGCTAGAAGTACGCAAACGCACCACCCAACAAGCCAAAAGAAGCTGATGTCAAAGAATATATAAACACAAATTACAATAAAAATGTAATAAAATGAACAAAGACACAGAGAAACAGAGAAAGAGGCGAGAGGCAGAGAAAGAGGGTCAAACGAGGTGCAGAAGACGGACAAAGTGACAGAACTCTCTTGACATAGCATAAATAATTTGCATAATAAACGATTATAAAAATGTTAACGACAAATGCTCAATGGGCAATGGCCAGCTTGAGCTCGAGTTAAGTTGCGGCTGTTTGTTGTTTGCTGTTAATTTAAATTGCATTTGCGCCCACTTAAAATTAAATGAAAATTAATTTGACGAAAAACGTTCGCAGCGCCAGCTAATTAAGTGAACGCTTCCGTCACCGCCTACGCAGCAGCGACAGCGGCAGCAGAAGTAGAAGAAGAAGCAGTTGTGGCCATTCACAGCGGAAGTTAAAGCTTGTCTTAATGGGGCGCCCACCTTAAGTTGGGCATCAAGCGAAACCGAAACCGAACCAAAACTCAAGCTCAAAACTAAACACATTTTAACGGCCACCAAAATTGGTAACAAAACGCCGCTAAGTGGCCAACTATTAATTGAGAATTCCGCTGTTTACACGCTCCGCTTGTCTAATGAGCAACTTGCCCGTTTTTTTTCCCCTTCAACTTTTCAGTGCTTATCGCCGCTGAAATGCTCTTATCAGTGCATGCGTCAATGCTTGCGTCGGACCAACAACAGGTGGCGCTCGCTAAGTGAACGCAACTGTACCTTTGAACAGACCATATATATATATATATGTATATATCTTTGAAAACAAAGAATGCGCCACAAGAATCGATCTAGTCACAAAACTTTCGCTTTCGCAACCAGTGTTGCGAGGGAGAGAGAGAGAAGAGCCCGAAAAAAAAACGATCGAAACATTTCGAGGCGGACCAGAGATGAAACAGGAACAAGAATTGAATATTAAACGCATATTGTATAAATTTTTTGAAGTATGCATGAAATGCATAAAGCGAAGATCGCAAAACACAAACAACACAAATATGACGACGATGACGGCGACAAGACAAACAACAACAACAACAACAGCAACCGTGATGAGTGATGATGATGATGATGATAATAGGATCTATATGTGTAGGATCGCAATGATGTTGATGACGGGCCTGCTTTATAATGAAGAACATGAGCTCGATTCGCCAGAACCAGAACCAGCAAGACCAGAGGAACCCCAAAAAAAAAAAAACACACACACACACACAAAAACGGAGCCAAGAAAAATAACAAGAGAACAAGACCAAAAAAAAAAAAAACAACGAAAAAAAGGAAGAATGGAGCCAACAAAAAGCTGCGACGTTGAAGACGGCGTCTTTTTGGCGCCAGAAAAGTAACGACAATGCCTGACGAAATGCGTGGTGCTGCCAAAGCAGAAGAGGAAGACAAAGATAAAGGAGCAAAATAAGTAGAAGAAGAAGAAGAAGAGAAGGTCGCACAGGCGGTGGGTGTTGTGGAGCAGTGCTTAGAGAGAAGTGAGAAGAGAGGCAAAGCAAAGAAACAATGCAAGCTTTGAGCTCAAAAAGCTTGAACGTCAGCGAAAGTAAGCAAGAAAGCAATACAAACGATGAGTAGAGCAGCGGAGAGGAGAAGAGGCAGCAGCAGCCGCAGCGGCAGCGGCAGCAGCGCCAGTGTTCGACTAAAAGAAATGTCAAAAACAATGAGAACGGTCCAATGAATTTGACAAACATTTCCTAGATGTGCGCTGGCAGATCAAAGAAGGCGACGGCGGCGGCGACGATGGCGACAGCGACAGCGACGACAATCTGCAAACGAAGATCTTTTCATGCGCTCTCTTTCCTACACTCGCCGCACTCTTTCAGGCAGCCAGGCAGCAAATTAGTCAAATTAGCATAGTCACACAACGAAAGCTGTCGTTGATCCTCGCAACTTTTTCGAGCTTTTTTTCGGCTTTTGTTGTGTGTGTGTGTGTGCCCTCTTTTGTCTCGTGGCATATTCACGCGTTGTGCGCAAACCCGGCTTGGCTTTTAGCATTAGTTTACACTTGATTAGAACGCTAATTGGCTCAAAATAAAACCCAAAAAGAAGTAAAACAAGCGGAGGATGTGTCGCTGTGGTGTTTCTGGTTCAGGTTCAGGTTCAGGTTCGGCGTTACGGGTCGCGTTTTAACGCAACGAGTACTCGCACCACACTCAATAGCCATTCACTGAGCTGCGCAATTTTCGCGGAAATGAACGCGTTTGACGCAACAGAAACTCGTTCGGGCAGATGTGTGTCAGGGTTTTAATCAACGAGATCCGTCGTATACATTAGCTATAGAAAGAAAAAGGGAGATAATATAGATAGATAAATGTGGCAAGAGAGTAAGTCTTAGAACTAATTGGATTTGCCAAAGCTTTTGTCATGCGGAAACCGCTATAGATCTTCGCTTGCCCAACTAATGTCATTAAGTCAATCGTTAGGATCATCTCTACTTCCTTGACAATGAACCGATTAGTTTTTCCATTAACCTCACTTTTTGCAGTAATACTCTCTCATCCCGGGAGCTCTTGTCAGAGCAGCTTTGAGCAGCTTTTTCGTCTCCTTACTGGTTGGTGTCAATTATTAATTTTGATTTCAATTCTTATGCCTTGCCTCTTTCCACCATCCCTTTTCTCTTTCTTCCTCTCTCACTCACTTGCTGGCGATGCTTTTGCTGCTGCTGTTGGTGCTGTTGGTGCTGCCACCGTCAGCGTTTTGTGTCTGTTGTCTCACGAAAACGCTTTATGAATTTTAAGTGGCCAAAATTGATGAGCTGCCGCTTTGGTTTTATTCTCTTTTTATTATTGTCTCTTATACACACACGCATATATGTATGTGTGTGTGTGTGTGCCTATTTATTTAATATTTTTCTGGAGCCGAACAGTTTGTATTAAACTTAAATATTATACGTACAAATTGTATGAAGCATTTGGTGCGTTTTAACTGCGCTTCGTGTTATGATTGCCTGATGCGACCATTGACGGCGACAGCAGAGGCGACGGCGACGGCAACGGCAACAGCGACAGCGACAGCAACTGAGATTACGTTTTTGGTAACACACACAAATTTATTGTAGAGTCTTTGAAATTTATGAATAAAAATTCATTTGTTCTGGGAAATAATATTAACAAATTTATGTAGCACCTTGAAGAAATAACGTTGCATTGAAATTAACACGAATCAGCAGCGGCAGCGGCAGCAGCAGCAGCTAACAACAACAATAGCAGAGCAAGAACAAGTAAAGAAAATGAAATAAAGAAGGAGTGCACGATAAAAGCAATTACGCACGCACGCACGCAAAACAAGAACAAACAACTAACTGTGCACCAACACTTGTAGTACAAAGAGAGTGAGAGCAAAGGAAGCTTTAGCTTATGCTCACTAACTCACGCTTCTTCTTCCACCCATAGTTGGGTCGTATGTGTGTATGTGCGAGTGTGTGTAGCTCGTGCATTCTGCTGCTGCTTCTGCTGCTGCTGCTGGCTGTTGTAGGTGTCAATGACGTGCGCTATCAGTTTTCATTCATGCGGCTTACCTTTTAGCTTTAGCTGCAAAACTACTTGGGCAAAATAATAACAAGAACAACAAGCAACACCAGCTGCTGCTGCATTTGTTGTTTTTAGTGTTGTTTTTTTACATGCGTCTGCTGCCGGCTGTTTGCAATTTTGCTCAGTCGCTCTCTCTCTCTCTCTCTCTCTCTCTCTGCGTGCCAGAGTCTGTGTGTGTGTGTTTGTGCACTCAATTAACGCCAAACAAAAGCTTAATGTTTTGCGTGTGTGTGTGTTTTGTGGGTGGTGCGCTCAAAAAATGAACAAAATGCAGCCGCAACAGCAGTTTCAAAAGTTTGCATTTTTGCTGCTGCTTTATTTGTACGTTCGTGTGTGTGTTGTTGTTGTTTGTCTGCGTCGTGTTAATTGAGTGTGAAGTTGAGCTTTTGTTGTTGTTGTTGTTCTTGTTGCTGTTGTTGATTTTAATTGTTAAGCAACAAAAGGCGCGAAATATGTTTTAGCTGCTGCCATTGTAGACAAAAAAAAAAAAATAACGAGAAAAAGCTCAACAACAAATACAGCAACAATAACTGCAATCACAGCTGGCTTGCGTGCTAGCGTTGCGTTTCGTCGCGTCGCTTAGCGTAGCGTCTCAGCTCAGCTCAGCTCAGCTGCCAAAGCAAGTGTTGATTTCATTAATGTCATTGCAATGGCAACAACAACAACAACAACAACAGTAAGTGCAGAACGCAACTGCAGCGCACTGAGCGACAAGTTTCTCTCACCCTTTCGTTTGTTTCGCTCTCTTTTGCTGTTGCATTTGGTGTGATCGTGTGTTGACTGCATTTAATTGTCGTCGCTGCCGCCGCGTTCGTTGTCACTTTGAGTTAACAACTCGATTACACGCTGCGACTGCGCTGCCGCCGGCCATGTGCAATTTTTGAATTATTAATGAATCTCAGCTGTGGCAGCAGCGAGGCGCAAGAACAATAAAAATAAAGCAGCAACAGCAGCAACGACCGTGTTAATAAAAAACAATTAATATAAAGTGTATGTTTAGTGTTGACAGTGTTGTTGTTATTGTTGTTATTGCTGCTGCTGCTGCTGTTGCTGTTGCTATTGCTGCTTGTGCTGCACTCGTTGATTATTTGTACTATTAACGCGTTGAGAACTCGTTATTCTGCTGTCTCCTTGTTCGTTCTACGTGTGTGTGTGTGCTTGTGTGTGTGTGTGTGTTTGAGCGCACCTCGTCGTATGTAATTACTTTTAGTTGGCCATAATTTGTCAATTGCTATTTTGTTGCACTGACAACAACGACAACGGCAACACGGCAACAGCACTGCAGCAAACGGCAATGCCAATCCAGTAGAAAATCAACGGAAGTGCAAGTGCACAAAAAACTGGTCTTCAGCGAGAGGGAGAGAGAGCTACTCGTTCGTTTTATTCGTTTGTCTTTGATTCTACTCGTTGATAGACGTACAGGAAATAAGCTTAGTCAAGGTCAAAAAGAGATTTAGCAAGGAAGTCATTGGAAATTCGCATTCGCTCTCGTTTGTTTGTTTGCTCGTTTCTTCAGTTTGTTCCGTTCGCTTTCTTTTATTCCCTTTGCGGCATGTCCTGCACTGAACCGCTTTGTTCGCTGCCAGCAGGAGCAACAACAAATTCGTCGCTTTGTTGAATTTTCTTCTTATATGCATGTACATATATAAGCCGGTCAGCTGTCCCTCTCTCCGCTCCTCGCTCTCGCTTTCTTTCTCCCTACAATCGAGCCAGCAACCCTCATCCTTATGCGCCAGCAAGCAAACATGCAACCCTGTCCTTCCCTTGTTTGTTTGTTTGTTTGTTTGTTTTTGTAGCTGCTTCTGCTTCTGCTTCTGGTTGCTTCACTGCCGGTTGATGCCGCTGATCGTTCAATAATGGGCCTGAAGCGCCAGGTAAGCCACATTCACAATTCAAAAACTCACAACTCACATTCGCATTTCACGTTGTTGTCTTGTTGTCTGCTGCTACCTTTTCAGCTGGTTGCTTCCTTTGCTTCTTCTCGGCGTGTTTGCTTTGTCCAGAGAGCGCGCTAACCAAAAATCATCCATCAGTTGGCTGCCCCCGTCCCTTTAAGGCTCCCCAACCACCGCCCCGCCCCACACCCCCTTTACATTCGTATCTGCATTTTATTATCATGAGCCGCTGGGCTTTTGCCTTGTTTGCCTGTCGTCGCCTGACTCGTTCAACTTATTATTATCGCCAGTAGGATCAGCTGTTTTTCTTTTTCTCCTTTATTTTGTAGGGGTAAGCTTTACAGGAAGAGCTTTGAGCTTAAGCGCAGCTCGCACAAAATGACCGACTGACCAATGGCTTGTACTTCTGATCCTAATGTAACAATTGGCAAGAGTTTTGTATACACTTTGGTTAAGGCCCAAAACGCGACTCCAACTAGCCTTAAAGCCGTTCTGTTAAAATCAAGAATACGTAATCAGATAATATTTAAAAAAAATCCTTTGGCTGTGACTCTTAACAACTGACTGAAAAGTAAGTGTAAGAACAGCCTTTGCGATCGTCTAGTTAATTGCCAAAAATTGAAAGCATCTTTTTTTGTTTGTTTTTTAGTTAAGTGCAGATTGTAGACGTGTGTTGTGGCCTGGCCGTTGTTGTTGTTGTTGTTGTTGTGGTGGTTCGTCTGTCGATCCGTCCGATTAACACGTTGTCTCCACAGCCCGCCCTCTTGTTTGGCCCGATTGCCTCAGCCGTCTGACAATTCACTGTCGTCCGTGCCGTTGGCTGATGAAAAGTAAACATACCACAAATTGGACAGTGGAACACATGTTTGGCGCGTTAAATGCTCGAGCGTGTTATTTATAACGTTTTTTATGCGCTAACCAGGCCAACAACGGACTTCGACTTCGACTACGACTCCGACTCTGGCTGTGGCTATGGCTGTGGCATTGGCATTGGACTCGAACCGGTGCCCCCAGACACCTTCCACAACGAGCAGCAGCGTGTTCGACTACAAGTTGCTGTTGATTCTGCTCTTCTTTTACTTACCACTTTGTTGTTGTTGTTGTTGCTGTTGTTGGTGTGTTCGCTTCTTCACTCGTCTCTGCGTTGTTGTGGTTCTTGTTAAGACGCGTGTACCCGATTGCCCCTTGTGTCCAATGCCAGTTGTTGCTGCTGTTGTTTGGTCAACACCTTTTGTAGACTTTGGCTTTGGGCAAGAAAGTCCCATCAAAGGCACAAAACGAAAGAGACAAAAAAGCAAGAAAAAAAAAAACGGCAGCAGTTGTAACATTGACGTTGTTGCTGCCTTATTCAGTCCAACCGGCAACTGGCAACCGGCAACCGCAAGAAATATGCGTGTAGAGCGGCTGTTGGCCCCGCTGGCTGTTGCCAGTTCACTGTGTTCGCATTCGTCCTTTTAGGCCTTATGACAGCTCACAGCTCACAATTCACAACTCACAACTCAAAAGTCACAACAAGCCGGAGATCTCGTGCCAGAGTGTCGAGAGTCCTTGAGCACAACTGACGCCAACATTGACGATGGCACGCAATGCGACAGGTAACGAGCTGAAAGCGCCAGCAGTGCTCAAGAACATTCCTGTGTAGCTAAAAACTAAACCACCAATGCAATAGCTTCTAACAGTTGGCTTAGGAGTTGAATCCATCATAAGAACATGTATATAAAAGTTAAGATAATCCTGTAAACCTTTAAACTGTGTGCAGGCTTAACTTGAAACAAACAATAAAATCGATGCATACAAATCTCAAATTGAAGCTGAAGCCGTGTTTTGTGGCATTCCAAATGTTCGCAACAGGTGCCAAAGCAAAGGCTTTTGCCCCTCCTACGGCTGCTGCTTTCCTCTTTCAGGAACGTATAGGTTTTTGTTGTTGCTGTTGTCGCGTCTGGGGGCCCTTATCAGAAGGACGTGAACGTGGTTTGCACCACAGTTTCTGCGAATCGTGTTGGTTTGATTTATTTAAACAACAACAAGCCCCGAATGCACTCAAGAAGAGTTGACCGAGAGAGAGAGAGAGGTAGCTATCGAGTGAACCTTATCTCAATTCGATCATAAATAAGAATTATGCTTATAAACATGCATTGGACATTGAACATTGGGCACCAAAACAAGGCACCACAAGCAGCCACCACCCATGAATGGAACGAAAGAACCACAGAGTGCAAGAGAGAGTGAGAAAGAGAGAGAGAGAGAGAAGACAACTAGTTTGTGTCTGTGGGCAGTATTTGTGATACACAAACTGATGCCAGGCATCACTGTGTGTGGGACAACTATTAGAAAAGTCCCTTATTCTCGCTCTCTGTCTGTCTCTCGTGGCACATCCTGAGCTATGTTGCAAACACACACACACTTAACACTTCCCTTGGCCTCTCTCTCTCTCAACTTGTGCAGTTGGGCTTGTTAACAACTTTTAAACGCAGCTCGCTTAGAATCTGATTGTTTTCACTGCCTCTTCTTCACTCTTTGCCTGTTTCTCCTCTTGCCCCCTACACCCTACCCCTTTTTGTTCGTCGCTGCCACGCTGTGGCTATGGCTGTGGCCTTGTTGACTTTGAGGATTTATGAGTGTCTGACGTGTGTGATGACTGTTATTAGCCATAGCCACGTCCTCAGTCCTCAGTCTCCAGTACAGCTGCCCCTTGCCCTTGCCCTTGCCGCCGCCATACTCCTCCTCATCCTGTTTGGCCTGCTTGTTGATCGGTTTAAACGGATGTGCGGCTGTGTGCATCCAATGTTGCCCGTTGCCCGTTGATCATGATTCAACATCTTCGTCATCATCATTATGATGATCGTCAACATTGTGCGTGGCATCATTGGACTAAGCAAACAGAGAGCGTTAATGCCACATGCACCATAATTTAGACATTAAAAGTGTGGGCGCGCCTCTCCATGCAACAACCACCTAACTCTTCTTCTCCTTCCCCCCGCTCTGACCACCTTCTCATTTCATCTTCTTCTACTTGTTACTTCTTACCCTATTTCTATATATATATTTAAATTAAATTTTCATCTATTTTGCAATATACACAAGAATTGGTTTTCCTTCTGCTTTTTTGGCCCTTGCAGCCACGCCCATTGGTTTCTTAAGCGTTTCTTTATCTTTAGCTTTGCTTTAAGCCCACTTAAGCGCTAAATGCGCATAAATTACTTACACTTTGCCAAGCAAACATTGACAGCGCGCCCAACACGCAGTTAACCACGCCCACAACCAACCAACCACCCAACCACCACCCACACTCGACATTTGTGTGAAGCAGCCGGGCAAATAAACGAGCTGAAAACATTTGACGCACAATTTAATTAAAAATACGTAAAGCAAAACGAGTCCAATCCCCCTCCCCCCCCTCCCTTCCCATTCAAACCGTCTTAAAGTAGAAGAAAATGCCCCCTCCTCCCAAAGCCACCCCACTTGAATGTTGTCATAAACAAAACAAAACAACAAAAATATGAAGCATATTTAAATCGTGGCAATAAATATATATATATATATATTTAAACAGCGTCACCTTCCCCCAAACGCTTATTTAGTTATCTTTCCTATCTTTATCTTTTTCGTTTTTCTTTGATATGCCCAAAACCCGTGAATAAGTTTTCTTTTTTGGTTCGGTTCGGTTCTCTTACTCATCTTGTCAATACACTCAGAGTCGCCAGAGCATTATTAACAATACCAAATTTAACTAAAGCTAAATTCATTTAACCTTAACAATCGACAGCTTAATTGAAGTGCAACAAGTTAAGTTACCCTAAAGTTGTTGAGAATTCGATTACTCAATTAAACTTGAGATGCTTATAAACACTTCTTGTGGCTGTACTTGGAAACCGAATTTGTGGAGTAGCTAACTTAAGGTAGATGTATTTATGTTATTCCTAGAAATTTGGCTTATAACTTTCACTTTGTTTTAGTTAAGCCATCTCCATGGAACTGTTTCTGGTTTAAACGCAAAGCAATGAAAATATTTAAAGGTTTAGTTGTTCAAATGCTTCAATCGTTGAATTTGTTCATTTAGTTCATTCAAAAGAACATTTCTATAGTCGTGAGGGCGATTTTTAAGTTTAAGTTTAAGAAAATTGCTTTGGAAGAGTCTTTTTCAGTGGTTTTATTATAAAGGGATTATAAGTATTTCTTTAGAATCTTATTCTAAGGTATTCTGGTATATCGTCTCTATATGAAAGTATTATAATGGATTATATATTTAGAATCTTCTATTAGAATCATTTAGACTTTATAGAACTTATTTTTATAAATATAGTAAAAAAAAACGGATGAAAAAAATGTATTATATTCTATTTGTTATTGTTATAATTTGCAACTATTATTACTTTGTATGTTTGTCAACTTCAATTATTGTTTTGCGTGTGCAACAAATTGAAAATTGTATAAAAACAACAAACAAGAACAGCAACAATTGATATAAAAATATTGTAGTTATATTGTTGTTGTTGCTGCTGCTTTGTAGCTTTTGATTATTGTGCGAAAAATCACACAACGCAAGCAGCCAGCGGCATGCATATTAAACAGTATGAACGTGTCTGTGTGAGGGAGAGACAGAGAGAGAGAATGAGAGAGACCAACCCGGCAAGGGGGGGACGTAAGGCTGAAACGAAAAATTATTAATAAATTGCTGTAAATAAGCGACAAGTAGCATTAAACGGCGGCAAAAAGCGCACGCAAAACAAAGGAAAGAACGAGTTGAACAAAACAACAATAAAATCAGCAAAACTGGCAAATCAAAATCAAAATTAAGCAACATCAAAAAAATAACAACAACAACAGCAGCAGCAACAACCCAAGCGTCGCTTTGCATACAAACGAGGCAGCACTGTCGCAGTCGCAGTCGCCTTCGCCGTCGACGTCGTGACAAGTGTAGTGAAATGAGCAAAATACATGTGCTCACCAATGTGTGTGTGTGAGAGAGAGAGAGAGATAGAGCGTGGGCGAACGCAGGGCACAGGCAAAGCAACAATAAGAACAGCAACTGACCAAAAAAACACGAAAAATTAAGCTAAGCACATACATACATACATACTTGCAAACAAAGCAAAATGCCAGCACACACACATACAAATATGCATAAGCAAGCAGCAGAGAGACAAAAGCACAAAATAAAACTGTTTTGCGGGGGCGTAAGGTGTCTCGCTTGCGCTTATGCGCCCAACCGCATGCAGCCCAAATGAACTGCGTGCGGCCGCCAACTGCGCCAGAGCGAGAGCCAGAACGAGATAGCGAGAGCAAAGAATGTGTGCAGAACTTCTTACTTGTGTGTGCGGGCAGGCAGGCAGGCGTTTGTTTAAGGCAAAGCAAAAGAATGACCAAGGGGTGGATCGTCAAGTAAAGGGGAAGGGAGTACGAGGCTAGGGTGTGCAATCTGCTGGCGTTGCCGTCGTGTGTTTTGTGTTTGTCTGTGTCAATTGACCGAAAATGATGGCGACGACGACCAAAATGTTGAGCAAAAATGGCGCACATGTGAGCGCATACACATATGTGCATGCATATATGTGTGCGTGCTCGTGTGTGTGTGTGCTTGACAGCAGCCGCAATTATGAGCAATTATGACAAACAAAATAAGAGCCCCGAAAATAAAAATGAAACACACGACAAAAAAAAACAGCAACAACAATAAACAATCAAACAAACAAAAGCGACGGCCATTTGAGTTGCTCGGATTTGTATACGAAACTTGAGTAGCAAAGCTTTACGAGATCGGGGCAGCGGGTGTTGAGGGACGGGAGTAAGTGGGAAAATGTGGGAAAAAGGTTGTAGCGGCCATGTAAATGCATGTTTTATGCCAGTAAAACTATGTAATTATTATTTTATATTAATGGGTAAATGTTTTCTTGCATTAACAAAAATAATAAAGCCATTCGTAGCAGAGTAAATGTTAACAAATAAAGGAAATGTTGCAAGCAAATTTATGATACTATTTTTATTTAAATCAAAATCAAAACAAATCTCTTTAAATGGTTATCTATGAAACAATAACTCACATCATGCCACACATAGATCTTAGTTCTCTGCTTGTCACAAAATCGACAACAACAAATGCCACATAAATCAACACTACAAGTCGCACAGTCGCCACATGTCGCATGCTACATACAACAAGTATGACCCGTGGCCTCCCTACACTCTTTCTTAAAATCTTCATAATGTCGCTTCTTATCGTTGCAACAACTGCATTTCAATTCATAACAATTAAGTCAAACAACAAACAAAACAACTTCAATTTAAGGGGGGATTCTTTGCTTGTATAATAATAAAAATCTTCCCAATCGATGGCTGAAGCTACAATAGATTAACGAATCGGAAACTTAAAAGAGGCCAACGGGTTCAGCACGGAAAACAGTTTAAAAGTAGCTGTGGAAAAGAGAGGGAAAGAGAGTTTCCTACTTATCAAGCACTTGTGCTGACGACTCGCTGAGTTATGTGCGTCGTCGCTTGAACCTGCCACAAAACACGATCGTCCCGTTAGACTCTCTGGGCTGTTGACAACTGACGCTGTGGCATGCCACTCCACTCTTAAATCTTATCGTCTCTGATAAGCATTGGCGTTATGTTTCGGAGGCGCTATGCCCTTAACAGAGCGGGTATGACAGCTTTTCCTATTGACTTGGTTAGGGTTTGACCAAGTAAAAGGTAGAAACTATACAACCCAACAGTACACTTCAATTATATAGTAAGTTAGAGCATTTGAAAGTCAACTATACACTATGCCCAGTCGCTTTCGAGTAACGAGCATTTTTTTCCTTCAGCTCGTTTCACGCATTTTCCGTAATTAAGCGGCCAAATTGTAATTACATGCGATTTGATTTATATATTGAGAGATATTTATGCATGTTCACTTGTCCGCCATGCAGAGCATGCAGAGGGTAGGGGATATGAGCCATTTGGAATTCCCACAGTGCTCTTGGACAGCTGAGCACTCAATCCTAGCGCCACACACAAGCTTCTAGCCTGACAACAGGATTGTTTATTTTTCTTCTTTTAGTTATATATTTGGTTTGTTTTTTTTTTGCCTTTTTTCCTTTCGGCTTATGTTGAGGCATCAACGCAGCGGGTTTCGGGCTATCTCCGCCCTCCCCTCTGTCCCTCTCACTCTCTCTCTCGCTCGCTCTCTCTCTTTCGGTCTGTGAGCCCGCTTAATGACATGGCCATTCATTTTGAGCCACAACGAGCTCTGGGCTCGGGCTCGGGCTCCGACTATAACTGAGAGACGCTTGTGGGCGTTGCCGCTAACTGACAGCCAGCGCGGGGCAGACCCAGTTGCAGGGAGGGGGTGAGGTATGTGTGTTGTAGGATCGCAGTCAGGACGTGTTTTGCTGCATGCTGGTTTGTTTTATTTCACTGTTGCAGTATGTGTGTGTGTGTGTGTGTGAGTTTTTTGGGGCAGGGGCTGTTGTTATGCCTTCATAAATTGTTTTATTATTATATAGACTTGAAATATGGCATATAACCAGACGTAAGCGTTCGCTGTCAGTTTATTGGTTTAACTAATTTGGTACCTTGATGCCCCTAACAGCTCCTCCTTCCTTTTGCCTCTACGAAATTACCCAGGTTGCCAGCTACCCATTGTGCAACCTGTGATCCTTTGTCTGTCTGTCTGTCTGTGGGTAATTAGCCTTTATAGATGCAGCTGCTGCTGGCGCTGACGTTGACGTTGACGTTAACATCGATGTCGATGTCGATGTTGAGGCTGACTGCAATTCAGAAATTTGTCAAATAAATTTTGTAAAACTAAAAATAACAAAACAAAGGGTTATGGGCAGTTGAGGGGGATGGATCAGTCAGTTTGGGGTTATCGTTTTGACCACAAAAATAATTTGCATGCAATTGCAATTCAATAAAATTCAATAAAATTCAAATTAAATGCCGACAGCTGTTGCTCGTTTTTCTCTTTGTCAGTTTGGTTGTTGTTTTTTTTTGTTTAGTCAAATGTAAAACGTTGTAATCCTTATGTTAAATATATGCACCCCGTATTGAGTTATCGATAGTTATCGGCAAATGCAATGCCCGTCCAAAATGTGTTGACAAACTTGCCCAAAAAGATTAAAGCGCTCCCTCGCTTGACTGAAACAGCGCCTGGAAAAACAAAACAAAACTCGACAACAACAATTTTGTTGTCACAAAGGAGAACTGTCAACAGACGTTGTTGTTGTTGTTGTTTGTTGCTGCTGCTGTTGTTGACATCATTGATGGTGTACTACCTTTGTCGGCTGCAGGTGCTACTTTAATCGCCGCGCTTGTTGACAAACCGTCGGCAAACGGAACGTAACAAACGGACAGATCGACGGATCGTATGGCGACTGCGTATTGCAAGACACTTTGTTTTCTCTCTTTTCTCTCTCTCACACACACATATGTATATGAAGATACACAGCTGTTGACGTCTGTGACCGCATCTTCTTCTTTTCTTTTCGAGTCTTTTTTTTATCCTGTTCGGGCTGCTGCTGTCTGATTTGACCAACAGATAAAACATTGACAATTGACGCTTCTATGGCAGCCAACAGCGGTGCAACCTTTCGACCTTCTCCAAGTAAAGGTGCACAGGTGCCTCTTCAATAGATGCAGTTTAGAGCGAAGCAAGTAGCCTTTGGTCTTTAAAGTCTTTTCGTGTGATACAGAAAAGCTACTGTAGGGAAATCAAGTAATAGATTCAATGGAATTTGGCTTCTCTTTTGCGTTCCTTGAGATAAATTTTCTTGGATTTGACCTTTAAAGTTACCATGCCACTTCATATTGAGAAAAATATGAACTTAAACTAACTAAACTTATCAGTTCATTGAAACCTGTTACTTATAAAATTCAGCTTTGTTGCATAACTTTCGCTCTCTTTCCCTTTTTGGTGTGCTTAAAGTTGCGACTAGATCTTGTATATATTCAGTCTAGAGTCCCGGCTATTACGTAATTCAAGCAGCATATTTCTTTATCTGTGACGCAGCTCTGTTATCTCGCTGCTTGAGTCGAAATGCCAATTACAACTCAATCGCTGAAGCATTTATTTCACTCAGGACGAAAAAAATAAAGGACCGGCACATTGGCCGGGCCCAAGAGTTCGAAGCCAGGGCTAATTGATTAGCCATTAACCTCAATAGGGACGCGAGCATCGATGAGAGAGCTGCACATGTGTGTGTGTGTCTGTGTGTGTGTTTAAGTGCAGAGTAGCAGCGACACCTCAAGCAGCACACACACTGCACACACGCACACACACATACACATTCATGTGCAGTGCAAGAGAGTCGGCTTAATTAGGCTTAATTATGGGCTCGAGGTTTTGAAGTGGCCTTTAGTCATCGGGGTTGGGTCGAGTTTGGCCAAGTAGCCTGCCAAACACTTTCAAGCCACATTAACAGCTCGTTGTTGTTTGTTATTGCTGGTGCAATAAAAGCAGCTAAAGAGCGGGGCGAAACACATACAAACATATGAAGAAATTGAATTAGCTGACCAACAAATACAAAAAAGAAAATAAAAACAAAATTAATAATGTGTGGGCTCCCCTGCTTGCAGTAAAAAGAAGAAAAAAAGAAGAAAAAAACCCAAAACGAGCACAAAAAACAAACAACTTTCGGTCAAAAGGTGCAAGTTTTACACGTAACGATTTGCACGAAGCTCAGGATCCGAACATGATGATGAAGCAGCAGGAGCAGCAGAAGCAGAAGCAACAGCAGCAGAAGACGCAGATGAAAATGATGAAGAAGAAGTGCCTGGGTGCCAGCTAAAAGCTACAGCTACAGCTACAGCCACAGCTTCAGATTCGCAAGTCGCAAACACAAACGAGAGCAAATCGTTTTGTTGTCGAGCACAGTTCGAGACGCACACACACACACACACTCACTGAAGAAACTGAGAGAGCTATAGCGAGAGAGAGATAGAGACAGCAGAAGGTTGCGGGGATAGGTACTGGCTGCGCGTGTGGTGGGCCGATTTGTTTTGGGGCCCAAGCAAACAAAACTTGGCTCCAGTTGGCGCTTGCGGCTATGGGGCTCTCTATGCGGCGCGACTCCGTCTCTGGCTCTGTGGTTCTGGCCATGGCCATAACAAGCTGCCAACAACTGGCGCCAAGTGCTCAATAATGTTAACGAGCTATTCAGTTAAGACAACAACACACACACACAAAACAAAAAAAAAACCCAAAAAAAAGAAGAAAAAAGGAGAAAAAAAATCCAAGCAACGACGAAACGCAAAAAGAAAAAGAATAAAAATAAAAGCAACAAAATGAAACGCAGCCAAAAGGAACCCAACTAACCAGGCAGACGTGCCACGGCCTCAGAGTCTCAGCTCTGCTGGTCGGTCTGTGGATCAGTCTGAGGCTCAGTCTCGTTCCTGGCCAGCAAATAAAAAATAATTTGCAGTCAAAAAAGGCAGTCAACAGAGGGACGGCGGACGTGAGACGGGAAAGGAGCGAAAGGGGCGAATATGGAAGAGAGTGGAGCCAAAGAAGGCTGAAGACGTGGGCTGGCTGGCTGGCTGGTTGGGTTTTTGGTTGTTGGCGTTGGAGGGTCATCGTCAGCGTCAGAGTCGGAGGTCCCAAAGCGCCAGAAGCAGAATGCCTTAGCAACAGTGGACGCATACCCTGTACAAAAATTCAATCTTTTAAGTTTTATGATAATATTCAAAATTCTTTTAGTTGAGGGAAAACAAATATAATATAAATGGAGAATGGTCAATATTCGTTTCAACATTTCATCTAGCTAGTCTCTTATACCTTAAAATTGATTTGTTGTCATTCGCATTTGTTCTGCCACTTGCTGCTGCTGGCCAAAGTCTCAGCCACAGTGCCAGTCTTAGCCACAGATTCACATTCATTTTTAGCCATTGCCCAGTTCATGTTTGATGCTCTCTTAATAGAAACATCGCTGCATTCGCGGCCACAATCTGTTCCTCCATCCCTCCGTTTCTCTGTCTGTCTGTTGGTCCGTTCGTCAGTTAGTCATTTAGGCAGTCAGACATCAGTCAGCTTGTTAGCTGTTTGCCTGCCTGCCTCGCTGAATGTTGTTGGCCCGGGCTTGTTTGGGGGTTTGGTTTTTTGTATTTTTATTTTTATCAAAATGCAGGCGCAGCTGATGATGATCTGTGAACATGAACAAGACGTTCGTTAAATTTGATTCATGAGGCGCAGGAGCAGGCGCTGGCGCTGGCGCTCGACCCGGCTGAGATCTGATGAGGCTGAGAGGAGAGAGAGTGATGAGAGATGAGGCACATGCAGCTGTAGGCTCTGGTGCTCGTTTGTTGAGGCGCAGTCGCAGCGATTGAGTGATTGCTACTTAAACTTATAATTTTCATATTTGTGTGTTTGTGCCTGCCTCTTTGCCTCTTTGCCTCTGTCGCTGTCGCTGTCTCTGTCTGTGTGTGGGTATGTGTGTGAGGGTGCAGCCCTTTACTTGGGTGGGTAAAGTCAAAGCCAGAGCCAGAGACCTGTGGAGCCTGTGGTCACTGATCGCCTGGCTTGTTTAGTGGTGTTGTCTGCTTTGGTTTGGTTTTGCGGGGCCCCATGTAATTTTCGAGTTTGCACATTGCCACCAACATGGCCAGAACATGGACTGAGGCTAATCAACGAGAGGGGCAAACAAGCAAGAAAAGAGCGCCATGGCCAATTTGAATTTTCGTCGGGAGTCGGGAGTCTGGAGCTGGAAACAATTTGCGGCTTGGCGCCACTTGATAACCTGGCTCCATTCGCGACTCCATCCACACAAACTGATCGCAGTTTTTCGTTTTGTTTGCTTTTCCTCGCTCGCCATGGCACTGATAATGATGATGATGATGATTGTGTGTGTGTCTGTTTATGTGTATTTGTTTGTGGTTGTGTTTTATAGTCAACACCCGCTTCTCCTCTCACACTCTCTTTCTCTTGCCAAGTGGCTGGAATTCTTTGGGTGCTTGCTGGTGGGCCTCCTGAGAACCGAACCTGTAGCGTTTAGGCTTTATGCCGCTCTGATTAATGTTTTATTTGATTACCCAGCCAAAATGACTTGTGCCTTATCTTACTCTTCTTCTTCCTCCTTACGTACTCTGACCATCTCTCTCTCCCTTTCTTTTGCTTGCAGACAAATGTTTCCGCAAATGAAATTTCGTGTTTCGGGTCTGGATGCCAAGGCTAAATACATACTGCTACTGGATATCGTTGCGGCGGATGATTATCGTTATAAATTTCATAATAGGTAAGTGTTCTTGTTTCTCTCTGCGCGCGCGTGTGTGTGGTGTGTGTGTGTGTTGGAACAACAAACTAATATGAAACTCATTTATAACATTATCTTTATTCTTTTACAGTCGCTGGATGGTCGCTGGTAAAGCGGATCCTGAAATGCCAAAACGCATGTACATCCATCCAGATTCGCCCACAACGGGTGAGCAATGGATGCAAAAAGTTGTTTCATTTCACAAATTAAAATTGACCAACAATATTAGTGATAAACATGGATTTGTAAGTACTGTACGTCTTCTTTGTTTACCGCATTAGTTATTTAAGCCCTAGATGCTGAAAAATGCATACACAATACATAAACATACATATATTCAAAAACAATAACTGAAGTGTAACACGTTCTGAAACGGCTAAGTAAAACAAAACTTGATAATCTTTATGGTGTGATATGTGATGCATGAATGATTGATGAATATTATATTTCATTTTCAGATCAACTTGTAGTAAGTTCGTTTAGAGTTTAGAAGTTAACAACCAATATCTTTTTCGATGGCGTTTCGGTCAAATTCTTTTAGGTCCAACCTATTCAACTTCACCTATTATAGGGTACAGCTCACGTGTTGGTTTTCTCTGCGGCTGCTGTTGACTTCAAAGTGAACATTATCAATATATATCTTGCACACACACACACTCATACTCATACTCATACATATATCAAAGAGGAAGCTAACACTCCGCACACACGCAGGCAGAGAGCGAGAGAGCCTCTTGTCTTATCAATGCAAATTTGCGTAGCCAGCGAAACGCTTAAGCGTTACCCCCGGTCTGCACTTTGAAGTATGGCAACCAAGCAGCACAGCACGGTCTTATCTAAAACTTCTCACACGCAGCCGGGCAGCAGCAGACGCTACCACGGATAAGGACGGAGATGAAGATGGTTGCGGCATCTATGACGACAACGACAACGTTTCGTTTCCATTCATTTCTTCGAGCAGTGGGCGAGCGAGTACCAAAACAAATTGGCGGCCTGACTTTTCATGGTGGTGCTGCTGCTGCCGCTTGGTGGTGCAGTGCTGCCTGGTGGCCAGTTTGTCCATCCGCCAAGGCCGACGCTTTTGAACTTTGCCGACGCCGATCGCGTAAATTTCATCAACTGCTGCGCAAATTTTCATTTTTTATTGATCAGCGCCGTCGACGTTGCTCTTTTGTTGTTGTTTTTATTTATTTACTTTTTTTCTTTTTTCTTTTGCCCACCCGTTGCCACAGCGCGCTCTGTACTCTGTGCAATGCTGATGATGGCGTTTGGCGATGGCGACGGCGACGCTGGCGGGCGCCATGCAGTTTTGTCATGTCTGCCAGCCTGCCCCAATCTCTCTCCTTACCTTCCGTTCGGCGCTTGTTCTTGTTGATCGCGCGCTGCCTCTTTGCATGCCAAGTCATAAATCGCAAACTCAACAAGCGCGGCGCAGAAGACATCCAGCGACGACTGCCATAAGGGCTACAACAACATGGACAGCGTCTACATCGTCGTCGTGTGCGTGGGCCTCGGCCTCGGCCGCCGCTAAGTAGCCTGTGTTGGCCATTAATTTCGCTTAGTTCAAACGCCGCGCGCCGACACACAAAGCGCTGCGTGTGTTCCCTTACCCCCAAACAACAACAAGAGAAAATAGTTGGAGAAGACTTTTTGGGGGCTGGCTGTGTACAGAGAAGTTTTGGATCGTATGCGTAACCACAAAACAGCTGTTCTTGCTCTCATGCAAACTCTGTACGCTAAAATCTATAATTTAACACTCTGTGTCTTTTGTGGTTAGACAAGGAGCCGAGGTCATGCCTGGCCATGTCCTTTGTCCTTGGTATGCGGTGTTCGGTGCTCAGTGTCTATCGCTGCCCGCTGGCTGCGTGTCAAAACAACAGTAAGTCGCTGTCGCAAACAACACCCACCATACCATAATATCCCATGCCACCTTGCTCCACCCTTACACCTCATAATTGCATATAAATGTACATACATATCTAAGCTTGCTTGCATGCTTATTAGCCTCCTCAGATTATAGAGACCCGTTTGCTTCTCAATAAAACATTGAAATGCACTTAGTTTCGAACGGAAATATAAAAATAAGTACATGTCGGGAAAAAACGCGCGCGTTTTAAAACGCCCCTCTCTGTTCTAATACGAATTCAAGCGTTTGCGTGTGTTTGTGTGAGCGTGTGTGTGCGAGTGTGTGTGCTTTGTCGGCCATATTGCGGCAGAGTCGCAACCCTAAAATATTGAAAACGACCGCAATAGGGGTGGGTTCGAAGGTTCAAATACAAGAAAGCAAAAAAATCAACCCGACACTTGGCATGCACTCTCAGCATTTGTGTTGTTGTGTCTGAGGTGTCGCCTAATGCGTTTAATTGAAGCTGAAGTTTTGAGCAGCAAAGAATACAAAAAAAAAGGTTTGCCAATTAGACCTTCACCCCATCCAGCAACCGCCCACTTCAAACTGGCCCGAGACGTTGTCAAGTGCCGGTGAGAGTCCAGAGACCTAACGAACCAAACGATGGAACACAGGACGGTACGTTTAAATCCTTGCCGAACAGACCTTTTCAGTGCGTCTGCTGCCATTAGTTTCATCATAGTTCAAAGCATAGTTGGCCATCTTCAAAATGGCATCTGCAGAGTGGCTTGTCCTCGTTCTTGTGTCCTGTGTCCGTTCATCCATGCCAAGTGGTCGTCGTCGTCGCCGTCGCCGTCGCCGTCGTTGTGCAGCAGGCCAAGCGCAAAAAATTGTATCACAGCCAAGTTGACAAATAAACTGAAGTGGAGTTCCATTTCCGGACTGACGGCATTGCGCAGCCTTTAAACGCAAATCAAATTAATTGAAGCTCACATGTCCTGACAAGCCTTTTGAATCCTTGTTTGCCAGCCGACCAAACGACCGCCCGCCCGACCGACCGCTTGCTCGTCCTCCCGCGCTAACGCGCTCTCTTTCTCTTCGTCCTTGCTAGTCGTTTCTCTTGTGGCTTGTCTTGAAACAATTCGTTTAGAAAATCAAAGGCGGCCCGCAAAACTTTCACATGTGTGTGTAAGTGTCTGTGGATGTGTGTGTGTGTGTGTGTGTGTGTGAGATATGGGATATGGCCAATTTGTCTGTCATAGTCAGTTCGGGCAGGTAGTCATCGCCTTTGCCTTTGCGTTTGCCTTTGCCTTTGCATCTGCCTTAGTACTAGGTGTTGCCTGAAATACAACTTGAAAGGCTGCTTTGAAGTTGACAACAAGAGCCCCCCGTTGCTTGTGGTCCTCTCTTTGGCTAACTGCTTCAATTTTCAATAGGAAACCAATTAACTGAGTGAAAGACTTAATCTCGTTCAAACTATTTAGTGAAATTGCATTATAAATAGTTTGTTACGGCTGCACATTCCTCTTGAGTTTTCTTTTATTCTATTCGCTAGTTTGGACTTTAAGTTTGATTTAAAATCTCTTTTTGATTTGCTGTCTTCTCGGAGTTTTTAACATCATCGTTTTAAGGTCGCCATCTTTTGCAACCCTTCAAGAATTTATTGTGTCCCCTTTATTCCCAGCAAAGTATGACCATCATTTCAGTTCTTCTGTTAACTTAAGCCGTTTATTAGCTACTCTATCGACATAGTCTGGCATAAACTTAACAATCCATTAATTGTGCCAATTTTTGTGTTTTTGAGTATTTTAAATGCGGCGCAAAGAATAAGAGGTCCTCTTGTTAAAAAAAAAAGTGCAACCCTTGAGAGTGAACAAACCCCTAAGCTATTTATGATGAAGCTATCCCTCTGCAACAGATGATGATTATGATGTTGTTCTCGTTGCTATTGCTGCCTTCTTGCCTGGTATAATGTTCGAGCTGTCTAACTAGCCCGTCCGTCCATCCGTCCGTTGAGTCCCCGGATCCCTTGGTGCAGCAGTGAGTGTGTGTGTGTGTGTGTATGTGCCTATAAATGTCTGATTTCTTATCTAATGCCTAATGCCATCAATTGCGGCGCTGCGGCCTCACTATCTCAGCGTATATCATGACGCTAAACAGTGCACGCACCCAGACACGGGGCAAGGGGCACACGGGGCAGTTAGACATACATCATGCCATCAGCAGCAATACACACAGCATTGAGTCTTGAAGTTCTGGCTGAGTGCAAAGGGTATCTGCAGCCTGACTACAATAAATAATCAAAAAAAGAAAAAAGAAAAAATTACAAAAACTAAAACCGAACCCATTGGCTATCAGTTTGCGATCAACGTCTGTGTTGCTGCTGCCGGGGCAGATTAGGCAACAACTGCAACTACAGCCGTGAAACAGCAACAGCAGCCGTGTCCTGTGCGCATCCTTTGGTAACGCCTGCTGCAAAACCGCAGTTGCCACATGAGCTTAGCCAAGCGAGTTTTTGGTTTAGATTCTTTATGGCAGCTGTTGCAAGTTGCTGTAGCTGTAGCTGCTGCTGCTGCTGCTGCTCCGGAAATAGTTGGCTTAATTGCCTGCATATTTTTGGCTACAAGTCTAGAAGTAGCCGCCCCTTTTTAAGTTCTCTCCATCAATCATTCTTTTGCGTCGAGCTGCAAATTTACTTCTTTTTTGGCACACACGCAATGCCTAGCTGTGAAATGAGATGATCGAAGAGGGGGAAAGTCGGGGACAGTAGTAGTAGTGGCTAGTCATTAGCTAGCCCAACTCAAGACTACTCTAATTGAAGGCAACACTTTCTGTAGCTTGTGGTTGAATAAAGGATTCTAGTCGTTCCATTCTTAAGTTGACCTTATGAAACGAAAAAAACAAATTTGAAACTTCATTGCATTACTTACTTTTTCTCTCGTGCTCTTTTGCTGCATTTGTTTTTATATAGATACACTCCAAGTATGTCTGTTCACTAGAAAAACTAAACCATATCTAAAACTTTTGTTGACTTCCTGAACATTTTCAGTCGAGGCTTATCAGTCTGAGCATTGAGTGGGGCAAGTGTTAACCTCAATTGCGTACAGCTAGCTACACGCAGATAAAATATAACGCCATCAGATTCCTGGCAAAGCAGCGGCTGCGCCCAGACATCTGTCATATATACATACAACTATGTCGGGGCATTAGCATTTTGAACATTAGCATATTGCCAGCTTTGAGCTGTGACTTTTTTTTTCAAATCGAGTCAAGTTGAGCTGAGTTGACGTGACCAGCGGTACTTAAGGCAACCACTCAGTGGTTCAGTGGTTCGTTTGCTGTTTCTGCTACTGCTTTCAGCCAAATATGTCAACCCAGCGAGGGAGCGATGAGAAGTGCGAGTTTTGGAGAAAGGCAAACATTTTCTGTTGGTGCTAAAACTTGAACATTTAGTTTTTTTTTTGCGCTTGATTCCATTTTTTTTTGGATTTTGGCTCTTTTGTTTTTTGGTGGGCGTTGAAACTAATTAACATATTTAATGTTTTTAGCACGTTGCACGTTTTGTGGCCGAGCCCTGCATGTTGTAAGTGGTAGTAGTAGCAGTAGCATGACCCTGGCCCTGGCGCCAGGCCTATATATTAGGCTAGTTAAAATCTAATAAAAACCTGAGCATGCCTCATAAATTTCAATGCGCACTGCCCCATAAAAGGTATGAAGCGTTCTCTTAGGGGTTGTGGGGGGAGTACGGGCAGGGGTGGCGGTGTGGCTTGTTTGTTGGTTTAAGCGCCTAATGGCAAACGCGCTTTTATGTTAAATTAAACCGGGACGCCGACTTTAAACTGTATGAAATGCATCCCAGCTAAACCAAACCAAACCCAACCCAAGCCAAGCCAATCCACTGAACCACCACCATGTTTGGTTCCTGGCTTCCTCCTTCAGTCACTGTTGCCCACCCTTTCCCTCTACAAGGGGTAGGTAGGCAACAATTGGTGGCATGGTGGGCACATTTTTGACTTAATTTCGTCGTCGTCGTGTAGCCGTTGACGAGGTGGCAAGTACGTTGTCGCTGAGGTGCGACAAAATATCACAAATAAAAATACCTTTTATGTTTTGGAATTTTTTAATATTCAAATCAAGTTGACGTCTACGCCATGCAGAAAACGACAACAGCAACAAGAAAATATATGAAAGCAAAACAAAAGCAAGTAAAAAAACTGGAAAAACAATTGCGTGGTGCAGCAGTAGCCAAGTTTTTCATAAAAACAGCAGAAATATTTCCTTGGTATTTGGCACACTGCTATGATGGCTGACTGTTGTCAGTTGCCAGATGCCAGAAAGCTGCCTTCGAGTTTCAATGGTCTTAAAGCAACTGTTTGAGGCTTCAGATGGATTTGTAGAACAAAACACTAAAAAGCTTAAAAGAAGAGTGTGTGAATTATATGCTGGAATTGTAAATCAGAGTTTAAAGGTTAAGTAAAAGTCTTGTCAACTTAAACTTTGAACAAAATATAGGTATACATTCTAAAGCAGCTAAAGAAGAGATTTAGATGCCTTTGTGAATCGACGGAGAGAGTCAACAGTCAAGTGAAGTGCAGATAGTTTTTCCTCTCAAGAGTGAGTTCAATGAATGTTACAATGAAATAACATTTAACAATGAACAAACTAAATACATAGTACAACAACGAACAAGGAACAACGAAGAAATATTGCAAAGTCAGGCAAATGACAGCTTATGATTAGGCGATGATTGTAAAACCCAAAAATGATGATTACTACTGCCGGGTTGGGCTCATTGACAAAAAACCTTAAACACTAAGAAGATGGAAAATTGTTTAAAGACGGAAAGCAGGCCTAATCCACACACACACACGCAAAGAGGTAGGCGGGCAGCTCATTTTCAACGCTGAGCTGGGTTGAGCTGATCAAAGTGGCGATTAGTGGTTGAACAAAACAAGATTAAACGCCCCCTTTTTGCTGGGTTCGCTTAGAAAGGCACACACACACATATATATACATATATATATCATCTAATGCTGTTAAGGACCCTTAAAAAGACGCATCCTGACAGCGATGCGTCTAACAACATAATTAAAGAACTGGGACTACAGCAACTGCAACTTCAACTGTTGTTTTCTTTTAGTTGCATTGTCTTTTATTGCGCATACGCCGCATTTGACTGGCGGTTCGATTATGCGACCGCAGGGGGGCACCGCGGGCTACCCTGCGGTGTGGCAAGGCAGCCTTAAAACCGCAGTCAACTTTGACGTTGCCGTTGCCGTTGCCGTCGCTGTTGCAGCCTCCTCTTGTGCGGCTCTTGTGTTGCATGTCTAAACAAATGCTTAGAAATTGAGGCCGACGACAGCTGAAGACAAATTTATTATAGCGCCGCGTTTCCGTTGAGATGTCGGCACCAGGACAATAGTATCTCTCTCTCGCTTTCGTTCATTCTCCTTCTGTGGCACACATGCTGTGCAATAGCAGCGGCAGCGGCAGCAACAGCACAAAGCGCACACAGAGTAAAAAGCAGAGCAAATCTAACGATTAAGTCGTTTGTACAAAGCCGTAAGCCCTGCGCATATAAAAATCCCGACAGCCTCCAACCCCAAATCCCCCCAAAAATCAAAATGAGCAGCAGCTGCTGCTGTGCGTGGGCAGTAGTAATAGTTACAGCCACGCCCACACCCACGATTACGCCCATACACACACATACGTTGAAAAGAACATCGTCTTCTTCAAGCAGAGAGCAGCTTTTGTGTGTTGCCTTTTGTTGTGTGTTTGTGCATTGTTGCCAAAAAAAAAAGAAAAAAAAGAGAAAAAAAGGAAACAAGAGCAACACAACTGTGTGGCAAGTACAGAAGATGATGATAGGAGCAGAGGGGATGAGGGGTCTGTTGCTGTTGCCAGTGGCAGCTGCCATAGCACAGAGCACTACACTATAGGGCAAATGTGAGCGCTTCCATTAGCCCAAAGCAAATAGACAAGCTTGACTTGGATTTCGGCATCGCATTGAAACGGAAGTGCAATATTTGCTGCCAGCGCCATGCAAATAGATTTCTAAACGCGTCTTCACTTATACACTTACCCAAAACAGAGTCTATGCGTGGCTACATTAGTTAAGCAATACATCTTGCCATAAATATATTCCCTGAGATTAGATATTAACCAAACTAGGGATAAATTAATATTTTTAAACAATTTTTATTTGTGTTAATTAGTCCTAGGAAAGTTAAGGGCATTAAAAATTCGTCAACAAGCTGGCTTATATGCTTAGGATTTTTATTTCTTTGTGTTTGTGTGTGTTTTTTTTTTCATTTTTGGTAATAGGCTTTGGTTTTTGTTTGGCCGCATGCGTCTCATATTTGCCAACAACATTTTGGTTGTTTGTCTCTTGCTGCTGCTGCTGTTGTTCTTGTTGTTGTTGTTGAAAGGGCAAATATGACAAGCGCCACTTGTCGCTGTACAGTGCTGCTGTTGTTTATGTTGTTGTTGTTGTTTTGGGGCATTATCTCTGACTACTTAAGTCTTAGGTGACAGTTAAACACCTCAAATAAGCTACCACATTTTTTTTTTTTTTGTTCAGATAGATTCAGATTTGTTCACTTTGTGTT
Organism: Scaptomyza caliginosa; assembly: GCA_035044725.1. Classification (NCBI taxonomy): domain Eukaryota; kingdom Metazoa; phylum Arthropoda; class Insecta; order Diptera; family Drosophilidae; genus Scaptomyza; species Scaptomyza caliginosa. The sequence continues at coordinate 1,087,290 of JAWNNR010000482.1, forward strand.
GGCTTTGAGTTTGAATTTTGATTGCATTTACATTTACTTAATAAGATCTTTTCCCTTTACCATTTTCATTCCCATTCCCATTCCCACTGCCTCTTTTAGTCTCTTTCGCTCAAAGTCTCTTCGTTCTCTGTCTGCGTTTTCATTGTCTTTCGTTGTTGTTTGTGTTTGCTTATGTTTCTATTTGAATTTGGGATATTTGTCCATTCGTCGTAGCTTGTTTGTCTCTCTCTCTCTCTCTCTCTCTCACTCAGTCAGTCATCCATCTCACTCGCATTCGCTTGCGACAGCGGTTGTTGTTGTTATTGCTGTTGTCGTTGTCTTTTATCTCTGGTGAAAGATAAGCTGGCGCTTGGGGCGTACACAGAGACGGAAGTGCTCTGCATCTTCTTGCCTTTTGTCTTAAATACAATCGCTTTGTCTCGTATCTCTTCTCTCGAAATTGTCTTAACAACTGGCGCCTAAAAGCTAATCAGTAGCAGTAGCTACGACAGCAACAGTAGCACTAGCACCACTGCCAACTGTTTCTAACTGCTCTTCACTAGTCTCAGACTATAATGCCTTGTACCCCCCGCAGTCGCATTCTCCTCTCAACTTATGTGTGTGCTTTGTGCCATATCTGGCGCTTCCCTCTCGCTTCATTTAGTATTGGCATTCGCAGCGCTCTTATCTGATTTTTTCTCTCGAATATGTGTGTCGTAAAAATCCTGTTAAAGTCCCTTCCGTTTGGAAAACGATTAGTTTTTGACTTTATGTGCGAGAAGTGAATATAAAATCAGCTAGAATATCTCAAGCCTTGATTAGTAGTAATGAAGATTTACCCATTAAGCCATTATTAACAATGTTGCTATCATTTTAGCTTCCCACCCTTTGATACCCACCCCACCACCCGACGACCTGTCAAGTGCTGCACCCACAATCAGAGTCCAGAGCCAGTTGTGCGACTGATACGCGCTGACACTTTTACTGACTGACAAATGTCAAATGCGTTTGCTGTTTGATTACTGTTAGGCAGGTGGAATACGACGGCAACAAACGGTAACAGTAACAACAACAAAGTTGCTTTTTAGTTTAGTTTGTTGCTGCTAGCTTTGTGCAAACGTCACGCAAATTTTGTGTTTGTCTCATTAAGAAAAGCATTGCGCGTTGCCATAGATGATGATAATTGTTGTTGTGGCTGTTACAATTTTGCTGTTGCTGTTGTTGTTGGTGTTGTTGGTGTTGTTGGTGTTGTTGTTGCATGTGTGACATGATTTTTGCGTGTCACATGGCAAATGGGCAACAATGTATCAAACAATGCGTCAATCATTTCTGTACCCGCTCCGTTCTGTTCTGTTCTGTCCTGTTCAATTCCGTTCAGTTGAGTTCAGTTCATTGAGTTCATGTTCAGCTGCAAGTTACAGTTGTTGTTCTATATAGTTGTTAATAAATATGTTTATGCATAAACAATAGCAACAGCTAGACAACTATATTGTGTGTGTAATTAAGTTTGTCTATAACAGCAAACGGCAAACAGCAAACGGCAACGTTGAAACCTGATTACAAAACACAAAAAAAAAAGTGCACATGGAGAGAAAACGAAACTATTAGCGATAATTAATTAAATTAATTTGCACTGCGAACAACAAGTTTAACAACAACCTTTTTTGCTTTAGTATATTATTCGTTTATATTTATTTATAGCATGTACTCTTATGACATTTTAACTATACTACACAAGAAAAAAAACAAAAAAACAAAGCGCACAATTATTGTTTTAAGCCCAGCTTGTCTCGTGTTCCCCGCATTTGCTGCAACTATTAGACGAGGTTCTAGGGTGGGAGGCGGTGTAAGTGGTGTTAAAAAAGGCAAAAAAGAAAAAGAAAACTACAACAAATAATTCTACCTGGTTATTGTTACTGTGCAGTTGTGCATGCAGTGGAAAAACGATGTTGAAACAAGACTAACAATAACTAATTCATTTTTCATTTTCACATTTCTCATTTCTACGTTCTAGTAGGTGTCCACAGTAGCTGCCTCTTTGGCTTGTTGATTTACAGTTAAAATGTGTTTAAGTCCGAGCATTAATAGACAGACAGACAGACAGACGGATAGATAAATAGATAGATAGTTAGATATGTACAACTAAAGCATTTGGCATTTGCATATTGTAGCACTTAAATTGCATCCATTAGTTTCTCAACACTTTGTGTGTATTTTATTAGACAGCCGGTCGCTTTTGAAATTAGACACGCTACAGTCTTGTTTTTGCACGCCTACCCCATTAATATTGCATTTGGCGGATGACGCGGGTGATTGTGATGGCGATGGTGATGGGCGGGAGGGGTGTAGGTACGGTCCCACCCCCCGCCAAACACAAACATTCTATAATTAATGCATATGCCAAGCTTGTGTTTTAATCACTTTACAATTTCATAAGCTATAGCTATCTATAAACTTGCCACTTCATTTAATTCAGTTAGCAGTTAATCGATTATGATTTGAGATATACATATTGAATTGGAATTAGCATTGCCATTAATTAAGTACCTACTCTTGGAATATAGCTTACATCAGGCTTATAAGTCGACGACACATTGCACATGCAACTCAGGCAACAAAACGTTGCGCCTCATAATTACCCAAAAGCAAGTGTCGAAACGAGAGGGGCAAGGAGCGAAGAAATTAAATGAAAATATTAATGAATTATTTGGAAAAACAAAAGCAACGGGAGCGCAGTGCGTGGTGCGTTGTGCGTGTTGCATGGTGCGGGTGAGAGGCAGGAACGGGAGCGTTTCTTTTCTTGTATTTAGTTTGCCGTGGATCGGGGGCACGCTGCACACACACACACACACACACACAAAATTAGGCATTTAATTGTCTTGGCTTTTTGGCCAGCACCACTAACTGGCTTTGGCTCTGAGTCTGGCTGGTTTGAGTGGCTCAAACACACACACACACTTTGCCTAAGTTAGCTGGCAGCTGACAGGCGTCACGTTGGAAAAACCAACAACAGCAACAAATTTAACTACCAGCAACGCAACGGCAACGGCAACGGCAACTGACGACGAGCGTGCATGCAACGAGGCAGCAACTGGCGCTACAGTTGCACACGCCTGGCGCCAGTTGCCCCTGCCACTGCCACTGCCCCCGTTGCGCACCACAAAATGGGCACCCAAAAAAATTATATAAAATTAGTATGCGTCGGCAACTTCATTTTTCGATGATTTATGAAATGAAAAGCAACCAAAAAAGCAAATAATAAAATACAATTATATTCGAATATGTATGTATATTTAAGTTGTTGTTGTGGTTGTTGCTGTTGCACAGGATCTCCACCTTCACCTCCTGCCCCATCGACATAAAGCCTTGTGCACATATCAACACGCGTCTCATTATTAAAATTAAAATTATACTTTTTATTATAGATTATTAATAATTTGGGACACGTACAACGGCCATTCGATTTCCAATGAAATTGACCCAGGGTTCCCAAAAAAAAAAAAACAACAAAAAAACCCTCAACTCGAAAAAAAAAACACAAACAACGACGTGCAGCATTTGTAGAAGGATTGTAATGCGCCGGAGATAAAGCCGGCGAGGGGTAAAGTGGCAGTTGATATCAGATCAGGGATATTAATATTTATGCCTGCTGGTTTCGCATTTAGTTCCGGCTGTTGTAAAAGTACAAAAAAAAAGGAATGAAAATAAGAGTAAAGCAGATGAAAATCAGAGAATTTTTTTAAGTACAATCATTAAGAGTTCAAGTGTATTGTGATTTCAATTAATTATTGAAAATCGTTATAAATGTGATATTTCAATAACCAACGAACTCTAGTATCTTTAAACAATTGATGCAAATGTGTTGAAAAGCTAAGTTATTAACAAACTGTTTTATATGAACAATAGTTAGACTAATACTTTTAGCTTTCTGCTAATTTCGTTACTCAAATTACTCTAAATCATTCAACAGTGGTATTCCCCAATGAAAGAGGACGAACAGCAGGAAAAAAAAAAAACACAGTTTCATGTTTGCGCTTTGCTGATAACTCAATTTGTACAACAATTTTGGGCTGCCAATTGTATGGGTTGCCTCCAAGGGGGAGTTGTGCGCTTTTGGGCACTCATACCCGTTTATATGTAAACATATAGTGGGCATATATGTATGTATTTGGTTTGGTGGTCGAGGTTGTAACTACATTGAAAAGCAATGACAGGCTAACGGCTTAATGACTGCACCGGATTCACTCATTTATTGATGACGATTATAAAGCAATTTGTGCGCTTTGCACTCAGATTGAGCGCGGCAGCCAGGGCGAGAGGGTGCTAGATAGCTCTAGTTGGTTAGGGCTGGTGAGGTGAGGTGAGCTGAGATGAGGTAAATGGCTATCTATATCTATGCTTATATATATCTCTGTATATTTGTGTGGGCTATAAGCTTTTTTTAATTAAGCGAGCGTGATCGAAGCTCTGCGCCACTGTGCATAAAATGGGTTAGCAATTAACCCTTGGCTGGTTTGGACCCCGGCCTTCCTGTGCACCCTGTACACCCTGTGCGCCCTGTGTCTTCAACATGCAGGCTGCCCCTTGTGCATTTGTTGCGATTAACTATTTTGTATATGGCTGTTGTTGCTGCTGCTGTTATTATTCCTTTTGTTGTATTAAATGACGGAACGATTAAAATGCACTCAAGACGACGACAATTTGCTGCTCAAATTGCGCTGCATTGTGAACGAGAAGGGGTTGTGTGTTGTGCGGGGGCAGCAAGCGATTGCCAAACGTTGTTTTCGTGTTTGTTGTTTCATTTTTTTGTGTTTTTTCGTTTTGTGTGCGATTTGTGCGCGATTTAGAAGAAAAAACGCTTTACCTTCGCATTTAGCTTTATTTGTGTTGCTTGCTTGCACTTTAGTGCTAATTATACTTACACACACACACACACACAGTGGTTAGTATAGGGCGCGTCAACGCCTTTTCTGCCCTCATTCACTCATATCCGCCATTGTGGCCCAGCCATGACTGCAATCAGGCGCCTCTTTCGCACAACCTTTCTCGCTTATGCTTATGCACTCTTATTCTCTCTCTCTCTTTTACTCTATCATTCGCCTGCTCTTTCTCTCTCGCGTATGCCTTTTCTGTCACTCTCTGTCTTTGTGACTGTGTGTTTGGCAAGCTTCGTCATCTTTATTTATGTTTAACTTTTATTTCATTTTCTGCTTCGCTTTTTGTTGTTGTTGTTCGTGTTGCTGTTGTTCCTCTCTCTCTCTCTTTGCAGCCCGAAGTGTCTTTTGCCAAGCGGCCATCGTCAGTCAGCGCCTGTTGCCACTCCCTCTGCAACTTATTCTTGTTCTTCATCTGCTGCTGCCTCCTCTCGATCTTCGCCATCGCCTTTGTCACCTCATCATCACCTCCTCCTTCTCCCTCTCCTTATGCTGCAGCTTCAACTTGAGCGCTTTTTTTTTGTATTTTGTTTTTTGTTCGCATATTGCTTTGTCTTAATTTATTCTGCTCATTTGCGCGTTGCACTGCATGCAAATTGACAGCAGCCTGGCAACCCTTCCCGCCGTCTCCTACAGTCTATTTGCTCTCTCTCTCTCTCTAACATTTGTTGGCATCCCGCTTGCACAGAGCTGGGGCAGCTTTTGTACAATTTTTGTGGCAGCCACTTGACAAACACCCGAAAGCTTTTTTTCCCCAACAATTGGCAGTCAATCAATAGACTCCCTCCCTCCCTCTCTCTCACTCTCTCTCTCTTTCCCTCAATATGTTTTGCTCTCGCTCTGGCATAGTGCTCATTAGGCTGTCGCACATTTGGGTAAAATAAAACACTTCCGTTCAATAAGTGGCAGCCGCATTTCCGCTTATCCTGCAACCTTCTGCCGGCTTACGGATTTCAGATTGCTCCCGGCCTCTATAAAGCTCCGGAGCAGCAGTAGCTGGAGCAGTGTTGAAGTGCGCTAATGTCTTTGGAGTGTTTCGCGCTCTTGAGCCGCGTCAGCAGCTTCTTTCATTCATTCATTCATTTACTCACTTACTCAGTTACTCACTCAGTCAGTCATTCAGTCATTCATTAACGTGGTATTATAATGCAGAGATTCAGCTACTGAAATACTGAAACTGGAGTAGCATCCAGCTTATTGTCATGACTATTGCCCCACAGTCAAACCACCTACTCGCACCACCGGCACCAGTCGCACCACTTGCTTCACCTCGCACATCACATTTTTTAGCTGACAGCCACTTGCAATAATTTTTTTCTTTTATTTGCTGCTGCGAGTTTTTTTTTCTTTTTTTTTCTGGTTTTAATTGGATTTCTTAAAGCTGCGCCTTGACTTAATAGGATTGCCATTTGCTCGAATGCGATTGCTATTACGATTGTGAGTTCTGCTTCTATTCAACATTTTTTCCTCTTTTTTTGCTTCAACGACTTCTGTTGTGTCAAGTGTTTTTTGGGTAGCTGCGTTTTGCTGTTGTCAGGTGTTTGATATCCGACACTTGGCTGTGGATTAGCGCAGCTCAACTAGCTTTTAGTTTGTGAAGCGAGTATTATCGTAATTGAGTAAGTTTATTACATGCATATTTGAACTGATTTCAATTAGTTAGCACCGCGTTGCTTGGAAAAAGGCCATTTAGATCGGCTTTAATCATTGTTAGTAGAGAACTGAACCAGCTTTAAGCTATACATTTCGTTTAGCTTGTATTCATAATCAAATATGTAATTTACTTCTATCTACAGTGAATGCATATATTCAAAAAGATTTAACTGTTTTTTTGTTACCTAGTTGATTTTGTGGCATGAGCTAAACATTATCCGAACCAATCTTGCCATTCACTTCTTGCCTTCTGCTTTGTAACACACAATATTGCTAATGATCAGTTTAATTTCGAATACGTTTACACCGGGAGCTCTTGAATTGGTAATCAGCCAGCTAATCTTATGAAATTGTTAACCATTAATTCCATTCAGCGTCTTTCTTTCTCCCACTCTGATACTTCCCCCTCCCCCCTTGTCTGATTACCGATCATCGAATGCCGGCGGCCGGAGTGCGTGTGTTCCAGTTTTTGTCTGCCAGCCATTTACAAACAATTTGTCAACTGGCGGTGAAGGAGACGAGGCTGAGTCTGAGTCTGACTCTGAGACTGATACTGATACTGAAATTGTGGCTAAGACTGAAACGGAGGCTTGTTAACTGGCTCAAGTTGTTCGCTGTTGGCCTGCAGCTAAGAACTACTCAAAAACATATTAATCATGGCATCTGCTCAGCTTTTGGTTGTGTCAGCATCTCAAACAAAACAAACAAACAAAACTTAAATCGTTTAATTGCTCTTCTCACCCTACTGAAAACTTCAGGGTCTCGGTTTTTAAGGGTTTCACAGAGAGATTTTTTGTAGATTGGAGATTCGAGTCTTCAGTCAATCAGCGGGCATGTCTCAGATTAAGGGTCAATTATCACAAATACCCGTAATATATTATATTCTGCAATTATCATGCAATATCCAAAGAGCGCTCGTTCTCTGTCGAGTTCTCTTCTTCTAACTCCAGCTACATTCTAGTCAATCAACAATGCTAATATCGTTTTCATTGACCGCCAGCAGGCTTAAGTTGCTCAGCGAGAATCTTTTCTAGATTTGAAACAAATATTCACAAGTTAAATCCTACACTCTATTGTGTTCGTACTTAAGTGTGTGTGTGTCTGTTAACTACTAATTTTGGTTTCCCACGAAGATTTGAAAATTAACATTTTGCTTTTTTGGCTTTCGCTTGTTTTGATTTTGTTGCTTTTGTTGTTTTTGGGGATTTTGTTGTTTGTTAGGTTTTTGTTTTAGACTGTTTAGCTGTTGTCTAAGGTCTTGTTACAGTTCCTGCGGCAATGCGTGGACACACACACTCCACCTGCCTGCCTGTATGTATGTGTGTGTGTTTGTGTGTTTGTTTGCAGCATAAGCTAACCAAAAACCCAACAATTTTGTAATTAATGATGTGAGAATGAGCTACGGACAGGGTCTCCACTTGACCTTTGTTGGTTTTATTTGGTGTGTGTTTTTTTTATTTTTCCTGAGCGACCTGTCGACTGTAGGGTGCCCGCAGACCTCCAGGCAGCTGCTGGTCGCTTGTTTGGCATTTTGTCATCATCATCATCAGCAGCAGCAGCAGCAACAACAACAACAGCAACAAACAACAACACAATCATCATCAACAACATCGAAGCGGTGTCATTAGGTGGGGATTATAGGCTCTTATGTGAGTTGCCCCCGTTTGCCTTTTGCGTTTTGCTACGGATTTTCGATTCCGATTCGGATTCGAATTCGAGTCGCAGTATGTATGTCGCCATGGGCCACAGATTTCTATTGTTATTGATTAATTGACAATGGTCGTGAGCTACTTGAAAAACAGCAGCAACATCCACTGCGGGAACATTAGTTAGTATTATGTTTTTAGATTTTGTTTTTTGTTTTTTGGCCCACACACAAGTCACGGCTAGAAGCAATCCGTTTCAAACTATGCCCAGAATGAGGGATGAGCTTAAGGTTTCAACTTAGTGTAGTCAGTAGTCAAAGATAAGAAAGGTAGCAACGTCTGATCGCGATTGCAAGTGTTAGGTGAAACTCTTTATTTTGCAATAAGCACTCAAATGATTAGCCAAAGAGTTGTTTAAATGACCTAAATAGCTAATAAAAAAAGTACTTTTTAACTAAAAATTATCTAGATAGTACTTACTTTAAGTAACTTAAATATTGTTTATTTTTAAATTTGGTTTAATGTTTCAATACAAGTTTCGTTCAAGCCTATAGCACTCGGCAAAATCAGTTTCTAACCATAGGAAAAAAAAAAGCAAATCCTTCAGTTTGTAGAATTTAATTTGAATCAATTATCTTTTTACTTTCTTTTTTAACCCACCTTCATTAACAACTAGTTGTAATTGTAGTTTTGCCGGCTTCCACAAATGTTTCTGAACTTTGTTGAGCGCCCAACTGTTCCACCCAGTTAGCTGGCGGCCATTGTGGCCACCCGCTGCTCACGACGACGACGACGACGACGACGACGCCGAAGTCAAAGCGCAAGCTCTGATAGGTGGAAAGGTGGTTCGCCACTACTACTACTACTACTGTGGAGCGGTGGTTCGCTAAGTGTTGCATTGCTTGTAATTCTGAGCCATTTTGCTGCCGCTGCTGCTGTGTGTCTGCCTGTTTGGTTGAAAGGTCAGCCCCGTTGCGGTGGCCGCCCACTGGCTTTGGATTTGGCTTTGTTGTCACTCTGGTGTTTGTTGGCCATGTTGCTGTCGTGCCAGCTAAGAAGTGCACGGCAACATGTGTACTCCATCACATAGTTGCCACGACAACAAAAACAACAAGAACAACAACAATGTTGTCTGCTTGCAAGACACTCTTCTTCAGCGGGCTGCCTCTATACATTCTTATCCCTCTCCTTAGGTTTTTTGTGCTTTTTGTGTGTATTTTGATCTGGCAAACCGCCCCCGTTGCTGCTGCTGTTTGTCGCAGCGATTTCGATTTCTATCGATGAATTTCATTTGTGTTCTATTTACTGATAGCCATCTAAAATGCGCTGCTACCGACGCCGTCCTTAGCCAATTTGTATGCCAAAAACCAAAACGACACATAAACATAAAAAAAAAGCAATACAAACCCCCGAGTCTTAGGTTTGCTTCTGCGTCTTTGGCTAAAGTTGGAGTTGGAGTTGGAGCTGGGGCTGGGACTGATTCTGTTCTGCGGCTGCCCCTTGCTGATTCTCATGCCTTGCTGGCGGCTCTGTGGCAAACAAATTTTATGCAGGCAGGCGGTCGCTGCGGCTCCAAAAACAAAAAAAAAAAACAAAAAAAATCATCGTCATCATCAATATGAAACCGGTCGTCGTCGTTTCAGTTTAGTTTTAGTAAGGCTCCAAAACTTCGTCGCTTTCTGCTCACACTGCTCGCTTCCTTTTTGCTTGCGCACGAGTTTTCAGCAAAAATTTCTTATCTACAACTTCGTTGTCGTTGTCGTCATTGCGAAGCCAACACACTCCTCTTCCCCTTCTACTCCCCCAATCATTCTGATTCAAAATGTTTATGGCAGGCCGCGACCACAGAGAGAGAACACTGAGAAGAAGAAGACAACTGGCGACCACTAGCGCGACTGGCGTTAGCCGGTCGACCTTCACAACGAAGACGGCAACGACGACGACGCATTTGTCTCTTTTGCCCATTGGAGGGTCCATAAAAATGCAGCGCCTGCCACTGGACAGCAGAAGTAGCTGTAGCAGCCGCAAGGTAGGGTCTAAGCTCAGCTCCTAGGGAAGGTTTTTGTAAGGCTGAGGGCTCTCTGCTTATTATTTTGGCAGCTCGAATTTGTTTGGCGCTGGCGTTCAGTCGTTGATTTCAAGTTAAGATTTGAATGTCGCTCGGCACAAAAAGACAAAAAAAAAAAAAAAGACAATGCCACGATGCGACGTTCTACTTCACCAGCTTAGCTCTACCTTTCTACCTCTCTCCCTTTTCCCACTACATCCTCGTCGTCTGCTGCTGCCCCATTCTGTGTTCATGCCTCTGTGGCGCTCAGTTCTCGTTTTGTGGCGCGCAGCTCGTGCGTCGTTTCTTTGAATGCCTAACCTAAAATACCTCATTCCCTACCCGATCCGCTCCAAACCGAACCAATCCGACCCTGTTGCTGAGTTGGTTTTTGAGCTCGTTTTCGAACTGGCCGCTGGCCAGCGATCGCCGACGTTGTCTGGCTGCTTGTTGTTGTTGCTGTTGTTGGCTGGTTGTTTGTTTTTGGGCCTGGCGCCTGCGGTATGCCTTTGTCGTCGGTCTTGGTCTTGGTCTTGGTCTTGGTCTTTGGGTCTTGGGGTCTTGTCGTCGCCTGGTCGCCTATATGAGAAATGATCGGACATGTGAAACAAAAGATTTGCAAATGTCTTTGGCTTTTTGGATGCCGATGCCGATGGCTATGCCCAAGTCGTTGTTATTGTTGTTGTTAATGTCGTTGTTGTTATTGTTGCTGTTGCTGCTGTTGCACTCGTCGCCAGTGCTGTTGCTGCTGCTGCTGCTGCTGCTGCTGCTAAAGTCGCAAGTTAACTACAATCGGTTCTCTCTCCACACACACTGTAGGCGACAGGTGACGCACGCCCCCTCTTTCCCCACCCCATCTACATCGATCTATTAAGAGCCCAAGCCAATTACATACAAAATACAAGAGCCTGACAAGCTAGCAACAACGAGCGCCAAGCAGCAGCCAAAGACGACAACGACAACGACACACATTCATCTTCAAGCAAAGCGCCGCAAAGCAGCAACACTGACATGGAGGGCAACGAGGCGCCGGCTTAGCCACCGCTGTCGCCACCGTCAGCAGCAGCATCAGCAAGAGCCAAACTCAGCCTAAGCGTCACTGCTGTCCAATTGTCCTTTTGGGCTGTTCTGTAACAAGCTTTTCAAGCTTAAGTTGTATTTGTTTTTGGTGCGCCGGACTGCTTTGCATGAAGTGCGTGCCGCCCAATGTCCCCGTCGCTTCGACGAACGACTGGCGGCGACCAAATCGACGCCAATTGTGTGGCAGCAATCGGTTTTCGCATCAGCAACTGTTGCTTGTAGTCGTCATGTGTTGCAGTTGCAGTTGCTGTTGGTGCGCGTGCGCATTTGACGCATTTGGTATAGTATGCAAGACTTGTTAATTAGGCTTAAAGGGCCAAACATAATCAGCGTTAATCAGCTAAATAACTTGGTCACAAGCAAGGCCGCCTCTTATTTGTATGTGTGTGTGTGTGTGTGTGTGTGTGTAAAATACTACAAATGTGGCTTAGGCTAATGATAATTGTGCATAAAACAAACTTTTTAAGGGCTGAAAGATAACAAATTCGTTAAACTACAGAGCTTTCTTATGCAAACGGGAAGAAGTAAAAAATGTGTTTTATTTTATCTAAACTAATTTAAAATATATATTTTTTGACTTCTGTTGCTGTTATTGGCTTGCAAATATTTATTTATACATGTTTCTTGCCATTGCCCAACAATGCTGGGCGCCAAGTTGTTGCATTGTCGCAACGTTGCAATTTCAGTGTTTTTTTTTTTTTTTTTGCTTTTTGTCGGTCTACGAGTCATTTATTGCCAAGGAGACCACCACTGCAGTGCAGCATGAGAGTTCGTGTGTGTGTGTTTGTCGCCTGTGTGGCCGTTGGCTGGTTAAGGTAGGGGTAGCACCCCAAGCGCCGCCGAATGATGCGAAAACGCAATGCGGCACTTAAGCTGACCACTTGCCGGCTACCGCTGGCAACACGCTACGCAGACGCCGCACACGGAGGCTAATAGAGAGAGCGGGATAGCGAGAGAGAGAGAGAGGCGCTCTCTTGTGCTCTACAAGTTTCTTTTGGTTCAAGTCGTCGTTCGCGTTCTTCTTTATCATTAAACGCATAAACGCGAATCTACAAAAGCCGCTGCAACCAGCAGCCTTGTGTGGAAATTTATGGCACGTAAATTTTAATGCCTTGCAAGTTGCAAGCAGCAGCGTCGCCGTCATCGTCGCCGCCGTCGTCGTAGTTATACTCGATGCCATGGTCGTATTTCCCACCAAACGCGACGGTAGCAGCGCCGTCGCCATCGCCATCGCCGTCGTCATCGTCACATGAATCTGCCATTTTATTGCCAACTTTACTTTGGCGGCAATGTTATTAACGCACATTTTTATGGCTTTGATGAGCAACTGATGTTGCCACGATGCCAAAACTACAGCCGACCCGTAGCCGGAATCCAAAAATTCTGATGCTGGCTGATGTGGAAGCTGTTTGGTTGTTACTGCTGCCAGCCACGTTATAAATTAGGGCTGGTCGTTTGTATTATGATTTTTTTGTCTGTTTCTTCTCTTTTTTGTTTGTATTTCAAGAAGCGCTCATTGACTTTCTTTTGGTTGGGTGGGGGGTGAGGGGCCCACCTAAATAGATTGGTCATTAGCATAACGCACGGAAATTGTGGGTTGGGGTGACGCTCTTTCTGTCTACTACCTCGGTATGAATGTATCTATATATGGCCAATGCTGGCACACATTTGGGATTTCCGTTGCATTTAGCCCACTGATTAGCTGCCAATTTGGACCGAAAAAAAAGACTTAAAACCCAAACAGCGACAACGACGACAATTTCCTCAATCAACGAAAACCAATCAACGAAAAATGCAAAGCAACGTGTAACAGGTAAAGCAACTCAACTTTCGGGGGCGGCGGATGGGGAAAATGTCTCGTACTGGCAACCTTTGGTTACGAATTTGCATAAATTTACACTTAATTATGAGCAGCATGCAAACGCATACATAAAAAAAGCACACACACACTTTAAGAGAGGCATTCAAACGGCACGTAATTTAATTACAAACAATATTCGTTTGGTGAATGAATTTAAATTTAAAGCCACAAATAAATTCAAGAAGTCGTTGTTATGGCTTAAGGAGCTTTAAAACTTATACCTGTCTTACAATTGTAAGAAATTTTAAAGCTTATTCATAAGTCCTTTATTTTTCTCTACTGCTCAAGCTAGTATTTGGCATAACTAAACTCGATTGAGATATAGCCACGCCCACCTTACATCTCGCCCTTTGCCACTTGTCTTGTCGTTGTTTTTTTTCTTTGATTTTAGTTTGTTTTTTGGTGCTGCTAATTAATTTTTATGTCCCATTCTTCGCTACGCTTTGCCCTTTCCTTTTGTTAATTAAGCAAAGAACTTAAATAGATGCTGCCTGTTTGCTGCTTATCCGGCCTAGCCGTAGTTCCCCTTCTGGCCCTACACACTCTATCTGTGTGTGTGTGTGTGTGTGTGTGTTTAGCTATAAAAATAAAGCGGAGCTCTGGCCGAGCACAGCGTGTGGTGGTCACGTTTTGGAGCCATGGACTTAATATGTGCCCACACACAAAGTGGGGAAAAGAGAAAAATGCATTTTGCGTCTCGTTTTATACGTTCATTCATTAAAGCATTCAGCTCAACAACAAACTATAATCAAAATTTAAATTTAAATATTAAACAAGTGTCGATTTGTTTGGCAGCCTTGCTCCCCTGCTCCCTCGGCACTGCCACTGCCACGCTACCTACCCGACTGATACTGAAAACAGACAACGAAAAATTAAGTTATAAAACAAAGTTAATGGTGTGACGGGGCCAGCCACTCAGCTAAGCAGCCGCGCACTACTTACGCTCCGATAAGATAGCGGTCGACATCAAAAATAGTTTTGCATTTGGAAGCTGTAACACGCACTCACTTTTATGACGCACTGCATCGAGGTTCAGTTGGAGATTGTGATCGTTTTCACTTGGTGGTGCTAAGCCCTAAGTTACATTAGGTTCGGTATTCAGCAACAATAAGCAGGTTTAGGTTTAGTAAAACCATTTTAAAGCTGCTTAAGTAGATCTTAAAATTGCTTTAAGCATATCGTGACAAGGACACTTATAACGAGCTTAAAGCTTTTGCCGCTCAAATACTAATCTACTTAAAGATGAGTACGGTATGCTCCACTTGAAAGCTAAATGCATTCGGAATAGTTTGTTTTAAAACAGTTCTAGTTTTCAGGAGGGGCAACAACATTTTAAGATCAACAGTTCCCAGCTTAGTATAAATAATGCTCATTAGTCGCTTTTCAGATGATCATTAATTGTCAGGGTATCTGCTCAAATCGGTTTAGCTATCTGCTGAATCAGCGCAGAGCCTGTGCGGCCTTCTTTTCTGTTTAGATTTGGTTGTTGTTGCTTTTCGGCTACTGTTTGAGTGTGTTCGATGTTGATAATGATATTGATGGGGCTTTCACCTGGCTGATATGATAAAGATCCACTTTTATTTTCATTAACATAAAATGTTTTGTGTTGATTTTTATACGCTGTAAATTAAGAGCAATTTATGCCCGCAACAGATGCCTTTCACATTTCTCGAGCCTCAAACGAATCTGAGCTGGGAATCATTCATAAAAGCCAGTCAGTAGCTGCTTTACAGATCTTGAGATTATTCCAGATATTCACATGCTGCCATGTAGTAGTGAAGTAGCTGGTTGTTGTGCCTTTTGGGGGCGCACATTGCGTATGCTTAATTTATCGACACTTAACGCCAATGAGGCGACGCGACCGCACTTCAATTAAGGCCCCCGCTTAACCTAGCCCAGCACAGCCCAGCCAAAGAGAAGATCGACTTAGTTTTGCAGTGCTGGGCTTCTCTGCCCTCCCATAGTCGTTCCTAAGTGTGTCTGCATTATGCTTAACACTTGTCCATGTCGCCGACGAACAGAGTCCAGAAAACACACACATTTAGCCCAGTAGCCCCTGAGACAAAGCTGAAAGCCGAAAGCCTACAGTCCAAAAACCCGCATCATATGCATGCGTGCAAATAAATTTGTCTTTTAGTAATTGCCGAGTGTTGACTATAAACAGGCGCAGTCCGACATCGGCTATCGGACATTGCCTACTGCCAACTGCAAGCTCCGAGTTATAGCGTCAACTTGTAGAATCGAGGGGTTAGGTGAGCTGAGGTGCCAGCGACTGGTCACAAAGAATGGAGCCCGCCTTTCGTTGGTATCATCATTAACGCTTTAACTTGAATTTCATTAAGCAGGCAGGCAGGCAGGCAGGCAGTCCAGCCACTTCATGAAGGAACAGGAATAGGTATGAAATGAGGCGGCTGCAACTGCGGGTCCCAATGTCACATTGTCAAAAAAAAAAAACAAAAAAAAGAAGAAAAATAAAACATCCGAAACCGTCCGTTTATCAGCGTTAAGTATCAGCCTGATGGATGCTTGCATGCGCTACGTGCCACAAAACAATTTATAAAAAAATAATACTAAATGCTGTGCAAATGAAGTGTCTTCAATAAGTAAAAAAATATTTATAGCATCATATAGTTATTGTATAAAAAATCAATCTTAAAATCAAGTTTTATCTGGCATCAACTTAATCTAAGTAAATGTTCACTTGATCTAATCAAGTGTGCAACATGATCAAGCTAAATGTAGCGCATTGCTGACATCAGCCTAAAGAGCAACAGCAACAGCAGCAAGAACAACAACAGCAACACATTCAAACACACGTTTATTTGACTAAATGTCTACAACAAGAGCAACAACAACAACAACGACAAGCAACAACAGCAAGAACTTAGGTGGACAATCGCTTAATGGCTCGCCTGCAAAACATGAAAATATACTCAAGTGTTATCGATTAATGTCCAAGTCTAGCAGCTACCGAACGAGCTGCTGAACCCCAAACAGCACAACAAAAAACAAAAAATGAACACCAAACTAAAACTCAAAGTTAAACTTCAACTTAAACTCGAACCCAAACTCTCAAACCCAAGTGGCAACAAAAACAAAACTCGCTTGGCGGTTGGCGGGTGCTCATCCAAAACTCAGTGGCTAAATGGACGACAACAGCAGCAGCAGCAACAACAACAACAACAACAACAGTAACGTTGTTGGTTCTTTATTATGATTATTCGCCTTTTTAATAAAGAAGAACAAAAGGTGCCGACAAATATGGCAAAACGACAACAGCAACAGCAGCAACAACAACTGCTGACTAAAGTTTATTCTGCGGGCTTAGTTGATTGCGGCATGCGGCATTTGGTTGGTGCTAATGTCATCGAGCGCTGAACACCTTTATCAGTGTTGCATTGAAATGCACACACGCATGCGCGTCGCCAAGTTGCATGTGGCATGCAATAGCCAACCGAGAAATAGAGAGTGTGAGAGAGAGAGAGAGAGACAGAGAGGATTGCTTATCGCAGCAAATAGTCAATGCGAAATAGTTGACTAGCGACTCGTAGTTGGACTCGGACTCGAACTCGGCGGTGGGTCGCCATTCAATTTATTAGCTGCAATAAAACGCAAATCATCCGCGTGCCTTGGCCTGGCCGCCTAACTGCCTAGCTGCTTAGCTGCACCACCAAACACCACCGCATCGCGGCGGCAAAGTGTTGAAATCATTTGAAATATTTGTCATTTGCTGATAGGCATAGAGCCAAGAGCAAACAGCAAATATCAGTGGGAGTTGCAAAAGCCAGAGAGACGCTTGGGGAGAATAAGGTAGTTGGGAGATGGTAGCTGGTAGTTGTTAGGAGAACCATTAGCCGCTCCTCGTTTATCTATATGACAGGATGGCCATAACTAACTTGGCTCATTTGTAAGCGCGCAAGTTGGGCTAAGAGCGCGTTCAGTTCATTATTTATGATGCCTCTGTTCTCAATGCCTGAGATAAATATGTGTATCGATACGTATGCAATAATAAGAAGTGAACCTATAGATAGATTAAATAGATTTTATATGCATTGATAACATAACATTGTGCATAATTTGTTTAGTAAATATGCCATTGTTATTGGCTTACAGAAAACTTGGCTCGATTACAATTGTCATCGTCGTCGTTATCGTATATCGATTGAGCTTTTACTTACTCGGCTCATTGGACGCTCGCTTCAGCGATCCGCGACCGCAGTGCAAAGCCAGCGAAAAACAAAATACAAATTCCAAATCATGTATCCAAGTGCTGAGCACTTTGTTTTGCCCAATCGACTATGACTGGCAAAGGCAGTGTTGGAAACTGCATGAAAGCGGGAAGTGGGGTGAAGGGGAACGTTTACGATTTGCATACAACAAAATATTGCGCAGTCGCAGCAGCAAAAACAGAACTAAAGCATGCAAAATGGTGCCCAACAGTTGGCCAAGCATCATTAGCTGTGACTTTGTTGAATGCTTCTCTACCCTCCTTGACTGACCTTTTATGTGTGTGTGTGTGTGTGTGTGTGTGTTAGCCAAAACGCCGCCCATTTTGTTTAGCAAATTTGCAATTGGCTGCCGCCGTTGACCGCCGTACAGACGCCACCAAAATGGACAAGGCAGGACGGCATAAAACAGACGGACACTGGACACACTGGCGAGACAGCTGGAGAACGGAGTAGAGCTGTTTATGGTAGGAGAAGGGCACAAGGTGGTGTACAAGTCTCGTGTGTGTGTGTGTGTGTGTGTGTGAATGTGTGTGTAGCACCAACAACAACTCTTTTTGGTTTGCTGTATCTCAATCTGTTGCCGGAGCTGCTGTTGCTGCTGTTTCGATTCGTGTTGTCATTAAAATGTAAATCCATTTAATTAACATTTTCCGTTCAACGACGACCACCAAAAGATAGCAGTTGCCTTAGCCGCATCGACAACCGAAGAATTGTTATAAATTGTAAATAAATTTTGACGTTATTTAAATGAAATGTCCATAAAATCGTTGGATGGCCATCCAGCTAGCGTGAGAGTTTTGACATTGCCCAAAAAAATCAGGACAGCTGGTAAGGAGAAGAAAGTGGAGAATAGAAAAAGTAGTAAAAGAGTGGGTAGAAGACAGAGATCACTAAATTTGGTAGCGAATCAAAGTATATACTATAAAATTTGCATTTGTGTGATCATTTTCAACAGGTTAGTACTTTGTATTTAAAAAAATGACTTTTTAATATGTGGAAGGAAATTAATTTGTTTTCGATAGATTTTACCCTTTAAATCGATTTCAATTCTTGAACGTGGCAAACCGTTACTCCCAATGTGCAAATTATTAAATTAATACTGCTCTTATACATATACCACCCAACGAACACAAGATTTCACTGGTTCCAGGGTATGAAAATCAACTCTTGGGTGGTGTGTTCGTCGAACCAGGCCAATAGTCTATGATATTGCCTCGTATATTGTATCTTTTGTCTTACTGTTTGCTTCACCCATAAAATTATGCATAATTTACAGATTAATATAAAAGCCGCTGCATGGTGGGCCTCTTTATGTCTCTTTCTCACTTTCTTGCCTTTTTCCTCTCTCTCTCTCTCTCTCACTCTTCGGCTAATATCATGTGGTGGCTTAATTAAGACATGGTTCGAGCCGCGGTTCGTGTTGATATTTATGGTATAGATCGCTCAATATGCATATCGTTTTAGCTTTCGGAAAGCAGCTTAAGACAATCCAGCGACAGCTTCATAAGACCCAATGCTCAATATTGAGTTGAGTTTCCAATCTTCTTCACCTTACAGCTGCAACAGCAGCGGCCAACAGGCGACATCGTCATTGTCATCAACATTATCATTATCATCATTATTATCATCATTTTCGTTGCAGTGATGATTGTCATCATCATTGCCGTTGTCGTTGTTGTCGTTGTCGGCGCCTTCAATTATGTCCATAATTGGTCAACAGGTAGCCGAAAATGGTTTTGGTAGCTGCTTGCCTGCCTGCCTGCCTGCCTGCCTGTTAGCCAGTGTTTGCTTGTGTTGCCTAATTGAGCAAGCAGCAGTAACTGAAAAGCTTGAAAGTGTGAGAGCAAGCCAAGGATTAGCTACGCTTTAAAGCGGTACCTTAGAACTTGGCCAAAACGAGTGGGTTTTAATTCAATAATGGTTAAATTGTCAAATCTAT
This sequence comes from Scaptomyza caliginosa, assembly GCA_035044725.1. Taxonomy (NCBI): domain Eukaryota; kingdom Metazoa; phylum Arthropoda; class Insecta; order Diptera; family Drosophilidae; genus Scaptomyza; species Scaptomyza caliginosa. Next base: position 1,106,658 of record JAWNNR010000482.1, read on the forward strand.
TAAGACTTTGCAAACAAATTAAAGGCATGCTCTTTAATCAATAACAATCTATATAGTTCTATTCAAGCAGCAATCACTTGAACTTATTTTATTTATATTAATCGACTTATCGATAAATTGTTTTTATTACTGCCTCAAGCGATTTACATGCCTGCACTACACTTGCAGAGCATTGCAGCTACTCCAAAAGTACATACCAATTGCAGAACACTGCAGAACTAGCTGTAATTCGAGGTAGTTGCTCTGGCTGCAACTGTTGTTGGCATTCACTCACGATCAAGTGGAGATATCGCTGGGGAAGTTAAGCGGAGTTCACTCGATGCAACTGTCGATAACCGTTAGCGATCGTCAGTGTTATTGTCGCTGTTGTTGCTGCTGCTGTTGGTTGCATGTGAACAAAACATGCCAAATCAAAGTGTGAGTGATCATTCAATTAAGCAGCACGCCAACGTCCGACAACAACAGACAAACGTACAACGGACAATCGACAACAACAAGCTGACGACAGCAATCACACAGCGCTGTGAGCAAACAAGCCAGCCAACAACCAGCAGCAACAATAGCAACAGCAATAACAACAGCAACAGCAACAGCAAGTGCGGTGCCATCATCACTTAAATTATGTGATAATATGCCAACAATGAGTGTGCAACAGCAACAGCAACAGCAACAGCAGCAGCAGCAGCGACAGCAATCGCAAAAGCAACTACAGCAACGGGCAAGCAACAACAGCAATCAACACGCAAAAGCCTAAAACAAACGTGTCGAATGGCTGGACAGGGCGTTGCAGATCGTTGGGGGCGAAGGAAGGGGTAGGTGGAGAAGGTGCGCAATTGAGTATCAGGACACATGACCAGCGTCAAAGATGCGATTTCAAGCAGCAGCAGCAGCAGCAACAGCACGTAGCACCGTAGCAACAGCAACATCAGCACCAAAATTGCTGATGCCTTTTTTGGTTGTAGCTGCCGGCGGCTCAATCAGTTTGTCACCCGGGCGATATATAGAGTGATTAAGTGGCCCATGGATTGGATTGGAGTTGCAGTCAGTGGCCAAAGTGGACGACAAGGTGCGAGGCAACTTGCAGCAGCCTAGAAACGTGCCGCAATGCAACAAAACAGTGCAGTAGCAATTGATAAATTTTGCATTAGATGCACGCAAAGCAATCATATACCAAAAATCTGGACAATATTTGACGCACAATTGCATTAAAGCTGCTCGCCAATCAATTCAATCAGCGAAAACAATCACAAAAGCAACAGCAGCAGCAGCGACAAGTAACTGCTGCTGTCTATCTTGTGTCTTGTGCTAGCTACAGCAACAACTTTTGCTGCAGTGGCTGCTGCTGCTGGTGGTGCTGATTTGTTGCTTGTTGTGTGACGACGACAATGACGACGACGACGACGACTGCGTGGCGTCCGTGTAATCGCACTTCATGTCTAATTAGACTTGTTTATGCCCATTTGGAAAACTGAAATGCAGCAACAGCAGTAGCAGCAACAACAACAACAACAACAACAGCAGCATTGCTGTGGTGCATGCACATATGATTTTATTTTTTTTATGGCTATCTTCACGGTTATTTTCATTTAAATCGCAATTCAAACTCGGCAGCTCGTCGACGAATGACATTTTAAATGACAATTTTGCGCCTTTTGCAATTCATTTTTCCCCCAAACCTCCACACCTCTCTTGCTCGCTAAACGCACCCCAACAACAACAGCAACAAATAATTTAGTTGCATGCAAAAATATGAAACTAACTACAAGGCAGTACATGCATTTAGAGCGAGAGGGTGAGAGAGACGGTGCGAGGCATGGAAAAGATCGAAAAGAAAAAATTGAATAAAATTGAACGTAATAATGCAAATTGTTTTATCAATAAATTCTAGACACATGCAAAACGCACAACGAGTACTTCAGATGATATTGCTGTTGTTGTTGTGGCTGTTGTTGCTGTTGCCAAATGAATTTATGTGTCAATAAATTTAAAGCAAATTAGCAAACGACGTTTTAAGTAGACGACGACGAATAACGCGCTATGCGCTTGCCAAACGATTTATGGACTGAGGCAACCAATGATTGCGACTCGACTCATTGCGACTCAGCGAGTCAGCGTCTCGGCTTGATTTGATTGATGAGCGCACAGCAAGCCGCTTGGCAATAAACTGTTTGCCTTTTGCCTTTTAAAGCCGGCCCAAATCGGCCATGTCACAAGCAATTCACTCCACCAGTTGAATCCGCATCCGAATGCGTTTAGCTTTATGCGATAGTGAGTTAGTTTGAGTGCCACAGCCAACTGCAGCAAACGTTCAATCCAGTCAAGCCAAGTCCAGTCCAAAATGGCGACGCTGGCAATTAATCAGTTTTTCAACCTTGCAGCGTTTTGGGCAGGCAATAAAAACGACAGTAAATGCCTCATGGCTGCTCACTGCATAGATTAATAAAGACGGCGTTTATTTAGACTAGCTCCATACAGTGTTCATATTAATTAACGCGACACATCACGTCAACAAGTCCGCACTGTATTGACAAGCGACTTACTAATGCTGTTGCAGCGTGAGAATCAATTTAATAACTAATAATCGCTTAACGATAACGAGCAAATCACTGCTGCCTCTTTATATAATCTTGGTAATCCTTCACAATTATTTTGCATACAAATCGCTGGTTCTGCTGCTTGGTTTATGCACTCGTCTTTCTTCTATTCGTTATGTTGTCACATTGTTCATCGTTTACTAGTTTCTGCCTAGATTAGTTTCTCCCTTTAAATTCTTACCTTGCCTGGCCACTTTTGCGCTGCTCGAACCTTACTCGTTGTAACTCTACTCAATCTACTTCGGTTGTGTTGTCATTTTATGTATTCATAATATAAAGGAGTCAGAGCCGAGCAAGTTATACAATTAAATTGTTGATAACGTGGGCAACAACAATAACAATCTATGGGTACAACCATCTTATAAGTCACACCTTTGTGCATGACACCACAGTCGCCATTGGTGGTCTGTCTCACAGAGGGCGTGCAATTCAAGCCCAGAAACAAGATGCAAGCCAGTCAGCCAGCCAGTTGTTGCTGCTCTTAGTAAGTTTGTTCGCCGTCAGCAACAAAAGCCTCTAAAGTCTTTTGGCTAGAGAGTAGCAACAGAGCAGGCAAAAGTCGCGGGCTTGTTTTCCAAATTACATGAACAAAATGGCGAAGTCCGTCGGCACAGCAGCATCAGCATCAGCAGCAGCAGCAACAACAACAGCAACAGCTTGTGAGGTCCACACGCAGCAGCAGCAGCAACAACAGCAGCAACAAAAGCCAAAAACAAGCTTAAGACTACGACTGAAGCTGGTCAGGTCTAGAGCTTCGGCCTAGACACTTACTCGTGACACCCGTTGCCGCACTGGTCTTCAAGCTCGGAGTTCGAGTTAAGTTCGGTTTTGGTTTTGATTCTGTAGTAGTTGTGTTCAGTTCTGTTGGAGTTTCTCTGTTGTCGTTTAATCGAAGTCGATGCGACGAGTTATGGTAATTAAAAAGGTGTTCCTTTTGCAACAGTCGCGAATGTCGTTGCTTGGGGGGTCCCGAGCTCGCAATCGCGTTTCGATGCAGACAAATTCATATTTTATGACAAAACTCTCTCTCTCTCGCTCTTTTTCTTTCCTTTCTGTCTGTGTGTGTCTTTGGGTCTGATGTCTTGGCCGGCTCGTGCACTTTGGTGGGTGGTCGCCTACAGGAATGTCGCCGACTTTACAAAGTCCACACAGCCATTTGCAATATCTTTGTAGCGATACCTTAACTTTAGAAATGTGTGTGTGTGTGTGTGTGTGTGTATGCCTCCGTTTGGGCCTGTCAAGTTTTGTCAAGTTACTGCCGACAGACAGAATACTTTGTGTCGTTTATGTTATTTTTTTTTGTTTTTGTTTTACATTTTTTTTTTTGTCATACTACATTCTGCATGTCAAGCTAACTAATCTCATTCTCTCTTTATCTCTCTCTCTCTCTCTCTCCCTCTCTCTTTTCCACACCTTATGCCTTTCTCCTTCTGTTTGTACTCCTTTAGACAATACTGAACTCAATGCATAAATATCAGCCGCGCTTTCATTTGGTGCGAGCCAACGATATCTTGAAGTTACCATATTCGACGTTTCGCACGTACGTTTTCAAGGAGACGGAGTTTATAGCCGTGACTGCATATCAAAATGAGAAGGTAAGCTATACACAAATCTATATATGTATGTACAAATAAGTTGAATGATCTGTTTGTACTAATATGAACATGATTTGCAGATAACTCAGCTGAAAATTGACAACAATCCCTTTGCCAAGGGCTTTCGTGATACTGGTGCAGGCAAACGTGAAAAGAAGTGAGTATCACTAGAGTTAAGCAGTTGATGTACAACAATATCTTATCTTTTAACTGTTCCCAGTACAATTTAATTAGTGTTTAGGTAGAGAACTCTTATGACTTCTTGATAGCCCTGCAGTTACATCAAATTTAATAGCGAACAATGCAAAAGCAGTCTAACATATTAATTATAAATTTGATAGTGTTTCTTGTATATTAAGATTCACAATGTGAAAGCTCAATTAATGCGGCTCTTAAGGTTAAGCTTAAACAGCTAAAGTTTCTCATATTCCATTCAACCCCATTATATCAATGTTATATTTTATAATTCTTATTAGAGACACTACATTACAGCTATTGTTTATAGCTTGTTAGTTGCTTTAATCTTGTCCGTCTCTGCCAGCAGCATTCTTGTGAGCTCTAGCCAATGTGCAAGGACCTCTTTGCATTATTTTGCTCGCAAATGCGCTTATAAGTATTCAGCATTCAGAGGGCAGCCAACACAGCACAAAACCATCGCTTGAATTCAGATCTTCACTGTTGTCTGGTTAGCAACCCGAAATCCAATTCAATACAACCGACATCAGTCTGTGAACCCTGTCCTTCTGCCTAACTCTCTATCGCTGTGTATAAGTACTAATGCTGACCGCTTCCAAAGCAAACTAATCAGCATTTTGAACTGCACTTCACATTCAGAAATCGAGTAGTGTTGGGTTTGGGGTTCAGTGTGGGTTACGATGGCTACGATTGTTTGTCTAACTTGTATCAAGGATTTTGTATTTGTATCTGCTGCGCTCATTTGTCTCGCTGTTATCTGTATCTGTATCTGTATCAGTATCAGTATATGTATCTGTGTATGTGGCTTGTGTTTAGCACCGACATTAACTTTTGTCAAATCTGTGCGGAACTAATTAGCCTGCTGCTTGTCAAATTGCAAGTCATACAAAGCGCCAACGAGTCCAGTACAATGGTTGATCCGGGAATATGGAATGGGAGAGGGGAAGGGGAGGGTGGTATAAACACGACTCCGGCAGCTGATGCTTTTGCTCTTGCTTTTGATGACGATAATGATGATGATAATGATGTTGATGTAGATGATGACTGGCACCTTAGTCTGGTCATGGAGCTGTATCCCCAACTCTATGCTGCTGCAGTGTGCTTGTAATCCATATTGATGGATTGATTTCAATTTCCTGTTGTGCCTGCGGTGCCTGTGGTGCCTGCAGCGTGGGTGCTGATCAAATGCTTTTGACTTTTTCGCACATGTTTTTTGAAGGATAACCGAAAAGTCAATACACACAGAGATAGAGAACGGGCAGGGAGCTTGGAGTGGTTCCGGTTTCCGGCCACAGCAGCAACAACAGCGGGCAGTCCCCGTTTGCAATCTGTGACTTAGCATAATGATGAATGACATTTAATAGTTGGCTCAACGTTTTGTTAAACGTTACAAATCAATTTTCACTCCGCTCGTGTGTGTATGTGTGTGTGTGTTTGTGTGTAATGGACAATGACAAGATGATGATGAGCTGGGGGCGGACAGAAACTTGGAACAGAAACGACTTCATCAGTCTTCTGTTTGCTGCATTGACACAAACAATTTACTTGGCTACCCCATCCATTCAACATTTCAGTTGTTAGATGGCTGTTGTAAAACTGATTACAGCGCCTTGATTGGCATTAGCCGCCCAAGCTCTCTAATTCCACTCCTCAGCCCCTAGACATAGCTGTCTGTTTTGTTTTGGTACTATGTAGTTTCCTTTGATATCCCTTTGCGTATTTAAACTGACTGAAAGGAGTTTCAATCAGGTAGAATGGAACAGACAGACAGACAGACAGGCATCTTGTATCATGCACAATGTACTATTATTCCTAAGCTGCACAATCAAGAAACTCAGACAAGACTTGAACAGCTATAGAACAGTTATAAAGCAGCTCCTTTCAAGCCTATTACTTATGTACGTACACATGTGTAATGAAGTAATGACGTACCACAACTTGATAATTGTGGATTAAGAGATCCACAAAGTAACGTTATATTGCAGGGTATATTTTTGTCATTCGGCAATATACCCAACCCCGTGGCACCACTTGTCACCGGGGCAAAACAAATCTGTCTGATCATTGTTGTGACAATCATGTGTCATGGCTTAAGGTTTTTTGCCTCTCAAAGTTAACGCCAATTATTAATTAAATGCCGGCGCTTAAAAGTAGACAAGAGTTTTGATATTCATTAGGGGTTTTGGTTTTGAGAGGGTGTGTGTTAATGTATATGTGTGTGGGCTGTAACCACTAAAGCGCTTAGCTAACTTTGTGCATAGAGTTTCAATTAGCCGAGAATGTCGAATGTGCCGGGACCATAAAAAGCCTGGGCAATTAGTGCGACTTAGGGCGAAAGAACTCTTTTACCATTTGCCGACTTTTGTCAATTGGCAGCAAACAAAACACATACAATTTAAGGCAGCTCCCAGTGCGGCAGCAAACTTTTTGTGGTTAACCCTTTTAACCAGCACAAAGCAAAGCAGGCGCTTCATTAGCGCTAGCAACAACAATAAACAACACCCTGACGACATTTTCAGCATTTCGTCCTGCGTCCTTCGACTTGGGTGTCGCTTCACAGCAAGCGCCGCTAATTGGTGGCAACTATGCCACAGTCCGTTACTTCCCCAATCCTCCTCCCTCTCGTTCCAGTGCACCCTTCTGTGCAACTTCCGGCGAAATGATATTCATCTCGCTGCGCAACTCTTTGCAATTGCCATGCCATCGCCCTCGGGCACAAACGGAAATCTAAAGTGAAAACCGTTTTAACAGCAGTCGCCGAAGTAAAAGCCACAGCAGCAGCGACAGCAACCAAAACGGATAAGCTGCTAGCAATTGAAATTCCTTTTCATATTTATTCGCCATCTAGTCTGCATGTACACCTCTCTACCCCTAACCCCCTGCCTCACCCTTCATCTTCCTTCCTGACAAATAGCCACAGGCGTCAGTTGACAATTGGCGCACTGTTTTTCCAGCCACTACTCTTTATATTTTTCTCTCATTCAAAAGAGAGAGAGTTCCTTTTGCTCTGACTGTTAACTCACCAATGTTGTGCTGGGCGTGGTTCAAGTAGGCGTTTGGGCGTGTGCTTGAGTGTGTGTGTGTGTGTAGGTTGATTTAAGCCGCAAATTTAGATATAATTCAAAAATTACAGAGCAGCGTAAGCAGACAAAACTCGCAATTTTCAACAACTTTTGGGCGCCTTCAAGCTCTTCGCCGCCCCCGCACCTTAGAAGCAAGCGTAAAAGGGGGCGTATAAGCGGTGGCAACAGCACAAAAGCCAAGATAAACGTCTTAGTTGCCTTTTGTGCGAGTGTTGAAATTTATGGTTGAATTACATGTGATGTTCAGGAGCGGTTTAGCAAAGGTGTAACTAAAGTTCTAGAAATTATTTTCAAAAGAACACTCACAAAACTATTTAAGTGTACAGTTTTTAACCGGTTATGTTGCTTACAGACCAAGGTCTCTTTAATCGTTTAAGCTGTGTATTTATGCGCCCCAATTTGGGCGCTACTTAGTATTTCTTGTTGCCCTTTGTTGTCCAGTGGGTGGGCCTACAATGCTGTCTGGATTAACACAAATTGATTTGCTATTAAATTAGGTATATACACACACACACGCACACACACAGGCACACACAGGCGCACCCAGGTGATGCGAAATACGTGAAAAAACAGTTAAGTGTAAAAGAAGACGCCTGTGGCGAAATTGCTAGCTCCTGTCTATGGGTGGTTCCGGCCTGTGGTTGCTGTGATAATGATACACACATGCATGCAAGCCATGTATGTGTGTGTGTGTTAGTAAATTGCCCAATTTGCGAGCACGAGCTGACGCTGGCAGCGTTGCTTTGATGTGTGAACAACAACAACAACAGCAGCAGGAGCAACAAAAAAAAGCAACCGTACAAAATGCACGGACGTAGTTTTACCATCCAGCCCAGTTACCCGGACAAACTGGCCTGTGTGTGCCTGTGTGTGAGTTTGGGGTCTTAAAGGGGGCATTACGGGCAGTGCAGACACTAAATTACACTAACGTGTTTTGAATTATTTTTCAATTTCATTGTCGGCCCAGACACAAACTGCCGGCTGTTTCCGCCTGCCATTGTTACATTTCAATTAAGGTTCCGGTTATACAGAAAAAAAAACCCCAAACTCCATACCACACACCACATCCCCCGCCCAAACCCTCTGTGGTGCATTCATATGCCGGCAGCGTCGTTTTATCATTTAACAGATATTCCAGTTAGCAAAAATATTTTGCCAGTACCTCGTATATCCAAAAAGCCTAATGGAAAGAAAAACAGCGCTAAAAACGCAACGCGTTACAACATTTTGATTGCATTTCAGTTTTCACACACATATTACTTAGCTATTCAATATTGTGACAAATAGCTGAAATATTCTTTTAATATGGTATACATAATTCCTTTATGTATATTGTAACAAGGCAGGTCCTGAGTTAACTAAAGAAAGTTTTAAAGTGATTCGATTTTACGGCGACTTCTGTACTGAAATATGGGAACCATTAGATATATTCTCGAATAATCAAGATATTAGCAAGCAATAGTTTTTAACATGAAGCTAAAGTTGTAGCTTAGTGTATATTGAAGAACTTTCATTTAGACAATTGGATGTTCTAATTTGTTTTGTTTTCTCGTCCAACTGTTGTTACAGGCAGGCGCTGATGTCGAATAGAGGGTCCGATTCGGACAAACTAAATCCCACACATGTGAGCAGCTCGCGGGCGCCACTGCACTTGGGCCATGCCGGACGGCCGCCACATCTGCACCCGGCGCACGCAGCCGCTCTACTGGATAATCAACAGGATGATGAGGACAAACTATTGGATGTGGTGGGACCGCCACAGAGTCCGCTATTGCCCTTGAGCCACTCGCTGCAGCAGATGCATGCGCATCAGCACTCTGGTAAGTTGTCAAAAGAACTACCCTCATTTGTATTATATAAGTTGAAGCTTATGGCTCAGCTGCTTACAATGTAGAAAGCAACACGTCTAACTGGTGAAATCTTTTGCTATTATCTACTCGTTACATATATCACGTTGCTTGACACTGGCTTTTTGTTGACCGTTTGTTGGATTAGCAGCACTGGCTGCCTGGTTCAATCATTTGGCTGGCGCTGGCGCCGGTGAGCATGCAGCAGCAGTTAACGCCGAGGAGGCACTGCGTCGCCGTCTGCAGGCGGACGATGTGGAGCGCGATGGCAGCGATTCGAGCTGCTCGGAAAGCGTCGGTGGCAGCACCGGCGGTGCCTTTCGTCCCACCTCAACGGGCAGCCCTAAAGAAGGTGTTGGCGGTGGTGCAGCCGCTGCAGCAGCGGCAGCAGCCGCCGGTCTCAGTGCAGCCGGCAGCTATCCGTCGCCCAATATTTCAGTGGGACCACCGATACACCCGTCGCCGCATCTATTGCCTTACCTTTATCCGCACGGACTCTATCCGCCGCCGCATTTGGGACTGCTTCACAATCCGGCAGCAGCTGCTGCCATGAATCCCGCCGGTATTAATCCCGGCCTGCTATTCAATGCTCAGCTAGCTTTGGCTGCACAGCACCCGGCACTGTTTGGGCACGCCTATGCAGCCGCTGGACACACACCCGTATCGCCACTGCAGGGTCTCAAGAGCCATCGCTTCTCGCCCTACAGCTTGCCGGGCAGTTTGGGCAGTGCCTTCGATGCGGTCACGCCCGGCTCCAATGCGAATCGCAGCGGTGGCAATGGTAGCGCCGATGCAACTGCTCCACCCAATCTGCTGCCCGCCAGTGGCGGTGGCAGCGGAGGTTTGGCTCTGGACAACGGTCCGCGCAGTCTAAGCTCGAGCCCGCGACCCCGGGCCTCCTCGCACTCGCCGCCAACGCGGCCCATATCAATGTCGCCAACAACGCCGCCATCGTTGCTAAAGCGCCAGGCGCAGCATTCACCATCGGAGCTGAAGAGCATGGAGAAGATGGTAAACGGGCTTGAGGTGCAACACAACGGCAGTGCGGCGGCGGCGGCAGCAGCAGCAGCGGCGGCAGCGGCTGCCTCATTACTATCGGAGGAGTCGGCGCAGCTGCATCATACACAGGTGCATCATACGCATTCGCATCAGCATTCACATCCGCATCCGCATGGACATCCACATGGGCATACGCATGCGCATCATGCGGCAGCGGCGGGCGGTACGGATCAGTGACAATTACAGGACGGCCGCTCCGACTGTGAGGAGGGCGGCCTGGAGGATGACGACGACGATGATGAGCAGGATCGCAGCTCGGTCATCGATTTGGATGTCGATGTCTGACCGCAAACGGTGCAGCTGCAGCAGCTTTAGCGTGCGGCGCCCACTAGCTGCTGGTGGGGCCCAGAAACGGCCCGCGCTCCGGCCCTGCCCTTGGCTTACGCTTTGGCCAGTGGCGGCAGTTAGCCAACACTGCGAACGCTCTCAGTGTAAATAGCGCTAGCGATCTATATAGGCATTGTAGCATATAGCATGTAGTATATACCCCACATCCCACACCCTAAACAGCTTTCACACACACACACACACACACACACAGACATCCTTCTAACCCATATAGAGCCTAGAGACGTTGCGGGTCGCTTTGCGTATAGTTGTAATCGAAAAGTGCATTTTTTTTTTTTTTTTTTTTTTATGGGGGGTATTGATATGTTTAAGCAACGCCTAGCCTGTAAATTATTTGTGATGCGCAGGACCCGCCAGCTTTTAAAACCTAGTTTAAAGAAACAAATAGAAAGCAAGTGAAAGTGAGTAAGAAGAAGAATAGATGAAGGAATAGAAAACGAGATTTGTTTTCACTTCCCAAAAAAAAAACAAAAAACATTGCCCAGTGCTCTTGCAATTAGTTCAAGCTCTTTGCATTATCCCTTCAAAGAACGAAAATAACAAATAACAACCCCCCTTTTTTAGCACTTAAGCATAACAACCTTAAATATATATGTATGTAACAAAACACACACTACACACAACCAATACACAGATTTCCATATGTAAACATGGAGTATATAACAAGCAGGTGTTGAGGAAATAAAGCAAAATGCGCCCAGGTGCAAAGATATTGGAAAACATATACGCATATACAAATATATTGTATGAATGAAAAAAATTAGCAACATCAAAGATGGCGCCTATATATATATATATATATATACTTACACTCAAATATATATATATATATATTTATAAATTAATATTCAGTTATATATATATATGTAAATCTAAATACAATGTAACCCTAAAAAACAAAAAAAAAACAACAGCAAATGAGAAAAAAAAATCAAAAAAAAAAAACAACACACAAAATAAGTAAGCGAAGAGCGAACATTTTTTTTCTTAGTCATAGGATGGAATTTTTTTTTTAGTAATCGTAAATTGATTAAAGTAAGAAACAAACAATTAAAAAAAATACACTCAAAAAAAAGTAAATAAAAAACTAATAAAACAATAATATAAAAGAAATGCGTATGAAGCAAAAGAATTACCTATATTTAAACTAATTTATGTAGTTCTTAAGTACCGTGTACCGTAACATCCATACAAATGCATATATTTACAATAATTTTGAACACACCACGCCCTGAATAACCCAGCCCAATGCATATGAGGCCAAGGATGCAGATTAAGCACCTTATTCGATTCCAGCTCCGATATGGCTCCGAAGCATTTACATGCTTTTCCTTTCCTTAGGCATCTAGTAGCAGCAACACACACACACACACACATGTATCCGCTTATAGTACAGCATATAGAACAGTTTCAAGAAATCGCATCCTATAATACAAGGTTTAATATACTTTATTTGATTTTAGTTTTTTTTTTTCGTAACCTTTTTTTTTTGCTAATATTTAAGTTCTAAAACCAAAGAACAGAACACACTTTTTTTTGTATATTTATAATTCTTTAGAACAGACTCGTAATAGCTACTTAGTATTATTGTGTGTGTTTTAAATTTATCATAAAGCAACTCTACACACATTTATATATGGTAGTATCTATGTATAAATAATATTTTTTTTTTTATATAAGTGAATTATTGAAAGGCATTCAACGCATGTTCCTCGCATAAGTTTAGAGCGACAAAGACGCAGCAAACAGCAACTGCTTTAAGTTTGAAACATCTTTCCCTCTTCTCTCGCAATCCCCTTCTCCACTAAGAACAACAAGCACACACAACCACACACACCCACATATACAACACACATGTGCAAAATATTCGTAATGGCAAATAAAATTAACAAAAGAAAAATAAAAACAAAAACATTAAAACAAAATTGAATATTAATAAAACAAAAAATCAGCAAAGTTGTAGCGCAGTTTGATTTCCTTATATACCGATATACATATATATATCTTCATATATATAAAAATATATAATTGATTTTTTTTTTTTTGAGTTTGTTTAGCTGTTTTATTGGAATGAATTATACGCAAAAGCAATATTAATTATAGTTAATTAAATTTAAAGAAATGCAAACAAAAACACAACAAACGAGAAGAACAAACAAACAAAGCGATAAAAACAAGAACAAGCATTATAAACACCTATTTGTATACATATATACAATTTCTATATATGTATGTATATATATATATATATTTTACAAATATATTTATATTATATGTATAAACGTATATATATATATATATATATAAATATATAAAATTATTGATGAAGCAACAACACCTCATGTCACTGCAATTATATTAAAATTAATTAAACAACAACAAAACAAAGGAAATTAAATAAAAATTATTACTAAATGAAAATCAAAAATCCAAACATAAAATCCAACAACATACATGCAACAAGATATTTGTGTTTTTCTACTACAAGCATCACTATTGTTATTATTGCGATTTGCTTATTTGTTTATTTGGTTATTCGTGCCGTCAGCTGCCATCAACTGGCACGCACTTGACAAGTGTAAACAGGACAAAGGATATCATTGATTGTGTTACACGAAAAAAATGTATATTTTACGTATATATGTATATGCATCAAGAACAACAACGGCCAATAAAATGGAAAATATAATGTTTGCACAAATGAGCAGCAGCCAAACGAGTTTCAATACACCTGAGGAATCTTTTGTATCACTGCAAATATGCATACATCTCCGAACATAGTTTTTAAAACGACAAGTTTAAATATTAGTAATAGCAAACTGATCGAAAAGAGTATAATCTCTAATTACATGCCATCGAGTCAGCTTCTTTATTATTTCAGCAAGTCTCGATAAGACTAAAGTTAATGAAAGCTTGCAAAAAAAAAAACACAAGTCATTTCATGCCAAGGATATGTTCGCTAGGTGTTGCATTTAATTTAATAAAGGCATAGTTTATAATCTTTAGACGTAAGGGATGAGCTTGTTGTTGCCGCCCAGTTTGGAGTACAAGTTAATTTTTTGGATTAAACTCTTTCGGCGATTATCGCTGTCCTGGCTAACCCTCAACTAAGCCAAGCGTTAAGCACTTGACTCACAGTTACAGTTAATAATCGAATTTGGCACGAATGCAAAAACTTCCAACGAGTGCAGTGTACTGCGGATTATCCCATAAGGGTGTTAAGGAAAGATATAGTTGAAGTAGGGTTAAGGGTTTGGCTAGACGATTGCCAGCGTTGATAGAGCTAATTTCGGGTAATTGAAAGACCCAAAAAATTAAGTTGCGAACCCGCATGCTTTACTCCCGCTGCTGCAAACATACATATGTTGTGTACACATACATACATAGTTGGAAAGCTGTACAAATAGAATGGTTCCACATGAGTGGGCGATGGCCTTCGATGCCTTCGATTGTAAATTGTAACGCTTCAATAGTAAAAGGCACAAGAGAGTTGCAAGTTGAAGTGCAGCAATAAAAGCGCCCTAAACAAACCCTTTGTCCGTTAACCCGTAACCCGTAACTCGTAACTCGTAACCCATAACCCGTAACCCTTTTATTTATTTATATTGTTGTTTTTTTTTTTCTTTGTGTGTGTGTGTCTTCACAGCCCACGCATAGGCAATGAAAAACTGTCAATAAGTTTGAGTGTCTTGGCTCGAAAAGTCAAATACGAGCTGAATGCGCAGCATAAATTACGTATTATTAATTGCGGCGGCTGCTGCCGTCACCAATGTCACCAGTGTCACCACCAACGCTACTGTCACTGCCACTGCCACTGCCACTGCCACTGCCACAACTGCCGCTGGCTGTGGCATTCTCGTCGATACTAGTCGATGAAGGGTTATGGCGATGTTGACAACACTTGGCCAAACCCCACCCTGGTCCAACTTTAGCTGGTCTAATTGCGAGCCAGCAATTTGTCGCATGATTAATGTGATTGTTTATCAAGCGGTATCAGGGGTATGTTTGAGAAACTTAACCAAACTAAATAAGTTGAACCTTTAGCAAAAGGAATATTAAGTTGATCAACTTAACAACTTAGCAGGTTCATAAACTCTAAAACTAATTGTAAAACATTACTTATAGCTTGACGAACACATTGATTATTGAAGAGAGTCAAGATTTGATATGACAAATGAATATTGATTCTTTAAATTATTTATTAAGTCCTTTGCTGTTGTGGCAAATCAAAGGGTGAACAACAACAACCACTCACACACACACACACGTTATTTGTCGTCATTATGTAAGCACATTTGAAAAGCATGATGGCGCTTAACCGTAAATTTGTATGTGCGTAAGCGTAACCTTTCAGTTCAGTTCATGGAGTCAAGAACAACAAAATCGCCCATTATTGTCGCAGCTCTTGTCATCAATTGAAATTTTGTGCATGTCATTGTGCTGTGACAAGTTGCCTGGCTGCCTGGCTGCCTGGCTGCCTGGCTGCCTGTCAATGTGCATTATCATAACTTGCGTTTTATTGCCAAAACATTTATGAGACAGCGCGACAGCACCACAAAAGTGCGTGCTGAAAGTTCTAATGCTCCAACAGTTAAGGGATGGGTTTGATTCGGAAACGACAATCCACATATAGGGGCGGTGTCACATCGGTGCGGTGTCATCGGGTCCTGGCAGTTGGGGTAAGCATTTGGTAGTCGCAACTATAATGATCATAATAATAGTTTTACGGGTTAGAGAAGTCACAGTCACAGCGACAGCGACAACGACCAACAATTTAACAGCAACCACACGACAGTAAATCGAGAAAATTGTTTTCATACTTTCGATTTTTAACCCTTTTCACAATGGTGCGTAGAGCGCATTGCGTGCGACAGCCAAAGCACAGAGGGCTACCAAGGATTGGAGAATGAGAGTGGTGCGGTGTGGTTGGGTTGTTGGTTGGTTCAAGTTTGTTATGCATATTTTATTAGCGCATTCTGTGGATACGCACAGGAAGTTGACTTCTTGCGTGCACTGTGCGTTGTTTCCTATGCCGCCTATGCCTCAACTTCCACAATCTCTTTCAGTCTAGATTTCGTAAAGGGTTGCAGCCACAGAGAAATTTTGTTGGGTGGCAAACTGTTGTTGCTAGTGCAACTGCTCTTGTTTTCTTTGTTGTTGGTTGTTGTTGCTGTTATTATTGACATTTGACTTAAGCGGCCGCACGGCAGCAATTCAAATGCTCAACTTGTCAACGACAAGGTTGCCCTTAACACCCAACCAACCAACCAACCAGCCACCCTCCTTCCGAGCCATTTATACTATTCATAAGAGCCCGCTCACATTTTTGATTTGATTTGTGGACAACAAAGAGCCAAAATTATGACAGCCACTACATAATTATTACGGTATACTTCTTTTACAAGAGCATGTTTGGTTTTATGTTGACTTTCACGACCATTTTCGGTAGCATTTTTAGTGATAAAGAATAAAGAAATGTTTAACGGCAGACTTTAAGTTAGCTTAGATATTTAATTTATTTTCTAAGCAAAGTAAAAGTACATTAAATTATATAGTTTTAAATTATGTCCTTAAAGTAGCTTGACTCTAAGTGGAAAGCTTATAAACTTATTTTGTAAAATAATTTAATATGTTCATATCCTTATTATCATAGATAACACTAATATAAAGTAGCTCAACTTTTATGCTCTTGTATTAGACAGCTTTTAAAATGAAAATATATATGATACTTATGATCATAAGCTTTTAAGATTGCCGATTATGAATTTTGTAAGTTTTGTACATTGATTTGTGCCTCAAAGATATAAAATGTGTAAATTAAAAAAAAATTATAATAAATCTTTTATAGCGTTCTTAAGACACTGAATAGCTGCATTTCCCTTCCATCTTTCCCCGGTGTAAAGAAAAACAGGAAGAGTTATATTTGATGCATTTTGAAATCGATTTAATGCACTTGCAACTTATGCTAATGATTCAAAACTACTATCGAAAACAGCTCCCCAAATAGCAGATGAATTCACATCCCCTAAAAACCAGTGGATTTTTGGTTTATTGTTTTTAAAAACAGTCGCAGCAGCAGCAGCAGATGATATAGCAACAATAGAAACAGCAGCAGCAACTTTATGCGGCGACATAAAATCCGCAACGCAGAGCAAAAAAAAAAAAAAAAGGAAAACATGGAAAAATTTAAAAAGCTGCGTCTGTCAGCACCTAGCAGCCTAATCAACCTAAACAAGCAAGACAAAAACAGCAAAAGTCACACACACATACACACACACACGCACAACAAGCACATACATTTTGTATACGACAGTGAGCTGTCGTGTTGTGCGCGCTTTTGATCATTTTATAAGCGCAATTTCCCTTTTTACGATTATCTTCTCATGCGCAACTGAAAAAGGCAGCACCACACTCCCCCTCACTACACACTGCCATTTCCCCCTTGTATCCTTAACTCTGATCCCCTCTAAAGCAGCTAACATCAATACGTGGAAATTTGTTTTCAATTTTTCGGTTACAATGGTCATAAAAACCCACACACAGAGACACACAATCTGACACACCTGTATGTGTGTGCCTGTGTGTGTGTGTGTGTGTGTGACGCACAAAAGGGTTAAGGGTGCCTGAATGAAGGGAGGAGGGGTGAACTAGCCATCAAAATGCAAATGCGCGACCATAAATAACGTGCCACAAACAGGCAGAAAGACAGACAGACAAACCAAGATACAGGGAGCAAGAGAGACCGACAGAGAATGAATGAGAAAGCGAGAGGGAGGGAGAGAGAGAGGAGGAGGAGAGATCATGCGGTAGAGGCCTAATAAAAACAACCCAACGATTTAAAACCAGCGTTGCCAAAAAATCGAAAAACCAAAAGCAGCAGCAGCGTTTAGGTGCGCCCACAGTGTTTAGGTGTGGGTTGAGCGGGTACAGGGGCATATTGAGGGCGTGGCATTGGCATCATGTGATGTGTGTGCGTGTTTGTGTGTTTGTGTGTGTGTGTGTGTGTGTGTGTGTGTGTGTGTGTGTGTGTGTGTGTGTGTGTGTGTGTGTGTGTGTGTGTGTGTGTGTTGCCCAAAACGCAAATGCAACGCTTCAATGAATACAATGACGCCGAGAACTGTCGGCGTTAAAGGGTTACCCCCGCTCTAACCAACAAGCCAAGCCTCCCCCAACCCCAACAAACACACACACACACATACACATACCTACAACCCATACCATTCATTTTAAGACCTTAGTCATGTGCATTGAGCTATGGATATGGCCTGTCGCCAGCAGCGCCGTTCGCGTTTAAACGACGCGACAAATTAAAATTCCCTACATCCGGCAAATGGTTGGCAAACCCCCACCCCGGCAACCTCATTCCACAATGCCAACATCCACACCACAAACCTATCAATTCCACCACCCCCCCTTGCGTAGGCGTTGCTCTACAAGTATACCCAAAAGTCATGCTCGATTAAATTGCTTTTGTTGCTGCTGCTGCTGCTTCTGCTGCTGCTGCTGCTGCTGTTGCATTTGTCCCGGAAGTTGAGTTACCAAAAAGCGCAGACTCGATTCCAATTTGAAAGCGCAGCAAAATAAACCCCAGACCCAATAACCAATTCCAATAGCCCGACCCTCTCATTCAGCTGTAACAAGCTGCGTAGGTGCGGTCATCTAACCCCTTCCACTCCCCCACCCTTTTTCCCCCTATTTAACTCTTTGTTCATGGGCGCAAATTTGAAAATCAGTTAGTGGTCAATTTTGTTGGCTTGCCACAAAAGAGGCCCCTCTCTCTGTGTGTGTGTATGTGTGTGTGTGTGTGTGTATTAAGGTCTCCTGCCTACCCCTCGCTACCACCATCCCCTCTTTTTGGAAATGATAATGTGGTGTTTTGGTGTGGCATTGTGCCACCAACTGCAACAGTAACTGCTACACACACACTTTACTCTGTCCCCCGCCCTGGTCGCTCGCTTAGCTTATTAAATGTTGAGCAGCTAAGTTGTGAGCTTTAGGCTCATTTTGCCTTTGTCATTCACATTTACATGCACAACATCGATGAATGCGTTGACTTCCATTTCATGGCAAATTACTGCTGCCTGCTGTTAACAGAACCCCCCCCGCCCACTTCCATCTGCACCCCCTTGCGTTCTATTGTCAGCAGCGGTTCGTTGGCCATTATCCAATTTCCATATGCAAAGCCCGTTGACATTTTGCGGCTGCCAGAATGAATGGCATCAAACTATTCTCACCCCTCTACCCCACTCCGCCAGTTGCAATTTATCTGCCAGCATCACCACCTCTCATACCGCACCTCTTCTACCCAAACTGCGAGTGGCTTATCCACCTGTCTAGCAGCTTGTCCAGCGCCTTTTGTCGTCACTTTGATTGATTTGCCTTTGACTTCTTTTTTTTTCTTTCTTTTTCTTGGCTTCCTTTCTTTTTTTTATTTTTTGTTTGGTGTGCTGCGATTTTCGTGTCAATTGGCTGGCGGCTCACAGGAATTTGGCTCAAAACTGTTAACGCCGCTCAGATCTCAGTTTGTAAAGGTGCCAGGTTGTTTGAACAAGTAGCATGTTCACCAGACTATTCGCCTGTTTCATAAACGTTTAAAACGTATAATCTACATATAAACACTAAATAAAATGTTTTCCGGTTTCATTAACAGTTTCCATTTGCCTTAAACAAAAGAGCTGCGAATGCAATGCGAAAAGTTTATGCTCAAAACAAAGGTGAAACTGTTAAAGGTGCCAGAAAGTTGGCAGGATGAGCTTTTATCTGAGCTACTCCGTTTAAAATTCCAATCGACACCCTAAAGGCGGCTGCTTTTGAAGCAGCATCCGCCCAAGCGCTGACAACTTTAGCTGCGCCTCTATCCCAACAACCAGTGACTTGTACCTGTTAGGTAGCTGGAAGTTCCCTTACCTCTTACCTCTGGTATCATCAAAGCGTCTCGTCTCGGCTTGTTTCGATTCGATTCGATTCGTTTCGTATCGGTGTCTGTGCATATTTTATTCAAATTAACGCCGCGTCGCTGGGATTTATGTGACTGTATTGACCCGAACAGCACAGGTCCGCTGAAACAGTAGCAGCAACAATAACAGCGCAGCAACGCAAAAATTTAAAACAATTTAACACTTAACACGACATTCAAATACTTTTATGGGAAATTACCAGAGAGCAGGCCTTTGTCTGTGGTATTTCGTCAGCGTTAACCTCCGCTGATTGTTGTCATGAGTTGTTGGTAACCCGGCCACAGCTACACACAACTACCCACACACACACACACACACACACACGTATATACAAAACATGTAATTGGATGGTGTTTATTGGGTGTCGTCAGCAATCGCCAATTGTCGTTGATATGTTGCCCAGCACCCAAACCTGCAGCTTCCCTTCCGCCCCCTGCTTGACCAGCTCACTGGCAATTGAGTTGGTAGCTAAAATTGGAATTGCACTTGGACTTACACTTGGTATGTGTTCACAATGTCCCTCTTTCTCTTTCTCTCTCTCCCTCTATCCTTCTCTTTTGAGCATAGGCTCAAGCAGGTTGCGCGAGTTTCGCTTGGCCACTTGACCAAAACGGCTAGTTAGGAGCAGCATTGATCTCGGCCTTATATGCACAACTGCATATTAAATACTTGCAACGCTATGTTCAAGATGCAAATCGCAGACTGCATAATTACGCTGATTAAAAATGCTCTAGGCACTTACAATGTTGCTCCTGTTAAATAACTTCCCAATAGCTTGGCTCAAACGCAATCCATAATATATTCATGTAATATATCATTATATTAATGATTTTGTAATGAAAAGTTAATATGTGAGAATATTAAAATCATACAGACTTGATTAAATTTGTAGACGTTACATATTTACAACTTGCTTGAGCTTGATTGACCGTTTGGTATCAGTTGATTGCAACTTTTAACGAATTGATTTTGAGCTAAACTCAAATTGTGCCAAGCAACCAGACGAAAAAACCTACAATGTGACATAAGAAGCAGAAAAAGAACAGCGCAAGGAAAAGAACATCACGAAGCAATAAAGAATACGAGAGACTAAGAATGGGCCATAATTAATTGGCTACAACTGACGAATTGTGGCAAAAAGCAGCAGCAGCAGTTAAGAATGGAAAATGCGAGATACCGAGAGGGGAATGAGGCAAGCGAGAAACTATGCGCACGGATGCACATTGGACGCATTTGTTGTTAGTAGCAGCTAGTCTGAGAGAGAGAGAAAGAGAGAAGAAGAAGAGGGCTGGGGAGGGCACACTAGTGGGTGGATGGGACGGGAGCAGTTCAGAGGCGTCGGGGGTTAGAAAGCTGCTGCTGTTGCTTCTGCTGTGTCCAGCATTTAACACTCAATTTAATACGAAATTTATGGCCAGCGTCAGCGACGACATGCGACTGACTTCAGAATCGAAATAACTATTGAAGGTATTGAAAGATTGCGATTGTGTTTTATTTTTTTTTTCTGTTTGCAGGATTGTGTTGTTGGAATTTGGAATTCGGCATCGATATACGTATGCCGAGTTGACTGCACAGTTGAGTGGACGCTGGGATGGAATGGAAAGAAATGGGATGGAGGGTAACTCAAACAAATTAAAGACATTAGAGTTTATTTAATTTGCACAAGCGCAGCTGACCCCGCTGTGACCCCACGCTGACCCCTCGCTCAGAGTGGCCAGTGGACAGTTGCCAGTTGCCAGTTGCCAGTTGCTGGTGCAGCGTGACTGCAATTGGCACTTTTTATGTTGTGTCGTGTGTGACAAATTGTGCAGCCTTCACTTGAACACGACACGACCCACACTCACACATGTATGCGAGTATGGTAGTAAAGTTGCTGTCCATATGGGTCTGCAGTTTAATTGCTGGGGTTGCGCCTTCGAGACTGCTGCGGAGAATCTTTTGAGTGTCAATTTCGTAAATTACAACGATTTGCCAAAAAGGCAAAAACCAACTAAAGTTGTGAGCAGAGGCTTAGGGGGTAGGTGTAACGCATCTATATAACTAACCCGGGCTCTGCGTTTGTTGATTGTCGTGTCATATTAGTGGTAGTGCTGTCCGCCCATCGAACCGTACTCGTATGAGGGTTGCTCTTTGAACATTATACATCTCTTTTTGACTTGGGTATGAAGCCATCAAACTAATGCGTTTTCAATATTCGCACAGCAATTTTCTAATGAAGTGCCTGCTACTAAGCTCTGTGCCCTAACCCAAAACCCATCAATTATGGCCAACGCAAAGGTTTTTGGCAACGACCAAGCACGTTACACGCTACGCTCAACAAAATTATATTTATTAACGTACGCGGTAGTCTTTGCCATTTGTATTTAGTTAACCAACTACCAACTTTATATGTCTTTACTTATGTGTTTCCACAAACCCCAAAGTTTGGTTCAGGCTTGTATGATAGTTGATAAGCATATGTTTTATATATCTTATTGGTGTCTTTGAATTTAAAATTTGTAAAGGACAGGTACATTTAAAACTGATTTCTTACAAATATGCTTGGTGCAAGAGTATTCGATGGTAAAACACGTTAAGGATCAGTATACCTAGCCACATATGATTAGGAGTGGCAAAAATGTACTCAAAGTTAAGCTTTAAATCTTCCAACCTCAAGGATTAACTTAAATTTGGCATAACAAATGAACGTCCATGCAAAGCATTCACCATTACTGCTGTAGCAAATCAGCAATCAGGGGCAGCCAGTTTGATCATTGATCTATATAATGGTTACGATTGTATCTGCTTAGAAAATTAGCTACCTACATATGTATGTATGTATTTCGAAAGAGAGGGCGAACTTGGCAAAAAGCACATGTAGACCGATCAAATTGAACGACTGATCGCGCTCGAGTGACGCCCCAATGAGTCGATAAAGGCGGTAAAGTCTCGGTAGGGTCTGTGGTACGGTCCACAGTCTACCGGTCTACCTTTTTGCCTAATGCCCTTTAGTGGCAGCCGAGTCAGTGGCTTATCGCGTGATACGATCGCATAGCCGAATGTCGTCTTTCGTCTATATTTCGCGCGCAGCGATCACATATGCGGCCGTTACGTGCGATCGACCATTTGGAACCGATCAATTAGCCGACTACACACAGTACTGACGGCAGAGACGGCAGAGAAGGCAGAGGGGTTGGCAGACAGGCAGATATAGGCAGGGAGCATGGTTTTTTTTCGAACTAGGCAGAAATGATGCGCTTGATTGGTTCGATCGTGTATTCAGCATTATTTTTGCGGTATTGCGTCGACGTGTTGTTTTATGCGCCCCGAAATGGCTCAAAGTGTTGGCCCTAATGGGAAAATTAGTTTGGTTAAATGCTTCGTTGGCTCTTTTCGAATAGTGTCAGAGTTCAAAGGCATCACACATAGAGAAAGAAAGGGAAAAGAAAGAGTGGAAAAGCGAAGTGGTTGAGCCTTATCGTGAACGTTTGGTTTGCCGCACCTGACGGCTCGTTCACACGCTGCCACAAAATGCTGCGACATGCGACAGCGTCTGTTGCTGCTGCTTTTGTGGCTGCAACAAGCTGCGGTTTTGTCAGTTGGCCTGGCTATAATTTTTAGCACGAAACTTTTTGTTTTCCTTCTTTTTTTTAACACAATGCCCAGAAAGCGCAAGTCCAAACTCTTTGAATTTTGGGCGTTTTAATCAGCAAGCGAAGCGAAGCGAATCGAACTTTACTTTTAGTTGCAGGTTCCAATCCAGCTTCCAGAGACCGGCACGTACCTTGCCAGAGACAGTTGCATCCATTGAAATTGAATTGGAATTGAAATTGTTTGGAATTTCTTGCAGTTGTTGGGTGTCAGCTTGATAAGTTGCTTGGACAGACAGACGGACAGGGGCAAAATATCTGGGCGACAGCAGAACAATGCGACAGCCAAGTCCAAGTGTTGATCTCTGGCGTTAACACTCAATAAAATCGAATCGAAACGAATCTTTGGATTGCGGGTTAAACGAGGGCACATTATAATACAGCTGATATTATGTTTTTCAAATCGACTATATAAGTTTTAAAGGAAAGTATAAAGACTAAAGCATGCAGTATTTATAGTTATGTTTTAATATTTCGAAGAATTACCCTCTACAATGCCTGTTAATCACGAGCTTAAAGCTCAAGCTTTTAAAAATCCTGTTGAATAATTTGTGTTGCTCGAAAACTTACTAAAGACGTTAATTCAAGAAAAATAATTCAGCATGTGTGCATTTAACATTTGAAGCAGCTATTCAGAAGTTAACAAACGGCATGTCTAACCAGGTGAATTGACAACAGCTTTTACTGATAAAAAGTTAAATTTTATTGAGGAATGTTGAAAAAAAAGCAGAACATATCAATTTAATAACTCTCTGAGGAGGAAACTCAATAAGAATAACTAAAATGTCACCAAAATATTGCTAAAAACATTTTGCAGGCTCAAGCAATAAATCCAATTAAAATGTGCAACTCTAGTGAAGAAGAAATATTATTTTCTTAAAACTGTAACAGATATTGGCATTTGAAATTCAAATTGGAATTGAAGTTTAAATCTTTTGCAGTTTGCCTTGATTTATTGAATTCTGCACAGAAGTTGAGAGTGAGGATTCCATGCGGCAGCATCCATTGGATGCATAAAACGCATACAATATACCAAGAACTTTGCAAGTGAACTTTTTCCAGCTTATTGCCAGTTTGGATAGAGAGATACATATAGTCTGTGTATGCATATGGCATGTGGTAGTTATACTTGCACCCATTTGTGGCATGCGACTTTTGCAAAAAGTTTCGAGTGCATTTTGCACTCTCAATTCAAGAATGTCGTTGGGCAATTAAAACGTTTCGAGCGCTTTGCATGACTTAGAAGCATATGCTTTAGACACACACACCCACACACACAAAGCAGCAGAGAGAAAGAAGAAACAGAGAAAGAGAGAGAAGGAGAGAGACAGATGCACACACGTGGCCAGCTGATTAATCACGTAAATGCGTAGTTGAGTAGTTTTGGACTCACATTTAAGTGACAGTGGCAGTGGCAGCAGCAGCAGCAGCACCAGCAGCAATATCAACCCCAAAACCCCTTTGCCACTACTTCTTCGCTTGCCCCCTAGCACCATGCTACACTCCTGTTTACGTGCAGCATCGCAACATTTTTGCTCTTATGAACTAAATGGCGGCAATGCCAGCAACAACAACCAAGTCGGAGACTGCGTTAACGCTAAACTTGTCGCTGGCCACAACGAGGCTCTGCTAACGCACACGCCCACGCCCACACCCATGCCCCGCCTTCTTGACGTCGCTGGTGTCCGGCCAGGCAGTTGGTCAGTCGGCAAAAAACCCATTAATATGCCATGCGAGCGCTCAAATTGCAAGTCGTCGTCGTCCTCTCAAATGCCTCGTCCTCAATGGGATGACAACAGCAACTGCAGCGGAAATGTGTCCAGGCACGACCACTCCTACAATACACACAATATGCATACACTGCTAAAAAGACGATAGTATTGCCATCCTACATTGTTAAGAAATTGGTAATGACATAATTAAATATATTTGTATGCATTTTATGTTTTTATTATTCATATATTATTATACTTTATTAGCAAAAAAAAAAAAAAATACAATTAGGCTTATGTGGTAGGAAGATTTGTCAAAGTGTACTAACACGAAACGACGCACACACCAAAGAGGTCCTTGCTCGTCACATCATGTCGCAGAGTCTCTTGCAATGTGCGTCAGTTGCACGCCAAACAGCAGCAGCAGCAGCAACAACAACAGAATTTTGGACAGAATGGCAGCTAACTTGTTCCGTGATCTCTCCTCATTAACAGGGTAACTGAAACACACACGCATACACACACACACACACTATGTCATACACAATTCAACCAATTGAGTTGTGTCCAATGCACACATAACGTGGGGGCTTTAGGCTCTAGCTTAACCCTAGATGGACATGCAAACAACAAATGGATTACGTGCCTCTTAACTAACAGTGCTGTGACAGGATAAGGGATTGTTGAGGCAGTGTGTAAGCATTGAGACAACCAGAGAGATCTACGGATTTAGAAATACATGCATTTGATATATGTATACTGTAGATACTTGCATTATTAAGCATTCCAAATGTCCAAAGAAATTTAGATTTAGATTTAAAGCAAACTATACAGTCAGTTGGTTAAACTAACAACCATGTTTCAACAAGATTTGTTATTATATTGCTCTCATCAATAGATTAGATAATAACGGTTATTCTCTTTCCAATATTGATTGCTTCCTTTATAACCATTCATTACCGGTAATTAGCACACTCAGTCTGTAATATGAGTATTACATTGCTTTTGCATTCGTTTTTAAGCCCATTTTCACACAATTATTTTATTTTTTATTCTAATCTCGCAACTCGCATTATTTGCATCTTGTCAATTTCCCATACTTTACGTATTATAGTTGTCATCTGTATACCGGATCTTGTTTACATATTTTATTAAAATAACTTTTCTATTCATCTGTTTCCTTTGACTCTTCCGGCTTATTCAATTCGGTTTCTTGCAACTACTATCTATGTATCTATCTAATATAACTTGTTTTTTCTCAACAGTGTCTCAACTGTTTAAGCCATTTCCTCACTTTAAAAAAAAAAGCGCAATGTTATATCAGATTGAACACAGCAGGTTCTTCATTTCGCTGCACTCCTAACTTTCCGACCCACACTTTGCCTCTTTGTGGCTGGCTTCTTTGTGGGTGACAAAATGCGTTGATAATTGCTGTAAACTGTGCAATCAGTTGCCTTTGTCCAAGGATTTAACTTCATTACCCGACACCAAAGTCACTGACTAAGAAAGTTCCCGAATAGAGCATCATGCGGTTCTTATTTTTTTTTTCTTTTCGTTTTTTTGTAATGTACAATCTGACAAAACAACCGAAAATGCATACCCCTTGCACCTCAACCAAGTCTACAACTGAGACGGATTCTGAGCTGTCTCAATGGGAATGGGAATCTAAATGAGAATGAGAATAATATTGGGGGATGGAGACGGAGTTGAACTCCAACTGTGTGGGGTAGCTGTGATAATTTGGGTGCTGCGGCGACGGCCGTCACCACGGGAAATGTAATAATACATCCGAAAATCAGTTGTTATTATTGTTAAGCGTAAACGATCCAACCAACCATCCACCCGACCCTGCACCCATTCATTCATCCATCCATCCATCCGTTCGTTCGTACGTTCTGGCAGCGGAACTTCGTACGCACTTCGCTGGCATAATCACAGTAATCATAAGCCAGTCAGGCAGTCAGTTGGGTAGTCGACTCGAGTCCAGGGCGAGAGGGTTGCTAATGCGGCCCGTTCCATCATTCCATCATATCTACCCCTACCTCTACCCGTATCTCAGAGCACCCCATCGACTTAAGGCTTGTTGTTTCTGTTTTAGTTTTTTACGCTGACTCAATAGAAATGTTTTGTGCAATTGCGGCTCATAAAATCACAGCGGGTTAGCGTCTGGCAAGATAAAAAAAAAAAAATATACCGAAATCAAAACCGAAACCAATTCCAAAACAGTATATGAAATTCTAATGTAAAGCGATGACAACAGCAATCAAAATGTGCTGCGCCACCTCATACAATGAATGAGCAGAAATCGAAAGGATAGCCCGGGATATCTGAAAAGTCTGCTTCCCACTGCAACTACTAATTGGGTGTGAAAGTTTTCTAAGCTCACACTTACAGATCTCTTAAGTGGTCAGGGTAAAAGCAAATGCCACAAATATGACATTTCATCTGTTGTATCGAATTATATTTTATTCTTATTTTAAAACATATGTACTCGTATGTACCCATAAAGATCAATGTAAAAATATATTAAATTAATCAATGATCACATTATCATAATATAATTTCAATTATTTTAAGTCTACAGGTTATACAAATGAAGTCGCATTACTTTATGATGCCAAATCATTAAAAGCATAATTATTATTTTGTCAATCAGGGTCTATTAAAAAATGTTAAAAATGCACCCATTTTTGGGCTGGCACAAGGTAGAGAGAGACAGGGAGTGAAAAAGAGATAGAGATAGAGAGCGAACGAGTTTTGTGATCTTGAAGCACAGGAGCTGGTGTTGACAGCAAGCAGTCCTTTCTTTCCCTATCATGACAGCATATCATGCAGGCAGCTCCATTAAAATTCAGTTGTTGAGGGTTCGAGGAGCCACGTCAAAAGTGTGCGTGTTTTGGTTACGGTTCTGGTTCGCTTTTAGTTCAAATTTAAGTTTGGGGCTTGGGCTCCGTTTTGCGTTTGGTTTTGGCTGGTTGCCTGGTTGGCTGGTCTTGATGGCTGGTTGGCTGAATGGGTTAGTTGGGTTAGTTGGGTTGGTTGGATGGGTTGGTTGGGTTGGTTGGGCTTTTTGGCGATGTCACCGCCGCTTTGCATGTCGCGGACCCGCAATAACCAAAAGAGTTACCAGCAAGCCATCCAGCCAGCCACCAGCAGAAGCAACGGCAACGACAGGGAGACTGGATGTATGCAAAGTGGGCGGAGGGAATTAACGGAATAATAAACAGGCGCTGCTAACGACACGCGGATGGTTGCTTTACTTCTAGCTGCCACTGTAGTCGATGTTTGTGAAAGCATTTGTCTGGCTGTCTACCTGGGCGCAAGGGGCTCTTGCACGAATCGTCACGAATTAATTGTAATTCATGCGCCGCAATTATCACATGAATAAGCCAGAAAACGAGCCCACAAAACTTGGCCAAAAAGAAGTTATGACACATTGGGTACCCAAAGTGTGTGTGTGTGTGTGTGTGCCTGTCTTTGTTGTTGCAGAAGACGTTTTGGCCATAGCTGCAGGTTAAGTTTGAAGTTGTTGAATCAACCCGTTGAATCGGTATTCCGTAAAGCCCTGGCCCCTCTCCCATCTACCCAAATAAAGGGAGTGAAAGGTGTGGAAGGGTTGTGTTTTGTGGCAGTGTATCGTATCGAAGACAACTGCCTGCCAACTGTTTTCGAGGTCATAGCCTAACAATTTGTTATGGCGGCTTTTCAGCGCCAACGTTGCGCGCCCTGATGAGTGGGCGTGGCAATTGCAATGAGCGTTAAAGTGAGCAGCGCCAGCGAGGCATGACATTTGTCAACAGCAACAGCAACAATAACAATTGCGAAAACCCAACAACAGAAATAACTTTGATCAACATTACCCAACATCAAGATACCCTTAAATGCAAATACTTTGTATTTTTGGTGATTTAGTAAGTATTTCGCATTGTTTAGTAAATTTTCCAATTTCAACATTAACCAAATTTCACTTTCTATATACAATAAAAGATTGTTAGAAAACCGCTTTTTCAATAAATACAGGGTATCTAAGCACTCCAAGCCGCAGACCATCCACACAAGTATGTATACTCTGCCCGAGTTTCGGGCTAGAATCTGTCTCCTATTCCTGCCCCCCTTTAGCGCACCATCGCAGCTCTAGTAAGCTGCTTTTGGCGGGTTTTAATCAGAGGCAAAAGCGCAAGCAAAACTAGGGCGTGGGTATGGAGGCGTGTCAGCGCACAAGTTTGCAGCACTGTTCGCGCTGTGTGTGTGCAGATTCTCGCGGCGCGGCCACCTGTCACCCACAACTCTTCCCTTATCCCAATCCCCATTCCCAACCCCAAAAACGCCGTCCGTTGTTCGCTGCTTGCCACTTTCTTAGCTTGCCGCAGAATTATGTTGATTGGCAGCAATTTGTCATAACGTGAAATTAGTTTGTTGTCGTAACAAGCGCCGCGCGTTTAACGGCATTTTCCATTTGGCCCAGCGCCCGCCTTTTCCTCATTTCCTTCTGCTTAAAGGCCATCAACTGTACCGCCCTTATGAAAAATATGTCGATAAAAACAAACAAATTAACATTAAATGAAAAGATTAAGTGTTTAAGTTTTGCAGTTGATTGTTGTTGTTGTTGTTTCTGCTGTTATTATTATTATTATTTTTAGTTGTTGTTGTTGTTGTTGTCCTCAGCCATTTGACAGTCAGCGACACGAAAGCCACCTTAACCGCAAGTCGTGCAAGTTAGCACAACAAACACCGCCTCTTCTGATTATGTAATTGCCAAAATGGTGCACAGTTTGTTCGACTTATTACCCGGTACAACAGTGCAAAGTGTCGTCCACTTGGCG
Source organism: Scaptomyza caliginosa (assembly GCA_035044725.1). Taxonomy (NCBI): domain Eukaryota; kingdom Metazoa; phylum Arthropoda; class Insecta; order Diptera; family Drosophilidae; genus Scaptomyza; species Scaptomyza caliginosa. The sequence continues at coordinate 1,136,500 of JAWNNR010000482.1, forward strand.
CTTTATTTTTAACACATTGCATAAAATATTTACAAAGTCTTTAGTGAACCATGTAATCTTGAAAACAGAAAGACTTCTCCATAACAAGAAGAAGAGCATATGTTCCAAATCGTTTATCAAAATATTGTTGCATACCGCTACGGGCTACCTTGAATTATTGCCTTACAATTCGTAACCTGTTTACGCTTTGACTGATAGGTCAATTCGATTGTTTTAAAGCATTTTTGTTTATGTTTTTTAACTTTTTATTATTGATTATTATTGGATTCTTTTTAGATTTCTGTAATAAAGCGTAATCAATGTTAGTTTCTTGAGCATAAAAATTCTGCATTCCAGCATTGATAATTAAAGCTTTAATTTGTATTGTGCGTAACTCTTTAAGTAGCACATCTCGCAGTTTTGCTTTTCCTCAAATCTTTGCACTCTTTGCCTAAATGGTCGTGGTATTTTCTCGCTTTCAACTGTTGCGGTCGGCTAAGTTCTATACAGAAGCAGTTTCCGCCTCTCTTTTTGCGTGTTTGCTCTGGCTAATTAATGCAAAACCATCGCTGACAAACGGCCAGCGGCGACGGTGGCCAAAGCCGGAAGTTGCACAATTTCAGGGCTATTTAACTTGGCCAGCCAGCGATATGATAGCCAAAAGCAAATTTGCCACTTCACTCTCTATCTTTCTTTCTATCCATATCGCTGTCTTGCTCTGTCTGTCGTTCAGTTGCGCCACGCTTAGTTGGCAATAGTTTCACAGTAAATTAAGAAAAGGTTGGACCAGCAACACACACACACACGCACACACACACTCTTACAGCAGCAGCAGCTGTTAAAGTCAGCGGAGTCCTTGTTGTCTACGTTAGCCGCATCCACAATTTGTGGCGACACTTTCTATGCAAATTGCAGCAACCCAGCCCCAAAAGTTATACACATGCCCAGAAGGTACAGTCATCGCAGCGGAAGTACAGTCATGCACACACACACATATATATATATATAACTGTGTACATGTGTTGCGAATGACAGCGAGAGTTTTTGGGGTAAACTCGCATAAATCTTCACTTTACACAATGTTGGCGGGTCAGTTACAGTTACAGTTGCAACATTTGCTGTGGCATATCCTTCGAGCCAGCAGCAACAACAACAACAACAACATACCAGCTATTCAAAGCATGTGTATGTGTGTTAGTAAGAGGGTGGGCTTAGCAAAGTTTTATTGAACATATTGTCTAAATAACATAACGCCACCCAAATGGTACGCCAGTTTAGTTTGCTCTTGTTATACCCTGCAAAGTGTACACACCAGCATTGTTTAATGAACTTTTTCAATTCAAGTGCACTTAAATAAGTTCAGTTTTGAAGAGTAAAAATAAGACTCTCTCCATACACATAAGATATACCTGAATCTGTTGATTATAGCCAGATTTAAGGCAAAGTAAAAGGGTAACTGCAAGGCGATTACTTTGGCTTAGAACACTTTTAGTGGTAGTTAATGCTGTGGCTGTATAGTTTAGTTAATTGAAATTAATTATGTTGGCGTTGGCCACTCGAAATTTATGCCCCATAAGTTGGCCCCCAAGTGTGTGGCTGCATAAATTGCTGTTGCTGCGGCATTGCCAGGTTGCTCTTCTGCTGTTATTGCCGCTTATTGCAGTTGCTGCTGTTGCTGTTGCTGTTGTTGGCTGCTGGCAATGCTGCCTGTGTGCCTGCAATTTGCATAATGATCAAATTACAGTTGCTGCCAATGGCTGACAAATTTTCCAATTGACAAACGACCAAATGGCCAATTGCCCCATTGCCAATTGTCGATTGTCGATTGCCCATAGTACGTAAGCAATGGGCTGCATGCCATTCAAAAGTCTGAAGCGCGCGACAATTTAAACGTCTGTCCATTTGGCCAAGTGACACCTTAAAAATGTTTTGGATAAGAAAATTACAAAATTTCATGTGGCACTTCATAAAGGAGAGCCAGCTGCAAAGTGCTGCAACTGCGAACAGCATTTGCTGACGACTTGCACACGAACCACAACTGTGGCAACAGCGACCAAATCGCAAATTGCTGACAGTTGAATGAAATCACAAGAAATTGCATTTTAAGGAACCGCGACGCGACCGAGAAAAGCTGAGAATGGAAATATTTAAGATACTCTATAAGATTTTTACTGTCTAAGCGTTGATTTGCTTGAGTTTTTTTTTTTTTTTTGTACAAATCTTTAAAATCTATATCTTAGTAACCGTTAAGATTCGTTTTTTTTTATCAACAATTATATTTTAGTACAAATATATTCTGAAAATAGGTATATTTTTGGCAAGCGTACAAATTGATAGTGTGTTTTTTTTTTGCATATAAATTCGTACAGAGTATGTTTAAGACGCACTATTGATTTATAATAATAACTACATACTGTACTTAAAAAGAAAAAAAAAGTAATGACTGAATGATGTCGTCGACTGAAACAGATCTTATCGACGCCTGAGCATTGTCATTGTCGACGTCGCGTTCACACCATCAACACGTAGTAGGGTTTGACCCTACCTAGATGAGGGTCGCCGACACGCGCAGCCTGACAGATCAGAGCAGTTGAGACACGGCGCAGGGGGAGACATAAAGATCGTGACGACAAGTGCCTCAATTGACACAATGAATGAGCGTGCCACATTTGAATAAAAGAAGAACAAAACACACAAAAAACACTCACAAAATCATCAATCGGCTTATTAATTGTCTTCTGGTACGTCTCTGGTTTTTCCTAGAACTCTCAATGACTTGCTTTCACGTGGTAGACAACCTCGTATATAAATTATAATAAAAGAATTTTTTTTATCGAAAGGGAAGTTATATTTTTTACAATTATAGAATTCTATACCTTTTTATCAATTATTTTATCTCCGATTAAAAAAAAAAAATAAGCGTAGATAACTCCTTTCATGCGTCTTCTGTTGCCAAAATGTCAGCTGAAGTTAAAAAGTTAGTCGAAGTTTTTAATATATTTCAAAAAGGTTTATTTAAATACCCATTAAATAACGACAAAGTGTTGCGTAAATAAATTAAAAGTTCAACCTTAAGAGATGTGAATAATACCAACAAAACAACAGATTTGGATATCTTAAAAACTAGCCTAGATAATCGCCAAAAGTTAGGCAACAGTTTGAAAATGACACACACTTAAGGGACTGCAACTAACAAACGCACACACACACAAACACACAGCAAGCGAAAGTCGACTTAAGTGCAGCAACTTGAGTGCTGTGGGTCCATAGAAAATAAATAGCAGTTCATTTCACACCTGTGCCAGAAGCAAGAGAAGATAAGGATGCAACTGGTGATGGGGCAGCTGTGGCTTGGAATGAATCAAATACTCCACACAGAGACAGAAAGCCAAGTGGGCTCTTTGGCCGATTATCACAAGAAAAGGCGCCAAGCAGGAAAAAAGCCATCCTTCAAGATGTTAAGGGCCAGACTGCCTGCCACCAACTGTGGCACCCGCAGCATCTCATACACTGTAAGTCGACACATCAAAGCAAGTTAACAAATCAAGCTAAACAAAACCAAACAACATATATACACACACTCCTGAGTGTGTGTGTGTGTGTGTGTGTTGTCGGCATTCTTTTAAAGTTCCCTTTTTTTTTGCTGCCTGCAACTTGAGGCAAAGTTGCAGCAACAGCGGCGCTAGCTGAAGATGATGCTTGCCCCACTTGACAGTGCACACACTGTTGCAGCATTCCCCCACTCTCTCTCTCTCTCTCTTTCTCTCTCTTTCTCTGTCTGTGTCGGTGTGTGTAAAAGTTCAACTTGAAAGTAGCTTCAGCTGGTTTCCCATTTCTTCGGTTTTGTTCGGTTGATTTTTGTTTTATTTTTTATTTTTTGCCCTGCGGGCTCGGAACATTCCCTGGCCATAAGAAAAAGGGGTTAAGACAATTTTGCAACAGCAAGCGAAATATGTGGGCTACTACTTAGGTGCGGCCTGCCTTAAAAAAAAATAAAAATAAAAACTTGTTACAAAATAGTTGTACTACAGGGCAACCCTCAAGTGAAAACGAAATCGAATTAACAAAAATAATAACTTGGCTCAAGTCTAAGGCTATTGCAATAAAATAAAGCAGCCACAAGCTGTTGTGTTGCTCAAAGCAGGTAACAAAAATATCTGAATTATTTATTAGTACAAGTATGTTAAGAATGAAAAATATTCCATTCTGCACTCTTTTTGATCTATAGTTCTTTAATCAGACCCAGTTTAGAAGCAAGTTATTGCGATAGGTGTATGATTGGTTGCTAAGGCATCGTATATAAATAGTAAGGTCTTATCGATTATAACTTTAAAAAACCCAAATGGCACAAAAAAAAACCCTTTTGAAAACAACATGCATGCTTTAGTCATGATTTTCGGCCCTGGCTTATCAAAATCAATAACATATATTCGTATCCATTTTGAATGCATTTTAGAAACATTAAGTTTAATATGATTTGCTGGCTTCGTTATAAAACGAAAAGTCTCAGCCTCAAAGATCTAGACTTTTTCGATTTTTGTCGTTCATATCAATTTTGGCATCAAAACTCATTGATTTTAAGTAAATAATTTTGTTTGCACAATTTTTTTTTTGTAGAATTTTTATGAAAATCGCATTTTTCGTCTATGCATTTTGCTTTTGCCTTTACCATAGCTCTTTTTATTTGATGATACGACATACCAAATTAGTGCTCACCTTAATGAACTGTAACTGAGTTGAGTTCTCAGTAGTAGCATATGCATTTGCAGCTTAGGTTTTCCTAAAAAGAGAAGTGCAAAGTGAACTTAACAGCTGTATGTAGATGTAGATGTGACCAACTATTGGAAATGCAAGCAATATTCAAATGCAGCAGCATATGGAAAATACATGTGTATCTCGTTGCTAGAAATTCCAAATTAAGTCGAGCTACAGTTATTCAAACATATACAGATATGTGTTTGTGTGTAGATATGTTTGTAAGCGAACCTATCGACTCATCGATTCAGAAACGAGATGAGCAAAATGCAGTGAAATAATTATTTGGATTTTGCTTTAGATTTCCACACATGTTTCATGAGCAAGTGTTCAATATGCAATTTATTAGCACATTTGACCAGAACTAGTCGTAAATGTATATATTAAATTCTTGTGCAAGAAATGTTTCGCAAAAACCAACCACAAACTTTACTTTGCTTTGCCATGAAGAAAGAGCTGAAACAGTGGCAAGGCGTGGCTGCAAGGTGGCAACATCAAAGTTTGTCCCCACAATTGATGCACACTGTCTGCCTATTACGTGCATATAATTTTATTAGACCATCATCAAATTGCAGAACCCAAAAATCAAAGTAACAAACAGCTGCCAGAAACACACACGCAGAGAATCGACATGAAACTAAAACCAAAAACAAGTCATGCTGATTTTGTTTACGCTTTACGATAAATAAGCGAATCAATTAATTGACAGTTAGTTGAGCTGAAACGAATCAAAACTATCTCTGTTGATATTTTGTTTTATATTTATGAAAATAAATGTTTTTCGATTAATATTTGCTAGTGAGGATGATTAGTTGGATTGTTGCAAACTCAGTGTGTAGAAGAAAGTCCAACCTCGATATATATTTAAGGCGTTGCATATTTCATAAGAACCTTATGTTTCACTCTCACATTGTTTGTATGCACACAAACCAAAAAATAAAAATAAAAATAACAAAAGACACCCATACAATGCGTAAAAATCATATGTATGTATGATAAAAAGTGCGGGCTTTGCTACGAAAATTAAATGGTCTGGAAAACTGGTCACTCTCCTGATGAACCAACCCCAAGGCCTGCTCTGTGAGAGTGGGCTGAGCTTTCAGCTGAAAATGCGTGCATAAAGCATTTCTTATTCAAACAACAAATACTACTACTACGACAGCGAGAACAAGAACTGTACGCCTAGCGCCATGCAAAATCATGCAAATTTTACTGTTGTGTCCCCATTGTTGTTGTCGTAGAAACTAATGGGGCACAATGTGTCCACACTGAACGTGCAGCAGCACTTTCCACATACGAACACGCTGTTCGTTTGTTCAAACTTGTGCCTGCCCCACCCTGCCCTCCCCCCTCAGGCAGCTGGCCTTTAACATCAGCTAAATCATCTGTAAATGCGGGCTCACGGGCAACTCTTGTTCAGGACCTCTCAACTGTTCAGGTCCTGTGTCTGGCTTCTGATTCAGCTCAGCAGCGGCACTAGCAATAATAACAACAGCAACCACAACAACAACAACAGCAACAAACATCAGCTTTAGCCTCAGCATCATCACAATGCATATACATTACGCGTACACTTGGAGAAAAATCTAGTCGATAATAATATCAAAAAAAAAAACATCTGTATTTAAACTAATAAAGTTGAAGTTTTTTTTAACTAAGCAATCTTATGATTTGAATGGCAATGAAATGTTCTATATCATTTGTATTTTTCAGTGCAATAAGAGCCAAATAACAAAGAGGGGCGCAGAAGGGAGCAGTTGGGTCAAACGTGGCTGCTGTTGGGTTTTGGCTCTGTAGCCGTTTCAGGCGAGAAAATTAAATTGGCCAAAAGTTGAATCCATAACTTTTGGCTATGGACAGGACACACACACACACACGCACAACCACAAACAGCACACACACACACATACACTCGTACATATGCAATGGGCTGTGTGTCGCCTGCGAAAATTGAGTGTAGCGAACGCCAGCGCACCCAAAGGGCATCGTTTATGCAACTGAAAAGAGATGGAAGTGGGTGTTGGGGCAGATAAAAGCGAGGTGGAGGACTGGACCAGCAGTGGCAGTGGCAGAAGTAGTCGGAGCATAGTCAGCCATTTTGGTGTGTTGTTTGGGAGCCAAGAGGGGGGCACAGAAAATGGTTTGTCAAATCCAATTGGCTAATAAGTTCATAGAGCCAAACCAAACATGCCTATACTCTGTTTGTATTTTAAGGTACTCAGAAGTATATATAGTTTATTAAAAACTATAATAACATAAATATAATTCTTTAAACAAATAAATTTATAAGCATTTTATTATTAATAAGGATATTTTTAAAATGATATGCAACGATGATTGAAATAAATATTAACAAACTATGTTTGGAATGCTAAAAGCCCTTGCGTTTTATATATAATCATATCGACATTCTCTTAAATATGTATATTAAACTATTTAATAATAAGTAGATCGGCATTTATGGGGCTGTTGCGTGAAATAGCGTTTCAAAAATGTGCCAGGGTGCAACTTTTTACCCTGATTATCTTACTTTCTCTCTGCATATCCCTGCTCTCGCGCTGTGCTACTTGCGTAAGGCATTTTGGAGATTTTCCAAACTTTTGTGTTCAAGGGTAAGCCAAATAGTTCATATAGCGATGCGCTCCATTTTGGGTCAGTCTAATAAACCGTTCCATTCTGCCCCAGCAGTGTGTGTGCTTGCTTCTGGTCGTGGTCCTGTTTCTGATGCTGGCACAGCTGTCCGTGTGTTGTTTGTATGTATGACTTTGTGCTTAAAAGCCAGTACAAAACTGCGCAGGCAGCATAAGGTGGGTCTTTGGGGGCTTTCTGTGGATTGATGTTGGGTGTTCTTTTTTTTGGAAATGTACCTATGTGTGTGTGTGTGTGTGTATGTGTGCTGTGGGGAGGCAACACAGCACAACAAACAGCTGGCGGTCATATTTTCCAGTCAACAAGGCAACAACAAACATAACAAGGCCCGCAATGGAGGCACACACAGAGAGAGTCAGACAGGACACATATAGCGTTAAAATTATGCCCCGTTCTGCGCCTGACCGTGTTATTTTTTTGTTTTTTATTATTTTCGTTAAAAGCCATACAACACAAAGACCCTACTTTCACCTCCCACTGTCCTCTGCACACGCACATGTCAAGCCCTGGATAAGTCCACAAACATTGTTGTTGTTGTAACTGCTACTGCTGTTGACCAGGCTCGTAACAGATTTTAACTAAAAAAGCTGACCAAATGTGCCGAGTTCAGTTTACAAGTCACTTGAGTTCATCAGCTACACTCTCTGCCCCTGCCTGAGGCAACTTTCCTTTAGTGAATTGTTAACATCTTTTAGTGGCGCCACCTAGTAGCAGGTATTGACAGCAATCGTACTGCTGCAGGCGCCATCTATGGCACAGTACGCGCAACGTATTTCTTTTGATGATGACTAAGAAAGAAAATACAAAAAAAACGCATAAAAGGGAGACCCAACTGTGTTAAGTTGTTGCCAACTCTTAAGGGTGGTTTCGCTTGCTATTGCATTGCACAAAGACAGGGTTGTTCATCGTACATTTGTGCTTGCATGTGTACGTCTAAAGCTTTTATTAAGTGATCTCTATTGGTCTTATTACTCTGAAGATCAAATAGTCAAAGAAAAAGGATGCAAGAAGATAGAGAATGGAGTGTGTTTGTGTTGAATACAAATTTATATTTATTGTTTTTTAATAAACTATATTAATTGAAATTAAAAATAAATGTTACTAACATCTATCCAATATCTTTCTTTGACTGATCATAAATAAAACGACGGCCGGAGCAACCCCCGTTGGTTGACTACACCTGCCTAACGGTAATGTTTCAGCATTGGCCAAGTGCTATTTGAAGACAACGCAGTAGTTGTAGAAGCAGCAGCAGCAGCAACGACACATCGACACCAAAAATGCTTACGCACACACATACAAACATGTGTGTGTGCTTGTATGTATGTACACGCGATTGGTACAGAGGCAGAGGCAGCGGCAGAGGTAAGCGAAAGAGCGAGGGTTGTTTTAGACGAGCATACAGACTGTCGGAGAGCGCGTGAGAGCGAGAGCGCACGCTGTTGAGCATAGGAAATTAATGCTGCTGCTGCTGCCGCTGCCGCAGCCACTGCCACTGTCTCAGTCGCTGCCGTGGTGAGTTTCCTGTCGGCTCTCACTCAATGCCAGCTGGACAGCGCTGCTGCAGCCAGCGTTGGCGTCGCAGCAATTTCGATTTTGTCACCACCACCAAAACAGCGACGCGCTTTTTGCCTAACGTTCTTGAGCCTATGGTTATTGTTTTTGTTATTTGCTGTCGCTGCTGCTGCCACCGCTGCTGCTGCCACTGCTGCTGCTGCTGTTGTTTATTTGCCCGCCTCTCTTTCTATCCGTGTTTGTGACAAAATGGTGAAATTTGCTCTGCTTTTATCTCACCGCCGTCGTTGTCGTCTTTCGTTTTACATGGCGTTTTCTAATAAAATGGCAGCACGCGTTGCCCACACCAAACACCCAAAGCCATCCCTCCCCACCCTCTTCTCCAGCTTGCTTAGTTCAAACCACGACTGATGCTGTACCTTATGCTGATGTAATGTTATATATATATATATATATGTTTGTGTAAGCTAGTGTTGAGCTGCTGTGCTTTTCGATTCATTTTCTGCTTCTTCTTTTTGCTTAATTTGACTCGTCTCGTGTCAACCGTCGTCAGCTACAGCGTCCGCCATTGTTATTGTCGTTCTTGTTGTTGTTGTTGTTGTTGTTTTGGCTTTCGCTTTGGCGTTGGCCTTGTCGCCTGAGGGTGAAAAAAAGGCATTCGAGCAGACAATTACACACACCCACACACTCACACAGACAACGTAGATCTTTATATACATACACACTCATATACCTAAGTTTATACAAACCTAAAAATATTCATCAATATCATTCGCCAAAGTTCTAATTCCTATAAATATATTATATATAGATTCTGAGATATAGTTAGAAAATATAAATCTGTTTATATACTAATCTTCTTAATGTTTAAGGTAAAGTTCATTAAACTCCTTACTTTTAAAATGGTTTTAATATTAAATTGCTGCAACAAGCATGAAAAGACGAACTACAATATTCACGTTAAAAGAACAAAAATCTGAAATCTTAGTTAAGTTAAAATTTCATGAAAGTTTCTTTGATAAGAAATCTAGAGTGGTACTATATCTCTTAATATAGAAATACTAAAGCTATTGCAAGCACTAACTATGTCAAAACAGAAATTATTACATTTACATTTACTATTTCCAGATAAGATTGAATTGAACGCTCTATTTTCATTTGGTATGTGAGTTTAAGGTTTTGCAAACTGATAAATTATTCATAATGCATAATATTTATTTGAATTGCTAACACACACACGCACACACCATGATGCCTATTTTCTGACACTAATTGAAATACTTTTATTAATTTTACGTTTGCTAGCGAACAACAACAGCTGAACATCATTATTAATGTTGTTATTATTATTATCGTCCGGGGGCAGCAGGAACATCAACAGCTTATATTGTATAGAACCTTTCGGGCACTTTGGGCTGTTGATGATGATGATGATGATGATAATGATGTTGTTGATGATATGATCTAAGGGCTAGCTGTCTGGAGCGTTTTTGCTTTCATTTCATTTTCTGGTTTTATGTGTTATTTGCGCCTGATTGCGCAATTTGTTTGCCCACTCAGCTGTAAGCGAACCTCACAACCTCGAAATAGCGACTGCGAATACAAATACAAATGCATATACAAATATTTATATAAAAAACACAAATGCATGTTTCGGGTACGCTTTTTTTTAGATGAGTTTGCCTAAACGGATCAAGAAAGTGAAAGCGTTCTACGCTTGTACAATTTTCAAACATTATTCACTCACTCACTCTGTCATCTAATCATTCGCTCATTCGTTCATTCACCCATTCATTTAGTGCACAGTGGGTCAGTCAGTTGGCGATGATTGAACATTCACATTTAACGTCAATTACTTTTGCGGCCCATTAAAATTGCATGGGCCAGTGGCAATTGTGTAAATGTTGGAGCATCCTCTGGCACATTCCTGTTCCGTATGTGTGTGTGTGTGTGTGTGTGTGTGTGTGAGTGAGTGCATGCCCAAATGTGTTAAATATTTCAATTTCAAATCCAATTCTATTCTAATAACCAAATCCAACAGCATGCAATTTTCATGGCCATAACATGCTGGCCAAAAGCTGAATATCCAATACCTGAAACCAAACCCCATCCACTTTCATTATTTTTTCAAATATTGTTTAACATATTTTTAAATCGAGATTTCTTTATATTGTTTCTAGGCAGCATTCAAAGAAGTAAAAGTATAAGCAGATGTTGAAATTCAAATGGATAACATTTTTATTTTTGTTTACTTTTAAGCCCATGAAATGCATTAAGGAGCATATTGGTTTTGTGCAAATGCAGTTTTCAGGCAGATAAAAACATCCTTAACTATAAACATATTCTTATTATAAGTTTGTTTTTGAGAACGCGTTATTCTCAAAGACAATAAGATCCTAAGACTTTGAATTAGAAATATAAGTTTATAAATACTTAACGCAGGCTTAAACTTCTTTTAAATAATCAAAAACTTTATCGCGTTTGCGATATACACTTGATAACTTAATTTTAGACAAGCTATCTTACAATCTATTAATTTTTAATCGAACACGTTTGAGAAACATCACATAGACAGGCAGAGCACATTAACTAGTTTAGGGACAAGATCATGTTTTAATAACAGATACTTTTTTATAGACCAACCACAGCAAAAATAACCATAAGTTCGGTTTAGGCTCTGGTATCTTGTAAGTGCTTGATTAGGATATGATGGATACATAAAAGTCATTACATTATTTTTTATTCTTTCCAAATAACTCTTGGGAGGGCTTCAACTTCGTGAAAGATTTCATTTTAAGCATGCTCTTTTCGCTTACTTAAAGTAACCTAATTAAGATTTATTTAAAACAAATGAATTTCGTACCTGGCTTAAGAATATTCGAAATGACAAAATTTGTATGACATTGTTTTGTATTTATAAAAGATCTGGTTTCTCTTACCTTTGATCTGTAATACAAATTGCTGGTAATAGTGATTATATTTAATTGTCCAAAGAAGATATACATTTTACAAACTTTTACAAATTTAGACTACACGAAAAGGAAAGATCAAATGACCTGTATTATATAGTTACATATCGTAGTGTCGCGAAAAACAATAAGGTCTACTACCTTTTAAAACTTAAAAATATCTTCAAATTACATATTCTTTGAACTTTGGCCAGCTAGTTAGTCAAATAGATTTGAAACTAAATGGACTTTTTGTAGTAATGAATTGAGTTTTAAAATAGGTTTGGTAATCGCAGTGCTCAACTCAAATTTGAAATTCTAAACGGGAATCCACTCACTCATGTATGCAGAGAGGCCCCATGGCTCCAACGCACAAAAGTATGCAACATGTTTAAAAATGCAAGCGCATTGCTGCCCAAATCGCAAAGGGGGGCTAGCAACTAGTAGTAGGGTGGAGAGGGGAAGTATTGGGGTGATGGCGATGTGGCGCCAAAAATGCAAATTCCAAATAAATCAAATCAAACGCGCCGCAAGAGGTAACGAAGCGGCAGCAACACCAACGCCAACCGCCAACGGAGCGTTGCAAGTGGCGGCAAAAACAGAGAGAATATGGGAAGAAAGGGGCTTGCGGGCGAAGCGATTGGATCAAGGTGTATATGTGTGTGTGTGTGTGCTAGGCTATTTGAACACTTTTTAAATATTTTATGTTGGTTATTTCAGTGATTGTTTATCGGCAAATTGCCTGGAAGCACTTTAAAACGCTTCATAGAGCGCCAACAAAACGTTGCGAAAAACATTTTATGCATTGCAAATGCCCAACTTGAAAATACCCGCACCAACAAAGAACTAACGAAATACTATATTTAAGGTGTTCGTTCACAAAGCGCACAGAACACACAGAATGCAACACAAATTAACTATACAAATTTGATTGAAAGTTTTTCCAAAAGTTGGGTAAACAACTTTTGCATTTTTGTTACTCATACAGCTCAAGCCACTATTCGTTCCCCCTTTTTTGCGAATGCAACTGCAAATGAGAGAATTTAGAAGTCCGTTATTAGTTTTTATACAAAAAAATATGCTTTTGCTTGATACAAAATTCTTTGAAACATGTTTATGCATATTTGGTTTTTCCAGTTTTGATTTAGTTACATACTGTTGCAGAGTTCTTAGAATTTAATACTTCATATTTTTGACATATCATTGTGGTTTTTCAAATGAAATTCGAAACTTTTGCACTGATTTTGCATTTAATTAAATATGTCCAAGGAGCTCTAACATCAAGTTTATTTCAAACTAAATATTCCTTCTTTTCGGGTTCGGGTATCAGGCCGGCGTAGAGCGCCCCCCAGCGCCATTAATACGCAACAAATGAAAAAACAAATGCAAAAAAATATGCGGCTAAAAAACAACAAGAGAAATTAAACAACAACCATATAATACAACAATAAACGGGCATTGTATTCAGTTTCTGTTGCTGGCCATGTGCATACACAGATACATATACATATATATATATATATATATATATCTATATTGTATAGCACTGACCTGTTTTGAACACTCTGCCCCCTGTTCGATATGTTGCAAGAGCTGGCTAAGCGTGGGTCGAACTTAAGGGGTGCTTTGGGGAATAGGGGGCATGGCTTTCGGCTAGCCGCATTGGTCGACCTGTCCGAGGTTTATTGGCCGGGGTTCATTCAGTTTCAGTTTCAGTTTCTGTTTCTGTTTTCGGCCTTTTGCACAATTTCACAACTCTCGAGTTCATTGTGCATAGTCAAATATTTTTCACCATAAATTTCGCACGTCCATCAAAAATTGATTGGGCAACAGACCATGAGTCAGCCACCTACACCTGCCACACACACACACACATCCAATGCCGTTCTTTATTATTTTCAATATTGTTAACTTGAGCGTATTGTAAAATATTTGTAATGTTTTGAATACCGCCGCTGGCTTCAATTTCATATATGCATACCCATAAATATCCTTTGGGCTTAGCCAGAATCAAATACTTAACCATTTCCCACATAAACAGTAAGGCACTTGATAGTAGTCTATCTCATTAGGCAACATTTAAATCCATTTGATTCCTTTTTAATCGTATGTATGTCAGACAGCCAAGCTCTCAATTAGCTTACGTTCGCGATTCCCCTTCAAATAAATCTGCAACTTATGGCCCTAACGACCTGTCGACCTGTCGACCTGTCCTCCTCGTTCTGCGAAAAACCTCTTCTTCTTATACATCGTTTTCATTATGCAACTTTACATTTATTGCATTTACGGCATTTATTAGCTGAAATGCTGAAAAGTCACGAATCGCGTATATTAAAATAAGGAGAGCATTACTGGCCAAATAGCACTAGCGTAGTCAACATTTTTTCACAGAGGGTTTCCCCAAAGGAGAGAAAACTATTTCGATTTGCTTTGAGACAATTGCTGTAATATTTTTGCAACTTAACTACTGGAGTTTGAGATTCATATATTTTAATAAAGTCTTTAATGTATATGATATGATAATATTGTAGCGATTTAAAGACTTTAAACTGTCAATCTATCTTAAGCTAACAACTATTTTATACAGTTCACTAGCTAATCATCACATTTGACCCCTCCTTAGCATGACCCCCATTGGCATGGCGCCAATGCTTGGCAGCGCTGTACAAAAAGCCAAGTGCAGCAGCGTGCACTAATTTTATTGCTGAGTGCTTTTAGTGCGAGGGGTCGTTGCTGTCGTGGGGCAACGCCCCTCTAACCCCTTGCTCCCACTTTGCCTGTTGCAAAGTTCTCAATGCAGAAAATGTCCTTGTGGTTGCTTAACGAGAGGTGAAAGGCAAACTTCAGTGAGGGGAAGTGAAAAAAAAAAGGAAAGATGTCAACAGCACCAATTAGTTTGATAAATTGGCATAAATGAAGCCCGAACCGAAGTGAAATGAAAACGGCATGTGGCACGGGTTGACGGGGGCAGAAAAGGCAGTGGGCAGTGGGTGCAGCTGAGATGCTGTAGGCGTGGCAGCGCCATGTTGTAAATAAATGTAGCGGGCGGTCTAGCATTTGAAGTGGTGCGCCACTCAAATTTCAAACTATGAGCGCACCGAGAGAGCTCCAGTCAAGCTAATGAGCCAGCCAGTCAAGCCAAGTGGAGAAAGCCATCAATGCAAAAATCAGACGACAAACGACGGCGACAATTCCTGAATGGAGGACCACTTTGAGTATACAACATACATACACATATATTTGGAGCTGGAGGCGGCGGCAGTCACTCACCAAATGTCAAAATTGTGTGGCCACCAAAAACTGTCAAGTGGTAAAGCTCTTTCTTTCTCTTTCTCTCCTTCTCTACCTCTCAATCTCGCTTTCTCTGTGGGTCTGTTTTGCGGTCATTAATTAAAAGTTCAATGCGAGAAAAGTAAGGAAGGAAGCGGCTGGAGAGAATTTGAGAAGCCGGGTAACCGCTTGCTTGTTCCAAGTGTTGTTCGTTGTATTGCCAAGCATTTTTAATTACTATTGCTCAAAAAGTCGAGAGCCGCTGGGTCCACTTCAATGGCAATGGCTGGGCAATAGAAATTGGCCCGAAAAACCACTACAAGCTGCAAATCGACAAAATCTGAAAATCATCAAGCCAAGATGGCGGACATCTTGTCAACCGACCGAGGTGGGTGAAGGGGGGAGGGTGTGCGATTTGCTGAAATGATCCGGCTAGTGGTTGAGCCGCCCTAATTAATTCACCCCATGCTGCGAGCTTATGAACGGCATATAAAGGACGACGTTTAGCGCTCAAGTAGTTTGGCGAGTGCTGCGACAATTTCAACGCCGCACAACCCACACACAAACACACAACCCACACACACCCTGCGTATACAGACATGCATAAGGGGCGCTGAAATTAATTTTACAGCGCTTTTAATCAAATGCTGGCACATGCAACACAATAAAGGGGCTCTGCAAGGACTTATGTGTCATGGATATGGGCGCGATTACGAGCATTTCATCAAATCAGGCCTCAACTTGGGCCAATTCCCAGAAGTTAGATCAAAATGGTGCTGACAAGCCATCAACCACCACAAGCCGACTAAGCAACATCCAAGCTGGTCGGTCGTCCATCCAACCCAGCCCTGCAATACACCAATCCACCACCCACTTTCAAACACTCAACTTCTGGTAAAGCTGGACGGATTGGTCGGGTGGGGTGAAATGGATAAAACGACTCTCGACGCGCATTATAAACATGTCGTCGTCCATTGACGGCATTCGAACAGACAAGGAGTTGAGCCTAGTGGAAAAATAATGAAAACATTCGAGGATAATGATGACGATGAGCAGGGAATACGTTGGAAGGCAAGTCAAGGCACAAGGCAGCAAGGAAGGAAGAAAGGTAGAATGGTTTGGGCAATGCTGTCTCTCGAAATTGATATGCGAAGTGCAGGGCGTCCTTTATCAATAAAGCGCACAATAAAAAGCGCTAAGCCGGGTACAGTATATACAGGAATAGTCCATGTTAGGCCAACCCCCTTTAAACAGCAGCAGCAGCCGGAGCCACCCCGAAGTAGGCATCGTCAATGGCAGACAGGCTACATCAACATCGGCGTCATCATCATCCTGTGTATAGCTTTTCAAGCAGCAATAACAACGGCAACAACAACAACAAAAAAAAAACAACGGATGTCCTGAATGGGCCTCAAGGAAGTAAACACTTTTTGGCCTGCACCCCGAGCACAATGTGTGGCAAAGCTTCGACAGCATTTGGCTAAGCATTGGGTGCTATTCTCCGACTGCACACAATAAATGCAAATACAAATACACACACACACACACACAAAGGGGATATGAATTCCACTTTTTTTTTTTTTTAAACAGTCCCTGCTTGATCTATTACCAGCTAAGCGTATTTTCACATATGCCATCCAACAATGATATCATTCAGCTTGAACAATGCACATTCGCATAACACTTAAGTAATGAGAATATCCAACAGAAACTGACATGTATTCAAAAGGGTACTTTACACAAAGTCACTTCAAGCTGCTTGTAATCCCAAAACATTGCAATAGCTTAACAGTTTAATGAATTGCAACTTACAAATATGAAACATTAAAAGTTCTATATGTAACAAAGGAGACATATTCGAAAGAGAATTTCAGTTTTTGTTCAATGTGCAAATCAATATCCATAGCTCCGTTGTTTGAAAGTTTAGCCCAACGAAATCATTACTTTTATTTAATACTATAAAGAAGACCTTACAAATATAAATATTGAATTTTTGCTTAAAATATTTCCAAATATTTGAGTATATGCTTAAGACTTTGGAACATTAATATGCCAAAATTTAACTATTAAGACCGGCGGTAAAGGAAAAAGTAGTTAACTTGTAAATCTGATAACGAGTTCAACTTAAAATGTATACAAAAACTAACAAAGATTTAACTAATAAACATTTGCACTAAGAACCATTCTTTGTTTCTATAACACTTCGATTCAATATAGTAAACTTTGCAGAGACTTCATTGTCAAATCTGTTGTCAGGATTCTTGGATTTTAGTATAACAATGAAACAAAAACTTTTGAGTACAATCTCAATCCAAACAATAAGCCTAACGATGTCAAGTTTAACTTTAGAATTTGCTAGGCTACATTTTGCTATTGCTCATCTTTAATTCCACTTTTGACTCTCATGAAGTAAGACAAAAACAAAAATACGAACAACAACTAGATGTTGTTCTGGCCGATATGCTGTTCCTCTTTTTTTTTTTGATTTTCTATTTCAGCTGCCACAACGCGCTTTTATGGCGTTGGCTCTGACAATGCAGCATGTAGAATGGACAGTGGAGCTGCCAGGGGACGCACTTGACAGCTGCGCCTTTGGGCGTTTTTCTGTATGACAACTACTACTGCCATATGCTGTATGTACATACAAACACATAGATATATACGTACATACATTGAAGTACATACAGTGTTGCCACGACTGTCTGTCTTTGTGTCTGTGAGCCGCCTGCAGGCAATATGTGTGGATTTTGCTCTCCTGCTTGGTCCTGGACGCGTTTCTTTGCTTCTGTGGCGGGGTCCACGTAAAATGTTTTTCCGTTTGTAATCTATTTACACAAAAAGATCCAACAGACTTCGTACATGTTTTTCAAGAGCATTCACACACACACACACACACACACACACATACGCAGTGACATTTTCAGCTGAATTCGGTGTACATGAAATGTCAGCATCCAGAATTGGGTGACGGCGGCACAATTTGTCGTCTGCTCGCCAGCATAAAAAATAAAAATTCACAGATCCCTGCAGCACCTCGGCCTGCTCCCCCCATATCGCCTTTCAAGCCTCGCGACGAGGGCGTTGTCAATGTATGAACGAGACGAAAAGAAAAAAGGAATTCCGGAAAAAACTTGAATATAATAGCTGAAATCCTGCGAAAAGCCCACGATGATACACGTGTCCTTCCCGCTCCCTTTATCTGATTGTCCCTACAAGCCTGTTCTCCCCGCTTCTCCTTCCTCTCTCTCTCTCTCTCTCTTTCAATTTGTTTGCTTGTCGTATCTGTGCTCTGAAGTTATTCGAGTTGGCACAGGCCAAGCAAAGAAAAAACAAAATACAACAGACAACAAAAACAAAAACAACAAAAACCAATTTGGTCTTGTTTTTGTTGTATTCATTACATTTTTTATGCTCTTGGCATGAAGCGTTGGCTAATCACACCAGGCCCGAGAATCTGCGGCACAGTGAAACAAAAGAGCTCCAAAAACTGATAATTACAATTCTGGAATAAAGGTTAAAATCAATCCTGAACTTTAGCTTATAGATCATCAATAAACTATCCATATAAATACATTAACAATTGCATTATTTTCGTTATTAACAAGTATAATATCCAAGAATGCAGACAAGATTAATAGAAAAATTTACAAAAAATAATTAAAAGAGCACAGAAGAGAATCATTATATAGAGTAGAAAGCTGCAAGTTTCCTTTCTCCTTCCTTCTTTTACTGTTTATTTATATAGTACAGAATTTCTTTTAGGCCTAAGCTTCAAAGAATCGTTTGATTAATAACAAATATGATGTAAAACACAAATTAAAATAAAACATTCTGTTTTTTTCCTGGAACCAATTATTTATTTTAGGCGAATCTCAAGAATTATACTTAGGTTTGTCTTAGAATCAATCAACTTATTATGAATGATATCAACTACAACGTTTTAAGTCTGGCTTGCCCCACTGTGCGTAGACAGCGAGCGCAATTGGGTGCCAGGGCGCGTGTTGGACCAACTGACAAAGTGACAAAATGACAAAATGACAAACTGACAGAGCGACTTTGCTGTATCTCGTCGCATCTCGTCGTAGCAGTTCAACTGGCATCAGGCACTCAATAGAGGCCCTACTACCCGTATACATATCTGTTAGTCCTGCGCCATATACAAGGAAACAGGATTCCAGCTACAAGCTACGAGCTGTGAGCTGCGAACTGCGAACTGCGAACTGCAGACTGTGAATGTGTAAGGGCTATGGTAGGGGTAGGCGGCTGGTATGACAACAAAACTCTTCGCTCTGTATGTGTTATGTGCCGCTGTCGAGTGTTTGGTAAATAACACGTTCGTTGTGTCGCCATCGCCATCGCCGTCGCCATCATCGCATCCGCATCTTCAGCACCATCAACGGCAGCAGTAGCAGCAGCAGCAGCAGCAGCGGCCGCGTACAAAAAATAGCTTTGCGGGTGGAGGAGGCAACTGTACATAGGGTTGTGCGTTTGCTGTAGCTTTGCAAGGGTGGAAATCGTGCAAAACGAATGTGCGCTGAATTATATATTAATAAACAGCAGCAGTAGCAGCAACAAAACAACAAAAGCAACAACAAAACGCTAAAGTATAAAGTATAAGGTACACGACCAGGGCAGCCATTATGCCGAATGCTGGCAACCCTGCCATCAAACACACTCATACACTTACTGGCCCTCGTCCGGGCTGTGAAGTGAAGTCCACAGCAAAAAAGCGTCAGCGTGACACGTGTAGCAACCAAGCACCCTCACCTCCATCCCCCCCGCCCGCTTTTATAACCCACTCCCATTTCGATTTACCGCTCATCTGTTATCCTATAACCTGGCGTTCGCCGCCTTCATTCTTCAATTCGCCCTCATCGAGCAGCCAGCCGCCTTTTGACTTTTAATGAAATGGATATGCCACACAGCCCATACACCCAAAATTCTACCCTACCTGGCCACCCTTGACTCTAGTTGTTATTGCTGTTGTTGTTGTTGTGCACACTCAAGTGTCGATTTCTGTTACTCTCTCAACTCGATTCGTCGACGCGAAAAATGTTTGAAATGCACATACGGAAAATCCGTGAATAAATCCTCACATTTGCAACCATATTCTCTTCCCCCTCCTCATACCCGTTCCCGTTCCCGTTCCCGGTCCCGTACTTATGCTGATGTGTTGCTGTAATACACTTGAGCATAATTTATGCTGTTAATTAATCGTCAGAGCTGTTGACGGGCCCGCCATTTACCGTTATGCACACGGGATTATTCAGTATCCGCCATTTGCCGCGTTTTCCGTTACGTTTTATTTTTTTTGCTTTTTTTCTTGTATATTTTGTTGTTTTTACTTTTGCCTTATCGTTATTGTTTTCATCATTGCATTGAGAGATTGGGACTTGAATCGCGTTAATGAGCTCGCAATTTGCGTCGATTGCGGCAATAATAAAAAAGAGTGCATCAATAAACGAGCCCATTAATGCCCCATTAATAAGTATCAAGTAACGAGTACCCAGTACCGAGTATCAAGTAACGAGTAGCGTTTAACACAGTACAAATGAAGAAACCCCCCTTTTCGATGTGTCTATATATATTTTATTGTATCTTGCAATAACGTTGCACAAACATCGTACAAATATAAATTATTATAATTAATCAATAAGTCTAACATAATAGCTACTACAATAAGAACTTTAAAAGGTTTTAACAAATGCTGCTGATAACTACGTTTAAAGCGACAAATCCAAAGAACTTGCAGCTTCGATTGAGAAAAAGTCGCAAATGATTTACTGTGTGGAAACAGTAACAGCTGTTAGATATCCTTAGAGACTCCACAAGGCGAATGCATTGCCAACATATGTTTGGGGAGTGCCTGAGTGTCCCAAAGGCTGCGGCAAGGGATCCATGTTGAAATTAACTACAGCCATTTGTCGTTTCTCTAGATATTTTGCTGAGGCTTCGGTTTTTGCTCCTTTTCCATTATTATTTTCTCGTTTTTTTGGTAGAGGACAAGTGAGCGATTTTAATTAACTGCCAGTGTCGCAGCTCCTGGCTTCCATTGCCGCCTATCTGTGTTGTCTCTTTGTGGTTTCCTTTCTCCATTCGTCTATCGCTCGTTTACATTTTTTGTTGTTTTATTTCTCCGCCCGCTCCAAGCGACGCTCTTATCTACCGTTGCTGGCGCACTAAAACAAAAATAAGTCAAGCAAATGACTATTTCCTTTTTCGACTCTTAACATACCGAATTTTGTATATTCTTTTTAGTTTGAATTGATTTTGCTAGCTTAGTGCTTACGCAATCTCTCCCAGTTAGTTCAAAACCTCAATCTGCTTTGCGTAAGTGAGGTATTATTTTCATATCAATAATATATATATCGTATGCCCAAATTCATAATAAAAAGACTTTGGTGCAAAAGGCCCGTAGCTGATTTTGAATTTAAAACAATTTCATATGACTTAAATCATTTTTCTTAAACCTTTAAAAGATTGTTAATAAAGTTCTGAAACGAGCTATAAATATGTTGTACCAAATACTAATTAAGATGCCTTGTTTAATATTTAATTATGGAACCATATAAGTTAACCAGATATAATAACAATATGCACTCAATAGCAATTTTGTTACAGAGCTAATGGCAAAATCGTTATACTCCACTTTTAGAATGGTGTAGAAAAAGAAAAAATGCTGCAAGTGCTTTTTGGGGGCGTTTGTCAAAGCTCATTCGTTGGGGATGTGAATGCGGTTGAAGATGACAATGACGCTGAGGATGAGGATGAGGTTTGGGTGCTGAACATGTATACGTATATATATATATATATATATATGTCTATGGGGGTCTGCGTATTGTTAGCAGCTTTTGTTTTGCTGTTTGTGCAAACGATTTTTACCTTTTTTTTGTGCCGTTGCAATGCAAAAATTCCGCCATTTTAAAAGTGGTTGCCGAGCCAAATGAAAGAAACGACTGAAAGACAATGACAAAATGAGGTGAACACAGAGCAGCACAGAAGACAGAGGATGAGAAGAAGGAGGATACGAAAGTGGGATGAACAGAAAGATTGCCACCTGCAACTGCTGCTAGCCAAGCAACGTGTGTCCTGCGAAGCGTGAATTTGCCACCGAGTGCTTCTTCTTCTCATCTTCTGTGTGCCGCAAACTGCCGCATCGGCAATACACAACAGTACCCAAGTAACCGACTTAACTAAACATATTTTGAAAATTTACAGCTTGTTGAGCAAAGAAAACTTGTTTGGCATTGACATTTATCATTATAATTAAGATTCTTGTAAAAGTAAACTGAATTTCTTAAAAATTTTTGAAATATCATTTTTAATATAGTTCATAGTCAGTTTTTGCATCATGGAGTTTGTTATTCGGCTTGCAAAACATCTTCTGCCAAGACTTTTCACAAAGTCATTCTTTATAATGAGTTTGTTCACTGTATTTAGTGATAAAAGTTAAAAGTTGCCTTCAGGTAGTCATCAAGCTATTCAAAATATCTTCGAACTGTCAGTATTATAGTGACCATCGCTTGATTCTTGTTCTAACCTCAATATACATATATAACTTATACACACAAACATCTATTCAATAGT
The DNA here is from genome assembly GCA_035044725.1 of Scaptomyza caliginosa. Taxonomy (NCBI): domain Eukaryota; kingdom Metazoa; phylum Arthropoda; class Insecta; order Diptera; family Drosophilidae; genus Scaptomyza; species Scaptomyza caliginosa. Next base: position 1,159,203 of record JAWNNR010000482.1, read on the forward strand.
AATCGTTTAAGTCACTTTCAATTCGGTCACTCAATTTGATGAGAAATCAAAATAAAGCACTTCCTGACGAGTCCTTTAAGCCCATATACATACATACATACAAACTTATACATATAAACATAAATATGTGTATGTATGTAGCGCAAATATGAAAGGCGTTCTAATTAGAAAGCAAAAATTCACGCAGAGCGACGCAAGCACCACTCAACCACCCACATATACAGTCACAGCAATACAGTAATACATATATATGTATATATATTTGTATGTGTGTGTGTGTTTGTATATCAAGAATGCGGGGCGCAAATTCTTCAATTTAATAACTAACATCCGTAGGCTGGATGGGAGACGTAAAGAAAAAAGGAGGCGGTCTGCTGTGCGTCGTGGGCGCTGCTGCTAGAGAGCCCAACAATAAGATGTTGAAACGTAGCCAAAACAACAACAACAACAAGATGAAGGCATAGGCATATCAAAGCTGTTGCTGTTGCTGAGGGAAGTTGTTGTTGTTGTTGTTGTTGGCGTTATCGTTGACGAATGGTTGACACGGGCAGCCAACAAATTGCCAGCTACGACCGTGGCAACACAATTTTTGGTGGTTGTTTGTTTGTGGGGTCCATGACGTCCTGCTTTTAAGTTGAGTATTTTGGGTGGTGAATGAAACTGATGATGCTGCTGCTGCTGCTGCCGCTGTTGGTGGTTGGTTGTGAGTGGTTGGTAGGGCTGTTGAGATTGTTGGTGGGCTGGGCGTTGTTGCGCCATAACGGAAATGAGACGTTTAATTTACATTTACACAACGCGCACGATAAGTCCGCTGGGACTTGAAGGACTCATGCCAGCAGGACTCGCAAGTGAGTGTGCAGTAGGCAAGGGAAACCCTCATGCAAGTGACAGTCAAAGAAAATTGAAAGATGTCCTTAGCTAAGCACTTTCATAGTGGGTGCGGTTGGTTGGTGAGGAAGTTGGCGGGGGGAATTGCTTTCTGGTTACTATGACAAGTTGCGTAATCTGCGGACTAACAATGCGAGTGGTGCCTGTACGTAGTATATATTAAACTAACGGCCAGTTGCCGTTCATTCATTTTGCATGACTACTTGGCAACAACATGGACAAGAGCTTTTTGGGCTAAACGTATGTGGACACACACACACACACACACAGCTCCCTTTATATATGTGAGTGTGTGGTCGGTATTTGTATTTCCGGTGCTTAAGACAAATTTTAAAAGAGCCTCATAAATATTTGAGCGCATTTCCTGCCGCACTTTGTTATGGCCCGGTCCGTAGTTAGGTTCCAAATGCGTTTCTGTCTTTTTGGGTGTGGCAGCACGTCAATTAATATGCTTACTGCCATTTTCCCCATTTTATACATACATGTGTGTGTTTGTGTTTGTGTGTGTGTGTATGTGTGTTTGTGTGTGCGATTAATTCAAGTGAAAGCTTGTGCAACATTTTGTTGCTGACTTGACGCCACAGTAAGGGCCTGAAGCAACTGCCTGCATCTAATTGACCATTAAATAAACTGATTCATTTGCCAAAATGCACTGCAAGCATCGCTGACTGTAAGCAACAAGGATTTGAATCATTTAGATCAATCAAATATTGCTCAATAATCAGTATAAAATATTAAATATTACTGCCTTTTTGTTTAATAAAATTACTTTAATGTATGTGGTATAGAGGCAATTGTTTTTTTCCCCCCTTTAAGGTAGAGACATTGCAAATATATATTTCTTATTGACTGACAAATGATAATATATCTTATTTTTACAAAATTCTTCACAAGGTTTCTCATGTCTATTTTAGATATCTCGGACAGATTCATCTTTCTCTTATAGTTTGGACCTCATGTTAAATACCAATTAGTTGATTAATCCATTACTTTTATTTGTATACGCTACACATATGATATAGAAGTTCGAGGCCAATCAACGTAATTGAAGGCAGCTACAGCTACAACAATACATAATTGTAAGCATACTTGTAGCTTGCAACTTATGTATTATCTCAACAGGTAGCTCTTCAGCTATTTGCTTTCAATACCAGATATTTGATAACTGCAACAGCAGCAATGAAGAATGAGAATGAGGGAGACGTTAGCAAACGAGTGGGCAAATGTGACCCGTAATAAGGCAAAACCGATGGCAACCGGACCGAATCATTGTCCGGCAAAAGAGCCAAACAAACTATTTGCAACTTTTGCCAACGCCCAATTAGTGACACTCAAATAGCACAACAAGGAATGGGAGTGACTGTACCGTTTCGAACTGTACAAAGGGAGTCCGGCTGGGATTCTGGAAGATTTTTTGGCCGCAGCACTTAGGAAATTGCGGCATAATCAGGACGCTGTTGCTGTTGCTGCTGCGGCTGCTGCTGCCAGAGCCTCGAGAGTCAACACAATGGATGCAGCCAGACTTTCTCTACGATTGTGTGTGTGTGTGTGTATATGGCTCTAAGCTAATAGGGTCGAGAGGGCGTTAGGGTGGTTGGGGGTCATAACAAAAGCAAATGACTGGCAGCCAGACGTTGCCACAAAAGTGCTGACTGTGACAGCTTACTTTATTGGCAAAATCAAATCAACGTGGCATTTGCATGCAAATGCCAAAGATACAACCTCGAGCACATACACCCACTGCCACCCACCACCAGGCATTCAGACATTGAGACAGTCGGCAATCGGCAATCGGCAGGCTCATCATGGTACAACATGGATTCAACAACATCATCATCATTGGACGTCGTTTGCCGTTGTCGTTGACTGCGCTAAATGCAAGTCAAACACAAGCTCAGCCTTACAAATGGGGGGCCCGGCAACAGCGTGATTGTGCCACAGTTGGAGTGTAGAAGAGTGTTGGGGCTGTAGCATAAGGCATACGGCATACGGCATAAGGGTAGCTTGCTGCCTCGGCCTAGGTATTGAAGCTTGTAAAAATTGCATGGCGCTGCATTACCGCTTAAGTGCGCGCCGACTGACGAGTGCCGAGTGCTTTGGCCTGTGGCAGCCATCTTAGCCAGAGCTTCGGCAGTCACTTCAAAACCGTCATGGTACTCATTCACATGCATTCGAGTGGCACCAAGCAGCCAAGCAGCCAACCAGACTACCCAACCCGATCCGAACCAACGATCCAAAACCGACCCGACCACATGCAATGCAAAGCAACTGCCAAGCAAATCGTATTCATGACATTTTCTTTCATTGACTGTGTGCCACCAACTGTTGCCTTGCCCCCGAATCGTAGGGTATGCTTGCATAGCTAGCTGCATTTTAGTGACACAGGGTCTAAAGTGAAACGCAGCAAACGGGGAGTCTCTGTGTTTTGGCCCTGTACTTTGTAGGCGGCGGGTTTTGTTTGTTGTCGTCGTCGCCATTTGCCTTTTTGGGGGTTGCGGCTTCTGAATGATGGATTGCAGGGGTTTGGGGTAGCTGGCTGGGGTTGAAATTGGCGGCTTGGGCGCACTTGACGCGTTTTATAATTTCCGTAAATAACAAACGGCTTAATTTGCGCATATTTCCGTTTGGATTTGCACGACTCGAGTGCCAGACAGGGGCGTCTGGGTGGGGGAAAGATTTGGGAGTGTGGTGGATGGGAAGGAGTGGAACAGCCATTTGGGAGGGTTCTTAACAACTTAGGCAACGATTCTGTGCCGCTTGTTCAGGCATTCAGCTTTAACGCAATATGCGTAATTAAAAAAACACAATTTTCAAGTGCCGAAGTTTCAATACCCTTGAAAATGGTTATAGTTTCTCTATTTGTTAGATATTTCAAGATAGATGAAGTCCCAAATATTGATTAACTAAGTTATATACTTCACTTTATGATATCCTAATCAAGAGCAATACGAAATTGAAGAAGAAAGGAGTACAACAAATCATTGCCAAAGGGTAACAAGGAATGTGACATGGGTAACAACATTTTGTCTTGTTTTTTGTTATTTCAAAGGAAAGGGTTAATAAGAGTTATGTTTAAAGCGATCTGTTGCTGACATATGTTTAACGAAAGCCAAATGCTCTTAACGATATGCAAATGCAATTATTCCAGTCATTGCTTGGGCTTAACTTTAAATATTTTGCTTGAGTTACTTTCTAAGAATGCAAAGTTAAAAAATTTTTGTGCATTTTAAGGCACACTTTTCATGATTATTTCTATAAGTCAATTTTCAGAATGAACTTGGGTAACTTGTTTAAATAATTTTACTTAGCTCTAGCAAAGAAATCCTTTGTATAGTTTAATATTTAGATAAAAAAAAAGAAAGTTACAACAACAGCCAAATGGCAATTAATTTCAATTGATCTTTATTAAACGTTGTTAGCAGCTTCAAAACTTTGATTAGATGGCCACAAAGGCGAGACGAAAATTGGTCTAAAAGTCTGGCTTAAGGACAGTAGAAGGGGGGGAAAGGAAAGGAGCGTGTGGACAATTTGGTGTAGGGTTGATGAGATTGGTGTTTGTAGAGGAAGTAGCATAAAAAGCCAATTGAGTTTTCGTCAAGGAGTCGACAAAACAACGACAACAACAACAGCAACAACAACAACAACCAAACAGTTGAGAGCACGTTTTCATGTTGTTGTTGTTGCTGCCTTTCACGATGCTTATGACAAAAAGCTTTTCAACGTCGTTAGCCTAATAACTGTCAAGTAGATGAGTGTTTCATTTGGTGTGTGTGTGTGTGTGAGTGTGGATGGAGGCTTTCACATGCGAGTGGCTTTTAGGCATTGCCTTGTTTTTTAATACCCTTGCCCCAAAGGTAATTTAATTCAGTCACAAAATGTGTAACAAATGGCGGAATGTTGTATAAATATTAAAAAAAGTAAATAATATATTTATATTGAAATAACAACATCTAAAACAAATGCCAATTGAAGGGAAAGAGTATATAATTTTTTTTTGTATATTTCAAAGTGTATAATTTTGTTGTTGTTATTATTTTCTTTTTACCTTTGCTGTATTCTACTTTGTATTCTGTTTTTTATTGTTTCTTGTCTGCCAAGCCGCATAATTACAACAACTGCAGCACAACAACAGCTTAAGGCAGGGTCGGCAGTGTGTGTGTTGGTGTGTTTTTTGCCATTCAAAGGACATGTGCCAATATGGCGAACTGCGGTTGCCAACTGTCACAGTCAGTTGCCACAAATCTGTGCATAGATGTGTGACTCTCTGTGTGTGTGTGTGTGTGTGCTTGTCATTGATGTTGGATTTTTGTGACAAGCTGCTTGCTAGGAGTCCTTGTGCGCTAGCTAGTCTATGTCCTCGTCCTGGCCTGGTCCACGTTCATGTCCTCGACGTGCTCATTTCCTCGAGTGGCGCAAAACAAAAGATTTCTGCTTGCTGCACCTCAGTTGAAACCCTCTGCCCTACCCTACTACCCGCCTCTCCCATCGCCTTTTGCCCTGTGCACCTCAAAACCAAAACCATATCCCCAGACCCCCATCCCCATCCCCATTTCGTAGCTGCAGCGAATGCATTTTGCACTTTATTAAAACCAAATCAACGAAGCAGAAAAGTCAAATGGAATGCTGATTAGCCCCAACCAAAAGGTAGTACATACTAGACAAGCCCAACCCAGCTCGTTTGCGTTTTGTTTTGGGGGTTGCTTGGTTTCAATTGATGGAGATTTTGCAGGAGGAGGTTCAAAGAGGGAGTGAGTGTGAGTGCAGGGTGTATGGGGGTAGTTCTTTGGAGCTTGGGGTTAGCCCTGCGGTTGACAAGCTGTTAAAATTGGCGCTTGAAGCTGCAGCTTACCTTAACTTACTGAAATGGTAACGCGAATTTAAATTAAATCTATAACAAATAAATAAACAAAACTTTTTAATTAATAATATTATTAACAGTGGTTTTTATTTAGATTTTCTTACGATCTTTTGGTTCATGTTATTTTATGATTAAAGTGTACAAAAAGAAGGCTCAAGTAAAGGCACTTTGAGAATAAATTAAATGAAAAAAAAACCTATGGAATTTGAATTAGACAACTTCGAGTGATAAAATAAACCTTTTGATTATTGCATTTTTTTTTATTATTTATACCGCTTCATTGAATTTAAACAGGTTTTACAGCAGCTTAATATAAATATCTTATTGATATCTATCCAACTTAATTGGATTTTCCTTACTATGACCAGAACCACTCTACAACATTTAACCAAACAACTGTTTGGACCAATAGAAAAGAAAAACTAAGAGTGAGAATAATTGTTTGTTTTAAATAAATATTTAATAAAGATGATTGTATTGCAGATGCCACAGCGCAGCTGAACATTTGAGCTTATGCTAATTAAAAGAATAATCGAATTGAATTTCATGGCAATTACAGCAAGAAAATACTTATTAAGAAAGAGAGCACTAATTATGCTACCAGGTGTGTGTGTGTGTGTGTGTGTGTGTATTATTTTACAATTTCAGCATTATTAAGTTGAATACAAATAGTGGCATTGATTACATTTAGCATTAACTATATCACATTCGTAGATACTTTATGGTTAATTCAATAATTATAACCTGTCTTGAGTAAGGCTGCATTAATAATTTAAAGCAAATGATTTTTGCAAAAAGGATTTTCAATTATTCAAATAGTTCATTGTTCTCGGCAGCAGCACAACATTTATTCTTAAATATTTAATGTACTTTGTCAACTTAATAGTAAGTCTAAGTTTCTTTTACTTGGAAGTGAGAAATTCCATAAAAAGGGTGACAAAAAGTCACAAGTTAAATATATTTATGATTGCAACATTTTTAAAAACTTCCTTGTATATCTGTATAATGCGACTGGAGCAGACTGTATTAAAGCTAACTTTTAATATTGAATATAAAACTAACTTAACCGTAGACGAAACAGCTTCGTTTCAAATTATTCATTTGTAAAACCAACTAACAAATCGGTAGATCTTATTGGTTATGATTTTAGATAGTTTACTAATCTGTTCTGATTACAAATAATCACTTGAATGAACGTGAAGGTAACCTAAGAATACAACTAACGAATATTTGTCTCAAGGCTTGTTCGATCTAACCGTGGGGTCGAGTCATGACGAAAAGGTTTTCTTCTGTTGGCAACTATGTCATTATCTGCAACTTTTTTATACCTAACTTTTGTTGAGTTTCATTTCGGCGAGTATTCTTAATCAATGGCCGCTAAGTACATAACTGTAGGAAACGAATTTAAGTTATTCTTCTTGGTTTCTTTAAGTTTAAAAAGCCATAAAACTAATAAACTTAAGATAATTAAATACAAACATGTTTATCCACCAAGATGCGAGGAGTGTTAGACATTTAAAAACTGAAAGTGAACATCTACTAAAGACGGAATATTTCTATTCTGTTGCCTTCGCCTGTATAAGGATGGGTTAGAATAAGGTAGAGACCATTGCTAACCTTACGACTTGTTGGTCTGTGTGAGTGATATAATTAATGTTGTACGTTCAAAATATACAGCATAATATAATTTATAACCTGTGAAAATAATCGCTTGAAGACCCAAGAAGATTTCATAGCTTGGACTTTACCTTATCACAAAAGTAGAAAATGAAAATTCATAAAAATTCACTTGAAAATTCAGTTCTCATATCTCGCAAACTAAGTCAAATGCCCAAATCGAATGCCTCTCACCGTTTTTCATTGCAATGTTCAAAGTGAAAGCAATCCCAAAAAAAAAAAAAGTATAACATTAATTCCGTGCTCTTTACTCACTTTTGACAAACGTTACCTGTGCTTTAAATAGCGCCTGACAGTCGTCAAGAACAACTAGAAATTGAAGACGCAAAAAAGCAAAGAGCCAAGATAAAAAAGAAGCTAAATTGGAAAATTGAGAAAAAAAAAGCGGAAGAGAAATGGAAAAAAGCGAGCAAAAAAATGTAGGGAAAAATCTCATTAAATGCAAGCCAAAGATGGCCACCGTGTATCCACTTTTGCTGACCGATAGATAAAGCTACTACCTTTGCTGCCCCGCATACGTGTCCCCCCCCCCCCCCCTAAACTCCTGCAGCTGCTTTTCGGACATCCAACTTTATTTACGACCGGACGACAAATCCCCAGCACCACCAACCAACCAACCAACCAAAAAAAAAAAAAAAGATGAAAAAAGAAATAAATAAATAATAGAAACGACGAAAAAAATAAAATAAAGAGATGAGAGAACGAAAATAAAATCGGGCGCTAAAAGTTCTTTTTGCCTGGAAGCCTGTATAGGGCTGAACAGACCAGGCCAGACCAGGCCAGACCAGGCCAGACCAGACCAGGGTTGTCATAGCAACGCAGCTAACGCGTCACTTTACGTGTCGGATTCGGGTGTTGGCAGCCATATTTGCTCTTATAGCGCTTTACTTGCCTTTCATCGCGAGGCAGGCTGGCAGGGAGACAAACAGACAAACAGACAGACAGAGTCATGGAACCCGCCCTTATGTGCCGACCAACCCGGCAAGCAACCCCCTCTGCTCAGCCCACTTCACTCATACATATATACGTCATGGAGTAGCTATAGGGTGGTGATGGTGGTGGTGGGTTGTTTCTGCCTGCAGCTAGCTACCCTTGTGTCTGTTTGCTGTTTTCTGTGCTCTGTTTTCTGTGCTCTGTGCTCTGTCATCCTCGGCGTTGCTTCATTTGGCTTCACAGTTCACTTTGACTGGGCTTGGGCTTGGGCCTGGGCTTGGGCCAGGCAAAGGACCCATGGACCCGTGGACCCGTGGACCCGTGGACCGAGCATTTGGCACCACTCACTGTCGCGTCCTTTGGCTTGTATGTCCCGGCATAGTTAGCTAAATACGCTCTGTCTCTCTCTCTCTCTCTCTCTGTGTCTATTCTGTCCATGCTGGGCCAGTGCCTTTGCCTTCCTAGGTGTTGGGTGTTGTTGTGCGCACTTTGCGCCGTCTCTGCCTTTCCTTTGTCCTATGTCCTCTGTCCTCTGTCCTTTGCTTTATTTGCTTTCTACGCTTTTTATCTTTTTCGTTTTTGTCAGCGAGTGAGTAGTATATACAGCTTCTATGTATTCGTCCTGACACATGTCTCCTCCTCCTCCTCTTACCCATCCAATCGTCTCCTCTTGCAGTGGAGCATATCGCTTTCTATCGTCTTCTTGTTTTTCTCCCTATTTGTTGATCTCCGGCCATTTGCCGTTTGCACGCTTTTAATATATATATATATATCTATATTCCAAAGAAATCCTTTGTACTTTATTTTGCTCCTTGTTGCCTATGCAACAACAGCAACAGCAACTTGAAAAAACTGAATTTTGGTTATCGATGCTTGGATTTAATAGGAGTTTTGTGCAACTGCTTTGTACATTAAGATAAGAGTTGATAAAAACACAAATTAACTTTAAAACTCTTAGTAAAAGCGCTAACAAACAAGCTTAACACTTTCGTCCTTGCAACTGGCTTGAGCCGAACTTTTCAATAAAATCGTTTTAAAGTTCTTCCTTTGAAACGCCAGGACAAACCAGTCAGTTTGTAGCTTCTAGTTAACAGCAGTAGATTATATAAGAGTAAATATTTTTGTTTCTATTTGAATTAACATGCAACATAACAATTGTTATCGTAATCAGAGCCCAGTTCATTGCACTAACTTTTTTTTTATGGTTGTTTGTAATAATTGCATTGTTACGAATTCGTTTCGATTTGTTTTCGGTTTGTTTTGTTTTGTTTTTTATCAAACACTGAGATCTCTGAACAACATCATCTGCTGCGCCCTAAACAACAACATTATATACACATAGATAGACAGACAATTGTTTCGATTACGCAAACCAAAAACAAAAAACAAAAAAAAAGGGAGAAGATGTTGGAAAAAAGGGAATTTCAGTTGTTGAGAATGCAAAAACGTGAAAGAGCGCTAAGCCGAGGGAGAAGCGAGAAGGAGAAACGATCTGGCTAGGATAATAGCTCAAGGCTGTATGCCTCTATTGTGTGCCCGAACAGGGCTTGAATAAATAGCGCAGGCTAAGCAAACAACATGGATAATTGGCTTGCCAAATATTACGCAGCAAAGGATCACAGGATACAAACAGACACAGACTGAGAAACAGAAACAGCACCCACGGCTTTGATACACGGAGCTAAAGAAAGCGAAAGATCCTTTTGAATAAGCAGCGGAAACAAACAATCGACAATTGCCAGGCTGTGTGTTGTGTGTTGTGTCCTGTATCGAAGGATCTGTGACACCGCTTAAGATAGCTGAGCATCGAGTTGAGAAGCTAAGTAGTCCGGTTGCCGGCTGTTAACGAGTTATCTAGGATTAGATCGTTTGTCCTTGATTGTCGCCTTGGAATAAATTGTGCGTTGGCTAATTTTTGGGGCACAAGGTGCGCCATATTGCGAATCAGCTGTGCGTTCAGGCAGCTGACGACAATGCCAAAAAGGATCACTACCATAAAAGCTTTAACGTTGTCCTTTGAAGTGGCCCGACATTGCCTCGCCCATACAAATACAAATATACTTAAGAGGGGGACGCCTGTCATAACTGCACAAAAGGAATGAGAAAGAGAGGCAGCTTCATCATTATTATCATCATCAAGTCGAACTTCCCTTTATTGCCTTTTGTTTGGCTCCTTGGGCCACTGCCACTGCCACTGCCACTGCCACTGCCACTGCCTTCTGTCTGCATATAGATTTCAGTTTTGCCCCGTCGTGGTAAGCGATATGGCCGCTTGTTCTTTTAATTGCTCGCCGAAAACGATAGGCAATCAGCCAGCCAGTCCGACAGCCAGTCCGACAGCATCTCTAAAATCTGATTTTGAGTATTTGTGTCCCTCAACAAACGACTAAACAGCAACAAAACGGCGGCGGTTTTGGCGGCACATTTGCTTTATTATTATGATTTTGCTGCCTCTCTCTCTCTCTCTCTCTCCCTCTCTCTCTTTTTGTGTTTGTTGTTGTTGTGTTTTTTTTTGTCGGCGTTTTTGCGGACAACACAAAACTATATCAAATTACAAGAAGCCAACAACAACAGCAGCAGCAGTAAAAGCAGCCAAATAACGTTTGAAAATTGATTTTCAGCTGGCCAATGGTATTTAATCGCAGCTTAAATAGAGCCTAGCTAACTAAAACAACTTAATTGTGCTTTTAAAAATAGCTGGCTTTTGTAAAGCGCAAGAAACTTAAAGCTAATGCGCTGCATAACAGCCCTGTTTTCGTGTAAAGCTTAGCCGGTACATGCACCTAAATGTGCATTACTCACTTAACGAAGGTGTAGCCAAGACACACACACACCAAGTGAAACTACGCTAAGCGGTGTTTGAAATGGTTTTTTTTATTGCTAGCGCTGCCAGACTGCGCATACATCCTGCGCATTCGTTTTTAGCCCAGTGGCAACATTGTACACACGGACATGCCGTATTTTTTTTTTTGTGGCCGTGCGTGCAGTGACAGCGACGTTTAGCCAGTCGAGAGCGGACGTCAACCGCCACAACATTTACTTTATATATAAAAAAAAACCTTTTCAGTGCAGGCAATAAACACAATTCCAACACCATACCCGACAACAGCAACGGCAACAAAGAGGCTAGCTATGTCAACAGTTAGTTAAAGCAACGAGCAAACAGGCAAATCGAAAAACAACAACAGCAATCTTATAGCTCCCACACAGAGCACCAACTAGAGCCGCAGCTTCCGTTCCGTTACTTTTTGCAGCAAACAGCTGTGTGAGTCAGTCAAATCACTTGTGTGTCCGTGTGCGCGTGTCTGTGTATGTGTGCGTGCGCGTGTGATATGCTGCTAACGGTACAAAGTCCTGTTATATTAGAGCATTATTAGCAATAACAGCGCACCGCCACCGCCTCACCCCTCCTTAGCCCAGCCCCACCCCGCCTTCAACAAACAAGTGCAGAGCCACTTAAATACAACCCAATACATACATACATACACACACATACTGTATACTTTTCCTAGTGGTGTCCTCTGTTCGCGCGATTACATAAAAAAAAAAGAAAACAAGAAAGCAAGCAGACAAAATACAAAAAAAAACAACTACAAAAAATTAGTCATTCATAATTTATTGATTGTACGAACGTCGTATTTGTGCTCCTGTGCGCGTGTGCTTGTATGTGTGACTAGAAAAACAACAACGAGAACAGCAACAACTAATACATCCTTGCACGCAGTTAAACAAACGTCGCCTAGTCGCCTTTGGCTTTTTGGAGCCTGGCTGTCATATACACACAAAAAATCAATAGACATCAGAAGGAGCAGCAGCAGCAAAAGAAACAAGACAAGACAAGACAACGGCAACAACAGGACACAAAACGCAGCAGCAACACAGCAAAACAGCAAAAACAACAACGATTAATAGACGACACACAGAGAAGCAAATAAAGACGGAAGAAGAAGACATCGCAATCGCAGGTAAGCCAAAGACGGCGACTGTGTGTCATCATGAACAGCAGCAATGCTAGAGCAGCGCAGCAGTCAACCTCATAAACATTTGAGTTAAGCAAGTGAGCGAGGGAGCGAGAAAGTGTGTGTAGGGAAGAGAGCACGCGAGAGTGTTTGAAAAGTGCAGTTAATTAAGCGACAGCTCCATCAGCAGCACAACAACTGGCGCCATTGCTGTTATTGCAAAACTTTGCGGCAGCAGGAAACAGCTTTGAAGCTTTTACCGCTGATGCACTTCGTGTTGTTGTTGTTGCCGTTGTTGTTGTGCGCTTTAATTTGATTAAAAATTATTTATGCTACTTTCGCTTGTGCAGCACACACACACGCCAATATTATTTTGTCTTATGTAAGCGACAGCACAACACTTTTGTTGCCACTTAATTAAATTTTATTGTTCAAAAGCGTCGCAAACACACACACACATGTATGGTTCTTTTCTTCTTTTTTTTTTGTCCTCCGCTTTTGCTGCTTGGCAACTTGCTGTGCATAGTATTTTTTTTTTGTTTTTGGTTTTTTTCGTATGACTAATTGATAGCGGGCTTAGCAGGGACACACAATTACAGCGTGCGCTGTTGCTGGTAGGGGTCAAAACAGGGTGACACATCGATCCTTTGCCTTAATTATCGATAAAAGCATGACGCTGACAAAATGTAATATGCAATATTGCATTTGCGTGCTCGTATTTGTAGCTAAATTTCTACGTGTGTGTGTGTGTGAGTAAAAAATTCAGTTCACGGCAACGGTGCATTGCCGCCATTGCCTATTTCTCTGTGTTTCTCCAACTAGTAATAGGAGAATATTAGTTTGTCTGCATTATTTTTCTATTGGCTGTATAAAAATATTTTCATCTTTCAAGATCAAACTTAGAGCGTTTTTTCTAAGTAGTGAGCTTTTTCGTTGAGCAAGCAGAGTATTGGCCAGTCGGTAGTATAATATAAATTGCATTATTCTTACTTGATTGCCTTTTTATTGCCATCCACTGACTTTTACCTTATGCTTGTTCTTACCCTAGCTGACTGAGCAAACTAATCATAGTAACAACAGCAACAACAACAACAAAGATGCTCTCACTGCCGCTGCTATTGCTGTTCATCTCGCTGCCGGCATTTACGCTGACTGAGAATGCGACGCTGACGTATACGCCCGTTGGGGAAGCTGGCATTGCCAGCTTAAGCACAGCAGCGCCGCCGACGTCACAGTTGGCGAGTAATGATTTTGAAAATATGACCGCTGGCAGCGGTCATAACGTCAAACACAACAACAGCAACAACAACAAGGACAACCGCAACAACGATGCCATTTATGAGCAAACCAACAGCAGCAACAACAACAACAACAACATCAATAATAGTAACAGTAATACATCACTCGCCGCAGCAGCGGCTGCAGCAGCAACAACGACAACAACGACCACATCAATATCAACATCAACAACAACCAGCAGCAGCAGCAGCAGCGCCGCAGCAACTCTGGCATCCATTGAGCAGCAGCAAATGGAAACCACAGCAAACGTTGGCGTCATCATTCCAGCGCTGCCACCCACAGGCAATGCCACCAGCAGCAGCAGCATAGTAGCAGAGGGTAGCGGAGCAACTGCATCGCCACCGCCGCCACACGAGATCATTGGCTCGGCGTCACCCACAAAGGGGGAACAGGAGGCGATATTGCGTGCGCTGGACTGGCTAAAGGAGAAACGCGCCTTGGACTATGGTTGGGGCAACGATACTCATGTTGTCATACTGGCCAAGGAGCTGTCAGGCGGGCGAGATCCAAATGAAAACGCCGATGCGCATTTGCTGGTCATTCAGGAACTAGAGGATACGCTCTCTGTCAAGGAGATGGAGATTGAGATACTAGCAATGCTGGATCGCCATCATACACTGCCCCGTCCACTCAATCTGGACAAGCTGGCGCGCTATGTGCTAGCATTGGGTTCGCTCTGCAAGGATCCCAAGCATTTCCATGGACACGATCTGGTAGCGACACTGCAGCACCATGAGCCCGCCCAGGACATTGAATTCGCCTTGACCACACTGTCCGCGTGCAGCTCAGCGGCGCATGTGCGCAAGCGCCAAATTCGGCGACTCCTAGACATTGCGAGCGGTGTCACGGATCAGAGTGTGGATGCCATTGCCATGGTCATCCTGGCTCTACGCTGCATTGTCACCGATCATCGTCATCGGCATTTGCAGCACTTTGTGAGACGACCGGCTCGTGGTCTGGCCAGCCTACAGGATCAGCGTGGCAGCTTTGGTTCCCTGCGCAGCACAGCGCTTGCCATGCAGGCGCTACAGGATCTGGAATACGATCCAGCTGGTCATTGGAATCGCACGGCTGCCTCACGCTACATTCTTAGTCGCCAACGCGCCGATGGCGGCTGGAGCGAGGAGCCCCTGCAGGATGGTCAGGAGCCGGATATTGGTGTTGGTCTAACAGCCGACATCATTTTGGCTCTCGGCTGGAAGGGTCTGGGTGCAGTTCGTGCCCTTCAATGCGATCATGTCATACGCGAGAGCAGCGATCCCACAGGTAACATAGCAACAAAATCGATGAAAAACTTTTCTAATTGCTGTTAACGTTTAACGCAGAGAATGGAGAACCAAAGCTGGCATTACCATTCGGGCTTAGTTCCTCCGCTGAGGAGTCGGATTCAAAGAACATCTCATACACTTATACGCTTTGGGTTGGCTCCAATGTGACCGAAGCCTTCTCGCTTTCGCTTATATCGCCCAAGAACACGAGCTTCTTTAAAGCCATGACACAGGCTGCCGAAATGGATCCAAGGTCAGTGCATATACATGCAATGTCCGATTGTAAGTTGATCGAACTAATCGTTAAGTTCGTTCAATTTGGTCATATGTTCCGTTTAATCTGCAAACCCAAATGGTTTGTTTTGCCCTGCAACGTGGTTAGGAAACCGAAGTTAATTGCAATAGGGATTAGAAGTTTCGTTAAGTTGTATAAATACACAATGATTATTAAATTTATATTTAGATTTATATTCGAGGCACGCGAATGGCCCAATGGACATTATGTACACACGCTTTATGGCAAGAAGGAAGAGCCTCGGGGGTAAGTCCAACCACAGGCAACATAACAACAAAATCATAACCTGATCGTTCTCATAGATACCACTATTGGCTGCTGTACAGATTGCCCGAGTTACCCGATCCAAACAATACGCCTGGGAATCAGCTTATTGCGCCTGTTGGTGAGTAAAGAATCAAATTCAAACATCAAACGTTTTAAACTATAATCGTATTGATATTGTAGGTGTGGATGAGCTAATGGTCGAGGATGGAGAACACTATCTATATTGGTACAAGAAACTTTAAGCACATAAAGGGATTTGCCAGCCTTAGTCACTGCAACTAAAGTTAAACCACTAAACAAAAGCCACTAAGCGAGGATATACTATAGCAGCTAACAAAACAAAACAAAGCCACAGCAACTTTAAATACATCAAAATAATTAACGAAAGCTGCAACTAACTACAACTGCATGCATGCATATGTGTATGTGTATGTGGCTTTCTCTAAAAACAAACATACAAGCATACGTACATTAATACAAGTATATGTCATATATACAAACATATATAACATATAACTGAATAATAATATGGTCTAATCAAAATTGCTTTAACCAATACATACATACAGAAATCGCATAGTCAGCGAAAGACATACGACGTCTGCATACAAACACACATAACACACACACATAAACAAAAAAAACCCTAATGATAGCTTGCAAAAATGTATTAAGGTCATAGAAAACCAGGAAAAATCAAAACTCAAAACATAATGCACTATTTAATGTGCCTGTCAAACTTCATGTTCGTCTTAACGAAACAATTGCTTTGGTCAAATTTTAAATTCATTATCATTGGCATATTGAAAAACAAATTGTAATTAAGTTTGACAGGCACAGCCCAATAATATTTAGCTACGGCATCTTATATACAAACACACACAACAACAACAGCACAAACAAAAGCTCCATTAATCAACGAAACGACAAATCGTCAAATCTCTCTCTCCCACTCTCTGTTTTCTGGCGTGCATAGCGTGCATAACGGTAAATCGTACCGTTACTGCACAGGCATAACTAAACGAAAAAGAAAGCAAACAAATGTGAGATTATCTCATTTGTCACTCCGTCCGTTTTTGGAGATTGAGAGCCTTATATTGAGATTATATAATCGTTGTACTACACACACAAACACGACACCTAAACACACTTAAGGAAAAATGCTTTACATGTTATTGAGCCAAGAAATGTGCTTAATGGAATCGCTAATAAAATGAGAGAGGCTAAAATGCATAAAAAATCAAACAAACAGAAAAAGCGTTCGTCAGTCCAAGCAAAGCATGTTATACCAAACACCGTACGTAACAATAAGTGATTGAAAATCATCCCTAGACATACATAAATATATACATACATACATATATCTATATATATAAATAAAAAAAATATATATATAAACAAAAACTGCATATACATACACAAATATATATACAAAAACTAGTTTTATATGAAATTAACTCGAAAATCAAAACAAAAGCCGTGTCGGATTATACATACTATGATTATATGAAATTGAACGAAGATAAACTTAACGAATACCATATAGAAAACAACATTTAATGCTATCATGCTCATGCCATATGCCTAACCACATGCAAACATATATTCTATATATACATACATACATTTATGCATTGCTCATGCAAAGCCAAAAACATTATAAATGCATACATATATAGTAATTGTACTATTAATCATAAAACTTTCTTGTCACAACATATGCAAATCATAAGCGACACATTGAACTGCTTGTCAGCAGCAAGCAGTGCACTCAGAAAGCAGTTTATTCATCAGTCACGCAAGCGCTCTCTCTCTCTCTCTCTCTCTCGCTTTCTCACACGCACACAGGCTGTCCTTTCCTCTTCTTCTCTTTCTCAATGCACACCAAAGACTCTCTCTAATCGCCGTTTTTGAATTTAAACCGTTAATCTTAACCTTAAAGACCTTAACCAAACCTAACCTAACCAATTTTAAGTGCAGCTGTGCAAAACTAAACTAGCAAACTAAAACTTAATTGTTTATATTATAAGCATAAAATTGAGCTTTTTAATTGTGCAAATCCAAGCAAAGAAAAACCCAAATTATATTAGAAAACTTTAAAAAGAAAACCAAAATTCCAAAAAAAACACAGAAAACTAGCATCCAAAAAGGCACATGTGTGGCAACGAAAAAATAATAATGTGTATTTGTATTAGTGTGCCACGCCCATTTAATTCATCTTATGTTCACCGGTTAACCTACAACTTAGCAATCTTAAATTGACAAATGACCTAAATATGCAGAACCTATCTTTCAAAAGCCAGCAGCAGCAGTTCCAAACGGACTTAATGTGAATTAGGTGGATCGTGGTGCGTGTGTGTGTGAGTGTATGTGAGTATGTGAGAGAGGGTCGAAGAAAAGTAAAGAGAAAATTGAATATTGCAATACTGCTGCCTGCTGCTGGTTCCTTGTCTATGTGTCCAATAATCCCAAAGCGGAGCAAGCAACCAGAACAAGCGTGAATAAACAAGATAATTAAAACCAAAAAAAAAATTGTTTTATTTTTTGATTAAACAAGGATTATTAAAATTGTATCTGCTACAGTCCCAGCAAAGACCTTCAAATCGGATATTTCAACATCAAGTTGCATGAAATTAACAAATTGCAATATTCAAAAACTTCATAAGGTAATAATTGAAGGTAAACTGGAATATAATTTCTAAAAAACAAAACTTTTCTTGTTGTTTAAAACATTGTGTTTATTTCAATAGATTTTCTTGGTTGCATAGTTTTTTAAAAGCATAGAATACATATTATTTAAAGTTTTGTTGTTCTTTTGCATTTTTTAATAATGTTTTTTTTAACAATAATTGCGCATGGTATATGGATAAATAGACAAATAAGCATTGTTTCTTAATTAAAGCAGACGTACGAGATTTGAAACTTGAAACACTTATGATATACCAAAAAGATTTTATATGTATTAATGTATTTGTATATTTAACATGCAATTGCTTAGAAAAAGCCAAATATGAAAGCAAAAACAAAATGCCTCGAAAATTGATTTATCAATTTGCTTAGTAGTTTTTCAAGTATAAATTTTAATGAACTGTAGATTCAAAGAGGGAAAGGAGAAAAGTTGGCGTAGGAAACAGCTTGTTTGGTTTTTATGTTTTTTGTATCTTTTTTTGTATCTTGTTAACGGATTATTAATATTTTATCAGGTGTCTGACCACTGTGGCTGATGTACAAATTTGTTAAAGATCAGAGCTAGGCTCTATATGTATAATTAGATGTGTGTATTTATATAAGGATTATAGAAACAATTGCTAACTGGCTGGTTTACAATAGTCTTACGATTCTTCAGTATTCGAATATGTATATTCATCATATTCAATAATAAGTATTGTGTTTTAAGCTTTTTCCTTTGCTTAGCAAATAAAATAATGATGAAATAAAGTGGGGAAAAAAGACAAAATAAAAGTATTTTCTTCTCCTTTTGGGCTAAAGTGCTAAATGTTCATACGTACATACATATGTGCATAAAGTAGTAATATATGTATATGTAGAGGCATATAAAAGAGAAGGAAGGAAATTATTATAATATTGTGTTAAAATAAAGTATATTTTGTATCTTGTTTGTTTTTTGTCATTAGTTAGTTAGGCAACAATTTAGTTAACATTACGACCATTAGCTTTGTTGCTAGCCATCAATTAGTTATTGTATATATATTTTAGTGTATGTATGTATATGTATATACGCGCATATACAGTATAATCGACATATTTGATTATTTTTATGTTAGCTACAGTTTGAAAAAGGCCGCATAGAGCACGAAGGCAACAGAGTTACAACATCAAAAACACACATTTCACACACACTAAAACACAGACACATAAAAACAATCACACACACACACACACACACAGCAACAAGACTGTTTAAAATTTTCATTTGCATTTTCATATTTCAATTGCTTAAGCTGTTTTGGAATCGCATTTCATATAACCTTATTATATATGCATATATGTATGTATATTGTATAATATAAAGGGGTATTTGCTTAGCTTTACGTAATGTTTGCGGTTTTGTTCTATATAGCATTTGATGGATCATGAAAACCATGTCGTACTGCTTACACAATAAAGATTCGTATTTGTTCATGTTTTCAACAATAATTTCAACTGTATAATCAGAATGGATTTTTATATTGCAATAACATATGTTGCACTTAATGAATGCTTATTGATTATATGTACAGTGGTCGCTTAATATACGTCATATATAGATCTTTCAGCAATTACAATTGTTATATATTAGTTTTGTGCATGTGTTTATTGATCTGTATAATAGTTTGCTTAAAGCGTTTATTAAACTCGAATTGTCTACAAAAAAAAAAAAAAAGAAGTACCATGTATGGAAACGGAAGCATTTCTAGTTAGTCAACGACCACTGTACATGTATGAATAAATGTGTATATTGGAAAAAGGTGGCTTGTGTTTTACTGTATTACAATTAGATGGCAAAGCTCAGTTGCAGATAATTGCGCAAATCGTTGAGCACCATGGAACCAATGACCATTTTCTCGCAATTGACCAGCACTGTAAGTGCATCATCCGTTTGCCAGTGCAGCGTTAGTAAAACCAAGCTCTTGGAGCTCAACGTTTGTCCGGCAAAGCAATGTAGCTGACCCGTGCCAGAGCTGTAGGTATGCGCCACATTGATGCACTCGTAGACCTTTTGCTTAAGCGCAACCAAATCGAGCAGTTCCCGCTGCACGCCACGCAGCTCACACTGATGCTCGTTCATGCCACGCAGTTTGGCGCGTTCCTCGCGATGACAACTCTCGCCAATGTGCACGGAACGCACCAGCTCGCCAACCGGCGGCTTTAGTTGAACGCGCGCCTTGCCCGCACTAGAGAGCAGCTCAAAGTCAATTGCATGAGTTGTATCGTTGAAATCGACGCCCAGAATGCCGCTAGCCATCTGCTGGGGCTGTAGCTGGACAATGGGTGCAAATTCGCTTAATTGCATACCAGCTGGCAGCTGCTGTTGGCCCATGCGTATGTTGTTGAGTTCCTGATCGCTGCGATTCTGAAATTGCAGCTCAATGGAGCACATGGCGGCCGAGTAGAGATGCGGTGCGCGTGTAAAGCGATACGATAGCTGCAAGCCATGTCCGGTTACCTTATTCAGCAGTTCCTTGTGCTTAAAGTCCGTGTGCGATGGTCCAACCAATTCAATGCGACTGTGCGCCTGCTGTGGCTGCAGTGCGGCCTGTCCAGGCATCATCGGTGTACCTATAAGTAGATAGTACATTAAAAAGGTTAATAGCGTTATCAGTTATAATAGAAGAAAGCATTTGAACTAAAGCGAAAGCCTAAATATATCTTACACGTATTTACATATAAGGAGAGCTAAGTTGCTTTGCAATATTGTCAAAACTAAAGAAATGATAAATCATAAGCTTGATCTGCTTTTATGATAAAGTATCTAGAGATCGATGCTTATACAGTTAGATGGCTAAATCAACTAGACTTTTAAGTATACTAAGATATTTTTATATTACAGCTTTAGCAGAGTTTCTTTGGATTAAGATGTTGCACCTTAAGCAATAAGATGGAGTTTTCCTTTGTTCACAGACTAAATTCTTAACACACTGTAAATTTGAAGATATAATATGAATCTAAAGTTATCGGATTGCAAAATTTCAAGCCAAACAACTCTTATTTAGATTTAAAATAATTCTTAGAGCTAAACCATTTCAATATGCTTTTTCCCTCTTAAGCACACACCATCAGGTAGAGCTATACCTATCGCTCTTTCTCACTCTTTCTCGCTTCTATGGCTCTCATTTCCAGTCCATTGACTTGTGGTTTAAGCAATATGTACACATCTATGTTGGGATAGCTTACCTGGGGTTAGGAATCCACCCAATGATGGCGTCATCACTGGCCCAATTGGCGGTATATCGTCCAGATCGAGCAACAAGTCCAAATTGCTTTTTGCTGCTGCATGCGTCTCTGACTGAACATGATCCTGAAGCTTTGACGTTTCTGGCCTTTGTTTTTGATCGACTGCTGCAGTTGTAGCTGTTTCCTTTGGCTTTTGCTGCTGTGATTTATCCGCCTGCTCCTCGTCGTCGCTGGACGAGTCACTGCTGCTGTCTCCGTCGCTGCTGTCGCTATAAAAAGAGGATTCGGCGCTGTCCGAGGTGCCGGAATCGGCGACAGCATTGTTATTATTGTTGTTGCCTGATGCAGCTGTAGCCTCATCTGTGGCATTGGAAGCAGTTGGATTGCTATTGCTGCTTTCATTTATCAGCTTGGACCCCACTTGTTCAACCTGCGGTGTTTTTGCTTGTGCTTTTGTTTGTGCCTGTGCCTGTTTCTGCTTTTGATTCTGCTCATCTTGCTCTTCGCTGTCGCTGCTAGAGGAACCATCGCTGCTGTCACTGCCGCTGGAATCGGAATAAGCGGAAGACTTCTCGGACTCTGAGAGGAAGCCCTTTTCACGCTGTTCCTTGCTAGTGCGCTTGGCCAAATCCTTGCTATGTCCTGGACTCTCACCAGACAACTTCTCCTGCATAAAGCCAGCAATGTTTCGCACACTAGGATCGGGTGCCACGGCGGGAAACGCAGGCAACTCCTTGTAGCCGGTGGCATGCATATTCAAATAGTGTGACAACGAACTCAGCTGGTAGACATTGCTATCGCGGTACTTGCTTTCCGGCACCGGCGCCGGCTTTGAAGCCAAGAAAACTTCACGAGCGTGCTGCGTGAGCACAGTGCTGCCGGCGCTGGCGGGAAAGATGAACTGGCGCAAAAAGCGCGCACGGTCACGAACATCATAGTTGGTATCGTAGCGGGCCAGAGTAAACACATACTGGCAGAGCAGCGATGTTTGCTCCGGATTGGTTAGATACAGCTTGACACCCAAGTTGAGCACCTGCAGCTTGACCACATCCTGTTCATCCACAAACGATTTGGCCATCTTGCGCAGCACATCCGGCGCAATGAGCGGCACTTTTTCATTATATTCACCAATTAGCCAAATGATTGCCGCTCGCGCCGCCGCCACATTGATGTAGTCAATTAGCTTGGCCATCTGCGTTATAATCTCATAGTGCTCGGCAGCTTTGCTTTGCAATAGTTTTTTAATTACCACCACGCTCTCAGCCACTACATGCTCTGTGGACAAAAAGTGATTAAAAAGACAATCTTACAGATAAGTAATTTACAAACCATCATGATTAGAAAGTAAGTGGACAAGGCCACTGAGGCAAGTTTCGGTGACTTCTTTGATGCTTGCTGCACAGCGTCCAATGGCCTGAATGGTGGCCGCGACAAAGGAACGATCGCTGCTTGAGATATAGGTCTGGAATTCGCGCAATATAAGCGAGATGCTTGCGGCGGATGCCAGATTCGTGAGTATGTCTAGCTTGAGCAGCTTGAGATGCGTCGGGTCACTGGTGCGCACAAAGAACGATTTAAGATGTGGCTCAAAAATTGCCTTGCGTCTCACCGATATTGAGGCTATACAATTGAGCACAACGCTCTGCACCTCCTTGTGCGAGCGCAATAGACGAATTAATGCCTTTGCAATCAGCTGCACCTCGTTGCGGGGCGCTACATGATGATAGAGTTGTGCAACGGCCATTACAACGGATGCATTACGTGATTGCAGCAATGGCTTTGTTTGACGCAACAGCAGGCGATGATCCAGATCGATGTGGTAACTGCTGCTGCCTATGGCGCTGTTGTTCTCGTTATCCTTGTCATTACTGTTGCTGCTGTTATTGTTTGACTTGTTTTTGGCAGTGGTTGTTGATGTGGATGTCGCAGCTGCAGCTGCAGCGCCCTCCTCCTCCCCGCTAGAGGCTTCTGTATCGCTGCTGGATTGTGATGACTCGTCATAGAAACGCTCATTGGTAGCCGCTTGCCCATCGAGTGCATGCTGTAGTTGGCCCTGCTCCTCATCCGGATTAGGATCCACGAACTGAGTGCGTGCATACCGTGTTAGCATATTGATTATAATCACCTGTCCCCACTCATCCACATCCACCAGCAGGTTGCACAACTTACGATAGTTCTTGTGTATGAGATCAACGCGCTCCGGGCATACCTAAAAGCAGAATCATTAACCAAATTCGACTTTCGTGAATCAGCGCATTGCATGCAATTAAATTACCTCATCGAATGCCATAACAGCTGAGCCAACTACCAAGGTGGTGCGATCCGAGAGTAGCTTTTCAATGACCGTGACCAGCTCATCCTTTTGATCTGGATCCAGGGAGTACAGCTTAGGTATGGCATGTGCCGCCGTCTTACGCACATATGGACTCAGATCGGCGGCACTGTCACGTATTGCAAGCATAACAATGGGCACAATCATGCTAACGCGTATGGAAGAGAGCACACGAAGAGCGCTGGCGCGTATCAGCTGATTGGGATCTTTGAGGGCACGTTGGAATGTGGATATAGAGAGCAGTGCCAAATCCTGTTGCTCTTCGGCATAGCGCACCAAATAGACGTACACCAGTTTCTTCACTTCGATGTTCTTGGAGACGACGTTCTTGACAACAGAGGGAAACAGATCGCTGGCATCGCGTCCACGCGCAATCATTCCAATTATGCGCTTCATGGCCTCCAGCTTAAGGCCATCCTTATTGCTGTCCAGCATCTGCTTGAGATCGTCATGCTTGCGCCCATCGCTTTGAAAGAAAGCTGCACCGCTGGCCGGATCGGCCCCAAACTCCACGTCCAGTCCCATTTGGGGTCGATCACCGTAGGCGGCCACCGAAAACGGATTGCTCGCTGCGTTCTGTTGCATCTTAGGCTTGTTTGCTACTGCTGCTTAATTTTGTTCTGCTGTCTGTCTATGAAATTTTTGTGAAAATGGTGAAAGCGTTGGTTGAAACCTGCTGCTGATCTGGTTACTCTCCACTTGGCAACGCACTTTACAGCGAATTTGTCTACATCAATTGGCAATACTCTGGCATTCCTGAAACTGGACACACTGGCACTGCAAAATTTGTGTTACTACTCGATTGCAAGTGTCCACGAGTACGATTATGCTATCGATAATGCGCGATAAGTCAGCTGCGTTGAAATATTTGTACAGCAATCGAATAGATATTAAATTAGTTGGAAAATTGAAAACGGTGTTTTATAAAATTAAACTCACATCAATAAACGATTTGATACTTGCTATCTTATGCAAATTTATATACAATACTTATTTAAAATTGTTGTTCTTCGTCAAAATGAGTAATTTTTGTCGATATCTATCCGTGCTTACTATTTTGAGTAAATTGCACGAAAAATACTAGGATTTGCGAAAAATTGATAATAGTATCAATAACATGATCTATCGATATTTAATCGATGCAGACCAGACTGAGAACTGAGCCTGAGCCGCAATCACGTCAATTAATGGACAACTAATATTAGTAAAGAACAGCGAAATAAAACAGTTGCCACGCAAAATGAACTTTCCGCTGGCGAATGCTAACAAGGATACGCTGCGAGCGGCGTGTAAAAAATGCGGCTACGCTGGTCACCTGACCTATCAATGCCGCAATTTTCTCAAGGTAAGCCAAAAGCCGCGCAGAATACATCTAAAACAACACTGAGCAGACACTTTACATATAACACGCGTTTTCTATCGCTTTTAGGTTGATCCCAACAAAGAAATACTGCTCGATGTAGAAAGCACAAGCTCAGACTCAGAACTTGACTATTTGACACCGCTCACCGAGCTACGTGCTCAGGAGCTAAAGGGCGGCAGTGGCGCTGGCGGTGGCAGTGGCAGTGGAAAAGGCGACAATGCGCCAGCTGCATCTGCAGCAACAGATAAGAAAAGCAGCAGCAGCAATAGCAACAACAACACAAAAAGCAACAAGAGAAGTAGCAGTAGCGGCAAAACAGCCACGAAACAAAACAACACTAAAGCCGAACAGAGCCACAAGAACCGCAAAAGAAAGATCAAGAACAAGAAAGAGAGTAAAAGCAAGAGTAGAAAGCACAAGAAAAGCAGCGAGGACACCAAATTAAAGACTAGCAGCAAAGAGTTATCGAAACGGCAAAAGAGCCACAGCAGCAGCAAGAAACCGAAGCGTCGTCGACCCGCCACCAGCAGTAGCAGTAGCAGCAGCAGCTCCAGTTCATCGTCGTCATCAAATACTGACACCTCTAGCTCGGAATCTTCAAGCAGCGACACAGAGTCGGATTCCAGTGACAACGAGGAGTCTAGCACCAGCGAATCGGACGAGTACGGTCGTAAAAAAAAGCGCCAAGGCAAATATAAGCGCAAAGTAGAAACGTCAGCGCCACGCCGCAAAAAGGCTAAGGCTAAGCGCAAGCGGCACCGTGTCGCTAGCTCTAGTGCACCAGGCGCCAGCACTTACCTCAGCAGCCTCAGCGATAGCAGCACCTACTAGCAACGCCTACCCAAAGCACTCAACGGCATTTAGTTTCGTTAACCATTTAGTTAAAAAGTAACAAAAAAAGTAAAAAGAAAACAAAAAAAAAACATGAAACCAGAAACAATACAGAAGCGATGAATGAAAAGAAGCAATCTAGGCTAGTTATACCTAAATATGTATAAATGTATCTTCGTAGATTCCACGATGCATATGTAAATGTATATGTTAATGCCAATGAGTAAAAGCACAGCGTGCAGTTCACCTTCCCTGCGCTTCCTCAAACAACAGCAGACTGCCCAAATCTATGCCACACACCCCACACCCATACACAAAAACACACGGACACACACACATACACGTAAACACCCACTCACATTAGTCTTGTCCTAGATGTTAAGGTATCCTCTCCTATAATTTGCAAATACAACAAATTAGTTTGTACAAATATGTTAAATACACAAAAACACATTTGGTTATTTTGGGTCTATGTGGATTTTGGGTTTACGTTTTGCATGCGTAATCTGTGCAATAGTCTAGCAAGTTCCCTGATCCCCGTCACCATCCCCTTCCAACAGTCTGCGCGTGTAAGGGAGCAAAATGTATTATTGAACACACATTGAACTTTTTCAGATCAACAGGATCAAGACAGGATATATAGCTTAAGGTTTTTTCTTTAAATGTATAGAAAATAATTAAATATAAAACTTTCCAAACTAAGAATTAAATGTACAAACTAAATAAAAATAATAATCATAATTACTATTGACGTTTATTAATCCAATTTGATACTTCCTAGCTCTCATTTTGTTTTATTTAAATTCTCAAAATTCTTTCGTGTTTTCAAAAAAGCTGATAAAAAACGATAAAACTACAATTTGAACAGTGTTTCTTTTTTATTTTTTGAATGTTTTTTAGCCAAAGTTTCTGGTTCTTTGTTTTATCAATTCTGGAATTGATTATCATCAACAATAATTTGGAACCACAACAAGAGCTGTGAGATATTTTTTTGTACAATTTTAAATAATTTTGATTTACAACAAAAGTTGTATGGTTTGAATAAAAACTAAACTAAGCCTACACACAATTATACACACACACACACACACAGACATTTACACAAATATACATACAAAAATAATACAACAGTGCTAGGCTAATCACAATGGTTAAATGTCTAATGCGGCAAAGTTTCAGTTTTCGCGGCAGTGATTATTCCTTCATTGTCTTAAAGTTGAGCAAATCATTCTGTAGCTGAATAACACGGCGCTCCAGTTTGGAGATCTTGGCCAGATAGTGCTCACAGCTGCGGCAGTTATCCCCATTTGTGCTGTCGTAACTGGCATTATTAAGGGCCGCCATGGCAGCGATCAATGATGAGTTTTGCTGTTTGAGCTCATTGTTTCTGGTAACTAGCTCATCACAAAGGCTGCCGGTCGAGTTGCGTAAATCATCAATAGCCTGGTCCTTGGCTCTTAAAGATCTCGTAAGCGCACGATTCTCCTTCTTGTAGTCGAGCACCTTTTGCTCCAGCGCAAGCAGCTCGTCCTCTTCGTTCTCAGATATCTTGGAGTTTAATGTGCTGTTTTCCTCACTGTCATTGCATTGCTGCAACAGTTTCATGTTTGCCTGTAGCAAGCTATTAATGGTTGCGTCGCCACCTTCTTTGAAGTGTGGCAAGGTGATGGTACTGTTTTTTGCCAAGCGGCATAAGGTCTGAAGAACCAAGTCCATTTTCTTTTCAATTGCCTGACCCGCGGCACGCTGCTCTTCCAGATACGACTCCAGCTTACTGACATTAGCCTGCGGCTTTCCGGTCAAAGACACCGCTCTGCAAGCTTCAATCATCGTCATAGATGGCTTAGGTTCATGGTTACTCGTTATAATTTCCTCGCCGGATAGTAAGGACTCGGCTTCACTGTCTTCGTTGTTGGATCTTACTGGCGTCTCAGCTGAACTTGCGCTTGCGGCAGCAACTTCCGTTGGTCTTTCGTTTAAATTCAATCCAATTTTTGTCAGTTCCTGCATAAACTGTGTTTCGTCACGTTCCAGAACAATGTGAATGCTCCAGAAGCACTGCTCTTCGTCAAAGAATTGTAAATAGGCTTCACGCTTTATCACAGTGCAACGGCCGACACGAGGCGACGATGATGCCTTGGTCTTGGTAAGATGTAGCCAGCTGAGTATCTTACCCTTATTTTTGTATACCATCAGTTGAGCGGCGCCCGCGTCATTGCGCAACAGAGCCAAGCCTACGCGACCGACATTATCATTGCCTTTGTAGCCCTCGGCCACAACGGCAATTATCGTGCTCCAGGTTCCAAATTCTAAATCACGCTTGCTACAGCGCTCCAATCTTGTCATGCGCTTTCGTTCAGCTTGCTCTTTTTCAAGTTGCTCTTGTCTCGGCTGTTCCTCCATCTCCGATGGCTTGTGCGAGGACTGCGGCTGGTAACGTAAGTTTTTGGTTTCACTCTGTAGCGGCTTGTTATCGTCCTCAAAGATCTGGCTTAAGTTATGGGGGTTTTTCGTGCTTAAATTGACATGGTCAGAATAATCAGTGAGTTAACAATAAAGCGTTGCACTCACCTGTTAAGCTTTTTAAAAAAAGCCTGATTCTGCTTGCGTCCAAAATCCATTGTATTTTTTTTTAAGTAGGATTTTATATTGGCTTTGTATCACAGCCAGTGACAGGGTTCACCAAATGCGCCTCCTCTGTTGTTAAATATATTTACAAATACGTATGTCTGCATATAACTCACAACATTTGGAACAGCATACTAAGTCTTTATCGATACTTTCTAACACACAAAAATAGCTGTCGAACTAGTGATGAGAAATGACCTGGTGCAACTTATCGATATTGTAAGTGGTGAGGCAGAACCAACAAGTCTACTCCAACCGTTTTTTGGCTACACAGGTGGTATGTGCAAACAGCTTGAAAAGCTTTTTTTTACTATGTATTTAATAATTATTAGAAGCAAATAGAAACGTACTGCAACTTACAATAATGCATATATATTATAAATGAAAAACGAAATCATTTCTATATATTACATCTATAGTCAAAAACGGTTTAAGCATACAGCATACTTGTATTAATATGCTAAGATATAATATTCATTGATAGCTCACAAAAGTTTGAAGGGTGTGCTACAATTTGCTCGCAATTAACTTAATAAGTATCGAACTATTGAACGCCTTCAAATGTCGAATTCCATGAACAACCATATAACTATCGATAGTGCCTCAATGGTGTCGCATCACTAGTCGACAGCTTTAGCAAGACCGCACGCTTTGAAAACAATTTTTGTTGTACCATACTATTTTCTTCGTTTCACTTTCAAACTATTTATAATACCCAAAAAGAGTGTGTTCTTCAGTTATATTTCTGTTGTGATATTAATAGTTTTTTTTTATTTGCCAGCAATTCAAATTTATATATATATATTTATGTATATTTAACCATTTCTTAATAACAGTTTTTAATTTCGTTAATTGCGAATACAAATAGAAAAGAAAATATATATATGTATAATTGTGACTACATTATAGTTTTAAATATTTATTGATTTTGAAGCAAATTACACTTTATACAAAGTATTTAAGATATATTTATATTCATTGCATTATATATAAACTACGTATGAGAAAAATCGGCTTTCAATGATGTTAAATGGGACAAATATGAAAAAAAACTTTATGTTTATATATTTCTATGCTTAAATAAAATTATATCAATATTTTTACTTGTTCCAAACACATACATATATATATGTATATATAGAAAAAAACTAATCACAAACAAATGACGTGCCGTATGTGCCAGACATCTCCATATGTTCCTCTTGTTCTTTCCTCTCCTTGGTATCGCCTTGGGGCCGCAAAGGCGTGTTATTCAGTCATTGACCCTTAATTAGCTCTATTAGCGACAGGCTCGTCCTTCACTGTTGGGTGCTGCCCAGGTGCACATGCCGCTCAGGCCATCATAGCCCTGACCCTTGGGGCATGTGTATTCCCAACCAACAATGCCGCCAGTCTCCTCGAATTTGGCACACGATATGAACTTGCGACAGCTCAATGGATGCGGAAAATTACCCTGTTCAAGGCACTCAATGATGCCACGTCCATGCACAATAACCTTGGGCTGAGCCGGTGACTGTGTCTGCATCTGAGTCTGAGTTAATCCGTTGCGCCGTCGTGTTTGTTGCCCTATGCTTGCATGTCCATCATCATAGTACTCGTAGTCAACTGGAGTACCGGGTCGACGCTTGGATGCGGATGTGGCTGTTGCTATAACTGGCTTACTCGGTGGCCGACTATACACCTCAATGTACTTATGGGGACGTCGACGGCTCTGCTGGCGACGCGATAATGGTGGGGACAGGGCGGCCGTTACGGATGTTGCCGTTGTGCCAGGCACGGGCGTCACAGACTGTGGTCGACGTGGACGTGGTATGAGCTGACGGCCTGCGATATTGATAAACAAAACCTAATAGAGAAGCCGCAGCGCTAAGTGGAGCAACATAATCTTACGTGAGCTATTCACCACAAAGGCAGACGATGCATTAGTTCCACTGCTGTAAGTGGTGGTTACTGTGGCAGTGGTTGTGGGTAACTCATAGTTGAGACGTGGTCGCACCTGTTCAGGTATTTGATTGAATCGACTTGTGTGTATGCTAGATTTGGCCACCTGATCCTCATCATCAATCTCAATGCCATCCAAAATCGTTGTCGTCTCAATCGATATCAAAGTCGTTGCAGGCCTTTGTGCCAAAAGGGTCGATGTTAGAGTTGGTCGACGCTTGAAAAGCGGATTTTGTGTGCGAGGCACATCCGTGGCTTAGTGAAACAAATATTATTATGTAATCATATAGTTGATGGTTGGTTTAAGCTTATCGATTGCTCTTTCTTATTGATTACAAGAAACTATACAAAAAAATATGAAAATGCAAGCTTTGTCATCTTTTTATCTTAAATAAAATGTTATTTTTTTAACCAGTTTTAACCTTACTATACCCAATTAAATCGTTACTATACTCCGATGTCAATGAGTTTGAAATAATAATAATTGGTGCACATTATTTTTTATGTTGCTGTGTGTTTTTTAGTTATTAACTAGATACTCAATCCACTAATAGCTTACATGGCTTCTCTATTTTTAATTACATACCACTCTCATCGGCATTTGACGGGGAGTCCGTGGTAGTCAGTCGACGCGTTTGAAACTGACGGCGCACCGCTGACTGAAATTTGTTGGTGTTGGTGTTGGTGTTGCTTGTTGTTGGCAACAATGTTGCTGGCTCAACGTTTGCTGACGAGCTTTTTGTTTTAAGCTTGCTCAGGTAGCTGTTGCTGTTTTTGCTGCCTGTTGCCGCTGGCGCTGCTGCTGCCGATTTTGTAAGTGATGTGGCTGCAGCTGATGCTGACGAAGCTGGTTTACTGCGCAGTCGATTGTATTTAGAGGTCGTTGTCGGTAATTCGGCAATTTGCGTGCCTGACTCAAACGATGCCGATGCTGCTGCCGATGTTGGTGAGTTGATAATGCGTCGGCGCACACTCAAAACTGGACGTCGCGAAACACCAGCAGCAGCAGCAACATTCGATGCTAAAGTCGCCGTCGATGCTGATGGCACAGTTTGTATGCGCAGCTGCCAGTTAAAAGTCGAATCGATCCACGTTGTTGGAGTCAATGATGTTGGTTTGTTAGGTTTTTGTGTGTGGCACATGAAATGAAGCGAGCAAATTACATTTAATATTCACAATAATTCGATGAAAAATTAGTGTTAACTATTTGAAAGTATTAGAAATATTCGCTTATTCGTTGATCAGTGATCAGTGATCGGTTCGCTCATCGAAACTTGCTTGTTGTTTTGTGCTTTGTCGTGTGTGTTGTGCATTATTTTTGATTGATTTCTTGTTGTTTCTGTGATCTCAATATATGGATATGTTCAAATACATATATCCGTGTGGTGCAGTTTGCAGTCAACAGCAATCTAAAAGCAAGCTACATATTTACATGTGTATTATAATGTTGTAAACAACTTAATAATCGAGCATTACTTATAAGAAATAATTGTAATATCTTTTTGTATATATGTAAGTTAAATAATAATATGTACATAAAACAAATACTAACATTTGTATTCTATGTAAAAATAAATGCGTTAGGTTTGTTTTGGTTTTTCGTTTGTTGTGTTGTGTGAGCGTTTTTGTTTTTTTTTGTTGCTTTGGGAAAGGATTGGAAATATCTGTCTTAAGACAGTTTTTTTTTTAAAAAATATGTCTTTAACCCGTTTGCCTTCCCCTTTTTGTAAAAAAGTTGCAGCCAGTTGACAGTAGGCCCCCTACGCAAATAAATTAAATATACTATAAATAAATATAAGCTGGTCATAAATATGTAAAAAATGCAGTTAGCAACTTTAAGATTGAAGGACGTTAGAATGTCAGAAATAATTGCTATGCATGCATGTGTAAGATTACTCATACTATATATATGCAACAGAAGAATCCAATTTGATACCAGTTTGTTTACATGTTTCTTTGTTTGTGTCTGCGCGTTTGTTGGGCATTGTGTTGGCGTCAAGCCAACCAAGTCTTATGTTGTTGGCATTGACGCTAAAAATCAGATAAAATACAAATGACAACACTCATAGGTGGCACTTGAAATGCCAATGTCGCCGAGGGATGCATTAATATGCCACGCCCAACAAATGCTTACGCAACGTATTAAGCTCGACTTGTGCCAAATGAAGATGAAGATGAGCTAGCAGCTGGCCAACGTTGGCATAACGGCAAACTGCATGCCAATGTGATTGCATAATACTCTAACTGTTAAAAGATGAGCCAGCAGCTTGTCTTCTGCCTGTGGTCTGTTGTCTTCTGTTTGCTGTCTGCTGTCTGCATGCCAAAACTGGTTGGGCTTAATTAAATATTGTGCAAGCGATCGATGCTATCGAAAGGCATTGCCACAAGCACGTAAGTATGCCAGTTGATAGGGCGTCGTCATCGGCAGATGAGAAAGTTGTTGCCAGTGCAAAAATAAAAAGCAATGCTGCGCTGCATATATCAGAATAGTGAAAGTCAGAGCGTTGCCAAAGGGAATATTTTGAGATATGCTTCAGCTGTAACTTGAGTTGTTCAAAAAGTGCCCTTTACGGATCCCGCTGTGGTGGCTGTTTTGGCCTTTGCCAGGAATGTGAAACGTATCGAGCAAAGCTCTTGAAGGTTGTTCACTTTGTAAAAAGCCTTTAAAGTGGGTCAAATTAAAGCCTTCCTACTCTTACTCTTATACCGCAATGCACACATGCCACAAGCTGTCTTTTCTGTATGTCAAATTGTATCTTGCGCATTTGAAACTTTTGACATACTATTAATTTCAAAAGGAAAATCTGTCAGGCCGCACTCTTAACCAAAAAAAGCTTGGTCTGAATTGGTCTCTTGACCTGTTTGCCTTGCAAACATTACTACGTTTTTTTCGGTTTCTCACGGTTATGATTTTTGTTGAACCTGTTGGTTTCTATTTGTTTTTCAATTTGTATTTCGCACGGTTTACCTGGCAATTTGGCACGTGATTACAGTTAAAGCAATTATCATTGCAATTATGAAACTTGCACTAAGACATTTAACATGTGTACACATGTTCATTTGTATGCAGAGATTTGAAGTGCTACCAAAGTTGGTTTTACATTTATTGCGGACTCTTCGTTGGCTCTGTGAAAATTGTGACTGATTGCTAATCGTGTTTTGAATCGTGACTGTAGATCTGCTAAGAAACTGCAACTTTTTACTATTTGGTTTAGTTATATAAAACTTTTTGTAATTGTCAAGATCTTAGTGTAAGCTGTTATGAAATAAACACTTTTTTTTTAACTCAAAACAAGTTCGAAAAAGTTAATTGTGATTATTGGTATATATGGTTTGTGATTGGGTTTTTTTTTTGTATACAAAATAATGTGGTTGGCTTTTGGTTTTTTTTGTTTTTTGGGTTTATATAAGTTTATTTTTGTGCATAAATATTTTACAGCTAAAACTAATTGCAATAAACTTAATATAAGAAAAAAGAAGATATTTTTAAAAATCGTATTGTTTGAAAGCAAATAAAATATTGTTCAGAGAAAATATAATGGGAATTAAATTAATACAAAAAAAAAAGGAGAAAAGTTCATTATTTTAATAGCTTTTTTGTTTTTGTTTTTTTTTTGCTGTGGGTCGTTAAAGCTTCGATTGAACCAATTGGAAAAGTCTTGCATTTTCATTACTGCGCGTGATTGTGTGGGGTTGTATGTATGTTCATGTGTGTGTGGTAGTGTGCATGTATGTATGTATGTATATTATTGTTATTATGTATGGCAGCTTGAAGAATACGAATTTGTTGTTTGATCTACTAGTATGTTCATAAAGCAGCACAAAAAGCAGCAGTTTTCCGACTAAAATTTGGACAATTGCTTACAAGAAAAATAAAAAAAAAAACGATTGAAAAAAGACTATTAAAGTTATTGCGTAAAGAAAGAAAAAATACATAGCATGTATAAAAAAAATGGGAATAAAGAAATTAATTTTGATTTGACAAAGCCACGCAGCCAATTATTTACAGGGCGGCAATGCTATATTATGTGTGTGTGTGTGTGTTTTTTGTGTGTATGTGTATAAAACTTATTGCTTTTGTCTCTGTACAAAATATAAGACTAGAAGTAACTAACTACGTTGTTTTTTGATTTTGTTGTTGTTGAAAGTTGTGGTGCATCTAAGCATCTAAGGCGCCACTGTGGTTATTGTTGTTGTCGCTGTTGTTGATGTTGTTGTTGGGCTATTTGTTGTTGTTGTTGTTGCTGTTTTATTTGTGTTTTGCTGACGCTCACGCAGTCGACGGCCACGCCCACGTCGCGCCTTCTTGCGATGCACCACACGCGTTTCGGTGCTGTAGCTAATATTTTCACTAATTCTAGTACTGTTTGTAAGTATATTTGTTGTTTGTGTTGTGCTGTTGCTATTTGTTGTTAGTTGTGTTCCTGTTGCTGTTGTTTCTGTCGTTGTATAAGTGTTTGGTTTTTCGAGCCCGTTCGACACTTGATTATTGGTTGGCGCTTGCAACACGGACGCGTGTCGCACAGAGAACGCCGAATTTGAGTCGAGGATAATGGTAATTGCATCGGTAGTGCTGGTTTGGTCCTTCTCTGTGGCATCTGTTGCCGACTCGGACTCAGAGATGACCTCTGACTCGCCCCCCTCCGATGTTGGGACCTTGCTTAGTATGACCTTGTCGAGGTTGGCTATCGAGATGATTATGGGTGAGGATTCATTGGATTCGGGACGTAGTAGGGGTACAATGGGTCTTACGTATGTTGCTGATGGGGCAGCCGTTGAACCAGTAGCAGCAGAAGCAGCAGCAGCAGCAGTTGTCGCAGTTGTTGTTGTAGTTGTTGGTGGCACAGTGCTAGTGCTGATTGTATCCAGTTCCATTTGTTGAAGTTGATCGGTGCTACTTTCCATGCTGTTTATACTATTCACACTCAACTGTTTAGCCTTGCGCGCCGAGTCGAACAGACCCTCGAGTGAAATTGTTGAGGTCTCAAGTCCACCAAGAATTACCTCGGGCAGCAATGATTTTCCACTACGTTCCAAACTGGATTCACCATCGTCCGTCTGCGGCAGGGTGTTGCGCACGGGAGCGGAGTTCGCAGAGCTATGGAACTGGCTCAAGACATTGGGCTCGGTGGGTGTGTAGTCCGCAACGGTGCTGTGACCATCATTGATTTGAATGTCACTGCCATCGACAAGATGCACATATTTCACCACACTTATTTCGCCCAGCTGCTCGACATGGGGTAGCGATTCGACGCGCAATACGCCAAAGTCCTGATTGGCCTTCGATTTGCGTTGTGCGGCCTTGGCCTGTTTCGAATTAATCTCAACAATTCGATTGATTTCGATCAGTTTGTGTTTGGGCTCCACAGCGGTTATCTTGCTGCTCAATGGCCGCCCTGTGGGCTCCTGATCATCATCGGCCTCACCATCGAGTAGGGTGAAGACGTGTAGGAGTGTTGTCGCTGGTGGAGGCGATAGTGTTGTTGTTGTCGATGTTTTATCCTGTGGGAGTGAAGAGATAGTGGTGGCTTCATTAGCATTGTTATCATGTGTACCATCATGTTGTGGCGGTTGTGCGGTTTCGTTTTCGTTTACGGTATCTGTTTTATCAGTGTTTGTGGTGTCTGTTGACAGTGTTGTGCTTGTTGGGATTGATGTTGATGTTGTAGGTGTGCTTGGTGTGGTTGTCACATAGCCCTGCCTTTGTTGATCGTCGGAATCCTCCGTCGTCTCCGTATCTACAACCGTATCAGTCTCTAGCTCGGCCCCCGGCTTAGCCACTACCTTTGGCTTGAGGGTCGTATGTTTCTTGCTGTGTATGTCAAAGATTTTTTTGTTGCGTGCATTGAGCGCATCAATGTTTAGATCCTCAATAAGCGAATTTTCGCTTGCTACCTCAGTGGACTCCGTTGAGGGACCTGTATACTTGCGTTCGTAACTGCGATTGTTGCTCGGTATAAAAGGTGCTGGCTTTAGTGGAATCAATGGTGTAGTTCTCTCATAATTATTTGCTACAGGACGCAAGGTCAAATTGGGATTGGCCACTCCCGATGGACGGTTGATCACGCGGGAACGACTTCCACCGCCAAAGCGGTTACCTGGCGTAGAAGATGGAGAGAACGAAGTGCTACTGTTGGTGGAGTTTGATTGGCGATTGCGTGGGTTGAATGGTACATTACCGCCATTGGCGGTAGGGGCAAAGCTCGGTCGACTGCCAGGTGGTGCGCGATTATCTTTGCTACGATAATTGGGTATGTTTGATTTGGGATTGGCGGTACTGTCTCTATTCTGCTGTTCCTGACTAGAGCCTGCATCTTGTTCGTTTTCCTGCTCTTCATCATCTTCGCCACCATTTTCATCATTGTCATTTTCATCATCATCATCATCATCATCGTCGTCATCGTCTTCATTACTGTTCTCATTCTGATCCTGAGATGGTTGTGAAAGTTTGTTCTTGGGAATAAATGGTCTTCTAACCGCTGTTGCCTGATTTCCCAGCGGGCGATCACTTAACACCTTCTGTGACTGCGGTTCCTCCTGTTGTTCCTCATAATCCTCATCGTCGTCATCGCTATCCTTATCCTGCTGTTGGAATCGATCGGTTCCCGGCAATCGTGCACCCCGTGGATCGCTACGCACAAAACCTTCACCTCGGTTACGCACGCTTGAGTTGAATGGATCGAAACGTCCATTCTTACGACGTACAAACTTGGCCGTTGGTCTTGGACTACTAAAGACAGGAGCCGGTTTCGTGGGTGCAGTTGCACCTGCTGACGGCGCATAAGGTCGCTTGGCCACTAGCTTGCGCCGGAAGAATGGACGTGGCGAGGATACAACTGTTGTACCGCTGACAGGTTTTTCACTTAAGTCGTTATTCTCGTTCTCATCAGTGTTTGAATTTGCAGCCTTCTTTTCGGCCAACAGCTTCTTCAAACGATCATTGATAACACCCTGTTCACCACTACCTCGCGCCTGCTCTGCCTTTACCTTATCGCGCAATCGTTGCAGTTCCGAGTTGTCATCTCTTTCACTCGTCTCTTCACCACCCTGAAGGCGACTATTAATGACGCCATCTGTGGGTTCACCACGTGACTGTTGAGTCTTTAGACGATTACGTAGGCTCTGTAGGTCAATGGGACGACGGGTCTGCTGTTGCTGATCCGGTTGATCGGGCTGTTCTTGTTCAACATCATTTACATCTTGTTCCAGTTCGTGATCCTGTGCTGCTGCCGCTGCTGCTGCTCCACCGAAACGTGTGCGACTAGGCTTAAATGGCTTACGTGTGGTTGTTGTTGTTTCACCCTGTTCCCCATTACCCAAATCATTTCCCTGCTTCGCGGACTCGCTGCTTGTCTCAACGGGCCTCAATTTGCGAACTATTTTACGAAAACGTTTTATGGGCGTAGTTGTGCTGTTAGTGGTTGTTGTATTTGTGTTGCTGTTGTCAATCTCTGTGTTAGTTTTTGTATTTGTGTTGCTGTCTGTTGTGGTATCGCTACTAGTATCAATAGTCGACTGGAGTGGCCGTCGATATTTGAGTACACGTATGCGTTTAAGTGCTGGCTTAATTGTCGCAGTTGTTGCTTCAGTTGCGGTTGCTGTTGTTGTTGTAGTGGTTGCACGCGATGATGCCCTTGTGGTGGTCTCATCTTCTTCAGCATCTTCCACATCATCTTCATCAGTTTCTTCTTCGCTGCGTTCATTGTCTGTTTGTTGCGTCGACTGGTCATCGACTTTGACTAGTTTAGTTACCTGTGCGCGATTTCTGGAGCCATAGCTTAAACGACGACTGTTTGTTCCAGTTGCTGTAGTTGTTGTGGTTGTGGTTCTCTCTGTTGTTGTTGTGCTGCCTCTTGTGCGACTCAATTGATAACGATTCTGAAAACGTTGTTTGGAATTAACGTCATTACCTAAGTCATTTATAACAC
This sequence comes from Scaptomyza caliginosa, assembly GCA_035044725.1. NCBI lineage: Eukaryota > Metazoa > Arthropoda > Insecta > Diptera > Drosophilidae > Scaptomyza > Scaptomyza caliginosa. The sequence continues at coordinate 1,197,565 of JAWNNR010000482.1, forward strand.
GCTCGGGTGCCCCACTCTCAATATCATCATTATCATTATCATAAACATTATCAATATCATTCTTATCCTTCTCCTCATCAACAATATCAATATCTGCCTCTAGACTAGTATCAATATCTTGTATTGATTCGTTATTTTTAGAATAAACAGTGACTGTGACTTGATTTTGTTTGTTGTTTGTGTAAATGTTTTGGTTTGTTTTGTTGTTTTCGTGGCTGTAGTTTAAGTTGTTGTTAGCATTGGAAAACTTAAAACGATTATTTAAATAATTGGCTACGGTGCTGTTACTACGACTATGACTACGTTGTGTGCCAAAATTACGACTAGCTACGTTTAGTGCAGTGCTCTGATTAGTATTGAAATTATTGTTAATAATGTTAGTTTTTGATACCTCATCATTTACAGTTTGATCATTGTTATCGTCATCATCTTCGTTAGCGTTTTCGTCATCGTCATCGTCATCGTCACCGTTATCATTGTAATTGTCGGTGGTTTGGGTTTGAGTTCGAGTCTGGGTTAGGGTTTGAGTCTTTGCTGTAAGCGTATTCCGTTGCCTGCTGGCAAGTAATCGGCTACGAATCGAGCTAGGAGTTGTGCTGCTGCTTGGCTTATGCTCTTCCTTGTACTCAGCATCATCCTCTTCGTTCTCTTCTTCATCCTCTTCCACATCGTTGTAGTCACTATCTTTTTGCTCTTCCTGAGGCCTTCCGTATAAATTTCTATTTAATGCAACAAGATTCCGTCGAGTACTGGAGCTTAGTCTGGCGGGTGCTGCAGTGGTCCGACGTACCCCAAATCTTGGTAAGTTTCGGACAGTGCTGCTGCTCTCTGTTGTAGTGCTTGTTGTGCGTCCTTGGCCTGAGCGTGGACCAAGCAACGCGCGATGTCGGTTGGTTTGCAGAAATTCACCCCTTGTTGACACAGTGTCATCTACATCGTCAGTATCGTCAATGCTCGCTTCGTTTTCGCTATCGTTATCTGCATCACCTATTGACTCAGTGGTTGTTACTGCCGTCGATGCCCCTCTGCTGCCTGGGAAGCGACTACGAGTGCGGCTCAAGGCCACGTACGGACGACGTGTGTTTATCTCATCAGCGTTCGTTGCTCCAGGCGTTGTAACAACGTTTGCTGCTAAGCTTTCGGTCGCAGCGGTACCATTAAAGCGGCGACGTATTAAAATCTGACGTCGTGGCGTGGGTCGACTGGTTCGTGTCGCTGATGTTGTAGATTCGCTATTTCCCGCTTCGCCTTTTTCTCCAGAACTGTCTTCATCATCGAGAATCTCGTTGACATCAGTGGGATTTGCTGTCGAAGTGGTTGTTGTCGTTGTTGAATACCGACGACGTATCAAACTCTGGCGTCGTAGTGTTGGTCTGGATTTTGTTGCGGCTAAAGTTGATGTTTCAATAATGTTGTCAGAACTTTCATCGTTTTCTGATTTTGTTGCTGTTGTTGTAGCTGCTGTAGTTGCGTTATAACGACGTCGTATCAAAAGGTTACGTCTAGTTGTCGTTGTTTCTACAGAACTCTTTACTGCCTCTGCGCTCTCGTTATTTTTTCGATTAGTTGCTGTAGTAGATAGTGTTGAATTGAAACGACGACGTATCAGAAGATTCCGTCTAGATGTAGTTCTTTCAATGCCGATATCTGCGGAGCTGCTATCAGCATTTTTCTGAATTCCTTTAGTGGATGTGGCCGTTGTGGTTTCAATACCATCACCGGAACTCTCCCCATCATCAACTTCTTCTGTTGAATTAAAGCGACGTTTAATGGACAGATTTCGTTTAGTTGTTGTTAATTCATTAACGGTTGACTCGCCATCGCCAGAGCCAATAATTGCACTTAAACTATTTGCGTCGTCGGGAACTTCGAATATTTGACTGGTATTGGTTGATGTATCTTCGGAACCATCAGTGGTTGCTGCGATCTCCCCCTCATCATCACTAACGTCGTTGCTTTCTATTTCTTGATTTGTCTCAGCGTTAATACGATTACGTGTTAAGGGCTTTTGTTGTCCGACCAGGTTTCCAACTGTTTTTGCCGTAGTGGTGTAAATATTATCTGCTTGCTGTGTTGTGTTTTCTATGGATTTTACTGTTGTCGTGGTTGTTGTATTTAAACGACGACGTATTAAAAGTGGGGGACGAGTAACCCTTTCTGTAATTGAGCTGGGTTCAGTAGTGATGCTGTCTTGTTCGACAACTTCATTTTCATCTGCTAATTCCGCTTGTAGCTCATCAATATCATCTTCTTTGGAGTTAGCGGATTCAATTTTATTTAGATTTTCTGTAGTAACCCTTCGATTGATGCCACTATATGGACGAACTGTTGATTTCGTCGTCGGTGCAGTTGTGCGACTATTAGGCTGCATTTTTAAACTTGCATATGGACGACGTGTGCTAGTTTCTGGACTTGTTGTTGTTGTTGTCTTTATAGTGCCCCTACCACGAAAACGTTGAGCGAAATTAAAAGCACCTCTTGAAGTTGTTGTTTCTAAATCTAGGTTTTCCTCTGGGCTTGCTGTTGTGGTTGTTGGCCGTGTGTTTCTGCCACGGAAACGTTGAGAGGATGTATAAATAGCTTTCGTGGTTGATGTCTCCAGCGGTTGCTCTTTGTCTCCATTAACTGGCTTAGTTGCTGACTGTAAGCGGGTACGATTTAATTGGGTATAAGTACGTAGGGCACGAGCATCTTCCTCAGCTCGTTGTGTATCATCTAAAATTGAGACGTGAACAAGATTCCGTCCGGTGTCATTTCTGCCCTCATCCGTTAAAAGTGTTGTCTTAAACGTTTTGCCTTGCCGATGGGTATTTTCATCCAATTCCTCTAATTCTGCAATAAGCTCATTTTCGTCATCATCGTCAGCTGCAGAAAAAAGTGTGGTTTTCTGTTCAGCTGATCCATTCGATTTTGCCCCCGGGTGACCTACACTGACCCGGGGGTATTCAATAAAAAATGACTCAGCTCTGAGTTAATTTCCTGGGCCTGTTCCATGGCCAAACGATGCTCAGCCTCAAGGCTATCATTTTCCGTCTCCTCCAATGAATTGCTTGGTGTTCCATTATCACTTACATTAAAGACATCATGAATTTGTTGCTGTATATTTACGGTTACACCCCTGCCCCCGTCTAGCGGCGCTGCAGTCTTATCAATGTATGTTATTGGTGAGTCCTTAACATACTGATAATATTTTCGACGATGATATATAGGTAGTGAAAGCTTTTCATCTGAGTTTAATTCTGTACTAAGCGTGGTTACCTCTATGGTAGCATCACTATCATCTTGAAGGCTATTTAATGCACTTGTAAACTGACGTTTCAAGTCAGTCAAGTCATCTTTAATATAAATTGCTTCAGGTTTAATTGTTGTTGTTGTGGTTGGTGTGGTTGGTGTGGTTGGTGTGGTTGGTGTGCCAGGCGTGCTTGTTCTTAGACGCCTAAAAATGTTTTGTTTAGCAACTTGCTGTTGTGACTCTGTAGTCGACTCATCCGCTGGCTCTGAAGTGGTTGTCGGAGCAGTTGTTGTGGTTGTTGTTATGGGCCGCTTAAAGGTTAAAACACGCCTAGTTGTACCTTCATTGTTTGGACTAGCTGTCGTTGTTGGAGAAGTAACTGTAGGTGCGAGTGTTGTTGTCGTTGTTTTGTAAGTTGGTCTTTGGAACGTCGATCCTGTACGACGAGTACTTGCTTCATCCTCAATTGCAAAAGATTGTGCTTCAGTTGTCGTACCCGTAGTTGTTGTTGTTGTCCTAGCTCTAGTTGGTCTTGTGCGAGTGCGAACCGTTGTTGTTTGTGCTCGCCTCGTCGTCGATTCTGGCCGCTTCGAGTTTTCTACGTCATTGTTGTCGCTTTCGTAGACAATCTCCTCGACATCTTCGTGCTCAATGGTTTCCTTGGGCTTTTTCAGCAAACGTCTGCGTGTGCTCTTTGTTCCAGTTGATGAGGTCTGTTTTCGCTGGCCGCGTGTCGCGACATCCAGTGCCAATAATGAGGATAGATCGTTGCTGTGGAACTTAAGTGAACCACGATTACGTGTTATGGTTCGTTGTGTGGTACTAACCACCGGCTCTTTGACCTCATCATATACATACTCATACTCAGCGGGTTTCTCCTGTACGGTCTTAGTATGCACACGCTTTACAACTTTGCCAGTATCAATTGTTCGCACATAGGTGGTGCGAGTACGTGTAATGCCGTTGCTCAAGGATTCGGTCTGGCTGGAAGTGCGATTCCGCACGGCTGCAAGTTGAGAGCGACTATTTAGCTTTGAACGTGTTAAATTCTCATCGACCTTTAATTCAGTTTCTTTGCTACTGTTGACATCTTCACTTCGGGGTGCTGCAGATGTTGTTTCCAAATCAACTTCCTCCTGTTTCACAATTTCCTCTTTAGTGGAAACTTGTGGTGTTTGTCGATGTTGGTTTTGATTGTACTTAACGCGCTTATTTTCATCAGCTGCCAGAAGTGAAGAGAGATCACCCTCCTTTCGTGGTCGATAACTGCCTCTCACTATCACACGTCGCCTGGGTAGTGGCGTGGTGGCATTTGTATCAGCGATTTCAGCCTTTTCACTTGCTTCTGATGTGCTTTCAGTAGTAGTTGTTGTTGTGGTTCTAGGGGTGGTGCTGCTACCTCTTCTACGAGAGATCAGTAAGCGTCGTGGGGTGCTGCTTGGCACTGCAGTTGTTGTGGTTGTTGGCACAGCCTCGGTACTCGTAGTTGTTTTAGTACGGAACAAAGACTGCCGTGGTTGAGTGGTTGTTGCAGTTAGATTTAAGCTTGTAGTGGTCGTTGGGAAAGTGGTTGATGTAATTGGGGGCTCAGTGGTTGTAGTAGTGCTACTTTCAAGTGTAGATCCCGTTGTGCTTTCATGAGCAACGTCATTTGTAGGGCTACTGCTAGGTAACTCGCTGGCATAATAAAGATCGGTTGGAACAATGGTAGTCTCTAAGATTTTCATATCATTGTTGCCCAGATTTTCACGGTGTGATGCAATCTCAGTGGCCGTCATTACTTCCATTGAGTCTTGTTCAGTTGCAGTGTTGCTATCATCGGGAATGTCGTTTGCAGCTGGAGCTCTTGTATTGCCCCTTGCCACTAACGGTGGCTCATCGTCGATGATTTCTGCGGCAATATTCTCATCCTCAATGGTTGTTGCCGTTGTCTCCGCAATGCGGCCACCTCGTGCTATAGGTTGCTGATTTAGTTTTGGTTGGCTAACTTCGCTTGGGTTGCGGATAAAACCAGAGCTACGATCTTCGCTTAGATGGGCGCCGCTATTGTCGCGAATTATGGCATTATAATGTATTTGTTCGTCAGCGCTATTAGAACCAGATGTGCGACTAATGCTTTGGTAGTTACGTTTATCAGTTGATGACAGATTGGCTTTAACCACTGAGTCTGTCTGACTAGGAGAGCGTTCTTCAGAGGGTTTAACATCTGCGACTTGCTCTTTAACTTCGTTCCGACTAGTAGTACGATTAACGCCTTGATAACTACGTCTTGTTGTTGTTGTTTCGACGAGCTCTTCATCAGTTTTCTGCTCCGCTGAGGTCAAATGGTGACCTCGGTAATTAAGCTCCTCGTCATTGACCGCCAATCGCTTGCCAGCATACCTACGTGAGTCTTTGTTGTCCTTGGCATCAAGTGCATTGGGTGTATTAACCGTACCTGTACCACCTGAAACTCGCAAACGCGCATCGCGCCATACGTATTTAATTTTGTTGTTGTTGTTGATATTGATTTGATTGTCATCTTTAGTAGTACTTAAATTAGAGGTGCTAACTACGTCATGCCTTAAGTTACTGCTACCATTACCGTTAGCTACGTCTAAGTCAGCTACAAATTGTGTGCGTGTTGCGTTTCTTGTGGTTGTTGTTGTTGCATTTAATTGGGATACTGTTGTTGTTGGTTGGGGTGTTGTGCTAGGGTCCAACAACAACTCTTGACTAGTATTGGCACTCACCTTGGGCCTATCCAATTTGGATAGACGAGTTTTGCCTATGCTCGCAATGTCATCGTTTTGTGTTTTGTTTACGGTTAGGTTATCGTTATCGTTATCGGGTACTGTTGTGGTAGGTTGTGGTTTAGTGGGACGTGTTCGTCTTTTGGGATAACCAAAGGGTCTTGGACTAGATATACTGCTAGTTGGGCTTAAAGGTAGTTCGGTTGTTGTCAGTTCAGGTTGTTGTTGTTGTTGGGTTCTTTGTGGTTGCCTTCGACCAGAGTAGGTGTTTCTAATGCTATTTACACTACCATTAGGGTTACCACCAACATTTGGACTAGCATCATTGTTGACTGCATCTGCATTGTTCTTGTTGCTGCTGTTTAAGCGCCGACGAATAGTTGCGTACTTAGATTGTGTCTTAGTTGTTGTTACCTTATCATTATCAATATTGTCTCTTATCTTGTCATTGCTGTCATCGTTATCGTCGTCGCTGTCAATGCTGTTTTGTTTGCTATTAGCTGTGGTTGTTCGTGTCCTTGCCAGTTCAGATTCCGTTGTTGTCGGTGTCGGTGTCGTTGTTGTGGGCGCAACTTGTGCCAGGTTGTTAACATTTAAATCAAGGGCAGGAATTTGGGATGAAGCATCGTCGCTTGGCGGCATTGTGGTAATTTGTAGCTCTAACATATTGTTAATGCCATCAGCCAGGCTCAAGACGTCGATGCTAGTTGTTGGTGTTTGGATTGTGGATGCTATTGTGGGTGTGGGTGTGGTTGTGGGTGTGGATGAGGTGGCTTGGATATTAGTTATGCTCGTTGTGAGCGGTATGCTAGTGCTCGATTCAATTGGTTCAGTGGTTTCGTTAGTGATTGTTGTATCTGGTTGTGGTTGGGTTTTGGTGGTGGTGGTGACGGTGATTGGTGCTCTTGGTGTGGTTGCTAGTACGTTGTTAGTTTTCACACTGTTGCTGATGTTGTTGCTGTTGTTGTTGTTGTTGGTGTAGCTCGCCTTGGCAGTCTCAGTGCCGGTGACTGTTGTTGTTTCAGGTGTTGTTTCTGGTGTTGTTGTTGTTGTTGTGGTTCTGCGGCCAATGCTGGCGTATTTACGTGTATTTGTTGTTGTTGATGTGCTGCTTTGATTTCTTTGTACCGTTACATTTTTTTGTTGTGGCTCATCTCCATCGTCCTTCTCGTCATCCTCATCAGCATCATCAATTTCAACACTAGCTGCACTACTGCTCTTCGTAGGTCGCGTTCGTTCAAAGTATTTGTAGCTAAAAAAATTAAAAACAAACTTTAATGTGCTTGCTTATTTTATTTTTACTATGTAAAATTACCGATTTGTTGTCGAGCTAACTGATCCGCCAGCTGTCTCCGATGCTGTACTCTCCGGACGTTCCGTGGTACGACCACGTGTACGGCTCAGTGTTGCATACTGTTTGGTCTGTGTTTGTTCCCTAACAACAACTTGTTCCTGTTCTAGTTCTGTTACTGATTCGACAGGCGCTGCCGTTGTAGGTCTTGATCGACGTACACTTGTATATGATGGTGTGGCCGAACTAAACGGACGCCTAGTTGTCTCTGAGGGCTCCTGCTTGGTTAGCTCTTCATCATCAGCTTCATCGTTGGAGTTGTTGTCGGTATCTTGCTCATCACGTGTAGCTGAGCCACGATTGCGATTAATGGTCACATATTGTTTTCGTTCCTTAAGGAAACCATCAAATTCGGATAGCTGCTCCAGACCTTCGTTTTGTGGTCCTTGACGGCTATTGCCACGCAACACAGATGAGTATTTGGAATTGGAACTGCTGTCATCTGTAGAGCTACTTGGCTCAGACTTTTGCGTGGACTGTATTTTAAACGTATTCAATCGATTTCGTGAAAATGTGCCAAGAGTTTCAGGTCGACTTAGAACTCGGTCATACAATGACTTGCTGATTGTTGAAGGCGTTGTGGGTGCACCATTAGCTGAGTTCTCTTTGAGCGTTATAGAGCCATCCTTGTTGCGTAACAAATGCTTCTCTAATTGCTCAACGCCACCGACTTTGCGTATCAGATCAATCAGTTCCTTGATAACCTGTGGATCCTCTTCAGCATCGCTGCCGGACTTGTTTGATGTTTGTGCCTCATCGCCATCCTCGTATTCAAGCACCTCCTCCTCTTCTGCTGGTGTTGTGGTTCTTGCTGTTGTGGTTGTGGTAGTGGTGCTAGTTATACGTGGATATAAAGGCCGAGCCACTGGTGCTGCCGTTACACGGTTGTAGCTACTGGTGGGTCTTGCAGTTGTTGTCGTACTTGTCGAGGTTACAGGCGCTACGGTTGTCGATCTATTTAAATAGTGAATAAAATGTTAAATACTGGGTCAGGCACACAAAATAGCACTTACTTCTTGGTCTTGCATGGTACATTGCGTGCAAAGTCGCAAGAGTCGGCAGCCGGGTTAAAGTATAGACCCGAGGGGCAAGTAAATTGATGTGCCACAATGCCCAAGCCAGATGGACCGCTATCCAAACACCAGTAATATTTTTTGCAATCACGTGGATGCTGAAAGAAGCCCTCCTCCTCACATTTAAAGTCTGAGCCAGGATCGGGCGTAGTTGGTGGTGGTGGGGTTGTCGACCCACGTCCACCAATATAAAGTGATTGTCCCTCAGCTTCGGTAAGTTTGATTGTGGTACTAGGAGCTGTTGTCGTTGTGCTGCTACTTGCAGGTCGACGAGTTGCGCTTGGTCTTCTTGTAGATGCCTCTGGCTTAGAGTTTGGACGATTTCGGTTGTTATTATTTCCATTGTCGCGACTTCTTGAACGCAATGGCTTTTGAGGGCCACTTGGCTTAGCCACCTCATTGATGCCTAGACTGGAATATAAATTGGGGAGAATGTAAGATGCAATTCCACTCAAATGGATTTTCTTCTCTACTAACCCGTATGCATCGAACATTGCTTCTTTGGCAGCCTCAATTAGTGGGTATGGCTTACCGCTGCATGTGCCACGGAAATCATCGTTATCAATGGCCCAAAACATTATACCACCCAATCCATGGGCAACAACATATTCGGCTTTCTTGCGCACAATGGCTTCATCATCGTAGCCCACCCACTGATTGCGTCTGTAGGCATACGGACCCATGACATTAGCATTTGGTTGTACAACTGTCCACTCCGGATCATCCTTAAGCGTTTGGCAAATCTAAATAGTAGTAATAAAGGTCAAGCAAGCTTATTGAATATATATGCTAAGAATATGGTACCTCATAGTAAGCCAAATAACCCTTCTCTCTGGTAGCGTCACCCTGCTCGCCCGGTCCTTCGGAAGGTGCACCAAGCTCAGTACTTTCCTCGTTGATGAGCGTGTAGGAGCGTCCGTAGGTGGGTATGCCCAATACCAACTTATCGCGATCAGCACCAGCCTTCAGATAATACTTAATTGAATAATCCTATGGAGCAAAAGTAGAAATTTAGGAGTCCTCTTACATATTTAAAAAAAGAAAATTTATACTTACAATGTTCAACTCAGCATCATAATTATATTCGGAATCATCTTCCAGCGAGTAGAGTGGCGCATGATGATTAACGGATGGTTCGTGGGACGAATGGAAGTCATAGGTCAACACGTTAAACCAATCCAAATACTTGTTTAGCTTGGGCACATCATAACCCTTGTCAATATACTCAATGCCAGCGGGCACAGCCATTGTGAGCAGTAGCCTCGAACGTCCTGTCTTCTCTGCCTCGCGCTCAAACTCCGCCCTAAGTTCCTGCACAAATTGAGCATAGTTATCACGATCCCGGGACTTGCCGCCTTCACGATGTGCTGGGTATTCCCAATCCAAGTCAATGCCATCGAAATGATTCTGACGCAGGAACTTCAATATATTCTTAATGAACTGCTGGCGCCGGTCACTACTGGCCACCAGTGGGGAGAAACGTGAAGAGGCCTCATTCCAGCCGCCAATGGCAATCATCGTTTTCAGCTGCTTGTTGTACGTTTTTAAGCCAGTGAACTTGGCATAGCCACCTGCGGAAGTTTGGGAATGGGAAAGCAAGAGCAAGGCGGAAATTAAAGTCGAGTTGAGTTAAATTTTTGATGTTGTGATGTTGTGAGTCGTCATAAATAATTAAATAATGATTGGGGATGTTAGGGGCGTGTCTGGCTTACCCTGCTCTATATCCTGATACTTGTCGAATGGCTTCATTTGATTATCCTTGGTGAATCCGCCGAATGCGTAGACCAAATGTGTACACAAATATGGATTTATGTTTTGTGGATTGAATTTGGCAGTGCCCGGCCGATAGACACTCCAATTCGTATAGTAACAGACCACTCGACCCTCACCGCTGGCAACTGCAAATGTTTTCACATAAAGTGAGTGCTTGACTCATTGATTGCCTCATGAACTTACCATTGATGCAATAAGCCAAAGCGCAGAGAAGGAAGAGCGTTTGCCAGGCCGCTCCAGGCCGTAACTGTAAAGAGAACAAAAGAATATACATGTACATAAGACATAAGTGTTTGGTATAGACGGAAGTAAAAATAAATGCATAAACATGTAACTTTGACATCTGTTCAGCATTGACACAGTGACATCAATGGTATGGAATTATGTAAATGCATACACACAGACTTCAACAATACAAAAGAGGGACAATCCTCCGTAACAAAAGAAGGTATCAAAGCAATTCAATCACAACAAAAATTCCCATGAAGGTCGACAGCGAATACTAAATTGACTGACTTGCAGCAGTCTATCAAATGAAACAAGTTACACAACCTCATGAATTTCATATGCAAATTCCATACCATAATGAAATTCACTCAACTTCATTTTTAGTCGATTTTTTTCTCTTCTGTTTTATGTGTATATATGGTGGGAAATCGCCGAAGTTGTCGCTTTGGGACGCTGTCAATGAGGAAGCGACTCCAATGCCAATTAATAACTTGTAGTAAGTTGTTTTGTTCATTGACTCATTACATAAAAGTTATTATTAGGGCAAAATACATGACGAATTGGGAAATCGAAGCCTACTAGTCGACTGACTTAAATATAAATTTGTTTTGTGCCGCACAAAAATCGAAAATAAATCAAACACAAAAAGTATATACAAAGCACACATACATATGTATAATAAACGGATTTTTAAATTAAAATGCCAAAGTTTGGTAACATCATATAAAAACCAATAATACAACACACACGCACACCATCTCCCTTACACGCAGTTGGCTTTTGGCCAGCGGCGCGCACAAAAAAATATAAAAATTACATAAGCGTATCAAGCCAACAAAAAAAAGTTGTAGCTTGTAGTTGTTTTGTGCGTGTATGCAAGCCATGCCGGTTTTTGGCTTAAACACACACACACACACGCTGCGTAATTCACATGTCTTTTTCATTGATCGAAGCCAGACTGAACCCCGAAAATAAATAACAATAACATCAAAGATTTGTATCTTAATAAAAAGTAAAAAACGCCAACTGAGGATCATCATCAACTTGTGCACACTAGTCTATGTTTGCTTGATTGGCTAATTAAAAGACAGCTGGAAAAAGAGGTTAGAGAAGAACCGAACAGGAAGCAAGCACTTTCTGTAATGATTTTCCAATATTATGTAAATTCCCCAGCCCAATTGAGTGAAAGTTCTGATTGAATGATCCAAAATTTAGCAATTATGCTTAAGAGTTACTGAAATAAATTATAACAAGTCATGCAAACACTTAAATTGCAGTTCAAACATTATTTAAGATGAGCGAGTGACTCGATCATTGATTATAAACTCTAGTTAATTGATACGTGAAAATGTTGCCAACAATTGCGTCCCACAGCAATTCAAATCTAAAAGCCAACAGCAACATATAAATATTTGTTTGTTTAAACCAACAGCAACAGAAGAAAAAAACCATCAGCAAACACTTCAGACACAAAAGCTTTCCCCCTCAAACCAAAACTACAACCGTAAGCCATAAGCCATAAGCCGTATCCATATCCGGCATAAGTTGGAGTGTGCCATTTGCCGGCCACTTGTGGTACACACAAAAAGCGTTCTGGCGATTCGCTCAAAGAGGGAGTTATATATATGTATATATATATTTTTTAGTAATGGCATATTTACACAGTGACTGAGTGAAGACTACGACACATTTGAATGGTACAACAACAATTGTTTATGGTACGCCTTACAATTTACATTTATATATAGACATAATTAACAACATTAGTTGCTGTTGCTGTTGTTGTTGTTGCTGCTGCTGCTGCTGCAGTTGTCGCACGCATTGCTTAACGTTTCTTTATTGTCGATGCCGAAATGAAAAGCGAATGCAGCCAGGGCAGCTGTTTACAAAATACTCAAACGAGTCTTGCATACATGCACACATATGTATGTACGTATGTACAAATTGCATACCAAAAATAATGCTTAAAAGCTTAAAGACAAATCGAAAGAAAAAAAATAAATAAATATATATATATATATATATCCAAATAAAATGCCAACTACTCAGATTGTACAATGCGCATGCGCATTGATTGGCTTGATGATTGACAAATTTGTCGACTTGACGCCGAATACATAACGCAACAACAATAAAGCAACATGGACAACAAACAGAAAACAAATAGTACTTAAGGCAAATGCAAGATTTTGGCCAAAACGGTTTTTAATTGAGTTGAACGCTTTGCAATTAAAAGCACACTGGTACATGTAGATGGAGTGACGGGCGACAGAGACAGGACGGCCTCAGGGCGGGACTAACCTGTTGCCGCTGGGTGACAACAGCAATAGTTGTTGTAACTTAAACAAGCGGCCCAAAAATTTAAGAATCGCTTTTAAAATGCGTTACCCCAGAAATTGCAGAAATGGAGACGAAGACAAAGACGGTTGCAGTTGCTGCTGTTGCTGTTGTTGTTGTTGATGTGTTGGTCCCCAAACCGCAATTTATGGCCAGCAAGTTTTAGCTGATGATGTCGACAAGTTGCAACACTGGGGCAACAAAATACGGACGATTGTCGGCCGGACAACTGTGGTATATTTTTCTGTTTAGTTACTGCAGCAGCAGCGGCAGCGGCAACTGCAACTGCAACTGCAGCTGGAAGCCCGTTGCTTATGTAAGCGATGGTCGCAACTCTGCGTTACGCCTGCTAAATGATTGCGTATGTACTACATACATACACATGTACATATATGCTGCACACATTTGCAATTCTTCATCTAAAACTGTCGCTTTGCTGTTGTTGTTGTTGGGGCCGTTGTTAGCTTTAACTAAACTGTTGTCGCTGTTGTTTTTTTAGATTTTCAGTTGCTCGCTTTTTGCATAAAGCCTGCGTCGCGTTAGCCTTGAAAATAAAACTGGCTATTAAACAAAAAATATATGTATTATATATTGTTGTTATTGTTGCTTGTATGCTCTAAAGTGGAGCAATGCAACTGTTGTTACCTACTTATGATGTTGTTGTGGCGATTACTAAAGTATTGACAGTAGTAGGTTATGAGAAACAATTTGCAAATTAAATAGTAGAAAAATGCAATTAAAAAAAGTGAGGTAAAGTCAAATCATCTTGTTTATTTTCATAGGTCTTTAAATGGCAAATGCAAATAATGTTGCTTTTGTTTTTCCATTTGCGTTTTATGTAGTTTTTCTTTAAAGACAAAATCTCCAAATGTATTTTCTTAAGCACTGTTAAATGCTAAATGCTCTGCACGTTGCCAGCCAATTTTTTCTTTGGCTTAACGTTTAGATGAGAACATAGTTCAGCATTTTGTCTTTCTTGTATGCCCTTCGACATTAGTCAGACAATGGCCCATTCATAATCCAAGCAGGTGTCAACTAGGTCTTGCGTTTGCCTAAGAGTACTTTTGAAGCCACAGTCACATGCACTCACCACATTTGCACACACAAGTAATAAGCCAAAAACGATGACTGGCTAAAAGACAGAGTGTGTGGTAAGGTTCTCTCTCTCTCTACCTCTGTGTGGGTGTATGTGTGTGTATACACTCAACTTTAACTTACAAAATATTTAAAGACAGTGAAAATTCGTCGTTGCCATAGTGGCACGTAGTCCGTTGCTGCCTGGTCAGAATGTGCCGCACGTCATGTCACGTAACGTCACGTTTCATGGACCCTGAGCGTCACACACAATGTCAACGCCCCAAAAGATCAATGTCTGTTGAAGTTGCGTTGCGTATACGCCCAAGGGGACGCCGCACCCATTGCAGCAGTAAAGTACTCGAAAAACGCGCTCAAAGAGGCCTGTCGGCATCGGCGGTGGCGGTGACGTTGGCGTTTGCGGTATCGTAAGAGACAGCGGGTTGTGTAATCAAAAAAGTTCAACATTTGAAATTTTTGAATTAAAGTGCAACCAGCCAAACGCAAGGCACCAGGCACCAGGCCGGCAGGCTGGCAGGCGCTCTTTGGCTCAGCTTTTGTAGCATTAAGTCGCTCTTAGTGCGGGTGTGCCAGTGTTACAGTTACAAAACACACCAGCCACTAGCCACCAGCCTCCGGCCAGCAGCAACAGCGCACATGTCCCAGATGAGTGGCATGGGCATGGGCGATAAGCTGTTTGCATTTAGACTCGCAACATTTTTGTCGGGATTTATGCCGTGCGAATGAATGAATGAATGAATGTTCAAGTCCCATTGTTGTTGGGGCCAACCAGCAAAGTACCCAACCAACCAGCCAGCTAACCCACCCAACCAACATCTTGTATGCGGAATATTGTCGTGCGAAATTCATTTATGACCCAAGGTATTTTTCAATTAAGCAACTACGGGGCATGCAAATAAATCATGGCCAGTTACTTAGTTAGTAGGCAGAACAAAAGACTCCAAAGCAGCTGCATTTATTCATAACACCAATGATGATGATAACGATGATGTCAACACAGACAATACAATAAACAAAAGAGGTCTATTAATCCACAAGATACATGAACTTTCATCATGCAGCTGGTTTTGGCCATAACGGTGTTGCTGTTGGTGAAATCCAGCTGATCCTGTCCACACAGAAACAACAGCAACAAAACTAATATAAACATATATAAATATATATATATATATACACGATCATTAGCGATAGCTAAAATGCCAATTAATAGCTAGCAACAGAAGTCAGTGGAATCAGAGTCGAAGTTGGAGTCGATGTCGGTGTCAGTGAAGTGCAGTGCATTGACATTGGTGTGGATGCAACCCGTTTTGGAGACACACGACTCCTTGGCTTTCTTAATCTCATGAGCCGAAAAAAAACAGAAAATACAAAAAGCGAAAGTTGCCATCATTTGCTGCAACATTGACGATATCTCGCACACCTCGCCGGATGTCCAGCGCTTAACCGTTGCGCTTTGAGGGTGAGAAAGACGCCAACCATAACAACAACGAAGACGCGCGAGTGATTTTGCCATTGGGATTGGGTCAATGTTGGTGTTGTTGCTAATGTTGTTGGCGTTGGCGACAGCAACAGGCACCCAAAAAAAGAAAAGTCAAGATCGGCTTTTGCTGTTTTTTTTCTTTCGCTTTGTTAATGCGGTTTTCCAACATACAACACACAACTCGTCTGCCCGACTCTCTATAATACCCATATGGACCCATCAAATGCCTATCAATAGATTGTGAAATTAAACGTGTTGCTGCATCCAACCAATTGAAAGTTAATGACGCCTCTTATCAAGGCCGAGATCACATCACTATAAAAATCAGCAAACTAGTCACAGCAATGTCTAATTAGCAAACTCAAAATTTATGTTTCATTTTAAGCTATAACCACAAATGCAAATTGGGAATTCCTAAGTAAAGAGTTACTCCAAACATTTCAATTAGAACTGAAAGGACCATTAATTTTAAAGTAAAATGTCAAAGCTACAAAGCTACAAGTACAAACAAATAAACTTATACATTCAAAGCGGCATCAAACGGTTGACTCAAGATAACATTAAAGATATCTTGAGTCACTGGTGAGGAATTTCAATGACTTTGCCGGAAAGCCGTGTGCACTGACCAAACGAGATACTCACTTTAAGTATCTACTGAACTTTTAAAAATAAACAGTGCTATAAATATAAATCAAGTGCCAACAAGTGGCTTATAAGACCAAACACATTCAAGATGCATGTGCAATAAAAACCAATCTGCAGACAAGCTAAAAATATTAAGGTGGGGCAGTCAAAAATTGTGGATAGTCCGCTGGTGTTGAGCGAAAGTTGAGATATGTTGCTTACAGCTGCCGAAAAAAAAAAATTATATACTCGCCATGTCAAAAACTTATTGAAATGAAAGTAAATATTGTTAAATTGCTCATTGTAAGGCTGTCATAACTTCCTAAAATCGATGGGTAACGAATTATATGATAAAAAACACATATGTGCCATTAAAATGTACTTTGCGGTATATGTCAAGTGTTTAATAGGACAAGCACATTGTAATTGTTTCCCATGTCAAGTCTTATAACCAAGTAACATGATTAAATAGCAACAAAAAATGTACATTTTTTTCGGACTTGCAAAACAGTGATTTGATTTTAATAGGCATGTGAACAGAATAAAGAAAAAAATTATATTGACATGCAAAGATTCAAACGAGCTACATGAACTGCATTAAATGCTACCAGTCTCCAATTGACTGGCTTGAGGCTGTCGAAAAGATATGAAATATGAAAGAGTTTGCTGGATTAACGAATGTCAAACGTTGAGCAAAAACTTGGACAGAAAGAAAGTCATCTTTTGAGCTGTCTGTGGAGAGATAAAAGTAAAGTTTTTTTTTTCAAATGTGCGATTTCGTATCCACATGTCATTTATTGAATTATCATCAGTGTCATTTTCACAGGTGAAATTTGCAAACTCGAAATGTTTACTTACAATTTGTCAACTAGTCGGCCAGATTAGCAAAAGCTGCATGCAGCCAAGTTGGCCATTAAGTTACGTCAAGCAGCCATCAGTTAACTGTCTTAATGAATACCTCATGATCAACGGGTGAAAGCAAACAGTTTAAGAAAAACGCTTTACAAGTGAAAAACTAAAAAACTATAAAACAACGTAGAACAAGATAAAAGTGCAATAATACTAATACATAGTCATCTAAAGCAATCAGGCTGCGTGTGAATTTCATTAATTGCCAGCACGATACTCTTAAGTGAAATCGAAAGTTGAAATATGTGTTTCTTTTTTGGTTTTGGTTTTTGTTTTTACTGCTGTTGTTGCAATTACCCACATCTTAACATTTACTTAGCAATTATCATTAACGGCTCGCAGTCTTAATGATAATTAGCAAAGCAAATTAGCAACGTTAAAAGTGTTGAATGTTATATGGTTTATAAGGAGCATCTGCAACACTTATGTCATATTAACAAAAGCACAAAAGCACAAAACCACAAAGACCCATAGCAAAAAGAAAACCCGTTAAAGTAACAATATAAAACAATCTTGGTTTATATCATCATTTATTTATGCTTATACATGCATTTAGTTCAGTTTCCCAGCACTTTCAATTATGTGGTAATCATGGCACATCCGGGCATCCCAATATTACTTTTATCTGAATACAAAAATTAGTCTACTGACTTGTTATGGTTCAAAGTTAAAGAGTTTGGCCAAAAAATGCGTGTCATCAAAGGCGAGATGGTATGAAAACCAAATAGCAAACCATAAAGATTGCTGACCATTGTTGAACATAGATAACATTGGGTCTTTCTTATGGTACAACTTCTTATTATGACATGAAAGGAAGTGGAAAATTGTTGATTTAAATTGCAGATAGCAGCAGATAAAACAAAAAAAAACAGTATTTGTTGTATACCTACAATGTGACCAATTAACAGATATAAACAAAATACAAACTGAATAGTTACTAATTGATTATCAATAAGACTTATCTATACAGTACAGTTTATCCTTGCATTGTGCAATCAATGTTCAATTCATTTGAACTGATTCATTTCATTCATGTACGAACTGCAATCACATTCTTTTGAGTAAATACCAATTGGGGGTCATTTTGTCTGTTGGTCAGTTGGCACTCGCAAGACCCAGGAATTTTTTCAGCATGTACCTTATATATATATATATATATATATATATATATGTATTGTATGTAGTTTGATTTTTTTTCTGTGTTGCATTGTAGTATACAATACGATTGGAGGGAAAACAAGTTTAAGCGCCGACAACAACGGGGCAACAGCAGTGCGGCATGGCGATTTTTATATGTTTTCTCTTGACTTTGCTTGCTTTAAGAAAAATATATATACATGAAATTAATTTATAACTTTGCTTTTTCGCTTCACATTGAGCGGCCAAACAGGTTGACCTTCAAAGCAGATACATATTTATGTATGTGTGTATGTTTTAATATATTTATATGAAGGTACTATACATATGCACACAAACCGTTACTCTCATAGATTCAAAAATCTATTTATTGGGTTTTTATGTTACTAAGGGGTTATGCAGAATCATGAATTTATTGATTAATTTCGTCACCATGAATCTTTTTTGCGCTGCTTAAAGTACTTAAATACATTAATATATGTAAAAGTCATTAAAGAAAAGACTTTAAGTCTTTCATTGCATCTTAAAAAGCAACTTTTGAAAGAGTAATATTTTAAATGCATCATAATAAAAACTTCTTTAAAGAGCAACTACTTAAATAACTATACCAAAATAGTTTTACTTTACAACCAACTTTACTTGAAAGTGAATTCTCAACTAACATTATGAAAAGTAAAAGTTGATTTCGAAATGCGTTAATTCTAAGCATCTTCTTTCAAATGAGTCATCGAAAATTCCTTCAACTTAAATGTCAAACGTAAGCGTTATTAAAATTTAAATAAGCATTAGCATTAGCAAAGTGTTAACGATTTGCATGGCGAACCAAGTTAAATACTGATATTGAAACATCGCTAAACGGCTTCTGGAGCATATCGCTCTGTACAAGTTGGAACCATGTACTATGTACTTGTGGCCACACCTCCTGTGCTGCAATAAGCAAACACAACCATCAGAAGCTGTCGTTGACGTAACGACCTAACGAAGCATTTGTTAATGGGGCCAACGGTGTTGAGAGGATTGAGTGTGTCTGTGTATGGTTCAGTGTCAGTGTGTATCTAACAGATACATTACAAGCAAGCTGGATGCTGGATGCTGCGATGGATTTGAGTGCTGACGTTTGACGGACTGAAAAAAAAACAGACAGAAAGTGTTTTTGCTGGGGGATTTCAAGCCAGGCGGTTTAATTGGCAAACCGGTAACCTAATCAGCCCAGCAAAGGCAAACAAAACACAAAAATGTCAGCTAACCAAGACATTTAAATAAACTATCAGTCAGAAGCGCGCTTTTGATCAAAATTTAATGCGACCAAAATCAACACTTTATCAAAGACACATGCCACGCAGCACCAGCAGCAGCAGCAGCATTCATATATTATTTATTGACGACTTTTTACAACATCATTTTAAAGTTGAGCGTTCAGTTGAGTTCAGTGTCATTGTCTCTGCCGTTTTGTTGTTGCAAGGCAAGGCAAGCCTACGGCACAATCATATGCAGAAAGCGTTAACAATGCTGCACTTTTGTGTTGGATGCTGCCTCATGGCATTTGCAATATGCAATTTAACGCCCGCAGACAGAGAAGTGATTCCAAAATGTTGGGATGTTGAGCCAACGCCTTAGTTGAGGGTGCATCATTTCCGCTTGCATTAAGATTCAAAGAGCTGCTTGTTGAATACTCTAGCTTGCCGCACATAGTACATGCGTTTCCTAGTCAATTATGTAACAGGGCCCATACTCAGTACGCATTTTTCACTGCTGACGTGATGATGAGCATTATTATTATTCCGTCTTGGCTACACTTGTCGCAAGAAACTTGTTTCGCCTCCGCTCACAAACCAAAAATAAAAAAATATTTGTAAGCTAGCGCAAAAATAAAAGCAAACATAACAGACCCAAAAATAAATCTATACCAAAAATGCACAAAAACTAAACAAGTTTTTTTTTTATATAGTATATGTATATATAATTTTGCATGCGCAACTCGAACCGAGCCATAAAAATTAGCATGACAGTTAAAAAGAAGAAGCTTAAAATGTGTAGATGAGGGCCTTGATGGAGCATCTGGGCAACCAGATACGAGATATTCCGATCAAGTCAGTGCCGGCAGATCCGCAATGCGGATGTAAATGAAAAACGCAACAAAAGATCGAAACGAAACCGAAACCGAAACCGAAAATGAAAACGAAATGAAACAATCGAAGTTGTCTACTTGAAGCTTAAGTAAAAGTATTTATTGCATGCCTCAAATACATTTTACGTCTTATATAGTACATATCGGCTATTGCTGCTTGTTTCTTCAGTTTAAGCGATATCAAGCGATTCAATATGCATTGTACAAGATACCAATAATTTTGCAAGTTTTTGTAAGGTCGTATTGATTTTTGATGAGAAATCGTGTTTTGAGAGGTATTAAATGGCTCTAATGCGTTCGTTGGTGAAACAAAGCAACGGCCAAAACGGTAAAAAGGTATTGTTATATAACATGGCAAAAGTAATCGGCTTAAAAAGCCTTCAAATAATTTGCCCAACACCACGCGTTCGATTGCATAAGACCATTCAATAAAAGTTAACATCAAAGCGTAAAGAACTTGATAATCATTTAAAAAACACATCTTTCCATATCGTTTTCAAAACTTTTGCTTTTCCGTTTATTAATTATGCAAACAAACTTGAAATAAAATCAGAAATTCTTTCGACTACTGGTTGAACCGGGCAAATTAATGCAAAACGAAAACGAAACCGAATTCTAAAATCAAGAAACACAAAAATCTAAAGATGCTAAACAAATCAAACTCGTTTCAAGGCACAATATAAAAATCTAGTAAAACAAATTATCAGTTTATAATCTTATTGACAGGGACAACGACTAGCCTTGGCAACTGAGTTGGGAAAACTAGAGTTTTGGGAAGTTTTAGAGAAACTGCAGCGTTGCAAGCAGCTTTCGCTTGTTGCATCTTCAAGGTTGTTGGGTCATTAATCCGATAATCTCGATGATTGTATAATAGCGCAGAAGCAGGAAAAGCAAAATGCTGCGCTCAATCTTAAGCCAATGGAATGTTGCTAAACGAATTGCAACTAGTTTGCGACATGACGAAAGATTTGCAGCTAAATTGCGCACCAAATACACCAAAAATTAACAAAGTGGAGAGAAATAGAGAAAAGCAAAACAAAAAAAACAAAAAATAAAAATGATTTTTATGCCAAAACACTTTGGCAACTTACCGGAAGCATTTTGGCGGCAATGCTTTTACGGGTAACTTGTTGTCGTAGTTGTTGTTATTGTTGTACTATGCTCCAAATGCTGGTGTATTTGTTGTTGCTGTCGCTGTTGTTGTAACTATTATTGGTGCTGCAGTTAAACGCAGTTGACAGATTGCCTTCTTAATATTATTATTTTTGACGGCGATAGCCAACAAAATGCTTTTCTTTATTTTAAAAAATTTAAATTATTATTTGTTTTACTTGATTTTAAGTGATGCGAAAATATTTGAAAAATTTGTATGTGTATTAAAAGTGGGGCAAGCACATTGTTGCTGCTGCTGTTGTTGTTGTTGTTGTTGGTTGCTTTGCGTTTTTGGGCTGCTGCAGATATTTTATGCAATCTGCGGCGCCTGCGCAGATCTGCGTCGCTTTATGCTCTGCTGCCCAGCAACAACAACAAAAACAGCCAATAAACAAAAAACAAAAAAAATAACCAGATCGAAAATTGTAAAAAACTGTTACACACGTCTGCGCATTTAGTTTTTCACTTTCGGCAGTCGGTGCTTTTGCCACAATCCTCCACATTTAATTATATTTTTCAAAAATATACTTTCGCATTTGGGTTTTTCTTTTATATCAATTGATTTGCTTGTGGTTTAGTTTGTATTATTTATTTATTTATTTGATTGTGTTTTGGTTTTTCTTCAACACTCCAAACTCAAACAAAAACAAAACAACAAAAAATATTTTATATTGTTCGGGGTGTGTGTGTATTTAAATATATATTTTTAATTCGATTCCGTTTGTCTTTTCCGTGCAAGTGACAAGCAAAAATACTATTTAAATGTACACCAAAAATAAAATATTGTAAAAAAAAATAAGCAAAAACCGCTAAGCCAACAGTACCGTTCAAGAGTCGCCACTGCACTGAATTCGTTTTGTGGCCAAAAAGCGTAGCCCAGGTATTAACAGCTGCCGCCAGTTGGCCAGTTGCTAAGAGCCGTACCAGCAGCAGCAGCAGCAGCAACAGCAACAGCAACAGAAACGCAACAACAAGTTGTCTCTGTGAACTGCGCAGCCGCAAAGCAGCAACTAGCTCCGTTAACAGTCTGCTCAACTGTTAACTAACAGTACGCTGTTAATTACGTTTTAAATTTAATTGGGCTTTAGCGGGTACATCAAATCAACCTTATAGCTTAACTTCTTATACAAATCAGCGGCAATGTCCTCTATATTTATTCTTAAATATCTTAACTGTCCCGCTAGTGTCTATCCATGGCTCTGTTAATGTATACTTTAGTAAATGGGTAAGCCATAACCCCGGTCAGAGATAACATGCAAATGTATAAATATATTTTTATTTTCTCTTGTATATTTCAAATGCAAAAATTGAACCGGTTTAACTATAAATAGTTAAAGTTTGGGCTAAAAATAAATACAACATGTAATCTTATATATTTAAAATATATTTTATGCTTTGTACTTTCAATAATTCATTGCCATATATTTTGGCATGTTTAAGATTTCGTACTATAAAAACCGTTTGACATTAAGTGGAATTGGAATAAAGTTGGATCTATAGGCTCTTATGTCCACCATAATCATGTACAAATATCTTTTGTCTGCATATCATCTTTATATGTTTTATAACCAGGCCAATTGCAACAGGTGTTGTTTTTGTTATGCCATTGACACAAGACTTGCTCGAATTCGATGCCTAACAGATCCGTATTGAATGAAAGAGAAAGAGAGAGCATAAATATTTACCCAAATACTTTAGGGTTTGGCCGGAACTTAAAATCAATGCAGATTTTAATAGCTGTTTAAAGTAGCTTTTTGTCGCCTGCTTTTGGTGCTTGACCTTTGTTGTTGTCGCTGCTGCTGTGGCTGCTATTGCTGTTGACCACGATCCTAATATACAAACAACTTAACGAAAACAGAAAAAGAGAAAAAATAAAACGTTTACATAATAACCATTAAATGCTGTCATCGAAAATCCAAAAGCTGCGCGCCGCGCGAAATGAATTTCAAATATTTTACCAAGCCATTGGATATTTGTTTTATTTGATGTTGTTGCTTTTACTCGTGTTGATTGTGTTTAGCTTGGGTGCGAGGGGCAGTAAGTGGAGGTGTGGGCCTTCCCCTGCATTACTATTTTCACTCCTCATCACTCGCAAGTTCCGTTTCTCTTGCTCTATCCAACACACACACACACACACACACACACACATACGCAATATGTGTTTCATTTCTTTGTTATTTGCACCTTCTTTTTTTGACTTTTGTTGATTTTATTTTTGTTTCTTTGTAGGGGCCAATCAATCTCGCATTTGGTAACTGCCATTTGGCAAGGCAAACATAACACCGCTCAGATGATGATAATGATGGTGACGGTGACGATAATAATGATGTTGATATTGATGGTTTACAGCTGCTGCAGCAGGGCTATTATCGAGTAATGCATCCGCTGCACGTCGTTCCTAATGTGCACGCTAAGCACGCATTGAATTCGCATTGCATTCACATAAAACCGAATGCATCACACACATTCAACCAGTCAGCCAGCCATTGAGGAGCCAAGGAGCTGCTTTATTTTTCGCCCAGAGCTGCTTCCACTTCCGTTTTTAGTTTATCATGCACCGTTAGGTGTTCGTTTAATTTACAGGTTGGACATGATTCTATTCTTCTTTTGTTTTCGTTTTCCAAGATATTTTTTTAATATATAATCGAACTATTTATTATGTGTAACGAGTAGGAGCTTAACAGAAGCAATATAAATGTTAAGATTTAACTTTTATAATTTACTTAAAGCTTAGCCAAAAAGTATTTGTAAATGCTTTTTATAAATTAATATTAATAATTTTTATATAGTTTAAGTAGACACTTTCTCCTTTTTATTAACTACTTAAGGTCAACGCCTTTTAATAAGTTTAATACAGAACAAATTTGGAATATATTTCACTTGGTCTTAGGTAAAACTTAATAAAAAACTATAGTTTTGCTAAAAGTCTCGGGAACTTAATATAAGCATTAATATCAAACATAAAGAACAGTTTAAAACAAGTTTTATTGGAATCGAATTGTATAATAGAGATCTCTAAGAGAGCAAAGGAAACGCACATACATAAAAGTCATCTAGGATATCCTACCACTAAAGTGTTGTCGAAGATGTTCCATAAATCATTTACTCCAAACGCCAAATATGTGGTTATTAATTCACTTACGCTGCAAACCGCCGCCGGGACGCATTACACTGCTGGTTAGGGCCGGTATCTTGGCGCAGCATTTTTTCAGCTCATCAATTGCATGAATCATGCGCTCCGGCGCAGTAAGAAACCAAATCCACAATAGTTGGCTATAGCGATACAGTTTCTCGTTGTCCTAAAGTTGTACCAATTGCAACAGTCATTAGACTCATTTTGAGTTATATATGCATGTATGTGCGTACAAAGCGTAATTGATGTTGCTTACCATACGCTGTGAGACTGTTTCCTGGAACTGAGTGCGCAAGTGGCGCAGTGATTCATCGAAACGCAGCTGCTGCTGGACAACTTTATACATGGGGCACAAATAGCGAGCATGCTCAAACATGGGCTGCTCCAAAGGCGAATCGTAAACAAAAGGACGTAGCTTTTCCTCCAAACGTTGGCTGCAATGCGAACCCAACAACAATTAGTTAGTAATGATATACACAAGATGCATATTTAAATACACACCTCCAAACTTTTGTAAGCATTTTTAAATATAAACTATTAAGTTGCTTAACAAGTGTTGAATGAATACTTAAATACTTACAGATCCGCCAGCTGCTCGTGCACATGGGTGTATGACTTTTCGTTTAACATGCTCTGTAGCGAATAGGTCAGAAGACGTCCAAACTTTTCATACTCATAGAGGCAAGACTTGGCCTCGGCTGAACGCACATTTTGACCAAGATGTGCAGATAGTTGGCTAGCGATTTCTTGCAATAGCTGTCCACAAATGGCTCCCTTACTGCTGGCACTCAGCGAACGCATTGTCTGTACTCTCTCCCACACTGCCTCGGCCTCCGCACACAGTTCCTTTGAGTTGTCTTTAAAGTTGCGTTTCTTCTCCATATCCAATTGCATGGCTATCCATATGAGTTCGGCATTTAACAGTGCATTCGAAATGATATTCGTTAGCTGCTTATCGTTTTCCCGACGACGCATAGCACGCTCCAACTTCTCTTTGGTGTTCTCGTACAGAACCATCTCCATGCGCTGCTCGATACGCTGCTGGACATGAATGATAAGTGCGTTCTCTAGCGTTTCATGCGTGTTCTTCAAATGGTTCTCATTTAGCAGTTGCAGATCATGCGTCTCCCGCGCCATGTCTGCCAGGTTAATGCATGTAATGCGATTCAAATCAAGTTGATCGCAAAGCGCCTTGGTCGCTTTTGCCTTGGCCTTTTCCTTGATATATTCGAGTGTATAATACTGAATGCTGTACAAATGCATATATAAGAGAATAACATTAATAAAACTGTGTGTGCGTGTGTGTGTGTGTGTATGTTGGTATTGCTTACGAGCTTTGCAAGCTTTCCAGTTTGCTTATCGTTTTCGGCATATCCATTTCAGTGCTCTCAAATTCCGCATATTCCTGTATTTTAAAATTGTCCTTCATATAGAGCGTGAAATATTGCATGAACGAATCGCATTTGAGAAAGTATTGCTCTAGCGGCAACTGGTGCATGAATAGCGGCGGCACTTGCTGCATGGTAAAGTCCAGGTTTGTCTCCGCGCAGAGCTTACTGTTCTGTCGTTGCAGCTCCTCCAGCTGAGAAGCTTTGGCTTGGCATTCGCTCAATAATTCCCTTTCTGTTGTTTGCAGCGGCACAATTTTGTACTCGTGTTCGCTCAAATTATTGTTGATGCTGTGCTTTGTGCTCCTTTGAAATGATAAGAACAATTTGTACGCTGATTTCTATTAGTGCTATATCGCAACTTACTGCATTTCATTGATTAGCTCGGTGTAATCGTAGGTTGCCTGCTCCAGCTCTTTTAGTTCAGCGGCAAGCGCTTCCACATCATGTTCCTTGTACTTTAGGAGACCAGGATTTTCGGACTCTATTTGCTGTAGCTTGAGAAGACGCTCTGACTCGTTTAGCCACTGGCCACGCTGTTTCATTTTGTCGCGCTCCAAGACTTCTTGGTCGGTTAGTATATTGGCATCGGTAATATTATCGGAAAGAAATTTGAAGAACTTTTCAAAGCGTTCGTCATAAATCATCCATTGGTTTGCGCTGTCGATGCCCAGTTTCTTGAGCATCTCCGAATTCTATTTAATAGACAATGCATGTTACTTTCTGTTAACAAACAGTTATTGTATGCGTTGTATACTTACATTTAGCAAATCACCCATATTTTACCAGCAACAAAACAGAATTAATATAAACATACAAATGAATCTGGCGGCATTTGCCAAGACAACGCATTGGGGTTACCATGCAGTCAGCAGAAAAAATTACCTAATTTGGTGTGGACACACTGTTCTTTGAGTAAAAGCAGTGGTACATTGTTTTAAAACAAATATTTTAAGCAAACTTAGTATGAATACACACAAATACTATTAAATTGCACCCAACAGGAGTATAAAGTTTTATAATTAATGTATTTTGCTTAAACCTTTAGGAGTGTACGCACTTACGTACGCTGTTGTACAACAGTTTGCAAACGGTTGCGTAGACAACAGCTGACCGCAGTTTATCTACCAATGCATAGATGGCGCACATAACATGCAGTATATAGAATGAAATTACGAACGAATAACTTAAATACATATAAACATACATTTATTTACACTTCCATTTGCACAACAACTTATAAATTTGTTCGGTTTTCAGTTTCTTGTGACTGCTTTGGTTTCATGCAAAATGTACAGATGTTAACTCGGTCTGCTGCACCGTTACTTTCATCCGCATATTTGTTGTGCTCACACCTTCGCAGCAGACAGGGTTGCCGATCGGTGCCTGTAAGACATTTACAAAGAATAAAAAATACTGAAGGATTTAGCAAACAAGCACTTAATAAGCATATTGTTAATGCACCGACTAACCTGCATGCAATGTGCTGCGCAGGTGTGTGATATAGCTGCTGGCCAAGCGTATTATTTCAATCTTAGACAATTTGCGGTTCACCGGCTCCGTAGGAATCAGGCCGCGCAGCGCTTCGTACGCAGCATTAACGCTGAATGCAAGTAAAAAGAGAGGGAGAGAGAGAGGACACAGCTTAAGCGCAATGTAAATGTAACTTTTAAGTATTTTACTCACTTAAAGGTGCGATAACGTTCGCGGGCATTTATCTTCTGTCTGGGTGGAGCTGTTGTATGCTGTCGATGATTACCATTTAATGAGTCTTCAGAATCACCGTTACTATCCACTGCGCTCGGCGCAAATGACGAGAGCAGCAACGTTGAGATGTCAAAAGCATCGCTCTCATTGATGCTCATGTTGATGTCCATGCTAATTTGTGGAACGTATGCGTATGTGCAGTGTTTGCTTCTTGGACTGCGAATGAGCTGATGTTGATGGCAAACCACAATGGTCAGCTCGAGGCGCTCTCTTTCTGTTTTGTAGCTCAGCTGCGATAATTGCGGGCGGCTGCTAAACGAATTAAGTCATCATCCGTCGCAAGTGACGACAAATTGTGCATAAAGAGAGGAGCGGGAGGAGCTAAAGAAAGAAACAACAGCAACAGCAGAACTAAAACTAAAAATCCCAAACAACAGTACTTATGCGCACTTGTCAAAACAAAAGCAAAACAGCGCAATGCTCCCATCTCCCTCCGACACACGCACACAGAGGCACTCGGCGTCTCGCACCGCCGCCACACAAGACGCGTGCCGTTAGCCGCTGGAACGGAAAACTGGAAGCTGCACAAGTATTTTAATTGTGAAATATTAATTGCTCGTGTGCCGTTTGCAATGGTCCGTTCGAGGATAAGCAGAGAAGCAAAACATTTTCTGCTTTTTGCAGTGCATGCTCATTCTTATGCTTATTCCAATTTAATTTGATCCGTTTCTACTTATCACTCCGTGTATTCAATAATAAACGCCAAAAACCAAATCAGCTCTCTTTCCAGCATATGTATGTTTACCAATCCATAACGGAAGTGACACTTAAGTACGCTCAGTTGCTTCCCATATCAACACCCGACCACAGGCAACGTCACGCGCACGTGTCAAGTGCAACAACATTCAAGAGCACGTGTTTTTTTTCTTTCTATTTTTCTTTGTTTCATTTGGATGCGTTTGTATTGTTGGCAATAAACTAATTGTTTGATTTTATGACTTGTTTATTCGAATGTTAGTTTTATTTGTGAATGCTTTTTGTTACAGTAAATACAAAAGTCAGTGTGAATAAATGGATGAATATGAAAACGCAAGTATAGCATAAAAAATAATCGGCCTGATGGCCGAGCCAAACGAAGAAAAACAGGATTATTGCGGCAATATCTTTCCATAACTTAACGTTGCCAATTCCTGTCACTTCGAATGTAGTATTAGGTGCTTTTGGTACAATACCATGTTAGCTTTGCCGAATGAGGTTTACACCTTACATCCTGCACGTGGTCATGTAAAAAAAAAAAAAATTGTAGGTATTAAAATATGAGCAGGGCTTAAATGCGTTAAGCAAAAAACTAACCTAATCAGCAAAGAAGTAATCATAGTTGTACCTCTCTAAAACCCGGGCCTCAATTCTTTGTAATTTTTCCACTTGATAGGCGTCAAAACAGGAGTATGTTGCAAAGATCAGCTTAAGTATATCCAATCCCCAGTACTGTACCGCTACAAACGCCATAGAACCATCATGCCATAGACTATCGGGCATACACTTGGAAAGCACGAACTTATAGGCAAATGCGAGCCCATAGCAGAAGGGCCACCAAACTGCTGCCATAAATATCTGATTGATGATCGATAATGCGAACAGAGTACCAAAGAATTTTGTACAAGTCGCCCAAACATCCGTGAAATGAATGCGGCAATTCTCTAGAAATATTGTGAATGCGCACATCATTAATGTCGATGCCAGGTCGTAGTTTCGGTCCAAGTATGAATAAACCAATGCGTTCAAGACCATGCACACAAGCATGAAACCGTTGCTTTGTTCGTAGCGTACTGGTTCAACCATTTTAGAGCAAGTTTAATTTTCAAATAGGAAACGATCGAAAAAATTAGTTCACAGTTTAGCACACGGAGCTCAACCGAAGACTGTACAGAATCAAGGAAATTTCAGTGCCTCTATTACATGTGAAGCGTCAGTTTCAAACTTAACAGTGATGCTTTCGATAGTTATCGGATTGGTTATATTGCCACGCTACCTTGATCTAAATACTTAAATAGAACAAAGCTAAGTTGGACATTTAAAAAGAATTTAAATTAGCCGTTTTATTTTTTTTATAACTGCGATAAATTGCAGTTAAACTGTTGGTTGTGCTGCAACAATACAATGTATGTAATATAAAAGGATTTTCTAAGCAGCTGTTTTTGGGTGGGTCTCTTAGCTCTTAGCGCAAAATCGGAGTCCTAGTGTAAACGGCTTTTTAAATCAATATAACTGCGTTAGTTTGAACCTAACTATTTTGAATGCCAAACTTGTGTTTATTTTTTTTTTATAATGAAACAATTCACGCCAGGGAGTGTCTGGTTGATCTGATTTGTTAGCCAACCAAAAGATAACAAAAACCCGCTAATTCTAATTGCATTGCCAATATAAAAGAATTTTCTATAGATCTTTTTAACGACTTAAGCACTGGCTAGCTTCAGTTTTCAATCTGATTTTGCTATTTATTAATAGCATTTATATCCTCTCTATATATTTAATTGCTTCATCTGTTTTGGCCCTGTCGTTGTGGCATTCATGTTCCAATCCCAATGTACCTGATATTATTTTTATAAAAAAAACTCTAAAACTTATGGTGAAGTTGTCGTTTCACTCTTGAAGTCTTGTTTCTAGCCGATAAGTTTTAAGGTTTGGAAATGTAAATTCACTTATTCTGCTAATAAAATTAGATTATAGAAATGTACCAAAATATTATTGATGTTTGATTCCATTGCAGCCATTAATAATGCATATAATCTGTCTTTATAATATATAATATAAACACAACTTTGTACCAAGTAATGAATTTCAAAGGATTTTTTAAAAATAGAAATGTTTATTTTATACACATTTAAAAATTCACTTAAACTGCTATAAATCATAAAAACACATTTTGCTTATGGGTAAGTTAAAAGATATTCATGTAAACAGTTTGCATAAGAACAAAGGATAAAAAGTGTCATCTTGTATTGATAATTCTACCTTTAATTTGAAAAGAAGTTTTAAATTGTTTATAGTTTGCATTTGTATAATTTTTTGTAGCGTTTTTTTTATTTTCGGTTTTGAGCAACAACATAAAATAGGGGAAAATGTTGTATTATAAAATACAAAATTAAGCAAAAATGTATGTGATAGAAATTTGTAGTTTATTATTTTTTTTTTACTTCGACTATATAAAATTAGATTGTTTTGTTTAAAAATAATAGTAAATAAAACACCACAGTCATGATTTTTAAGTAAACAAAAAAAAAAAAACATATACATACATATATAAGTATTTAAGGAGATTTAGAGAACATTAAGGAAAATTGCAACAGCATAAGTAAAATTCATACTAAAGCAGTAGCAAAATATTTACAAAAGTTAAATAGATTCAAGAAATAAAGAGAGAGAATGAGAGTATAAGTATAATTAAGCAAGATAGATTTTTACTCGTCTGTTCTGTTTTTTTTATTATCTGTTTCATCGTCTTTATGTTTATTTTTTTTGAATTTCATCTGTATGTTTCATATTCAATTTTTATGCGTATCAAAAAAAAAAAACAATAAATAAATTTCTGTAAGTTTTTTTTTTTGCGTTTTTAGTTCTTTTTTTTTTTGAGTGTATTGTAAATTTCGATTACAATTGCTTTTTTTGTTGAGTGTTTTTTTTTCACTACTTTTACTAGTAAGAATTTTGAGTAATATAAATTTTGCTAAAAAGTATAAATTTTGTTCATTGCCAAAAAATGATGCACAACAATATAAAAGTGTATATATATATGTGTGTGTATGTTGTGATGTGCGAGTTGTTGTGCGTGTATGTGTGTGTGTGTGTTTGATGCAATATGTGGTGTTGGCGTGTGCTTTGCTGCGTTGACTCTGTACAGTTGGATTATTGACTTGACTAAGACGGGGCCGGGGCCGTTTGGACGTGGCCAAGTAGGAGCTCAGATCAGCGCCGTTATCAATTTGGCCTTGAAGTTAACAAACTTCTCGCTGGTGGCAGCAACGCGCTGTGGATTAAAAGTAATCGTGAGTAGAATCATTAAAAGTGCAAGTGCAGTGCCTACCAGTATCAAGTCTTGCACCAGATTGGCCAGTCCTCGGTTGGCCAAAACAACGAGACGCGTCACGGGGCCGGGAATACCTTCGGTGTAACCATCGGCAGTGCGTGTGCTATCCCCGCTGGCATCTGCATCATCTGTGCTGCTGCTGCTGCCGCCGGCGCCGCCTCCAACGCTGTTGGCGGCCTCATCGCCCTGCTGCGTTTGTACGCTGCCCGAGAACAGCTGCGGATCATCGAGTTATGAATGTTTATTCAGGTGATTCATGGTTTTGTGTTTTTTTTTTTTTTTTTGTACTCACGCGCACCACATCCAGCAGAAAGTTACCGGAACCGCCGCCAGCGCCGCCACCCAAACTATTGCCACTGGGCGAGGCACCCGCTCCGCCGCTGGAACCGCCAGCCAGTCCAGCGCCACCGAAGCTCAGGAACCTTTTGAATAGATTACTTTTTTGTGTGTCGATTTTGGCATAGTTTTTGTTGATGTTGTTGTTGTTGTTGGGTTGGGCATTGTGAATCGGATTAAAGGAAACGTGTACCAAAGTGTGTAATTAGTTAAAGTGTCTTTTTGTTTTTCAATTTTGATATAACTTTTTTGTTTGAGCTTATCGATTTGGATATAAATGAAATTTCTGGCTTCTTTTACCCATAGTTATATCTCTATACAGCTTTTGTCATAAGCTAAAATTCCTAAAAAAATTCTTTTGTACGTCTTTTTTTTTAAATCTATGATATTAAGACCCTCAATATCTTTGAGGTTATTTGGAAAATAACGCAAGATATAATAATACAACTATTCAGAACGATAATGTAAAAGTTTTAATTAAAATTTAAAACGCTTTTTGTCTGTCTTCTAATAATTTAAAAATAGCTAACAAGCTTATTTAATGCACAGAGTTACATTAACATTAATCTCGCTAAAAACTAGCATTTTTTTTAGCTCTTTGAATTTAGCGACTTTTTCGCAAGCCGTTTTTTTACCTAAACTTTTAAAAAACTTTTTTATACCGATATATCGATATCTGTGCCTTTATGACTAATGGCGTCAGCTAAAGTGAAATCGAAAGTAAGCAGAAAACAGCTGATTCCAACGACTTTTTGTCCATTGAGAGGATTTGTCGTTTTATTAGTAATTTAAACTATTTGTAAATGCAAGTGAAGTAATAAATTACATTGCCCAATGTTATCGGTAAGTAAATGTATATAGCCAATTAAGTTTTGTTTGTGGCTCATGTGGCAGACTAAATGTTAAGGGTACTTCCGGCTTACCTTTTGTTGCGATCATCCAGATCGGCCGTATCCTCCGCCGAATCCAGTGTCAATTCATCAATGGCTGGTGATTTTGATTCCGATAGCTGCAAGTCGTTGGTGCTCAGAGCTTTCACATCGTTTGTTCCACTTCCACTGCTGCTGCTGCTGCTGCCGCCATTAACTGTGGGCAGCTCGTTGTTAAAGCTGAGCTGAATGGGCTCGTTGGACTTGAGGGGTATGGGTGCCTGGGCAATGGGTGAACCTGCCGAAGATTGTTGAGCAGCAGCTGCTGCTGCCGCTTCTGCTTCTTTCACCTGACGCGCTACTCTAATTGTCTCCTCCAACTGTTTATTAATTGCCGAAAGATCGATTTTTGTATCGCTGGCACCGTTCTGTGTTCGAAACGGGTTTGTTTTGTTTTTTTTTTGCGGTTCGCCGCAAGGAATTTGCATTGTTTTCAAAATTTCGAATTTTGGAGTTGATTATGTGCATTTGTCATGTGTGTGGGTGTGCGTTTATATTTGTTTGTATGCGTATTTGTGGTAAATTGATTTGGTTTTTGGCATTGCATAAAGGATTTTCGGCGCAGACATATGTGTGTTTTGTGTGTGGTCAGATTATGTATTATGTGTGCGTGTGTGTTGGAATAGGATTGGGTTCAAAGTGTGTTGATCAATATTTATATATATATGTGTGTGTATGTGTTTTTGCAAGTGGTTAGTTTATCAGTTATGTAAGGTTAGGGAGGAGTTTTGAATGTATTGTCAGTTTTGGCATTAGAGGTTTAAACGGTTTTATGCCAGTTATTATATTTCGTTGTTGTTTTCAAACGATTTTTGCCGATTCAATGGATTAATTGGTGAAGATGACAGGATACAGAGAGAGAGAGAGAGAAAGGGTGTGTGAGAGAGAGTGAGATAGATGCACGTGCACAAATGCAATTGGTGTATTTATGTATACATTTAAAGAGCGATTTTTTAATTGATTACGTTATTATTGTTTGATTTTTATTATTGATTTCATTTTATGTATTTTTTTTTTTCATTTTATTTTGTAATTGCAGTTGGTGATTTGATATTGCAATGCGTTGTTTTTGGTTGTATTTATATATTATTTAGATTATTTTTGTATTGATTTTTGTTTTTGTATGGTTATTTGCACAAATCGAATCGGTTTAATGGAACATGAAAATAAAGAGAAAAAGAGATTCAAAATAAACAAAAAGGAAAACAAAAAGCAGATAGACAAATGAGCTATTTTAACGCCACACAGTTCACAAGCGGAAGAGCGCAAATGTTGCAGCAATACAAATGTAAAAAGAGAAAAAAAAATTTAATTTCATATTTCTAAACATAAGATAATGGTTGAGAGATCAAACGGAGCGACAGAGTGCAACAAAGAGAGATATATATATATGTATATATAGAGAGAGAAAGGGGGTTAGAGCGAGCGTTAAATTTACATTTACGTACAACAAGTTGCATTCATACATACATATAAATGTATATAAGTGCATCCACACACATTTATGTTGAATTATCTTAAAGACTCAAGTTGAAAGACTCGGGTTTTCTCAATCTTCTCGATCTCATATTCATAGACTCGATTTTATTTTTTTTTTGTTGTTTAAATTAAATTTGTGCAAATTAGAAAATTGTTGAATTTAAAAACGAGTACGACATTGACTCGGTAGCATTACAAAGCTGTTATCGAATTGAAAATGTTTTGATTTAATGAAATTCGAGTGAGTGCGAACGAATGAAAGATCCAATGTGAATACCCTGTGGAACTGTCTAGATACATTCATGAGTCTATAGTAGCGTTGTGAGTGCACTCATGGCTGTTATACATAGTATATGTATTTAGTATGTGAATGCCTTTGCGAATGTTGTGAATACGCTCGTGAATATTGTGAATGCACTTATGAATACTTGTGTGATTATACTCATGGATGTTGCAAGTGCACATTATGAATGAATATAAAGGCGAAACATTTTGAATATATATGTTTCTATCCATATGTAAATGTATACTCTCAGAAAAAAAATAAAATATATATATATGTAGATGTATGGAATTCGAATTCATACAGTTAACAGTATTTTGGTATATTTAAAGTAGATTATAAACGACTTAGACAACTAATAGAATTTATAATGTCAACATTATTTGTATATATATATAAGTATGTAAAAAAAACACCTATTATAATTAAGAAATGAATATAAGTGGAGTTCATAGCAAATTTCAGGAAGAACAGGATCATATTTCTTAAAAAAACAAATTCTTTAAAAGTACTTCAAGCAGGGATACAGAAACAGGCAGACAGATAGATAGAAAGACAGAGATAGACAGAAGAAAGTGACAGAACTTACGACTACAACATATCCAGAAATAGAATAGAACAAAGAACAACAAAGAATAGTGACAGAGTGAATAATAGTTGCAAAGAGGCAGTGACAGTGTTGTATTAGTGTATCGGAAACCAGTGTTGTAAATACAAATTTGTTGTTTATAATTCGTTCATAATTATCATATGTAAAATATATTTTTTTTAAAGTGGTGCTTTCAGTTGTGCTGTTGCTGTGGTTGTTGTGGCTGTTGTTGTTGTTGTTGTATTGCCAATTATTGTTGCTGTTGTGAAAACACGGAACAGAAAATTTCATAAAACATTAAAGAAAATTTGTGCCAATTGTATATGGAATATGTTAATTTTTGGGATCGCTAAGTTGTTGTAGCAAGCAAATTTTACACGCACATTTTCTCAACACTCATTTTCGACGATCAGCTGTCTCGGTGGTGGTGCTGCTGGTCTCAGTGCTGCTGCTGGTGCTGCTGGTGCTCTTCTCATCCGCATCAATCTCGTTGTCATCATCGGGCTCAAAGGTGGGCAGCTCAATGGATACACGGGTGCCGCTACTGCCACTGCTGCTGCTGCTGCCGCTAGAGCTGGTATCAGTCTTCGTCTCATCCTCATCGTCATCGAAGTCGGCGTCGAAGGTGTCGCGTGCCGCATTCGCACTGTTGCCCTGAATGGCTGTGCGCAGTACAGTTGGCCCCAAAGTGCGCAGCAGCTTGGAGATGATGCGATTCGCTTGCTCATCGATTTGCTACAACAACCAAGTTTCGATTCGATTCGATTTTCGAGGCCAGATTCGTGTGCGGTTTGCGGTGGATTCGTGGATTGAATTTATGGTGCGTGCGTGCAGAATATTGGTGGGGCGTGGAAATTGGTCGTGTGTGTATGTGCATTTGGATTGTACAGTAGTAGTAGAGGAAAGTTAGTTTATTTAATTGCTTTTTGCTATGTGTTTGTGTGTGTGTGTGGATTCGTACACTATTAAGCATTGGGCAGGACAGAATTTCAATTGGGAACATATTTAAACATTATCGAACACTATCTGCTCTTTACATGTGGCAATTTGTAAGCTCTTGGATAACAATCTTTTTCAAACTGTACTGGATTTTCAATTAAATCAGTAAAGAAAACAAGTTAAAAAAGTTGATCCGCTTTTTGTTTTTTTGCGTACTTTACAAAAGTCTAACAAATTGCGTCATGTTAAAAGCGTTTTTGGGAACAAGGTCCAAGGGGGAAAATGGGCATAAGGGGTTTTTAATCAAAAGCAGCCTCGATCTCGATGTGTTGAATAAATCAAATATTGTAACTATAAAAAATATATCTATTGCATTTGTGCTTTCGTTAAACAACACGATTCGAATTATATTTTTATATGTGTGTGTATTGTATATGTGGATTGTTCAAAAACTAATTTATTTATGTTTTCTGTTAGTTGAAAACAAAATGCTTGCACCAGTGGTAAATAGTTGAAACTAGTTAAAGCCGCTCCTTAAAACAACTTTTACTGCTTAAGTATCATGAATGAGTTTAAGACTACGAAATGAAACTGAGAAATGTTAACTACATAAATGAGAATTGAAGCCTTCATGTATTTGTTGCTGTTGTTGTTGTTGTTGTTGCTGCTGTTGCTGTTGCTTGCCGTTCTTGTTGTTGTTCAAGTGTTGTATTTTCTCTCATACTTGTTGCTTTTAATCATAGACGGGCAATAATTTTGTAATGTTGTTGATGTTGTTGTTGTTGTTGTCAATTGTAGACGCCACTGTGGTTGATGTTGTTGTTGTGGTAGATGTTGTTGTCGTTAAGTTATCTCTGGTTGTAATAAAATAATTGGTAGAGTTTAATAAACGATTTATATCGGCTATAATTGTTTGCAATGGTGGTTCATCGATGATATTGTTGCTGTCAATATTGTTGTTGTTGTTGTTGGTGCTGTCGTTGGGATTCGGGGTTGAGGTAGTGATGGTTGAGGAGGTAGTTGTGGAAGGTGCTAATTGGGAATTAACAGTGGTTGCTGTAACAGCACTTGGTAATTCAACTGCTGTTGTTGTTGTCGTTGTTGTTGCTGTTACAGTTGCTGTTGGTAAAGGCGGTATTGCTGCTGTTACTGTTGGCTCATTGCCCAAAAAGCGTGACAACAGCTTAAAAGGCACTTCTGTTGATGCAATTGTTGTTGTTGTTGGGCTGGGGCTGGGACTGGGAGTGGTAGTAGTCGTGGTTGTTGTTGTTGTTCTTAATGTTGTTGATGATAATGATGGTTCTGATGTTGTTGTTGCTGTTGTTGTTTCATTTAATTGACTTTCACGCGCACTCACTTTGTTCGCTGTTGCAGCCGATTCGGGTGCAAACGTTGGCAAATTAATTTTGACACGCCCATTAACGTCATCGGAGGCTGGTGTTGCTGTTGTTGTTGTTGATGTTGATATTGCCGATGGAGATGCGGATGCAACACCATTGTTATTATCATCATCATCGCCAAAATCGTCATCGAAATCGGCATCAAATGTGCTGGTGGTTGTGGTGCGAGCACCACCGGCTGCACCACCCCCACGATTGCCAGCCAGTACGCTATTGAGCAGCCCTGGACCGGCAACACGTATTACTTGAGCTATAATGCGATTAACAATTGAGTCGATTTCCTAAGAACGAGACAGAACGAGATACTATGCAGAATAACTGTCACGATCCATGAACTGATTTTTTGTATTGGTATTGATTTTGTTACTGTTGTTGTTGTAGTTGTTGTAACTGTTGTTGTACTTTAATTGGTGGCTGGTGGTGACGTCCATGAGAGAAATTTGCTGAGATGATTTCGGTGTTTATCTTTGTTTGCTTTTATCGTAGTGATTTTTGATTTTTGACGATAGTTTTCTTTTTGTTTTTATGTTTGTTTTATTTGTTTTGTGTGTGTGGCTGTTTTGCGGTTACTCTTGCTGTGGTTGTGTTGGTTGATTTTGTGTGGAAAATTTGAATGCTGTGCAAAATTTTGTTGATTGGCCAATTGTTTGATGTATTTTTGGTTGGCTGTTGCTATAGCTGAGGCTGAGGCTGAGGCTTTGGATTTAGTTTTAGTTTTGGTATCGCGAGCATGTTTTTGTTTTATGTGTGTTGGTTCTTTTTTGTGGTTCAAGCTAAATAATCTACAGGTGTCATGCATTTACGTTCTAGTAGGAATGCAAGGGAGTATTGTGCTATCTATGTACTATATTTAGGATTCCTGTTTTTTGGTTTAATACGTGTGCATTACGACTGACAGATGGTTGGGAGTAGCGGCTATTAGTCTAGTGCAAAGCTGGCGGAGGGAAATGGGCAGGGTATGCAGCTTAAACATTTTGGTTTTTTGTTTTTTTTTTTGGGAAATAAATGAGATAATCAACTGTATGGAGTAATTGACAATGTTTCAAATGAATGCCAATTGTGAAGCGAAGGTAAGGCTTAAACAATTCCTATTCTTCAATAAAAAATATATATAAAGGGACTTCAGTTGTCCTTCGGCAGCTGTCTGTCAAAGTCCTTATCGGGCTGAAAGTTGGTCAGCTCCTCAGGTAGGCTTTCATAGTCCATATTTGTCGGGCGTGCCACATCAACATCAACATTATCATTGTCATTATCATCATCATCATCATTGTCAATGGGAGACGGCTTACGGGCAGCTGTGCGCTCAAGTGCCGGATTCAGAACCGTGCCCAAGACGACGGGCCCGACGCGTTGCAAGATATTATTGACTAGACGATTGATTTGCATATTGATTTCCTACGAAATGTTCAGGCAATACACAACAATTAACAATAACAGAGCCGCACGCCGCTCCGCATAGCTAAACAATTATAATATTATTTTTTCTTGGGTTGGGTTGGGTTGGGTTACATACATACATTAAAATATACATTGTGTATGTATTATAGTAACTATTTGACTGTCTCAATCGACTTTGATTGACAATTTACACCTACTTTATGCCTATGACAGTCTATTATACATTTATCAGATAATCAGATATTCAAGACTTGATATTGTATTGATGTTTGTATTAAGTATACGCACCTTTGTTATATCCGGAAAGAGCTCGCGCAGCAGTCCAATTGTTCTTTTGTTACGATCGGCTATCAATTGTTCTTGATCTTTGGCACCAAGTGTCAAGACATCGATTTCCTGCAATACATAAAACCGACAAATAATCAGCAACATAATAAAAGCATTCGCTCTTATGTAACTCAACTGGCAGTGAAATATACAAATACATACAAATCGCGCTCTCAAACTGACCAAAATGAGTTGGCAAAAGTCAAAAATCAAAAACAACAACCAAAATCAAAATAAACCAAAGACGATTACTGCCCAAAGACTAACAGCAGCAGCAACAAAACTCAACAATTGACGAACTTTCACTTTTCACAATGTTCGAGTCTCGTCTCTGTTGCTCTATCTCTTCATTTACTCTGTTTACTTCTCATTTTCTTTGTTTTTGTCTGTCTGCCATTTGTAACCACATTTCAAGTACACTTGCAATATATAGCTATAGTTTATTGTGATTTCGTTAAACTAAAATCATTTAAAGCGCTTCAGACTTAAAAAAACCTTTGCTAAAATTCTGTAAGACTTATGATTACTTGCTTGCTTTAATACTATTTATTAGTTTTTTTTTGTGACTTTCTAATTTTGTCGCCCTAGTACATTTCAACAGCCTCTTTTGTCTTTATGACTTTAATCTACTATTCAGTTGGTCCAGCCAGATCGGCACTACCCACTCATAATAATAATTTGCACAGCTTACAGCACTGAAAACTTTGTTCAGAAAGAAGCCTTCGCGGCGAAAAAGCAAAAAGATATAGCACGAGAATGACAGAGAGCGAGAGAGAGAAGGAGAGAAGGGCTGGGCAGGCAAATGACTATACAAAACGTTGTTAACGTTAATGGGCAATTGCGAAGCAGCCAAAAGTCTAAGGAAATATTGCACAAAAATGTTAAATTTGCATTTAAACGTTGTTGTCTTCGGTTTGCCGTTGAATTAGGCGTAGGAGTGATGGAAAGGGGCCATTTGGACAGCAACGAAACAACAACAACAACAATCAACAGCACGAGTCACTGGACATGCAATAATGAGCTGTAAAAATGAGCAAAACTGCAATTGTTCAAAACTCATCATAATTAACATTTGCACGAGTATCTAGCGCTGAACGCATCATTAACTTAAATTATGTTTAATTCTATTTTGTTTTCAATTATTCAGAGAACAATTGTCATGTTATAAAAGATTCTGAAACTTTGGTCTTGTCGCAAAGTTTCAAAATTATTCTCGAAACTATTAAAACTATTTGAAGGTAGGACAATAAGCTCAACACAAAAACACACGGATACTTTATGCTGACAGTTGTTATTGTTATGCGATTAATTGTCTCAAAAGTCAGCGCGGAAGTTAACTTTACACGCGGGCGGAAGCAAATGCCAACGACAAAGACAACAGCAGCAGCAGAAGCAGCAGCAACAATGGTAAGCAACAACAGCAACAATATAAACAGCAAAGAGCTATAAGGAAAAACTAAATAACTTTTCTTTGATTGGGCAGCAAAACTGTTTTGCTCTCGGGCCAAAGTTGTTATTTTGTTTTTGTGTATTGCTAGTCTTCATGAATTTTAAACTCACTCGCATAGCAGTGAAACTAAATAGTACTCTCATGTGTGTGTGTGTGTAGATTTTGATAATGAGTAACAGACTCATAAACGAAAGAAGCTTATCACTGGAGTTGGGATTAAACAGGTAGGAAAAACAATTTTAAAATACGTATGTTAATTGAAAAGAGTTTTTATGTTCGGGATTATTAAAATATTTCTTTCAAAAATCATTTTAAATCTTTTGTAGGTGTTAGCCATGTTGGGCGTTTTCCAACTAAACAAATTATTAAGATAATTCAGCGATTTAATCATTGTCATCGAATTTTCCACAAACATCTTTTTTTGTGGACTTGATCAACGTATTTACATAAAATGCATGACACGATATGCTCGCCCATTAAAACGTACATTTATTTACGTATCTTTACATATATAAATGGATAAGCAGCCTGACCTTAACCAACTTTATACAAACACATACATATGTATGCAAATGCCAAAGAGCAACATGAAAAACAAAAAAAACAAGAAACAACGACTTCCAATGAGTTCAAGTGCAGAAACTAGATTCAAACACATATTTAAGATTAATGCATAAATTAACGCTTTGGCCAATTATTTAAAAAGCTCAAAAAATATGTATAAAATAGATACAGAGTGACAATTATATAATTAAATATGACATTGAAGTATATGCTTTGCCATTTATTTGCAGAATATGTGTAAATGAATTGACCTTTCGTTGACATACATTACATATAATTGAAACATAAGTATTAACTGAACAACATGCAACAAACTAGCAGCAGTATGACAAGTACAAAGTTTCCTCTCTCTTAAGACTGGTATTATAAGTAATTATCAATGAGTTATAACAGGTGACAAGGGAGACAGACACCTGTGTTAATTTCAGTGTGGTTTCATGATTAATGCATATCACGAACTCATCGCTAAGCCGTCGTCTCCTCGTATGTATGCGATTTGTTGCTTTGGTCAAGCTTTATTTTGTTGAGGCATGGATTTGTAGACCTTGTGTACCGATCACACACATATCAATGAACAACAACGAAAGCAATAGCTAAGCAAGAAAAGAAACAATAATAAGTGCGATATTATGCGACACGCTTATGTAAGATTGATAATTTTGCAGGAATTAGCACACATATTAACACAAACTTATCAAATCTTAAGACATTTAGTACAAATGCAAACATTTAACATTTCACTTTTAAAATGTTGCCAAACAGCTAACATTATGAAGTCTTGTTTCAAAGAATGTCTTGTACGCGCTCAAACCTACCAATCAATCAGTCTAATATATCACAGATTCCCCGCCAAACTCTAAATAACTTTGTCAAATAAATAAATGTCAATCTGTTATAGTTCTGTTGACTTAAAATGACTGTCATGCTGGGTATACAAAATGGAGCATAAAATCTTGTTGATTTCCTTTGCTTTTGAATTTGATTTTTATTTTTTGTTGTGCTGTTGACAAAAAAGAGAAAAAAAACAACAACAACTGCTGCAAGTAGTTTTGACTTAATGACTGACTAGCAAGCGCGTCTCGTTTGCCACTTAAAAATGCAGCTGCCAACAAATTGGCAGCAAAAACAACAACAGCCGAGGCAATAGCATCACAAGCTGCGTGCTACTGACATGCTACCATAACGGCAGCAGCAGCAGCAGCAGCAGCAGCAGCAGCAGCAGCAGCAGCAACAACAACAAATTGCAATTGACGTTTGCTACTGCTGTGCACAACACGATGTATGCGTGATATTTGTGTGTGTGTGTGTTGGTTGGCAACTAAGAGAGCTTATATAAGGCAGCTGTGGCAACCATTAGCAGCTGCTGGCGAGGAACTAGAGACGTCTGTGTCACTTTTGGGGGCAGCCCCAGACAAGCAAATTGTTGGATTGCTGCTCTTGTTGCTGCAGCTGCTTGTTTTTGTGACAGTTGTTGTTACTAGTTCTGCTCTTGGTATTTTTGAAAAAAAGACGCTGCGCTTCAATTGTCATTGTTGCTATTGTTGTTGTTGCTGTTGTTGTTATATAAATCAATAGCCAACAAAATTAAAAGAAAACACAATGCTGAGATATGCTTCAATTTTTCCTAGTTTCCTAGGTATCATTAAAAAAAAAAAAACGCAACAGCAGCAAAATATGAACTTTTCCTATTACACTCTTACGTTGTGATAGCTGCTTGTGAATCTTAATGCCAATATGTCACGCAATGCTGCTGTCAGTTTTATGTGGCAAACACATTGTATCTAAAAATAGTTAATAATTCAAACGATATTGCATAAGACGCAGCTGGAACTGCAAACATTTTAATTTGAAATTCACATATATTCTACCAATAAGCAGAAAGCCCTCTGAAAAGACCAGTAAGTAGCTTATGCCCCGCTGCACTGATGTACAGTTATGATTGGCTGTGGTGTATAAATTCATAGAAATGTTATTGGGCTTAAGGGTACTTGAGACACGTTTGTCACTATAAGTCAGTCAGCTCATATTCAAACGAATTCAAATGGCATTTCGCACTTATTATAAACAAACAACTAATTCTATTGATAATTTCAAATGTCAAGCTAGAAAACGTTCGGAAAGTTGTGAACAGTTTCAATAATATACATGCCATGGGCTTGGCTTACTATGAGAATCATCTAGCAAAAAACAAAAAAAAACTAAATACATAATTATGGTATGAAAACGACAACTCATGCAATTAAATATTTATGAAAAAATCACAATATATTAAAGAAAAAAAAGCATATGATTTTTCAATCCATTTCAAAACTTTTAATGCAAAATCGATTAAGGCTCTGCATATTGAATATGCCCATTATAAATATATATAAGTTTAGCGCATACATTGAGTAATAGCCCTGAGATAGTATTGATGGTTTGATGACAGTGCGTTTCTTGTTTGCTCGCACACAACACAAAATACACCAAAATCACATGAAAGGCAAATCTATACAAATATATGGATATGAGTTCATATAAGCATTGCACTTGTTTAAGTTATGAACTCGAATTTGTTATTCAAAGTGAAAGCCTGGAAGTTAGATTGCTGTTGCCTAAGACACTCTACCCAAATTATACCCTGTAATTGTAAGTGAAAACAAGAAACACAGTAACTTATAAAATTAATTCGCAAAGGGTATAAAATGACATCAAAATCAATCGTTCGTTAAGCGTATTATCGTGTGTGGGAGGTTACACACCGGTTTTTTGCCAATGCTTTTAGATTTTGGGCAACAAATTAGCACATTGCAAACAATTAAATGCTTCTGCCCTAGGTGTTAATTGGCATATGCACAATGTCGCAAAATTGCAATTGGTTTGTGAGATATATGCAAAAACAAAAAAAATCAGCTAACAGTTAATTAAGCTTGTGTAAGTTTTGAAAGTGTCTTGGTGCCGCAATTAAGTTGTCTAATATGATAGCAAAATTGATCCGAATTCACTTTAAAAAACACACAAATTATTTCGGTGGCCATTAAATCATAAAGAGAGATATTGCTTAACACACTCATGGATATTAACACGTTAATACATAGCCAGCCGGTTTCAATCGAATTCGTTTCGAGTCGTGGGGATTGTGCCAACACCCAAAAAACTAACTAAGCACGTCTGGTCTCTAGTCTCTAGAGCGGGCCAAGGAAACTTGCATCAAGTGTGCCAACTTCCTTGCAATTCGGTCCGTGCCGCTAGATCTGGTCACGCAGGTTTGGTTTTTGCCATCATACACTAACTACCAGTGGCATATAGACCCGAAGACCTGAATTTTCTCGAGATTCCCAGCTGCTGCAGCCGCTAGTCGAAAAAGTAAAAGGAAACTTTTGTTGCTGTCGCTGTTGCAAGCTTGACAAACTTGTTGGACGACCAACTGTTTTAATGACTTTTTCCCATACAACTCATCCGTTAATAGATCGGTGAAACGAGCTAAGCTTAGGGGCAACTATTTTTTGCTGGTACTACTTTGTACCACTGAGCTTATATTTAAGTAAAACTTACCTTTCCATTGGCCAGCGGTATTTGGAGTACATCCAATTCCTGATTACCAGCCGGCTGTGGTAGTGGACTTGAGCTGATAAGGCAAACGGTGCTGCATAGGATCAGCGCCAGGAGAGTATGTTGTGTGTTTGGCTGTCTCATTTTGTTGTTTAAGACTCTGTTGTGTTTGTTTTGTTTAGTTTTAGGAAGGGATCTGCAAGAGATT
This sequence comes from Scaptomyza caliginosa, assembly GCA_035044725.1. Classification (NCBI taxonomy): domain Eukaryota; kingdom Metazoa; phylum Arthropoda; class Insecta; order Diptera; family Drosophilidae; genus Scaptomyza; species Scaptomyza caliginosa. The sequence goes on from JAWNNR010000482.1 coordinate 1,242,564, forward strand.
AAAATACGACAATGAGCACACAGATATAGATAGAAAATTACAAAATATCAAAATATGCAATAAATTCAAATGACAAGAAACAATATATAAATATATAAAGTGAAATAGAGAGCAGGCCAATCGGCTGCTTAATAATACTTTTGAAACGTGAATACGTTTAAAGGTCGTCTGATGACCTTCTCGCCTGAAGATTGTGACGCGCTTTTATCAACTTGATTTCTATATTTATTTAAAAGTCAAATTCGTCAATGAACATCACAAAGTCGAATAAAAAACGTAGATATATTTGTCTATTTAGTTATACGGGTTTGTTGGTTTTAAGTGGTTGGGCTTTATTTTTTTGTATGAGGGTTATTCTAGGGTCTAGGCAAGGCTAATAGGTAAGAAAAAAAACCCGCTAATTTGGCACTGAATTTAGCTATTTTTGGGATTGTTTGCTGATGCTTTCGCATGCGATTAGCGAATAACAGTCAATTAGGCATCTCTTTTCAAGTGTGTGTCAAGTTTAAATATTGAACCTTTCTTGGGCAACACGTCGGATGAGTAATGCGCATTGTATGTAGTATGTGGAAAGTGTGCACAACAACAAAGTGCAACGGCAGCAACAACAACAACAACAGCAACGTAAAAGCAATTTATAAATCACAACGACCAACGTAGCAACAACAAACAGCACACACAAAACACCGCAATAAGAATTATGTAATTTTATTTAGACAACGCAGACGTCAGCAGCAACGTCAACAGCGACGCCGACTGCGATGGCAACGTCAACGCCGCAAGCGTTAGGCGAGTCTGTAAAAGTGTGTGTGTGTGTGTGTGTTTGTGTGTGTGCAGTTAAGCTTTAAAGTTGAGTTTTAGGAAATTGAATGGAATTAAACAAAATGCCACAGTGCAAAGAGAGGGAGTGAGAGGGAGACACAGAGAGAGAGAGAGAGATAAAAGGATTGCAATTGTTTGCAAGATTATAATAAAATAGATGCAAATTAAACGCCTAAAACAATAATAATAATCTATTAAGCTTATTATTAACTCCTTGATAAACAACAAATGTTTGCCATGCATCCTTTGCGTTATTGAATTTGATTGTGTGTACTTAATGCAGTTTAAAGCAGAGTCAAGAATCTGTTAGAGATAGCATTCAACTGCAATAAACAATGCATTGAACAATGAAAATGTTTATAAAATAAAATATATTATAAGTTAACAGCAACTGATTTAATTTGTGTCCAATAAATGATGCAAAGAGGTCAAAATGATTCAGAAAACTAAATCATTTCAATAACAAATTAAGATGAATTTAATTAAGAGCGCACACATGTGCAAATGTGGGGCAGTTTAAGTAATTAAATAAAAAAATATATATGTCCCTTGTGTAGATAAACTTGAAAGCTGCATTCTTAAAGCAATTCCTCACAGATTTGCACGTCAGTCAGTCAATCAATCAATCAAAAGGTTTGTGTGTGTGTGTGTGTGTACATGGCAATTTTGGCAACCACACAAAAACACTTTTCTTGGCCGATTATTAACTGTGCGTGGCAACATGCAATGATGGCCAACGGTCAGCAGCTATTAAGTAGGGCGTAGCGCGAAAAACAACAACAAACCAAATGAAAACAAACGCAAGGCAGAGATAAAGCTCAAGAGCAGAGACAGCAGTTGGCCGAAAGGCAACAAATAATAATAATAATAATAACAGCAATGGGCGATGTAGTAGTAGATTGAAAGGGAGAGTGAAGATTGTCATCGCCAGCGCCACCGCCAAACGACATGGGAGAGTGCCGAGTGTTGTTCGAGAGTGTTGAGACTGGCTGGCCGGGCTGGCTAACTGTGTGTGAGAGAGTGTGTGAGAGTTGGCTGCCACACAACACACAAAATATAACACAGAAAACCGGCAATAACATACAACGTTGCCCATTTGACTGGCCTGACTTAGCTGTCTCTTAACTGTGGCTATGGTTATGTCATCTGGCTTGGTGTGGCTCAGTCGCAGCTGATTTTGATGTGGCTGCTTTTACTTTTTCTGCCTCTTTTTCTCATACTATTTTGGCTTCTGCGCCAGAAAGTGTTACGGCTCATTAACAATTGTCCAACAAGTCCAGCGGGACATGCACTTGGTTTATCATATTTTTGCATACTTTTAACCTACGATTACTTTTGGGCCATTAAAATTAAGTTGACATTGAGAGTGCATAATATTTTGTAATTTAAATGGAGGCGCACAAAACCATATTGAATAGATAAACAGCAAGAAGAAGACTTCAGCTACACACATAAACACAATAAAAAATACCAAAAAAAAGAAAAGAAAAAAGAAACATGAAATCAACAAGTGTGTAAACGTGAAGGTGATTTAGCAACCGGGGAGTGGCATTAAATGGCACGGACATTACAAATGACGCGGCACAACTTTTGCAAAACTTAACTATATGACAATTTGTCTGTCTCTTCGTCTGTCTGTATGTCTTTCTGTTTGTCGGGCTATAGCTAAAGCCTCGGCTTCCTGTCATGCATAGTCCCCACGTACTACACCTCGAGCATTGACTTCTTCTGGTGCAATTAAGCAGCAGCCTTGTAACGACCAAAACAATTTGTATAATGATGCGATCGTGTCATGGAACGATTGTTTAAATTAAGAGCAAAAACAAAAAGGAAACAGATAAACTGAGAATAAGCTATGCTAAGCTACGAATGAATTAAATAACTATTCGATTTAGCAACATTTTAGGGGTTTTTTTCCAGCATAAGATTATGCATAAAAGAATGTTTAATACCAGATACTTTTAGTGTGAAAAGAACAAAAGAAATATGCAATATTTACGAAAAAACAATATTTAATAGAAAAAAAAGCGCTAAGCAAAGTTTAGAGCTTTATCTGGGAGTCTTCAATCTTTTGTCTATCGATCGAAACTTCAAACTGCGGAAGACAGTTTGCCGCTTTTCCACTTCACACCCCTTGTCCAACACACTGCTTGGCATGTACATGTTTAAATTTATGTTTTTAACACATTATCGGACTTGAAGATGAATTTTTGCATGTTTGCGGCCTCTAAAATGAATTGCGTTCAGTCTGACAGACGGACATTGTGTAAAACCAATATACTCTATTCGAGCTTTAACAAACGTATAGTATTCGAGCACTCAAAACTTAACGAAAATCCAAAAATAACAAGAAAAAAAACCGTTTTTGACACACACGTTAATTTTGTTAAAGTTTTTTGCACAAAACACAAAAAAAAAAAAATTTAAACAAAAAAAAAATATAACAAAAAAATGCAATTTATAATAGTCAAACTTTAATAATGTTGATTTGAAACCTCGATAAATTTAGAGTGTTTCTTTAATTAGTGTCTTCTTCTTCTTATTTGCTTGCACTGTTGCAATTTGTTGTAGTTGTTTATATGTATATTGAGTATATTTTTTGGTTTGTTTTATTTGTGCGAAACTTGCGGAATTTGCGCTTATTGCAACTATTTTTCGAATTGTCGGCTGTTATTGTTGCTTTTTGGAGTTGTTGTTGTTGTTATTACTGTTGGTATTGTTGTTGTTGTAGTTTGCATTAGCCGCTTTTGTAGTACTTGTTGTTGGTTTGGCCATAAGCATTATGTATTTTACATGCATACAGTTGTATGCGTGTGTATCGGTGTGTGTGTGTATATGTGTGTGTATATTTGGATATATCCCCACGTTTTGAGAGTGCGTTGTGTTTTGTTGTTGGTTTTTTTTTTTGGGTTTTTTTTTAACGGCGACGGTTGGCAACGACGACGAATACGTACACGCTTTATATTGTATATATATATATATATATGTATAGATAGAGATATTGTATAGATGTAGGTATGTATGTATTTAAAATTGGCTTGATTTTTACTTTTTGGAACTTATTTGAGTAGTATGGTGGACCTTTCTGCGACTGGCGCTGGCTATGCGGTCTTGGCTGGTGGGCTTGCAATTGATTACTAACGTGATTTTATCATACACTACCGACTAAAGCTCGAACAAAGCGCCGAACCGTACAAGTGGCTAACTGCGACGCTAACATAAAGCAGCGAGCAGCAAAGCAGCAGCGAGCAGCAGCAGAAGCAGCAAACATCAGACGCTTAGCTGAGCAGAGCTGAGCAGAGCAGCTGTTGCTGTTGGCATCAGACGCTTAACGCCTTGACTGTGACGTTGCACTCAACGAAAAAAAAACATAAATTCAAAACAAAAACAGAGACAAACGAAAAAAAAAATAACAAAAATAAACTTCAGACAACAACAACAATAAAAAAATCGAAAGTGAGTCAAAGCCAAGCTTGAGTCAAAGTTTTGAGTTTTGAGTGAGAAAATAAAACTTGTAGCTGTATGTTAGCATGTTGTAGTACTACCGTGCAATAAAGGCTTTTTGTTTTTGGTTGTGTGTGGGGATCATAATGCGCGAATCTCTTCAGCTAAAAATTTCCGCTTCGTGACTTAGTGGTTGGTGTCTGACAGACTGTTTAGTATGTGGGCCCGTAGGCAGGATTAGGCTTACACAATCTTTCGCAGCTGTGGCCCATCTCTTGAATCTTTATTGCACATTTGTGTTTAGTTCACGAGTCTTTGTGTGTGTATTTATTTGTATGTATGCTTATGTTCATTTAATTACTAGCCAGCGCTTCTTGAAGTTATGCTTCAGCTGATAATATTCGTCAGTCTCGAGTTGCGTTGCGCTGCCTTTTTTTTTTTTAAACTGATGTGAGTATCCTCAACCAGATGGTTGCTCAATCCGTTCGAGTTGCAACTCTTCTTCTTTAACGTTATTGTTGTTGTTGTTGTTGTTGTTTTGTATAGACAAATTCCGCATTCCAATTGCTATGCAAATACATTAACTTACACATATTTTGATGGCCAGCTGTCTGAATACTTAAGTTTAACAAGCGTTTATAGCATTTATTAAGGATCTATTATTGATAATAAGTATTCAAGATTTTGACATCTCTATTATGCGAAAAGTTGTTTACTTTAATGGCAAACATTTCAAAATTTGTTTATATAGGATCATAAAAGTAAGTGAGCACTAAATTTGGCAAGAGATACTTATTTCTTGTTTCATTGAATTATAATAAGTTAAACGATCTTTAATTACAGTTTATTGCTTAGCTTTTGGCTTCACTTTTAATGGAATCAACACATTTTAGCCGCTAGAGTACTTAAAGGACTTTTGACAACAAATTCCTGCTTTTTACATTTTCATAAACCTAAAAAATAGGTATTGGAAGCATTCACGACTCCATAAAGTATATATTTTCTTAATCAGCATTGGTAATATGTATACATAAACGGAGCTAGACGCTTGAAATTTTGAATATACTTTCAAAAAATCCCTCCGTTTCTGATGTATTCTTGAATTTGTAACGAGTAAAAAGTGTTTTTGAAGACAAGATATCTTGAAATCAAAGTAAAGTAAAGTTATCATAAACTATCATGGTAATAAATCTTTTGTTGAGGGTATCTTCTAACCGCGCTTTTTCACCTTTTTCAGTTTATTTGAAAGTATATTTTTGTTGTCGTTGAGGATTTGTAGTTGGCATATGGAACCAATTGTTAATTGAAATGCATTAAGCTAAAAATTTGAAAATTGAAATAAACAAGTTTTGTTTCAAATAACTGAAAAGTTAATTTGAAAGGCATATTAAATCACAAATTAAAGTTGTCAAACAACATGTTTGCCTTGTCAGTCTTGGACCTGAATAATTTATATCAATGTTCCTGATAATGGATTTTAGTTTAAGGTCTCAGCTAACCTAACAAGATCGCTGAAACATCCTATGAAGCCAGATAATGCAAAAAGTTTGTTCAAAAGTTAAGAGATGAATTTTGTTTATGAAACTGTGTGAAAGGCGTGTCAAGCCAATACCAAATAATTAAACACAGCATCCGTTTGGAAAAAAAGGCAGCTGGCCAAAAACCAGCGGCCATTAAAGCTAATTTTAATGTCATTTTCGGTTTGGCAGCCTTTTTGGAAGCGAGGCGAGGAGTGAAACTAATTTCATAATTTTGCGCATATGCAAAGCAATAGATTTAAGTTTGTCTATGTGTATGTGTGTGTGTGTGTGTGTGTGTGTGTGTGTTTGTGTATTTGTGTGTGAAAATCTAATTCACCTTAAACTGATTTCGAACGCTTGCAACATTTGTGTGCCGAATTAAACTTTGACTACGACTTTGACTAGTTTTTGGGTTGCGTCGATTTGAATTTATTTTTGCTCGCCTGCCTTCATTTTGTAATCGCAAAATGTCAAGATACTTTATCTCTGTGCGGCGCAAGTTTTTTTTGTTGCTCTTACTCCAAACGAACCACACAGCGTATGCGTAATTTGTAGTTTTCCATGCATGTCTTGAAAAGCAAACTGCGGTTCTGTGTAACGACACAGATTGGATTAACGATCCAAACCAGTGTCTTGAGCGAATTTCGTTACCACTGCAGCAGCCACCACTACAGTTTCTATATTAACTGGTTATCCTTCAGATCCGATACACACAGACACAGATATATGCGCAACCTGTTATCGAAGGTAAGAAATAAAGCAAAATGTTTGATCTGTGATCTCTGCAAGGCACCAAATAGAAGTAGCTTCAGTCTAGCCAATCAAATTATTAATCGGTCTCTCGATGTCTATGTCGTTAAACAACATTTCAGCATTTTTTTGAACACAGTCAACTTCCGGCCTTTCGCTGCTTGCTCTGCTTGTTGCTCTGCATTTAATTAAGTTAGGATCGTGGCTGCACCCGTAAGTTGATTAGCCAAAAAGCAGCAAGTTTAAGCTTGCGTTAGGACGCACAGCTTGAAATTTTGATTAAGTTTTAACTTTGATATGAAAATGAATGAACAACTAAATACATAATAGGTATTTTTTTTTATTCTCTTAGTATTTTTAATAAAGCTGCATTTTTCACGCGCTTTTTTGTGTCATTGACAGACATTTAATTAAGTTAAGACCTGGTCATAATTCATTCGATTTGTTTTGAATTTTTTTTAAATGCTTAATGCTAGAAGTGCTTGACAAAAAATACTTGACCATTTAAGTCCCAAACGATGATAAGCTGACCTTAGACCATGATCTGGCCATGCTTGTATAGTTGTCGATTCGTCTGTCTGTTTGTCTGCACAAGCGTTTTAATCTCAGATCATGCAGTTGAACTTAACGTACTTAAGAAATGAACACACATCAGTGATTTAAAGTCAAGGGTATCGCTTTAGTCAAGCATTTTAGCATAAATATTTCTAGCGTTCTTCAGTCTTCTTCTCCATTCAATAGTGATCTGCAAAACTAAATGCTCTAAACACAAAGCAAAGCTTGTTTAATTGCAGCTATCCACTTATGAGTATTAAAGATATTTCATGCCTAATGTCATGACTATGATATCAAGCATTTGTCCTTAGTTCAACATAGAAGAGCATACATCTGAGAGTATTATGATGTGGTATTAAGTTTTAGAGTAGTCGTGTCTTCCAAGCCCACAATAGTTCACTTACAATGTTCAATGGTGCAATTAAATGTGAAGGTTTTGTCAACAATGCTATTGTTGTTTAGCTAGCTAGTCGTTTAAGCTTAATGGACAATAACAAAGTTGATTGAAGTGGAGCTTTTTTCAAGACTGTTCTATAGCTTACTAGATAACTTACATTTCATTGTAATTTTCCTTTTACCCTTTTGCTGTTAGTTATTTCAAGAAGCTCACCCTATACTATCCTATATTCGTAAGCGAAAAGCGATTCAATTAAATATATTGACGCACACAAGTGTTAATTGGTATCTACTAGTCTTACACTTTTTATTTGCTCACGCTTATTCAGTTTTTAATTGAAAAACCTCATAGTTGGGTGTACGTAAGAGCGCTGCTTCTTGAGTAGCTGAAAACAAATATTTGTAGACAGCTTATTATCAATATGTACACAATTGATAAATATTTAACGAACTTTGCACCAATATCACTCAGTTTTGTTGCTCTCAACCTGTTGAGTCATCACAATTACGAGTTTTTTTGCCCCTATGACTTTTGCATGTTGTGTATAGCGGGTGTTAAAACAAAAACCACCAACGTGAACTAACAACTTAAGTCTAGCGTTAGTGCCCTGCTCTCTAGTCCCTTCTATCCCACTAATTACTAACAATTACTAATAATAATCAGGTAATGCACGGCGACAAATGCTAGCTGCCAATTTATTTAAATTGCTATGTGAAAAGGAATCTTTCGAGCAAACTCACAAGCATTATTCATTTCAACAAATACACAACCACATGGTATGTGTAAGTATAAATAAACGCAATTACTGGCAGAGAGTTTGACAATTCGATAGGTATCAAATTACTAAAAACAATTAATATACTCTCTTTAGTCATTCTGATTTTATTGTTACGAGATTTATAAGTAAAACTAATAAGAGTCACTTGTAAAGTCTGTTAAGTTTTTGATTTTGTTTGTTATTCTCTACTTTCAATTCTATAGTCGATAAAAGATAACGTAAGGTAAAAATATTGATATTTTGCAGTATTTACCTTCAAGTTTTGCACTTTTTGGATTACAAATATATCAATTACTTTGCAGTTTTGCCGCTAATAGCTAACAAATCGCATTCAATGATTGTAAAACAAGGAGTTTGAACCTGCGGTAGTCAAACAATCAGTTAAATTAAGTTGTTAATGCTAATTAGGTTAGGCAATCATTTATTGACACTCAAAATATCTTTTAACTGAGTATACAAAGTAACAAAAAAAAAATAATCATAATGGATTAAAATCAAAGCTACATTTTAACAATTCAACGGCTGGCCTTTGACTAGTGCTAAGTTGACATTTTAGGTGATTGGCACACCAATCCCAGTCCCAGTCCCAGTCCCAGTCCCAGTCCAAGTTCCAGTTGCAATCCCAGACCACGTACGTACCAGCTATAGTAATAGTGTAAGCCCTGTTCAAGCGTCCAAAAGCAATAAAGTGTATGAGTAACAACTAACAATCAGAGATCTCGACGCTTGGCTGACAGTGTGAAAAGGTTTTGGGTAAAGGAAAGGCCACAGCACAAAACTCTGCAGCGATGATTTATCAGTTTGAGAGCTCCGCTTTTGAGTCTCTGTCATACTCTCGATTTTGTTTCCAGCATTTTCGGTGTTGCGGCGTTTTGGCCATTACGTGATATTGATCAGGTTTGGCACATTGTGCTTTGCTTTTCGTCAGTCGACGCACAACAGACACACTTGTATATGTATGCTTTTTTAATAACTTTATTGGGCCATTGGGTCCACGACCCCAAAAGTCATGCAAATTTTGTGGCGAAGCGACATTTTGGGATTTTCTGCTTTTAGCTGCGGGTCAGCGATGAGCGTTAACTAATTAGACTGCCAGCGAGAATAGCTGAGAGTAACATGGCCCAAACTAAAGAAATATAAGCAAGCAAAAAGTCTGACTCTGATTGCAATGATTTGGTAAGAAACGGAAAACAGAAAATAACAAAAAGTGAATACTCAAATGAGTTGGCGCAAAAACTAATTTGGGTTAAGTGTGCCAGGAGAGTGGCAAAGCATTCGATTTGGACAAGACAAGACCAGACCAGAATAGATATTTATGCTGTAACATCTTAGCAGTTTTTCCACTCTCAATCTACACAAGTTGAAGCAAAGTGTTCAACTGCCAACTCCTTGGTGTTAAGTCATTTGTGAGATTAATATATCATGGTATTTATGTTGTCCATGTACAGTGTCAGTATGTATTGTGTTTTGAACACAAACCGCAAATGAAGGATGGATGTGTAAAGGCCAAAGCAGCTAGCGTACAAGTATATTTGCGAAATAATGCGTTCGCCTTAAGGCTAAAGCAATTTTGTTAAAGATCATTGATAGTGGCAGAAAGCTTGAGGTACAGATTCAAACAAATTAAGTGGCAACAGGTATCACAGTATCCAGTATATAGATTTAAAAATCTCAAACAGATTGAATAACTTTATGCTTTAAAATTGCAGCTAAACTATTCATACATATGTATATATAATAATAGTTGATTTATGAGTCTTGTGGGGCTATTTTTTATGGTAATAATGCACATGGCGCATGTGATTTCTCATAATATAATCTGCAAAACAAGTACAACAACATACTTACTTATTGTCGGTCATATAGATTTTACAATAAAGCAGTTGTTGTGGTGGTTCCACAATCGATGTCAATTTTTTGTTGTGTTTGCTTGCGTGTTGAAGTGTTATTTTGTAGCCCTGCTCCAATTCCTGGCAACAGCTCAAAGTGCGTTTATCAATGCTGGCTTTTTAAATGCAATCATAAAACGTTAATAGAAGTGCAAAGTTTATAATTATTTTGCCAATAAAAATACAAGTTTTGTTTTGTTTTTTATATTTGCTTTTTTTTTATGTGTGTATGTTTTTTTTCTTCTTATGTTTATTATGTATTGTTGTTAATTTTGTGTTGTCAACGTTTCGTTGCCAAGCTAACAAAAACGAAGTCAAACGATTTGGCAAGGTTATTATTTCTTGCACAAAGATATATGTATGTTAACACACACACACACACACACACACATACGCATTTAACTATAAGTGGCCTTTGCGTTGGCTTTTAGCCTGGCTCGTAAATTGATTTTGATTTTGATGAACTGATTTTTTTTTTCTCATTCGATGTCTGTCGATTTCTTCGACCGTCGCTTGTCACTTGTTTGTTTGCTATCGCAATGCTCGTAAACAGACCCTAATTGCGCGCACAAATTGTAAACTGAATGCTTTTTTCTTCTTCTATAAAGCCATATACAATGCATCATCTACGCTCTTGCGTTTGTGTGTGTGTGTGTGTGTGTGTGTGTAAAGTACCCGTGATCTTTGTGTGCTTGGTTATTTGTGCTCCCCTTCCTGGCAATGTCAAGTGCTGCCGGCGTTGCTGATTGCTCATTACCACGAATTGGCATCGCTATTTCCGCTTCCGTCTTTGCGAGTCAAAAAGCTCTCTGATACAGCAATCCAACATGGCGTGAACTTATTGTAAGTAGCACAAATTGTGTAATGGCGTACAAATTGAAATGTACAAAGTAACATATGAAACCGACAGACGCATTTTATCATTTTTATAAGAATAAATCACAAAAATGGCGTTAAAAATACCGGATAAAGCTAAATGTTATGGGTAATATGCATGCGGCGGGTTTAGTTGCTCAACTAATCATTTTAAAGGTTACTTTCAATGTAATGAAAAGTTGAAGGACGCAGCTCAAGGTGCTAGAATATAATAATAAGCTAACTTCAAATAATTGAATTGTAAAATGTGTATCTTAAGCTAAGTGCAGCTCATTTAAAAAATGCTGTAATGAAATTAAAATTTGTCTTTATGACCAAAGCTAATAACTAATGGCATATACTTCCTCCCTTTTTAACATTTAAACTAACCTTAAGACCTAAAAGTCACAATAACTTGCTAAGCTTTTGCATTAACAAGTTCTTTTTAACGCTTTTAGTAAGTAATAAATATCTTTTATGCTCTTTTCCCTTCGTAAAATTAATAAAAAATGTGGTATATAATTTTTTAAATAACTATTACTACCTTCAAAAGTCAGAGAGAAACAATCTGTTTATGTGTTTGAGATTATAATTATGTTACCCTTACAGGGTATGTAAGAACCGAGAACTTTTATGGGCACTTGTACTGGTTTAAACACTTTGCTCAGCGTTGTGTTTGATGACCGGACTTAACCTTTTGTTTTGCACCTTTGACCATCTAGCCAGGTGGAGATATAACCTAAACTCCTATAAAAGGGTGACTCCCCTCTCTATGACCTTGTGTTTCTATTCCTACGGGTAGTATGTAATGGCTTTGGTTAATTATGATGAGAGTTTTGCCTGGAACATGGTAATTAACAACTACGATTAGTTGTGACACTTGAGCACCTTTACTCTATATACCCTAAATTCGTACAAAATGGACAAGTTAGATTATAGAAAAAATTTATATAAGCCATAAACATATACTACCTATATTATAGTTTTGAGCATAGATAAAGAGACTTGTTTATCTTTCTAGTAGATACTTATTATACCCATTTATAGCTAAAGTAGACAGTATATGCTAGTCTAGCTGCACAGATTATATCTAAAGCACTTTTGGCCATTATGTCGAATAGAATGGCTAATGAGATGGCGTTTCAACAGAAATTTTATGACTTTTCAAGCACTCTGATCTTTGTGGGGTGCGTTGATCTAATGTAGAAAACGTGTGAGATCATTCAAATGAATTGTTAATGAGCTTAATGATTTGCATTTTTTGTATGGTTTAAAATGCGTTTTCGACAATGCGATTAGGTTCTTACATATACTCGTAATTATGTGTAGCATAACTATTGTAAATTGGTTTCCTGCTCTAGATAATGCAGCTCACCTTGACAAGTAGTTCAAGTATGTTGTTTTGGGGTGTTCAAATAAATCCATCTAGATTCAAACACGCCGAACCTTAAGCATTTGACAAGTGCTGTAAATTGAAATATCTTTAGAAAAAATGTATTTATGTGTGCTTGAGAAAATTAGGCTACCATGGACTAGTTAGGCAAACAAAAAGAAGACATGGCCCGCTGCATATAAATATATAAAAATATATATGTATATCGTGATACATAAACGGTTACTCAATCAAATAATAAACTGTGCATTGAGACGTAGCCGAGGGGGCGGCACATTGGCACGCCCACACGCGACTAAGCGGAAAACAAACATTGACTGAAAGAGACATATGTATGCGATCTAATTGAACTGCGATGCGACATTCGATTGATATATAAAGTGCATTGAGCTCCTGCACGTAGTTTCAGTACAGTGACCAACAACATACCATGAGCAGCAATAGAGGGCGGCCATCAGCGCTGCTGCTGCTCCTACGGCTTCTAATCTGTGCCTGCCTCTGCAGCAGCCTAAGTGCTAGACCGGGCAGCAATGGAGTAAAGCTGCAATCACAATATCTGCGCGCTATTGGTGCCTATAGAAGGCTGGAGCGAAGCTTGCCGCCGCAGGAGCTACGTGCTCTGACTGCATTGGGATTACTGAATGGTGCCCGGCAGGCGGAGGAGCAAATGGAACAGCATCTGGTGCAGGAGATAAAGGAGCTGCTCGAACAGTCCAACAGCATGCAGCAGGATGACAGAAAAATACTGCCCAAGATCGATGCAATCGAGCAGCAATTGGCAAGAGATCAGAGAGCCTTAAGCATTCTCACCAGTGCTTTGGAAGTGTTGAGCCGTGACAAGAATGAACAGCAGTTTCGCCAGGTGCTCAAGGATCTGTATCGGGAGCAACAGCAACAGCATCACCAACTGGAACAATACGAGGTGCAGCCAGAAGTTGCAGAGCGTTTGGGACAACTGCGGCTCAACATATTGCAGCAGGTACCGCATATGAAGAGTGAGCTGGAAGCCAAGATTGATAAGGCTCTGAAGCATCTGGTAAAAGATGCTCCAGCTGATGGACCACTTGCCAAGGCCAGTCACAAGGTGCTGCACAAGCGTGCTGCCAAAGAGCAGGACCATCAACAGCAGCAAAAGCAAAAACAGGCAGAGAAAAAGGAAGCAAAAAAGCCTGAGGAAATACGTGTTATCAAATCCATATTGTCAGAGGTAAGTGGAATAATTGTATAGAAACATTTAAAATGTGTTTCATTTAAGTCCAATCAATTGGTTACGCAGGATGACTTTCGTGAAAATCTGGTAATACAACAGAATGAGATAAATTCGAATGGCAAGCGGGAAACAGTGCCCAAAGATGAAATCGATGAGTTGGATGATTTAAGTGTAAGTATTTTATAATTTAATACTAAGTTTATCTATTGTGACTAACCATATATTCATAATTATTGTAAGAAACAATAATTAAAAAAAAAACATTACCAAAATAAAGGGAAACAATTTTTATTATATTGTGCTCAAAAGAGTTGAATAATTTCACATTAATGCGTCTTTGAAGTCGCAAAATGTTACAGTTGCAAACACAACGATTACCAAAGCCAATCAGGGTGCTTCTGAGGACAATTCAATGGAGATTGCTGGCGATGATTTTGGAAATGCTGGCAATGGAGATATGGGCGCTGGCGGTGGTCTCGTGGGCATCATTGGCAGCTTAAGTGGCGTGAGTGTTAAATAATTTTGATACCAAGTTTGTCCTACTAACACAGCTTTCTTGCAGGGCGAGGGTGGCTCGGATGTTGGTGCATTGATTGGTGCACTTACAGGTGTGATATCGACACTATTTGGAGTAAGTGTTTTAATTCAAATGTCACCGTTTTTCATACATTATACGTCGTCTTTTGTTCTGGCAGCCTGGTGGACTGGATATTGAATCATTGATTAGTACAGGCACTTCACTGGTGTCTGGACTGCTTTCGGGCAATAAAAACTTTGGTGTTGTGCTGGGCAACTATGTGGGCACAGCCTTTGATGGCCTCTCTGGCGGCGGAGGAGCGGTTAGTCCAACAAACATTGCATAAAACGATTGAAAAGTAAGCCTATGTCTTTTTCGAATTGCAGATCAACAATGGACTGTTTGTGGGCAACCTTGTGGGCACTGTGTTGGCCGCATTAAGCGCAGTACTTATATAATATTTAATATTCTATTATAATCAATGTTTTGGCTTACTCAATCTACTTGCTTTCATTCCGTTCTACTAACCTTGTTTTACACATTGAATATCCAATGTAGAAGCAAATTTTATAACTGTATTTATCTTTTTATTGCAGGATCCGGAGGAGGAAGGTCCACCCCAGCCGTTGACTTTCACCAAGAATTTTTTTAGCGGTTTCCTCGAGTCCAAGTTTCGACCTGTCGAGGCATCTGAAGAGCGTCATGGCAGCACTGAAAAGAAGAAAAAGGAATCGTCAAGCGATGGAGGCTTTGATTCTGGTGGATTTGTCAAGCAGATTGCCTCACATCTGGTCAGCAGTGCCTTGGGCCTAATACTAAATGCATCGTTGGGCGCCTCAGGAGGTGCCTCGCATGCCTCCACGGGACTGTTCTCGAGCAGCAGCCATCATATGAAGCCAGCCGTCAGCCACTAAATGCGTTATTATTATCATTATTATAATATTTTTTTTTATTTTTATTTTTTTTTGTGATTATTTCATAAGCAATAAACAGTTATTTTTCAATATTTAAAAGTATTTGGGTAAGCAGACAAGAAGTAAAGTGCAAACGCTCACTCGAGTGATCAAGAAAGCGTAAACAACACAAAAGTGTCGTAATAATATTTTTTTTGTTTTTTTTTTTTGCAACTCTGGCTCTTATCTGGTCTGGGATGTGCGGAAGCCGTGAAGAGTTCAAGCTAAACAGTTGGTCAGTTGGCCCGACAAGTGATGCAAGACGCTAGTTGGGGCCAAGTATTCTCTCTCCCCAGCAGTAATGTTAGGTAAATATTGTGTTACGCTCAAGTGAAATTTACTTAAGGAAAGTGTTTCAACTACTGTAATTAAAGACAAAAAGACAACAAAGTCGAGTTAAAGATTAGTTGGGGCGCATGTTATAGTTGAATTGCAAACACAAGTCAGAAAAGTCGAGTGTTACAGTTTGAAAGTCACAAAAACGAAGTAAATAATAGTTTGAGAGGCACTTTTTAGTTTTACCTTAAGCTTAAGCAAAAAACATTAAAAAAAATCAGTAATGAAATTATTTTAAATCCTTATTTAATGACGGGAAGTTTCGTGCCTGCTTGTAAAACGAAACACGAAACAACTTTAACCTGCGGCATATGCAAAAAAAATAAAGCCCAACAATCTATCATACAGGGTGTCTTATTTGAGTTAACCGTGTCGCAATTAAATTGAATTGACGTCATCGTAATTGTTTTGTATGCTTTGATTGCCGCTTGGCTGATTGTCATTTGCTTCCCATCGGCATTCGCAATTACTTTTACACACAGCACAGCAATAACAACAACAACAACAAGAGCTAAATACTTTGGCCAGTGAAGCGCATATTTTGTCACTTTCTATTCAGTGCAAGTTACATGCCATATGCCATATGGCCAGACGGCGGGAAGTAGGCTGGGGTGGGGCAGATCACTTAATAAACATGCCTTTTACTTTTAACTCTTTAACATTTTACTTTTAATTTTTTTACATTCGGGCTTGCGCACATTTCTTTCAGACTTTTTTCTCTCTTTCTGTGTGTTGCGCATTGCGCTCGAAGCAGTTTCAGTTACGCGTGAATCTTTCACAAGACCAAGTGACATACCGGGGACTGCGTGGTGTTGTTATTTATATGCATGTATTTGTCAGTGTTGATAAACGTTTTGTGTTTTGTTGTGTTTCTTTTTTTGTGGTGTTGTCGAACAAGTTCTTAAAGAAAAATGTGAGTTAAGGCATTTTAAAATAAACAATTATATATAAAATAAGTAAAGTTGCTTGGTTTTGCGTTTTTTTTAATTTGTTTTTTGTTTTGTTAATGTGATTTTGTGAAGCTTCGAGACACACACACGAACTTTATACAATTGGTGAGTTACCAGCATACTAACACACACACACACCAACACAAATGGTTGCACATATGTAAATTGGTGAAGAAAAAACAAACATCAAATGACTGCAAACACATCCAAATCCTCAAAATATATGCGCCAAAACAAAAGACTTAGGCAACGAACTTGCTAACCAACAGCGCTTTGGTAATGGATCAGTTTGTAGTTAAAGCAATGTTCGCATTGCCAGCAATCGCAGCAGCAGCAGAAACAGCAACGGCAACAGTAGCAACAACAACAGTAAATGACGCTTTCTTTGCATTGCAACACGAAACACATACCATAAAACTACACTCGCACTCGCACACACACATACACATATGTAAAATATTAATTATACAAAGTGTGGTATTTGATGATGATATTAGTGCGTGTTGGAAGCTAACAGCTCTGATTAGCATACTTTTATTAATAACTCATGCATTTGGGGAAACACCGAAATCCAAAATCCATCCGGACCAAGTCAATAACTAATGTAAACAAACAGTCAAAACACTTTCATTTTGCCCATCAGATGAAACTGAAAGCATTTAAATAAATGCTTTTTAGCCTGTCAGTAGGTTAATTGAAGTTTCATAAACAATAATTTTATTGATTATATTATAGCCTTGAAACTCTATTAGCCTCACAGATTAGTTCGGTTAACTGACAGCTTTAATAGAAATCAGTATAGTTTTAAATTGCTTTAATGTAACAATTGGCATCCTACTGTCCATCTAAATAGCATAGTATATCACAGCAACAAAACAATATTAAAGTGATGCCGTTTAACTTTTGTTGAAGTTGTGATTGTCTGTGTTCACCCGTTGAGCTTTGAAAATTACCGAAGTATTTGTTATTCGCTAATCAGCTTTAGCTTGAATGGAAAGTCAATAGTTCACATGAAACTTAATCCATTGCCTCGAACTCCAAATTGTGAGTTTATATATATGTACGAATGTGTGTATGCCTAATCATTTAATGGATCTAGTTTCAAAAGCATTTATGATCTCAAATGCGAATGTCGTGATCAAATTGTATTAAGCCAATGCAAGACCAACGCAACAAAGAAGATGAGCACAATCAAAACTCAACGCTGGCTGGCAGAGATAGTCACAGCTTGGGCACAAATACAGGCACACATGTGTATGCGCATACATGCACATGTTAAGGCAATACGTTTCGGTTGGCCTAAAGAAACCGGTAACAGTCTCAAGGTCGTTGAGAAACTGTGCGTTTGGCTCGCTTGTCGGATCGACTTGGCTCGATTGCGATAGCGCTCAAATCAAGATAAACCTCAGCAGACCAACAACAACAGCAAGAGAAACGGCAGCAGCAGCAGCAGAAGCCGTCGACACAATTTGAACAAAACAAAACCCTCATGCTGAGGCGATGAGTACTCACTGAGACACACACACACCATCGCATGACTGTATGCATACGTATGTGGTATGTGCGTATGTGTATAAAAAGCGAAAGTAAATGCCATGAAAGTGGAGCACTAGCCCGCGTTGAAGGCAAACCAGCGAGGGGGCGTTGTATACAAACACACATATTGTTATCTGTTTGTGTGTGTGTGTGTGTGTGAATGTTTTGATTGTATATGCATCTGCATAAGTCGGTCAATAAGTTTATTGACCGTTTTAACACATTTGATGCCTCTATTTTCGTAATGAATATACTCTTACTCTTATTTCTTCTTCCAAAGTTGTTTCTTTCCTATGGCCCGAAAAAATTGATTATGCAAATCAAATGTTTGAGTAACTGCTAACTTATCAAATTGGCAATAAAACAATGCCTTTTCGGCTTTTGTTTTTACAGAGACGCATTCGTCTGTTATTTATTGTGTTTGTTTTTTTCTCTTCCCATTAGGCAAATAATAGGGCTTAAGCTGTAGCTTTGATTATAAAATATTTCAAACAAGATTATTACAACCTGTCATCATTTAAAATGGTAACAATGAAGCTTATGCAAGCGAATATTACTCACATTTACTCTGTATAAGTATAAGTATAAGTATAAGTATAAGTATAAGTATAAGTATAAGTATAAGTATAAGTATAAGTATAAGTATAAGTATAAGTATAAGTATAAGTATAAGTATAAGTATAAGTATAAGTATAAGTATAAGTATAAGTATAAGTATAAGTATAAGTATAAGTATAAGTATAAGTATAAGTATAAGTATAAGTATAAGTATAAGTATAAGTATAAGTATAAGTATAAGTATAAGTATAAGTATAAGTATAAGTATAAGTATAAGTATAAGTATAAGTATAAGTATAAGTATAAGTATAAGTATAAGTATAAGTATAAGTATAAGTATAAGTATAAGTATAAGTATAAGTATAAGTATAAGTATAAGTATAAGTATAAGTATAAGTATAAGTATAAGTAAATCCTTAAATTCTGCAATATTTTTTTGGAAATATGTCAGTTAAGCAGGATTTTCATTAAATTATACTTTATTCAAATCAACTTTGGGTTATGCATATTTTTTTGTACAGGTTTTGTTTTAGTTAGTATGTCTATAAAAAATGTTTGTAAGACATTTAGCAGTTTATGTACTATTTATTATATTTGTTAGCAATTTGAATTAAGCAAGCACATACATACGGCGTTTCAAGACAACCTTCAAACAGTTATCGCTTAGTTATTTATACAGAATTATCTAAACAAGGCTAACACGGACCGCTTAACTGCAACTTGCGCACCGTGGCGTATATAACTTATGTAAACATGTATGTATGTTTACATGCATAAAAACATTGTATCCAAATATATATATATCTATACACATAAATTTAAACATTTTATAAGCTATCATGCTAACTTGTTGTAATTATTGGGTTTTAAGCTAGCTTTAATACACAAGACCAGACTGAATAATCTAACCTTTGCATTGAACATAAGACTAATAATACTAACAAAAACAAGTAACTAGGCTTAAGTCTAAAAAGCTTGACTAGAAGATACCCTGAGCCCAAAACTTACAATATTTGAGTTTATGTAATAAGTCCAAGAAGCTGAATGCAAAACTGCTCAGAGTCATGATTACTAAGCTCCTCTTAAAAGGCTTACTTAATCTGACTGAAGGACGGACAGAAAAATCGACTCCTATGCTTCCTTCTCGCACAACACCATTAGGGTATAAAAAATGAATAATCTAGATTCTTGTACAACAAATTCTGGGTTATACTACGTCCATGTTGTTATTGTCGCCACGCCCATTCTAATTAAATTCGAAACGTCAATTTGCGGCAATTTTTTTAGTTAGAAGCTTAGCTTTTGTAGCACACAGCTAACTGAAACACTTAATGTTAAATGTTAAATCTAATACGAATCGTGTGGTGTAAGCCAGCAGCTTACTTGATTCGATATGCCATTAGGTTAGGTGAATGGGTATAAAAGAGTTGTAGATAGATTTTTTATTGAGACCATTCCAACTATTTGTTAATTGTGTGCTTAAAGTAAAATACAGTCTATCTTTTGGTCGGTTCTTCTTGGAGTACACATGCATTAAAACATGTGTTTTGAAATTAATTGAATACATTATCATGTTCTATGAGGTGGTCAAAAAATCAACTATACCAATCGTTTACTCTTAAATCTATTCAAAAGCTATAAAGTCAAAGTTTCAAACCGTTAAGTTTGCTGCTTAACAATTTTAATTTTTTTTGCGCTTAAAACTAAACTTAAAGTTTGAAAGTGATATCCGAATGCACATCTTAACACAGTTCAATATAAAAGTTAAATGCTAATGGGATAGTTTGGAAAGAGTTATTTTTCAATTATTTGTTGTATTATAACGAATTATACGTAGACTCTTTTCTGTTTCTGATGATTCCTTTTCTTATATAATATTTTTAAAACTGATCTTAGTGCTTCATACTAGATATGCCGACATATTAAATTGTGCCACAAGCACAATCAGTTTGTCAGCTCAGTTTGGTCGTTGGTGCAAGAGTTGGCTGAGGTCTTGGCCGGTCATGCTGGTAGTAAATGTAACTATGCACTAGCTAGCGGTCGCTATGGGCCATTCGCTAGTTAATGGACCTGTTTTTAGATAGTCACTATCCATTATCCATGTGCACTGCGGGCGCCCTGATCTCTTGTCCACTAAAAGTATGCAAGTGTACGAGTACAAGTCTTTGGCATATTGCTGCAATGCATTAAAGAACTTGAGAGCATGTGACATTAATAAAACAACTGAATAATGCATAATGACGAATCATTGTGAACGTCAACAACGTGAACAACAACATAAACGGAGACTGCACATTGAGCAACACAAAATTATACTAGTTGTAGCTGTAACTGACAGACGAGGCGAAGTGGAGAACAAGTTGCAGCTACTACTACTACACATTTAATGCGAACATTACTGGGCTACCTAACCACCCTACCCCCAGCTCTGCTCCTCTTATCCAACGCATTAAAAATTCGCATAACAGATTGCTAAGAAATATGAAAACATTTAGTGCGTATATGTATTTTAAATGTTGCACAGAGAAATATTCATAAAAGTACGTTTGTTTGTTTGTACAAGCTGACCCAGTCAGTTGGCCAGTTGACATTTATGCAATTGAGGAGCGTACGCATAACGATCTATTTCAGCTAGGTCAACGAATTGGGCAAGGACGCATGGCATTTGGTTTGCTGACAGACCAACTGACTGACTGACTGATAAGCCACCATGTGTGTGTGTGTGTGTGTCTTTGTCTTTGTCTAAGTGGCTCGCGTTGAGCGTAAAAATAAACGTCGCGCCGTTGCGGCAGTTAAAAATATTGAGTTGAGTTTTTGAGCGACGTCGCGACGCTGGGGTCTTGGCCATGTCAAATGCAAGCACACACACACACACACACAGACAGACAGACATGTGTATGTATGACAAATGAACAGATAAGTTTAAAAAAATAACAGAATTAAAAAACATTGTTGCAGCTCTTGCCCGAGCCCATTTGCATCTACCATAACTACTGGTGCCAAACATAGGACAGGCTTTAACAACAACAATAACAGTAATAGCAACAAATTGGCCAATGCAACACCAACCAACCAAGTAAGCCTAACTGCCGTTGCATGCTAGCATTATATTATGTATGGGCTCTACTTAAATAATTGAGGCGCCTGAGTGACAGCAATTGCATTTTTATAGTCGGCTTACAAAATGTTGCTCACTGCACTAAGTTATTGTTACTGGTTGCTTAGCTGTTTAAATATTCTGCTTAAGATGCTGTACGCCGGATTATGGCAACTCGAAACACTGATTTATGGCTCCACAACTATTTTTATAATTAAATACAAAGCACATATGTCAAATATTTATATACAGTTTACTATGAATAACTAAAATATGGTCTTAATGCACAGTGTTTGCAGTTTTTTTTTTTGAACATGATTAACAGTTTATAAAACTAAAACAAATAAATTACAAACCTTATTACGCCCACCCAGTCTTAATTCGTGCAGAGCATTTAAAAGGTTTTTAAATATTTACACAAACATCAACAATGCCCAAGGTCTTGTCTAAAGTCAGCTTGCACTGATCTTCTATGGCAGTAAGAGCAACTAGTTTGGATGAGTTTAAACTAGCTGCACTTTCAAGTGCTTTTGTTTTTTGAAACATCATGCATCCCATTGAATTTAAGTATGTCTTTAATATTTAGTGGCCTTAAAGCTGTCGTTGAGGTTGGCAAAAACCGAAAGTTAATTAAGCCATGCCGAAGCAGGCCAAAAGTAAAAGGCAAGCCCAACCCCGACCAGACCAGACCAAACCAGACCGAACTATAGTAGGATACAGAGCTTGCTGCACAGGTTCTTCGACATCCGACATTGAAATGTGTTGAATACTTTCTGCAGTGACCTTAGGCGGCTCATACTGTTGTCAACTGGTTCAACCTTATGACCTACAAACAATGGCAAGCACAGTTTTGCGTTGCATTAATCTTAAGCCGGGAATACATTCGAACATAATTAAGTAAAATGACGTCGTTGTTAATTCGTGGCAAAATAAATTATTACCTCTTTTATATAATCCCTAAATGATAGAGAATCGCCGAGGCGGATAGTTTATTAACCATTGCAGGCCAATGTAGCCTTCAGAGTCGTTTGTGCATAGCTCAATGCATTTTGTTTACAACTATTGCATTATTTGAAATTGAAAATATTTACTTTTATTATTTAACACCGAATGTTGTTGCTTTATTTAAGTGGTTTATCATTGTGCTGTCGACGTACAACATATTCTCAGAATCATGCTTCGATTAGCTAGATTGTGACTTAAAAAATGGCCAGATAATTGTTTTATGCCAATTCGACTGCCAGTCACAAAGTTACTTAATTAACTAATCACAGCTACATATGTATGTATGCATGTAAATATGCATGTACAGGCCATAGATCATCGGATTTTACATGTTGTATCGTGCTTAGCAAGCATTATTTCCAATTTGGTTATTAAAATTTTCAAATTTGCTGACCTGCTTTCTGTGTAGCTCAACTGACGGCAATTAATTGAATCGATTCATATCAAATATCAATCGTTGTATACTCTTTGAAATATCGTGAAAATGTTTTAAAATTTTAGAACATGGTATCTTTTAAAGCTTCAAAATACTGGAAAAAGATTGATTCAATTTGTAAAAGAAAGTCAATGCTTATTTTATTAAAAGTGTAGTATTTTTCTATTTTAGAAAATGAGATTTCGTTACTGTCAGAAAACATTCGAGAATATTCGAGTTGAAATATCAGTTTCATAAGCCTGTTAATGCTTGAACTATCTAAAAACGTGACTCATCTATTAATTTGGATTGGACAATGGTCTCTTTAAAATAATGTAAAACAATATTTCAAAACAATAAAATGTTTGCATCTACAGCATTTCGTAATATTAGAATGTCCAAGATTGTGTGCTCCAATTATTTTTATGAAGTATATACATATATCAAAGAGATAAAACATATATTTACATTTAAGAAAAAGAAAAAAAACATAACGAAAAACCGTTTATGCTGAGCTAAAGAATGGCGTTAAAAAAACATTGCGCATACGTAATCCATGAACATTCATATGACCAACTTGTGTTTTAATTGAAAACAAAAAGTACAAATTAAAAGAGCATTGCAAAAACACACTAAAGCACCAAATAATTACAACTACTGTGACTACAAGTTTTTTTTTCTGTTTTACTGTTGAGCCTTTAAAGTTGCTTTTGTTGCCGTTTGCAACTTTTGCACTTTTATTGAGCGCTTTTGTTTGAATTTGCGCTCAAAACGTGTTCACAGCTTCAATGCGCTGCCGGCGTTAACATCAACGTCAGCGTCACCGTCAGCGTCAACAACAGCGTCACAGCTAACGCCTGCGTCAACGTTGACGCTGCCTTGCATACTGATATCGGTGCTGCTTGCCGTTGCTTGCTGTGTTGTTGTTGTTGAGCCATTGACGCCTATATGCGAACGCGCGCGCGCGCAATAAAATTCAATTCGGTTTTTTGTCAGTCTTCCATTTTGTTGTACATGCATATACTAGCACAATACATTTACATCTACACAAACGTTCGTTAAAGTTATTCGAATATATATGTGTGTGTATGTGTTTTTGGTTGTTGGCCAAAGCAAACTGACGTCGACGTCGACTGCAAAAGCTCCCGACGGCTGCGCTTTGGCGCTTCGCTCTGGTGTAACCGATTTTTTGGCCACTGCTAAATCATTGAAGTAACTTTCGTCTGCAGTCATTTGCTTAAAGTTAGTGAACGTGCTAGTATCGCATATATCTGCGGCAGCTGCTTTAAAAGTTTCGTTACCCGTGCGTTTGTTTTTTTTTTGTTAGTACTCACTTACATACTTACTTACTTACTTACTACTTAGTTGCTAGTTGTGTGTTGCTGCTGTTGCCGTTGCTTCTGCCGTTGCTGTATTGTGCATACAATTTACTACAATTCCGTTTGGTGCGTGCCCATTGAGTATGTATATGTACCTAAGGTGTAGAGTATTGTTTTGGGCATACCCACTGACACGAAGGTCGTTGATGACATTGCGCATGCGCCATGTGTGTGCTTAACACATACATATATGTGCATGTTCAAACAATTATCGCAAAACTAATTTAGCTTCCTCTTCTTGTTTCGTTTTGCTTGCTTTGCCATTAGATCCGAGATAGAAGCATCAGGACAAACCTAAGCGCAACTCTAAACTCTAAACTCTAAACTCTAAACAACCAACACAAAATGCAGTTCACAATGGGATGTATGATGGCAGCCTGGCTGCTGTTGGCATTAACAACACAGCTGACGTTATCGGCACCAGCGGAGTCAGCACTTACGCTCCAGGACAGCAGCGAGCCAGCCGAGTTAAATCCCATCAATGCAGAGGTAAAGTAGCCAAGTAGCCAAACCGACCGAAGTAGCAACAACCCAAAACACGCCCAAACAGATCGACAAACAACAAGCAGCAATCACCACTGGCACTGGCTTAACTAGTAACAGTAACGAGGAAGCAAAGTTGAGGCAACGCCATGGACTCAGCGACAACAAGCGCACGCGCCTCGTCCAACGTGCATTGTGTCATGAGAGACACAAACTTGTTGTAAGTTCCTTTGCCCCGCTTGATGTTGCTTGTTGTTGCGGCTGTTGCAGTTGTTGCTACTGAGGCGTAAAAGTCACTTACCAACTGAATGGCAGCACCTTTATTGCGCCTTTTGTTTTCGTTGCTTATCTTGTTGTTTTTTGTTATTGTTATTGTTGTTGTTGTGTAAGCTGCAGCTGAGCACTTGCTAATTTTGTGGTCGACTGCTGCTGCTGTTGCTGTTGCTTGCAGTATTTTTCCGTTATTCCGCAGAGTATTATGGTATTTACTCAATCCAAACAATCCGTTTCAGTCCGTTTTGATCCGCTTTTGATCAGATCCACGCAAAGTTGCATACGAATGCATAATGCCAATTACCAATTACCAATCCGAACGGATCCATCGTTTCATCAACACAGCTTAAATTTGTGTGTGAGTGTGACCTTGAGGCGAAAACGACGAACGCGCTAAGCCAAATACCGCTTAACATACAAAATGTTTGCATATGTATACGTAAACTTATTACGGACCTACGCCAACATTTCAAAATCGTTTGGCAGGCGATGAGTTAAGCGGGCGTGTAGCGATAGCGATTTTGTATTTTGTATATTATGAGAGCATTGTGAGTGAATTAATGGCGCTAAAACGCCAATGAAACTCTCACAATCTCTCATCAACCTTTTTTGGTATTCATTTTTGGCTATATTGTTGTTTGCTTTTGCTTTTTGTTTGTATTGCAACAGAGCAGATAATATCGCCAGTTATGTAGTAGATATCATGTGGAGAGCATGTTTAGTAAATATTCTTGATTCTTGGTCCGTCTTTTTGTATAATCTCCAATGGGATAGGATAGGATTAAGATGTAAAAGATGCAAAATCATTGGTTACATAATAGCAATTAGTTTTGTTTTCTAAAAAACACTTTTCAGTGTATTTCAGCGTCGACCAAACGAAGTTACAGCAAAGTGCGAATTAATGTTTGACTGCTTAAGAAAATTATATTTTAGGCCTATTTGGAAGATTGTCAAAGCTGATAATTAATTTTACAACATATTTGTAACCTGCTTGGCAACTCAAATTTTATATTTCACTTTCTATTTGTCAAATTCAAATATGTTTAATAACCCCAAAACAATCTTTAGCTAAACAAAAGTAAGGCAAAAAGTCTAGGTACTGCTAATTGAAATCAATTAGATTGGCTAAGCAGTGTATTGTACTTTTGGGTTGTAAATCGGTTGGCTGTTTACAAAAACCAATTGATTACACTTTGTATTGTCAAAAAGGCAGGCAGTCATTATAAAAAGGTCGTTTAATTATTAACATGCTGTCACATACGAAGACCAGAGCTACAATAAGGGCAACAGCAGTAACAGAAACCATAAAGCAGAGCTCTTGTATTTTGTGCTTTGCAAATGCGTTTTGTTTAGAAATGAGTAAATTTTGTGTCGCCACTGCTGGCAACATTCGAGAAATGCATACATATCGAGTGTTTTGTTTGTGTTGGCAATGACGTTGTGAATTTTAAACATGGACAAGCATAAGTATCTCGAATGTCGAATTGTTGCCTCGCTGGCTCAAATTGTATCTGTTTTGTATCTACTTGATACTTTGGTCTTTTAGAATAGACGTATGTGTGTGTATGTGTGAATGCATGTATTTATTTATAGTCACATTAATGTATTTCGATTGGTTTTCTTGCACCGAAAAACTTGAAATTGGGTCAAGTCTAACCAGCCTCGAAGTTTGAGCTTAAAGTAATTTTTGTTTTTACACCAATCAATACACTCAGAAAAAAACTTGGAGTACTTTTCAAAAAAACCTGAAACGTATAAGAAATATACTTTTTGTTAAATATGCAAAATATTATTGAAAATATGGCACATTTTTCTGAGTGTACATACTGGTATATGTCTTTTTTTTTTGCTGCTGTCGAGTAATTAAACTTTAAGGCAGATTGACGTGCTCAATTAGGTGACCTGGGCAAGAATTGAGCGCAATTGATTGCCACTCATTAAGACAGCATGCCACGACGTGTGCTGCATCCGAAACTTGAGATTTTGCTACTGCTGTCGCTGCTGTTGCCCCTGCTGCAATTGTGTGTGGCAGCAATAAGAGAAGAAGCAGCAGCAGCAGTAGCAGCAGCAACTATGTCGCCAGCAATTTGGCAAATCACTTGATTCTAATGTCACCCACCATGCCAATCCTTTTCTCTCTCTCTCTCTCCCTCTCTCTTTTATCTTTTTCGCACTCTTGCACTCTGTCTTTCTCTCTGTCCGGCTAATCTAATTCTAGGAGGTGTTGGGCGCCGACCTCGAACGCAACAAAAGAAAACTGCCCGATGCGACATTTGAGGCGAAAAATGCCGTTCTTGGCTTTGTCTTTGGCGTAAGTAGTTCAAATCAATCAAGCAGCCATTTCAATCGATTAACGTCCCGCCTTAACTATATATGTATAAATGCAGAAGATCGACAACTTTCTGGATACAAAGACACGCGTGATTGAGCAACTGGATCGCTCCAACATTGAGAAGAACAAGCAGTGGGACATTAAGAACCCAGTGCCCATTAAGGATTTCCAAACCCTCATCACGGCCGTCGTCTCACCAAAGATTCGTTCGATTGGCAACATTGCCAATGATCTGACAACAGGAGTTCTTACCACCATAACGGCTTTCAGTGGCTCATCGGCTGGCAATGGAAATGCAAATGCTGGCCTTGGCAATGTTGTCTCTAAGTTTTTGGGCTTCTCTGGACCCATACTCCAGGGCTCTTCCGGTGGTGTCAATGGCATTGCTGGTGCCTCAACTCCTGCTCCCGATTCCGATGAGGCGGGCTATTAAACTGGCTGACTGCCTGACTGCCTGACTGGCTAAACTGGCTTATATTTGTTCGTTTTGTTCGGTTCTCTAAATGTGGTCTTTATTATTTATGTACATCACACACAAACACACACCCACACTCAACACACACACACACACACACTCTGGAAAGAGTAGTGAACTTTCCTATGTTACCCTTTGATGCTCGCACGCTTTCATTTGACATTTGAACAAACTCTGTATGATTTTTTTTTTGTTTGTTGTTGTTGTAGTCTAGAGTTTAAGTAATAATTCTGTTTAAAAAAAAAAGAAACGAAAACAAAAACATCTTCAGTTTGCTTGTCGTCAGGGCATTAGATAAGTTAAATTTTATGCTACCCATTGTATTCATGTTTGTAAATATTGGCGCATATACATATGTACTGTGTAACTTACGGCTAAATAACCATAAATAAAACAAATGAATTTTTTTTTTACAAATGTATGTATCAACAAAACAATTAAAACGATAAAACAAAAAAAAAAACAAAAAACATAAAAAAAAGAAACAAAACCGAAACCGAAACTCGATTTTTCAATGCAACTTCAGCGGTCTCCGTTGGCGGTGGCCTTGGCCTTGTCTTCTCCTATATACATATATGCATGATTATAGATTAGATAGTTAGCTACTTATGATAAGCCAGCTTACTCACAATCCTCTACTCTTTCTCTTTCATAACGTCTGTCCCTGCCTCTCGTGCTAACACCCACTCAAGCAGACAAAGCGCAAGGCACGCGCTGGGGGTAAAGATCTGAGTGACGCTCCGGAACTGGACCGCACGAACGTCTCGTTTGAGATACCCGCTGAGTTATTCACCAAATCGTTCAGTACGGTCACCCAAATCTCCAAAGGTATCTCTCGCCTTATTATGGTAAGTAGCTGACAAGACTTAACTGAAAAAATGCACGGGATATGAGCTTTTTTCAAGCTTATAACTAAAAGCTTTTTACTTGCACGAGGGCTCATTCACAATGAGCTCAATCAAAAGCTTCAATTTACAGACTAGCTTACAATTTCTCACTACTTGCAATAGCTAATCAAATCGCATATTGCTAAACTTGTTCAAGTATTTTTTTTAACATGATTTCTTTTTTCTTGTCCTAGAACTCTGCACGTCGCTACTCCCGCTTTGTTCTGTTCTTCAAGCCAGTGTTTGGCGATGCTCTGGTGGTCAAAGGCTCTGAAGATCCAACAACAACAACAACCAGTCGTACGACAACTACATCTACTGAGGGATCTGACGCATTTAACGAGATCTAGTAGTGAAAACTTAGCGCGTGTATTCTTATTTTTATACATACTTTAAGTAATTCAGGCAACAAGGGTTAACAGAATATTGTGTGTTTGGAGTAAAAACAGATAGTTAAATCAACTAAGTACACCATAAAGATAAACAACTAAAGTCATTCGACTCTGCATTTTGCATTTATCTTACTTAAGGCAGTGTTCAAACGGCAAGCTCCTATTACTTAAGCATTTAAATGTACGTTTTTGTTTTTTTTTGTTATTGATTTATTTATTATTATGTTATGGGTATTTTTGTTGTTGTTGGTTTGTAAATGGATTAAAAAAAAATATATATATACATATGAATGTATTTATACAGAAGCCTAAACATAAGTATTCACTTATTTGGGTGCAATTAAATTGACTTAGCTTGTGCTAGTACGTGGACGCACCAAAAAGCGCACCAGTTTTAGAGAACCCTTGGGACCGTCAAGAAAACCACGCCACAGAATGCCCTTGAAGCCATCCGCATCGCGTTCCAGGTGCCGTTGATAAAGGCCAAATGGATTACTGCCATAACATTGGTTTCATAAGTGAGATATTTTATGCACTCCGATTGTGATTCACTCACCTGAGATTACAGGAACTGCCATACCAAAAGGCTGCCGATTGTGCCACAGCGCAATTAGCATCGCTTTCGTCATTGTCCGTGTCCTGAGTGGTAAACTTTTTTCCCGTATGCTGACGCAGTGCATCCGATGCGTCGCCCGTATAGTTGCCCAGCACGTTCAGGCGATACTGCTCGGATTCGCTGCCAATGCTAAAATGATCATAGAGCGCATAGCGTAGCTCTTGCTTGCGATTCTCCAGTTGAACGAGCAACTCATAGTCCTCACTGCTGCAGATCTGATGTAGCTTCTCCAGGCCAATAAAGAACTCCAATGACAATGTGCCAAAGCCAAACTTATAGTCGACCCATTTGCGATTGAAGTTCTCACTGCCATCGTATCGATTTGCGACCACAGTCCAACCACCGCCACGTGTCTTCTGATCACAGACCACAAAGAAGGGCTTTACGTTGGCGCGTGGACGAATTCGCACTAAGCCATGCTGTTGCTTTAGGCAGTTGTGTGGTGTGCTCGGATCACGCTGTTCACCAGCTGCTGACACGCTGCCGAAAGATGGCGCTGCAGCAGCTGACTGTTGAGGCTGTGGGTCCAGATCACGGCTGAAGCGAAAAGTCAAAAGTGCATTTGAAGTATAGTTTATGCTAGGAATACCTACATGCGGGTGCTAAATGATGTTGGTACTGCTGGCACAGGTCCACTACGAGGCGGTCCCGAGCGTCGCAGATCCACCAACTGCTCCTGGAGACGTCCAAACTGTTCCCTTGCACTTGTTATATCATCTGTTAGTGCCTGCAAGCGTGTGTTTAAGCTACTCAATGTGGAAATTGGACAGCTGCCGCTTGTCTACAAGTAAAATAAAATCATTACAACATAAAACGAGATGCATAAGTCACATTTAATTACATTATTTTGATGAAATCTTCTTCACTTACCGAATTGTCCACTGGTAGCAATGGTTCGCCAAGATCAGTGTGCGTTGTTGTTAGACAGGCCAACATGGTGACCAGAGCATCCAATTGCAACATTTGCGACATTACGCGACTGTTAACATATACGACTGTACTAAGCCTACCGTTTGTTGACTACTGCTTGTTTACTCTCCAGTTGCAGCGACAAAGGTCATCGATTAGCTTTACAATTCAGTGTAAAAAATTAATTCCAATGCATATTTTGCAAAACGAGTATTCGAAGTCAGTTGGGCGACTCGTTGCCGATACGCTCGTATATGTACGAGTTTTAGTTGCATTAGTTGCCTACGGATTAGTTGCTAGTTAGCCAGTTACTGAGCGTCAATTGCGACGCAGTCGCATACTCGAGCTGCTAGCGTAAACACAGCAAAATCTGTAAACAATTGCGATAGTTAGACACTAACTGTTTTATCGGAATTGGCAGCATTTTCGGCTGACAACATGACACTGGAAACATTGGTAACTGCTTTGGCCTGTCTGAGTACAACGACAACTCCGCTTGAAAAGCCCATACCCCTAATTATGAAAAACTCTGTGGAGCCACTTCGTGTGGACAATGTAAAGTATTAGACGCTTAACCATTGTGAAAATTGTGATAAGAATAATTCTTGCTTTTTAGAGCACTGGAGGCTGTCCAACGGCAGTGCTGGGTGGAATAATGGCACGGTAAGTAAAATTGTGTTTGATGGCATTCATAAGTTATTACGTTGCTTCCTTTACTACAGCATACAGCATATGACAGAGGAGGTGAAGTCACTTAAAACGGATCTTACCGAGTTTCAGCAGCTCATCAATGAGTATAAGAGTCAGGCTCCAGCCGGTCCACAACTTGAAACCCGCATGTAAGTTATTATAATTGCGCATCTATCAAAGGTACTCAATGTTTAGCTAGTTTTTTATGCAAGCTTCACACAAAACCAGATATTGTATTGCACTTTATTTTTTTTTAATATATTGCGGCACAACTCTGAATTGTTCCTATTTCGGAAATCTCAAATAGTGCAGCATGTGAAAAATGTTGCTGAAAATTATATTAAATTTGATTTTTTTAATAAAGTATAGTAAAGTAAAGCCAATAATTTTGTGGTTGTTTTAGTAATTCGCTTGTTATCACCAGCAGCATAATTAGGGTAAATTTTAAAATCCAAGCTTTAAATTAGTCGAATTATTTGGATTAAGGGTACATCAGTAACTACGGTATTTGTATTTGAAGGTTTTAGATTGTAGCAACAAGAAACTGATTTTACCAAGTACACAACCTTTTACTTACTGTTTTTTCATCTTAATTTAAGTTTTGGACCTCAACCCTTCGGACCGATACCTGTATTTAACGACGTTCCGCGCAACTGTCTCGATCAGAGGCATGGTCAGGTGCGCATTCGCATTGCACCTGATGAGGAACCCTTCTTTGTGAAGTGTGATCAGAATTTGCGAGGTGGTGGCTGGTTAGAGATTGCATATCGATTCGACGGCAGCGAAAAATTCAATCGAGAATGGAATGATTACAAAACGGGATTTGGTTCACTCAACTCGGAGTTCTTTATTGGATTGGATAAGCTGTATCGTCTGACGAATAGCGCTGACCATGCGCTGCTCATTGTTATGCGCAGCAAGACGAATGAGGAACGCTTTGCTCATTACGCCCTGTTTAGCATTGGCAGTGAGGCCGAGAAGTATATACTGTACGTGCTGGATACTTACACGGGTGATGCTGGTGATGCCTTGCGTTATCATTCTGGCAAGAAGTTCACCACCATTGACCAGGACAACGATGACAATGCGCAAAACTGTGCACGCACCCATACCGGAGCCTGGTGGTTTGGTCGCGAATGTCTGGAAAGGTTAGTAGCTCTGAACAAATGCTTTATCAATCGCTGTCGGTTATTGTTATCTTCCTTTCGATCTTGCAGCAATCTGTTTGGCACCTTTCAGGCCATGTATGGGCCAGAGATAAACTACTACAAGGGCATACTGTGGAAAAACTTCGTGCCCGGTCCAACGGGCTCACTGCGTTATGTTCGCATGCTAATTCGACCCCACCTTCCGACGTAGCATACACAGACTTTAAGATTTATTTAGCTTTAAGTGCACAAGACTCCTAGTTAGAATTTAACCTAAGCACCTAATCTAACCTCCTAGACTTAACTACTTAGTACTGAATCGTACAAAGATGTTTTTTTTTGGTTTTTTTGTATGTGTAATTATTCAAATATGTACAAATGTATTTATGTATAAAATGCACACTTAATGTAAGTGCGCTGTGTTTTTGATTAGCGAAGCCAATATATACAAGTAATTGCTTTTTGCTAAAGATGAGGGTTTTTTTTTTTTGTTTCAACAAATCGTGCTTTTTACTTAATGGTATTGCAATATTTTCATAACATTAAGTTGAACTGAAACAGGGTATTTACCAATTGTGTCATAGTTTGTTTTTGCTGATGCCAACCAAGTGGAAAGAACCCTATACTATTTATATATTTATATATTTATAGTGATTATGATACATTTGGCTGTAATAATTTAAGAACAAAAGTCGACATCAAAACATGATTTTAGTCGCAATGCTTGGCTGAGTTACCGGAAAATCGTTTGAAAACGGGTTTCGATCGAGGCAATTACAATTTTCGCTTTAAATGATATTCAATAGACGCCAATGATATAATCCCAGCAAAATGGCAAAGCAACTACGACTAGTACAAGCCACTAGCAACTAGCAACTGGCAACAATAGCAACAAAAGCGGCAGCAACCGCAAGAGAAACGCGTCCAGTACTGTTCATTTAGTTGAAATTATAATGAGATTTTATTAATTTTGCTCATTCGAATGCACATTTTGCATACAATAGCTAAAGCATCTGCTTCATTTGTCGCATGCATTGTTTTTGCGTACGAGTTTTAGTTCGAGGCTTGGGCTGGTTACAAAATACATAGTTGCATTAGATACAATTGTTATTGATACAACAAATACTATATATAAAGTGGATTACGCACACCAATACACATATTTAACTATTTTTATGGCATTAGGTTAGCTGGTATGTGAATTAAACTGAATATGAATTGGCCTAGTCAAAGTGGCATTGAATTGTTATACTCGTAGCTGTGGCAAAAGTACGCAATCAATGCAATTTCTTGTCAAGCCGACGCGTTTTGAACGCGACTTTAAGATGCACATTGGGGGAGTATCAGTGTCCACTGTGTGTTGAGTAAACGGCTGGCACTAAGATTGAGAGATATTTGAATTGCCCAGCTTGGCTTAAAGAACAAAGAACGCACTTTGGCGTGTACACGACAATGGACGGTCATACTGTTTTGCGTGCAAGTCGGTGCATGTCAACAGCATGCGCGAACAAGTTCAATCAAATTCCTTTGGCTACCTTTGCAAAACAAAAAAAATTATGTATTCCTTGCAACAGTTGTTGTTTTAATTAAAGTAACCACCTATTGAAAATAGTCAACGTTCCTGTTAGCACATTTCCGTGCAGTGTGTACGGAAAAAGGTGGCCTGCGGCAAAAGTTTAAGACACTCACCGCAATACAAGTAGTACTCGTAGAAGTTCAGGTTAGTCTGATAGTAAATAAATTTTTGGCACTTGCATTTCGCTGCTTGAACTTTTTTGACAAAGTCAAAATGTATTAAACAAAGCACACGAAGCACACCACTGACAATGAATTGCTGCTGTTTGGGGTCTGCCTGTGAGTTGTGCGCTCTGTTGCTGTTTGTGCTTCTTCTTTTAAAAAATTTTCATAAAACTTTTGCTCGTTTGCCGCTAATAAATTATTTTTCAGAAAGTTTGCGCCGAAGGCGACACAGCAATGCGAATGCGACTGCGACTGCGGCAGCGGCAGCGGCAACGGCAGCAGCCACTAAGCTGCCCCCAACTGAAACAGAGGACGAGAAGTGGTGAACGGGAGGCCCACCTCAAATTCCATTTCCAAGTTGAACTCCATTGCTCCAAACTATGACATGGATTCCAATTCGGAGTACAACAACAGCTTCAAGTTGTAGTTGTATGTACATTGTCCATACAATAACTGCACGACTATTACAACGCTCGTTTGCGCCTCTTTGTTGTCCTTGGTCCTGTTGGTCCTCTTGGTGGTTGTTTGTTTGTTTGTTTGTTATTCCTGTGTGCCCGCTTTGTTCATAAATAATTTGCGCCACAACTCAATTTCATGAGCGTAAATCACTGTGTGGTCACTTGGTGTTTGCTGCTTGCCTCTTGCCTCTTGCTTCTTGCTTCTTGCTGCTACTCTCTATTGGATTGGGTTCCTGCTCTTGCAGTCTTGCTGGCTCTTGTTGTTCTCCTACCGCTACTTCGACTTTAGGTGGCTGTCAATGCTGTTTATTGTTTCACTTCTTCTTTTCAAATAATTTTTCAACTTTTTCTGCTTCGTTTTGGGTTCGTTGTTAGTGGCCATTTACCATACAATTCCTTATTTATGTGTGCCGGCCCAGGCAACAAGCTATAAGCTCCAAGCATTTCACCAACTCTCTCTCTCGCTATCTCTTTCTCTCTCTCTCTGTCTTTCTCTCTTTCTCCCAGCTTCTTCTTTGTGTGTGGAGCAAAAGTTTTTTTTGCCAAGCGCCTCGGGGGAGTCCAACTGAATCAAACCGAAGGAGGCCCAATGATAGTCAGAGGCTCGCTTTGTGCCTCTGTTGTTGTTTGGCACGCGAGTGTTAAATCAACAGAAAGTTTTTCGCCAACTTTTCAATTGGCTTGACAAATATAAAGAAATTTACAACGTCCCCAACGAAAGTGGCTCCGAATAAGAAGGAACGAACAGGCAAAGTAGATAAATATACACATGAATACATATGCGTGTACATATAAATAAATGTATAACTGACAGAAGGCAAAGGTCAAGAATCGAAATCAAACTTTTAACAATATATAGTATAGTATATAGTATATATATATATAGTATATGGTGTTATTTATATTATGCACATACTAATAAAAGTTATAAGGCACAAAATTCTTGATTTCCTTTTAATTTCTGTATAAAATTCCGATTTTATAATTGTCTATAGACTCTTTTTTTTTGGCATTATGTAAATAGATTTGCCTTTTCATTTAGATTTTGGGTTTTTGGTCAAGCGTTGGAAAATGGATAAGCTAACACTTAAACATAAAATTGCCCACTTGAGACACAAAGTTTTGCTGTCTAAGCGCCACATGCAACACAATACACTTGCTCAACAGTTCAACAGATCAACACATGCGAGAGTGAAGAGTACAATACGTATGTAGATTTAATGCTGCGCTTCGCATTCCACTCATGAAAATGCAATAAAAACTACATTACACTAAATTCTCATATTTTTTGTTGTTTGTTATTTGTGGCAGTGGGGCAGGGACAGAAGCAGCAGTTGAAAAGCCACTGGCTTGTTGTTGTCGCCTGTATACCCTGTAAACATTGCAGATTGCTAACGGCAAGCATGATAAAAGAACCGTTAAATATTTTTTCTTTATTTAAGTGATAAATAAGAAAATAAGAAAAAATTGTTTATTTTCAGTATAAACAGTTTTACATTAGCTAAACATAATCATTGTTGAAAAGACAGTTGGGACGAGAAAATCGTCAAGTATCTGTCAGTTGTGCTTCCCTTACTTCATAACACTTGTGCTTCTTATTTTACTTAACTTTATTTTTTTTCGTTCTTGTTTTGTTTTTAGTTCTTTTTTGGTAACAGTGGTTAAGGGTAAAGGGGTGGGATTTTGGCCAGGCTCGGGCTTTGCGACAGGCAACAATAAATTGCAATTCCAAGTCACTTAAATTGCAACAAATAACGGGAGGCAAGCTGACAGCCAAACGATTGCGCAGCCGTGAAATGTCAACGTGTGGCAGCAGGCGGCGCCAGGAGCTCGTCGTTGTGTTCCCCATTCCTTGCCACATCCAGAAATTCAGCTCCTTGCTCTTCCGTTCGTTGTAATTTTTAGCGCAAATTTGCTTTTTGCCATTTTGGTCATTGACTTTATGTGTGTGCTCGTGTGTATGTGTGTTTGTGTGTGTTCCTCTCCCACCCCCTTGCTGTCACACCGATGCAAGATAGTATTTGTTGTTGTTGCTGTTGCTCCTCTCCTTGCAACTTCTGGCAGACAAATCTTGGCAGAAGGCAAAGTTGACCGAGACGAGTTTTTATGAAATTCCTCACTGATTTATTTATATCAAGAGTTCAAGATACGTGAATGTCCTTATTGTCCAACTAAACTGCATAAAGAATTATCTCGACTATAAATAGTTTAAAAATACTTTATTTTTTATTAAAGTTTATCAATTATTGCATTGATTGTGTCTAGCGCTAACGCTTAGCGAATGGGCGTGGTCAATCGTAAAAGAAGACGCTATAAAACTTAACATAAAAACGGGTTTCATTGGAATGCAAATAAAAAACTAAAAAAAATCGCAATGCTTAGCTGTATTTAATTTATAAAAAAATTTAATATCCGGCTTTATGAGTTTTTAGAATAATGGCAAATTATCACAAACATTAAAAGGATTTTTCTCTTAAAAAGAATTTTAAAATATTCTTATATATAACTTCAGTAAATGCTGCAGCTTTGTTTCAATTTTAAGTTTTATTGCGCGTAAGGCTACATTAAGTTCAATATATACTTGAAATAATCAGCATAATAAACTTTATATTGCTTGTAGCCCGAAAATACTATTCAAAATTTAAATTGAGCAGTAAGCTTTCAACTATTTTAAAGGTACCAAAAAGAAATAGACTCAATACCAATTACAATTTTTGTGAGGCAATAAAACAAGGTTGAAGGTAATTTTTTGTTTCCTGACATAACCATAACCACAGAATAAACTTAACCACAGTTGTCAACCTGCTGACCAAAATGCGGACTGAATTAAATCATTTGGCACATGCTGCATACAAGTTAAAGACATCGATGACCAACAATTGTGGGCAGATATGACACATGAAGTTTTCAATTGAGACAAACACAATTAAACCTATCACACACACACACACATATGTAGATGTATATATGTATTTGAGTGTATGTATGCTCTTGATTAAAACGAAATTTTTTTCAATTTTGGTTAGCTGGCCAAACCAAATCCGTATATACATATGTGTGTTCATGGATCCGTGCTGGTTCATGACAAGGACCAGGAATGAATTCAACACACACACACACACATGTGTGTGTATATGTATAACTCATAACGGTCAGGGAGTATATTAATCAATGGCTAAACAGACGAGAGTCAGACGACCATGTTCAGATCGGCTCGGAAGAGTCAATTTCATAAACCCGTCAAGATGTGGGGCAAAGCAACAATAACAGCAACAACAACAACCACAAAATGAAGAAAAAAATGTTACTTTATGCGTGTGGCATAAAAAACAAAGCAACGAATGGTCATTGTTGCAGCTGACTCTTCCCATCTCCCTCTCCCTCTCTCTATCTCAATATATATATATATTTTTTTTTGCTTTTGTTGTTGTTTTGTGTTGGCTGCTGCAAAAAGCTAAACAATGACAGCTGCAGCTGGCGCGGTTGCCACTTTACTGTATCTAAGGGGTAGAATGCACAAAGCAGAAGGTCGCAGGGATTGAATGTTTGGGGCGTAGAGAGAGAGAGAGAGAGAGAGGTTAGAGGTGGGGGGAGGGGGGCGTTGGCGTGGCATTTACTTACGGTCGAACGAACTTCATCTGGAAACCATAAAATTGAAAAATGCTGCTGCAAACGAGAAGCACAAGAAACAAACACATACAAACATATACCAGGCCAAAGCATAGCTACTAGGATGATGGCTGCTCAGTGCTCTGTGCTGTGCTGTGCTGTGAGGCCGCACAAAAGTCATTTGAGCGCCGTCGTTAACATGTCACACACACACACATTCATATATATATATACATATGCACACAAACATGGAGCATTTGTTAACATTTGCGCTGCAAACAATGCGACCAACAGCAGCCGCAGCAGGAAGGACTCTCAACTGCTGCTGCTTCTTTGGCTTAGTCGTTTGCCAGCTCCTTCCCCCTCATAATTCCCCTCTATCCTTGTCGTCGTTTGTTGCCGCAAGGCAACCGCAAAATGCGCGGCCACATGTCCATTTTGTTTTTCATTTAGCGCCAGCGATAGCCGCACGTCTTCAGCCTAGCATTCATCACAGCACTTGCACCCGCACCTGCACACCATATCCCCATCCACATCCCCATGCCCATGCCCATGCACATTCCTACACACACACATATACAAATATATGACTTTCTTCATTTGGCGGTTATGGTTTTTTTTTGTTAACAATAACCACAGCTAGAAAGAGAGCAGCACAAACTGGGCTCATAATTAAAATGTTTGCCATGACGCCCAAAAACGTTTGCCAACAAAATGAAATGTTAACAGCCAACGTTAATGGTAGCCATTTTTTGTTCTCTGGTTTCCTCCTGTATTTTACATACCCAGCATATTCATTTCAAATGGGTGGAATGAAGTGTATTGAAGACAGTCTCGTAATGAACTTTAAGAACTAGATGCAGCAAAATTCTAACCATTCAGAGTTTGTATCTAATACGAATTTATTTATGCTACTTTTAACAGGGTATCTGCTGATGGAGCTCTTTTCATACAAATATTCATACCTGCTTGTCGTTTTTCTTTTTACGAATTTTGCGCTGTAAAAATTAACAAGAAAGTACAATTAACTTTGTGGTGTTGAGATGAGAAACGCTTACTAAAGACTTACTTACTAAGGCTAGCATATCTGTACACATGTGTTTGAATAAACTTTAAATCAACTTTGAAACAAATGAATTCTTAACTTAATGTACATTATTATTCTGATGTTGGTGAAGTGTATGTTACAGACTATTCAATACTCTGTCGTTTAAGAATGTTTAAAGTTCAACACATTGTTCTCTAATTATGTTGATGGAGACTCTCATGGGTCACAAATCAACACAAAAAAAATATGTTTTTCTCATAAAGCTTGAGACAATTTCAACAGCTGTGAGCAAATAGATACATAAAAACATGTTTGGTTGTGTGGATGAAAACTGGGCTTGTTTTTTGTAACAGTTATTAGACATTTGTAACATATGTATTTACTTTGTGTGTAGTAAAATGTCCAATTACGTCTTTGACTTTTGGGAATTGCACAAATTAAGCAATCGTCTTATATAATTATTGCCAACAAAATCTGCAGTAATTGCCTTTTTGTTATGGCTTAAGGAAATATCCTTTCAACAATTTACATACATATGCGTAAGGCTGGGTGGCTATGTGTGTGTGTGTTTTCATAAAACAATTCATGCATTATGTTTTTGCTCACTAATCATTTTCCATTTGTCCAAAATGTTTTTCATTCTAACCATATTGCTTGTATTCTGA
The DNA here is from genome assembly GCA_035044725.1 of Scaptomyza caliginosa. Taxonomy (NCBI): domain Eukaryota; kingdom Metazoa; phylum Arthropoda; class Insecta; order Diptera; family Drosophilidae; genus Scaptomyza; species Scaptomyza caliginosa. The sequence continues at coordinate 1,282,648 of JAWNNR010000482.1, forward strand.
CAAGAAATTGTTCTACTTACAAGTAAATCGTCTGGTGTTTAAATTGTTATTTGTTTAATTCAATTACACATCGTTCACATGACTAATAAGTATTAGCTGTGTCACGCTGTTAGCATTGTTTATGCAATGGCAACATGATTGTCGTTCTTAATGTGCCTTGCCCATGTTTCAATAAATTAAATTAATCTGTCGTCAATTAGAGCAATCTTGATTGTACTTGTGTATTAACACTCTTGAGTTAGTTTGTCAAATTGATAAGTAGATCAACAACAAATCCTGACATCAAACCAGAAACTACATTATTTCTATTAATTGCATTCGATTATTTTTCAGTAGGTAGACCTCATAAATGTGCATTATGTTAGTTGTCGGCAAACGTATCTCATCGAATGGCCATCGAGTTTAAATAAACATTACCAAGCCCAAACGTATAAATGAATAATAAAAGTGCATGTTAAACACTGCAATTTAAACCTATGTTGTACAGCATATATGCAAAACCCAGTCTAATGAGCTGATTTTACATTCGAGCATGTTTCGACCTGACTGTATCCTGTACAAGCTGTTAAAGTTAAAACCAACTTGGTGTTTTCTTAGTTGTAGACACATTAAATTAAGTTAATACGCACCACACCGAGTGTAGAGCATACAACTAGGCACACTTTAACGCTGCATTTAGGGTATTTGCATTGTTGGCTTTGATAATGTTTGTCAGCATTTTGCATTTGCCGACGAGAGGGCACGTAATTAATTTCACGCTGCATGTTTTTTGTTTTGCATAGCACAGAGAGCATAGCGAAAACAAAAAACTAGCCGCGACAATGCGAGCCTCTGGCATTTTTAATTACTTGCATGAAAATTAATTAAAAAAATAAGCGACAAAAGATACAATAAAAAAATAAAAAGCATTAAAAGCCATACAAAAATGGCCAAGCAAAATTATGGCACTTCAACAGCGAAACTAAAGAGCAATGCAATGAAACTGTAAGGATGATATTCAAACAATTCCGAATACTCTATCTTATTTCGGTTGCAATGTTACAATATAAAAAATGGCTCCAATTCATAAGTAATAAATTGTATGCGAATAAAATGATTTAAATCGAAGATTCTAAAAATAAATTTGCAGTACTTGACTGAATCAGAACTTAATTGCGGTAAAATGCTGCTAAATTGATTTAATTATTACGGAATCAATTAAACGCAACACGTAAGTGTAAGTGCCAAGATTTCTTTAAGTTGCTTCAGCTTCACAGCTAAATGAAACTTTACTTACACACGCACATGTTCATAATACCTATTGCTTTATATGTCGTTAAGGCCAAAGCTGTTTGTACACTGTTTGACTTTTATTATTTTTGTTAAACTTCTTTAAGGCGGCCAACACAAACTTAACCTCAACCTCATCTAGTAAACCCAAATCAAACGTAAGACATGCACGGTAAATCTGCTCAGAGTTGGAGTAGTTATTCACATGTGTGCGTGTGTGTGTGTGGCTTTTAGCCTGTCTAAGTTGGCTTTATTGATATCCTGCCAGAGCGACGCTGTCGGCAGCTGCCAAGTTCGTCAGCTACCATAGGCAGCAGCAGCCTCCAACAAACTTAATGACTCCGCCTGTCCATCCATCCATTCCGTCCGTCTGTTCGTCTGTTCGTCTGTTCGTCGGTTTGTCTGTGCGTCCGTCCGTTCGTGTGTTTGTTTGTTTGTTTTGCTGGTTATTGTGCGCTCGGCCAATGCATTGGCCACTAATTCATCAAATTTAGCTCAAAACTGAAGATTAATGACGTACGTGTGGCATATTGCGAAACTTGGTGACTTGATGAAATTTATTATTATACTCCTATACTTACAAAATACATAAACACACACACACACGAACAAATATACGTAGATGTGCGGCATATCCTGCGCGTTTTCGGCCAGCGGCTTTAACAACAAAAGCTTCTCTCTCTACGTTGTCTACGCGTTACGATTACCTACACAAAACACAACTTTATGTCCAACTAAAGGCAGTTACAGCAACTCTTTTGCCTCCGGCCAGCTAGCTAGCTAGTGCTTTATGGCCCATAAAAATAGCCAATTAGACTTATAAGAAGCAAAGGCAAGCTTAAGCTGGATTAGATAAAGAAACTGTTGCACAGATCCTATAAACTCAAGACACACACACACATACTGTCTAAATAACTACTTTGTAATAGTGATTTGAAAGAATGCTTTCTATATTGTTACCGCTTAGGCATTTTGCTTAAGCAAAAAAGCGTAGCATACTTTTTGGAGTGAAAAAAAATTAGCCGTCTATAATATAAAACTTTTGAACATTTACCTTAGCTAAAGTACATTGCATTTTGCTATTCAAAACGCCCAGCACTTAATTTAAGTAATTTAACTTAAAAGTATATAAATGTGCTACTATTAGAGTGGCCAATTTGACTTGAAACAACTTTAATCTGGTTTAAGTTCTTGTTTTTTTCTAGTTTGTTTGCGTTCTTTTTTTTCTCTTTTTTGTGTCTTGCCATTAAGTTACTTTATGTTGGGGGCCGAGTGTGTTGCAAAATGTTTTTAAAACACTTTGGCGGATACTCTATTAAAATGTAATTATTCAATGCTAGGCCGTTGGCACTTCACACCTGACAGGTGAGCTCAGTACACCACCACAACAGCACTACCGCAACACCACCATCACCACCTCCACCAATACTCCTCCATCTCTTGTTCACAATCCACTTGCGGGCTCTCAACTGAACTCAACTTAACTTAACTCAATGTTGCCGTCGTCGTTTCAATTTCGGCTTCTCTGTGGCTACTATGTGGGTGTGTGTGTGTGTTTGTGTGTTTGGGTGTGTGTCAGGCATTGCTATTTAGCATAAAGAATCCCTTAAAATAATTACTGTTTTCTAAGTGAGGGGTCGTGCCTTGGTTCGCGACGTCCTTTCTATCGTTCGTTTTTGTGTTGTGTTTTTGTAGGTGTACAAATTTTTTAGTGTGGTCGTCGCGTCGCTTTGGCATTTATTAGCCACTGTTTTTTAACGGGGTGGGGGCAATGTGTGTGTGTGTGTGGGAGGGTTGGCAGAAATCTGCTTGGCGTTGATGCCTCGACAACAAGTGAAATAAAATGTAAAACAAAGCAAACAACAACAGCAAAAACAGCAACAAGAAGAAGATTCCTGGCCTTATTTTTATAAGCGACGCCTCTTGCTACGCATTAAATTAAATGATGTGAAAATAATGTTGGTGTTTTGTTGTGTGGTTCTTGTTGTTGTTGTTGTTTTTGCTGAGGCTGTGTGTCGGTGTATGGGTGGGGGTGAAGGCGGAGGGTGAGGGCAGCACTAAGGCAGCAAATGTGCAAATAATTCGAAATAAAGTGTAACCAAAGGCAACGGCCAGCCAGATAGAGAGTTGGCAACCACCATGTTGGGTGGGTAAACAGTTAGCAGCAACAACAACCACATTAATTATACGCACACACACACGATAGCGAGGGCGAGGGCGAGGGCGAAGGAGCGTAAAAGAGGGGGAAGAAAAGCGAGAAATATGGCCCATACACTCAAACAATTTAACGCACATTACTCAAATGCAAAATAAGCTGTGTGCAGTTTCCTCTTGCCGCTCAGCTTCCCAATGTCCTTTAACAGCTTTGCCGTCGACAAGGTCCTTAGAGATGCCAGACACTCACTCTCTCTCCCTCACTCTATCTCTTTGTGTGTGTGAGCTTTTTCTGGCATTAGCATTAAATTTATTTCGATTTATCTGAGCCACAACATGTACGAATGTATATATGTGTGTGTTTGAGTTGCAAACATTGCAATGCAAAGCGAAATAGCAGCATGGAAATAATTTGGCTAATTTTAATACATGTTGTGGGTATGTGTTTGGGTGTGTTGAAAGATAGCATATTTAAATTTGGAAAAGGCAAAGAAACAGCTGATTAACATGCATCTTAAAACATAAGCGCTGAATAAATAACAGCAAAAACAAGACAAATGTCGTTGGAACCACTGTTTTAAAGTAAAACACAACAAGCTTATAAGCGGCCAAAGCAAATTATCATATCAAGCGCCGTAAAGCAAAAAAGGAAGTGAAAATGATGCGACCGACAAACACAAAATAAAATAAAATGAAGAAGCTCACACGCAGCAAAAGACGCCTTCGTAGTGAAATTTAAATAAATCTTAAATGAAATTCACCACAAATAGCATGCAAATTTGCCAACCATCCAGACAGCCAGGCAGTTAGCCATCCAGGCAGCCCAGTCATCCGGTTTGACCCTGGGTGGCACGCGTTGGCATTGTGAAATTTTCAGGTGAATGCTTTAGTAGCACCCCAAACCAGAGAGCTCCTGGGACAAAGGGCAAAAAACATAACAAATCACCGGGCATAATGCGCCTACCTGTGGCCCAGTGGTCCAATGACTCTATATAGGCTCAATGTGAGAATGGGCATGTTAGCCAGCCCCATTCACACTCGACCGGACATTCGTGCCTAATTTCATGAGCTACCAGCGACAGATTGCTACGTCATTAAGGCTGAAGCTGGGCAGTCGGCACCTTGCCGTCGGACAGAGCGCCATCAAGGACAAAGGTCGGCAAACCCCAAAACATTTAACCAGACACAATTGGGAATGAATAAACTATACGTATTTATATAGACAAAGATTGGCACACTTACGTAAGTACAGAACAAGTTGTATTTGTTTGGCTTTTGTCGAACATTTCTGTACGAAATTTACTCATGAATATAAGATCTTGGTTTTCGATATTGATCAAGAATATTGAAACATTATATGACTTCAGAAATGTCTCCTTGCAATGCTCGTGACACAACCTATCACATAAATAATACACACTGAGTTGCTCAACAATTCTCAATTCCCTGTCCGCAATCAGTCAATAAGTCAGTCAGTCGGAACAGCATGTATAAGCGTATACGTATACAGATATCAGCTTTAAACAGCAATATATCTTCGCATCTTTAAGTATCTCAATGAACTGAAATCATTAATAAAGAGTGCACAAGGGTCTTCTTCTCGATACATTTATATATACATATATATATATATATATACAGATGTATTTATTTCATGCCAGTGCATACGAAATTGTCTGAGCTGAGCTGAAATAAAATATGGTCAGAAGTGCAACATGTCACACAGAGTACAGTGTTATTATTGTTGTTGTTGTCGTTGTGCCAAGCTGACCAAGGCAGATGGCAGGCTATATAGCTTTGGACATTGCACCGTGCACATTTGACTTGGACATTGGACACATGGCAAAGCTGTCACTATTCGTTTTGGCCAGGTCCGTCAGTCCATATGTCTTTATGTCTGTCCGCCCGCAGGGAGTGAGAGAAGTCGAAGCTAACTGTTGTTGGTGTAGCCCGTCAGGTCGTTACCGTTCACATTGCATTATTCTTATATTCTCTCGAAGCAGCTTTTGCTTTCTCTGCTCTTCTTCATGCTAACCAACTGGCAGATTCGTCTGGCACTTTGGTATTGCATTTTTTATTGGATACATAGTTAAACATGTGACATATATGTATGTATGTCTATGCAGGTGTAAGTTTTTGCACAGAAATGTGTTGGGCTTAGCAAAACAACAAAATACAAAAACAAACAGATGTAGTCTTAGACAGTAGCAGCAGAGTATTATAAATGTGGTCTATCGTCTTGGTCGCCAGACCTCAAACATACAATCAAAGCAGAGCACTTGACGGGTGGAAAAAGTGCTTATCAATAAGTACTATGATAATGTTGAACCTAAGAAGAACTTCAAGTGTTAAATGTTTGTTTGGCTAGGCTTTAAGTGCTTGAATACTCACCAAATATCTTCTGCTAGTATCCGTGCGTTAAACTTAAACACAATTTGCGTAAAGGGCTCTGTAAACGTCATAAAACACAATGAGTTATGGGCTCGAACCGTCGTCATAGTCATAGTCATCGTCATCAGAATCATTTCAATTCCAATTCGAAGCTTCATCATAATAGCAATCATTTTAGGGTTATGATTACGCTAGACTTGCTGCATTTGAATAACCCTTTTACCCTACCCACACACACACACACACACAAAAAACATACTTTTTTGTTGGCATCAGGTGCAAATGTCCACCAAAACCAATGAATCTCAATGATGTCAGAGCCGTTGTCATCATCACAGTGTATTTCGCGCTTTTGTCGATGCAAATTTACATAATGTGAATGTATGGATGCAGAAACACACAAGTATCTATATGTACGTTTGTGTGTGTGTGTGTATAGGTTCGTATTATGCACATTTGTGAGTGTTTGCAAAATATCTATTTGCTTTTGATTACCCTTCACACACACACAATACGAAATGACTCTGGGCTTTATGCTGGCATTATCCGCAATGCTGATAAGCTGCATTACCGAACCAGGCCTTTGTTAAATATACGCTTTACGCATTAGTCTGTTATATATATATCACATACATATAAATATATGTGTGTGCCTAAGCGGTTTGCAAATTTGATTATGGCTAATTTATATCAGAAAACAATTCCATGTGCCATTTGTCGTGCCGTGCTGTCACAAATTCGAATGAATACAAATAAAATAAATTAAATAATTATACATTTTATTTTTATGTGTTTGTTTAAGAAGAATAAAGTTTATGCTAGGGCTGCCAGGTCAAACAAAATAAGTCTGTAACAATTTCTGAGCACCTGAGCGGCTCAAAAAGTTACAAAGTCTCACCTTCCTCTAGGTGAAGCGTGAAACGGAGGCAGAAGGGAGAAGGGGCCGCCATAATATCAAACACAACTCATGAATAACCAAAGAGCAAGAAAAATGTTATTATTTCCTACTTGACGGCTGCTTTTGGCCACCATTCATGCCATCCAGCATCGAGCATCTTCAACTCCATCTCAAGTGTTGCACAAACAAACAACGCAGCCAAATTAAATGAAAGCCAAAAAAGGGCTGGCCACAGGTCGCTCGAAGGCTGCAAGGCGACGGGGCGGGAATAGAGTAGTTGAAGTGGAAGATGTTTGAGGACTTGGATGGGCAATCAACATAAAAGTGACCTGGCTATCTCCTGCCTCCGCCCAACTTTGACTAGGCTGTCAAATGCAAATATTCTAATTCTTGAAATTGAAATGAAGCTCGTCGGCGTCAAATTAATTGAAAATATTTTACATTTTCTGTGGTCGCGACGCTGCCCTCCAAAGTATGCTACGATCCTTTTTATTATTCATTTGCCTCCAACTACTAAGAACAGAAAATTAAGCAAAAACCAATAATAAAAAAAATAAACGAAAAAGATATTCGTTTGTTGTTTGGCACACTTTGATTTCGATGCTTAGATTTGGGGTAGCCGCAAGCAGGCAAGCAAACCAATAACCGTGTTTTGATTTTCTGGGAAAATTCTCAGCATTGCTGCTCAAAACTGTTGCGCTTTGATTGCGAACGCTGCGAATCTTGCCCCAAATTCCAAACTGCTTATGCATTTGCCAGCTTTTCGCTCTCTCTCTCTCTCTCTCTCTCTCTCTCTCTCTCTCTCTGTCTCTTACTCGCTATCTCTATCTCAATCTTACTTGTATCTTGCTTTGGTAAGACGCATTTGTTGAGTAATTGGCATTTCACTCATTTGATTTGAGTTTTGACTTATGATTTCTGGTTTGACTGGTTTGCTATTTTGAACCAATACAGTTCGACGGCCTTCGCTTTCCAGCTCACTCTCAAACTGCTTTTTTCTCCATCTCGCACGAATCAACAAAACAAGGACAAAAGTTGATGAAAAACTACACATTTTTCACACTCGAATCCCACAAACAAGCAAACAAAAAAAAAACACATACACAAAAGTAAAGTGATAAACAACAGCAAACAGAAATGTGGAACAAAGTGTTGGGATGGATAAAGACAACAAAAATACAAAATTGTCACACCATTGCTGTTGGCAAAATTGAAAATTGTAAATGCCAAACGAAATGCAAGGCATAATCTAAAGTGGGGCAAAATCGAATAAAATATACACTTTTACTGCGATTTTGATCTGTTAGCAAATGCATTTTGGTCTATAAAGCTATCGTAGATTTTATAATGAGATCTGAATTTGGCTGCATTGTTTACATATTGGCATATTTGTTTTCCATATGAAACAAAATAAATACTTAAATAGCATTTCCAAATCCACCCAAACATACCAGAAAACTAGAAATACCATTGTAATATTTCAAACTCAACAATTCGGTTCTCACCCATTGGATATAATAACATTAGCACTTCTATTCAATAGTTAAATAGAATACTTAATGCATGAGAGGGGAAAAAAGAGAGAGAAAGAGAGACTAATAGCTTGGGTACATATGCCGAACAACAAATTCATTATGCTGCCTGAAAGGGTATTTATAGTATGAAAATAAAGGCCTGTACATACCAACATACAAACCTACATAAAGAGAAAAGAACGTTTATGGAATCAAATTAAAATGCTGCAAAGAGCGGAAAATTATAACAAACAGCAACTGACAAAAATATACTGGCAGCGCAAAAATGCTGCAAGGCATAAGGGAAATTGTAGCAGAACAGATAGAAAGAAAACATAGATATACACACACATACACACACACACTGGGGAAACATTAAGCGTAAAAGGACAACAAAGACGACAAGACTGACGGCATGTTGCATGCAACGGCAGCCGCCAAAAGCGTCGCATTATAAACCAAGTAAGAGTTGCTTTTACATCATGTGAACGACTATGAGTAATACCCAAGAAAATTTTCAGTTTTAAGTTTTTACAGTAATTACAAAATATTGAATCTATGCTATGATACAAATAATTTTCAATTTCATTACCATTATTCTGAAGCTCTGAACGACCCATTGTCACCGACCTGCATAGGGTATATACAAAATCACAAAAAGTACTAGGGCAGTCGCGAGAACGACAACAGCAACAACAATGAGGGGGACTTTGCAGCATGCAGGAAACAACACACAGACGGAATAAAAAGGGCTACCGCGAGCTCATTGACAACATCTTGCAAACGGATTAAGAGCAAACTCATTAAAATTATGTTGGGCCATGCAGTAAATGCAATTCAATGCTGGCAATTTAGTGGCTCGCTTGTCCTTTGCTAGCCTCTCCCGCCCCTGCATCCCTTGCTTCACTGTTTGCCTTGTAGATAGCCTTATCTTGTGGTTGTTTACCTGCACTCTGCAGTTAATGCGCCTTTATTTCAGCATTAAGTACACATTTCTGTATAAGAAACGTCGATGAATGCGAGCATTTGAATGAGCTGCTAAGGTTTGAAAAATAAATAAAATTCTTATACGTCAATTATTTAATATTAGCTTATGTTAGTTTATTACATGATTTATATGATACCTAAAGTCACAGTGTAGCGTAACTGAACAGTCGGATAGTTCAGAACATACAGATAAAAAGGCTTAAGCCCTTTTTTTGAGCCTGCAAAATGTGCTCGGCGTTTTGAGTACTTTTATGCCATTCACATTCAACTCATTCCCTGGAATAAGACCAAAATAAAACTCAGCGAACTGAGTTTACGTTTAGAAAATGTAAATATATATATGTATTTGGTCAAGCGGCTTATCACAACTTGAAAGTAAACGTTGAACTTATAGTGAACCGCAGTGTAGAGTATTTATATAAACATAATCGTCAGTCCTATTAAGTGAATAACAAGTCTTCGTTAGCAAAGCGTATGTCTTTCGAAAGAATCGCCTTTAGCAATCATCAAGCTTTGCAAAGGGCAAGGGTTAAAGTTGGTGGGGGAGGCACGTTGGCATTCAAGTGGGATGACATCATCAAAGTTTAACATTTGGGGCAGTGAAAAGTAAATCAAAAGCAATACACTCAAAAATCATTGACGAAAATGAAAGTCAACCAACCGCAAATCCCTTAACACATTTGTCAACACTTCGTCATTGTCAGCACTCACCGAAAGGGGCGCACACTGGCTGCGAAGGGAACGAGTATACAGATTCATGAAATGTGTGCCAGAGTTTTGGCCAACATTTAATACACTTGACTGGCCTGTGCTGTTCTGTGCTGCTCCGTTCGGAGCTATTTTGTTCTGTGTTGGCTGTTGTCTGTTGTCTGTCAGTGTTCGGTTGCTCATTTCTTGAAGGGGATGGTGTGCAATCTCTCCCCAAGGGTCTAGAACAGCTGACCCATGGCTATGAGTACGAAAACAACATCAACAAAAACAAGAATAACAACAGCATGGAAAGAGAAAACAAATCAACAGCGAGGAGCAGCACAAATGGCCAAAGCTATAACAACTCTATCAAGCTTATTTCGATGGGCAAACAACAAACAGAAACTGTGAGTAAAGAGTGGGAATATGGACTAATACACACACAAACCTAGGGCCACAAAAAGGACCGAGAGGAGATAGCTTTGACAAACTGTGTCAATAGCATTTTTATTTGTGTCCAATTTCGTTGTTGCTGGTGGGATAAACAACGATTGGTTTGTTGTTGCCTGGCAGTTTTCTAAGCCATTTACAGCGTTTAAACTTAACAAGCGAGCAAATAACAAAAAGTCAACACATCTCATGTGAGCTTGTATGAGTGTGCGTGTTTCCACAAGTGTCAAAACTGTCCCAATGTCTTTTGACTTCGAACATCCCAAAAGGATCAGCGATTCAATTTGTAAAGGTTCATTGCTGCCCAGGACTTTGTTCGTCACCTCCTTCTGCTTTATTTGAATTGCCTGGCAATTGTGTATATCGGTGTGTGTGTGTGTGCTACACTCCCCTCCCCGTCCCCCTTCCTCTCGCCTAAGTATGGCCCGTTGACCTGCTAGCGACCTTCGCTTGCAGAGAATCACAAAACCCGCACTCCACTCAAGCAGCAATACAATCAAAGACACTGCCAGACACAGATACAGCAATGGCATCTTAGACACACAAGGAAACAGATGGACAGAGAAGAGAGAGAGAGAGAGAGAAGGCGGAGAAAGATTGAGAATAAGCACACAATGTCCACATCCTGTTTAATGTTCATTTCTTACGGTTTGTTAAGTTCTTCAATGTGACAGCAGTTGCAGCAGCAGCATTGGGGAGCGGCAGGAAAGAAAGCTCTGCTGCCTGAAATCTACGACTCCTTGTGCGAAGGATTCAACGCCAAAGTTAACGTATATGCCACTCAAAGGCACCGCAAGGTATGTTAGCTAGCACAGTACTATATTATATAAGGATGTACGTATTTGAAGTGGCTGTAGTGTAAGCAAGGCAAATTCAAGCGCAGCCAAAAGATAATTTTGCCAAGTGACTTCCAATTGCAACTTTAGCCAATTACAATTGTGTATGTGTGTGCGTGTGAGTGTGTTAGTGCTTCAAATGATTATTCATTTGATGAATCAAAAAGAGCTAAATAAGAATTTATTGCTAGCAGACACAAACTAAGCAATGTGTGCACACTTTGTGTCAGTGGATTGGGTTTCGAAGCTTCAGACTTACAATGATTAAACACACAATTAACTTTCTCTAGTAGTTTTAAATTGTATGAATCTAGACTTGTTAATAAAGAAACCAAAATCTGCCAGTTCAAAGCCATAGGCAATTGATTGTTGCATTTTGGCTAAATCTTTTCTATTTCATCTTACAGTATTTAGTTATCCAGCCACCTGTCCAAGCTAAATATTGTGTTGATTTTGTTTTACTCCATTTACTGCTTGCTGATTCAATGGCAACGATAAATTCTCATCACGTTTGCAAAATATTTTTCTATCACCTATAAAACATTTGAAGCAGCCTTGCGGCAGAAAACTTTTCGCACAGTAGCATCAACAATACAATGACTATGTCTTGTTTGCATGTGTGTGTGTGTGTGTATGTTGCTAACGGCAAGCAATGTTGCTGGCGCTTGCTTGCATTCTTCCACATACACACACACAACACGCATACATATATAAATGTAAATTTATTTGATTCCTTTTCATTTCGTCTCCACCCTTTTTGGCTGGCTCAACATTTTGTGTTTATTTTTGTGTTGCTTTGTGCTTACGGGGAGGCCTGCATAATGCTTCAGCTCCTCTCATGCAGCAGCAATAACAAATAGCCCAAAGGCACTGCCAACAACAAATATACACACACATACACAAATACTGTAACAAGCAGCGGCAACACATTAACCCAGCTATACAACTGCACAATTGTGCGGTTAGGGCATCTTGGACGACGACGATAAGTCGTCATGCTGAAGAAAGGGTATCAGACACTGGAATTTAGCTTTCCTTTTACTTTTTATATGTATCAATATATATAATATCATCTGAAACTTTTGCTTTAATCGTTACTTTAAAAGTTCGTATTTTTTTAGGGTCTACGTGGCAAAATGGATGGCAATGTTAAGCGACTCGCGTACTGCAGCAGATGACGCATAAGCCGCGGCATGCCGCACATTCAAGCGCCCACACACAGACACACACACATGTATACACATATTTGGAGCGACACGCTTACAGACATGGGAAGGCAACGGCTTTGCCTTTTGGATACATCCGATCTGCAGCCATTTGAAGCAATTTTCGCTTCCGTTTCCAAATGCGATTGTCCTGCGTAAGTGCCGTACACATATAAACACACATACACACACATTCACATACACATCATGTTGTTTGTTTGCACATGCATTTTGTACTGTTGTTGCTATTGTGGCGTCAGCTATATACATACATGTTTGTATATAAAGTTCCGCCTGTGGAATCTTAGCAGATGCCCGTTTCAATTTCTTTTTTGGCTTTTTTACTTTAACTTACTCTCTCTCTCTCTCTGTCTGTCTTTTTCTTGCTCACTCTCTCTCCCTCCCAGTTGGCTCTCTCTTTTTTAATGCCAGTAGCTATTGCATACAGTCGTCGTATAACTTAACTGTTATTTACACTTGAACTTTTACTGTGCAACCAGCACAAGTTTTCCAGCACTTTTTGCCTTACCCAAAACTAAGCTTTTGTTGTCTCTTTTGCTTCTTCTACTTCTGCTTCTTCTTCTGCTCATTGGTGTGGCCAAATTATTGACATTTTTAGTTATTTAATACAGCTTGATTTCGATGCATTTACTATCCGGTTGAGAAACGAAAAAGCAACCAACGTGCAGATTGTCGGAAGAAGACTACTAAGCGCTAATTAGCTCTAACTTTTCCCATTTAGTGCGCAGCTATAATGATGACAACAGCAGCAGCAGCAACAACCAGAAGAACTATGCCAAAGATACGCACGCATATGCGCTGCATATGATTTATTTCAGGCATTTCAGGCTCTAAACAAATATATACACCGCCGAAAAGTTTGCACTCCAATACAGCTCAGTGTTTAGTGTTGAGAGTACTTTGCCCAAAAACATAAACTAACGCTTGTGCTGCTGTTGTGATGCCAGGCATGAGGCACTGTCTGGGAAAGCGCAGCACGGTGACGGTGACGATGACGATGACGATGACGCCTACATGTCGCGACTATGGCGTCAAGTTGGAAGAAGTTCGCATTTCAGATTCATGACAAGACAGCAGACGTATACATACATACAATAAATACACATACATAAATAAGCAACGTGGGCCAACTCTTTGCCTTCCTTGCTTATGATAAATGTAGGAGTTCAGGGAAAGCTTGAAAGAGGCGAAGAGTTGTAAGTGTGGAGGTGACATTCTTGGCGTGCGAGCTTTGCATGTGGCGCTTAAATTAATTTACTTGACGCCGTTGTTGATGTTGTTGTTGCTTTTGTTAGTTGTCAAACTTGATGAAAAATATGTAAACGACAGAGCCAGGCAAACAGTAAGCAAACAAGTTGCTTGAGTGCCAACTGTGAACGACTGCCAGATATCCCCTACACAGACCCAAGACTTAAGCCATTAAAAAAAAAAAAATCTAAAATTAACCTTTTAAGTACCAAAAAACGAACTCAAAAAAGTAATTTCCCTCCACGATAAAAACTATCGAGTGCATTGATTAATGGAAATTAGCCATTAAGAAAGTTTTTCACAATGCTACATCACAGCGTTTAGTTTATTTTGGGAAATGTATACCCCTATATTGACATTTCTCTTTAATGGGTAATGGACACTATAAACGGGTAGCGGGAGGAGTGGTCACAAAAGAGCAGTGAAGATACAGCTACCACAGCAAAGTCACCCGAAAACGCCGCCAACTGTCAACAAAGTTGTCAAGAAGAAAACATAAAGTTTTTCCTTCGAATATTGTTTATATAGAAACAATTTCGGTTGTTGTTATTTTGTATTATCTGTTTTTGTTCTGTGATTTTAAAGGGTGAACCGCGTGACAGAGCAGGCAATGAATATAAGGGAGCAAGTCTGCATAAGCACGCTATAAAACTGTCAATCAACGGCATCGAATAAAATTCATTCAACAAAAATCATGGACCATTTGAGCTGTCTAAGAATAGGTAATCCTTAAATTTTTCTTAACTATTCTCACATGTCTTTGATATGATCTGTTTCGTGTGTTGAAGCTTTAATTCAAGTTTAACCTTTATAACCTAGTTGGATAACATTTAAACTTTTGTGTCCCGTCTCAAATAAAACATTGAATTAGCTTAAATGTGCTGCTCCGTTAAACAAAATAAGACCTAATTAAGTAGCTTTCTCTAATAACCGTTTGGCCATAAAGGTCGCTGGCATGTTTTTGGTTAGCCCAACGTCATCATCATCATAATGATTGCTGCTGTCCTTCCTGTTGACATCGTTTTCGCTTTGCGCATTCAAATCACTTTAACATAATTTGCCAATAAAAATTCATTGAATTATATTTTGATTGGTTTATGGGTCGTGGCCGGGTTGCAGGCGGCGACAAATATAACGACATCTGTTCTATGCTACTTTTGCCTTGTTGTAACTGCCCCAACGCTATGTGTCTATGTGAAGAAGAGGCGTTCGCTCTTTTGCTTCTATCCTCCGGCTTCAGCTGTAATGTGTGTTCCATGTTTGTGTATATTATTACATTTATTATTAGCAAGGCGAAATGTCCTTTTAACAACCGTGGCTGTGCCATTGATATGCACAAGACAGGATGGACCAAATGCGTGCAGATTAAGCAATCCTCCTCCCACCCACCTCACATCATCCCTTATCCCAAAACAATTTGAACAACAACAGCTGACAATAATAAGCGATGGGCCACAAGCTAAGAAAACATAAAATGATTGTGAACCAACCAACCTCAACCCCTCAACGAAGTCTGCCTTCGTTTTCCGCTTTTCTACATCTACGCACATACATAAGTCTATCGCTATGTATGAATATACATACATCGTGTGGATTGCGCTCCATAGGCCCAATCTTTCCATTACCAGGCAGTCAGTCAACATGTGGTCTCGCCAATGTGCCGTGTCCCATTGTCCTTTGCGGAGAGTATTGTCCTTTTGTTTTGAAAACCCTAACGCATTGAATGAGGCAAGGCCGAGCTCAGTTTGTATACAGATCTGGGCTAAAACACTTGCGTTGTAAGTTGGTCAAAGGATTAAACTTACAATTTATAGGAAGCAATTAAATATAATTAATTATTAATTTATTCTGTAAAGTAGTCTGTTTAACACTTAAAGGACCAACAACATTCTTCTTTCTCATGAACCAAGAATGTAGAAAAACAATAATATATAATTCTCATAAGATAATGTAATTTAATGTAATTTAAAAATACGTTAATATGCATTTTAAAATGTCATCAATCATCCATAATTTAATACATATTTCTAACTTGGCAAAATTGCTGTTAAGCGAAGAGTCAATTTCTTAATACCGTTATTCGCCCATTTGCTCGTCTTGCTCAAGTGTCAAGTGAAGAAGTGATGTGCCCAATTCGATGGCCATTTACAAAGCAGGCAATAAATATACGTTGCCTTTGTAGCTTTGGGGTGTCTCACAGGTGACACACACACATACACACACACACAAACACACACACGCCCACACAACAACTGTCAACGGCAAGTCAAATGACTGACAGCCACACCTCTTACGCCTACCAACACGCCCATCCACCCAACACCCAACACCCACCTCCCACGCACCACACACTGGTCGGTGGGTTGTATTGGCCAAGCTGAAGGCGTTTTGTGGTAAGCCTGTCATGCGGCGGGTTCATCAAATCTGTGTAAGTGAAAATCTCAGCCAGCCTTGGTCTTCCATAGGAGAAGGAGGCCAACAAAGTGACTAGGTGAGTTGGTAAGTTGTGGAGTGGGAGGTGAGGGTGGGGGGTGGGGAAAATGAGGTTGGGAAGGCGTCTCGTATAATATTAATAAAGCAGAAATTGACAGATTCAGAATGACAAATTTGTCGTCAAGCCTGATAAATGATATGAAATCTCAAAAAAAATATTGTTGCAAAAACATTTTGCCGCCTCGCTGGCTGAAAAGGACAAAACTGGAGACCGAAGCCTGTGGCAAAGAAGCAGCAGTAGAAGAAGAAGAAGAAGATAAATTTTGATAGCATCTGCGGCGAGCAGTTAAAAAACGAACCAAAATGAAATAAAAATTGTGTGCACAAAAAGATGAGCGAGAACAGAGCCCCCCACACACTGTATAGTAGCAAGACGACGGGATGGCATTGCAGGCAACAGAGCACAAAGGCAGGGCGTAAAAATGGAGGAAGAAGTCTCCAATGCTGTCGCCTTGGAACACTTGAACGGCGTTGTCTAATGCAAAGCAATTTGGTAAGCCGGCATGCACCATTTCTTCCCCTGCACGCCAGATCAACAGATTTCCCGATTCCAGACAGCTAGCCAGCTAAACGGTGTCCTGGCCAGTCTTGACTGTCCCCGGCTCTCAGCTCCCATTGGCTGCATGTTTGCATGTCATCCGTGGCGCCCTCTCAGGTATTGCAAAGCAGCTAAAGGAGCGCCATGTTGAACGCTAGCCAAGTGAAATTTCGAGATTTTCACTGATAGTGTTCGTTAGTCAACGCCCACGAATATCTAAGTTCACACAAACATGTATAGATTTATGCATGTATAGGTGCAACGAGTTGGGGAAAGAGTAAGGTAAGGGCAGGTACTGCTGCCAAAAGCAGTGAAAAAAAACTATTCAAAATATTATTATCACTTAGGGTATGCTGTTCTTAAAAGATTACATTTATTTGTTTATCAAGGAGTTCTATAGAACCAAGCAAATAAATATGTATATGTAAAAGAATCCTAAATCTGATTAGTTTATAACTAAAAGCTTAAAAGCTAACTAAGGCTAAGCACGATTCTAGAGCTCTTCAACTGTATTGGTTTTCTGTGTATTTCTGACTTATTTAATCGTGCAATTTTAAAAAAGCAAAAATTTAGATAACGAGTCCTCTTGAATGCAGTTAGCATTCTGTATTCTATTAGAGCACATCCGTTTGCTCCATCTGGTTTTCAAGGGGTAGCTGCAGCATCATCTTTTTTACATTGCAGCATTGCCCACTAAGTGCAATTTCAAGTGTTGCCTGCCTGACATCAATCTGTCCAAGCACACACACACACACACACACACAGATAACGAGAAAGAGAGATTGGGTGTTTGGGGTTGACTTGGCTGCTGTGGCTGCATTGTTTGTCAGCCTAATGTCTGTGCGGGTGCCACCGGCCTCAAAAACACGAGTACAATAAGATGAAGATGAAAGACACCTGAGTGGGTGAATGGTTCGTGGTTGTGTGTGGTTAAGGTGGTTTGATATCTACCTCTTGAGCACATCCTGAACTGAATGCTGCCTCGTCATTTTGGCAACGCGCTCTCTCTCTCTCTCTCTCTTTCTTTCTCTGTCTTGACTGTGGCCGTTTTTCAAGTGATTTTCATCCATGCGGCTGCATTGCGGCTTTCCCTGTGGCCTGTGCAACTTAAAATTCAATTTGTTTTGGCTGTGATTTAGTGTAATTTAAGCGCACTACTGAAAAAGATATATGAGCACTTCAGACAAAACGAAGGTGATCCTGGCAAGGGGGTAAGGAACAGGCAACACCTGAAAGCTGGCAAACATAATAGTGACGCTATCTTCCTCTCACTCTCTCTCTCTCTCTCTCTCTCTCTCTTTCTTTTATACCAGTTTTCTTGCTGAGCTGGTGTGTGTGTGTGTGTGTGTGTGTGTGTGCGTGACAGTTCATTAGTATACGAAACGCCAAATGGCAAATGGCATTGCCAAAGTGATTCTTAGTGCAGCACCGTGATTGAGATTTTTAACTTTAGCTTCGGCCTCGGCCTCGGCTATAGCTTCAGCTGCAGCTTCAGCTCCAGCTACAGCTGCCGTTTGTCAGCGGCTGACATGAACAAGTCATAGACAGGCAGCAGAAGGCAGGCAGTCGATGCCAACTATCAACTACGGCAAACTCATCTGACTCAACGCAACTCAGTCAACTCTCTCTATCTCTATCTCTCTCTCTCGCTTTCTATCTTTCTCTTTCTTACCGCAGTCAATGACATGTGCAATATTTGTCTTTCTCCAAAATGGCAGCCAATACACAGAGTTGTCAACTCATGCGCTCGACTGCCTGCCAAGAGTAATGATGCTTGTGACTTCTACGACTCTCCATCCAACCTTCCTTCCTCTCCCCCACCCTGTATCAATTGTGTCTGCTGTGTGTGTGTGTGTGTGTGTGTGTGTGTTTGCCATCTCTCACTCTCCTCATATCCATTTTGAGCTGCTCCTGCTAGTGCTGCTGCTGCTGCTGCTTTGTCAGCGGCTAAGTGCAAGTTAAAGCAAAAGTAATGGCGCATTTGCCAACAACTTGCCCAGGAAAAAAAAAAAACGAAACCTAAAAATACCAAAAAACTGCAACATTGCGCTACATCTGTTGGGATTCTGAGCTTGTGCCCAAATGCAATGGCTGTAAAATGAATGGTCATTAGTTAACTTTTTCGACTCGAATGCACATATGCACTCAAAAACTATATACATTTACTTGGTGCAGGTATGTGAAAGCATTGTTGCAAATACGCCTTTATAAGTTTATTTGTGTCATTGATTCTCGTTTTAACTGTTCAAATATATTGCAAATAACAATAAAACAAAGCTCAATAAAGATGAACATTGCTTTAATCGAACTCTTAGAAGCCTTTTAAACTTTAAAAACTTAATATATATTTGAAGCTGTAGTTGTCATCACTTTAAGATTATAAAGCTCTTTAAAGCTTTCAGCTTAAATAATAAACATTGAACAACATTTGAATAATCTAAACGATTTTTACATCTTTTATAAAAAAAATAATTAAAACGTAATGTTTTAATATGTAAATCACATATCCTGTTGCTAATTAACACCAAAAACCACATAAAATGAATATTTTTTTATGCTGTTGCGCCTTGGGCGTTTTTTTTTTACCTTCCCACATTGGCACCCACAACAAATGCATTAAAAGTCATTGTTTTGGATTAATGAACTTCCATTGCACGTTTGCTTTAGCCCCAATTGCCCTTTACCCTTTGGTGCTGAACTATTCGGTTCTGTGCTGCTCGGTTTTCTCTTCTGTTTTGTACATGTAACTGCAACCGATAGCTGCCAAAATGGGGTAAGAGGGGATGGGGAACAAGGCATGGGGTATGAGGAATGGGGCATGAGAATGCGGCAAATGGCAATGGGAATGAAAGTGGCCGCCAGTTTGGCCAGTTGGTAACAAGCAGCAAATTTGCGTGCAACCGCAATGCTAGCTCCAAATGCAACTGTATAAGTGTATGTGTGTGCGTGTGTGTTTGTGGGTGTGCGTGTTAAAGGCAGCTGCAAATTTAACTGGCAAACACACACGCACTCACACACAGACATACACATAATGGAAATGGAGATTGAACTCCGAATGCCAATATACATAAAAAACAACACAGCACAAAAAGAAAGAAAACAAAAAAAAAGATAAACTGCTTGCATTGTATATGTACAATCAGATACCCTGTGTTACTTCTAGTATTATTTTTCTTGGCGCTAGTAGTTAATACTTTACTGTCTGATTATTATTTTATTAACATTAAATAGTTCTATAGCTATTAAGCGCTTGCATTCGATATTGCTGTATTTCAGTCTTGATTATCAAAAGAAAATATAATAAATGAAATATTTCAAATATAAACTGTACGCATTCTGTATTTTGTTCTATTTACAGGGTATGCACAATGGGCTTGGCATGCAATGCAAATGATGACGAAACGGATGCGGTTATAGTTTCCAATGCCGGCTTGGCGCTGTCCATGTTGCAGCACATTGTTGTATTGCAAGATATGTTTATCGCTTTATAATTGGTTTTCGACCCTTAAAAGTAGGCAAAAATTTGCTACCCACCTGGCTCAGTGGGTGTGTGAGTGTAGCCAAGAAAATTTGTGCAGTGCAGCATTTTGGAGTGTCAATGCTCAGTTGAAGTTGTTGTTGTTGTTGTTATGTTATTTGCTGCTGTGCTTGTTCTATGGGCACTTGAAACTTTTCAAGTTGCATTTGTGTGGCCGTTGATGTTGATGATAGAGAGTGAAAGAGAAGAGCGGGAGGGTGAGAGAGCAACGAAGTGGGAGTAAGAGTTTGAAGTTAAAATACGCAGGAGTTATTGGGTGAAGGCGAAATGGCAGCGAATACAACTATGACGACTGCAGGCAAAGAGTTGTTACGAATTTCTGGTTTCACGCTATCTGATTTTGATTGGAAATTTTCGTGCGCTGTGCTCTAAACAGCAACTAGCAACTACAACAACTACTACTACAGCACCACCAGCAAAGGCAGAGATGAGTTGGGTGCAGTATGAAGAGATGTACAAAAGGATGAAATACTAAAGCGAGTTCGACAGACGGACAGTAACAGGAAACAAGCCAAGGAACAGCATACTTCCGCATTTCTGCTGTACTGTGCTATGCTTTACTGTACTGGTCTGTACTGGGCTGTACTGTGCTGTGCTGTGTTGTACAGTGCTGGGATCCGCAAATATGTCACGATAAACAACAAACAGCAAGAATAACAATAACAACATCATGACAGTATCCAGCATCATGGATGATGGCATGGGGTCAAAAACGTTAGGGTGTTTGGGGTGAAGGCTATAGAGTTGATGCGCCTGACTCGATATCCGGCTTGGTTGCTCTCGCATTGGCTGTGACTGTGATAGCTATGGATGCTGCTGCTGCTGCTGCCCAGCACTATACTCGTCTTGACGATGAGAGTGGCTGCAGAAAAACTTGTGGCAACAACAGCAACAACAACAACAAAGCGTACGACAGCCATTCAGACTTAGCAGGATATTTAGATTTTAGTTAGATAGTGTGGGAGACAGTCAAGCAGGATGCCAGCCTGTGAGGCTGTTAGATTGTAAGGTTGGGGAGACTGTGCCATGCCATCAAAGCAGCTTGCACAAATTGACAACTTTTCCGGGGTGTTGTGTGGATGATACAGGCTGGCAAGCTGGCAGGCTGGCAGGCTGGCAGACTGGAAGACATGCCGACAGAGTCATCGTCGCTTTGGAAGAGCAATTGGAAATTATTAATTTCAATCAAAACTTTCGAAATCGGTGCTTATCTATGCGTAGCTTTATCATTTAACTTCTAAGCGCAATCTAAGCGCAAAGTTTTTCTTGTTTTCTTGTTTCTCATTTTAGTTGCCATAATTCATGACCCTCTCGCTCTCTCAATCTCACTGCCAAAGAGCCCAGCCAACATCATTTATATTAGCAAAGTGTGTCTGGCTGGACGACTGGGGTCAGTCACATGCGTAAGTGCTTTCTGCAGGCCAAGTCTCACTATATGCACAAGTACACGTACATACATATATCACAGTATTCACATCATCTATCAATATTTAAAAGTGATACATAAAACAAACACGAAGCTTAGGCAAAGCAATTTTTAAAAACTGTTGACAAAGTCTCTCTGTCAAATACTGGCAACACATAAAAATGGAGGACAATAACCATCAAGATTATAGTTGTGGTTAACAATATGTTTTATTATACCAATAATCATTCTATGGAAGGTTAGATTTAAGAACATAATAGTTCTTGGATATTTTTTTAATTATTCAATCGAATCAAACATTTGACAAACGCGTTATGCATTGTTGTAAGTATCGAAGCATCTGTTACGACTTTTCTTTTGTTTCGTGCTTGTGGATTTGGAGTTCTTTTTATATTTTTGGATTGTTATGTAAGCATTTTTTTCAAGCATGTTGTTCTTCGTATAGCATCTCGCGCATATTAACAATATTTTATACATAAAATGCAAGCAATTTGGCTCGTTGCACCGTTTTCAAGCATTGCATTCTTGTACTGTGATTGTACAATGGGACGAATGCGCAATATGCTCGTGTTCAAACGATAGAGTGAGGCAAGCTGTGTGGGGGTTAGGGTGGGAGTTAAGGTGGAGGCGATAACTACAAATAGCGGCTGCTGTCGCTGCTGTTTTTGTTGGTAATACTATTGGCTGTCGCTTTGGCCTGTCTGTCTGTGAATATGCTTTTTATAGCTGAATGCATATGCACATAAATACGTCTATAAACGCATAAAAAGGCTTATGGCCAATTGTTGTTTTTCGCGTGTTGTTGCCAAACTATTTGTGTGTGCATCATTGACTTTCAGCTTGGCCCTTCGCCATCGTCGTCATCAACTGAGCAGCTTTGGCTGCGATGTGTGAATGCAATGCAAAGGTCGTCAAAAACGTTATGCAAAGAAAGCAAACACATGCATAAGTTAGGTAACATGTCTGCCACATTCTTGCAATAAAATTTCTCCGAAAACATACCCACACTATTGCACATTTCACTGCTGCAACAACTGTCGTAAATTCTGCTTTTGCCTTTGTCTTTAGTTTTCCTTCACAATTTCTTACCAGGGTAAAATCTTAGCGAATTCGTTTACAGGCATCACTTACACTTGTTTTATTTCCAGCTATTGTTGTTCTTTTCGCTCTTTGTCGCTTTTCTCTTGCAATTTTATTTTCGTTTGGATTTATGACAAGCGAGCGAAACAAAAACAACAGCAACAATTCAAAGTTGTTGCAGCCTTTTGGGCTGGTCGCTTAAAGCATAACTGAGCAACAGCGATTGTAATTGCATACTTTGCGGCTGTACACAAAAATGAGAAAAATAAATATGAAAGTGATTACAATTTTTTCCATTCCATGCAAGACAGCTCAAATATGTTTTGCATTTAATTAGATAAAGCGGGGCAGTAATTAACTTATTTATGTCACACTCTTTCAGTATTCATACACAGACAAACACACAGACGCATACTATAATGCAATAAACACATATTTGTAGCATTATTTTCAGCTTTGGTATTTTTTAGCAATGTTTCGAAAAACACATTCGAAACAAATTCACTCTTTTTTTACTTGTAAAGCTTTGTAGAACAATTATACTTTTTTAATGAATGCACTTTTGTAATTTTAAATATTGGTAACAAAACTGTGTTGGTTTAAATATGAAACTAATAAATTAGAAAGAGTGGGAGAGTATCGCATTATTATTTTGGCGCTGATGTTTGTTTGGACTTCATTGCTGATATTTTGTTATTTGGCGAGTGTTTAATTGGTTTAAATTACACTCGCTTTATAACAATTTGTGTGAATACATTTACGTATGTATTTGTGAGTACATAAAGTATATGTATGTGTGATATCAGCCATTTTAATTGTTTATTTTCACTGATTACACGTTTAATAATAAAAATAAATATATAAATGAATACCACACACACACACACACGCATACTCATACCTTTTTCACACCAGGCGCTCAATTGATTTTATTGGATTTATTGGTCAACTAATTGTTGTTGTTGCTTTTGTTTTTTTGCACGGCAACCTTTTGTTACTTAATAATTGCCTGTTTGACCTGACAAGCCCACATACAATTTCGAACACCCACAACGGCTATTAAACACTTGATTAAAACGATATAAATTACAATTGCATTCAGTTTATTTTTGCACATTTACAATTTTGTTTGTGTATTCCACACCCAAAGAGGAAAAGAAGATTCGGATGAATTTTCAACAGCTGAGCCTGCAAATGTTGCTAGCCAATTTTCATGTTCAGTCATTACGCAAACGTTAAGCAGTCATACTTTCTCAATTAGAACTTATGAGTACTAGGTTTAAGCAATTAATACAGCTTAAGCTTAGAATGTCTAAATGTCTAAGCAATGAACCAAAACAAAAGAGGTGCTGCTAGTTCTGGTTCAGTTTCCATTTGACAAAAACAAATTAACACAAATTAATAGTCGAAAAACGATTAAAAATCCCATTAAGTGATTTCCCGCTTGTTGTTCACTTGGTACATAAGAGTTTTTATTGAGAGCAGCATCAAACCAGGTCCAATCCATAGATAAGTCACGTTGTCAACGAGAGCTAGACCGAGAGAGTGAGAGTGAGAGAGGGGACACAGCAAATTAAAACTAAATATGTGAACGCACTGTGGAAACAAAGACTCTTGACGACCTTTGGCTGACATAAATTGATAAGGTCGTGCTACGATTTCATCAAATGCTTCGCTTTGGCTTTGGCTTGGGCTTCGGCTTCGGCTTTGCTGTCCGTAGTGTAAATATTTGATGCGAAATCGTAGGAAGAGATGGGAGCGGCTGTGAGAGTGGAAGAGGAGTGTAAAATATTATGAGTACAAAAGCCGCGCAGCCAAAGCGTCAACATTTGAACACAGCGCATGGAATATTTAATAAACGTCTGTGTTTCTTCTTGTTTCGTTTTCGTTTTCTTTTTTTATTTTTTCTCTATATATGTATATTTATTTATTTATTAAAATCTATTTTTTCACAAATTAACAGAGCAACAAAATTGCCAGATCGATTTCTGCGAATTTGTCCAAAAATTGCCGGCGGCAACTGTGCCTAGACGTGATTTAAATACATATGTACATATATACCAATATTTGCCCATGAACGACCCTGAAGTCCTAATGGGAATTTAATTTTAAATGAAATACCAATAAGTAGTAGAAAGTTCAGGCATTACACATTATGTTGTAATCTAAAAAAACAAGCAAAACAGAGCAGAATTCGTCTACCTTTTACCAAACTATAGTTAGATATTTAAGATAACAGCCACGAAACGATGACATCACAAAGTGCGATACAGTAAACACAGAAACACAGAAAGAAAAAAAATTAAGAGAAAAAAACAAGTTACAACAATGACAAACATTAAATCACACTCAAAACTGTTGTCAAAAAATAAGCAAAACAGAGACAATAGTTTAGTTAATTGTAACGAAGTCTAAATACCCTGTATAAGAAGAAGCTAAAGAACAACTGGGTGAAAATAACAAGGCAGCAATTTATTTGATACCTTAAGCTAATAAAGAGACAAGAATCATGAAAGATAACTAAAAAAAACCCTAAACAAAATTTCGTTGACATGAGAACAAGCAAACAGACAGAAGGACAAACAGATGGACAGGCTATGCATAGGGTATGTGTACACACTAAAAGCACAATTCAGTGGAAAAGTGCAAATAAATTTGTTTACATGCATCACTTAAATAACGAGGTTGGATGAAAGGAGAAACGAACGATGCGTTAAATCACCATTAAAAATGTAGAATTTATAAATGAATCATACTTGAACTAGATATGAATCTTAATTGATAAGCATGCAATGTTTAAAGCACTACAAAATTATTTTTTTGTATATTTTATATAGAATTGATCGATATAGGGTATACATGTGTACATATATGACATTGTTTCAATCGAAGCTCAGCTTGAAGCTTTTGCCGATCTGTTTTGTTGATTTTTCATTGCTCACATTTTGGTTTAATTTTCAAGTCGCGTTTTATTCTCATTGCGTTCGCAAAGCATTTGTTATTGTTGTTGCTTATCGTTGTTGTCTCGTTGTCTTAGTTGTTGTTTGTTTGTTTGTATTGCTGCTGCTGTGGCTGCGGCTGCCGTCTTTACCTTAGTTCAGTTTCGGTTTTCAGTCTCAGTCTCAGTTTTGTCTCAATCGTATTCTCATCGAGCTCACTTAAAGTTTGCAACGCCTCGAGCTGAGCACAGTTTCAGTTTTACATTTAATGCGAGCACAACAAGTTAGTAGTGAAACACGATTTTTTTTCAATCCTATCAATAATTTTGCAACGTGTATATTTCATAATTATTATTTTTTTTTTAAGTAACTACTTTTTGTTTATTTTTTTAAGTGTTTTTTTTTTTCCATGGATTTTTAAAAAACTAAAAATTGTATTGTTGCTAATTACTGGCTTCATATAATTTCTCAGTGTGTTAACACCTTTTTTTTTTACTTGTTTTGTGTTTTTCTTTGAGTCATATCGCCATTTAAAAAGCCTTTAACTTGTAATTGTTTTTGTTCGTTCAATTACGGTAATTGCAGCTTACTCACATGCTCCGTTTCTTCTGCTTTTTTTTCTTTTTTTTTTCGTTCCTTCCTGTTTACAGCCAGACATGAAGCTCTTCGCCCTGCTACCCATGCTCCTGGGCTTCTTGGCCATTGGTCAAAGCAATGCCGCTGCAGGCTCCAGTCATCTGTTATGCTACTACGATGGCGCCAGTTTTATCCGGGAAGGTAAGAGAAAGTGCTAAAAAATACTATACATAAAAATAATACTAAGCGCTAAGTAAATGCCATTAAATACAATTATTAATATCAATGGCAGGAAATTGGGTTAAGTCAAGAAAATAGTAATGGTGTGATATTTGATTTCTTCTTTTTATCAAAACATATGCAAAAATGAATACTTTAAGGCACAAAGTGTAAGCATAGAGTATTCGCTAGTTGAATATACTTCCTTACACACTTATGACTTGTCAGTTGCGATATTTTTAGTGCATATAGTCTAAAAGGTTATCGACGATTGGAACAGAGTGTGGTTTTGTTTTAAGAGCACAATCAATTAAAGCGAAAATCATCTCGGTTTATTCAGTGTATTATTAAGTAAATGTACACATGTATATAACTATTTATATACATATATACTTGGTGCTTACGAACTGTGCTTGAGAAACCATTTAATTACACTGATGCGAATATTTACTCTTCATAAGTGTTCGCTAAGTGCTTTGACTGCGTAATGATATACATAGTTAGCTGGAAAAAGGTGTGGATCGGAGAAGGGGAAGATGAGGGTCACAAGATCAGAGCATTAGGCTTTCTGGGAAAATTGTATGTGTATATGGAAATGATTAATTATTTAATTTAAAAATTGGACTGACTTAACACTCAGCCCACACCAGTTGGCGATTGTTATCGCCGTGTTTTTTGTTGCCGTTTGTTAATTGAAATTGAAATTGATATTGAAACTTAATTTGAGTTTTGAATTTAAATCATATGACACAATGTCCGACAATGGATATGAGTCATCATCTGTTTGTTAATTGAATTTTGTTCAAGGTAATTGAATAATAATAATATTTGGGTTGGGCAAGCACTTAAATTAGCATACTCGTCCCCACTCTCTTCCTCTTGTTTGCTCTTTCGCTTACTCAAAAACATTATATCGTTTTTTATGATGCAGGGCTTTCCAAGCTTACGTTGACTGACTTGGAGCCAGCAATGCAATTTTGCACGCACTTGATCTACGGCTATGCTGGCATCAATCCCAGCAGCAACAAGCTGGTCAGCACGAATGAGAAACTCGATCTGGATCTGGGCAGCAGCCTGTACCGTTCTGTGACCGGACTGAAGAAGAAGTACCCAGCCCTGAAGGTTCTACTTAGTGTTGGTGGCGATAAGGATGCACCCGAGGAGGAGAGCAACAAGTATTTGACATTGCTGGAGAGCAGCAATGCACGCATTCCATTCATCAACAGCGCTCACTCTCTGGTTAAGACTTATGGCTTTGATGGTCTCGATCTCGCCTGGCAGTTCCCCAAAAACAAGCCAAAGAAGGTGCACAGCGGCATTGGTTCATTCTGGAAGGGTTTCAAGAAGATCTTCACTGGCGATCATATTGTCGATGAGAAGTCCGAGGAGCACAAGGAGGAGTTTACAGCTCTTGTGCGTGAACTGAAGAATGCTTTCCGTCCCGATGGCTATCTCTTGGGTCTTAGTGTTCTGCCCAATGTCAACTCATCACGTATGTTGCATTCACCTCGTTTCCTTACCATTAATAAACTCTACTCTTTGTTATATCTACAGTGTTCTTTGATGTGCCTGCTTTGATCAACAATCTGGATTATGTGAACTTGCATGCCTATGACTTCCAGACACCCGTCCGCAATCCCGAAGTTGCTGACTTCTCAGCACCCATCTATAACCTGAACGAACGCAATCCCGAGGGGAACATCAACTATCAGGTTCAATACTGGCTCAACAATCACGCACCCGCCTCCAAGATCAATGTTGGCATTCCCACCTACGGCCGTGCCTGGAAACTGACCAAGGATTCCGGCTTGACTGGTCTGCCACCAGTTTCCGAAGCTGATAACGTTGGCCCAGCTGGGCTTCAGACCCAAACCGCTGGCTTCTACAGCTGGCCCGAGGTGTGCGCCAAGCTGCCCAACCAAGCCAATCAACATCTGAAGGGCGCCGATGGACCTCTTCGCAAGGTTGGTGATCCCACCAAACGCTTCGGTAGCTATGCCTACCGCTCTGCTGATGACAAGGGCGAAAATGGCTTGTGGGTGAGCTACGAGGATCCTGATACGGCTGCCATCAAGGCTGCTTATGTGAAGAGCAAGGGTCTTGGCGGTGTTGCTCTCGTCGACCTTAGCTTCGATGACTTCCGTGGCGGTTGCACGGGCAATGAAAAGTATCCCATTCTGCGCGCCATCAAGTATAAGCTATAAGCGGACACCTATTATTTACTGGACTATACGATATACATATATATATTTTCAAATTTGTAACGACTTTGCAATCTTTTTTACTAAAGAAAATGTCTGTTTTTTTGTTTTGAGTAATCACGAATATATTTAAATCCAAACTATCTATGTTTAATTATTGACACAGAACCAATCTGGTTTCAATACTGATATGCATAGCCGAAGCACTTGACGATGTTTAAAACAACGACTTCAATTCTAAACCGCCAAATAGATAACTCATTTAAGGTTCTCCCCTCGGTTCTCCCCTCGCCAGTAATGTGTGTGGAAGTTAATACAAATTTTAAATAGAGTGACAAGAAAGCACCCAAATAGTTCATGCTGATTGCCATTGCCAAATATTCCGCATTCCTTCATGAGTGTGACCCTCGTAACCTGTACCATTTGGCCTGGCAGTGACTTTATTTCTGCATCTCTTCCGGCGTTTGCGTCAGCCTGCGGTTGCCGTTGATTGTTTTATGTGTGTGCGATGTTTGCGTTGGTTCGTGGGTGGTGTTTGTACTCCTGCAGCGCCTGCTGCTTCTGCTGGTTTGGCTGCTTCTCCTACTGCTGCTACTGATGTTGGCGGAAAAGCCAGGCAGGCAGCAACAGCAACATCGTCCAATGTCTCATTCATCTTTTGTGCAGCGGTCACGCTGTGACCACTTGAACAGTAGCCCATTCCCCCTCACCTCCACCAAATTTCACGTTGCTGACACCCACGAGACGCTAACACAAACATACACAGACACAGTTGCCAGTTGGATCACTTTATCATTTGCAAAATTGCAAAATGCAACCACAAAACCATAACACTGACGTATACAAAGTATATTTTTTGGAGTTTTGGACAGCCTCACGCATACGCACTGCTGTACGGCAATGGCTATATGGCTATGGCTGACCGGAAATATGTCCACCCGCCCGCCTCTCCGGCCAAACGTCCGACCGTCCGAATATGAGCTAGACTTCCCCACCAAAAAACATGACTGGGTTGGCCCGTTGATTTAGTTCTATCTCTTCTTTCCACCCCTCCTTTCTCTCTCCTTCTCTGAGTGCAGGCAGTGGTGGCCGTTGGGGAAGAATAAAACCGTTGCCATTTGGGCAATGTTTGCTATTGTAGTTGCTGCCGCTGCTGCTGCTGCTGCTGCTGCTGTTGCTGTTGCTGGATGTATCACTGGCAGCATAAATCTTATGTCTGCATTGAGCAAGAGACTTCTCTACCTCTACCCTTTACAATTCCTTCCCCTGAATTTCCCTGCAAGTGAGTCACTTAATTGTTGCTGGGGTTTGTGTTACTGTTGCTGATGCCGATGCTCATGTTGCTGCTGTTACTGTTCCTGGTGCTGTTGCATGTTGGCCCAAAATGACGACGAGACATTGCAGTTGCCGATGCCATTGCCATTGCCGTTGCCATTATCGTTGCTGTTGTCACTCGTTTTGCACGCATGCAATTAGTCAGCCTCAACATAACAAGTTGCCGTGCAAAATGCCACGCCCATACGCCCTTCCAGTACACACTTGGCAGTGTGTGTTGCCAACTTGTTAATTGAGCAACAGCAACCGATTTTGACGTGGCACACGAGCATTGTTTATCGGTTAACGTACGGCACTACCAAAATCTCTCTCCCGTCAACAATTATCACAGCAATTTCAGCACTTTGGGCCAAGTTTTGTGCAACTTGTTGTTGCTGTTGCTGTCGCTGCTGTTGTCGTTGCCAGTCGTTGCACGCACTTTGATGATTTAGTCACAATCCCCAAATGAGTTCATAACAATTACATTCGTCCCAGAATTTTCATAGATACGATGCCGATAGACATGTTCTACATATGGATGGACCAGATAAACTCACAATTGCCAAAACATGGCTGCAAATGACTCACTAAGGCTCTTTCAGCTCCATTACGTATCCCTTGGATGCGTTTGCTGCGTCAGCACCTGGGTCACAGAAACACCGATACAAAAAAAAAACCAGACCCAAACCAAACCGAACCGTTACCGGTCAGGGATAAACATTTTATGGCCAAAACACGTGCACCGTACCAAAGCAATTTTGGGCCCAAGCAAAAAAACACAAAAAGACACTACCGTGTCGTAGTAGTTGTATTTTAGCCAATAGGTATAAACTATGAATGTACTCGGAGTCGTAAACGAACAGGCAGACAGGCAATATATGCAAATGGCCCATTGTGAACTAAGCAATCATTGTGAACCAAATATGTCGCACCTATTCACTGTTTAACATACAACAAGTATCCCGTTCGGCCTTAATAGCTAAGCAGCATATAGAATTTGACCTCATTTTCTTGGAATTATTAAACTGTTTTGCGTTTCTAAAGAGTGGTCGATAGCCGGTACTTACCTATTTTGAATACCCGTTAACTAACTTTACATTAAAGAAATGTGTTTAATGTTAAAAAAAAACCTATTTGTAAATGTACTATTAGAAAGACTTTATTTCCTTGACATTTGTTTTAAAACATTAAGCTTATAACTTACATACAACATATAGAATTAAAGCTAATATATTTATTTTTGCCAAAACGCATTTTATTTATTTGCTGACTTTTATCTTGGACTAAATAAACATGTTACATGTATTATAAACGATGCTGCTTGACTAGAAGATACTTCACAATTGGATGCTTTAAGCAATTTGAAACCTTTAAACTAAGTTATCCTTTAAATAGTTTGATAATATATATATGTCATGTAAGACAGAAGATCATAATACCCCATTTAAACACATTTTTAATCGCTTTAGGGTATTTAAAAGTGTGCGACCTCTTGGGGCGTGGTCTGTGGCTGAGTGGTTACAATTTTTAACATTTTACGTGAGCTCTGCTGGAGGTGTTAGATTTGCAGAAATGCCCCACCACGAATTCCAACATACATGGCATAGCACACACACACATACACACACACACACACACACGAAAGCAAACACCCAGACACATAGACACTAAGGCATGCAGTTGTTGGAAACATATAATGCTGCGCGAAAGTTTCGCTTGACTCAAAAATGGGCGACACTGCAAGTGGAGTCGTGTGTGTGTGTGTGTGTGTGTGTACATGTATGACTATCTATATATGTGTGTGTGTGGTGGCACACTACGTGCAAATTTTGCCATCTGGCTGAGTCCGTTGCCTCGCTGGCCATGTTTACGACTCCTCGGGGGCCACTTGATTAGAAGAAGTTGCCTGGGAGTTGTACAAACATTTTCCACCAGCACATTTCACATGTGTGTGTGTGTGTGTGTTTGTATCTACAAGTGTAGTTTTTTATTCTCTCTCTCTGTTTTACCTTTAGATGTTTGCCGTTTTTATTGTAATAGCTGCAGCAGCAGCACCAACAGCAGCAGTTTGTTAAGCATGCAACTTTGGCATTTATGCCAGGCAGGCAGGTAGACAGACAGGCAGGTGACTGGATCCTGGTCGAGCCCCACCACTTACCTGGGGAGCTGATTGGTAGCAGTGCTGCGTTAACTAATTAATTAAAAACCATCGTAATCTTCATCCAATATTAAGCAAAAGGCCACAAGTCGGCCCGAGGCAGAAGAAGGCATGACGCTTATCGCTGGGCACAAATCACTTGGACTCATAATGAAAATGTCAAGCAACTAGCTTGCGAATGAATTTTATCTCTCCCTCCGTCTCTCTCTGCCTCTATCTATCTCTTCCTTGCTCTTTCACTTCGCTTGCTCTGTTCGTAGTCGCATGTTAATTAGCAAATGCGATGACTGACTGCTTCAATGTGCGATGTGGCTGACTGGTAAGCAGAAACATGTGAGCACAGCTCAGACAGCACCGACTTTATCAATTCATTAATCAGGCAACGAACGCTTTTGGTCAAAAACGTTGTTGGGGTTCCTTCAGTGGGGGAACAAAAGCAGTGAAACACACCTATCTACAACAAATACATGCATACACATTCACAAAGCAAAGACTACAACGGCAATAACAATGGCAGAAGGGTCAGTGAATGGAGCGATGGCGTTTCGATTCGATGGGGGATTGGGGCGAAATGATTCCGGGTTGGTTCGTAGGTTGTGACGGTCCAAATTGACCAAAGAGTTGGGAGGCGCGTCCAAAAATGTCTGCGTAAATCATAAAAACCAGCTTACGAAAGCAAAAGCGACGCTCAAAGTCTGAGTGGCAGGCGTTTGACGGTGGGCGTTTTAAGTGGATGGATGGGTTGAATGGGCTGGATTTCTCGGTTGCTTCATCTTCTTCAACATAATCTTCCCGTTGGACATTGGAATAGGATTAGAATGACGTTTGATCAAAGCAACAGACACACACAGATGGAGAGAAAGAGAGCCGATTCAAGCTTATGTATAGCAGTTGTTGTTGTATTTGGAATTATGAAGGCGAAGCAGCAGCAACATTTACACACACACACACACTCATAAACACGCACAACATTAAAATTATTTATCGCTCTTAGTTCTCGCAGCAATTGTCTGCGCGTGTAGTTTATGCCCCTCTATGCCCACCACTATAAGAGCCATGCCCATTTCTGCAGTGAAAAGGCGCTTATGGCCTGCTGCGTGAAATGGCTTAGAAGAAGAGGTGAAAGGAAGGATGGGAGCAAAAGCAAAAGTTACCACCCATCTCATCAAGAATGCGCCATCCGCCAGCCTCTTTCTCTACCTCTCCCTCTTCCTCTTCCTCTTCCTCACTCACGGCCGCGGCTTTTGTGTCCGAATGCCGAGCAAATAAATCAAAACTCGGCAGGCGATGGAGGCGGGCGCACGGGCCAATGCGGCGTGGATCCAGTTGTGGTTGTGGAATGGGGCGTGATGCGGCTCGAACTGCGACTAGAACTACTTGAGCTCTGTGTGTTTGCCGGCAATGTTATCTTTCATGTGCCAACAGAAAGCTGAAACAAAAACGTGCACACCAGAGAGGCGTTGCGGAGAGAAAGAGAGGGAGAGAGAGCTTTAAGTAAGTATACATTCTTTTATCACGGTTTCTTGACTTGAACATACTTATAACCTACTTAGAGTAACAATTGACGAAACTTTACTTTGACGGGGATAAATATAAGCAGCGACAAATATTGATAAATGTTCCACTAGCAAAAGAATTAAAACACAATATAATATATATTACAACTAGGATGAAATCATTAATTTATTTAACACTCACGTCAGTTGTAGGTAGCCAAAGTTTCAAACCCCTCAGATCTATATATTCTGTAGCTAGTCAGAGGGTAACCATTCCGTACAACTCTCCCACCCGGTAAGTATACAAAATAAAGTACTTCCCTAGCATAGACATAGCTACATGGACAGGTGAATGATGTTGGAGGAAATGCCAGAGTTGCTCATATGTTGAAAGTCCATTGGGTTGCAACTGTTGTACAAATGGTCATATTAGAAACCTGGATTGATGTGTTCAATGTGCGAGGACAGGAACAAGTAGAAGGTACAACGTGAGCAAAGACAATTCGCACGCTGGCCATCAGTTAGTTACTTAATTTTGCTTTAAGCTCATGAACGGTCAATGTTTGGACAACACCTTGTAATATCCGTTTAAGCTATGCCCGCTGACTGACAACCGGACAGTTGACTGGGTGTGGGGTGTGGGGTGGCCTGGCATGGGGTGGGTTTGTATGTATCCTGATGTGATGTGATGTGATGCGATGTCTTGGGCTATGCCACTGGCTGAGGCAGCCAATTTAGCTACAGTTCATTTGAGTTCGAAACGCTTAGGGCAGCCAGGATGCTAGCGCGGTGGGTTTACAGGGTGAGGTAGTAGGGGCAGGAATACGCGAAAGCAGACAGAAATAGCAATACCAGCAGCAGCAGCAGCAGTCAGTGCTCTAAACATGACTTATGACCGCTACGTGATGCAACATAAAAATGCCATTACATTGTGCGTGTTGCCTGCCGACTACCAAGGGGCGCCACACCTCTCTCCAGCCGCCTTAACCCTCCTGCCTCTCAGTGTACAGTGTTCGCATATATACACATATATAACATGACGTATGAGTGTTGCACGTTTCGCTTGGCTCGAACATCGCGTCGTCTGTTTGTTCGTCACAGCGTTTGCCACTGACAAGAACAGCAGTCAGTTCTGCACATCCTCCAGCTTCTCCAAAATCCCTTCTGCTCCTGGTCCATCGCTCTTTTAAATGCTTTGCACAATTTCTCATCTGTCTGTTGTTGTATGTGTGTGTGTGTGTGTGTGAGTGTGTCTGTCTGTGTTTGCTAGTTGTTTACCTTGACGTTTTCACCATTTCCCTCTCCTCTCTCTCTCGCCCAACTCACTTTAGCGTACGTATTGTTCGCTTTATTAGTGAAATTTAATGTGCTGTCTATTGAAAGATTCTTCTCGTATCATTACAATCAACTGCCTGCCTGCCAGGAGCCAGCTCATTCGATTTGACTTGGTTTGCTTGTGTTTTTTTTGTTGTTTTGTTTTTTTCATTAAAAAACTTTTATGGCACTATTTTTTGTGTTTGAACTCAAAGTTAGGTTAAGTTGCGTCCCCACCCCACACTCCTCAAGGGCGATATAGAAGGGTATAGAGTGCTATAGACCTGAGGAAATTGCGCAAAAAAGTTTAACATCGATAGGTGCAAATTACAAAACAAAGCCAGTCATTGTGAGAGACTAGGGTCAGCAATTGCTGTTGTTGCTTTAAGTGTGTTTATCATTGTTGCTATTGTTGGTGAAAAAGTTAGCTTAGGTTTCGTTTTGCCTAGCTGCGTGATGAAGAAGCGCCAACTACAGCAACAAGAGTAGCAAAAAACCGGAAACGGCAAAAGCAACTTCAACTTTTTGGTTGATTTCGCAGCAATCGTTTATTTTGTTGCTGCCTTCACTATCCCTTAACCCTTTCAAAAATCCTCTTCCTGTTGTTGTTGTTGTTAATTTTTGTCCAGAAAGAGACGGAGAGAGAAAGGGTAGTAATGCGAATTGCATAAGAGGCTGAGCAATATACAGAAAAAGGTTAATACAGCTAAGCTTTAAATCATTAATATTAATGTTGATACAATTTTAATCAATTTTTTAAGAATCGTATCTTCTGAATGACAAAAATTCTTTTCCAAACTTCACAAGCAGCCCTCGCTGTTTGCTACCTGCTGTAACTTTTGCTGCTGTTGTTATTGTTGTTGTTGCACAGTAGTCAACGCTTAATGAGTTACAATTGCTTGTTTGGGGGTTAGCCCCCATCAGCCCACTATGAAAACTTTACCTACGGTAAAAGTTGTTAAGTGCTTAAAGACACACACAAAACACTCTAGCACACACACACACACACGCATATGAGTTTTAGCCATATATACATATGTGTATATAGAGACGAACAGTATTTAGATTTGGTTTATGCGGCTAATTTACTGCCTGCTAACTAAATAGCCAATAAATCATGCAGTCAATCAATCAATCACAGTGACGACGAATGCCACTCTGCCGAATTCTGAATTGTCCCTTTTAAACTGCCAGTCAGTGGCAGTCGAGAAAGGCAGCCAGCCAGCCTGCTCTCGCTTGTTTGCTATCCTTGCTCCATATCCCTGCTTGCCTCCATTGCGCCTGCCTTCTGGCCCATCGGCTGCTGATTGTATCGCTTGGCAAAATCTGAGCGCTAAATGGCAGTTAATTGTTCGCTCGAAGGCAACAAAAGATACGAACACACACACACACATATCGTACACACACCATCTACCAACTGAGAAGTAGAAAATGGCATCCAACAAGATGGACTGCAACTCTTTACAGTATTGAGTATTTTCTACTTAAAGTAAAGATATGCAAACACATCTATAATTTCATGATATATATAAGTAAGTTAAATAGTTTTCCTTATCAATTATGCACACAACACATTCTAATTAATGAAACCATCAAAAACTTTAACTTCAATTGGCAAAGGCTTCCAATTTTGACACACAAAACCAATAAACACATAAATATTTGCATATATAACATATATTCATATAAATATGCAAGTGGTTTTTTCCATCATGTCTGTCTTGAGTTTGTCTGCTGGCAAGTTTGTCTGCATTTGAAATCTTATCAGAGGCAGCAAATGTTTCGTTTTGGGTTTATTTTGCATATTCATTGCATGGATGAAAATTGGCCAATTAATTCTGTTCATTTGGTTGCTGTCAGTGTGCAATTAATGAGTTATATAAATCGCTATGTAAGCCCCTAACAAGTTAGCAGACACATGCAGCATGTGCTAGACCATATAAGGAGTAATAAGTGTTGTATTCAGAGTTACTTTTAATATTCAAAACTTTAAACTTAATTGCTGACAATATTTTACTTGATTCAAATGCAGTTTTTTCCTCCGTAATGAACCGGGTAAACTTGGGTAAACACTTTCGGCTTTTGTTAAGTAAAATGTGAAAACAACAAATAAACATGCGCTCCAATAATAAAGTATGCAGCGATACTGAAAAACTCTTGCACTTGTAATTTATTCAGTATCTGTAGGATATACGTATTCATTGCAAGAAAAAAAAAATTGCCATCAATCAATTGCGCAATATCAAAAAAAAATTATCGTACACAATGTCGCCAACTGTTGCTTGTTGTTGTGCTCATAAATATAGTTAAATTCAAGAATTATTAACTTCAAACTCCAAATTCATTATATAAAAATATTACCTGTCCTTCTGGCTTTTTTTTTGCTGTTTGATTGACGTGTGTTTGTTTAGTGTTTGGGCCCGAAACGTGTAGGGTGGACCAAAGTCGTGTACGCTCGGAACTTGTCATTATTTCTCATGACACCTTTGTTGTTGTTGTTGCTCTTGTTTTCCTTTGTCCGTTGCGCGGGGCAATAAAATGTACACACTTGCTAAATATTTTGTTAAGCGGGAAGTGTCCACGTGTGTATAGATATGTGTGTTTGTGTGGGTTTGGATCGCGTGAAATGCTTGGCAAACACTGTAACAAAACTAACAAATGAGATCCTGTAGTAAATTTCGATGTCGCCTTTTTCTGTGTGCCGGCAAAAATTCAGTGTGTGGGAAAATCCTTGCGTTTGCAGTAATCAGCACGTAGCGTTTAGTACATTTGTGTGTGCGTGCTCGGGCATATGTGTGTGTGTGTGTGTGTGTGTGTGTGTAAGTGCGAAGTTTGCTTAAACACTAGCTAAAACGGGGTAGCATTGGGCCGGGCGAGGCGGGTAGAGCAAAGCGGATAACATTTTTGTGCCCGGCAGCTACTTTTACATAAACACCAACTAACGTTGAAATAACTTTTAAATGACGTTTGTTTTTGGGGCGTGGCACGAACGCCTTTGCGTGTGAACTTTGTGGCAGGGTCTGTTGCTACGATTCTCGTTTGCTGTTGTTGTTGTTGTTGTTGTTTGGTGGTGCTTCTAGTAGTAGTACAACAACTTCTTGCTCACTTTATTTTAAACTTTATTTATGCGATAGAAAGCAGCAAATTTTTGTTTGCGTTTTAGCGACTTGGAATACCCGTGAATTTATATCGTAGCTTAAGTAAGGGTGTTCTCTCAATGTACTACGTGTATATATGTGTGTATGTGTGCGTGTGTCTGTGTGTGTGTGTGTGCTTGGGGGCGCGGCAGAGGTCTGGCATTGTTAACTTTATACCATTGTAATATATTTTTAAGCACATTATGAGTGTATATATCTATATATCTATTTGTTTGTGTGTTTGTTGGATTTTGTATTTATTTTTCTTCTTTTTGTTGCAGTTGTTGTTGTTGTTGTTAAACATTATGCGAGCTTAGCGCGTGAGATGCTTACGTTCTGATCGCTGTTGTTGTTAATTTTTATTTGTATGTATTTTTTCTTTTTCATTCGCTTTTGTTGTTTTCTTCTTCATTCAGTTTGCTTTTTTTGTATCTGTGTATTTGTGTACTTGTATTTTTTGACCATGACAAGCGGATTTTGCGCTAAGCGCGTTTAGCCCAAAATATTTTTTATGATGTAAGCGTTGACAATTTTTGCCAATTTCCCTCAATTTCTGCTCAGTTTCATGTGCAAGTACTGGCTTCTTCGCTCTGCCCCTTGCCCACCCCTTTTAAGGTGGCACACTGTGTGGCAAGCGACTTCCATTCAATAGCGTCGTTGTCGTAAGGAGTTGGTTGGATGGGTGTGTGTGTGATGGCTGGCAAATGCGAACGAGCACATAAAAACAAATGACAGCAAAAAGTATGCAACACTTTCTTGCGTCAGCGCGAAAACAAACGAAAGAAAAAACACATTGTTTGAATTGAAACTAGTATGACTTACAGATACCCTGTAGGCCGATTTGTGCGCCAATATAAGTATGATAGCAAGCTCTTTGCTTAAATAATTGCAAATTAAAATGAATACAAGAAAAATACTTATTGATAACATATTCTAAGCAAATCTTTGTTAGCCACACACATAACTACCCAACTTGTACACCCTGTATTTACTAAAAAAAAAAAAAACACTAAGGAAAACAGAGAAAGAAAAAAAAGACAATTTTGATTTAGCGTAATTTGTTGTTTTAGTTTTTTTTATTTCGGTTGCCAGCGTAGTGAAGGGTGAGCAATGGATACTATCACAAGAGTATGTACTCCGGATCAGAGTCAAGCATCAAGCATCAGGTATCAAAGCGTACCAAATCGCGAGACACACGAGTCACAGCATACTAAACATGCCACGCGAATCTTTTCGCATAGGCGACAAATAATGTTGCATGCGTTTTCGTTGTCAGAGGAATAATAGCTGTGACAGAGGATCATAGCTTTATATATATATATATTGTATAATTTATAGATATGTAAATAATTGTATATTTAACTTACCAATCAAGTTTGACACTTTGATCGCCTGTTCAAATGACATTGATTGTGTTTTTTTCCTTCGGTCTGCTATCGTTGTTGTTTGCAAAGCAATAGTAAATGGTGATGGTGATGGCAACGGTGACTGTGACCGTGACTGTGACTGTGACTGTGACGAGGTGACAGTAACTGTTATGGTGACCCCTTGACTGCTCTTTACCCACTCAAACCCTTGAACCACTTCTTGGACAAATCCAACAACATGGCAACATGGACGACGTGTGGAAGAGTGAAAGCAGGAAGTAAGGGGCAAGGACGATAAGAACAATAACACCAACAACAATATGCTCACGTCGCTGACGACGTGTCTCAAGTGTGCCTCCTGCCCCCTTCCATGTCTGTGCGACTCTCTTTGTATTTGTATCTGTATCTATAGCTGTATCTGACTGTCTGTATCTGTCCGTTTGTTTGTTTGTGTGTGTGTGTGTGTGTATGTGTGTGTGTATGTTTGTTTGTCTGACTGTTGTAATTCTCGAAATTGCCAGCAATCGATATAAACATCAACTCTCCATGCGTTTGCTGGCTGCTGCTCCTCCATCTTCACATCTTGTTTAAGTGTATGTGTATGTGTGTGTCTCGTTTCTAGAGTGTCTGGGCAACTGTGACAACAAAACATCTTACAGTCTGTTGTTGTTGTTATTGTTGCTATTGTTGCTGTCAATACCGCCAATGATCCTGTTGACGTTGTTACTTTTGTGATGTGCTCAAGGTTTTTGTTGTTTTTGTTGTTTTTGTTGTTGCCATTGCCATTGCTGTTGTTATTTTATTTTAGTGCAAGCGCAGCTGACATTGATGATGATTATTGGGAGTAAATAGAATTGAAAATGCGCCCAGCCACCAATGGCAAATGTTTCGTTTTTGGCTCAGGACACGTGTGCTTTCCCCCATATATATTTATCTCTCTGTCTCTTGTGTATGTATTAGTGTGTGTGTGTGTTTGTGTCCGTGTGATTGTTCGCATAATGCGCGCAAATAAATTGCAAAATCAATTGAGCGGTAAAATAGTTTCCCTAACAACTCACTGGCTGCGAGTACGAGTATTGAGTAAAAGTCAGGCTGTCACTTACACAACAGCAACAACAGCAACAGCAACAACAACAACAACAGACACATCTTCAATTAGACCCACTGCCACCCACTGTGGCACTGCTACCACGCCTATCTGGCACGCCTTCAACTTTAAATTGAAGTCTACTCTGCTAGCTAAAGTTAACTACAGGGCACCCTTTTAGCCAACGAATAACGTATAGGCAACTCCATCACGCTGCCAACTCGAGCGCAAGGCCATCAAATGCTCCTCTTATTTGCCACAGCAACAACAACAACTACAACAACAACAACAAACAAATATCGAAAGAAAAAAGTGAAACAACCCAAGTGGGTGTGGCAAACAGCAGAGCAAAGTACAACCCAACTGCAAAAAGTAAAACGACCTGCAATCGCTTTGCAAAACTGAAACAGAATCAATGGCTGTGAGAGCCTGAAGCCATTTTCGAATACAGTACGATATTTATTGAGTGATTAACTAGTTAAGTCAGTTGATATTGTTAACTAGATGAAACAATGCGCATTTTTTTACACATAGTACTTATAATTCGTATTCAGTGGCAAATCTTGGAATGGATGTGTAAAATTATCAAGCCCTTAATTTATGACTTACATTCTCATTTTTTGAATACAATTTACTTGCATTGAGCTTAAAGATGATTTTTACGCCAAATCAAATAGGGTTTTGTACAAGAACCGGTTGAATGTTGAGTGTTTAATACTTGTTGCATATTTAAAGGCGCACAATTTTAATTTCTTTTATTTTATTTTAAAGCGCTTTTATTGCGCATTTGCTGCTTGGCGCGGTGTTGTTCATTAAATGTTTTAAATACATTATGCGACTTGATCTATCTAAAGAGAAAGAGAGTGAATGGATAACTTTTTGTCAGTGTGTGAGTCAATGTATGTGTGTGTGTGTGTTTAAATGTGTGCGGCTTGCTGTAATAACCACAAAACAGCTGCGTGTGCCGCAATACTACAGCCCAACAAACATACCAACGCAATTCAGCTCACACTTATAATGCCAGACAGACACAAACATACGCACACACACAAATTGAAACACACACACACACAGACAGACACACATGCAGCACAGCACTCGTAAATGAAAATCTTTGTGCAGAATTAATTAAGTAAACAATACGAAAATTGTGGAAATTGCTTTGAATGCGTCCCCAAACGCACCAATACAAACACACAAACACACATACAGTTTCCCAACACACATGCAAAGTTATTGCGCACAGCTGTTGTTGTTGTTGCTGTTGCTGTTATTATTATTATTGTTGTTGCCATTACTCATTATTATTATCATTCTGCTTAATAGGCAAAAGCGATGGGCATAAGTGGTGAATGTGGGTGAAAGTGTAGAGGCGGCAAAGGGAGTTAAAGGGGTGCACATGACAGAGAGACAAACGCTTATTGTGCATTAACAATTACACCGCACTTTACATTAACGATTAAGACACACACTCACACACAACCACACACATACCGAATGACGCGTGTGTGGTAATATGTTCTATAGAAAAGTTTGGTCAAACGAGTAGGCTTAATCGTTAAGCAAATGTATTAAGTATGATCGCTACACAGTTTGTTTCCTATGAATGGGCTTCCTTTGAGCGAATGGAAGGGAACAAAAACAATTAAACAACTATACCAATTAAGCCGTAACAATGTAAACATATTATATTCGTTATGGTCGAACTTTGTAGTCATGCGTATTAAGTTGGAATAAAGATCTGAGCTATAAATTTCTAACTTAACTTTTTTAGCCAAGAAACCTTTTATAATTTGCATTTACAAATAGGTTTTGAATATGTTGTTAGAGTACAACATATTCTTTTTACATTAAATATAGTTGTATAAAATTAAA
This sequence comes from Scaptomyza caliginosa, assembly GCA_035044725.1. Classification (NCBI taxonomy): domain Eukaryota; kingdom Metazoa; phylum Arthropoda; class Insecta; order Diptera; family Drosophilidae; genus Scaptomyza; species Scaptomyza caliginosa. Next base: position 1,325,069 of record JAWNNR010000482.1, read on the forward strand.
TAACTAATTAATCTAATTAATCTGTATCTTTGTGATTTCTACAAGTTCGCAAAGAGTTTGTATAAAAATATCATAAAAAATAAAGAAAACTAGTTGAAATTGTATTTATTTTTCAAAACAAAATACAAATAATTTCAAAGTAACGTATATTCATGTACTTTGACACCAGTTACTTCGCTATGGATTTGTTTGTAATTTTCTACAGGATCCCCGGAAATACATCCACCGGCGCAATTACAGCCAAAGACGTTGCATGGTCCGTGTCCGCAATAAAAATCGTGAGTTTTCCCGTCATTGCACACCATTACTTGACATTTACCGGTTCTTCGAAACGTTCCGTCCATTAGTATGTGAATACCACCATCTAAACAAGTTGGATTTTGCTCGACCGGATTGAATGTAAGCATAGTTCGTTTGCAGCATTCCGCGCGAACGTTTGACACCGTCCAACAACATATAATGAAAAATCTTAGTTGATACACAAAACATTAATTGATGAATGATTTAAGAAATTCCAGGATGGATGCTGCACTTACATAACAATTTTCATTTTGGAAATGCAAAAATCCACCTTAATAACTGTTTATTATATGAACGTGAAAGATGAAACCTCGGAGACGGATAAATTTGCACTGTTAAATACATTTTAAAATTGAATGTTTTTACTTTATTCCTTATCGACATTCGAACGTTATCATATAAGCACACCAGTTGTTTTTGCCTTTTCCGTTATCGACATCCGCGTAAATAGGTAAATGAAGCCAATTTTTTTTTATTAATTTTTTAATGCTGTCAGAGATCAGATATTCAAAGTGGACGAAATGCGAAAAAGAACAGATGGGCTTAAAACAGATATTGACCTCATCTACCTGCGTGATGAATTAAATAATTAACTACAATTTATCAAACAAAAGTATGTGTAAAGAAGTCAAAATCTACAGATATAAACCCAAACAATTATTATGATGCGCGGCGATGCTGTTTGTGTGTTTTATGAAACAAAGCCGACATTCATATCGTTTGAAATATACCACAAAGTAATATGGAACTTTAATGAAGAGAAAAAAAAAAAGAGAAGAATAAACCAATGCGAACCGAGACTGAAATAAGACGAGACTATTTTAATATGGTTTTATCGCGCATGCTATCCCCCTAGAGATTTTGCACATAAAAAAACCCAGGATGAATTGAATTTTTTTAACTTATATTACAACGACATCAACAAGAAAACTCAAATAGTTTGTTAAGATGAGTCTTCAAATATGATAGATATCGTGTACCATATTTCTTGGCCAAACCCCCGGGCAATCATTTGTGTTGTGTTTTTTTCTTCTGAGGGTATGTCTTTTTTTTAATTATTTTACTTTTGCAACAAATGCATATGACATGATCAGCCACTTATCGCGCGCATAATTCCATTATAGTATTTGTGGGATCAAACCATTTTTCAGTGTAGGTTATCGTTATTTCATTTTATTTTTTTCCGAAATCAATTCTGTTTACGGAAAATAGCTAGTTGTTGTTGCGGTCGTTCTTGCTGTTTTTGTTGTGCTAATTTTTTTTACTTTATTGGCCAATATCGAGCTAATAGTTGCTCGGAAGAAAAAATGATCTAGGCAAACATTGTAGACCTCGTCAATACTGATCGAACGATAGTTCCTCGCCAGACAAGTGTTCGCCTTAAAGACCGTGTGGAGTTTGCATCAGTCGTTCGCCCGCAATCGTGTCCAAAAGGTTAATCACTTTGCCGATTTGTATGGTTTTAATTTTTATTTATGTCAAATAAGTTAATAAAAAAAAACAAATTATTTTTACTTATTTGCGCGTGTTTGATAACAACTGACTACAAAATTAGCATGGCGCGTGTTTGATAACAAATGCCGACAAAAATTGTATAAATTCATTGCAATTTTTGACTTTTGCCTATTATTTTTCGTTGCTCTCTATGCTGTATTTCATTTCAATACACAAATGATTGTAAAAATTGTGTGTTTAATATTATTAACCGGCGTTGCAGAATTTAGAGCGAGTCCGACTAATTCGGTAAAGTTTTCTTTTATGATAATATTTATTGAGTTAATTTTCTTTAGACTCATATCATATCATTTTTTAGATAAATTCTGTTCGAACCAAACGATGGCGCGAATCTTATAAAGTCACTATTTACAATGACAATCGCGTTACGGATTTTCATGGCTTTGTACATACGTGGCTGGTGATTACAAATGGAAATAGAGAAACTACTTTTAGTTTTTCAGCTGGCGGCCGTTGTGGCACATCCACAGCCTCGGAAATGAGGAACAGAACATATTCCGACAAGCTCGAATATAATCTGTCCAAAAGTCAATACGACAACATGATTGCCGAAATAGGAAGGTTTTACGATTCGTGCCCAGGATATAGTTTCTTAGCGAATCCTGGAACATATAATTGTGTTACTTCTGCCAATCGTATATTATCTGCAGGAGGAATTTGGGATTTTAGTAGATGTGGAACCCCACAGGATGTGCAGAATACTATACGCAGAGACTTCAATTATCAATTCGCAAACAGTGGTCATTATATCATTGAGTAAAAATCACTGGGATCATAAATTTTTTTTTTTTTTTTTCTTTTTTTCCTATTTTCAATTTTGGTTTTTCTTCATTTTGTTTTGTAATTTCTTTTGGCAGTAACAAAGTCTGGATAGATGAGGCATTGCAACAGAAATTCATTATATTCATTAGAGTATGTTTTGATTTAATTTTAGTTTGCAGTCTTCTTTTTAAGATAGTGCATTGTCTTTTGCGCTATTCAATAAATTCTACACAAATGGAGATCAAGTTCTTTTGTACTTTCTTGTTATATTTGGTGATTTTGTAGGATTGTACAATATTTACAACCAATTGAAGTCAGTGCTATTACGATTGGGCCAGTAATGTTATATCAAAATAAACGCTTGAAAGAACATGATACGATCATTGGTAGATTAATCGGCGACATAAGTCAACTAGGAAAAGAAAAAGCAGAGAAATCTATTGATAAACTCATGACGGTGCGATAAAAATTCTCTAACGCTGGTGAAGAGCGCAAAAATATAATTCCCTATTTTAATATAGATGAACTGAAAAAAAGTGATCGTTTTAAAAGCAAAATACTTAATTCTTAACAATGGAAGCTTTGTTAATGGATCAGCAAGAACATACGAGTGTAATCAAATTCAGAGATTTCCTCGTGAATGGTTTTCTATTGTTTACCTGTTGTTTGGAAAGCAACCAAATAACATTTGACAAACTCATGTTCCCAATGACATAAGCATTATTTGGAGTTCATGCATTCATTTTAACATACTTTTAACAGAAATCTAAAATATTCAAACACAATATGTTAGACGCAGATCTAGTAAAAACAAAGAATTCTTTGTTTTTATTCGGAATTCGTAATCTTGTCTTGTTGGCTTGTCATCATTAGCGTGAGTTGCGCTTTGGCTACGCTTTCGTTGAACATCTTAACAAGTTTATATTTGGCTGGAAAGCTTAGCAATCAGTTAGAGTTGTAGAGTTTGAGAGCAAGAGCAAGAAAGAAAGAGATAATAAGAGAGAAACTTTAATACTGTGCTCCAAATGACTTTTGTTCAAATTGTTGCCGATCTAATGGGACAACAAAAAAAAAAAACAAAAAAAGGTTCATGACTGACCCATTAAAGAGATATTGTAAAATAAAGCAGAAAACAAATTTGGACCATAAAATATCGATAGAAATAAAAGCTTTTTCTTGCTGTGTAGCAACGAGAAAGCTTGTTCTAATCGTAAATTGTCGTTCCCAAAGATTAAAAGCAGTTTTATGATCTATGTGTTTGTAGGCATTGTATGTGGAGTACCATAAATGCAGCTCTTTTGTCTTTGGAGCCATCGATTTAACGATATTAATGTTAACGGTAGATTTTTGTTTGCTCAGCTGTTGAGTGTCGTGTAAAATCCAAACAGGTCTAGCATCGTCTCAGATCGTTCCCAGCACGCCAACTTTGCTTCCAGTATGTCAAGATCAGTCAAGTGGCACACAGTTACAGATACAAACACAGATACAGATGCCAAGACAAAGAGAGAGAGAGAGAGAGAGAGACAAAGACACAGCATGAAGCCGTTACAAGCTTTACTTTCACTTGTGCAAACAAACTGAGCCACTGCCACAGCATCAAGAACAAACGGCTTGAAGCTCATTTGGCGGCAACCTCCGCTGCGGCGAGGGTCATCATCAACGGGGGCACCGAAACAACGTGGAATGGATCCGGAGACTCGACTCAACGCGTCGCAACTCTTGGACGTCAGTAGCATGTCAGGGGGCAAGCTAAGCGGTCCAATTCGTCGATAACAAATTTTTTTCGCTCCGTGATCTTTAAAACGCGATCGCGCTCTCTTGCTCTCTGTCTCCCATTTTCTCTATTTTACACGCTCGCGGTTTGTTTTGCCGAGGTTTTAACCGCTTTCGCCCTTCAACAAATATTCTTGCGCATGAACCCATTTCTATTTTTGGTTTTCGTCTTTTTTCATGTTACATATTTTTGTTCTTGTGTTGTGGTATTAAGTGTTTTGTTTTTTGCATGCTGAAGTACGTGAATTGGCAGAAACAGCAAAACTGCCATGAATTTAACTCATTCTGGATATGTTTACTGCTGCTGGGCAGCATTTGGAGCTGCGAAGCACATTTGCACAAATGGAACGTCCTGCAAAAGGGCTTTCGCTACATGCAGGAGACAATGCTGAGGAACAGCTTGGAACGCGCCCATCTCAACTATGGCATTGTGTTTGAGTGCCGCACCATGTAAGTGGTCTGTTCAAAAAGCCAAACTTTCAACTTGAGACTCTACTCTAGTCTACCCCCCGATAATATCTGCAGCTCTGACATGGATCTGGGCGATGAGGTGCACTTTAATCTGCAGCTGGGCGATTTAAGCGGATTTCGTCGTTTGGATGCCAAAAAGAAGCTGGCATTGTTTTTGCATGGTTGGAACGATCAGGGTAGCAAAGATTGGGTTCAAGAGCTATTGTTAAGTAAGTGAAAAGTCATTACAAATACAATTAATGTTACTTATTAAGAATATGTTGAAAGCACACATTTCAAATGGTTTTAGTCTCGCGATAAACCAAGAAACTTTGAGAGCTAGAGACTTCTTAAACGTAAACTCACCTTAGACCTAGGTAGAACAAGTTTCTGCCAAGCTTTCGATAACTCATTTTGTGACAAATTTTAATAGGAAATTGGTTGTGAAAAAGGTTGAAGTTAAGTCTTTGGCATGCATTCAATAGTTAACTCCTTTAACATGCTCTTTTATTGATTAACTACAACAATAAAAATAAAAATAACAATAATAATAGCCTGGACACTGTTTGACGATGGCTACAATGTGTGCGTTGTGGATTGGGGCAACTTGTCACAGAATGACTACAAGAGCGCCTCCATGTCCATATTCGATGTCGGCCTGACCGTGGCAGGCATAATTATTGCCCTGGAGGAGATGCGGCCGCGGCACTTCAATCGTCAGAATGTTACCCTGGCGGGCTACAGTCTGGGAGCACATGCAGCTGGTTATGCGGGCGCCGTACTCGGTGGTAAGGTGGAGCAGATTATTGGTCTGGATCCGGCTGGACCGTTGTTCACACTGCCAGCGGCTGTTGCGCCTAAATATCGATTGGATCAAACTGATGCACAATTCGTTCAGGTATTGCACACGTCGGGCGGCACACTGGGCACGAGTCTTAAGTGTGGCCATGCTGACTTCTATCCAAATGGAGGCCGTGCTCCGCAACGCAACTGTCTGATGTTTATGAATCTTCGCGATATGCAGAACACAAGTGAGTGAAAGTGGACAAAAACCTAAAAATTGTTTCTCATTCTATGCACACTTGCTTGTTGTATAGATCCCATTGCCTGCAGTCACTCGGCAGCTGCCATTTTCTTTAGGCAATCCATGGATCCCCAGTATCCCTTTATGGGCTATCAATGCGATAGCTATCGCGACTTTACAGCTGGACGTTGCGATAAGAATCGTCGTGCTCGCTTTGGCATTCATTCACGTCGTCGAACACAGGGCAGCTTCTTCTTTGATACGACTTCAAGCCACCCGTACGTTCAGCGACGGCATTCAGTTCGTCTGCGCAGTTGGAACTATGATTGGGAATGGGAGCGAGAACGGGAACGAGAACGAGAATTTTATTCGGATCGTCTTAGGAGTAGGCATGCGAGTGAATCGCGATCCGACTCAGCAATTGCTGATGAAGGCGATCTTCTGCGCCGACGACTCTGGACACGCACCTGGCGAAGACGGAGTCGGAAACGCGATCGCTGTTCGTTTTAAATAGAGTGTAAAAAAAGAAGTGCGGAACTAGTTCCTTGTGTTGTTGCTGCTATATACATATATAGTAAATAAATAAATATAACTTTACGTCAAAAGCTGATTGCTATACAACCTGTATGCATTTTACACACAAACAGACGAAAGAAGTTTCAATTCAAGTCAAAAGCTGCTTGCTATGCAACCTGTATGCATTTTACACACAAACAGGCGGAAGAAGTTTCAATTCAAGGGTGTAAAAAGCTATTTAGCATAAATTTCATAATTCCACTTAATAATCATCAAATCATTATCGTAAAAAATATGTCTGTTCTATTTTTTTAATACTAAATATTTAATGATTTTAATGGCTATTGAAATAATGAAATATTTTAATGCTCAGAACACATGCTGTCAAATATTCGAAATAAATATATATTTATTGTTTTTACACATGCAAACAATTTAGCCTAATTACTAACCAATTGCATAATATAAATGTAAAACACAAAAATGTTTCAAATGGAATTAGGCAAGAATGTTAAAAAAAAAACAACACAGAAAAAAATAATAATGTTAAATTCATCAAATGTTTCTATTAATGAATAGAATAAGGTTGTTGTTGTCGAATATTAGTCGACTCTGGCTACTACAGTGCTTGTAAAAATCAGCGTTCATAATTAAATGGCAGGCACTGTCAAGTGGTGAAAAGGGGTGTGTTGTTATTGCCAGCCACATGCAATTGCATACGGAACACATGTATGTGCTAAAATAATTTAACACTTAACGTGGGCCAGCCCCTGGACCCAGAAGCAGACCCAGAGTCGGAGCTGGAGCTGGAGCAGACCGGGTGTCAGGAGCAGTAGAAATGAAACGCGCATAACTCATGCGAAGTCGACGGTGGCGCTGGCGACGACGGTGCCATAAATTTCAAAACAGGAAGCAGCCAGCAAAAAACAACTCGCAACTCGAGTGGAATGTTACAGAAGCAACAACAGCAACAACGGCAACGGCACGGCAACGGCAACGCCAACGGGAACTGCAACAAGCAACACGAGCAAGAACAAGCTGAAATGTATAAGCAGCAACAACAGCAGGTCTCATGTAGACGGCAAATATTAACTACCTTTTAGCAAGAGGCGGTGCCCCAATGCGATGGCGATGTAATGGGCGATGGGGCCAAAAGCTGACGTGAAGTTGTAGAAAATTATGTTTTACAATGCGAAAATTGAATTTCAGTTTATTGTTTTCGCTTTTCATTTTGTTTTACGATTAACTGTAAACTGCAGCCTGCTGCCTGCTGCCACAACCGGTGAATGGGGGCAAGCCAAATGGGCCGAACTTTGTTGCACGTCAATGACTTTCAGCCACCACTCTCCCTACCCCAACACTCGACCACTCGCTTTTTCTCTGTCTTGTTTTTCATTTGGGCAATTCTCCGTATAGTTTCCATGTTGTATGCAGGTACAACAGCAAGAACATTCGATGCCTGCCAAATTGAACGGAAATATTTACAAGTTACCAGCACTCTACCACTTACTATGTGTAAACAAAAAATAAAAATAAAACTGTATTCGAACGAGCAAAATAAATGCCGAACGAGCTTACCCAAGCAGGTTGCAAGCATTGTGAAAATCGCCAACGAAATATGTTAAAGATGCATAAATGATGTGTGAACAAGACAGGTCAGCAACGAGGTTTATTTACTTCAACTGCCAATAAATGCTTCTTAATGTGCAGTGTGCATTTGCGTATACGTAATTTTCTGTAATTAAGTGTAAAGCGAAACGAGGCGAAGCAAAAGGATTTGCAATTTGGTTAAACATTCTAAAGTGCTTATGTAGTAAAAGTATTGCTAATTGCTAATCATGTATGTATATTCTCATATTATCTCCTATCGAGCGTAACAAACTTGTACTCCGAAAACAAATGATAGATTGAATAAGCTCTAAAGTAAACTAACATTAATGATTTTGTAAAATGCAAATCTATACAAAAATTAACATTTGCCCAAAGCAGCTGCATTTAACAACAGCAGCAATAACAAGATGAATCCTTATTACTTTTGTTTCATATAAGAACACACAAACATAGATGGGCAATCTATATGCTGAGCCTGAAGCTGAAGCTGAAACTAAAGCTAAAGAGTCTTGTACAGTTGAAAATTCAGTGCACCTGGCGTCGTGCTGCCTGGCTGGCATTTGTTGTCCTCCTGGCGTGTGATCCTGGCAAAGTTAAGTGTTTCTTTAGCTTAATAACGGAAATATTTTAGTTGTTGCTGGTTGCTGGTTGTTGGTTGCTGCCTGGGCGATAGACGCTTACACATAAACACATTCAAATGCTTCCGGCGATGTGTAATAGCTGTACAAGGGAAGGGCTCTCGAGCTCCTCAAGCTCCTCAAGCTGCTCAAGTTCCTTGGGCTGTTCGGGGCTCTAGTTGCTTGTGGCTGCCTGCCATCAGTGCTGCTTGCACAGAAAAGAGCCCTCCAGTGGCTGTAAATAACTCGCAGCAGGTGCCGGCGTTACCCTTCCTGCCCCCGCTTCCATGTCCTTTAACCACTGTGAAAGACGTCTAAGTTGCAGGACGACGTGCTGTTTGAGGCAACGTTTTCTTTTGATTACACGCCGTGCGGTCTGCCCCATTGTTCTCTTAACCTAAACCACACACATACATACATACACAAACACAACAGCCCACTCCTTCCCCAACCACATTTACACTCTCTCTCTCTCTCTCTCTCTCTCTCTGTGCGGGTGTAAGTGCAAATGAGCATGAAAGATGAAATATTAACGCCTCGCCCATTGCCCATTGCCCATTGCCCCGCTGCCGCAGCGTTGCTGCGTTCGGCGACCAGTGTCCTTCCCTTAGCGTCCTGCACTCATTTTCGAAATGCAATTTTCGCTAAGAGCGTACATCCGCCAATCGACCAGCCAAGCAAGCCAACCAACTGACCAAGTCAGCAAGCCAGTTCCCCAAGGCAGCAAAAAACAAAAAACAAAAAATAGATAGAACAACATAAAAACATTAAATAAAAGTGCACACACAAAAGAGACAAAAAAAAATCTAAGCCGCTGGCGCTATCCCTTTCTCTCTCCCCATTAGCAGCATCAATGAAAACAACAACAGCAACAAATACCAAAAGCATTTTTGAGTGCACACATAGAAAGTTATGGTGCACTTATGCAACAGGACACATCGATATCTGATGGTTGGCGAGCGAGTAAAGGAAAGGGGAAAGGGAAAGAGGATTACGAGGAGTCTCTATTGGTTTGGTAGTCGTAATTGTTTGATGGCAAAAATACTCGAAGGACATTCTAATTTGTTTTGTAACTAGCTTAGAACAACATTCATATTTATTACAACTAACCCAATACAAAAAGGATTGTACATATCAATTTTAGAGCCATACATCAATGTTTTGGTTTAAAAGTAATGAATATTCTTATCAATTATTAAGCTTAATCATCGAAAAGGTGTTCACAAAAAACTAGTATCGAAAACTTGAAGTATTCTGTTTTCAGTATGAGAAAAGTAAGTAAATCCTTTAAAATATAATTTGGGATTGGAATTGGTTAGTTTGTTTAACTGTATCTAAACATTAGAATCTAACACTCTAATATTAAAAATGTATTATTAAGCGCTTCTTCTAACATTATCGTAACAATATTGTTATTCAATTACTTATTAGTATTTACAAATGCTTACTTTAATATTCATAAAATCATTACCATACCTTTTATTAATAGAAATATAAGGATTAACTTTTATATTTAAAATTAGCACTTAAGAACATATAAAGGCTGATATGTAGATGCTCAAAACTAGTTGAAAAGAAAGTGTTTTTGCTTTAAAGTTTATTTAATCTTGAAGAACATCAAGTTTGTTTTATTAAATGCTTCCAACTCATTTTCTAATCTCTTTATGCCAGACTTTAACTACATAAGCTATACATTTTATTTAAATGCAGAAAAAATCATTTCTATATGATTGTTTAAGAGCAAAGAGTTTATAATCTTTCTATATGTATTTCTTTTTTTTATTCGTTTGGAGTTTTATATTTATTTAATTTTTTTTTTTTTTTTTTGGGTATCTTTGGATGCGTATTTTGCTAAACTTGCCTCGGACTTTTGTGCTTTTTTCGCTGTCAATTTCTTACTGCTGTCGCTGCACACACAATTTATATGCATGGGGCTAGTTTGGGCATTCGTTGACTGCCACGCCCATACGCCCCAGTGTCCTCTGGCTTTTTAATGACACTGAAATATTGTGTTGCAACTTTTGCTTTATTATCGTGCCCATAGCCTGGCCTGGCCTGGCCTGGACACCTGCCCCAAGCATCCGAGAAGGAATTATCCTGCCTGACTGCAGACACCCACTGGTCCGTTCGTTCTTTCTGTCTCTCTGTCTATCTGTCTGTCTGTATTCCCGATTGCAGTGTTGGATTCCACTTGCACACTTGCACACTCTTTTTCTGTGCCTCGTTTGCCACTCGAAGCGATTAAGTTTCCGCCTAAACAAAGAGCTGAGAGAAGCATTAAGTTTCAAGCGTATACAATTTAGTTAATAACTTTTAAGCAAAGCTCGTCACAAACTCTTTTCTTTCCCTCCCTCTCCCTCTCTCTCTCTATCTCTCTCTCGCCTTCTCAGTTGCTCTCTCGCGCTTTGGCAGCGCTTTTGTTTTAACAAATGGCCGGCAATAAACTAAACGCAGCAGATTACGACTGGGGCGACTATATAGTATATAGAAGAAGGAGGAGATCTAGTGTTGTTGTGCCAAAACGCTGGCCATATAACCAACTGCGTGGATATTGTGTGTGTGTGTGTGTGTGTGTGTATCTGTGTTTGTGTCCAGGCTCATACCCTGCTTATGCATGTGTGAGTTTTTGTGTACGTCGTGTGTGTGTGTGTGTGTTGGCAGTTGATATGCTTTTTGCTAGCGCTAAGATGCTTTTAACCAGGCAACGAGACAACAATATGCTGCAACAACTTAAGCTTAGCAACGACACACACACAATCACACACAGAGAGAGAGAGGCACTAGAAATGGCCAGGCAATGGACAGAAAAGGGAGGGCAATGTACAAAGGGAGCAGGGGGGCGAAAGCGGACGGGCAACGGATAAGCACGAAAAACGGAGACAATGCGGAAAGTTGTAAGACACCAAAATTGGCTAAAAGGACTCAAGCGTCGCAAGCGAGTATGTTGATGCCTGATGCTGACTGCCTCATGCAGCATGCTGCACGCTGCTTGCTCTTGGTGTTAAAGGAAGCAACCCATAAAAGTGAGCAACAAATTTCATTGTTTATGGCCAGCATAGTTGTTTGTGTTCGTATGTGTGTGTGTGTGTAAAAGTATTATAATTTTGGTTGTTTGTGTATCGCAGGGAATGCTATTGAAAGCCGAAAAGTTTTCTGAACCATTTAATGGCTGCCTAACGCAAAGTATAACCTCACGCCTAGTGATAAAAGCGCCAGCGTATAAGATTGATACCCAACTAGGCATATTGCTTTACAGTATCTTTCTAATATCAAGGTTAAACTAAACATTTTAGTTTAAAAAGCAAAACAACTTTTTCTACCTGCGGTTAGTAGAAATATCTTTGTTTTCGGAACCTCCTAAAAGTAGGCAACATAAAGCATTACGCTTTCATACTTTTCACTTGAGTGTTCCGATGTCATTTGAAGAGACACAAAAAGAATTATGCTCCCCATAGCTTTTCTGTTGTTTCACTAAATCGCTGAAGCTATAGCTAGCTATTCAGCTTTCCAGTTGTTCAGCCGCGAACAACAATCGACCCCTTTTTTGTGGTTGCTTTGCAAAAGTCACAGGCACTTCTATGTGGGGTATTTTCGGTTTTTTTTTTTTGGTTTTTTTGGTTTTTTTGGGTTCACTCAACGGAAACAAGAGACTAGCAACGACCTTTTATGCGAAAACAGACGAAAATAACAAGTAATCTGGTGGTTTTTTCTTCTTCTTTTTTCGGGGGAGAGTAAACCCAACTAAACAAAACCTATATACTTTATACGATAGAAACTATAAAAGGCTACAGAGAAAGAAAATATATATATTTAAGTTTTCAATCAAAAGTTTTCGCTAAATATTCGAAAGGAGTGTGTGCTTATGTTATGGGCCATCTAGATCGGGTAAAATTTGATAGGTTCTTGATTATAAATTCATTTTTATTATTATTATTATTTTTTACGATGTCCTGTGGATACCAAAAACACAAGCCCCCTCCAAAAAAAAAGCTGCCTAAGCGTGAAATTAAATTTGAGTTTCGCCTGCGTCGATATTATTTCATAGTTTTCTGGTTTTTTTGTTCGTCCATATAGCATATATATATAGCATGCAAAAACGACTAACCCTAGCTAGCTTTTTCATCTATTTATTATTATTATTTTTTTTTTTTTTTTGGTTTTTTGTGTTTTTTGTTCATTGGCCATTCTTTTATGTTCCCTTTGGCTGCACGCAAAGCAAAGCGAAGCGTAACAAAAGTGATGTCCAACACCACCACCATAGATTTTTACTAGGCACTAATATTATATTTTCATTGTTATCTGCCATACACGTTGCCAATGTGTGAGGTTGCGTGCATGTGTGTGTGTGTGTGTGTGTGTGTGTGAGTTGCCATGTAAATTAAGCTGGCTCAACGGTAAACCAAGACTCGCTAAAGGCAAAAGCATGAGTGAAGCACATTTATTAGCGAGCCAACGCGCTCCAATGTTGTATACCATGCGAAAGGCGAGTGCATACTGAAGCGCTCGGCTTTTGCCCGAGTCCTACGAAGTGTGTTGAACTTTAGCTGCCGTGTTGAGTTTCACCGTTTTGGCATGGGAGCACAGGAAAGCGTGCAAGCAACAGTTGGTCGCTGGAAGTTCACTGGAAGCAGTACGTACTTGTCACAAAGATGGTTTGATGAGTTGATGGGTTGACAATTATTCTCTGCTTGAGCGTTGTATGCCATAAAGACATATCAGACAGTTACATTATGGAGTCCAAAAACAATAGGTATTGTATGTAGTCTGTAGTATGTGTGTTGTGTGTTGTTGGTTGTCAAATGCACATACATACATATATGTATGTGTATATAATGGAATCAACTAACGGGAAGGACTTGACTAAAATGTGTGTACAAGTTATATTGCTTGACATAAGCATATTGATGATTTGTTACAAAAGCTACTGGGATGTTCACAATGCATTGCCTTCAACTAGCATCTGTTGGATACTTTAGAATCTAAATACAATGTTTTCATACAATAACTAAACATTTTTTTAAGTTGAATGTTCTTCGTTTTCGTTCGGTAGTTTGTTGGTTTGTTTGTTTGTTTTGCTTTAGCACAGAAATGGTAATATGTACATGTATTTTTAATACACAAATGTATTGAAAAACACGGGGCCGATAAAATACTTTAACAAATACCAAAAACCCGACATTTTGCCAGCTGCATATTACGTTATGCATATTTCATTTATGCCCCAAAACAAATGCACTGTGCCAAAAGCGACCCACAATATGTTATGCGGCATTGCTCGGGCCATCAACTGCAACGAGTAGTGCTTGATATAAATCAAATATATACTAAAACGACAATATATTTGATATATATGAAAAAACCATTATGATAACCAAAAAAACCAAGTCTTAAGTGAACATATTACACATTTGGAGTACTTACGGAACCCATTTTAGGCATTTCTGAGTTAGTTAAACAAATCTGTTGGCATTTTTTGCATTTAATGCCATAAAAGTTGATCAGAATATGTCTCGTCTAGTATTGCTAGCATTGTGTGGAATACTTTTCATAGCTGGATGGCATTTTGATAGTTATTTTTATTTTTCGTATTTTATATTTTCAGAATTTTAATTAAATAACAATTTATTGATTACGCTTGATACACCCTGTTAACAGCTTGGAAGTGGCACAATAATGCCAAATTAACTGCAAAATTTGGTTTTATTAAGGAGATTGTTAATTGTTTTAGCAATAAACTAAAACATTTTAGTTGAAATAACATTTTGCAAACTTTTAGCTTGACAATTAACATCAAATTAGGAAGTAATAACGACAAATGCGTAAGTTATATGTACGCACACATAATTCATACCTTATATGCATAAACCTTCATTCATATATACATACAAACAGTGTTGGATATGTATGCACATGTTTATGTACTTTCATTATTACTCGCCGGCCTGCCTTATGCAAGAGTAGCAAAATTCACACAAGAAATATCAAGTCAAAGTGCTCAAGTTGATAAGAAGCTGGACTAGTGAATACCCTATAATATGTTTGCAGCTACCGTTTTGTTATACTAATTGATATAAAGATTAAAATAGCTTTACACAATAATATATATGCATACATACCTCAACATCCGTAGAAGATTTTGCATATATTTTGGCACAATAACAAATACCCTGCTTACACAACATGTAATGGATACAGCGTAGCATAAACAACAAACGAAAAACCAGCTCTCGCTGTCGCGCAGCAGCAGTATTTGCAGCTGTTGCCGTTTACAGCGTTTACTTTACAGCAATCAAATTAGAGTGAAGAGTCACGCTGCGGCTGCGCAGTCGCTGTTTGGTCAACTGCTGCTACTGCGCTGCAGTTTGAATAGCTTACAATGAATGCGACGGTATCGTTGGCGTTGTTGTCTGCTTAAAGCTGGCTGCGCACAGTGCTTATGGGCAGTGAAACACAGCAAACTTTAATTGAGGTAGGTCAACAGGTAAATAACAGAAAAAAGCTATGAATAAATGTTTAAAATAAATATGTTGTCAGTACAATTGTTCAACTAAGTGCAAATTTAAAGAATTAATAGAGATAAATCTAGTTCAAGGCAGCTTTGGTTTTCAACTTGAGAGTTTAAATATGCATTTGCGTGCATTTATAATTTACTTTATTCCCACTGTGCTCGGTCCGGTTCGGACGTCGCTGTCAAGTTGTGTGGCTTGCTTTATTTTTATTGTTGTTACTAGCTTTTTTTTGAATGCATAGAGCTTCATACAATCTGGTTGTCGTTGCCGTTTAGTTCTCTTGCGCGTGCGCTTAAATCAAGTAACCGAAAATATTTGTAAGCTCTCGGAGTCGTCGGTGTTGTTCATTTTCGGTTACTTTTCAAATATTGTTTTTCCCATAGTTACAATTTGTAAATTTATTGATTAGTGCGCCAAGTGAAAGCGAGTGAGGTTTTTTTCTAATTTTTTTTGGTTAGTTGAAATATTTATTTGTTATTGTTATGTTGCAAAGTAAACAAACTTTGCTTTTTTTTGTGTGTTAAATTTCACTCCAGTTTTTTTTACTTTCAATTGCGTGCCCAGAATACAAAGCAATATTAACAATATATTGTTTGACTTGAAATTTAACCGACAACAATTGAAAAAGCATTAAAGAAGGTCATTGATTTATTTGCGTGTTAACCTGTATGTTTAAATGATTCGTTTGCATATACATAAACAATAAATAAGAAATTGCATAATAATGAAACGGCCTTCAAGTCATTTCAAATGTTTTGACTGTTGAGATTCTCTGCCATCGAACGTATGTGGGCCTTTAGCCGGTTGCGCAGCTCTTAACGTCAACGTCAGCGTCGACGTCGACGTCGACGTTAACGCAGCCGCGTGTAAACAACGTTGACCCAGTTGAGTTCAATTGACGCGTTCGCCTTCGCAATTGAGATACTGTAGCATCTGCAGTCTGACAGTAGTGACAATTAACTAAACCCTAAGAGCTGCTGTATTATTAAAATCTTAAGAAAATCAAACATCTTTTGGTCAAGTGTTGTGCATTGTTTAACCTTTTGCGTGTTTTGTGTGCCAGCTCGTAATTGGGTCTAGTTGACATGGTCAAATCAGTTAATGTCAACGGAATTTTGGTCGTAAACAATTAAATAAGGTGAAGACAACGTGAGTGAAATAACTAATTTGCAACTAACAAAGTCTATCTAGACTTTCAGTTTTCAGTTAATACATTTATTTAATATATTATTTGGTTTGTTTTCTTTTTTTTTTGTGAATGTGCCACAACAATTGCATTGGCAAGGCGTAAAAAGGCTAATCAAATATAGCCACAAATTGGCAAAATAGTTTTGGTAAGCTCAATTTGGTAATAGCTTTTCACTGTTGTTGTTGCCAAGCCTCAAAAAATGTATATAAATATGCATACATATAGATATAAAAAACAAACTGACCTCGGCATATTTAACGCTCTTCAACTCATTGTTTATTGCGTTGAATTCTCCTGAAGTTTGTCGTTGTTGTTGTTGTTGTTGTGGTTGTTAGCGGCTTGGTTTGTCTCTTGACGCTATAAAAAGTCAAGGCCAAGTGTCTGGCTTTGGATATTGCCTTTTGTCTTTTATGAATTTATAATGTTTTTTGTTTTTTTTTTTTTTGGATTGTTTTGTTTGTGTTGAACAAAATATTTCATTCACAAAATTTGTGTCTGCACTTAAGAAAATTGTTTTAAATTGCCAGCTAGCTCTTGAAGGTAATCAACAATTGCATTTATCATTCTTCAATATACTACGCAGCGACTCTAATTGCAATTTCCATGTTGGTCTGCACAACATTAAGTGCATTACTTTATACACTTGTGCAGTTCGCTGAGAAAAGTGCAAAATCAACAAGGCAAAAAAAAAAAATAAATAAAACGGCGCCACATGAAAATTCGATTAAAACAGAAGAAAGAGAAGAAAAATGAGAAGAAAAAAAACAGGTGAAATGTATTCAAGTAGTTCATATCGTACTGAATGTGGGCATAACTTAAAGTTCAAGCATATCTTCACTTTCACCATCCCCCGACAAACACCCACACACAGACACAGAGAGCGGGAAGCACACAAGCTTGCTGCATATCAATACACATACGTAGCATAATGTATATGTTTTATTTATTGAGTTGCTTTTGCTCTTGGCTGGTCCTCAAGATTTTGCCTTGGCTGTTTGATTCCTCAGACGCTTTTGACAGTTGGCACGTACCCGGTTAGGACGACGTGCCGGACACGGCCGCACTCCCTCTCCCTCACACTCTCTCTGTTTCTCTCTTTCTCTCGCTGTCTGCAATGTCTGACGTATACGCAATATGAGTTATAAGCGCGCCACGCTGATCACGTAACCGACCCGGTTGCCCGTTGCCACTTACATCGTTTGGCTGCCGTCTGCCTGGCTGGTAACATGAAATAATGTTAATATTAACAATTAAATTTGAGGTGACGCTGACGCCAGCTGCGCAACCAATTGCATTGCGAGTGCAAATTTAATTACAGCCAGCAATCAATTTGCGAACTGCACTTGACCAACAACAACAGCAGCAACAACACATTATCAACAAAATAGAAAGAGAGAGAGAGAGAGTGAGAAAAAAGTACAAATGTAAACAAAACAATACCTGCTAGTTGCTGTACCGTATACCCTATGACTAAAAACAAGAAGTGTTCACTTCATTTAATTGTATTTGAGCCAATTGTAGAGAGTACGCTACAGGGTATCTTGCTGTTTGGCACTTCGTCTAGAACTATAACAGTTTGGTTGGGTTTTTGTGTTTACTATTCGCTGGTGTTTGCTTTGCTGTTTACTGTTTAATGTTGCTGCTGTCTGCCGGCCATTAGAGCCATAAACATAAGTCAAAAACAAAAGCAAAGGCAAAGCCAATGGCAGTGGCAGTAGCAAGCAAAGAGTAACGGTAGCAATGTTAACGCCAACGTCGACGCTACTCATCGAGCAAAAGCAATTTTCCGGTTCAGCTTACAAATGGTGAGCGCGCCCTGAACCCTGTCCTGAAAATAAATGACATATCACAGAGACTGGTCACCTTTATGCGTTGCGTAAAGCAAACACTAACACACACACATTTTATGTGTGCTCGCGTGTGTGTGTGTGTGTGTGTGTTTAAGGGTTGTAGTCGTTGATGAAACTTCTGAAAGCTAAAAAGGTGTGGTTCCATGTTGTTGTTGTTGTTGTTCCAGCAGTTGTTGCGGCATAATGGTTTTGAAGTCATTCAAGTTCGATTTACTTATAATTTCCATATGCTTCAATTCTACACATTTTGCGAGTAGATATGTTTCGCAAAACAATATTTGAAAGTGTCGCATTGTTTCGCACTTTAGTTTAGCGATTTACGTTTGCATTGTGTTCCGTATCGTTTATTTTCGAAACATATTTTTGCAGCCCTGGGCGTTCGTTGTTGTCTCCATGCAGGGAGATGCGCACAATTACCCAGCATGGCCGAAAGTTATGAATGGCAATCCATTCGCTTAATGGAATTTCGTGTTTGTTTCACTTTATTTTTCTACCATTCTTTTTTTTTTTTTTTTGTTCACAGCGAGCCAGGCCAAAGTCTCACACACACACACACACACACACACACCGGATAAACTGAAACACATTTAAATAAAGTGTAAGGATGGGCAAAGGGGTTGGTTACGTTTTCCCTGACTCGCTGGCAGCCGTTTTGGGGCACCTTTTGGTCATCATCGTAAAGCATTATTTGCATTTATTATGCAACCGTTCTACACACACACACACACACTCACGAACATATGCATTGCATATGTACATGGCCAAAAGTAGTTTTGTTTTATGATCGTTTTCGCCCTCGACCTTAATGCTCTTGCGGCCAACTTTTAATTTAAATAAAAATACAGTTTATTGCCTTTAAGTTTGGTGGGAGTGCCAATTTTTACGAGTCAATACAACTCGTCTCCTCTCGGCCATGGCCATGGCCATGGCCAGAAAGTACATTTGAAATGTATAGCAGACAGTTTAAAATAAAAATATAGCCAGCATTTAAGCCAAGGCAAGTAACATATTTTTGTTTTTATGTATCTCAGCCCAGCTCCATGTCACTGACACGCCAACAAACCTGGTCAACTGGGCCAGTTAGGGTGCGCCATTTGTTGGCCAATAAAATCACATTCGCAAAGCAACTCAATTATATGGTCTGAGTTCGAGCAAAGCAACGCAAAGAATTTTGTTCAAATCATTTGTCACTTAATTGTTTTACACACGACAACTTTAATGTAAAACAAGTATGAATTCTTGGGTAAATAGCAAATACGCTGAAGAAATACCCTAAACTCTGCTTGGATAATCAAGAAAAGTCGATTATTCTGAATGGTTTTTCATATTTATGAAGTCTATAGATACAATTTATTTTAATTTTTCAATGTTAGTTTAATCAATAGATTATCACCAAGCAATGGCTTTGCTTTTAAATCCTTTCCTGCAAACCTTTTTATCAAAGTATTGCCATATATAATGTATATATATGAATACGAGTTTCTATATGCACTTTCTATTGACATTAGATTAAGGTTTTGCTGTCCTTTTATTTATGTTAATCCCTTTTGAATAAGCTTTAAATTTAACTTAAATATATCCACTTGCTGCTAATAGTTTTTAGTTAAATCATATCACTTTCGCTTGAAATGCATAAGTCTTCAAATCATGTATGTGTGTGTATGTTTGTATGTATATGTCTGTCAAACAGAAGCATAATCGCTGCCGGCGTCGCAACATACATAAATATATATATATATATGGATATATTTATATATATCGTCAACGTTTAAATCAGTCTTAAGTCTGAGTTAATTGGTACTTAACATGCATATGCAAAATGGAAAATGGAACGAGAATCCATGGCAATTGTCGCGCACTTAATCTATCTCGCTCTAGTCTCGCCCTCGCTCTCCCTCTCGTTCTCTCACTCTTTGTCTCTTTTGCCTTGCATAAGTATAAGTTTTCACATATACATATACACATATATATATATATATAGAGAGGTATTAGTATCATTAGTTACATGAGCAATATGCATTGTCTGCATTGAGTGCTTTGTTATGATGGATGGAGAGAGAGAGAGAGAGAGAGAGAGAGTGAGAGAGAAAGGGAGAGAGTGAGAAAGACAAACAAATCCCTTTCTCTCTCTCCCTCCCTCTGTCTGTTTGTCTGTTTAGGCTCGCTTAAGGCTTGATAGAAAGTGTGTGTGTGTGTTTGTGTGTGTGTGTGTGTGTGTGTTTGTACACTCGTTGTGTCTTGGCCACAATCAAATTAAATCAAATTTAATTGAAATGCCATGCACAAAAATTTTTGCCCAGCATACGAGAATTGATTGATTTTGACTATTGCCACGGCTCTGCCGAACGGGTTGCCATTACACACCGCCAACCAGCAACCACCACCCACTTTGCGGGTGTCTGGCCAGCAGGAAGAAGAGATGCAGAGAAGCAGGAGCAGCCAGTCATTGATATAATTACAAAGTTTTGTTGGCCAGTTGATGAGCCAGTTGGAAAACAAAATCAAGAATGCGATTGCCTTGGTCGCTTTTCCGTTTGCCGTTTGGCCAAAAAGTTTTAATTTCAAAATGAAGTTTGTTTCACTGCTCGGTGCCCAGGCTGTCGTTGCAAGGCCGGTTGCGACGAGGCTGGGTGTGTGCAAGGTGCACCAGAGGGAGGCAATAAAATAATCAAAGCGTGCACAAAAGTGCAACGAGAATTGCCGAAAAACTGGTAACAAAAGTAAGCGAAAGCCAAAAGGCGGCAACAGCAAAACTATATTAAAAAAAAAAAACAGTGTGTACAAAAACTGGTCGCAATTTGAATACTCTTGCTAAAAACTAAACTAACTAAAAGACATGGAATATATAGCGTCAAGGCAGAAATATGAATGGCTTAAGGCAAATCAATTAAAGATTTCAAATGAAAATGTTCATATATGTTGAAAAGGCTTACACGTAAGTTTAAAGACTCGTTTTGTATACACTAACATTGGGCAGCCGTGCAAGTAGTCTTTAGTGAAAAGGGTTTGCCCCGGTTGTGGGCTAGTGCAAATTTACCTGAAGACAGTGAGAAGGACAGATGGACAAGCAGATAGCTATTCGAAAAATAGCCAAAAGTTGTTGAAACAGAGGCAACAGCAGGTGGAAAAAAAATAAGAAAAAAAACAAAAACGACGACCAATGCCAATGAAGTTCTTTTTGGGGCGTAATGAGAATCACGTCGTTGCTTCCACTAGTAGTTACACACACACACACACACACAAACACAGAGAGAGAAGTAGTGATAGCGAGAAATAGTAAAGAAGAGTGGGTTTAAAAGCATTTGCAGAGGTGGCTATTATGCGCCATTAGGGCATAATTAAAATACTCCAGTTGCAAAGCGGCTGCGCTTGCAACGACGACCCCAGCCAGTGGAAGACGCTGATAATGACAACAGACGACGAAAAGAAGAAGAAGAAGAAGAAGGCGACAAAGTTGCCAATGCAAGTAGCTTGAAGTGGGGCAGCATGGCTAGTGGCCTAGTGGCTGGTAATGGAGACGCGACTTGCTTGCTTGCTGGCTTTTGTTTTTTGGTAGACAACAATAACAACTGGAGCATTGTCCTGAGAGCTGCAACACCTGGACGTTGCCAGTCACTAACTACAGTGCATCTTTATTCAACCAACTTAAAAAGTATTAAACGCTGCGCACATAAGTATGCAATGGTTTTGTTTGTCAATTATGCGATCGCTTTTCGATTTCATTTCGCACAGCAATAGCAAACTTCAAAGGTACACATGATAACAGAGTGAAATATATTTCTACTTCAACTCTTGATTTTGATTGCCTTGTTTTACAGTTATATATATATATATATATATATATATATATATATATACTAGATATGCTATATGCATTTTGATGGCATTGCTTTGCTGAGGGCTTTCACTCGTTTCATATCATTTTTGGATTCGTTTTAGTTTCATTTCATTTTGCGCTGGCCAAAAAAGGAAAAGTTTTCACTTCAAGTAGTTTTTTCGGTTTGCTTGGTTTGCTTTTAGTTTCGCTGTATTAGTTTCGATGCCTCATGGTTGTTGTTGTTGTTGTTGTTGTTGTTGGTGCTGATGGAACGTTCGTCTGGCAAACAGTTGAGCACTTGAGTAGCATTAAAGCATCGACGATTGTCTAAAGGATTGCCAGCAAACGGTAACTGAAGCGGACAGCGGGCAGCCGGCAGCCGGCAGCAGGCAGCGGTACACACGGTCACAGTATCTCTGTACGGTGCTCGACCATTGCTGATGCTTTGCACACATCTATATATGTATGTGTATTTGTGTTTATGTATGAGTAAACTTAAGTAGATTTCATGCATGTCATTCGGCTGCACGTTGCTAGGTAGCCTTAGTAGAGCCCTAAACCATTACGGGCCATACATTCACTTGCTGCATGCATACATATGTTTGGCGTGATTTTAAAAAGTTCTGATTTGAAATTGTGCATTGTGCATGCAATGCATAGCTGAATAAACACACACACACACACACAGACAGACAGAGATGCACACACACACACACCAGGACAGACAGGCACTTACACACACTTGGGGAAACATATCATAAATATTGATTGAGAATGCGGGTGGAGAAAGAGATATTTTATTGCAAATCAAGAGTTCAGCATACCCAAATTCATTCTCTCTGATGACTCGCAGCCGATACGGACCACTGAAAATAGCTTTTAATTAATCTCGATGCCTTGCCAAATACAAATGCATGCCATATGTTTGAGCCCACATATGCACATGGTATCATAGTATCTGGCTAATTAATCTGCTACTCTCACACAACATTTCCAAATCTCATTGAAGCTCACGCGGCGTACACGCAATATATCTATTTGGCAATTGGCAGTTGGCAAATATTAGTCAGTCAGTTGGTCAATCGCTCAATCGGGCATTGGGTCATTTGGTCAATTGGTCAGTCAGTTGTTGTAAAAGTTAAATTATTCTGCAGCTGTTGGCATTCGTTCTGCTCAATTAACCATAATAATAATATTATAGAATTTTGCGTATTCTTGCACGTCCCTTTTTTGTATTTGATTAATTACACAGATTTAGTCAATAATTGCACAGCTTAAGGATAACCCAACTAAACAGCTACATTAGTCAAATATATATATAGATATCTATACTACAACACACACACACAGATAGAATTCTAATTAATAACCATCGCTGTGTCGATTAGTGTTCAATGAAAGCAATTTGACGGATCCTTTCGTAAACTATATCCCATATACCATGTAAAATGGCATTGCCTTTTTGTGTTATTGAGCTTGTCAACTAACCCGAATGAAATGACTAGTTACGAGCATTTGTAAATTGTTAGTTTGATAAATATTCGCGCATTGTGATGTGTGTAAAGTATTTGATAACACATCGAATGGGTTTTAAAATAAATATAAAATTCTATTAATCATATATGAAATGTGCTGTTTTTAGGGATTTAAATACATTTAATTATTATATTAATTGTTTTATCAATGCGTGCGCCTCTCAACTGAAGTCGTTTCCCTAGCTATTGATTCCATTAAACTATGGCTTTTTCAATCAGGACACTCACTTTAAGGGTATAAAAATAAGCTTGTGGCTTTATTTGTGAAAACATATTTTTATAATAAGCCATATACTTATTCAATTATAATTTTACGTATTTAGTGATAGCTAATAAAAAGTTCATTAATTTTCATTTACTGCAAATGATAGCAATAAAATAACCAACTTATTTAATTGAACTAAATTGATAAAAAAAAATCATTTTTAAACTCAATTTAACTTATCACAGATCGTAGAAAACCCGCTTTAACCCTTAAATCGCATTAAGTTGAAAGTTATACTTGTACATGATTTATCGCACTCTTGACTCCTTATTAATTAATTATGATTTATGTGCATATGTATATACATCTTATAGGGCTAGCCCTGATTAAATACATTTTTATTGCTTTTTTTTTTTTTTGTTTTTTGGGTAGCAATTTTAATTAGGATAAGTTGCGTCTGCTTTTGATTGATGCACTTGCCCAATGCTAATTACATAAAATTCACCAAACTTGCACAAACACACACACACACACACACACACATAAACAGATGCTTGTTTGTATTTACACACATGACCTCATAATAGCATGTGCACAACATAAATGCACAAGGGTTTTTGTCTGCATGTGTTTTATCATAGGCAACTTTAGGCAGTTTGTTGCTGTTGTATTTGTTGTGTTTGTTGTTTGTTTGGTTGAAATGTTTTGCAGCTGGCATAAATTTTAATGGGCTTGCATATAATGAGCATTACCTAAACGTACCGCTAATCCCTAAACTGACCCGTTTATATAAAGAGGCTTAACGGACAGTGGGTGAAGCTGGGAGTGAAAGTATTCATAACAGAAACGTTTGGTTATCCTGAACCCCTACATCACACTGCATACATTCAATGCTAATGTCATCTAATTATCTCATTGCAGACAGTCGATTATGAAGTTAAGGCAATTACTATGGCTTCTGCTGCTGGGCAGTTGTCTGTTGATGCTTGCCACAGCGGCTAAAGATCATTCGGATGTGCCACATGTGCGTAGCAAGCGTGGCATCTTTTGGGATTTCTTTCAGAAAATGGTCATAACCAAGAACCTTATTGTAGACGTAAGTAGAAAAGTGTTTGAGTATTATTCATTGACCACAATTGTGTTCCTTGCAGCAATACACAGACACGCGAAACACTTTCAGTGACATCTACAACACGGTCAATGAACAGTTTAGCGATCCAGCACCAGCAAAGGCAACAAATCAACCAAGAGTAACAACTGAAAAACTGGTAAGAAATACTAAAAAGTGAGTTAAGCTTTAAACTTATTATTTGTTGTCTATATATATTTACAGCCATCGAGTGGCGAGGATGAGGTGACAACAACAACTGAGGGTTATAGCATCTCTCGCTATGAGCTTGGCCGTATACTGGGTCGAAACTTTCGAGGCATACAGCGACTGGCACAGACTGAGTTTAAAGAGGCCTTGAATGTAATTAACAATAAACAATATAGTATGAAATTACCTTTCTGTTAATCACTTACTGTTCAATGTTGCAGGCCACTCACTACAATCTGAAGGAGTACAAGAAGGAGGCGGATGAGCAGTTCGCCAACAGTTTGGCTGTAGAAAAGAAAAACAAGCTTAAGAGTCTAAAAGGCTAAGTTTGACTACACATAAGAGGGTGTAAGTAGGAGAAGTAGGAGCGTTCCTAGTATAGTAGTCTCTGTGATAGGCTCGACAAAAATCTAAATAATGCTGTAATATGCCTGATGACCATTAGCTAAATAAGTAATTTTTTTTTTTACCTATGCATCGAAGTGTGTTTGTTTCTATTGTATTGTAATCTAAGTGTTTACCATGTTGGTTTGTTGTTTGGACATATTTATTTTGTAGCATCAAATAAAGTACGTTTTAAAAGGGGATTCGTTTTTGTAGCAGTTTGCAGTTGACAGTTCAGAATATGCTAGGTGCTTTCCATTTGGAAATGTCGCCATTGCCGACTATTATGCGTCATATTAAAAAGTTTTCTACCATAATTCTATTGATAAACTTTTAAATAAAAAAGGCAGCCCCCAAACAGCAGCAGCATACACGTGAAAGAGAAACAACTACAATATATATATATATATAAAAACATATATTTTTGTTACCCAAAAAGAAATGCGAACAGCAACTGTCTTCAGAAAGTTGTGTGGATATAAAAATTGTTTTTCAAAATAACTTGGCGAAAACGAACGAACACACACACACACATATACAAAGGAGCGTGTGTAGTGCAGGAATATTTATTCAGATGTGTTTGTATATAGTTCGTATAAGTTGCTGTTGTTAGCTGAAATCGAAGTAAAGTTACAAACAAAGTCAAAAACACAGGGACTTGGAGTAGAGAGATAGAGAGAGAGAGAGGGAGAGAGGGAGAGAGGGAGAGAGGGACAGAGGACGAACGAACCAACCAACGACTCAGTGCCAGTCCCAAATGGCAAAAAGCAAAATGGCAAAATGGCAAAACGGCAACTCGCATAGTTAGCAAAAAACCACTAAAAGTGTCATAATTCGATGCCCATGAGATGCCTGTCTCGAAAGTACGTTGGCCAACAAAACTTTTGCGCCGGTAATGAGTGCCAGGCTGCGGCTGCTGCGGCTGTTGCTTCTTTGACTTCGTCTTCGTCTTGGTCTTGGTCTTGGTCTTGGTCTAGGTCTTCGTCTTCAGTTTTGTCGTCCTCTGCCTCGTCCTCGGGTTGGCCAACGTCAACTTCACCTTCCGAGCCATGACATTTTCAGCTCGCCGACTATTTCTGCCGTCCGTTGTCTGCAGTCTACAAAGTTGTTGGCACAGCAATGCAATTCAACCCGCACCGCAGCAACTGGCAATTGTCTTAGAACGCTGCTTTGGCTGCAACGCGACTCGGATTCTCACTTGAACCCGTACACGAATCCGCTCTTGGAATGCCCTGCAAATATTGTTGACAGAGGACCAGGTGCTGCATAGAATCGCCACTGTCGGCGCTTAAGTCACAGCACCCAAATATTTGGATAGCAATATTTGCTCGTTCTCAAGAATTGTCTGATTTAAAATGCAACGAATGCTTGACAATATACGGGAACGTACAAAATCTTTGCATTCTTAACATTTATACAAAAACAAATGGCATCTAAAATACATTAAGTATCATTAAACTGAAACCAAGAGCGAAGCAGCAGAAAAGTATTTTTAAATGTGTGTTGTTTTGTCAAATAATTGTACATTGTGTACAGGGTAAATGTATATATATATATATATATATAACATACAATCAAGGGCCATTTTTTAATAAAACACTTGCAAGCAAGGAAACTTCAAATTTGGATAGGCTCTCTGTCCTGTCTGTCGAGCTTTCTTTTTAATACATGCCTAAGAGTATGCAACAGTTTTTGCAATTTATTAACGAATTTGCAGCACAAGCTTAGAGCAACAACAAAAAACAAAAGCAATAATTTGGCAAGCGTTATAAGCAAAAATAAAAGAATTTGGAAAACAAAACTTAATTAAGTTGGCATTGATGTGAAATTGTCAATATGATTTGACTATTTTGACTGCGCCTATAGTATTTGAGCTCTCAACTTCAAGTGCGAAATGTTGAAATTTATATAATTGTTGCTGATTTGTTTGTAAATCTGATTAGGGCTGTTGATTGCATTAATTGTTTTTGGGAATCTATTTGCTTTTGTTCGCATTTCATGCTGTCAGCCTTCAATTAGTTTTAATCGACACAAATTGTACATTATATATATATGAAATATATATGTTAGTGTAAAGCGATTATAGCAATTATAAGCAGTTTGCACAGCGCCGCACATATTGTCATGCCAACAAATAAACAAAAGTACGAGAACAATTTGTTTGTATCTATCTACAACATTAAATAGTTTGTAGATTGATTTCAAATCACCTAAAAGGTGACAATATGAAAAAATAATTTACTACATTCCAAGTATGACGGAAGTTATTTAATGTCATGTACATCGAATGTAGAATACTACGTACTATTTAAGCTATGTGAATGGCTCTTGTTTAAGTAAGAATAACTTAAATGTCGTCAAGTCAATTCATTTAAATGTTATTAGCGTTGTTTTAAAACAATGACTTCCCTTTCTGTTAATTACCTGAAAATTAAATTAATAGCAACAGAAATACTTTTCAACTTAATTATTTAGTACGTTTTTTTTTTGCGGTTAAGCGTAGCTTTTAAGTATTCCCCATGCTAATAAAGTGACAAGTAAAAATAAGATTGTCATCACTTAAGTTTATGTCAAATGTTTCATTTGTATCTGCTGTGTCTTAAAAGAGATTTCAATTAAAGCTACCCATAATCGTAATACAGTAACGCAATTAGACAGTATACGACTTATTGTAAGTACATACAAACACACATTTGCTCTTATGTGCACATGTAAATCAGTGACCAGTGACCAGTGACCAATGTGTCACAAGCTTTATTCCTGCTCAGCTAAAACCTTACCCTTGGTTACTTTATGCTCGGAGACATGGAGTGCAAACAAAAGACGTGTCAGAGCGAGGGCATTAATATTGCGAGCTTAGCGACGTTTTGCCGCAGGCAATGATGGACGGAATCGTTTTGTGTATGAATTTTAAATAAGTGACATATTCGAAGACAAGACTCTAAAAATTCGCTTTAACATTTATAAACTTCCGTCAAGTAATCTGTGTTGAACACATGTTTATTTTGTATATATCGATTGCCCAAAAATGCAAATGGGGTTAACTTTAATGCTACTCGAACTTTTCTTATTAAGTGGACAAAGAGTTTAAGTTTAAATATAAGCGATGTTCCACTGTCAACGCTCACCTTGATAATTAACCTTCATTTGTTGTATTCGTATATTCATTCTAGAATAACAAACACAAATAAGCGCACGCAAATTCAAATAACTATAGTAATTTATTGAGCAACAAAACGTATAAAATTTATAAAGCAAGCACAAAAAAAAAACATAAAAGTAAATCGCTTAAAGTTGAGTACAACACTTAGCCAGCTGAAATGAGAGCAGGGAAATAAATCTATATATATTTTCAAACAGGATAAGTTTAGGTGTAATGCTTACTAATGGGCTGAGGGCTAACAAGATCAGCTGGAACAGTTGGAGCAATTGGCGCCAATGGCACACGCTCCGTGGGCGCATCGTAGACAACTGGAGTCTTTGGGGTGGAGGCATCATCTGTGAGGCGATGCTTCAGCTCATCATATTTGTGTGCAACTGAGCTGCCCAGCTCCTTGGCGCCCTCGCCAATCTTGTCAGCATAAGGCTTAGCCGCATCGGCAACATCCTCGGCGCCCTGTTTCACCTTACAGCCCAGGGTCTTGAAGAAGTTCTTGAAATCACTGTCATCCGGATTCTTGACCTCGTCACAGTCGGCATGAGCCTCGCCAGCGAACAGCAACACCAGACCGAGCAGTGCACAGCTTATGATAATTGACTTCATGATTTATTTAGACTTCTATTCTCTTCGAGCTCCTAAATGTGACTGAACGACTCGACTCACGCAGCTTGTCGAAGTGCTCAGATCAGTTAGTCAGTTTTTAGTCAGACCGGTTTATCAGCGCTCTCTGCGTGCCTGCCCTCGTCCCTTCCCATAGCCCCTCGCATCATCACTAATAGATAGACCTGTCAGCTTTAGACAAATATATAGTATAGAAGTCACAAGCTTTATTTACTTTGCATGCAAGCTAGACTCTAGATATGATAATAATAATAATAATAACACCAGCAATAATTTGGCATTTGATTACATAGAATTGTGTTACGAATTCGCTAACTGGGAAAAGTCGCGATGATAAAGAAAACAAACAGAAAACCACGGACTTATATTTATTTAAGCGTGGACTAGAAAGTTGATTTAATGAATCAAACAATTTACATATGCAAGAGTTTAGACTTTCTTCAAAGAACAGAAATTGGTATTCGTTGTACATTTTATATTTCCAATGAGCTTAGCATAACATTAATCATTAAATGTTTTTTTGTTACATGGAACTGAAAGCAAGATTATGCATTGCTAGCTCATGCCATCTCCCTCTTGTTACTTTCTTTCACTCATTCTCTCCCTTAGTCTCTCTCTCTCTACCTTACAGAGATTTGTTTATCAATAAACATAGCTTTGCTTTGTTTTCAACAATTTTGCGACTTTAAAGTGGGAATCCACCAGAAACAAATGAAAGTTAATGGATTGTGATTGTAAAGAGGTTGTCTTTGAATAAGAACAATGCCCTGTAAATTGATCTAAGAACGTGGAATCACCCACACTAATCTACAAACCCTGAACCAATGTTCATTTGGAAGCGTAGAAAGTGTCGCCAGTAAAGCTTACAAGCAACATGAACAAATTATTCGAGAAAACCGAAAACTGATCTTTATGTAATGACTTAAAATCACTTCTAGATCTCAGTAGACACAAAATTCATTCAATTTGTAGAGAGCATTTATTTTCGTTGTAAATAATACAATTGATGTTTTCCTTTTCTTTCGAATGATTCACAGTTCAACTGCACAAACACAAACACAAGAGTATGCAGTATGTTTGTAGCAGTAGTAATAGTAATTTAAGAACTAGATAAATAAATATGTATGTACGAGTATATATATGCAGTTATAATATGTATAAATTCGAAATAAATTCGCTGGCCTGTCTACTTGAGCGGTTCCACATTGTTAATGTCATTGTCTGCCTCATTGGCGGCAATGAAGCCCAATGGCGATTCTGTTGGTGTCAATGGTGTCACCTGCTCAGGTTCTATGCTGATGGACGAAACAATATCGTGTTCAGTGCTTGCACTGGAACTGGAACTGGAACTGGGTATCTGTGGGCTTTGTGTTGTTACACCTGGTATCCTATTGGCAGCTGCACCGAGCAGCGTGTCCATTAGATTTCCAAATCGATGCACAATACTCAGGCCCACACGTCTGGCCGTCTCCTCCAGTCGCTTGGCCTCCTTCTCAAGATCTTCAATCCAGGGCTTGGCTTTCTCCAAGGTGCACTGCACATTGTGCAAAAAATGATTCACCTCGCTGGGCTTGGGCGTCGTTGTCATCGGTAACGTTGTTGGGGACGTGGTTTCATCCACTGACTTGGCACTTGGCTCTGCCTCATCTGTGCCACAGATAATTGGAGCAGCCAGCAGCTGTGATAGCTGCAGCATGATCATGATCAGCAACAGTGGCAGCCTTGCTTGAGTCATCTTCATATTGTTTTGACTGATTTTCAATTTCAATTTGGGTTATTTGGCTTTAGTTGAAAGCTTTGTCTTTATCTCTGTTTTTTTTAGACGTGGCGTGTGCAGCTGAGCTGAGACTTGAAACCTGACTGAAACTTGTTTGCAGCTGGCAGCGAAAGGTTTGAGACCAAGTTCTTCGGGCTTACAAATGCAGATAGGTAAGACTAAGCGAGAGAGAGAGAGAGAGAGAGAGAGAGAGAGAGAGAGAGAGAGAGAGAGCGAGAGAGAGGGTGAGCACAAAACAGCTAAGCTCTTTTTCTTTTTGAGAAAGTCGTCAAGTGACTGAGACGATAACTCAGCTTACCTTAGGCTCTTTGCTCATTTTGTATATAATATTTTATTATTTTTATTTGGATATGTCTGAAGAGAGAGAATTCCAGAGCTTTCTGTGAAGACTTCACTTATATTCAATCATTTTCGATTGATACGATCAAAACAAAATAAAAAATTGATTATGAATAATTAGTATGCAAGAAAGCAGAAGCAAATTATCAATTAGTCGATCATATCAATTGAAGCATATGCAAATGGAATAACCTATCAAATATGCAACTATGATAGCTGCATATAATGCTTATGTATTGAAGTGTATCAAATTGAATCAACTACATATAATATCTCACTGGATTGACTATGCTCACGTATTTGTACTCAAATCTGGATTTGAATTCAGCCCAACAACTTGTTTTTACAAAAATAAGCCAAACAGGAAGAGGTGCAGTGAACAAGAGTGTTGCACCGAAACATACCATATTTGAAGGCAATTCCACTTAATTTGGGAGCCTTTGTTTTTTTTTTTAATTTATTTACTGACTGTTCATCAAAACCATCTTGTGTCCGGGTAGGTTAATCCTTAAGATTACCCACAAAATGTATCCCTCTAAAAAACAATATTTTACTCTTTTTATACCAACATTTTATTGGAAAAAGAATTTATATATAAATAAAAGTAAACACATTTAAAGTAATACAAAAAAAAAAAAAACTACATTAAAATAAAAAAATAAAAATTCGTTTCAATTATTGAGTCGAGCTGGATTATGATCATCACATGATTACTTTCTCAATCGGCTGCAGTTGCCCAAGGCATCCAGAATGTGTCCATGTCCACACTGTTGCTCGCCCTTAAGGACTTCCGGATCGGCGATGAAGCCGAAATCCTTGCTCATCTCCTCTGCCGAATCTTTGGCTAGCTTATCACGGAAATCATCGAAACGATCACGAATATCGCTGCCCAGATCCTTGGCACGTTCGCCCAGCTTCTTGGCACCCTCCTTAATGTCACTGCCCAGATCCTTGGCCTTTTCGCCCAGCTTCTTAGCACCTTTTTTGATCTGGCAGCCCACGTTCTTGAAGAAATCGCGCACTTCATGCTCCGAACTGCTGCTACTGCCGGTCACCTCCGATATCTTATCCCCGATCTCTGAGACCATCGACGGCAGCTTCTCCTCGCAGTCGAGCAGATCTGCACGGCTTCCAGAGGCGCCCAGCAGCAACAACATTGCCAAGATTACAATTCCATGTAACTGTCGCATGTTAATCGATTAGATAATCCAACTATTGATCTGTTCCTAAGTGTAAGTAAGAGTTCCTTTGAAGCCTATTTGATTTCGATTAGATGGAAAAGGCTTTGCAAACTGAACCCGCACGTTGACTTTGCTTGACTGGCTTAAGCCGAGATATGCTTAAGCATTTTATGCACTCCCTGGGCAGCAACAACAGCAACAATAATAATAATAATAGCGATCTTATAACAAGGCAGTGCCTGTTGTTTGTGTTTTTATATATACATACTTACATACATATATACATAAAAAAAAACACAAAATTGTCGCCTTTTGTTTGTTTGTTGCTCCCGATGCCTTCGTTCGCTTGCCTTTTCGCTTTAATTCAATTTATGGGAAGAGTCAGTCAGTCAGTCGCTTGCTCGCTTTTCTTCTTGATTCATAAGCACAATTTCAATTTACTGCAACAACAAGAATAACAACAACAACAATAACAGCAGCAACAATTACACTTACAACAATGCCAATTGCCAAGTTGATTTTATGCGCTATTTTTGTATATTTTGCAAATCTCAACAGCTTGAACTCTCCAAATATGCGTAGACATAACGAATCTAATGCACCTGTAGCGGCTGAGATGACTACAGAGATACATACATGTATGTATTTGTAAGTACTATACTCAAGGCTGTTTATGATAAGGCCCGAATAATGCCAGCATAATCATTATTTATTTCTATGTACAATAATAAAACACATAAACTGCGTCTCAGTTTGAATTGGTTTATTATTCGCATGCATCTATTTACTTTAACAGACTAAGTATGGTAGATCGATCATTGTTTATATAGAAAATAAGAAAATTATGTCAAGTTTAACTTTTGGCAATCTATGCTATTTAAAGAAAAAGTCTGCGAATTGTTGTGTTTCGGTGTCAGTGTATTTTATTTTATATGATAAACAAACAGAATCTATACAAAACATAAAGAGTTTGTGAAAATCACATTTGCTTATTGACTGATTGATCTTTGCCCTCAATTGAGACTAGCTTTCTGGCCGGACGAGAGGTTTTACAAGGCATAGTTGACTTTTAAATGATCATCATGATATATAGGAAGCTTAACTACATAAAACAAATATAAGATACAGCAATTTATGTGTGTATACGTTTATTGTGCAGTTCTATTGTTTCTAATGAACAGCAATTAGCTTGAACTTTTAAAGTAAACAAACAACGAGTGAAAAGTGCTTAGTTGTGTTATCTATATATATATTGCTCTATTTGGTTGGATCATTGCCACCAATACTGCCGCCCAAGTTAATGTAATCAGCGGCATCTGGATCCTTTTCATCATCATCATCGTTGTTGTTATCGTTGACATCCTCATTGTCTTCCAAATCATCGACATTAAGATCTTCATTGTCATCACTACCTAAGACATAATCTTCATCATCCTCGACGGGTTTTGTTGTTATCTTTAGTGGTTCCTCCGATGTCTCTGGTAATTCGGGCAAATCTGGCAGCAGAGGCAGATCTGTGGTGGTGGTTGTGCTGGTGGGTGTGGTTGGTGTTTCCTCTGTTGTTGTAGTTGTACTTGTTGTCGATGAACTGCTGCTGCTACTGCTGCCCCAGTTTACGCTTGGCTTAGTGGCCAATTGAGCACCTGTTAAAATTAAATACATGTATGAATGTAACAACAATTTTATAATTTAACCTAATACTAAAATCTTTTACATATATTTAGAACAAACAGAACGCATACTCAATATTAATTTTATCACATTAGCATTGTGTAGACCTGATGATACAATTACATTAAAATATAATTGCTTAACTTTAAAGTATGTATACAAAACAGGTGATAGCTTAACTGGAACATGTTGTTTTTTGAGCGAAACTATAACTAACAGATTAAAGTAAAGACTGAAGAACTAATAACGAGAAAAGCAAAACACATTCAAGCTATAAAACATTGTTGAATATGCTTTAAATGATTATCTTAAATGCATAAGATTTGTAAAAGTTCTTTAATTTACTTACAGTTGGGCAATGTAGGTTCAAAGTCACATTTGATGCGCAGATCCATTTGAAAGTCTGTCAAGCGTTGGATTCTTTTTGGCTTGGGCGTTGGACGACGCACTATGTAAACGTGTCGAACCTCATACTCCTCTAACTCGGGATGACCCTTAACCGGGCGGCGGCGGGTGAAGCGCTTGTAGTGAACAGGATTCTCGGGTGCATCGGCCGGATAGGGGGCTGCTTGCAGCAGATCATTGCAGCAACAGCAAAGGAGTAGGAGTACCGCCAAAATGTTTCCTAGTTTTATTTGCATAGCTGCCGTGTGCTGTGCTTCAAAGACTGATTTCACGTTTCCGGCTCTCATTCACTATTGGCTCGGCTTGACTCGTCTCTAGCGTGCTATGGCGCTGATTAGCTTAGTACTTATCATAATTTTACCCCTCTAGTACAACGCCCGTGGCCCGATAACCCATCGACCCATCGCGATAAGTCAGGCGCTAAACAAATATTGCATACTTTTGGGCGGCTCTTGATAAAGTGGTTCAACTCTGTAAAATACATTTACTAAGTCTTATTCACAAAATATAGTTGGAAAATATTAAACAAATCGCTTAAAAACTTGCATATTATTTTAAAAGATTCACGATTAAACTTTTAGGATCAGCAGGATAAGATTTTCAATACAAGTATTGATACAAAAACTTTACCATTAGACCCTGAAATACCAGCAGACCATTAAAGACCGCTAAGCCATTTTCAGTTATTTCCTTTTGAAATAAATGTAAATAGCTGATAGTCTTTTTTTAATAACATGTCATATTATTTTGAAAAGATATGAAAATGTATTTTTATGTTTATTTTAATTACACCTTAAAACATTTAGCAAAACAATGCGTCAAATTTTCTTGTAGTATTGTATAAGTTATCCTACAAAGTCTATTATGATTTTTATACAGAATCAGTTAAGTAAGTTTTCATCGTATAGGATTAAACCAAATCATTATGATATGGTAAAAAGGTTTTATTTATTGTTTAAAGCATGTGCTTCAACATATATGAGTAAAAGCCCCAATCAAGCACCATTTAGAGGGCATATAGTGTTCATACATATGTATAGATCTTAACGAATTGACCAAGCTCAAAATGTTTGCCAAGAACAACAACAATGCACAGCATTGAAAATCAGAATTATTTGCTAAATTCGTTTGGATGTGGGATAAGATAAACAAAAACAAAAATAATCGGAAAAGCTGTTGCTTGAAAAACAGCTGCCTCAATTGTTGTTGCTTTTGCCGTTTCTGCCATTGTAAGAGCGTGAAATATGCAAAAATTGCTGCGGCATCGGCATCGGCATCGGCAACAGCATTAAATTGAAATACCGCCGCACATCTTGCCACACACACACACACACATACACACACACAGAATACACACACCCACTTTTGTCGGACAAGGTGGACATGACAGGCAGCATTCGGAATGCTCCGATGTCGATGTCTTTGGGCCAATGGCTAAAACAGTTGGCGAAGGCGCTCGTTGGCGGGCAGACGCGCATACAGCAAGCGGCAACGGCAGCTGATCGTGAGCACACAGAAACGACAGAGAGAGCACTAGTGGGCGAGTGGAAAAGAGCGAGAGAGCAATGCTTAACAAAAAATATATATTAGTGTACACAAATCAGTTGCAAGCTGTTTGAAGGCACATAAAACTTGTGTGTGTGTGTGTGTGTGTGTGTGTGTGTGAGTGTGAGTGTGTCTTGTCGTTATTAATATTGTAACATATTTAGTGATTATTTTTGTTGTTTTTTGTTATTGTGAAGCAGTGAAAAGTGGCACAGTGGCGCACTTAAATGTCAAGGGAATCTAAGAAGCGATAGGCGGCAGCGGAAGAGCCTAAAACTAAAAATAAAATAGTACGCCAAAGACTGAGAAAAAAAATATATACATATAATAAAAAATAATCAAGATAAAAAGAAAGCACGCCACAAAGAAAACACAAAAAGAAAAAAGCGTGGGCAGCAAACAAAACAGCATACATATAGAGCTTTAATATATATATATGAACATATATATAAACATATACAACATACTGCCAGCAGCATATACTAGCTGAGAGATATAAACAATACATTAGTTTGGCAATTAGCCAAAGGGAGGATGGAAGAGAATGCAGCTACTCTTGTAGACTCGACCACAAATCCAACGTAACCAACAACAGACAGCAAACAGGTGGACAAAGACACAACAACAACAATAAGCAATAGCATTGAAAATTATTAAACGTTTGTTTTGCTGCTGCTGCTGCTGCTGCTGTGTGTGAGTCAGAAGAGGGCCCAGAGCAATGTCAAAGCAGAACAGGCAGAAACATCATCAACATCAGCAACAGCATCGATACGAGGAAGATCAGGAATACGATCCACTTGCCAATCTCTTGAGCCTTCAGTTGAAGAAGCCCACACACTGGAACTGGGAGTTGAGCACATCTCGCAGTTGCAGTAATATTGCCTTGCCAAGAATACTACTCTATGATCATACGGGTGCACTTCTAATCGATGCGGATGGACACACAGAGCAGACGTATAGGGCGCCCAGCTCTAGGTCTACAGAACGCAGACGGAAACGTGCCGCAACAGCTAATCTCAGCCAGAGTTTGCAACAGGCGCATTTGCCTGCCGAGTTTAATGGATTGCGTATCGATGAAGCGACACCCACACCTCCACCCACCCGACAGCTGCAAAAGCAAAAGCAACAGCTCACAGGCAGCTGCATTGAGTTTAGCACCCATGAGCTGCCCGATTGGCAGCCACAAGAGACTACGTCCAGTTCACGACGCTCCAGTTCGCTGCGTAGCGTGCGCTTCGAGGAGCAGTGCCAGGGAGATCGGGAGTCGGAACAGCGTAGACAGGCAACAGCATATCCTACACCGCCATCCACCTCGACGTTGACAACAACAGCGAACTCCTCCTCGTCGGGTCCCAGGGAGAAACGTCGCTATCGACGCTCCCAAAGCTCCGGTCAACGTTCGATACTGGAGCGTTTTAGCATGTCACGAGGACGCCACTCCTCGCCAGAGTTCGTTGAGGAGCATCAAGTGGAGCATGGCCCACGCTATTTTCTGCGCAGCAGCAAGGCCGGCACACTTGTCATCCAGGACGAGAGCTTCAGTCGTGTGCGGCAGCGCCGCCGTCAGCAGCGGCAGTACTCCTCCAGCGAGACTCACTCACAGCTTCAACGGGAGCTCTCCAGCAACAGCGTCGTGCAGGTCGCGGCGCACAGACGTCCACAGCAACAACATCGACTATCTACCTCGGATGAAGAGACACAAACACAGAGAGCACAGCCAGCGCCAACTAGACAGTCGCGTTGCCGACGCACTGATCGCAGCTGCCGCAAGGATGTGCTGCCACAGGGTAAGCATCCAATTCAATATGAAACGCACAAAAGATCAATACTGACTTGGCTTCTAACCCTTAGAACTTATCACAATCGATCCGGGCAGTTGTGTTTATCGAACGGCGCCTGGTGCCACGTGACGATGACGTCAACAATAACAACAACAACAACAACAACACAGAGCAAAGAATGTTGGCTTTAATAGCATCGTACATTGTATGTGTAACAGCAATGCCAAAAATGAAATGGAATTAAAACAAAAACAGAAAAATTTAAAAAAAAAAGTATCATTGGAATCTTTTTAACTTGGCGTTTAATATCAGGGTGAACTAGTTTCTTATTTAATTGCAATGCTGCAACTCGTGTAAAAGAACTTTGATGTGTCTGTCTTAATTGGGAGGATTTTTTGTTTGTTCATAGATTTAATTAAATACTAAACTGTTCATTAAATTAT
The DNA here is from genome assembly GCA_035044725.1 of Scaptomyza caliginosa. Classification (NCBI taxonomy): domain Eukaryota; kingdom Metazoa; phylum Arthropoda; class Insecta; order Diptera; family Drosophilidae; genus Scaptomyza; species Scaptomyza caliginosa. Next base: position 1,363,367 of record JAWNNR010000482.1, read on the forward strand.
ATAAACATTTAAGCACACATACTTGCAACATTTTCTTAATTACACCTTTGATGCTGCCATTGTTTCGAAAGCCAACTCTTAGTTAATTACAACACGTTTATGTAGCTAAATGCATGAATAAACGACACAGGACAGATAATATCAGCACATGTAAATAGAAATCTCATGAAATGTCCATTGGACACAAAGAGTCAGTCTAACTAACGTTTTACTTATTTTACTCAATTCCCTTTTGCAATTTTGAATAAGGAGATAAAGTAAACAAACTTAGAACTCATAAAAGGGATTGGCTTATTGGGCTGACTCTTGGATATGGTATGCATATGCAATGCATATTTTATAACAAATATTTAACATTAATCGTACGTTTCTCAAGCTTATTGCCATATTGCAGAGCAGCCTACAAAGCAATCTTTTTGAATAACGTTCGGGTGATTAAAATAAGAATAAGTAAAATATATGAAACTACCAAAATTGCAATTGTGTTATTGTGACTGGATCATGAACCCCATCGAAAACATTGGCGCTGCTTCTGCGAACAACGACAGCAATGGCAATGGAAATGGCAGTGACAGTGAGTATGAAGATTTTCCCGATAGCGACACCGCCTCCGATTCGGACACGGACATCGATTGCGAGTTTTACACGTGCTCCGTGTGTTTGTGTACAGCCCGAGATGCCGTGGTCACATACTGCAGTCATATTTTCTGTCGCCGTTGCATTGTACAGTGGATCAAGAGGCGGGGCAAGAATAGCAGGTGCCCCAATTGCAACTCATTTGTTGGCTACAATACACTGATCAACATTAATACAACGGATCAACCCGGCCGACGCAATACTATTGGACCTGCTGGCGATTCCATTAGGTTGAGGCCGGTGCTGGTAACACGCACTGACCCATTGCTAGCGCAAATTGTGATGTTCATTATTATATTTTTTACTCTCAACTACTATATGAGAGATACAATTTTAAATTAAAGTGTTCGAACTGTTCGCTGTACACGTGTACTTACTCACATCTTATTATTATTAAGATAAACAAAGTACATGAATTGTTTTTGAAAGAAAACAGTTCAGCGATAAGACCGGATTAGTACGGACACTTGATCATTGCCCACGGGTAACGAGAATTGTATTTATTTTATAAGAAACAATATGGTATATGTATAATTATAATTATTTAATTATAATTTTGAACACGCGTTATTAAAGTGGCAGCCTGAAAGTATGCAATGCAATAGTTGTTATAAATTGCACATTGTTATTTAAACGGCTGACAAACGGCTGATTTATAATCTAAATATGGTGGCAAAAGAAGAAAAACAAAAGTCGTCTTAACTGTGAACATACTGATAAGAGAATAGACCCAATGAACTTTCGAGATTGAGCAGCATCAGCAGCATCCTCATCAAAATCTGTTATTGTGAGTGCGTGTTAAACGTTAATCGGACAGCAACGTATTTACTTCAAACGAACGGAACAAATAAGATGCTCAGGCTGAGGCTGGGAATGCTCTTGTTGGTAGCGTTGTGGGGGGTGCTAATGGTATCCCAGCTGCACTGCAGCGCTGCAAGTGTCATTTACTATAATGTCCTAAACAGTACGAACAGCACCAACAACAATGCCACGGATCCCATTGGCAAGGGTATGCTGTTCGAGACGCGACGCCTTCGTTGCAAAAATGGCTACATGTACGATTATCGCAATCGCTGCCGTCGGGTGAGTTTGCTGACTGATGAAAGTGAATTTTGATGTATGTTAATCAAACAATGCGATGTGTGTATTGAGTTTTGCAGGTTGTGTAGGGGTAGGAGTGTAGCCGAACAACCTTTGGACTGTGGAGGCGCTCGTTAACTTATCGCTGTATCCAGGGAACTCATTAACTTTAAGGCAATCAAATATTTATAAATACGTCACAAGACACAACTTTGCACATATGATACAAATGATATCGTCAAGCAATGTTTGTCATGATGAAATTATGAGAAGTTTCACGAACTGCTAGCTGTTACCGATACCGATACACATACAGAAACAGATACGGATTCCGATATAGATACTTATACAGACACCGACGCCATATATGCGACATGCCTGCAAAGATACACAATTACCCAAGATAAAGGCACTCCAACCTCATCAGGCACTGACTCAACCATCTAATTTCATATCGACGCATTTCGCTGCCGTTGCCTTGGTCATATTTGTTTTTTTTATTTTTCGACTAGAGATTAAGTGGGGAACATTGTGCCACACACAACACCCGGTCTGTGACGTAGCTGGGGGCTTTTTAGGAAAGCCATGTGAGACAATCAAACCAGCTGATTACTTAATTGAGCTGTTCGCTTGTGCCAACATCGACTCATAAACGGTTGTTATAATAAGTAGTGGGAAACCAGAAACATTACTATCCATATGCTGATTAGAAAAAGATTGTATTTGTTTTTTTTTTGTTCTGGTTGGCAACGTCCATCCCCCTTATTATCGGATCGGATCGGGCTGTGAATCTTCGCATAGTTTAGCTGGAAAACAGTTTATGTACATTGGCAATTACCGGAATTTATTTACTATATGCTATTTTTGTGTTTTGCTTCATTCGAAGTCATAGGTTTGAACTTTAAAATAGATGAAAATAAAACAAAAATATCTTATAAGCATTTATTAACCCTTTGTAGAATACAAATTATTTAAATTTTGTCCTTTATTTTTTAATAAATTAATTCTAGTTCAAGCTAATTACAAAAAGTTAGATAGTCTCTAATTTTTTCCAAAAATAAACTTTCTTTTTGTGTACTTAACATTATAAGATAATAAATGCTTTATCTGTTCAGTAACCCATTAAAAATAAACTTCCTAAAACAAATGACAAATTAAACAGTGCAGAATATACTGCTGCAGAGATTTTGCGAGACGGGAAAAACCGCTATTGATATTGATCGTAATGGGAATTTTGTTCTCGGTATGCATTTTTAGCAAAGGAATCAGTCAATCGACAAGCTTGTTGGACAAATCTTTAACATCATTAGCAAAGCAAGCTTAAAATAACTTTAACTAAAATAATTCTATCAAATGCTTAATAAATACAAATAATATGTTTTATTCAAATGAATGCCATGTTGATAATAGGTTATTTTTGAGAAATTCTTTTACTTAAGTGGGCTAAACGATTCTGGTGATGTGTGGGTAATCAAATGTGAGTCGCAAACGAATGCATTAACATTTATGAATGATATGCGGTCAAGTGTTTATTCTCTTTTTTGTTTTTGTTGTCCAAATCACATTTGTGAACACTCGATATAAAAATTTTGGATGGGTATCGCCCGGCTGATTCCCTCTTCTTGGTACGCGTGTGAAATCAGAGAGTACACTATTCAGGCCAGCTGGCGGTAGGAGGTGGAGAAGGGCTGCAAAACCAAAACCAAAACCAAAACCAAAGCAAGACATTCAATTACACAGATTGCGGGTGTGACATAGTATGGTAGCGAGGCCTAGATAAGATTCGCGCATACAGGGTGTTCAAATGGCGCAATGGATATGGCAAGTAGGTGCGATTGCTATGGGAATTTCCGGCACAGCCTGTATGGTTTTATCAATTTGGTAGAGACGCCGCCAATGCTCGACTGGCAGAGGCCACTTTTTACTTAAGAACCGCTTGCCCAAATCGTATATAATCAGTTAAATGACGGCCTTTGAGCGTATAACTTAGTTGGCAGTAGGACAACCTAAAGACTTTAAACTTAACGCACACGATTACACAATTTCACATTGCCATTAAACTGCACACGGGTGTCTACAAACAGATACGGATCTAAACAAATCGACACACACGCGCACACACAACCACTTGGAATATACGCAACCATTCAAAGTGCTAGAGAGGAAGAAAGAGAAAGAGAGAACAGTTAAAATAAAGAGAGAGAGAAAGATGATGATGCTGCATCGCATCCAACAGTTACTTTTATATGCAATGTGTCTACTCGCCTTGGTTGTCATCTGTGCACCAGGGCCAAGTGAATCGCGTCGTGTGATCTTCTTAGCGCCACCCGCGATCGCACGGGGTCAGATACTGGCCACGCGCGGCATGGAGAAACCCTGCCAGAAGTGTCACATGCGAGATCATCGTGGCAACTGTCGTCGCATTATATCATACAGTTCAGGTATGTAAATCTGCATATATTTATATATACATTTTTATTTACCTTACTAAGAACTTACTTTTCTCTCTCAGATGGCTTGGGCTGCTGACATCGATTTGTCCGGGACGTAGATTTGTCGTGGAGAATCAACTGAATCTCGAACTCTCTCACCAAATGCAAAAGGAGAAAAAGCAACAAACCAAATACAAAACACGCCCATTATTCGCATTTATTCAGTGCACTATTTATTACATTATATTCACACCTTTTTTTTTGTCCTCTGCTAACAAATTATTGTGGAATTTCGCAAACATTATATAAATATCTCGTTTACATTTCGTATGTCAATTAGTTGAAGTCAATTACGGATAACCAAGCAAAAACAATTGGCTGGCAGGCAAGCTTGTGAGCCTTCTCCCTGCAATAATTTTTTGTTAATATAATAGTTGTGGCTAAAAGAAGTATACTTGATTAAAAAAAATCAAATTTTTAGCGCAATTATAAAATCAAGTGTTATGCGACAATTTCAAATATGCAGAAAATTTTCAACATATATATTAAATATTTTTCAAATTATGTCAACAAAAATATTATTGCATTTAATATATAATAAAACAAGAATGCAAAAATTGATGTTAATAATATATTTGTATTTTAATTTGTATAAGGTTTATTAAAAAACAGTTTGATGATGGCAACAATTGAATAAAACTGTTGATAATTACCTTTAACCTTACCTTACCGTAAACTACTTGGATCTATGTTAAATTGATTATTGAATGAGTTCGTTAAATACTAAAAAGCACTGGAGACATAATTATAATGAATTCACAATGATAGGGCGAAATACACACGTAAAGGCTTAGATAGCAACAGCTGATACAGCTGTTAGTCAACATTCATGTGTAGAAACGTTCCCAGAATTGATTACATTTAATGTATTGTACAACTGATTCAACATGCTTTGATTTTTTGTTATTTTTGTCGTATTATTTAAACTTTGTACCCATTTTGCCGACCACCCTACGTCATATGTCGATAATTTCCTTGAAATCTAATGTTTAATTTCCTATGGATATGGTTCATATGTATAATGTTGATTTTAAGCTTAGGTGCATAGAAACGGACTACTAAGTAGTTTACTAGTCAAAAGTTTACTAGTCAAAACGTGTTAAGATTATCTTAATCTGCATTAGGTTTGCCATCATCCTGTACCCTCTGCTAGATATCAGATTTGGGCTAATTCTCAACAAAATTTGTTATGTGCAAGTTGTTCAGTGTGTTTTGCGGTATAGTTTCAGGCGCGGTTTAAAAATGTGGAATGAAGAAGAAGATATGCTAGCGGAAACAGCGTCACTGATTAGACACCTCAGGGCAGTGATCCACATTGATATAATGGTGATGATGGTTATGGTGATGACGATAATGACAACAACAACGACATCGACGATATCGACGACAACAACACGGCGCATTGGCGCGGAATTTCTTATGAAGTGAATTCCCGAACGCTTTCGTCACACGGCAAGTTTTTGGCTCGTGCGCTCATTGGCAAAATTGGTAAATCACTTTATGAGAATCGATTAAAATACCTTCTGCCTGACGCCAGTCCACGGGCAACAAGTATGGACGGCCCTCGAACTCAGGAACGAACGAACGAACGAGCGAACGAAGTCTCTAAAGGCCTAACCATACACACTTATCTTATCTGCAGCGGAATGCCCATATCTTATCTGACGGCGGTGTATTAACTATTGGGAATATCGACACCATTTGCGACGACTACAGACGACTACGGCAACAACATTGCTGATCGCGCCCAGTCGTAAAAGTCAACTTCTGCCAAACAAGCCGCAAACCGTAAGCCAAAAACTTGACGCGTAAAAAGTTATTTCTAAAACAATAACAAGTGTTAAAGTAAAAGCCGCTGCCTTAAGATTCAACAACTCAGTTAACACAATTAAAATATGCAACTGCAGCGTTTATTTTTGGCCATCGGATGTGCTTTGGTGCTCCTTTTGGCGCAGTGCAGCCAAGAGACGGAGGCGCGTCGCCTAATCTTCTACAGTCCAAACAGCAAGACATTAACTGGCCAGCTGCTCGTCTCCAGCCGGTTGAAGCGACCCTGCCCCGCTGGTAAAATGCGAGATCATCGCGATCGTTGCCGGCGTGCTGTAATCTTTGTGCGAAACAAGTAGAAAAAAACGAATTCTCTTCCAATAAGTTTGCCTGCGACATATAATAATTTTTACTTTTAATTCCTTTTACATATAGATATATAGTAATTTTTTTTTGTGCTAAATGTAAACGCTAATTTATTGCCGGTTTGGCTGTAGTCATGTAGTCATCTCTCGTTTGATTTCGATGTAATTTATTATAATTTATAAGTGATAGAAGTAAGCAATAAGAAGCTAATTAAACATACATGTATATGTCATATATACATATATGCATGTACACAAATAAAACAAATTATTCAGATTAAAACTTAAAACTTACATAAGTGTTGCTGTTTATTTATATGTGAAAAAAGTGATAAACATTTAATATCTTAAGCTGAAAATACCTCTTGCTAAATACATGAGTGCGCTGTCGATATAAAAATAAATATTATAAAGAGGAAACATTTTCAATTTATGCATATATACATTTGACTATGTTACAAAAATAAAGCTTAATGATGCTACACAGTATATATATATATATATATACGTGTGTGAATGTGATTAATCAAGTAAACAAACAAATAAAAGCGCGCGTCTTTAACTGCATTCATAATTGTTGATAAGAATGAGCATATATACTAGAATACTCATGGATGGGTAAGTAAGCACACTGCAATTGGAATCTCCCGAGTGTTTCACCTAAAACTATGGAAGAATTCTAAATGCGGTAGTACACTAACAATGAGGTCATGGGTAATTGTATATTTCCTCATGATAAAGATCTTAGACTTTGAGATCCGTTTCGTTAAAGCTTAAAGTTCTGATTTGAATCTTACAAACAATAACGTGTATAACAATTAAGATCTCTTAAATAATTTTCATTCCTAGTAAATATTCTTATAGAAAATTTAACATCAAAAGTTTATTTAAAACTATTATAAATTAAACATAATATGCTTTGGGTAAGGAAAAAAATTATGCTTTTGATATAAAGGTTAAGAGTAAATGTTTAATAATTTTCTATTAACATAAAAAAAAAAAACAAAAAAAATATTATCGGACACTGTTAAGCTTCTGCATGTTAGAATCTTAATCTAACGTCAGTTCTATGACATAACTTAAACTACAAAACATATACAATAATAATAATAATAATAGATTTTTAATCAAGATTCGACTGCGCCATCGGCAATCGGTGGACTCATTTAACTTGTCTAGTCATTTGTAAATTGTAAGCTAGCAGACGTTTACGGAAGCCATGACGTCAAAAACGATTTCATATGATGAAAGCACTTGACGTCACTTCAAACTTAATCCTTCCTCTTTTCAAAGCACTTTGCATACCATTAAATAGAATTAGTTGCAATAGTTTCCTCAATCCAATCCATGTAGCTGCTTACCCTTGTGTAGACACCGGGAAAATCCGTGCTGCCACAATGCTCCTTGCCATACGAGACGATGCCAGCAAGATAAACATACCGATTTCGCTGTGGCGTGTACGCCTCCACAGTGAGTGGACCACCCGAGTCACCCAAGCAGGAGTCGACATTGATGCCGCCACTGGCGCACAATTGACCGTCGTTAATTGTATAATTAAATGGCCTGAACAGCTCTTTACACTGATCCTGTGGCTGCACAAAAAGCATCGCCTTGCGTTTAACGGCACTTGGCCGTTTGTGTTCCGTTATGCCCCAACCGGATACATCAACGGAGCTGCCCACCAGCTGATTGGCGATTCTGCCACGCGCAGGCGGCAGGCACACGGGCTCCAGATAACTATGCTGTCGCCAATCGATGGGCTCTTCCAGTCGAAGCAGTGCAATATCGTTGGTAAGGTTTACCGTATCAAATTCCGGATGAATCGCTTGAAGATTGAAGGTTGCTTGTATGTACGATGGCGCACACTCTCGCTTTCCGTTAGCATATGTGACGCAGTCCGGATTGCTTGTCTTATTCCATTCACCCAAACGAGCGCCAGTTAACGTTCGACCATACACGAATTTTTTATGCAAGCAATGGGCGGCGGTTAGCAGCCAACGTTGCGCAATGAATGCGGCGCCACAATCGTGCAACTTTTCACCTCCTAATCCGGTATATTCCAGCAGTGTGGTCCAAGGATATTCGAATAGATCCGTTGTGGTGCCGCCCCAAACCTTTGAGCCAAAGGATGTGCCACAATGTGGATGCCTGGGTAGTTCATCGATAATGTTTACCGATATTGTCCTGTTGCCAATGCGAGCTGCAAACGCCGGCAACACATTCGGCTCACTAGGACAGCATATCTACAATGAATCAATGCATTAACACATTTTCTGAAGCTTCTATCTAGTGTATCGCACAATATATGTATCCATGTGTATATCAATGCATTTGCGACATAATCTTACCAAATCTGGTCGCTGACGTGAATAGCAGTGTTGTTTACTGGCCGCATCCAAAAGATTCGTATCATAGAAGTTGCAGTCTTTGCGGTAGATACATTTGCCCGGCCCGAAGTCACCCGTTAAGCAATTTCCAAAGTGCATAAATATCTCTACAAATGAACACAAATAAAGTTATGATTGCGAATTGAGATGAGTTCAAGTCCACTTACTGTCCTGTACTGCTGGCGGCTGCTGTGCTCTCAGCTGGATGGCTCCCAATAGCAGAGTTAGCGTTACCAACAACAACAGCAACAATGAATTGAACATTATCGATGAGTTAAGAGCTAGCGCTTCAATTGCGGACAGACAATCAACTAACTAGTCGCAATAAAGCAGACTGTGTTCACTTCAATCGAACTTAAACTCAAACTGTGACTGAGATTGCGATTGAGACAGAGACTAAGATTTAGAAACAAACTCGAGCTTGGATGCGGTCACTACTAAGAGCACTTGCCTACTACTACATATGTTTATCGAGCACTATCAATCGCAATCAATACGATTTACTATAATGATGACCTCCAAGTGGCTGACGTTGACTTTTTGCAACTTGTTCTCGCATTCTCGCTCTCTCCCTGTTTTTAGCATTGATTAACAGCTTGTATTAGCTGAATTCGCTTAGGGAAAACCCGATTAAAGCTGCACTTGCTGCTCTATCTGCTAGCTGCAATTGTTGCTGTTGCTGTTTTTAAACCATTCAATACCTCAAAATAATTAATAAATAATCAACTTGAATTCGTGGTGTGAATTGCTGTTGTTGGTGTGTTTACCTTATATAAATACAACTACAATACAAATATACCACATAGATATACAGTTTAAGTATGATAAGTACATATTATGATATTTATTATGTATTGTATGCAATAAAATACCTGTTCTTATGCAATGAGCGTCGATTATTAGCCCGAACCCATCCCCCCATTGACTAGTCAATTATTTGGTGGCCAGCCGAAGATTAAATACTCTAGCAGGCTTAGGTCATTTATTTTGCGCGTAAATACACTGCGGCATTTCATGGCTATCTGATCTTGTTAAACAAGTTCTTCTGTTTATATTCCATACAAGCAAATTATCCTCTCCATGTTCTTTGCGATTAGTTGACAATGACTTGTCGAAAATATGTACAACACACAGATAGTGTATATTTAAAGGGATCTGCAATAAAATGCGTAACTACTTAGATGATTCACACCAGGGTATTTAGTTTTATTTTCAGCAAGCGTGGATCATACAGATGATAACTGTTAAGAGGTTACTTACACAAACATTCAAACGAATATGGCTAATCCCCAGGTCGTGCACTCCTCCATTGGGGGTCTCCCTTCCTTACCAGTTTTGGTTTTTGTTTTCTTTTTATCAAAGTGGATGTAAAACGGGTTTGTGCCGTTAAGCACTACAGCTACACTGCAAACAACTCACATTTGGAGCCTATCAAACCTCAAACTCATGAGTTGAACAGACAAAGTTTATTGTTCTATCATTAAAGCCAGACAAATAAAAAAAAAAACATTATCAGCTTTTAATAAAGTTGGCACATGTAAAAAAATGAAGCCTATATCGTTGTGTTATCTGTTTACAACTATTATAAACATTTAAAGATTCAATTCAAAACTGATGAAATCGATTAGTTACATTTAATTTTGCTGGCTTGGATAAATCTCTTTCTGTGCGGCTCTCTTATTCTATTCCATCTTACTCTTTCTGTTTGTTTCTCACTTCACTTTACTTTCTTTAACTCTGAAAGCATTTGATTTATTGAAACTTACAAGATTGTTCGTCGCCAGTTTCTCGCTTCTTGTTGCCACTCTACCAGTTCATATTCTTCGCTCTTTTCATCGCCTTTGTAAATTGCACAAACTATTAAAAATACAAGTTTTGGTTTGGCTTTCAAGAAATATTCATTAACCACAAATGTTCGGCGAGCGGCGAGCTTCAAAATAAAAATAAATAAGTATAAAAAAAATAAAGTAAGAAAGAAATAAACGTAAAGGCGACAGGCAGTCAAGAATTTCATAAAGACAGGCGAAGAACACACAAACACACACACACTTACTAGCTGCATGATACGGGGCAAGTGGTTAAGATGTGGGTTGCATTGCGTTGTGTGCTGCATGCTGCATGCTGTCGTCTCAGGTTTTGGCCCACTGCTTGTTCAACAGGCTCAAAGCGAAATCTACGAAAATGTCACAGAAAAACCGCACGCAACACAAAAGTTTCAACTTTTCCAGTGGGTGGGTTGCCAGCTGTTTTGCCTTCTGCTTTCCATTTTCGGCTGCAAGCTGCGCTCCATTTCAGTTTTTGTGTGCCTCTTACACTTCGAGAATCTCATCTCATTTGTAAATAGAACCAACAATACGCTTTTTAACACAATGTTTTTCTCAGTGTACACATGATGAGAAAAGACGATGGATGCCGAGAGGCTAACGCCCAACTCCTTTGCATAAATGCAAAAATATTTATAGCTATATATATCTGTATGTGTGTGTGTGTGTGTGTGTGTGTGTGTGTGAATGCAAGGCTCAAACTGTGCAAGCAATGAAAATCTGATGCCAAGTGAAAGCAACTGTCTGTTTGAAGGTATCAGCAGCGGAAAAAGGGCAAGGATGGCTACTGCCAAAGACCCGAAGAGCAAGTGGAAGCAGAGTGACGTAAGAATCGGCAAAGAGGGGGGAACTGGTCAATGGGCGATATGTCCGCATGCAGGATACGATACTTAAAACGCTGCAGCTGCATGCTGGCAACAACAACGAGCGCAACATAATAATAGCAACATGGCCAGAATTTAATGCTCTGAAATATGATATGCTGTGAATCGAGTAAAGTAAGTAAAGTATTTATCACTTAAGCCGATATATACAATTATGAATGTTAAATTGATTGTAAGCTATATTAATCTAACGAACTATATGTTCGAAAGTTTTGTGATTTTTTAGAATATATGTACAGACAAATTGGTAATGGATGGTCTAAGTAAGAGAAATATCTGTAGCACGTTCAATAACCTGTGCATCCAACAATACAAGTTAAGATAAATGCGGGTGGTTTATTAATTTCTCGTCACACTTTCGTTTATTAAAATGATATTATATATTAAAATGCTTTAGATAATGTTCTACAACTTTTGCTTGATATTATTTGTCACCAAGTTAGTTCAGCGCACAACTTCCGGTAGTGCTGCAGACACATAATGCTTACTTGGAACCGACTCAATTCGATAACAAATGTAAGAAAGCAACAACAACAACAGCAACAACAAGTAAAAAAGAGACAAGTAGAATGGAAAATATATACGAAATTTGGTTATTCGAGTGGAGTGCTAAAATTCAGTGCTCGGCAATGTTGTGTTGTGCTGCAGACCTGATGACCAGCTTGGGTGCCCCTTTTTGCTAACAGGATATAACAACAGGCGGCAGCAATTGCTGGCGCACAAGTTGAAACGGAAGTTTTTGTGCGCCGGCAGCCGACGGAGACGACGTCGACGTCGGCATTGCTTTTCCTGTTGCCTGTTTCGTTTTTGTGTTCCATTTTTTTTCTTTCTTTTCGGTTTTCGTTTTACAGCGTAGAAAACTTTGTCCACAGTTCGACTTTCATGTGGCTCAAAGGCGACCGTCTCATGCTGCTGCTGCGGGCAAAAGCTGGTGGTGGTGTGCGCAGGCGGTCATTGTGTGTGGCTTCATTGACTTCTCTGCGAGAGGGTAACGGCGGCTGGGGTGGTCAGGGAGCATTGCGCAACTTGAAGCAGCAGCAGCAGCAGCACTCGGACTTGAAAGCAGCCAGAAGTATCTGTTGCAATGTCACCAACTTGCAATAATGGAGGCAAACTGTTTTGCAGCGCTAGGGTGGCAGCAAAACGACGCTGGCAACGATAATGAATAATGTTGCTGGCGATAATGTTGGCGCCTGTTTTGGCTTCGGGACTCTGTCAGCAGCATGGGACCTCAAACGCTTTAACATTGTCCCCCACCTGCTGCACTTGAAGAAAAAGTTAACTTCAATCGTTAATAAATGCTGTTTGCACCTATGTATGTAATAAATCCATTTTATTTAAGAAGCATTTAAGTAAGCAAAAGATTTGAATAAATATGAAAGAGTAATGTTTTTTTTTTTTTATGTGTGGCCTGAAGCCTAATATAAGTCAGCGGCAGCTGATAAAATGCCCGATGGCCGTTGTTGAATTTCTTGCACAATGAATAGGTTGTTCGTCTGTCTGGCATCGGACCTGGACTTTGCTCCCTGAGCATTGATTCATAGTTATGAATAACTATTCAGAAATGCCGGCCAGTCCTTTGCCTAGCACCAACACCAGCACTTGATGTAGCAACGAGACAAAGTTTACTGTTTTTAATTGAAAATTCAAGCAGTTCCTGCGCCAAAGCAGGTGAAAAGATTGCAACAAATGGTTGAGGACCAGATGGAAAGGAATGGCGGGCGTACACTTAACTGGTGTGCAAGGGCCAAGAAGAAGAAATCATTTTTATCACCGCGCCAATGCGGCTACATAAAAGTGTGAAAAATGCGTTGGGCAAATAAATAAATGTTTCCGATTCACTTAAAAATAAACATGTTATATTTATGCTCGGCTACACAAAAGCCGTGAAACGCTTACAATAATCCACAAAACTCCAGCGAATTCACATACATACATGTGTACACATGCATATGTTTGGTTGAATTTGTGTGCGTGTGTGTGTGCCTACTATTTGGTAACAACAATAAAGCAGTACCAACAAAAACAGAAAAAAATGCCCAAATCGCTTAGTAGAAGTATAAAAAAAAAAAAAAATCTGAACAATTTTATCGCACGCTAATCACAAATCGCAAATCGGAAATGCGATTATTTTTGTTCACACACGTTCAAACGCACACACACAATCACACACGTACATACACACCTACACGCAATGCCCGCGGTTACTCCAAAGCGAACAGTGGCTTAGTCCAAAGGGGGGCTGACTATGCAAGAGAAAGTATTGAACTTGAAGGAAAATAATACTTATCTACGTCGAATGTTTATTGACTAGCTCCGCTTGCAGCATGACGCGCCAAAACAGACTAGAATGGAAACAAATAACAGTTATTTGTTTAACTAAAGATGATACGTTCAGCTAGAGATGGTACTCAGGCAAGATATACACAAACGCAGTGCAACGGTGGAACAGAACATAAAAAACACATTTTTTAAAGAAGAAATCTTATTACTGTAGGATTTTATTTGTAATATATTTTAATAATTCTTGATAGTCTATAACTTACTTTATTTTAATAAAGAAAACATCTACAATTGATTAAGCGAATTTTAAACCTATCATATAAATCTAAAATTATGTAAAAATCATATTAACTAGAATAAATTTATACTTTGAGACACTTAACGTAAGTGGCTACAATTTCGTTTACTAGTAATCTATTTTCAATTTCCGGTGTTGCTTCTTTGCTTCTTATTTGATTATTTTCAATTTGATATTGTATAACATTCGAATGAATATTTTTGTAGAAAATTTGAACATTGGCAAACCAAACTAGAAATATAACAATTATTACGGCTTCCCAAGTAACGCTAATACCAAAATATCCAAATTTTATTACTTGTATTGATAAAAACTATCGTGTAACTTTATTTGTTCAAAGGCATTGACATATTCAATATAAAATCATACTTAATAAACTTATATTTTTCGTTTTTCACCTATCCCGAATACTTAACCTGTCGAACCCATTACATTATCATTTACTGTGTAATGTAGGAACCCCTTAGCGCTGCGCCTTTGTCTTTGAGCAAGCAAACACGTACGCACACACCACATTTCAATTGTCAACCATGTGCTTTGCCATCCAGTACCTAATGTGAATGCATCAGCATGGAGCCAGTCGCTTCTTTATGCCTGCTTTGTGCTCCCTTCTAACGATGCGAAGGGAGGGAACGCACTTCATGCGCGTATTTTATGTTTGCCCTGTGCATAAAACGCGAATCCCAAAATTGATTTCTCCTCGATTTAAATAGACATGCACCCTGGATCATGCCCTCTTTCCCCCTACACTCATCACATTATGGGGTAGGAGAATGGAACAAACGGCAATTGTATAGAAAGTAAAAGTAAAACGACTTCAACGACAACGACAAGAAATAAATACCCCAAATAAACAGTCAAGTGTGTATGTGTGTGTCGAAAGAATGCTGTTGTGAAGAAGAGGATTGAAAGGAGGGTTTTGAGGCATTGAGGGTGCTGTTGCTAAGGTTTCGCATTGACATTGTGGAACAAAAAAAGCTACAAAAAATATAACAAACAACAGCAGGAAAAAAAAGAAGTGTGACAGAGCTCATTTAACGGCGCCTGCTATTTAGGGTCTCCATATGTGGGACACTCGTTACCTTTATACTTATCTTTAAGTGTGCGTGGGGGCGTGTGTTGGCGTGTAAAAAATAATGAGTCATAAAATTAACTTTCGCTTAATGGAACGCCTCCTAGAATAAACTTCGATTATATTTCACACCCAAAACGCTAAATCGGCAATTTCTATTGAAAATGTTGGCAAAGCAATGAAAAAGTTTGCGATTTTTAGTTTATATTTCTCCCCCCCCCCCCCCCCAAAAAAAATGTCAAGCTTATTCTAAAAAAAAAAAAATAAACTGCTATGCATTCAATCTTAAAAATATTTTCCCTTCAAGTCACTTATTTTCGCCATCATTTCGAGGACCATCAGTGTAGGTTGAAAGCGTACCAAATCAATGACTTATAATCTGTTTTCACAGTTTAGATCTGGGGCAGGTTATATTTACAATTTTGACTAACTTTCCAGCTCTTAATCGTATGCAACGTGTCTTTTTGAAGGATAGAACGGTTAAGCACATTTTCAGGGTTTTGATCTTCCTGCTATCCGTGGTTATCTATCCGAACTGAGAGGGTATTTTATATGCAACTTAAAATGTGCAACCGCATTAAAGCTGTTTCCTTACCATCCAAGTGTTTGGTTTTTGTATGAAGTAATCTCTGTTTGTAATCTTGAAAACATATTGAGAAAGGAATGTTTCCTTTAAACAAGCAATTTTAACAGTTTAATACATATTTGTATCCCTCATGCAGTAGTCAAGTGTTAAGAATATAATAATTAAGAACACAATTAAATTAAAAGACGGATGACGCATTAGACGATTGTCTATTTCCACATTGCGCAGCTGTTGCGCCTGCAATGGTTCATTGCGTCTTACCAGGACAGGCATCAGCCTAATGGGATTGCCAGCAAGTGCAATAATAATGCGTCGGCCGTTGAGAGGCATATTTCTGATGTCGGGTTGATCCGTTGTATTAATGTTGATCAGCGTATTGTAGCCAACAAATGAGTTGCAATTGGGGCACCTGCTATATTCGCCCCGCCTCTTGATCCACTCTATAATGCAACGACGACAGAAAATATGACTGCAGTATGTGACCACGGCATCTCGGGCTGTACACAAACACACGGAGCACGTGTAATACTCGCAATCGATGTCCGTGTCCGAATCGGAGGCGGTGTCGCTATCGGGAAAATCTTCATATTCACTGTCACTGTCACTGCCATTTCCATTGCCATTGCCATTGCTGTCGTTGTTTGCAACAGCAGCGCCAATGTTTTCGATGGGGTTCATGATCCAGCCACAATATCACACTTGTAACTTGTAATGATTGATATATTTTTTGATATTGTTATTTAAAGTACTCGTCACAAAGGTTGCTTTGCTGTGATACAGTTTTCTGTGTCTTTTACTTAATCGAGAATAAAGAATAGAGTTCAAAAATTTAAAGTTTGGAGTACGTAGTTGATGCATATCCTAAATGGTTGTGTCCTATGTTCTGTGAGAGTCAGTGAGTTGCATGTACATAAGCGTTAGCCTAAAGGTGTAATAAGGGTAGCACCGCTTTACACACTCTCTCACACACACACACACAGCGCTTACATTTCTGGTCTCTAATTGTCGCACACATCGATTACCTATCTGTGCATTTGATGACTGACTAAATGACTGACTGTCGACTGACGACGCGTCGAGGTTTTTGCCAGATGCTTTTGGCAAATAAACACATCAGGTGATTAACACGCACACACAACAACAACAACAAAAACAACAGTAACACCAGATCGGGATGTAAAGTTGACGCATTTAGGGGTGCGATGGTTGCCGGGCTTATCGAACGGTGGAAAGCGAGGGTTTGACATTTGAGAAATGGTGTACACAATATGACAACGGCAACGATGACGACAATTACTGTTGTTTGGTTTTTGTTTAGCTTTGCCTGCTCATTGACTTTATCAACCACATGTGATGTTGCTCAGGTTTTTGTTGTACTTTGAGGTGCGACTAAATGTGGTGGATGCATCCAGTTGCTCTCACCATTTTCCCTGCTGTTACTTTGGCAGTTGCGTGTTACAAATCATTTTGTTTTTTTGTGCGCTTCCACATTATTATTATTGATATACCCTTTGCAAAGGGTTTTGCAGTATTATCAAGTATTTGGTATATATGACAATATAATGTGCGTTGAAGCATCCGAAACGATTACCACATTCTCGCTCGTCCATCGAAGTTAAGGAATCATCGGTAACCGTTGTAGAGTATTTAATCTTCGACAAAGAGGTTTGATCTCTGATAAATGCGGGTTCGTTTTTAATGAGCCGCCGCCAAAAACAGCGTAAGAAAGTGTGCAAAGGCGACAATGACAATAGACATGCAACTGAGACTGGGACTGGGACTGAGACTAAGACTGAAAGTGGCAACGGGAATGGAGCTGAGATGTGAACGGGGACCAAGGCTGTCACGCCCCCTTGGTGCTCTTAAGCAAGCTGTTTAGTTAGGTGTTTGCCTTTATAGAGATGGGTATGGGGTTGGGGACGGGAATAGGGTAATGGAGAAGGTGGCTTGGCTGCGTGCTCTTGTGTCTTATGAGGGTAACGAGACCATAATCAAATTTTATGGCAAACACTTGAACCAAGAAGGACTGGCGCCAAAGCACTCTCTCTTTCTTGCCCCTCTGTCTGTCTGTGCATGTTGTGCATAGTTTTGTGGCGCATTGGCTGCTTGACATTGGCTGGAATTTGCAAGTGCATAAAAGCCAATTTGCCATGCCGGCAAATAGCTGCAAGTGGCAATTTATTAACACAGCGCACACGATTTGTGCATCAATTGCGAAACAATCTAATCGCCAGGTGGCGCTGCAACTGCAACGGTAGCTGGTAGCGCCAGAGACTTACGTGGCGCACCTGGCTGAGAATATCGAGCACTACTTGCCGGCTGGGCTGGGTCCGACCAGGCTGTTTTCGATTGTTGTTTTTGTCATTAAACACTTGCAAAAACATATTTTTTTTCTTTCTACTTCTCTTTCGTTTACATTCTTAAAGAGTACAATGAAATAAGGCTCGAAGCAACTTATTAATTGACGCCGGTTATCTTTTTATTTGAGCTTCACTTCGCTTCACTGTTTTGCTGAGTGTAAAAAGTGCAATTTTGCTCTCCGCTATGATTATTATAAACGCTCTCCAGACACATGAAATGAGCTATGCAACTTAGACGTGGCCAAGCCCGAGTCTGAGCCCGCCACCAGACCCCAAAGGCGAAGCTGCATAGAGCAGAAAAAACATGCTTCACTTTCACGGTACACACTCCCTTTCAGACACAAAAATAAAAAAAAAAATGGGGGTAGAGAGAGAGAGAAGGAGGCGAATGGGTGTGAAAGAGAGCGGGGTGTATATATGAAATAAGCAAAACTAATATTTCAGCGCCATAAATCATAAAATGAAATAGAAATGGCTGCAGCCACGACTCTGCCCCAGAGGGTGCTGCGGTACGAACAACGGGCAACAAGAATACTAAAAAAAAATAAAATAAAATAAAATATAAGAAGAAAAAAAAGCGCTTTAAGTAAAGTATTTGAAACGTAGAATAGAGGTAGATGGCAAAGGTATGGGGCAAGAGACTTGTATAACTTATGCAGCATAAAGGTGCAACATAAGACAGCTGTATAATGTCCAAGCGTGTACAGTGGCACACAAAACCTAAAACTTAATTTAAAACTATTTGTGAAAGGCGATTTAGTCGAGCAAACTGACTTTACTACAGTCCTTCTTGGCTTACAATTTTGACATAGTTATCTCTATTAATTGTATGTGTAACAACTTTAAACTTAGCCATGTGTATAATTGTTTTCGGTATGTCTTTGACTGTTTCAATATCTTTTATACTCATTTATAAAGTTTTTCATGTATAAGCATAAAAAGGATTTAAAGTTGCCGGTTTCTTTCAATAGCCGTTTGCTTGTTAATTGTTGTCCATTGGTATTCCGCTATGACGTCTAATTAGCTGTTAATAATACTCTGTTTCACTTCTCCTGCCAGAGGATTTGACCATTTTCAGATACATACATATGTATGTATATGCATGCGTTTTGAGGCCATAATTTATGGCTATCAATGAAATGGACAACCCACTGTGCCCGCTGCCAATGGACAATTGTACTGCCGCCACCAGGCATTGCCTGTAACAGTAACAGTTACAGTAACTGTAAGTTGAACTGGCAGCGTTTCGCTTCCTGGCACACGTTCTTGTGCTCCTGGCGATTGTTGCTATTAGAGCGTGGGGTAGCGAACATGCCATTGGGCGCTTGTTTGGGTCAGGGGGTTAGGGGTCACTTGTTCATTGTCATAAGTGCAGTTTACATTCAATCTAAACACTCACCGCCTGCCTGTTTTTGGGTGGTGGTGCTAAGGGGTTGCGGGGATCGTAAGGCTGGGGGGGGGGGGGGAATATTACTGCTGGATTAGCTGCTCGAACGAACGGATGCGGCGACTAGAGTTAAATCGATTTCTATCTGCCAGAGCATAAATCGTTTTGCCACATGCACCGCAGCGATCTGCTGGCCGCTACAGTCTACACTCAACAAAACGAAACGTGGCTTACAAACAAATATATATATAATTTAATTTTTTTTTTATGAGTTAATTATAAAATAGACAAGTAAAAACGCTTAACAGAACTTTTAAAAATTATAACATACGTTCTCATTTATCCCGCTCTGATCAAGATTGATTTGTTACGTTACGTGGAAATAATGTTTATTTGAAAAACATGGAATCATATAATATATACAAAGTTGAAAAAATTAGTAGAGTGTAGTACTTCTGACTGGAACTGCTTCTGCTACAGCAGCGCCCTCTGGCGCTTGGGCTGGGTTTTTGGGAGCTAGATGCCGCAGCAGCGCAGCAGTAACAGCAGTAACGGCAGCAGCATAAGTATAAATTCCAGCAGCCAGCGGCAATGACTTCTGCGCCCGCTTCTCGCTCTCGCTCTTCCTCTTATTCTTCCTTTACAATGCGCTATGTTTGTATTGCGCCCACGAGCAACTGACAGCGTTATTTACTGCTACTAATTTCGTAGCATGAGCCACACACACACACACACACACACTCTTACACAAACTTCATGCTTCTGACCCGTACATATGAGCACCGTGCACCAGGCAGCAGGCACCAAACACCGAGAGCACCGAGCGGGCATCCAGAGCACAAGGGTCATAGGTTCACATGGCCGAGATTTGCATATTTTGATGATACATAGCCAAGCGGGAGGAGTGGGATGGCGAGGGAGGCGAAGGGCAGGCAGCTGGGAGACTGGGCAGCTGTGTATGCGTGTGTTTGTGTGTGTGTGTGATGGTGACGTTGGGGGGACGGGTGAAGGAATATTGTTTGCCTCCTTGGCACTCGGAAATTTATGCAAAGCCGTAACCAAAAATCGCGCCAAAATTCAAAACGCGCGGTTTTGTGTCTGCATATTTTAATTTCCTCTTTTGTGCCGCTGCCTGGTCGCATCCTGCAACTGCTGCCGTTAACATCCGGCTTCCGAATGACCTGCAGGTAGTGCCCACTCCCTACGACCGCCTCCAGTTCGTTGGCCAAAGACAGTACCTGAACAACGACCGCGCAATGCCTTGTCAATGACTTTTTTGTTTCCATTTTACTTGCTTTGTTTCTATCACTTTTAGACGAACACTTATCAATGACACTTGAACACTGCATCTCTGTTTATTCCGTTTATCGAATATATATATTAAAATTCTGCATAAATAAAACAAAACATAGCTCTTCTGTAGGGCCTTAAAGCTGTGAGATGTTATTGTTTAGTATAAATGAATATGACTCTTTATGCCATGGTGTACAGTGTAGCCTTAGAGCGAAAAAATAATGCTTAAGTTTTAGAGATTTTTTTTTAAGCTGGCTTAAATTAAACTGAAGATAGGTAAGAAACCAAAAATGGTCTGATCTGCTAGGCAGTTAGCGCAAAAAACAAATACCTCTCGTTGAGTGTGTGTGTTACAGTTTTAGTTTTATTGGTTAGCAAGTCAACAGTGTATAACAACAGCAACAATGTTATGTTTAGCCCATAAAGTGCATTAAAGTGTCGGCTAACGCTTCGTATTCAATTTCATGTTTCGATTTGATTTTGTGGTGTTTTTCCGCTTTCAAATTGAAAATGCAGTAGTGTATTCCTTCTTTTTGTGTGTAGTATGAGTTCTTTGTTTTTCTTTTTTTCTTTTGTTTTTGTGTGCAACGCTTTTTGTCTGTCACTGGCAGTACGTTTTTAGTAATCCGATTCCGAAGGAACGTGGAGCTGGGTGGGTTAAAGAATCAAACGGCTGAAAAGTAAAGTTTGCGGCGGTGAGCAAACGCCTGCATCCGCCTGCCTGTCTCTTTATGTCTGTCTATCTGTGTGTGTGTGTTTGTGTTTTTTTGAATCTGCAACGTCATCGCCACAATCAGTCCGATTCCGATTCCGAATCAGTTGATTCAGTTGAATCAGGCGCTGGACGCCGTCGCCGTCAACGTCGCCACCGCCGTTGGATTCTATATTTGTCCATGAAATTGAAAACGACAGCTGTCGCGGTCTGAAATTAAAAGATGGTTTCAAAATCAATAAGCAACTCGAATTGCAAATTGGCCGATCGACGGCTATCGACCCCAGCAACAAATTTTGTGGGCAACAACTAAATACTGGCCAAAAGCCGACAAATCTGTTAAAGCCCCGGGTGCTAAACCAACGCGAGCACACCAGGGACCAGGGACACAAGACCTTTTGCTTAAACAAAATTATTACATGCTGTTGTTGCCGTTGTTCTGTTCTGTTGGTCGTGTGCCTATTAATACCGTTGTGTTTCTGCGGCTTGGAAGCTGCCAGGATATCCGGCATTTATTTCGTTACAGAAGCAGCAGGCATTTTATATGCTTTTTTTTTTTATTTTTTTGTGTGCTTTCGGTTTTGTTTTTGCCTGGTGATAAGATGTGTCCAGCATGCTGGTGGCAACATACGGCAGCAGCAAATTCAAATGGGAAATGAAAGAGATTTTTATCGCCGAACGACGACAACGGATGAGGATGAGCACAAACATAAACTAGGCCAACATGGAAATCCATTTTATCATCTAATTATATTTATATAGATTATGTATTTATTTTTGTTCTTGTTCTTGCGAGAATTTTCTATAGACTGAAAGCTAAAAAATAAAGTTAATTGCGTGTGCCATAATGTAGACGAATACCAAAAGAGTTGCTCAAATTCAAATGTTTGTTACTAACTAAAAACAATTTAAAATCTAAGATAAGTACCACTATGAATAAACGGTTTAAGATAATGTTCAGCACTTACATTGATATTTTTTAAATTAATTAATTATTTACTGCAGTGTTTTTCTTCTTTTTCTTTATAAACTTCATGCCCTTGCTGAATATGATTTTTCTATTTAGTAATTTGCGTATCTTCTTTGGATTCTTATGTGTTGCAGCCGCCTTATCACAAATATGCGAAAATGCAGTGGCACGATACAATGCAGTGCCCAAATAGCCATATGTCCTGATATAATCCTTCAGCTTAAACGACGATTTATGTATCCGTTGCATGAACGGAGTACACATGTTAACGAGTCGGTATTTAATGTATAAGGCGATGCGATTGTTCGGGTTTTTCCTAAGATACGGTCTTATTTTTGCAGATACATCCCGAATTTTTGGTATAACTCTGCCATAGATTGCGTATTTACCCAGTTTGTGTAATCCCATGAGAGAGCCATACACCGACATCAGTGATGGCTTGTCAAGTCCTTTCGTATACAAGCTACAGAATTAAAAATAAGATTTAAATGAAATAAAAAACAAATAAACAAAATACACAAGAGTAGACTATAAAGATGTTACAACATACTTTGAAATCCGTTGCCTCAAGCGGTTGTCATTGCATGCAAAACGCTCAACAACCTGTGTGACAATGTCGCATGCATATTCACGGAATATCCAATGATTGATTCGGTTATTGGGTCGTGACAACTTTGGTGCTACAAAGCAGCTGACCAAAGATGGCATTAAAATGTGCAGCTGCAATAAAATAGTAATAATAATAAGAATTTATGATTTTTTATGCGCCACAGCGAACGTAAACTTACAAAGTATTCCATCTTTAAGTATTTATTGGATAGCAAGGCTTCCACAATTCGAATTAGATACACCAGCAGAATCATATCCTTTAGCACCATGTTAAGTTGGATTCCTTCGGCAATAAACCGACACAGCTCGGGCATAATACGAAAAACTGCAGCGTCATTGCTTAGTTGTTCCAAAGCCTTGGCTCGAACCTCTTCGTTGGGGCCCGTACATGATTCTGTGATTTGCACAAAAAATTTCTGTTGATCTAGTTTAAGGTGAGGCTGCATCACAGTCTTAAAACGCACTGTATCTGGATCGGGCATGTCAAAGATCTTGTTTATATTTGTTCGACTTCTTGTTGTTTGTAATAGCTTTAAATCGTCAGTTTCAATCAATGACGCATACCGTTCGGATTGCACAAATGAGTCTATAATACTTTTAAGACGTTCCCGTTGTTCACTTGGTGGCTCTTTACCAAACGATGGTATGTTTTCTGCTGTGATTTCGTTGCCATATTTGCCAAGGTGATCGGGCATTGAGCGTAGAATATTGAATCCAAATTGATGCCTCTCCATGATATCTTGAAGACAGGACAGTTGGTTAAATTCAGTAAAGCAATTAACTATTGATTCATCATCATCGCTTAAAGCTGTGTCTGGTTCAGGCGTTCTGCGTTCTTCAGGTTCAATTATTTCTTTCACGTCTTCTGATGGTTCCTTTTTGATAACAGTCATACATTTTTCGGGTGTGCTAAGTTGCATTGTTAAGTTCTCACATGGTATACTATCTGGCAGTTCATCTGGTGGTTCTTGTTTGATTGTTGGCATGCTTAGTTCGGTAGTACTCTCCTCTGGTATATTTTCGCAATCTGACATATTTTCTGAGTTAACTCTTAGCAACTCCTGCTCTTCTCTTTGCCTTTCCTCCCATTCTCTTCTCTCAATCTGCAGTTTCACTTCGCGTATCATTTTATAACCAAGATCATACAATTGGGTTAAATCGTCACAATATTTTCTGTTTGACACCGTTTCTGGTTCTTCCTTGATAAACAAGGGTTTTTCCCGTTTTTTTTGTTCTTTTTGCATTCTATGAAGTTTTTCTATTTGCTCTGCTCTTAATATCTTGTTGAAGTTTCGACGCATGACACCAGGAGCTAAGCTGGTTTCAAATATTTTTCGCAAATCATTAAGTTTTAGCTGTTTTTCGGACGTGGGATTTTGAGAATTATCTGGTGTTATTTCTGTGTTGGATTTCTTAACTTCGTCTTTGAAAATGTGTTCAAAACCTGTTTTTAAGCCCCTCGTCCAATTTCTCAATTTTCTTAGTCGACTGGCTTCTGGTTGTTTTTTTATATGTTTATGACCTTCGCGTTTTTTCTTTCGCCCTTTTTGTAAACTATCGTTAGAATTTTTACGCTCTTCAGGAGGATTTAAAGTGGCTTCAAGTACTTTTCGCAAATCGTCAAGTTCACTTGATTTTTGAAGCATTGGTTGTTCTTCCGATGTTGGAAATTGAGTGGTTGATGGAAATATTTCTTTATTAGATTCCATTACTTTATCAGTAAAGTCGTTTTCAAAACCAGTTTCTAGGCTTCTGGTCCAATCATTATATGAGGTTTTCAAGCCTTTCAGTGATTTTTTGCAAGGTTCCTTTAGCTTTTTCTCTTGTGGCTTTTTTTGAAGCTGGGTGCCCGAACGATTTGGTAAGTCCCAAGCATCATCCATGATTCTTGCCCAATCCTCTACTTTTCCTATGCAAACATCACTTGCTGGTTCCTCGGCCACTGCATACGTATCTGTGTTGAAATCAGTTTTTGAGTTTTCCAAGTTGTTTACCATTTCTTCTGTGTAGTCCTCAAATGCCTTTAATACCGCCCCATTTTGTTGATCATCTTCGTAACATTCCTCAATTAAGTCCGAATAATCGTATTTGATACCAATTTCCGTCTGTTTCGTATAATTTTCAAATGCAGCTAGTCCAAGACTATTTGGTGATTCTTTTGCTCCTGGATTAGTTCTCATATCGCATTCCTCAATTAACTCTGACAAATTGTTTTCAAAACCTTCCATGTCACTTGACCAGTTTCTATTTGTATTTGATGGTTCTTTAACAGTTGAAAATATTTTAATGTTTGGCGTCGCAAGTTCAACTGTTGAATTTTCTACAAGATTCATTTTGGAGCTTTGTGTAAATTCTTCAAATGTTCTTAGGGCACATTCATTTGATAGTTCTTCAGGTTCTAAGTCACATGGCTCAATGAAGTCTGTCAAATCCTTTCCACATTCAAATCCCACGTATCTTGGCTGATCTTTGAATGTTATGGGCTTATTCTCATTAAGTGTTTCTTTAAAAGTTTGGGTTATTTCTAAGTTCAACTCTTCGAATTCATCTGATCTAGTGTCAAGATCGTTAAATTTGTTCACTTTTCTAGGATTTTCGCCATGCAAAGGATTTTCCCACATTTGCAATTTCGTTTGGTCTTTCTTTTGATTTTTCTTATGCTGTTTTGTTCGTTCAAATGGCGTTATTTTACAAGGGTGACTAGTTTTCGTGCCATTTGCCGAATCCATTAAAGTTTTCAGTTCCGACCCAATTATTATTTTTTCGACTGTTGGATATGATTTTGTGTTCGACTCCTTGAATTCGTATGTTAAGTTTTCAATATCTCTTCGTGTATTTGTTTGGGTTTTCTTGTGCTCATTTTGTGTTATTTCTTCATTTATGTCTGTATATCCAAATCCGCTTTCCATATCTTCTGTAAAATAATAAAATGTTTTTTGTTCTTCATTTGGTAATTCTTCAACAGTCAAAGGTATTATATATTTGTCTGTTAAATTCTTGCTAGATTGCGAAACATGTAATTCTTGATTTTCTTCGCGCTTATTCTTCTGTTTTTTTCTATTTCCTATTTGTTCTAATTGTTCTGTATTCAAAAATTGTTGACGATATTGATCTTCATTCACTTGTTCCCTGTCAGTTAAAAGCGTTTCCGTGTTATACTCTTCAATTTCGTCAATGGAATTGCTTCTGTTAAAAAGTTTTTTTTTACTAAAGGTGCTTGCATTTTTTTTAAGTTTTTTTTTTTGCTGCTTACGGTTTTTTTTTTCCATATATTGTTCTGTACATGTCAAACTGGATCCAGTTTTCTCACCATCTGGCCAATCTTTGAATTTTCTTTTAAGTCTATACTCATTTTCTGCAACTTTTTCAACTATATCTGTGTCGTATCCCTCAGTTTCGTCAGTCATACTGTCATCAAAATCAGATCTTGGTTCTTCAAATGGTACCTTATCGGCACTTGGAACTATTTCTGCGTTAGGTTTCTCAAGTATGTCTGTTAAATTCCTGCTACATGGGGAAACTTTCGATTTTTCCCCATTTTTGTGCTTCTTTTCATTGCTCTTCTTGTGTCTGCGTTTTGAAACATTTCTTGATGTTTCCGAAGAATCGGAAAAATCCGACTCTTGGAGGTCCTTTAGTTTATTTTGTCGCTTTTTTTTGAGCTTTTTTCTTCGCTCTGTCGAATGGGAACCAGTTTCCGCACTTCCGTGCCAATTTTCAAATCTTTTTTTTAGTCGATACTCGTTTGGTGCAATTTTTTCAACTATATCTGTATCGTAATCCTTATCTTCGTCTGTCATATTATATCCGAAATTACTTTGCGTACCTTCTGCCCTAAAACTGCAAGATCTTTTTCGTTCGTTTGTTTCCATAGAATTCTCATAGGATTGAGAAATTTTCTTTTTCTTATACTTTTTA